>CM057450.1:1515273026-1516653026 GCA_016271365.2 Neoceratodus forsteri | reverse complement strand
GTTTTCTCTGCCTCTCAGCACTTTAGATCTTGAACTATCAAGGCGGCCTGCTCAATCCATGTGTCATAATATTCTACCTCGAAATGTATAGGTTTGACTCCAGAAAAGGGTCTGAGTCTCCGGTATTCTTTGACAACTTGCTGCATCCACTACTGCCTCTGTTGGTAACACTTCTAATCCTGATGGTTCCAACAGTTTGCTCAAATCCTGCTTTGTGTTCCCTTCTTTGGTGGGCCAGCCCCTTGCTCACTCCTTCCAGTCTGTCACCAGAGCTAGGCTGGAGACACTGTCAGGAGTGCTCCACCTGCTAAGGATCTGCCTCTTGTCCTTGGATCCTTTTGGGCAAGGGTGCTTTGGGTAACTCCCAAAGTTCCCAATTCCTTGTTACTCTCCACCATGACACATAGCTCTTTGGTATCCACACTGTATATAAGACACTGTGCCTTTGTTTTCCAATTCCTTTGCCACTCTTCAGTAGTGCTTTTACTATAGTAAGTCATCTTCGCTGTATCCTTACGGAATATTCTATACCAAAAGCATCTTTTTGGTATCCAAGCCCTCAACATGAGACCATCCCTCAACTGCCTGGAAGGCCACTGCAATTTCCCACAATTTTGGGGGAGTACCAGACTGTTATCTGGCACACTGGTGATGTATGTGGGTTTCAAAATGGTGAACAGGAGAGCCCAGAGGTCAGCTTCCAGTTGTAACACCTGCTTCAGTGGTGTTCAGTGCACCTGGGACACATTCTGCTTACCATACCGCCAGGTCACCATGGGTGTTACGGTGGCTACCACTGCCCTTTGGTTCCATAAGGTTGAGGGTTCTGGGTCCTTTGAGCTCCTAACATGGGGATTCATATTCAAGGCTACATATAGTAAATAGCACAATGCCTTCATCCAAAGAAAAGTTTTAGCTGGGCCTGATGTAAGTATGGGACAGCCCCCTGGGATTCATTACCCCACAGGGTCACCTCACTTGTGAACCAGATCAATGCACTGATAGTCCCCACAAAGTATGTGTAACCCCCCCTCAAATTGGGGGCTTACCTTAAGTAACTCCCTGGGCCCCAGTAATGCCCACTGCCAGACAGATGTCCTGCAGAGATGATAAATCCATAATGATTGGTGTTCTCCTACTGAACTGCATGAGAGTGCCATGATGTGTCTCCACATCTGTCTCGTTAAGTGCCACAGTCAGTGTAAATGCTGTAGATGGTCTGGGCTGGTTCTGAGTGTTTCAAAGCTCGCGACCAGCCAGGCATCACCCCAATTTGCCCCACTCTGCTATTGCTAATAGAGCAAAGGGAGCTCTACATAGTACTGCAGTTATTTACTTCTAATTCATAGTTGTCTTTAAGATATAGATTGTTGTTTAACCTGCCTTTATTGCAGCATGCATTTTCCAATGGAAGCCACCATGTTTTGGACCGGGACTTCCCATTTGGACCAATTAGGACACAGGAGACATCGAGGGGTCCTTAGCTGAGATGCCTCATGGGAAAAAAGCTATAGTTTTTGCAGTTTTTCGAGTTGGTGCCTGAACTAACAAATGGGAGCACCAGAACTGTGATTAACAGCTTCCCTAGCCAACGGGAATCCAGAGAAACTGGACTAGTCCAAGAACTGATAGAAAAAAAAGAGTTCAGTTGCCAGTAGAGGGGAGAGAGAAAGCAGCTTGAGCCATCGAGAAGCAGCTCCAGGAATAGAGCTGAAGAGAAGTGGCAGGGGAAAGGCCTGACTTGCCTCCCTGTTACTGTTTTCAGCATCAGACTGCCTAATAGCAGGAAAGATGGATGGGTCCAAGGAATATTTTAAAACAGTGAGAAGTGCAGCTCGAGCTTTTGACCTGAGAGAAGCTTTTTGTGTGGTAATGAAAAAGAGCATGTACGCCCAGTGGGGATCCGGCCTAGGAACTTAGCTTTCTCTGGTGTGCATCGGACAGTCCCAAAAGGGGATCGGTCACCAGGAACAGCCTTACCGGATCAAGAGGTTTGCTCAGCAAAGCAACTGACATTGCGAACTGTCCAGGAGCTGAAAGAGGAATCGGAGAGTTTTATGTTTCCAAAAATAAATGTGCTGAATGCTTATTGTGGGTCAAGGCCTACCGTCCAGGGACTCCTCATTGCCAGAGAGAAGCCCACCTTTACCAGTGACCAAAATGTCTACCAGCTAGAGGGGTCACCAGCAGATGAACTGAACTTTGCCAGAGACACTCTGTTGAACTTGGGCCCATGTCCATCCTGGCCCATGCCGTCTGTTCTTGTGCCAGCTACAGTTTTATCATCGAGAAACCAGCTTTGGGGATCCAGCCCCTGCGCAACAAGTTGTCGCAGGCTGCAGACACCTACAGGGAAAAGCAGTGAAGAGGAGATGGGTCATGCCGGTCCCATTTCCCTATGTGCAGCAGCTTCCAGCAGCGGGTCTTTATTTCACCAGGCCACCCTAAATCGACTGGTACAATGTGTAAATCCAGGGTTGCTCCCTGCAACAGGCATCTTAATGTTCTTATGATATCATCTAATTGTTCTCAGCTTAATTTCAAGTGTTTCCAATAGACTAGGCCAACCGGCTATAGATACAACTAATTTAATTTGTTTCATACAGTTAATGTGATTGATTTTTCCCTTCAAGGGCCCCAACAACAGCTGCAACCCCAGGCACCGATTCTGGTCAGCAAGCATAGAGACTGGGACTAAATTAACTGTGTTTAGTGTAACCCCTAGATGGCGCTATCCCAGGGGCTACTACCCCTGCCTGATTTGCCACTAACAGGTTGAGGGGCCTGGATCCAATGGCGGGTGCCTCCACCCAGAGGTCAGGGTTTGCAATAGTTAAACTAACTTGGTCACAGCCCTCTGGGACACTGCAACCCCTTTCTTCCCACTAGTGGCCCACACAATATATCAAATTACCTTCACAGTATACACTTACCCCCAGGCCTGGTTCCGGCACTGGGACCTCCTGTGAAATGAGATACAGTGCAACAATCACAGTACAGTACTTTAACATAGACAAATACCTCAGGCAGTATAACTTTGCTGAAACAAGCAGCTCTGATTTATTTGGGATATAACAAGGACAGGGGGAAATCAGGTTAATTAGCTTATCACTCTAATAATCTACCTATGGCTCTGTGCACAGGCCTATCCCTATCAGTTACTGTCCCTGGGTACCCAAGCCCTAGTGGCTAGTCCAAACCGTGGCAGCTGGTAGGGGCCCTTTCACACAGAGAAAAGGAGAATTAAACAGTCAGCAGTACAGTAATTCCATTTGGATTTAATGTGGCAATTCAACAGGGAGCGACCCTGAATTAGTACCACGACCTCCAAATAAGATAGGGTCCTTCAATGCCAGCAGGGCTCACTTGAGGTACACAAACCTCTTCACACATCCATATAAAAGAAAGCACTACACCAGGCAGGCTGCATCTGTATCCCGATCGCAATTACTGCACAATACCCGGGAGAACACACAGCAGATTCAGTTCCTGACAGACCGAGTGTAATTCAACAATTTCTCCAGTCTTCTACAGGGTGAGCCTGGTTTCTACTCTTCAGAGATCCTTTGATTCTTTTCACAGGACGGATTCAGTCCTAACAAGCTGTTACACAAGCTGCAGACCGGAACTCTGGGCCTTACACACGTTTTTGACTAAAACTGCACACTGAAAAGCACAGGGCCCTTCCTTCTTCACTGCCAAAGCTCAACTGAAACTCCAACTGACAAAACGGGCACTTCCTTTGAGTTCCTCCCAGTTCTTGACTGGATTGGCTGTCACTCACAATAGACTGCTGCTGTTGGTCCAAAAGGCACTGAAGTCTAAACTACATCTCCCAGAGTCACTGCCCATACAATCCTCTTGTGGCTGGCTCAGATTATGAGTCCAAGTTCTGATTCGTCCAAGGCACCATTTTAGAGCTAGCTTACCCCACACTGATTGGTCCAGTTCAGCAGTTCAAAACTAGAATGGGAACTAGCAGACACAGTTCTGACTGCAAAGAAAGCAGGTTAGACAAACTGTAATTTCATTATTACTCTAAATAATTTCTGGCAAACAGTTACATCTTTCAGATAGGTTCCTTTGCACTCTAGTGACTGCAAAATGAAGTGAATTGGCAGCAGCTCGAGTGGTACTCAGAGAAGCACACAGTCCCCCATACAAACTAATTATGTCTGCAAGCAGACAGCTCTTAAAGAGACAGTACCAGAGGCTCTAAAAACACTCACTGATAAATGGCTTAAATGCCAAACACCATTCAGGCTTGGAGCATTCAAGCAAGCTCCTAGAAGTCTTTTGGGAACCCCCATTTGTAGGGGGGTTACATTAGTAACCTGGTTTTCCAGAACAGTAATCATTTGCCCAGATTTGCTACCCCTCCTTGTTCACGACCCTTTAATAAACCTGATTTACTGTGTTACTTTGAACCCAACTCGTGAGCATATTATTACCTGATTTAAAGTGATAAGCTCTAAGCTGAATGTGTTGAAAGTGCATGCTGTATTTCAAAACTGTCTTTACACGGAGGTTTGCAGGGCATATATCAGGACCAGAGACCTTGCTGGTAAGTGGGACAACTGGGAGCATATTGTTAATGCCTATTGCAAACTGTCTAGTGAATACTGTTAATGGTCATTATCAATATCTAGGTAATCGGTCACCAGGTGGGATTATGGGTGGCGATAGCTTCCCAGAGGGCTGCACCAGTATAAACAGATACCCATGCAAACTGTACTCTGGGTGGAGGCAGCAAACTAGTGTGTTTATCAAGGGTAGGAACACCTCAGTACTTGGCAGTTTTGAACCCAGGCCCCTCAATCTGTGGCTAGGAAGGCAGGCAGGGGTAGTAGCCCTTGGAATAGTGCCACCTAGGGGTTACATATGCACTTATTACTTTAAAAGAAATATTTTTTTAACACTTTCATTTTTATTGAAAAGTGAAGCAGCAGGAGCAACTTTACAGTGAATATAATGACATATTTTCTGAGCAATCATCATCTGTATATATTAAAAAACACATTCAATACGTCTTTTAACTTCATACCAAAAAAAAACTATTTCTTGTTATTTCAGTTCTATGGTATTTATAATGATAAGGAGGATCAAAGGCCTGACTGGTCCAAACTGAGGGGGTACATGGAGAGGGTAAGCGCACATCTGCCAGGCGGCAACCAAGTTAGGCGCCCTTAATTTTAAGGTTCTGGTATGCCCAATTCTAGACAAAATGTATGTACATCCGGTCCATAGGAATACTTTAGGGAATTATGTCAGGTCTGCTAGTCCCTATGTGTAGTAGCCAAGCTGTCTGTAAATTTTGAATTTTCTCTGTTGTGCCCTGTATCTTTGCTGCCATGGATTCCATCTGGTATCTCTCATTAATCAAGTCCTCCCAAGCTCGTATTGAAGATGGCTCAGGCTTCAACCAGCATCTGGTTATAGCCTTCTTTGCTGTAGTCAAGAGGATTGATATTAAATAACCCTTACATCTAGCCTGGGCTCAACTGGGACAGTGGAGCAGTATAGCCAGCTCCAGGTTCAGGTTTCCTATAGAGGGTCTATGATCTTTATAGTTTGTGCAACTTCACTCCAAAACTGACCAAGAACTGGGCACAGCCAGAAAATGTGAGTGTGGGTGGCAACTTCCGCCCCACAACCCCTCCAGCAAGAAGAGTCTCCCAGTGTCAGCGTAGCTCAGTTGGTAGCACATCCACCTCTGGACCAGAAGGTCATGGGTTCTCATCCCACACCAGGATTGGACTTGCAGCTAAAAATTGCTGGCATCCAAGTGCAGTATTAGGGGGTGTTGTACTGCTGGGCTGTGCCGTCCTTTGGATGAGACATTAAACCGAGGTCCCTTGTACCCATCCTGGTGTTGTCCTGGTGGGTGTCCAGGTGGAAGTAAAAGAACCCAGGGCACTCTTCGTAAAGAGTAGGAGACATTCCCAGTGTCCTGGCCAACATTCCCCTTCCCATAAACCGGTTCATGCAATTATCCAGGCTGTGTGTGGGTGATGATGTGCGATATGGCTGCCACTACACATTCAGTCACTTCACTACCAGTCTAGTATTGCTTGTAAAGTGCTTTGGGATACACTGTGTATGAAAAGCACTATATAAATGCTGATTCTTCTTCTTCAAGAGGAGAATTTTACCGTAATCTGAGGGGGGGGTGAAAATATCTGGCCACTACCTTCCAGCCAAACTCACACCAAGTATAGGATTTTGTTATCCGATGTTGCATACGCCAGATCCAAAGCCAATCCTGTTGGTTGAGTTTGGTTACTAACTCTGCCTCCATACCTCCTATACTTTCACCCACTGGAGTTTAGGGGTGATCATTTCTGATTTATAAATAAGAGAGATGATATGTCTCGGGGTTCCCTCCTCCCTAAAGCATTTTAACAGCCGAAAAATTGGAGGTATGGATGTCTCTTCCACACACAACCCGATTATCTTCTTCGTATAATGTCTTATTTGCAGATATTTGTAAAAATCTTTTTTGTGGGAGCGAGTATTCTGTTTGTAGTTGCGAGAATGTTTTAAATACCCATTGGGTAAAGAATTGATAAGAGTGTGATAAACCACATCTCGGACATTCTTGAAAGCTTTTATCTAGTTTGGCTGGGACAAATAGGGGGTCCTGTAAAGGGACGCCCAACCACCTAGCGCCTCTCTGATTTTGGGGGTGCATAGTATAACTCTTTTAGCTCTGTGTCATTGCTTTTGTGTTTCTGGAGCATGGAACTGTTAGAGGACAGGCTAGGGGCTGGAAGAGAGTGACCCGGGTCAGCGGCATTGGCGACAGAGCTTGTTCAATTGAGACCCATTGAGGTGCCTGGGTCCATGGGAGAAGCCAATTGGCCATGTGTGCAAGTTGGGCTGCAAATGCATAGCCTCTCCAGTTTGGGAGGGACAATCCACCACAATCTTTAGGGGCTTGTACTCTAGATAAAGCAATTCGAGGTTTTCTGTCTTGCCAGAGAAAGGTAGATACCAATCTGTTCCATCTGGTTTCCTCTATCTTTGAAAGGGGGACAGAGATGGTTTGTAATAAATAAAGTAGCTTGGGAAGGATATTCATTTGGACTGACTGAACTCTATTTATAAAGGGCATTGGGAGGGGTTTCTAGGCTTGAATTTCTTCTTTAATTTCTTCATACAGTTTGTCATAATTGGTTGGGGCCAGCTGTGCCAGGTCTGATGTTATCTGAATGCCTAAGTATTTAATTGAAGTACAGTTCCACTTACAGGGGACTAGATCTTTTATTGATCTAGGAAGGGTAAATCCAATATGGAGTGTCTCCATTTTGTTGACATTAATTTTGTAGCCAGTAAGCTTTTTTATTTCTGTTAAAGATTGAGCCATTTCCGGAAGAGTAGACTCAGGGTCTGTTATATACAATAACAGGTCATCTGCGTAAAATGATGCTTTGTGTTCAATATCTGAAATTTTGTAACCTTTTATAGTGGATTGCTGGCATAGGAACTGAGCAATGGGTTCTGCGTAAAGAGTAAATAGGTAGGGGGACAAATGGGCACCCCTGCCTAGTACATCTAGACAATGGGAATCGATATGAGCATGAGCCATTTATTTTCACTACTGCTGAGGGGTGGGAATATATCCCCTTATTATCCTGGGTCATGCCTGAAAATAGGCAGGATTTTTGCCTAGTGTACTTACCCGGTTACCAAAAGTAAATGAATAAATAAATAATATTGTTTACAAAATCCCCCAGAAATCCAAATTTAACCAAAGTATGTTGTAAAAAAAAGCCAGGAAACCCTGTTGAACACCTACTGAGTGTCGAGGCTAAGTATAAGAAGAGGGCTGCTATGGAGTGAAGCATGTTCTAAAATGTACAGGGTGCATTTAATATCATCTGCTGTTTGGCGGGAAGGTATAAATCCGGTTTGGTCCTTATTAATTAGCTGGGGCGTTATTAAATCCATTCTATGCGCTAGGATACTCATATATATTTTGTAGTCTTGATTTAATACAGAGATTGGGTGATATGAGTCGCAGATATGTGCTGGCTTGCCTGGTTTTAATATGGCCAGAATTACAGCTTGGTCCCAGGAACTGGGGTAGAATGCTTTAGAATGGCTCTCCTGCATAGCCTGTATGAGCGGATCTCGAATGAGGTTCCACAGTCCCTTACAGAATTCGGCTCCATAGCCATCTGGGCCTGGACTTTTCCCATTTTAAGATTTTTTATAGTAGCTTCTACTTCCAGTTCCATGGGGGGAGTAAGTAAATGTTGGGCCTGAGATTCTGAGAGTGTGAGAAGCTGTAGTTTTGACAAAAAAAATTTAATTTCCACTTCCAGGGAATAAGGATCTTGGCTGTATAATTCTGCGTAATAACTTTTAAAGGCCTGTAATATTTGTGAGGTTCTTGAATGAATTTGCCCTATCTGAGGATGCTTAATTTTTGTAATGGTAACTTTCTTTATTTGTTCATGGAGATGGTGGGCCAGTATTTTAGATGCCCGCACCCCACTCTCGAAGTAACTTTAGCGTAACCATAGCAGTGCCTGCTTAGTTTGAGAAGTTAATATTTTTTTAATTTGAGCTTGGGTGCTATGTAGTTGATTTGTCACAGGAACATCTCCCGGCCATGTGTGCCTCTTTTAAAGTGCGTAGTTGGGAATGTAGGTCTCGAAGTCTAGACTATCTCACTTTAAAAGAAATATTGCTCTGACAAGAAACTACAACAAAAGAACATGATCTTTATTTAGAAACCAGGACTCTAAGTGAGAATAGGGTAAGCAATTAGGTAGATTTGTACATTCTGGCTGGTCCTTCATTGCCTTCTAAGCCCAACCAACTAATAGCAGTGCAACTCTTCCCTGCCCTTCCATGCGCAGGTTAATAATAATGTTCTCTGGGTTGTGTTTCAGTGCTCTTGCAGGCTCAGCCATCTAGCAGCAATCTGCCCCTCCAAACCATGCTATCACAGTATAGTTATTAGTCAGCCCTCCTGTACCAGGGAGCTGCTCTCTCCCCACTGGCACCAGCACAATATCTTTAGTTCTACCTGGGGAGTTCCCTGAGCTTCTCTGGGTACCAGCTGTATAAATGGTGTAGCCCTGATGATACTGCATGTGGTAGGCCAGCAGTGGTGCACTTAAACAAGAAGTTAGCAGTCCTCTGGAGAAATAAATCCCCAAGCCAAAATGCGCTTTAAACCTCAGAGGGGTAGAGTGCTCCCTCGCTATAATGAACGGCTTTGGAGCCATCAGTGGAGATCGTTATAACCAGGGTTCATTATGATGATTTTTTCAATATGTGACCATGAAAGAAAAAGACTGCAACCAAACAATGTAATGTACTGTATGAAAACAACTGTTTATTTCATAATCACATTAAAAAGAGCATTTTTAAATACTTTGTGTAGACTATGCATAGTTTATTAGTTTATTTGTACTGTAATTTATTTTTTTAAGTAACTGTCTAGTGTAGTATGCACAAGTTCATTTTGTGCATTTTCCCATTTCACCAGCATGACCGGCTGCTTTAACTGTAGCAGCTGGAGTGAAGAAATGTAGGTCTATCTCTCCAGTTATTAAAGCCCTTTTTCAAAAGTTGCTGTGTCATCATTTGCATTGACAGGTTCCTTTTACTCAATCTCCTCATCCTCTGAATCCTCTATTTCCACAGCTCTGGTGCCTGTTTTTATTTTGGCAATAATTTCTGCATCTGTCAGCTGTCTGAACAAGTGGCAGTCTTTGAATGAGAGACAGTTTTGCAGCTAGTGACCAGCTTCTGCTAATATTCCTGCCACAAGTTCAATACCACAGGCAATGCCAACATCCTCTGTTTGTGACAACTCTTTTTGCTCATCAGAGCTATCAAATGTGTCGTCTGGTGAGTTCCCTTCAAAGACTGGTGACAGGGCATGTCACCAACATTTATGAATCTTGGTAGCTGCTAGTGTTGCTCAGATAGTGCTTTTGTGGATCTGACTATCCTCCATCAGATAGTGCTGGTATCCGATATAGGTTCCGACCAGTGGAGCCAAGGTAGGATCCATCGGATCTGAGGTCAGATCCATCGGATCCGACCTCAGATAGTTGGATCTGGGGTCGGATACACTAGATCCAACCTCAGATCCATCAGCTCCGATGGTCAGATCCTTGGATGCGATGGTCAGATCCATCAGATTTAGGTCAGATCCACAGATACCTCAGATCCTTACAGTAGATCTTAGGAGGATGGATCCTTGGTCAGATGTCTATGCCATTTGAGGCTATCCGATATCCGACCAAAATGATGGTATCTGATGGCATCTGACCTAGTTGTATACTATCCGATCAACACTAGTAGCTGCAGTGCTTTCCCATGCGTCTGCAGTCACATAGATGGTAAAGGATTTAAAAAATTGGATCAGCTCTGTTCCTGTGTTTTGTGTGATTATCTCATACAGTAGCTGCTTACAGTACAGCTTCTTTAGGCTGGCTATTACACCCTTGTCCATAGGTTGGATCCTCGCTGTTGTGTTTGGTGGCAAGTAGAGAACTTTAATTTTGCCATCACAACTTGGTCAGCATTGGAGTGAGCAGGACAGTGATCCAACAAAAGCATGGCTTTAGTGTCCAAGCACTTGCTCCGTAAAAAGCTATGCACTGATGGCACAAAATGCTTGTAGAACCAGTCTTTGAAAATTTTGCATGAACTGCTGCTATACAACAGTGGTAGAGCATTTCTGTTCATATGATGGAAGCATCTTGGATTTTCACACTTTCCTATGACTAGTGGTTGAAACCTATGCTCCCCAATAGTGTTTGTGCAGACCAGTACAGTTAATCTGCCTTTTTAAATTTTTTTAGCCCTTTGAGGCGTCCTTTTAATTTCTGGCAACCTGAGTCTGATCTGGCAGACACTTGTAAAATAACCCGTTTTAGCTGCATTATACAATTGGGAAGGCTCGCATTCCCCTGATTCTAGAGTTTAAAGCAAACAAAGTATGGAGTCAGCTGCTGCAGCATCATTAGAAGAACGCTGCACACCTGCCACCTTTAGTTGCCTAATTCTGTTCCAGCATTGGAATCGCCACAACCACCCTGGTGAATTTTTGAAGGTGCTGTCATCACCCAGCAGCTGCTTGGCAAATGCCTCTGCCTTCTCTTTCAGTATCACACCTGAAAGTGACACACCTGAAAATCCTGGCTTTCAAACCAGACTCTGACTGTCTGATCAACTTCTGCATTAGTGGTGAGTCTCAGCTCTTTCCTCTGCATCCCACCCTTGTTGAAGGAGTACTGGTCGGCAAAAGATCAAAGGGAACTCTCCTGCTTCCAAATCGTGGATATGGTCGATTTTGCTCGTGAGTACTCAGCTCACAGTTTTGCTACCCCCTCACCAGCTTTCAATTTGTCCAGAATTTCAAGTTTTGTGTTAATGTCTAAGCGTTCCGTTTTTTATACTCTGCCGTCTAGAGCCAGGTACACAAGTGTCAGAAGGTAGGGACAGACTCCGAACTTTGGAAGCAGCAGATGGGTTCTGTTGGACCTTGTTACTTTTTGTTCTATGAAACTTGTTGGGTTTTGTTGGTTATGGGAGTAGGACTGATAAACTTGGTGTTAGCAGGCAGCAAGACAGCAGGACAGATACTGAGCAGCTAAACCATGGGTTTTCCTGTGGTCCGCTAATTGGTGTTTACAGGCACAGGTGAAAAACATATGAGCTTTCAGGGGGTCCATGCCATCTGTTCGTAATAATGGGTTTCATCATAATGAGGGAGCACTATATCTGTAAATCCAGCCAGCTGGCTTAGTCCATGAAATGCTTTCCAGCTATAATATAGGTTTCTGTTACAGGAAAGTCCTGAATTTACTCATGTTTGCCCAAACATGGGGATTACCCTCACTATACAGAGGTGATGGCACAAGGAATGCCAATTCCCTTTCCGACTCACTTCACTCTCTCACCCCTCTATGATGGCAATCAGAGTCAGCAGGGTCACTGGCAGTCCTCCAAGGCAAGTCAGGCCTCTCCTGGCTTCAGCAGTTGGCAGTAGAATGTCTGCTTTACAGGGCAGCTCTGCCTGTAGTTCTCTGAATCAGTCCACCCCATCCTGGCATCCAGCCCCAAGGTGTGGTGATAACCAATACCTGGCTGTGGTGCCACCTAGGCAGTTTCAGTTGTGGTCTCCAGCTGCAGCACAGCAAAAGTCTCTTAGTTTTGCTGCAGCCATCAGCTTTGTTTTCATGTGGCACATAGTGCGGAATTACCTCCTTTCCTCAACACAGCAGGAACTTTGGTTCTCCTTTTGCTCTGTCTCTGGCAGATGTGCAGTCTGTCTCTGCAGTACAACAGCCAACTGTCTCTCCCAGCAGTACACAGGCACCAGTCTGCTTCAGGATCTTATGCAGACTGAATTGGGTTTGTAACAGCCCCTGCTAAACAGCATCTCTGACCTGGCAATTGAGCTTTCAATCACGGTAAACAGTTCTGGGAGGTCTGCAACTCAGCAGGTGAGAGGTGACTGTAGAGGAGCTTAAATTAATTAAGTCTTTCACAAGTCCAGGAATCCTTCGGCTTTCTTCCCAAGCAATCCAAACCTGATTGTCACCTAGTCACACTTTGACATTGTCACCATACCAGCTCAGGTTTGAGGTGGCAAAAATGGCCACTGATTTGTAGCCCAACTGCAGTCTTTCCATAAAGTCTTTATTTACATGAACTCTGCAGTTTCCCAGCAGTTCGAGCCCCAGACCAGTCATGTGTGGGTGCACTTTCATGTCCAGTTTGGTTGGGGCAAGGACTGGGAAAGTCCCCATCCAGTCTGGAGCACTGAAGCCTTAACTCCATCACTGTCAGCTGGCATCTGTGATGTGCAAGTGCAAGGGATTCTTAAAGGTATAGCCCTCATACAGTGGTTACATACTGAAGGCCAGGATGAAAAAGAGGGATATGATTGAGACGTACAGGTTCTCAAGGAATCAACAGGGTGGACTGACAGGATCTGTTCACTTGGAATGAGGGAAAAGTCACTTAAGGACACAGATGAAAACTGGTGGTGGTAGGGAGGTTCAAGACGAATGTGAAGAAGTTCTTTTTGGTGCAGGTGGTGCACAAATGGAATACTCTGCCCAGAGAGATGTTGGAAGCTAAGACTGTGATGGGGCTTAAACTTGGGTGAGACAGGTATAAGGGAATAGTGGGACCTACTGGCAGAACAGGGAAAGGGATATCTGGGGAAGGGGTGACAATCGGTTACTAGGGTAATGGGATCTCTAAATCCAGGCCAGAATTAGGACCAGCATGGAGCTAGACAGGGAAATGGTCAGATTGGATGGACCTCTGGCTCTTTTCCTGCTGAAAGAACACAATCTATGAGTTTGCAGAGAAATGCCGGGAGGGACAGAGAGATGTCTAGCCTATGCGGCTGCAGGCTCTGCACTCACAGTGATAAGTCTGTGAAACATGCAGAGAAATGGGCACCTAGGACCCAGTCAACAAGTGGCCTGGGTATATGCACAATTTGAGCGCATCCCAATTGTGTGCCTCTATGACCTGATGCCTTTCCTCATCAGATGGCATCCACAGCTCCTGTCCTCTGCTCTCCCTGAATGTGGAACATTGCAGGGGGTAGGGGAAGGTAGTGGGGGTGGAGCTGTGTTGGATTCTGAGCATCCCATCATATTAACAGGCCAGCAATGCAGTTAGTCCTGAGACCCACATGGAGCAGGGATGGGGAGATACGGCAGTCTTCCAAGGATTGTGGATCTCTGCTGGGACTACAATGTCTTTGCAGTTGTACCAGCCAGTATCAGAATATACCCATGCTCTCCATACCTTCACAGAGAGCTGGGGCAGGTGGAGGGGGCCAGTTGAGCCCCAAGGAGACTTCTGTGGCCAGGCTGAGGGGCATGTATAAGTGCTATGGCAGTCCCTCAGGCCATGTAAACTCCACCCCTTCTGCTAGTCCTCCACAGCATGTAGTCTGATTCCTGCATTGGGACCATTCATGCCCCCACCCCCTGCCTTCCCAAACCGGGAAGGTCACGTAACAGTGCACATGGTAAGATACCAGGTGCAGTGGTGGCACGCATCCAGAGCTGGGGATGCACACAGGTCTCCACATGTGCAGAGTGGGACCTCCATGCATCCTCAGCATGTGCAAGTACCCCTCCAGGGGCAAGGCTCCTTCTGTGGATAGGGCCCTAAAAAAAGTGAATGGTTTCAAGTCCAATAATAGGACAAAGTCAAAACTGTAGGAAAAAAAAAGCTAAATGCAACTGTTGAAAACATAATAGTTTTAGACTGTATTTTAAAGATACTTACTCTTTAATATAACCCTTTTTAGATGGGGGGTTATGGACCCATGCTCCTTCCATGTGGTGTCCCCTAACCTCAGTTTTTAGCTTGTTGATTTGAACGGCATACACTGATAATTAGAATACGTGAACAGGCATTTGCTAATAGTGATTAACAAGTTTGTGAACTGGGCAAGACTGGTACCTATTCTTATGCAAGGCAGCTGGTGGTGTGCAACCAGATGTAGTCTGCTGGTGTGATAAGGCAACAGAATGAAGACAGACGCTAAGTTAAAGAAAACCAAGGGTAAATGAGAGACAGAATACTCAGGATAAGGAACTCTTAGACTTTAGTAAAGAGAGGATTCAAGGAGATACAAAGCTTTGCAACATTCCCAGCACATTTTTACGTAGCCCCCTCTGTTTTTTTTCTGTACATTGAGGGCTGGATATTCAAACTGCGCTATTCTGTGGCACAAACCCTTGCGCTGCACAAAATAGTTGCGCAGGGGTGTGGCCGGGGCGATATTCAACGGCGTTGCACTATTGAGCAACTCCTTTGAATATCACCTCCCGGCCACAGCCACTGTGCATGGTGCAATGGAACTTGCGCCACCGCAAGTGGTCAGAGTGGAGCATTCAAGATGCGGTGGTGCAAGTACCATTGCGCCATGCGCAAATTTCCGATATTCAAAAGGTGACATGCAAATGGGGCCATAATTCATGCAAGGTGCAGGGGGGCCATTTGCATCTATTTATGGCCCCATTTGCATGCCATTAGCACGCAGGTGCGCTGATCCCCAGGACTTGCGCCTGGCGCCCTGCCAGGCAGCAGCCGCTGGGGACCGATGCCTTCCCGCAGCCAGATTGGCGGCAGAAGTTAGAGTCTTCATTTTCGATTGGTTCGATCGCTGGCAAGGGTTGATTTTCACCCTCGATTGGTTTGATCGCTCGGGCATTTTTAGTGAATGGGGAAGGATGCAGTATAGCAGTGGGATAAAGCTCTGAGCTGTAAATCTGGAGACCTGGATTTGAATCCCACAGCCGCCTAGGTGCATACTTGTGTGATCCTGAGCAAGTCACTTAACTTCCTTGTGCTCTCAGGTCTTCATCTGAAACAAGCTTCATTAGTGTGCTACTCCTGGTTAAACAATGTCTTTCCTTTCATATTCTAATAGTCAAACCTCATAGAAACATAGACTTTGATGGCAGATAAGGACTGCTTGGCCCACCTAGTCTGCCCATTTCCTACCTACTGGATAAAGTTACAGATCCTAATTAACCAACAGCCTACTTCTTCCTACCCCCACAAGAATTGCCTTATGTCTGTCCCATGCATTCTTAAATTCCCCGCTGTTTGACACCACAACCTCCTCAGGAAGGCAGTTTCATGCGTCCACCACCCTCTCTGTGAAAAAATACTTCCTCACATTGCCCCTCAGCCGTCCCCCCTCTATCTTCAAATTGTGTCCCCTTGTTCTTGCACATCTCTTTTTCTGAAAGATTCTACCCTCTTGGACTTTGTTGATTCCCTTGAGGTACTTGAAAGTTTCTATCATGTCCCCCTTCTCCCTCCTTTCCTCAAGGGTATACATAATAAGCGCCTTTATAACCTCACAGGAGGTCCCTCAGGTTCGAGTTTCAAGGGAGGCACCACCAATTCAGAGCGTTGCCCTTCGGCCTATCCTCAGTCCAAAGGGTCTTTATCAAATCCTTGGCAGTGGTCGTAGCAGCCCTCTGGAAGAAGGGCACTACGTTTTCCCATACCTGGATGACTGACTCTTGATGGTCCTGCCCAGCAAGCAGCTGCAGTGCACTATCCAGGACACCTGTTCTCTGTTCAGAGAATTGGGAATCACCATCAGTGCAGTGAAGTCCTTGCTTCTGATCCGATCCCTCCAGTTCATCGGGGGCCTTGCTCGATACCACTCGAGGAAAGGCCTTCCTCCCAGAGGACAGGGCACTTCGACTCTGCAGTCCAGCCCACCACGTCTCGTCCCTCTCAAGGGTGCCAGCCAGGACACTTCTCAAACTCTTGGGCCGCATGGCTGCCTCCATCACTACAGTCCCCCTAGCCAGACTGCATATGAGGACAGTTCAGTGGACTCAGAGTCCAGTGGGACCAACGATGGGACAACCCGGACCAAATGGTCTCTGTCCCAGAGCCAGTCCATCGAGAGCTCAACTGGTGGACAACATCCCCCTTCTCTTGCAGAGGTGCTGCTTTCTAGAGAATGTCTCCAGCCCAAATCCTGATGCCTGATGCTTCCGGCACAAGTTGGGGCACACATCTGGGCGTCCACAGAACACAGGATATTTGATCCATGTCCAAGAAGTTCCTACACATCAATGTCTTGGAGATGAGAGCTGTTCTCTATGCCTTACAGGTCTTGAGTACCGCACTCCTCCCGGACACCTCTTGATACATACATGGCTGTGGTGTTTACATCCAACAAACAAGGCGCACCCACTGCTCCCTTGTCAAGAAGCTATGGTATGGAATTGGGCCATAGTTCACCACCTGGATATCTCGGTGGTTCACGTACCAGGGGTTCAAAATACCCTGGCTAACTCACTCAACAGGACAAGGTCCACAGCACATGAGTGGGCCCTTCTGCAGCCTGTCGCAGCAGATCTATTCAACAGATGGGCTCAGACCGGAACTGGACCTCTTTGCATCCCCTATCAATGCAAAATTGCCCATATTTTTGCTTGCCAGATCCTGGGCCTGGAGTTTTCTGGTGGGGGAGGTTCCTTTACGCGTTCCCTCCTTTCCCACTCCCACAGAAGGTACTTCTCAAGCTACAAGTGGAGGGGGCAGTAATTATCCCATTCTGGCCATAGCAGATTTGGTTTCCCCTGCTGCAACAGTTGGCAGTCAAGCCACCGCTACCTCTGCCACTGAGCTCTTATTTGCTCTCCCAGGACAATGGGACCTTGGTACACCCAGACCTGCGGTCACTGCATCTCCATGCATGGCTCCTGAGGACCAGCCGTTTCACAGATTGGAGTCTTGACAGGGGTTGCCACTGTTCTGGTGGCGCCAAAACACCTTCCACCAGGGCTACTTATGCCATGAAGTGGAAACGTTTTTGCCTCTGAGCTACTGCCTGTCTAAATCTTTTAGCCTGTCCAGTGAGCATGATCCTCGAGTACCTCTTGTCGTTCTCAGATTCGGGGTTGGGTTATTCGTCCATTAAAGTCCATTTGTCTGCAATTTCTGTCTACCATGCCCCTGTTCAAGGCAGAACTGTGACACAGCTGGACCTAGCCTGCACCTTTCTGTGGGGCATTCTCCACATGAAACCTCCCATAGGGACCCCATCCCCTCTTGGGACCTTCTCTTTGTGCTAGAAAAGCTCACACTGCTCCCATTTGAACCAGCCGCGGAATGCGAGATTCGCTTCCTTTCCTGGAAAGCATTGTTTTTGGTTGCTGTTACTTCGGCTTGAAGGATTTCTGAGCTACAGGCTCTAATGTGCAAAGAGCCTTATTTGGTGTTCCACAAGGACCGGGTGGCCTTGAGCACCAATCCTAAGTTCTTACCAAAGGTGGTGTCCGAGTTGACCTTGAATCAGGATATACACTGGAAGGTGTATTATTCGGAATGCTCAAACCGGGGTGAGGCTATTTGCCACACGTTGGACGTCCATCGTGTCTTGCGTTATTACCTCTCCAGAACATGGTAGTTTAGACGTTCCGACCAGCTTTTTGTTTCCTCTTCCCCTGGAATCCGTGGGTCTCCTGTAGCCAAACAGACTCTATCCAAATGGCTGGTAAACTGTATTTCTTTTTCTTACCAGAAATACGACAAATCCCTGCTGGATTCAGTGAAGGGTCACTCCACGAGGGGAGTAGCGGCATCTTTTGCCGCTTTAAAGAATGTGTCCGTGGCTGACGTTTGGCCACCACCTGGAACTCACACAATACATTCATCAGGCATTACAGTCTTGACATTGCCTCCAGACGCAGAGCGGGCTTCGGCCTTGCTGTTCTGCAGGGACTGCTCTCCTGAGGGCATTGCCCGCTTTGTCTCTCTCTGCTTCCTCCACTCGGGATTAGTCTGGGTCTCTTCTACTTCTTGGGATTCAGTCCTACCGGTATTACCTTCTGCAAGAGTGGACTCTCGAAGTAAGATAATACAGTTACGTAAGAACTTACTGTAACAGTAGATCTTCAAGAGAAGCTCTTGCAGCAGGCACTGCTTCACACCCACCTTCCCCCAGAGGACTCTTTCTGCATTACGCATTCTGCTTTACTTAACAGCGCTGTTGCTGCCCTATGTGGAATTCACCTTGGTTCACTGTTCTTGATCACCTTCCATCCTTGAGGCCGGAGTCTCCGTCGGGAGGACTGAGAGACACAGGGGACCACCCTCCCTTTATACCATGCATGATGTCGGGGGCGGTCCCCGCTATAGACTGCTAGCGAGAAGTTTTCCGTGGCGTCCTGCCACCTGCCAGCTTCAGTCCTACTGGTGTTACCTGCTGCAAGAGCTTCTCTCGAAGATCTACTGTTATGGTAAGTTCTTACGTAACTGTACTTTACACACAGTACATTATTTGGGTTTTCCTCTAGAATATACACCAGCCACTCCTTTATTAGGATTTTTAGTAGCTTTCCCAGTATGGAGGTTAAATTGACTGGTCTACGATGCCAAGGTCTGACCCCGACTCTGCCTTGTGCAGATTAAATACGCTTGTTACGTGACAATGTATGGTATACTCTGATAGAGGGAGTGACGAATATGTATACTTGAATGAGAAGTGAAGAACGCGATAGTATGCTGAAAGAGGAGTGATTTACCAAAAACATAGCCCTAATGAAGTTTCTATCTTAGTAAATGAACTGCAGTACATACTCAAAACTAGTGACTATGACTTTCTGGATGCCACTAAGTGGGTCTAGGGGTGTCCTAGTAAAACTCTGGTCTGGGCAAGGTTATGTAACCCCTAGGTGGCGCTATCCCAAGGGCTACTACCCCTGCCTGCTTGGCTAGTAGCAGGTTAAGGGGCCTGAGTTCTGAAACAGGTGCCTCCACCTGGAGGTCAGGGTTGGTAGTGGTCAAGCTAACCTGGGCACTGCCCTCCGGGACACTGTAACCCCCCCCTCTTTCCCCTCTACTGGCCTGAACACTGTACAATAATCACTTTCACAATGCCCCTGGTACACCACACAAGTACCCATACTGTTTGCACTTATCACCAGGACTGGTTCCCCTGGCTCGACCCTGGGGACCCCCTGTAAAGCAAGGTTATACACAGCAAATAGCAACAGTACAGTACTTTGAGCACAAACTGGAACCACAGATTACCTGCAGAAAAAGTTAGATCTGATTTATTCTGGGGACTTGAACAAGGAAGGGGCAAAATCAGGTTAATTAGCTTAAAGGTTATATCAATCAAGCAGTTATGAATGCGCTTTGAGTCTCCCCACACAGTCACACCTCTGGGTAGCCAGGTGGAGAAGAGATGGGCTAGCCAGGACTGTTGCCAGGGGTTGCAGCTGGTTGGGGCCCTGTGATGGAAAACACAACATGCACAGTACACAATATTTGTAATCCGGAGCCACAGGGCTCAGTTCGTAAAGGAAACAAAACAAGACAATCAGATGACACACTCAGATTAAGCTGTTATTGCAGGGAGCTACCCTGGTATTTACTCACGATCCCCAAGACTGGACACAGGCTGGACAAAAATCCAGACTGCAGGTGGTTGATCTGGAATGCCAGGAGAAGCAGGGCCCACACGAGTCGCAGAGGCATCGTTCCTGTTCAAGCGTGAAGCAGGGGGATGATCCCCAGGCAGGTCTCTCGTCGATGGCTTCTCTGTGCAGTGGGTAGTCTGGCTGGGCCAGTCTGGCAAGGCCCAGACCACATGGAGACAAATTCGGATGCAGTCCGTTTTGGGCTGGATACAGCTTCCAGCAAGCAGAACACAGTTCACACAGTGGGGAACTAACTCACAATCCACTAGCAGCTCATAGCACATTTACATGTACGGGAATTCTACTGTACCAGGCAAAGCGCTCCCTGGTCACAATCGCAAAGTCTCTGCACACACCGGGAGCTTAGGGGTAGCTGGAACTCCTGACAGGCCGATCGCATTCAGCAAAATCTTTGGTCTTCTTCAGGTTGAGCCTGGCCCACTTCAGTAGCTTACTTTGGTCACACAAACTTGGATTTAGTCCAAAATAATTCTCTTCTCCCTCTCAGGAGCAGCAGCAGACATGCAAGCCAAAAACTCAGCCCTTCCACAGATTTCCCATGCAAATCCACTCAGGATTGCTGCCCAACATACACTTGAGCTCTTCTCATTTCCCTTCCCAGCTCAGAACTAACTGAAAATTGCAAGCAGCCCGGGACTTCCCCAAGATGCAAAAGGTTTGGTTGGCTGATTTGGCTGTCAGTCAAAGCAAGGGCGCCCCCTTCAGTTGCAAAAAGGCGCAAAAAGTTCAAAACTACAATTCCTATAGATTTTGACTTCAGACAGCTCCTGTAGTCCGCTACATTTTAGGTCCCACCAGAACTGATTGGTCCAATTTGCAGTCCAGGACCAAGATAGTGGAGACAAAACAAAACAGTCCTTGCTACAAAGAAAGCAGGTTAGACAAACTACATTATCATTATCACTCTAAATGATTTTCAGCAAATAGTTACATCTTTCAACAGAGCTCCCTCTCAGATTACTTAGGCTGCAATCAGGCAGCTCTTAAAGAGACAGTACACAGAGGCTATACAGGCTCTGGTAATCACATTTAAACTGCTAAAACGCAGGACACCAGCCTGGCAGTGAGCACTTAGGCAAGCTTTGTGACAAGGTACCTTTGTAAATGAGCCTATGACTCAAAGGTTTTCCAAACTGCTGTTTAAATAAAATAAAATAAAAAGCTCAAGGAAGACTTTTTGGGAACCCCCATTTGTGGGGGGGGGGGGTTACAGTTAAATCAGATAAGCTGAGAGGTAAGGGACATTTCAGTGGTCATAAAATACCCCTAGACATGGGAGGTTCCCTGCGCTATGTCTCCCCTCTTCCACAGGAAGGGTGGGTGGGAAGTGAGGGTTACGCTATAAAGAATTGAAGACGATTTAAATGTATTCCAGCACTGCAGTCAGGGTACAACATGAATACTAGATATAGTACAATCAGGGACTTTGAACATCGCTGGCCAGTGTCACTCTTCTGCCTTATTCTTCCCGGCAGAGCTGCAGGATGGAACACCTGAATGAACATGATGGCTCACTATGTGGCCCAATGTGGCACTGCCGGGTGTCAGATTTTATTCAAATTTGAACAAAGGTGAGGAACCTACAGAAAACATGTAAATGTGTGCCTCCCAGATGCCTTCAGGTACAGGTCTTAACAACCTTATTTATTTATTTATTTTATTTATTTATTTATGAGATTTACCAGGAAGGCATACTGAGCAACATGCTCGATTCCAGATGCGACCTGGGGGCCGAGGCCCAATAAATAACAAAGAGTTTGTTCATTACAATACAGTATTAGAATACAGAAAAGCTTACTCCTGGCAACCATAAGTCAGGACGTTTACAGACAGGGATAGATATACAATTTCAAATACGAAGGTACAACAACATTATTGTAGTAATCTGTTAGATTAGCAAGAGCAGCTGGAGGAGAAATGTGCCTTGAGTAGTAGGTTGAGGTGATAGGGATTTTGTGCATGTCTTATGGGGGCAGGTAGGGCGTTCCAGATCTGTGGGATTCTGTAGTTAAAAGCTGCCTGGCCTTTGGTAGTGCGCATAAATGGGAGGTGGAGTAGCCTAGGGTCCGTGCCTCTGAGGGAGTACACAGGAGGAGGTTGTTGGGAGAGGGACCAATATTTGGCAGCGAACCTAGCGCAGTTTATTAATCTACGATCATGGAGGGATGGCAGGGTTAGGGAGCTGTATAATGTGCAGTGGTGTGTGGATTGTGGGCAGTCGAGGATGAAGCGACAGAAGGAGTGGAACAGGGTATCTCGGCTGGCCAAAGCAGACGCGGGTGCGATAGTGTATACTATGTCGCCATAGTCGAGTACGGGAAGTATCATTTTTTTGGACAATGGCGGCCTCGTTTGTGTGGGAGGCAGTTTTGTTTCGCATAGTGCACCCAGTTTGGGGAGCAGCCTCTATGTAGGGAGTCAATACGAGAGGTAAAATCTAGGTGCTGATCAAGCCAGACGCCTAGATATCTGTAGCTAGTGCATTGCTCCAGGGGTGACCCTTCCAGGGTTTTGAACGGGGGGCAGGGGGTTTGGCGGGAGAGTCTTTGTTGGGAGCCAAACGTAAGCGACACAGTTTTTTTAGGGTTTAGAAATAACTGGTTTGACCTAAACCAGTTCTGGATGGCAGAGAAATCCTCCTGTAGGAGAGATGCCACACTGCTTGTTGAGGGGCCTGAGGCGTACAAGACTGTGTCATCCATACATTTGGATGGAAGAATGGGAGCATGCAGAGGGAGGTCATTTAGAAAATGGAGAGAGTAGTTGTCCTAGGACTGATCCTTGGGGACACCAGATGTGACTGGTAGGGGTTTGAGGTGTGTGAGGCAAGTCTGACCGCTTGTTTCCTGCCCACTAGGTAGTCTTGGAACCACTCTATGGCTGGGTATGATAGCCCTCGTGCAGTAAGTTTGGAGAGTAATGGAATGAGAGACGGTATCGAAGGCCTTTGCTAGGTCAATAAAGATGGCCGAGGTGATATGTCCTTTGTCGATACGTGAGAATGTCACCAGTGACCTGTAGTAGGGAGGTGATGGTTGAGTGGGTTTTACTGAAACCGGATTGGGAAAGTGTGAAAAAGGAGAGGCGGCCCAAGCACGGAGTCAGCTGGGACAGGACAAGTCACTCCTGGAGTTTGGCCAGGATAGGGAGTAGGGAGATGGGTCTATAATTGCCTGGGGAGGAGGGGTCACCGCCTTTTGGAAGGGGTATGACAGTGGCCATTTCCCATGCCGTTGGTAACTTGCCCAGCGAGAAAGAGAGATTGAGAAGGGCGGCAAGAGGGGCGGCTATGGCAGGGGCTGACAGGAATAGCATCTTGGCGTCCAGGGACGTCAGGCATTTGCCTTTGTTTGGGTTCAGTGCCCGTAGGGAGCGGAGGACTTCTGCTGGGAAACTAGACGGAATGAGAACGGCAGGACTGGGGGGCTGTGTGAGGGGGGTGGGGCAATGGAGGTGGGCCGGTGTGCTTGTACCGGAGGGAGGATAGAAGATTGTCTGCACAGCTGGAGAAATGGGTGTTAAAACTTCAGCTACGCAGATGGGGTCGGAGATGAGGGTGCCCTGAGCTAATAGTGTTGGGGATGGGGGTTGGGTGGGGGGAGAGAGCAGGGATTTGAGTGATTTCAGAAATCCGTCTGGTGGTTAAAGTTTTTACTAAAGGCTGATAGGAAGTAGCTCTTTTGGCTTGGCGGATGATGTTTGTGCATGCATTTCGAAGGGATCTGTAGGTAGTAAGGGAGGCCTGAGTGCCCAGTTTCTTATATGCTTTCCAGGCATGGTCCCTGGAGTGGCATTTTCTGATTATGTCAGCCATGATCCATGGGAGATGAGCCCCTCTAACTCTTTTTGTTCGCAGGGGAGCGTGTTTGTCCCATACTTTCAGGAATCTGGTTTTAAACGCATCAAAGGCTGTGTCAATGGAGGACGCCTCGGTGATGCAGGACCAGTTTACACGCTCCAGGTCCGCCAGGAGAGATGCTAGATCTAGGGAGTTATAGGACATGGACCAAGTTACTGTAGATGTCACAGAGGTTCCTGGGTTCATTAGGTTTGCCTTGACTAGTGAGGGAGGATTGTATCTGTTGACAGGCAGAAAGGAGAGTGGTGCCTTCATTCAGAAAAATATTACAGTGGGCCTGGTAAAATAGTGGTACCACCCTTGGAATGCTGGAATGCCCTGGGATGTTGTACTTCCCCACTGCAGTCACCCCCCCCGACCTACAAAATAAGTGTACAGTCCCCAGTAAGCATGTGCTTAACTCAGATAAGAAAAGACAAATGAATATGAACAGTAAATGCAGCTTTATTTGGGCTATGAACCCCTAGGGAGGAAAAAAGGGTTATTTAATAGTAAGAGGTAGATAGTTGCAAGGGGCTGGTCTTCAGTTGCCCTATGATGGGCCAGCAAAATAACAGTGGCCAATTTTCACACACCTTATACAGGAACAGCCAAATTAAACACTCCCCATGCTGTTATGAAAAAGACCTAGCAAGGGACTGCCCTGACACTCAGACCCCACACCACAGTGCACAAAACAATGTTTGAATTACTTTTTCCTGCACATGTTAAAGTAAACTGAAGCAATGCTCTGCAAACACAGTTGAACTCCATACTCAAAGGTCATGCAGTTGCAAAACAGCAAAACCTAAAAGTGAAACTTCACATCCATGATTCTCTCCTTTATATGGAAGTCTTTTAACTTTGCCTTGCGTGTACCCCTGTCAACAATCTCCAGTCCTGTCATACTGGCTAACTTATTAATTTATTGAATTTTGCTGACTGGGTAGGCTCACTGAGACTAGAAGTCCCTTTTCAGGGCGACCGTAGGGAGGGATACAGATGGTAACCAACTGAAATTAAACCAGATTAAGCTGTTGGTGGTATTTTTTTTATAGCTAATGGGGACTTTTTGGCCAGGACACTGGGGAACATAATACCTCCATCACTCAAATGTGTGACAGTATGTTTGACAAATAAGTAAATGTGACACATCATCAAATGATGACGTAAGCTCATCTATCAGTCTAAATCTTTGTTTGCTGATAATTGAACATCACAATTTCTTATATTTTGTATTAAAGTTTCAGTGGGCAATGTGGAATATCACCTGTTTCTGAGGTTTCTGAGAGCTAAAATAGTGGCGATGCCTCTATGTGTGATGGTTGAGAGGTGTGCGGGGAATCCCTACCTTCCAGTAGGAGGATCTGTGGCTTGATGGTGTTTGGATCAGATGGTGGAGTGGAGTGGAGGAGACGATGCAGGTTGTGACTGAGCTACGGTCAAGGTAGAGAAAGGATTTGCTTGTGAGGAAAAAGCATCAGAAGATGAGGAGTAGTACGAATTAGCTCCTATGTCACAAAATTCGGAGAACGAAGCTTTGGAAATAGAGGATGTAGAGAATGGAATGGAAGTCGGAGAGGTCTTAGATTAAATTAGATATTTTATTTATATAGCACCCATGTCCAAAGACTCTGGGTGCTGTACAATATAACACATATAGCATTCACCATACATTAATACAGTTCGAAAACTAACTATAACAATATACACAATATATGTAAAACAATAACTTAATTAACCATCATAAAATACTATTTTAAAACCTCTTTAGTTAAAAAGCCTGATTGAATAAATATGATTTGAGGTCTTCTTAAAGGCATCCACCATGGCAGTCTCCTAATATACCAGGCAAGGAGTTCCACAGGTAGGTGCAGCGGCTGCAAACGCCCAATCACCAGAATGCCGCAAACTAACCCTGGGAACTCCAAGGAGGCCATCCCCGGCAGAACAGAGAGCCTGGGATGGGCGGTATGGCACGAGGAGCTCTTGCAGATAGACTGGGCCCCTCAAGTGCAGGGATTTATAGGTTAACAGCCCTATCTTGAAGACAATCCTCCACCACACTGGCAGCCAGTGCAGTTCGCGCAACGCTGGGGTAATATGTTCACCTCTTTTTACCCTCAACAATAGTCTTGCTGCCGCGTTCTGCACCAGCTGCAGCCTGTAGAGGTTGCTTCAGATATCCTTAGGTACAAGGCATTGCAGTAGTCTAACCTGGAAGTGACGAAGCATGTACCAGAGTGGGTAGGTCATCGAGGCGGATCGGGGCTCGAATTCAGGCAATATTCCTGGGTGATAAAACCGGTTCTCACCACAGCCGAGCAGCTGTGCTTCCAGTGTCAGCCACCGTCCAGGATTACACCAAATTCTTCACCTGCTTAGACAGGGCTAAAGGCACACCCCCAGCTTAGACAGGGCTAAAGGCACACCCCAACACAAGTTCAGGGGTAATGTCATACTCTCCATCCCAACGACCTGACTCCACCACCAGTACCTCAGTCTTGTCTGGGATTAGTTTAGCCAATTTTGGGACATCCAAGTCTGGATTTCCTCAAGGCAGCTGTTAAATACAGAGTCAGACACTTGGCTATTGAGAGCACAGGACAGATATAGCTGTATATCATCTATATAGCAGTGGAAACCCAGCCCAGACAGCCTGATAATGTCCCCAGTGGCAGCACATACACGTGAACAACAGAGGTGACAAAACTGACCCCTGCGGAACACCACAGCCCCGAGGCTTCGGGTTTGATGAGAAAATTCCCATGGTTACCCTCTGTACTCTGTCTGTCAGGTATGACATAAACCAGTTGATGACATTTCCAGACAGGCCACACCAGAACTGCAGTCGGTCAAGTAGCACCTCATGGTCCACGGTGTCGAATGCTGCAGAGAGGTCTAGGAGGACCGAGATGGTACGGTCCCTTCTATCCCTCACCATTAGCAGGTCATTAAGCACCCTCACCAGGGCCGTCTCTGTACTGTGCCCTGCTCGGAACCCAGAATGGAAAGGCTCATAGACGGAGGAAGCAGCGAGATGTCTCTCCAGATGAATGGCCACCACCTTTTCTACAACCTTCCCTGAAAATGGGAGGTTCGAAACAGGTCTGTAGTTGCTGAGGCAGTCCAGGTCCAAAGATGTTTTTCTCAAGAGAGGTCTAACCAAAGCCTCTTTCAAGGCTGAAGGAAATATCCCACTCCCTAAAGAACTCCCGACTACCCCAGCAATCACAAGACCAATCAGGTCCAAACATTCCACCAAAAGGCGAGTTGAACCCGGATCTAAATCACAATAGGTTGGCCATAGCTTAGAGATTATCTCTACCACCTCCCCAAGCCCAATCAGCTCAAACTCATCCCACACAGGAGGAGTGCTCTGACTCAACTCAGGCCAGACCCTGCAGCACTTTCGAGAGATGTTCGAGGAGACCTCAGCCCTGATGGAGGACACCTTGTCACAGAAAAACAGAGCCAGCTCCTCACACCTTGAACTCGAACTTACTCCTCTGACACACAGACAGGCAGGATGTAAAAGTCTGTCCACTGTGCAGAAGAGCTGAGCCGGTCTGTTTCTTGCTATAGCAATCTCCCCAGAAAGAAATTCCGCCTTTCTATGGGAGACTGCCCCCTGATAGTCCACATAATGTGACCTCAGGGCCAATTTGTCCTCCACCAAACCAGATCATCTCCAACGCCTCTCTAACCTGTGACCCCTAGTCTTTAAACCTCGGAGATTCTCATCATACCAGGGAGATCTCCAATGAGTAGATCGGGGTCAGATACGTGAGGGTGCGATTGAGTCTCCTCTGACCCAATCGCACAAGCTGCCCCAACACTTGATAGGTCCAGCACCGCCAAAAGGTCCTCTGGGGAAACCCCCCTTAAAGACCAGTACGGAACCATCTCCATAGGGGCAGGACCATTTGGGGAAGCCCTAAACGTGAACCCCACGGTGCTATGATCCGACCACTTCTTACTACCTCCGACCAGGATAAAGACATGGCGATGGCCCAATTGGGGCTAATTTTGGAGGAAAGGCATCTTACTGTGCAGCGCATCCTCAAAGAAGATGACGACAGAAGGATAGAAGAACAATGTAAAGACCCTGCTAAGAGAGAGAGAGACCGGAACCTGGAGGCAGCGGGTGTGGCCCGAGAGGAAGGAAAGAGCCTACCCCATTGGTGGGGGACACCTGGAGTTACAGACAAGCGGTAGTGCTGCTGGATTGCCTGCTGATGACAGTACTTCAGGAGAATGGTCTCAGGGCTCTGCTGCAAGGGTCAGGATGGAAACAAGGCCTGATGGAGATGGCAACTGAGTCTGACTGGATTGACTTTACCCAGACTGGTAAGACTTCATGGATAAACAAGAAAAGTGAAAATAAAGAAACAAATGGTGGTAATAGCAGCAGAGGGAGCTGTATGATCTAGGGGAAAATGAGCAGAATGAAATGGTACAGAATATAAGCATGGAAAGTGGGGGTGGAGGAGCTGTAAATAAAGTGATTATCCAGGAGAAGGGGGGACTACCTGATATGCTAACATACTTGACGCCAGCAGAGTAGGCTTTACGGTCTATCGAGTCTGCTCGTGCTTCAGAACCCTGGGTGGGTACCGAAGTCATCCCTCTGTCTCCTTTCCCTGTTTCTCCTTCCCACCATCCCAGCGCCCCACCCCCGGGCAAGCCAACCCCTGTTTCCTCCCTTGCCTATACCTGTCCCACCCTCTCTTGAAACCTTTCACCATAGAAGCCAGTACCAGCTCCCCAGGCAGCGCATTCCACGGTCCCACCACTCTCTCAGTGAAACTACCTCCTCCTCCTCCTCCTCATCCTTCTACCTTTGAGCTTCCAACTATGTCCTCTGGTGATTCCATCCTCCTTCAGCCTAAAAATCCCATCTCAATTTACCCTATTGATTCCCTTGAGGTACTTGAAGACTTCAGTCATGTCCCCCGATCCCTCCTCTCTTCCAGCGAGAAGAGGTCGAGCTCCTGTAGTCTCTCCTAATAAGTCAACTCCACCAGACCCTGGATCATGGTTGCTCTCCCCTGAACCCTTTCCAGGAGCTGGATGTTCCTCCTTAAGTGCGGCCTCCAGTACTGCACACAGTACTCAAAGTGTGGCCTAACCAGGCCATTGTACAGCAGCAGAATCACTTCCCTGCTCCTTGAGGTTATCCTCCTTGCAATGCAGCCCAGCATCCTGTTTGCCTTGACTGCAGCCCTCCTGCACAACTCATCCCCTCCTAGGGTGTACCCATGTTTGGGGTTGCCCCGCCCAAGGTGTAACACCTTGCACTTGGAATAGTTAAAATTTAATTTCCAGGTGCAGGCCCACCTATCCAGAGTATCCAGGTCCCCTTGCAGGGCCAACCTCCCCTCCTCCCCCTCTACCACTGCTCCCAGCTTAGAGTCATCCGCAAAGAGACTCATTTCGCACCTGATATCTTCCCTGACATTAGAGATATAGGCATTAAACAAGAGCGGCCCCAGGACCAAGCCCTGTGTACCCCACTAATGACCCCCCTAGGAGACGAGACCTCTTCACCAACCACTACCCTCTGAGTGCGCCCAGCAAGCCAGTTTCTGATCCATTTGACCATCAATGGGCCTCCCCATCCCCCTCAGTTTCTCCAGTAGGCCATCGTAAGGGAACGAGTCAAATGCCTTGCTGAAGTCCAAGAAAAGTACATCCACTGGCCTCCCCTCTCGAGTTCCGATGTTACCCAGTCATAGATCTCCACAAGGTTAGTTTGACACGATATACCTGGCACAAACCCATGCTGACGACTATCGAGATATCCCATCGCCTCCAAGAATCCCCCCAATCGTTCCTTGAGAATACTCTCCATCAACTTCCCCACCACCGATGTCAAACTGACGGGTCTATAGTTTTCTGGCATCTCCCTCGATCCCCCTTTATGGATGGTCACAACATGTGCCATCCTCCAATCCCTAGGCACCCACCCGGTCTCTAGCGACATGTTAAAGAGATCCACCAGAGGTGCAACCAGAATATCTGCCATCTCCAACAGAACTCTGGGATGTATGCCATCCGGCCCCAGAGATTTGTCCTTTTTAAGGGATTTAAGGGCTTCCTACACCCAGGTGATGGGGATAGCATCATCGGTCCCTCCCCCCCTTTAGCAGATCCATCCTGATGTTATACCCTTGAGATATCTCTGTCAGCATCTTGTTCTTATCAGGTGCTCCAGCAAGCCTGCCTGCTGCCCCGTCTAACTCCTTTAGCTCCCGCTTTGTAAGTTTCCCAGCCCCCACCCTAGTGAACACTGAGGCAAGTAATCATTCAATACCTCCGCCTGTTCCCTAGCACCTTCCACCCAGCCCCTGTTTGTCCTCAATCTGCTGAGCTGGACCTTGATCTTTCTCCACTCCCCAATATACCTAAAGAACCCCTTTTCCCCACCCCATATACCCTGGGCAAGCCACTGCTCTCTTCTGGCTTTTGCCCCACTCACCACCCTGGTGACTTGCCTGGCTGCACGGTGGTAGTTCTCCCTCTCCTCCCTCTCGTTTTTGTATCTGCTGTGGCAGCCCTCTTCTCCTTTACTGCCTCCTGAACCTCCCTGGACCACCAACATGGTTTACTTAGACATCGCCCTTGCGCTTCTTCACCCCTTGCACAGGACCTATGGCCTACTGCAGTCCCCGCTTTATGACCTCCCACCTATCTTCTACATCTGTCCTTGGTGTAATCTCCCTCAAATGCTCCTTGAGAATCTCTCCCATGCCCCTAAAGTCTGTCCCCTAAAATCAACAGTCATTGTCCTGGAACTCTCCCCTCACTCCCAAATTTAGCCTAAACCAGACCATGTCGTGTTCGCTCCCTGCCAGGGGATCCTCCACCACCAGGTCCCGTACCAGATCCCTGTCCACAAGAACCATGTCCAGGACACGACCCTCCCTCCCTCATTGGCTCCAACACCTGTTGAGTGAGGAACACATCCTGAAAGCCATCCAGCAGCCTCTGCTCCTTGGCCACCGTGGACGTCATAGTTCCCCAGTCAGTAGCTGGCATATTTAGGTCCCCCATCAACACCACTCCTTTCCCTTCTGGTCCACACTGGCCCTTAATGCTATCCAGCAGACAATCCTCCAGATCCTCCACCAGCCCTGGTGGCCTATATACCATTCCCATCTTGATCTTCCCTCTCGCTGGGGTTCGCAAAGTGACCCATAAGGCCTCCACATTTCCCTCTGCTTCCTCTGCCCTAATAATCATTATGTTATCCCTAATGAACATAGCTACTCCTCTCCCTCTGCCCTCCTTTCTATCCTTCCTAAGCACTGTGTACCCACTCACATTAAGTTCCCATCCATGGCTCGGGGTGGCCCAAGTTTAAGTGACTGCTGCTACATCTACCCCTCCTTCAACCAGCATGGCCTGGAACTCTGGCACCTTGTTCCCCAGGCTCCTGGCATTTGTTAACACCCCAACCCTTGTCCCTACCCTCCTTTACCATGCCCACCCTGGTCCTTTTATATGTCCTCCTCCATCCTCACCAACAGAACCTTCCTCCCTAGGCATTCATCCGACCCCAGGGGCTGAAGACCAGGCCCAGCCATGAAATATATGGTCAGTCAGCCCTCCCGCTTTCCTCCCCTTTATAAGTTTAAATCCCACCCAGCCTGAATGAAATCAGCATCCCTGGTTTTAGGACTTCCTTCCCTATTGGATTTAGGTGAAGCCTATCCATGGGATACAGTCCCTATCATCCCAAACTCCCCCAGTCCCCAACACCCCAGCCCCGTGCTCTTTCCCTACTGCTTGAGCCAGTCGTTACCTCCGTGATCTTCATTTTGTTTTCCACAGTGGCCCTTGCTACTGGCAATATTTCCGAGAAGTAAACTGTGCATACATTATCCTGGCAAACTCTGGCCAGTTCCCGGAACCTTGCCCGGATTTCCAGTACACTATTTTCCTCTATATCATTTGTCCCCAGATGCACCAGGAAGTCCGGTGATCCTCCACAGTCTTGCCAGCTCATACACCAAGAACTTTTCCCTATGCACCATCAGTCTAGAGATACCCACTACCTTAACTCGACCGGATTTTCCCTCCCCAGCCCCTCCCACTGAATACCCTAATCATGGAATCCCCAGCAGGAGTACCTCAGTGTCCCCTCGGTCTTCGCTCACCTCCTTTTGTGCTCCTGACCCAACCCTCCTCTCCTTTTCCCTCTTCTCTTTCCCCTAGGTGTCTTCCTGCCTCCCTATGAGAGAACCCCTTGTCTCCCCTTCTTGCCACCTTTTTATGCCCAGTTCCTCAGAGCCCCCTGTTTGGCTCCTCCTTGTTCCCTACCCCATCCTCGCTTCTCGCTTTTGACCATGGTCATATCCCATTTCTCTCTCTCTCTCCGGCCTCCTCCTCAACCTCATTCCCCCCCCCATGCTCCCCTCTTTTCCCTCCGATTGCGCCCTCAGCCCCCATGCCTTCTATCCGATTTCCCACCTCTCCCTGCACAAAAATGTGGAGGGGAATTATGTGAACATGGGGCAATCCTGCCAGAATGATGGGGAAACACCTGGTACAAGCAAAGGAAACACTCCAGTACAGAAAGGAGGAAACGTGGACTCCAGTTTAAACAAAACATATTCGGAGGCTTTACAAAACAAAGATATGAGGAAAAAAGGTCAGGAGTCTGCAGGTGCTAAGGACCCCCCCTCCTCTTCAAGAGGAAGAGCTAGGCCCTCTGGGTCATTGAGTTACATTGACCCTACTCCAGGAGATTTGAAGTACGACTAAGATACAAAGGTGGGCTGGAAGTATTTCCAGACAGGGTATATGTGGGTAGGACATTACTGAAAGAGTCAATGAGATTCACTGCATCTGAAATATATGCTCGATACACATTTCAGGTGAAGATGTCTTTGACATCAGTGTCAGGTCCATGAGGGGTTGGAAAGATTCTGGTCTAAGCATAACCAGCTGAAATTTTCTCCCATCTGGGCCCCTTCGTAGCTATCCCTCTTAGCCTACTATCCAAATAATAACGGTGATGTTCCGTAATGAATATGTACATGTGGGAGACAGTTCAGTGGCTAAACCAACAAATTCTGGTCAGATCCACCATGGCTGCATAATGAAGTTAGTGAAGTTGTGTGTAATTGTTAAGGAGGTATGGAGAAACAACACAATAGTTTGTAAGTAGTAAGATTTGTTTTAGTTTCTGCTCTAAGGAAGGCATACACATTATTAGGAAAATATATGGAGGTGTACATTTTAATGGAAGGAATAGGAAGCTTACAAAAGAACCCCAGAGCAAATGCCACTGATGTATGTGTTATCCCGGATGATATTGGCCAGACAGCCAAATTTTAAAAACACAACTGCACATACCCCAATAATGCAAAGCATCAAGGGAAACGTATGCAAATCCTTATGATGGTACAGAAGGTGGCAGTACATGGAAAAGTAATGGCTGGCATATGTTCAGCCTTGGGATTATTTACAGTTTTTTTTTTTTTTTAGAGAAACAGGGTTTTTGTCCATGAGGTGATGTAAGTTATTTTTAAGTAATGTGTTGATGTCAGGAAGTCAGGTGTAATGATGATGGACTGTTAGAGAAAATCTGATATTAACTTTCAGAGGGGGTCGCTTTTGATAAGGGCAAGGTAGTTATGCTTGTGATAATGGGAATATTAGGAAAGTATGAGGTCTATGCAGAAGTGGAGTACAAATATGCACAGTTTCATAAGTATGTGCTCAGAGTGCAGGCAAATGTGATATGCAGGTTTGTTTTAGAAATAGGAAAACTAGTGATACATGTAATTGATAGAAAGATAGATAATTACATAGACATATATCTATAGAAAAGAGACACAGACAGACAGGCAGACAGGCAGAATAGGAATGGCAGTGAAGTACTGAAGTGATCCAACCCCACCCTCACCCTGCAGACATGGATAGGCATTGGGGTGTGTCTTTGAGTCACTACCCATAATGCTCATCATTTCACCTCACCCTACCCTGAAGACACAGACAAGAGTCGAGGTGTGCCTTGGGGTTTCACACTTTACACTCACCCCATTCCATAAGGAAATACGCTGAAATGGGTATAGTATAAGAGAATGTGTGAACTTTGGGGCTGAAGAGTCAAAGGCACACCCGATACCCATCACTGGCTGCAGGGTGGGATGGGGTGGAATAGGCATGAGCATTACTGTTGACAATCCCAAGTCACACCCCGATGCCTGTCAGTCCCTACAGGGCAGGGTATTATGGTCAGAAACCCTAATGCCCTGCGCGTTTCTTGGTATTTTCACTCCAAGTTTTCAGCATGGGCTTTTTGTGACCTCACCACATGAACAGTGACACTATCAGTTCATTAGCCAAAAGGTGATTTTGCCCAGTGACTATGCCATTTTGGCACCACACATGCAAAAACACATTTTGAACAGGATGTAAAAAAATGGCAGCTGTACATTTCTTGCTTCAGTAACTGCTCAGCACATCTGTTGCATGACCTACTTATTGACATTTTACATCTGCTATGCAATGTACTGCTGCTACGGCTGTATGGCTGAGAGGGACCTGGGGGTGGATGTGGATGTCAAGATGAACAACTCGAAGACTTGTAGGAGGGCAGCTGTTAAGGCCAACAGGATGCTGGGATGCATCGCAAGGGGGATCACTCCAGAAGGAGGGAAGTGATACTCCCTCTGTATAACTGCTTGGTGAGGCCGCACCCGGAGTACTGCATGAAGTTTTGGAGGCCACACTTAAAGAGGGACATTGAACTCCTGGAGAGGGTCCAGAGGAGGGCAGCCAAAATGATCTAGAAGAGCTAAATATGTATACACTGGAAGAGAGAAGGGACAGGGGGGACATGATAGATGTCTTCAAGTACATGAAGAGGGTAAACAGGAGAGGTGCAGTCACGGTGCTCCAAAGGAAGGAGGGGGGGCAACTAGAGGGCATGGGTGGAAGCTGGAGGGGGGAGACTCAGGGGAGTAAGAAGAAGGTACTAATTCACTTAGAGGGTGGTAGAAAAATGGAATGTGCTGCCCGGGGGGCTAGTGGAGGCAGAGACTTTGGAGGGGTTCAAGAGGGGGTGGGACAGGTACAGGGGAAGGGTTGTGGAAGCAAAGTCCAATGAAGCGGGAACACCCTGGACTGGGAAGGGAGAAGCCCGAGAGGGCAGCAAGGTCAGCTCCCAGGGTGGGGGCTAACCAAACAAGCAGACACGAAAGATCGCTAGGCCTATTCTGCTGGCATTTTAGTATATTAGTATGCTTACTACACCAACATCATGAACCATAAAACAGATGACTGCCATAACTAGGGAGGCAGTATAGCACAGTGGTTTAAGGCTCTGAGCTGTAAATCTGGAGATCTGGGTTTGAATCCCACAGCCCCCACTTGCATACTGGGTGACCTTGAGTAAGTCACTTAACTCCATGTGCTCCCAGGCTGCCCCCTGCAAACAAGCTTTCAGCTTAGTGTGCCACCCAGGTTAAACAATTGAAAGTAAAAATACAATATATTATTTATCTTGCTTTATTTTGTACTACAAGCTTTGACTAATACATCCACCCTTATTTATAGCTTATGTGTCTGGACCTAGGCAGAGCTACACTTAAAATCTCACACATAAATAAATAAATCATCAGAATAGCATTTATTTTAGTAGTATCTCCTTCCTTTTCAGGTACCCATGACACTATATATATATATATATATATATATATATTTTAACTTCAAAACACTAAACCTATTTAAATGCAAAACACTTCACTCTTGCATGCCACTGTCACGTCCACTTCTCATGCAAACAACAATCAATTACAGAAACCCTTTCATTTCTATGCTATGCACTCTTGCATCAGAGAGACATAAATCTTACAGAACTGTTAAAAAAACAATTTATCAAGACTGGATTTCTGAATTAAAACCTGTCATTTACAGTACCTATGTAAATAATAGTTTACTGGCTACAAACAATGCTACAAACATGACATTAACAAAATTTCTGTTTTACATGGAAAACATCCATATAATGAACTTGTCATGCAGGATTTGTGACCTTCTGTCTGCATGTATCTGACAAAGGAAAAGGCAACTGCGTGATCCTTTTTTTCTGTTTTATTTTTCTGCCGAACTTGCCCATACTGTAAGAACCAAATATTGACATGCTTAAGAGTTAAAAAATAATCATGATGTCTATATGTCTGTGTGTGTGGGTTGGGGGGATATGCCTAGATGCAGTTTCAGGCACTCCTTAATTACTTCCCCAGGCAGCTCTGACAGTTAGTTGTTCCAACATGATAGATCCGCCTCATGCCCTCCAACATGAACCAAAAAAAGTGGGGGTGGATCTTTAGGAGCTTCTTGGGTGGAGGTGGGGTGGATCTTACTCCCCCCAAAAAAACTAATGCTGCCTCCCACTACTCAGGTTCGAGTTCTTGTACCTCCCATTTAAGAAAGAAAATAGTGCCCTGCAACCACTGACTAACATGAAAGCGTATTTATTTGAGGGCGGAAAACATTTCTTGGAGGAGGGTAAGGCGGAGGAGACTATTTACACCTTCAGTCAGTTCCATGGACAGAAAACATGCCATCACTCCTTTTGTACATGCAAAACATCTGCAGGCTCCACCCACTGCAGCCATAAAAATGTGTGGTACTAGGCCCCCCGGAAGCTATTATTGACACAGAGTATTTGCGGACTGGAGGGTGGCGTTTTAAAGTAAAATTGCACCACTCAGATAAGGGAATAGCTCACATCCCTAACAGTTTCTTCTTGGGAAGGGACAGAGGGGTTGTTTTTTTTTTGCCCTGGGCAGCCCAAGGCCTACTACAGGTGCAAGTCTAGGTCCCACCTGTCCAATGTGTGTGTCGCAATGAGATGTGGCCTCTGTGGGGAAATAGGCCATAGTAACACACAATGCAATCTTTGCAAAGAATACGGCCACTTATATCAGAACTGCCCTTGAGCTGCACGCAACAATGCAAGGAGTATGAATCCTGATTACTTGATTAGAACAGCACATCAGGTTGGCAAGGCCAGAGAGCTGACTGCCCCACCTGAGGTCGAGGAAGAGGAAGGATCAGGGACTGGAGTGTCCACTACCCAAGAACCGCCTGGACAAGGGCCAGAGCCAGCCTTAGTACAGGAAGGAAGGAAACACTGGAGAGACAAGAACGGAGCCCTTGGTTGGCTGAGGCAGAAGAGAGCATTGACATACGTGATCAAGAAAGAGAAAGAGAGATGGAAATGGAAAAAGAGATGGAACAAAGTGAGGCAGAGGATATGCCCCCCCCCCCATCTTCATTGGGCTGGCAGTATAGCCTAGAGGTTAGAGGAACGAGGTGTGAACAAGCTTGGTACATCCAGCAGACCAGACCTGAATTTGATTCTCACAACCTCCGCTTGCATACTGTGTGACTCTGAGCAAGTCACTTAACCACCCACTGCTCTCAGGTCAGCTCTGAAACAGAAGGCACTTGTGCTCTAGTAGGGCCTTACCCGTTACCAAAGACTAAAATAAAAATAAATAAAATCTGTACACTCAGTACAACAAAACCCAGAGCCGAAAGAATCAAAGGCTGGAGAAGGGGGTAACAAGAAGAAAAAGAGGAGAAAATAATTAGGACAAAGTGTTTATTTTAAGCAGAAGATTGGCTTTGTAATTTACTGCTTTGTTTCTTTGGAATCTGCAAATATTTGCAGCATATTAAATGGAAAGAAAAGAGAAGCGGTATCGGTAGAATTAAGAAATTTGGCATGTGAAGTAGTCTTTGTATGAGAGACCTGGTTGAATTCAAGGCAGACGGGTGGCTCAGGCTCAGACAGGGTGGGTTTGGAGGCCATCGTATTGATCTTTCGGGCCGGATAGAGCAGATGGGATAGGCATCTTGTTTTCAGGTATGGGGTTTAAGTTTCAGAACTGGTTGCTATCCTACCCAGAAGAGTTTTACTAGTAGATGGCCTATGGCAGTCAATTTAGAAGATTTGTGGTAGTCTATGTGTCACAAATTAAGGCTGGGAGAGTTCAGCTATTTGAGGCAATCTAACCTTATCTAAGTACATCTAGGAATGTTTATCTGGGGGGGCGATTTTAATTGTACTTTAGATATACAGGAAAGGAAAAATGTGAGAAAGAAAGTATACTGTGATTATTTTGCCTTGAAAAAGTGTGTTGAGACAGCAGAATTAAATAATGTCTTAGATAAAGCAGTACCTCCTGCTTAAACTGACATTTGCCAAAGGAAAACTTTCTCTAAAATAGATTATGGACCAGATATTCAGACTGCACCAGGCAGTGGTGTAGCCTGGCGAGCGCAACTGAGCTGCACGGGCCAGGACCAGGTGATATTCAATGGTGATGTGCCATGCTCAGCACCGTTGAATATGGCATGGAGGTGCACACACTGCGCATGGTGCAGTGGCACTGCGCTCAGTGCAAGACACAGAAAGGGAGCATGGGATGCGCCAATGCAAGTCGCTTAGGCGCATCACACGCCATATTCAGTGGAGGTATGCAAATGAGGCCATAATGTATGCAAGGTGCAAAATGGGACCATTTGCATGTCATTATAAGCCCATTTGCATGCAGTGCGCTGTTCGGAATTAGCCTTTCGTGCCCTGCCGAGACTCTGCTGTCGAAATTGACACCCTGGTGGTGAGCTAATACAGCCCCCCCACTCCCGTATGCCCAATCCTGGGCATCTGCATACATTACAGTCTTAGCTGGTGGTCTAGCTGTCCCTCTGATCGGCTGTTGTAAATATTAAGATTTACCTGGTGGTCTAGCGGTAACCCCTCGTATGCCTGATCGTGGCTGTGGTGGAAATAAAGAATTACCTGGTGGTTCAGTGTACCTCTTCTCACTTCACCCACAGAGGTCCCTCGGCACCCAGCACCCCCACCCCATCATCATGGCGGCAGCACTGGCCGCATACCACTGTCCCAAATGACAGCGTGATAGTAAGATCTGTAATTTTGTTCACTAGTGGGACTACTGGTAGACCATACTGATTACATGGGATCAGATACTGCGGAATGAAGCGCCATTCCATTCATCTGGTCCTGTGTAGTACAGTATGGTCTGCAAGCCCATTGGTCCACACTGTGGACCAACAGGCGACAGATCATAACGCTGTCATTTGATGGCGTCGGTGGCGCGGCAGGGTGCCGCCGCCCACCGATGATGGGGGTGCTGGGTGGCCAGGAGACTCCTGTGGGTGAGTGGGGAGAGAGGTACTACTGACCACCAAGTAATTTTTATTTCCACAACAGCCTGCGCATCAGGCGGGGTTACCACTAGACCACCAGGTATATCCTTAATATTTACAACAGCCCGCATTGGGCATACGGGGTTACTGCTAGACCACCAGGTATATCCTTAATATTTACAACAGCCCGCAATCGGGCGATGGGGGTGAGGGGCCACAGACTACCAGGGGGTCAGGGTGCTTGTGGACGGTGTTCCTGTTGGGGGTGGCCACCCAAGGATGGCGGCTGCTGTGTTGCGCCTGGCAATACAGCCACCCGCCTGTGGGTGGCCAGTGTTTGAAGCCTGTTTCTTTCGGCTCAATTTTGAGCACCAGTGTGCGGCACATGTAGGGTTTGCACCAGCATATGCGCCGCATATCCCGGACTGAATATCGGGATGTGCCGCATATGCATGGGCACGCCCCCTGCATCTGCGCCGCATACATTACCAATGCGCCCCGGCGCATCGGGGGTTGTGCCGTGCAACCTACCCCTTTGAATATTGTGCCAGGGCGCATTCAACCCCTTTGAATATCCCAGCGTATGTATTTATATCCAAGAAAACAGACATTATCAAAACATGTGTGGTACCTTTAGCCTTTTCAGACCATTTATTGATTAAGGTTACCGTCTGTATGAAAACGGGTAGAACAGCCGAGGTCAAGTTGGAAAATGAATACAACTAGCTTGGAAGAGGCAGAAGCCAAGATAGGTTTAGCATCCTTATTTGCGGATAGGGCATCAGTGGTAGGGGTATATGAGGACATTTTGCTATGGTGGTTGGATACGAAGAAAGCAGTGTGCAAATGGATGCAAGATTGTGAGGGGACAAAAGGCCAAAAAATACAGGTTACTCACCTGAAACAGGAGTTCTAGGAATGGTATATGTTGTTCATCCACACTTATTAGCAGGTTTCTTGCCGCTTTAAATCTTGCTGGAAGGTCTTCTGTTGGTCCTCCCACCCACCCGGTGGTAAAACTCGGCTCCGCCCCATGACGCCAGATCTAGCCCGCTGGAAGCCAGGTTGTACGGCCGGCCGGGAGGTTAGTGGATTGTAGGGATGAACAACATATACCATTCCTAGAACTCCTGTTACAGGTGAGTAACCTGTATCTTAGGGACATGGATATGTTGTTCATCCACACTTATTGGCAGACTCCTAGCAGTTCTCCGGAGGAGGGAGGTAAGGCGTGACACCCTACTTAGGTAGAAAGACTGGAGAACCGAGGCCCACCAGCACTCCCGGCGTACCCAAGGCTCGATGTGGAAGGGGAATGGTAAAGCCTGCTTCTGGTGAAGCCCTGTGGATATCCTGGACCGAGTATCCTCAGAAGCAGCCACTGATGCAGCGGAAGGATGGGTAAAATGAGCACTTATCCCTCTGGGAGGCTCCATGCCCACCCACCTATAGCGGAGACCTATGCAGGAGGTGACCCACCCGCTTGTCGTCCTTGGCTGCAGGTCTGCTAGATGGGCTCAGCGTAGAGGACAAACAGCTGGCAAACCTCTCCCGAACTCTCAGCCCCACGCCCCTAGGTAGGTGAGCATTAAATAAATAGGACTTATATATGGCCTCCAAGGTGTGAATGGGGATGAACCCCGCAGAGGCAATAATTCTATAGGGAAGAGACTCCGCCACCGCTTCTTCGAAGGACCTTCGGTGGGGCGCAGGACACCTTGTCCCTGTGGAAGACCAGATAGGGAGATCTAAGGAGCGCCTGAACTCTTCCCTCCTTCTGGATGGCAGAGTAGCCCCAAGAAGGTGTTCTTCCACAACAGGTGGGGAAACTCACCTGTGCAAAGGTCTAATGGCTTGCCAGTGAGCCAAGTCCATACCAGCAAGGATCCCACAGAAATGGGGATACTGTCCCCAAAGGGGAGGCGTGATCGAGGCCTAGAAGTGCCAGACCACCTTTCTGCGCCACACCACTGCCTCGGCCCACACCCAGAAGACAGGGGTGACCCACAGAAGCACCTAGGAGGGTCGCCGGTCCGGCTCAATTCAAAGAACGGATGCAGATGGTCCGAACGTCATTTAGGACGGAGAGGGCCAGGCCCTATCCCATCATCAAATGGAGAACTCTTCCAATGAGGGCGAGCATTTTGGCCGACTTCTAGCAGGACGCCAAACGCCGAGGACCTTGTCGAAGGACCCTAGGCCTGGCCCCTAGCTCACAGGGACCGGGCCTACAGGTGTAGGGATTGAAGGTCCAGATGGAAAACCTTCCCTGAAAAAGAGATCAGGACCGGGCGGACTAGAAGCCGCCTCGGGAGCCTGTGGCTGAGACTGAGGAGAGCTGGATACCAGAGCTGGCAATCCAGTCTGGGGCTACCAGCATCACCTGCGCCAAGTCCCTCCTCGCCTTGCCCGTAGGTCAAGGGAAATGGGAGAGGCGGAAGGGCCCGGGGTCCATGGCCCTGATGGCATCCCCTACAGCAGACCTTCCTGAGGGGTGGGCATAAACAGTCTTGGCCTCGATTCTCCTGGAGGAAGAGGAGAAGATCCTGTGCTATCTCCGGCAGGGGAGACCACTCGTGAGGCGCAGCCTATGTCTGGCTTAGGGCAGCAGCCAGGGAATTGGAGGCTCCTGCCATCAAATGGCTAGGGACCCGCCTCCGACTGCACGAAAACCCAATGCGGATAACCTCCTTACGCCGAGGCAAGGGGTTCGACAGAACCTGGCAGGGTAGGTAGCACATGGTTGTGGTGCTGTCCGCATGGACTAAAACCACTAGACCCCGCACAAACGGAGCGAGCGGTGCAAGCTAAGCGGACCGCCTGGAGCTCCAGCGGTAGGAGGACATCGGACTCCGAGAGGACCAGAGGCGAGCACTCTGTATTCCCTAGATGGGCACCCCACCCATCTCGAGAAGCATCGGGTCGAGAAGACCGCTGACTCAGGGGGACGAACAGGATGTTCTCCTGCAGGAGTTGGAACGGTCCGGCGAGGCCCTCAACTCCTGGGCTGTAGTCACTAACTGGTCCAAGGAACGCAGCGCTATGACCGCTAGCTGGCCCATCCCACAGGGGAGGGCCGCCATGAGGCCCAGAAGGTGCAGGAGGTCCCAGCAGGGCACAATTACCCGGCCAAACCTGACTGGGTAAGGGAGGAAGAACCTCAGCCCTGTCTGCCCGGAGCCGAGCTCGGACTCAAGAGTCGAGCCCAGTCCCAGAGAAGCCTCACCCGCTAAGGCACGAGCTCCAACGTGGCTCCGGTAAAGGGAGACCAGTCTGAGCCTGGAAGGGTTTAATCAGGCCGCCATCTGGTTGGGGTTACGCCCAGACCCTTCGATGCCGCAGAAACTGCGGAGCAGAGAACGAAGGGCCTGGCCAGGAACCGTAAGGAGATCTCTCGCTAGGAAAGGGAGGGGTCTCCCAAGAAACGGACGGAACGAGGAGTAAGCACGTCCTGGAGGTCCAGGAGGAAGCTGCACGCCCGATCTGAGGATGGGAGATCTGCAGAGGGACCATCCGGCATGCAGAAGGATGGGCGCAAGCCCCGTCCATTTGAGGCCAGGAATACCTGGACACAAACCCAGGGTCAGAAGGAGGGCCCACCACCTTCTGAACACCTCTAATTAGAGGGCCAGGCAAGTCGGCTCAGCAGTCCGACGAAGAGTCTGTGGGACCCAAGATCCCCTGCGGGCAACGGCCTGCAAAAGGGGAACCTGTTCACAACCCATGACATGGCTTACCCTTAGCACCACCCAAGAGGAAGAGGTGTGGAGCCGTCTCCATGGGGAAACCCGGCAGAGGCGACGGCTGGGACAGCGCCTCTAGCCCATCACTGAGCAGGCTTAGGGAAGAAGAGGCCGAGGGGCTCTGATTCCTACCTCCCTGCTTCCTTTTGGAGGAAGACGCTGGTCTGGCGACAGGCCGCCCAGCGCATGCCTGCTGGCCCTCGAGCTGGGCCGGTCGAGCCGCAGGGGTCGGGGGGCAAAGGGGCTTACACAAAGGCTGACGGTTGCCCTTGTCCCTCCGGGCGGGAGTGACAGCGTCCGGAGTGGCATCGGACTTCTCGGGCCCCTGGATATGTCCCTCCACTCCAGGGCCGAAGAGGTCAGTCCCCAAAAAGGGGATGTCCGCCAACTCGTGCTGGGTTTCCAAGGAGAAGGAGGATAACCTCAGCCACGCCCTGCGGCGCATGGCCACTGCAGCCGCCACCAATCTGGCACAGGAGTCGCCCAGATCCAGAGCCGTCTGGAGCTGTTGTTTTGCCACCGCCCTACCCTGGTCCCGCACCCGCCGGACCGTGGTTGGCTGGGAGATGAGGGAGGACCTCGTCCAGGGAGCCCAAAAGGGCGTGGGAACAGTGTGCCATCAGTGCCGCGAGCTGGCCTGGACGGAGGCCTAGGGAGGACGCCGCGCAACCTTGCGCCGCGATCCATCCTTTGGACTCTTTGTCAGGGGCCTATCCACATCCCTAGCTGCCTAAAAACATTGGAAAACATTGTCGGTGACTACCCCTTCAGCCGAGGGGTGCTCCGAGAAACCTGAGAGAGAATCGACAGGGACAGGGTATTCCCTGGCCACCCTGGCCGAAGGCGCAGGGCAGGAAGTAGGCCGCCGCCAGAGCTCCAAGGCTGGGCCCACGATAGCCTCAGCCACCGGGAAGGCCTCCGAGGGAGAGCCCCTTCGGTCCAGAATCTCCGTAAGGGGGTAAGGTGCCTGTTTGGAAACGGGCTTGAGCTGCATCCCGGTGAATTCCGAGATGAGCTGGAGCAGACCCATAAAGGACGATGGGCTGTTGTCCACGGAATGTTCCGGGGAAGACCATGGGTCCTCCCTGCTAGGAAACATAATGGAGCCGACTTCAGGCTCTGAGGGGTCTGCAAAAAGCTGCTGCAGGCCTGAGTCACTTCGTCCGCCGAGGGCGGGCGGGAGTGAGGGACCGAGAAACCCACGGAATAGATCATGGCCCGACTGCGTTCCGCCAAGGGCGGAGGGGCAGCGAGGACCGGATGAGCAACCGCCCTGGAAGAGGGCCCCCGAGCCGCCGTGTCGGGCCGACCGGGCGGTGGCTGCTTACTAGCCGGAGAACGAACTCGGGCCGACTGATTCCCCGGACAACAAGATAGGCCGCCCATAAGTTCCTCGTAACGCCGACGCCAACGGTATCGAGCCTACCTCATCCGGAGGAGGGGACGAGGAAGAACGGGCAAAGCCACTTGACTCAGTGCCTCGACCGAGAACGCCGACGCCGGGCGTGAGCGGCTAGACCGAGAGGAGGAGGACCGAGACCGAGACCAATCCTCGGGGAACCGAGGTGGGGCTTGGGAGGGAGCGAGCACGCCCGGCTCCTCCTTCGCTCGAGAAATTGGCCGAGGGACTGTCGACCCGAAGGTACCGCAGAACCCCAGCCCTCACCGGGGAACCAGCAGGGATTGTGGCACTAACAGGAGACAGCCCAGATGACGGCCGAGAGGCTCAGCCACGCCGACGGGGTCCTGGGCGGTTGACGGACGGGATACCGTGAGGCCAGTGTCCGCCGCATCCTCTGGATCGGAGCCAGGCGGGCCGGCCGGGCGGGGAGGGGACTTTTCCGCCTCACCGGGCCGACGAAGGACCCCGCCTGCGGCACCTTGGAGTTGGGCCGAGGGGCAGGTCCCCAGGGTCCCTCTCCCTTCGAGAAAAGGGACTGACGAAGCTCCCTGAACGAAGCTGCATGAGTAGAGCCCAAGGACAGCGGGATAAGCGCCGCAACCGAGGAAGAGGGAGGTGGAGCTGCCCCCTCCCCAGCGGGATCGAGCTGCACAGAAGCAGCCGACGCGGACGCCCGACGATCCGAGGGATTTTCCGGAGCGGGAAAAACTACTGGATGTCCGAGCCCCGAACGGGCCGCGCGGTCCTCCAGAGAGCTGGCCGAAAGAGCACAACAAAAATCGCACAGCTGAGGATCATGATCCAGGTCAAGGCAGTAAATGCACGTGGAGCGGGTCTTCCTGGAGGAATTAATCAGGCGCCTCGGGCCGGAAAAGGAATGAGCCATCGCCGCAGCGAGGAAGAAAGATCGAAGTTTCAGAAAAACTTCCAATTGATTTCGAAGACCGAAAATTCCAGGAACCAGTCGAAACGCAGAGGCTAAGGAGGAACCCGAGCCCAAGCTGTAAGGAAGATCAGCGCCATAGGCGTAAGGCGAGAGTTTTACCACCCGGTGGGTGGGAGGAGCCAGCTTGAAGACCTTCCGGCAAGATTTAAAGTGGCAAGGAACCTGCCAATAAGTGTGGATGAACAACATATCCATGTCCCTAGAAACAATTTATTTCAATATCTAGGCTTAAGAAATCAGCTTTTTAGAATTCTGAAGCTTCATATTTAAGTAATGAAGACTTATCAAGTCAAATTGAACAAATTATGGGAAATATGAAGAAAGCACAATACGACAGATCAGCTTCCTTAATTTCAGAACTGGACTTAGGAACACAAAAAACGCCATTTTTAGACCCTGTAAAGCATGTAAGGAGAAAAAAAATAGATCCAGAATTACTAACCTTGGAGATGAGTCAGGAGACGTCATTAGTACTTCAAGAGGTATTCCGAAGATTGCAGAACACTTAAATACAGGTTACTCACCTGAAACAGGAGTTCTAGGAATGGTATATGTTGTTCATCCACACTGTCTGGCAGGTTCCTTGCCGCTTTAAATCTTGCTGGAAGGTCTTCAAGCTGGCTCCTCCCACCCACCCGGGTGGTAAAACTCTCGGCTCCGCCCCATGACGCCAGATCTAGCCCGCTGGAAGCCAGGTTGTGCGTCAAGCCGAGGTGTGGTAGTGTGGATGAACAACATATACCATTCCTAGAACTCCTGTTACAGGTGAGTAACCTGTATTTCTAGGGACATGGATATGTTGTTCATCCACACTGTCTGGCAGACTCCTAGCAGTTCTCCGGGAGGAGGGAGGCAAGGCGACACCCCTACTTGGGAAATAAAGACTGAGAACCAAGGCCCCAAAACCAGCATCCCGCATGACTCAAGGTCGATGTGGTAGTGGGTGATGAAGGTGTGTGCTGACTTCCAGGTAGCAGCCCTGCAGATTTCCTGGATAGGGACATCCCTGGAAGCAGCCACCAATGCAGTGGTATGGCGGGTAGAATGAGCTCTTATCCCTCTGGGAGGCTCCATGCCCCCAACCTATAGCAGATCTATGCAGGAGGTGACCCACCTGCCTATCGTCCGCTGGCTGCAGGTCTGCCAGGTGCAGCTTCAGCATAGGTGACAAACAGCTGGTGAATCTCTCCCGAACTTCAGCCGTCCGCTCCTTGTAATAAGACTCTTCTAGGGTCCAAAGTATGGAGCCTATATTCGGCCTCCGAGTGTGACTGGGTAGAACACTGGCAGAGTCAACACCTGGTTAAGGTGAAACTCTGACACCACCTTCGGAAGGAATTTCAGGTGGGCGCAGGACAACCTTGTCCCTGTGGAAGACCAGATAAGGAGACTCTATGGAAGCGCCTGGAGTCTCCCATCCTTCTGGCTGACGGATAGCCACCAAGAAGGCGGTCTTCACGACAGGTGAGAGATGTCACAGCTGTGAACAGCTCCATTGAATATCACCCAGGCCACTCCACTGCGCAACAAAGTTGAGCTGCGCCCAGGCTTGCGCCACAGCCTGGCGCAGTTTGAGTATCGGGCCACAACATACTCCAGAACCCCACCAGCCATGTGGGATGTATTATGGCTTTGTACACACTGAAAACTGAATGTGAAGAATAATTTAAAACATAAGGATCTGTCAGCAAAAAACACCCAAGATATTCCTGCCCGGACACACTGGAGGCTATGCATCATTTATATATCTCTTCATAGTACAATTTTGGTCTTCCCTCCAAGTAACTTAGAACACATTTCAGTTTTCCTTAATTTCCCCCAACTCTCTTTTTTTAGGGATTTTACCCCAACAGGGCTTCATGTACCATGTTGACACTTTGACTACTCAACTACGATTAAATACTGGATATGGCTTACACGCTGCAAACTCACTTTACAACAATTGGAATTACAACCTGACCAACTTCTTCACTCTATTTTCAACAGTGTCTCTAAACTTAAGGATCAAAACCTGATCACTCTTTCACAGGAATCCTATTTGAGTAGCTGGAGAGCTTTCCAATGGTTGAACTAAGGATATACAGGCCCCTTAGGGGGACTTTCACAAAAGACAGCTCAGTGTGGATTTAACAGCTGAAACTTTCCTGATGCTGTGATTTTCCATTTTAGCGTGTATATTTACTTGGTTGGAATAGTTTCCCTATCACTGAGTAGCAGAAGAAGGGCAGGTGTGCATGCACTACAGATACAAAGGGTTTAATATGATTTGTATAACATTCGGAGTGGAAGAATAATAAGTACGGAATGTTTTACTTATTGATCGCCAGATAAAAGGTCCCCTTTCTTAGTTTCTATTATGTAATATATGGATAGTGAAAATAATACCCCCAAAATACATACAAAAAATTCCTTGTAATACAGTAGTTAGTCCCGTAATAGTATACTTCCGGTCCTCGTAATAGTATACTTCCGGCCCAATAATACTATACTTCCGGTCCTCGTAATAGTATAGTTGGGATTACCGATGTGACTACTGTGTGAACCGAGTTTTGTTTCTTTTTTTTTGTGAGAGAAACATGGAATGGGACTGGGAGTGGGAGCAGGAGTGGGGTGGTGTGAGCGAAGATTGAGTAACGACACTGGAGTCTTACTAACTCTGCAGACCGGCGCCGTACAGCAGGCACAAGTAAGAAATTAAAATTCCTTGCATCCATATATTACAAAAATAACAAATAGGTTCTGGTGTATTACAAGGCAGAAATTCCCATCTCGAGGTTCTGGGGATAAGAAACCTCGAGAGCTTCACTCTCGAGGTTTCTTGTATCCCCAGAACCTCTCGATGGAATTACTGCCTTGTAATACACCAGAACCTGTCTATTATTCTATTTGTACAACAGTTCTCTCTCATTTCGTAGTAATCAAAAGATAATAGGGTGTATGATGTAAATACTTATTTGATTTCTGATCTGAGGTATTATTTGCTGGGACTTAACTGAGTTATATGGACATGTTTTTGAATCCTCAACTAAAAATTCCCCTAATCTTAGGTGATAATAAAGGGGGGGGATAGGGAGGAATGCATTCATACTTATTTGATTTAAGTTATGATTTGTATTTTATTGTACCATGTATATAATGTATTGTATTATGATTTGTTTTTGAATCCTTAATAAAAAAAATTCCCCTACTCTTCAAGGTTCAATGGTGGAAAGGGTGGAAGATATCAAAACTCAAGTGAGTACAGGTCATAAAGAAATTCTTAATCCCTTGTCATATATATATATATATATATATATATATATATATATATGCATGATTTAACCACCACCAGTTGCCTTGGAAACCCAATTGTATAGTTGTTTTTTTTTTCAAATGCTGTGGGGTAGCAGATTTAACCCCATCAAGAGGGCCTTTACATATTAATAAAGACAGGGTGGGGGGTAGGTATGGTGGATCCATTAGTGTTTTTTCGCACCCTTTTTTTTTTCTCCTAAACTTTTAAGTTAGGTTTCATGCCTGCAGATCACTTACCCCATAAATAGATAATGAATAATTCAGCAAATTTCTTTCATAAGTGGGTCCCCCTCCCCAACGTGTAAAACATCTTTAGATCCCTGAGTTTATTTATTTATTTAGCTTTTGTTAACCAGGTAAGCACACTAGATAAAAACAGATGCCTATTTTCAGGTGCTACCCAGGAGGTTACAAGAAAAACAGGAGGCAATTACAGACAGGATAAGGTTGTACAGAGTTCGAGTAAATAATATACTGGCATTGCAAGATGTGACACTATACTGGCATTGCAAGATGTGGCAATATACTGGCATTGCAAGATGTGACAATATACAGGCATTGCAAGATGTGGCAATATACTGGCATTGCAAGATGTGACAATATACAGGCAATGCAAGATGTTGCAATATACTGGCATTGCAAGATGTGACAATATACAGGCATTGCAAGATGTGGCAATATACAGGCATTGCAAGATGTGACAATGTACAGGCATTGCAAGATGTGGCAATATACTGGCATTGCAAGATGTTGCAATATACAGGCATTGCAAGATGAGACAATATACTGGCATTACAAGATGAGACAGAGAGACAATTCACAATTACAAAAAACACATTTCAAGCCTTCAGTTTAGAAATTGAATAAATGAGGTATTTTAAAAACTCAGATTACATAAAAATCAGGGCCTCAGTTATACAAACTCACTATGTTACACACCAGTCCGTCCAAACCAGAGTTCAATAATTGCCCCCTAACTAAAAGAGACAAAGTACTTGCCCAGCTAAATAACAAAAGAATCCCCCAACACATGTGGGAAGTACTTTGGTTATGCTCCTGTGGGAGGCTAAACATTCAGGGAAACAGTAAGCATAAGGCTCTGGAAGAACGGTTTTGCCCTTATACTACTTGTGTCACCTAGGAGGAAACTATGGAGCATTTTCTATTAAATTGCTCCCATATTAAATTATTATGGACCTTTCTTGTTAAAAAATGGAGCCTGCCATAGGTGACAGGTCTTTCTTATGAAGTTCTTGTGTTAGGGGACCCCCCCCTACTAAATATCACACTGATACCTTGACTGCTTTTCTTTGTTGTGTGACATTTTATTCATGGCAGGCTAGATGCCAGTGGGTTTTGCAGCAGGAAGTGTCACACGAAACGTTTAGCAGAATGTGTGAAACTGCATTACAAACAATATATGATTATGGTATTTCTCTGCACCCTTTGTCAAAAGTAAAAATGTGGTGGAAGAGTCTTTCATTTTTTTATCAAATACAAATGATAGTCATTCTAACTATAACTATAACTTGGCCGGGATTAGCCAAGGACAGTATAGATAAGGATTCTATATATAGTATAAGACACAATGTAGGTTTTGGTTACATTTCTAAGTATATTTTTATTTTCAGGCTAGTTCCCTTGATTTTCTTTCTGTTTTTGGGTTTGTTGACTAAGTCTGGAGCTAGGTCATTTGCATATGTAGTTCCGACCCTGTGGAATTCTCTACCTCGTCGGATTAGAGAGTGCTCGTCCATGGAGGCATTTAAATCTGCCTTAAAATCTTATTTGTTCGACTATGCATTTTCAGATATTTGAAGACCTGCTGATGATATTGTTTGGTTTTATGAATTAGATATGAATTTTATGTGTTTTTATTAATATTTTTATGTGTATGTACAACGCTATGGTCTTTTGTTTTGGAATAGCATTTTATAAATACATTTTGCTTTGCTTTGTTGAGGTTCTATAGTATACATGAGTCTGCTATGTGATTTAACATGGGACTCTAGGGTTGGGCTGACCCAGATATACTGCTGTAACATTTTCTTTTTCTTTATGTATAAGAGTTTCATTTTACTGTATTATGATTGCTTGATTTGGACTTGATGTATTTTTTCAATAAAATTCCCCCTGTTCTAAGCAAAGAGTGCCTTGTGTTCTTTTACTTCCACCTGGACACCCATGAGAACAGCACCAGGATGGGTAGAAGGGAGCTTGGTTTAACATCTCATCCAAAGGACAGCACACCCCAACAGTACAGCACTGTCCTAATACTGCACTCGGGTGCCAGCATTTTTAGGTATGAGCCCAATCCCAGTGTGGGACTAGAACCCATGACCTTCTGGCCCAGGGGCAGATGTGCTACCAGTTGAGCTATGTTAACACTTATTTACTTTGAGCTCCTGAGAGAATTTTACAAACTCTTAATTTAAACTCATTTTTGGCATTGTTTCATGCCTTCATTCTGTATGGTTGGTTGGAGAGTGTTGCAGAGTATTAAAGTGCACAAATCAAATGAGCAGCGGCAGCCTCTGCAGATTCTTTTCTGTTGAAAGGATGACAGCAATACAGGAGGTCTATTTTTTATTTATTTGTTCATTTATTACACACAAGATCCTTTAGGCAGAGTCTATTTTCAAAGGATCTAGGGTCATTTTCAACAAAAAGCACATGAGTAGTTATATTACACAATTATTACAGCAATGGCTGGTACATATTTACAGTGGGAATTTTCAAGGAAAACATAACATAGAAAAACATAAGTAGACATAGTAAATTGACAGCAGAGTTATGTATCATGGGTATACAGGGTACAGCTAGGCAAAAGAACAAAAATTGTGCATTATCCAGTGGTAATTAGGCAGCAACACAGAGCAGACTATCCAGAGGAAGCTAAATATCTACGATTTGGGGAGTGTTGACTAGTCAATAATAACAGTCACAGGGGTTAAGCAGGGTGAGTGAGGCAAATAGTAATGATTTAAAGCTGGCAAGTGAGACAGAGGTTTTGAGAGATGAGGTGAGGGAGTTCCATAGTTTAGGGAACCTATAGGAAAAACAGGATTGGCCATGGGAGGTTTTCCTTCTAGAGAGCATAATGGAGTTGCGCAGCACCCACCTAGTTGAGTGCTTGGAGGCCATTTGGCTAATGAGAAATAGGACATCAGAGGACAGTTGACCAAGCAAGGCTTTTGTGCCTGTGATGAGGGTAGCATAGTGTAGTTGGTGGTCAAGAGTAAGCCACCCTAGGTCGTAGTACAGGGTGCATTTGTGAGTGTCCCATTTTTGGCTAAGAGCAAAGCGGCAGGCCCTGTTCATTAAGCCCCGGACCCTATCCAGCACTCTGCTACAGGCAGCACCATAGATCACCAGTCCGTAGTCTACAAGACTGAGGATGTGGCTTCTGATGAGTTGCTGCTCGATTTCAGGGAGAAATGTATTTTTATGCCTATAGAGCATGTTGAGTCTAGAGTTCGCAGTCCTAATGAGCGAGTCCACATGGTCTGAGTAAGTTAGGCCGGAATCAAGGGTTATCCCCAGGTATTTGAATGTGGCTACTTGTTCAACTGGGGCGGCTCCTACAGTGAGTCAGAAGTGATGACTACAGCAGGGTGGGTCAGGTTTTGCATCTAGAGTAGAAAAGCATGTTTTTTGTTTCTTTGATTTCAGGACGAGGAGGTTTTAGTGAACCAGCTACAGACAGCAGTGAAGTCAGTTTGTAGGGTATGTTGGATATGGGGTAGGCTGCAGAAGGGGACCAGCTAGAAAAGCTTTTAGCCAGACAAATTGATGCAAAAATAGGGCATGCCGTAACAATATCTGAATTTATTGCATTCTGGAGGGGCCAGACATTACAGATTTTATCACCACAGTACTCCGTACAGCACTGAAATTGCCCTCCAATCTCCCATTAAATATGGACATACTGTAGTACAACAGGCTCTGGGCCCCAAACCGATGCTACCTAATGCCATAGCCTGGTTGGTCATTGCCTGATTCCAGAGCTATGCAATGAAAGAAAAGGTGCTCCTCACTGTCTGGAGGAGGCAGAAAGTATTTTATGGTTCAACAAGAATTTTTTTGAACAACGACTATGCTCTGGAAACCATGAACGCCAGAGAGAGTATGCGGACATTTTCCCAGCTTTAAAAAAAAAAGGGTATAAGTTCTCTACTCCATACCCAGCACGACTGATTGTTCAGCTCCCAGGGGGCTACAAAGAGTTTGCATCTGCTTCCGAGACTAGACAGGAGTTAACCAAGTTGGGCTTGCAGTTTTTGACTAGAGTTGTGGGCTGCCCCACCAGAGAGCCACAGTGTCGGTGATGGAACACAGTGGTTTCTTCGAAGAAGGCTCAAGTTCATCCTGCTACCCCGGTCGCCTACCACCTTGCATCATTTCGCTGATCGGATCTGAACATGACATGAAAGGTTGGATTAATACAGTTCATTGGAAGAAAGTCTCTTGCCCAAAGCGGACCCCCAAATCAATAACACACCACACTGTTTTGGGGATAAAAAAGGCCGCAGCTCTTTTTATTTCATCAAAAATTTAGGCATTACAAGAATACTAAACATTCGATACAGCAGAATATGTATATTACATTTGACAGATATGCACATTACAATATATCTATATACATATATCACATACTATTTCAGTATATACATCAAGTATCCCATCCCATAAGACCCCTTGGGCAGCCACAATTCATGTATTGCTGAAACCCCCAGCTCCTTCATCCACTTATTTGAGGGGAACTCTGGCCCTTAGGTCTAACAGACCCATCAAGGGCCGTGCCTTCCCTCCGGACAATTCTCCTCCCTATCTTCCCTGAATTTAGGGCCTCCTAGACCCTTGATGAGGAGCTTGCCCGTCCAGGGTCGCACTCCTCATCTCGGAATCTTGGCTCCCAGCATTTTGGTGCATGCCCCACCTGGGTGCCTTCCTTCCCAGATCTCTGAAGCATACCTGTCCTAGGGTTGTGCCTCTCTCCAGTGACACCCAATCGCAGCTTCTCTTCTTATGTCCAGAGCCTCGCTTACACAGGGTCAGCCATGAATTAGGGCCACTTACATATGGTGCCTAAGGAATGCACTAGCAAATGGGCAGGAAGGAGGGGTGGAAGAACAATGGGGAATAATAAAAACTGCCATCACAGAGGTAACAAGCCTTTGTGTGAAGCAAATAAACAAAATAAAACGATGTAAGAAACCACTATGGTTCTCAAAGGAGGTGGCAGTGAAGGTTCAAGAGAAAAAGCATTCAGAAAGTACAAGGAATCACAGAAGGAGCAGGACAGAGAATTGTATCAGTTAAAGCAAAAGGAAGCTGGAAGGCAGTCAGAACAGCAAAGGCCCAAACTGAGGAAAAGATAGCCAACTCAGTTAAGAAGCGGATAAACCTTTTAGGTACATCAGGGGGTGAGAGGAAGACTAAGGGAGGGATAGTGAGGCTTAATAAAGGGAGGGTGGGCAGAGGGTGACTGTGAAAAGGCAGAGATACTAAACAAATATTTTTGCTCAGTATTTACAAACGAAGAGGGGGAGGTACCTAAAACAAACAATAGAAACACTCTGGATACAGAAGTTGATACCAGCCCATTTACAGAACAAAGGGTTCTGACAGAACTCTTAAAACTGAAGGTGGACAAAGCAATGGGGCCCGATGGGATTCATCCCAGAATTCTAAAAGAACTAAGGGTAGAACTAGTGACACCACTGACTACCCTGTTTAACAAATCATGGGAGGATGGGGTGGTACCTGAGGACTGGAGGAGGGCAGATGTGATTCCACTTCACAAAAGTGGGAGCAAGGCAGAAGCAGGAAACTACAGACCTGTTAGTTTAACCTCAGTGATAGGGAAAATTATGGAATCACTTCTGAAGGAAAGAATTGTCGAGTACCTAGAGGCCAGAGGGGCAGAGGACCCAAGGCAGCATGGATTCACAGCGGGAAGGTCATGCCAGATGAATCTAATAGATTTCTCTGACTGGGTGACCAAAGTAGATCAGGGAGGGGCTGTGGACATGGCCTACCTAGACTTTAGCAAGGCATTTGACTCAGTCCCACACAAAAGATTAATATACAAGTTAGCCAGCCTGGGAGTAGATCCCATTATGATAGCCTGGGTAAAGAATTGGCTGGAGAATAGGACACAGAGGGTAACAGTAAATGGAGTCCACTCTGAAGAAAGGGGAGTTACTAGTGGGGTGCCGCAGGGTTCAATATTAGGACCGGTCCTCTTCAATGTCTTTGTAAGCGACATTGCAGAGGGACTGGAAGGAAAAGTATGTCTCTTTGCAGATGACACAAAGATCTGCAACAGAGTTGATGCACAAGGTGGGGTGGAAAGGATGAGAAGGGACTTGGCAAGATTAGAGGAATGGTCAAATGTATGGCAGCTTAGATTTAATGCTAAGAAGTGCAAGGTAATGCACCTGGGACACAAAAACCCAGGAGAAGAGTACACAATGGGGGGTGAGATACTAACAACAACAAAAATGGAAAGGGACCTGGGGTAGTCATATCAGATGATTTAAAGGTGGGCAAGCAATGTGAGAGGGCAGTAAGGAGGGCTGGGGGATACTGGGATGTACAGGGAGAGGCATCACAAGTAGAAAACAGGAAGTTGTTATCCCTCTGTACAGACAGCTGGTGAGACCCCATCTGGAGTACTGTGTGCAGTTCTGGAGACCCAGTCTCCGCAAGGACATAGACAAGATGGAAGCTGTCCAGAGGAGGGCAACTAAAATGGTGCGGGTCTGCACTGGAAGACATATGAAGAGAGACTAAAGGAGCTTAATATGTATAGCCTCGAGGAAAGGAGGAGAGGGGGACATGATAGACACTTTCAAGTACCTCAAGGAATCAACAAAGTCCAAGAGGGTAGCATCTTTCAAAAAAAGAGGTGTGCAAGAACAAGGGGGCACAATTTGAAGATAGAGGGGGGTACGGCTCAGAGGTAATGTAAGGAAGTATTTTTTCCACAGAGAGGGTTGTGGATGCATGGAATGGCCTTCCGGAGGAGGTTGTGGAGTCAAAAACAGTGGTTGAATTCAAGCATGCATGGGATAGCCATAAGGCAGTTCTAGGGGGTGGGGATGGGGGTGGGAGTAGAAAGAAGTAGGCTGCTGGTTAACTAGGATCTGTAGCTTATCCATTAGGTAGGGAAATGGGCAGACTGGGTGGGCCAAGCAGTCCTTAACTGCCATCAAATTCTATGTTTCTATGTATGTATGTGCCAACAAGTATATTCCACTAATGCCCAAGGGATCTTACTTTGTCCAAATAATACTGTCTCACAAAAATTGTTCAGGGTATTGTTAAAAATGTCATTCCCGATATCATACAGATGAACCCCGTCCCAGCTATATAGGCCCTTATCCATCTTGGTGATAAGGAAATGCCTGATAACCTCCACGCTAAGCGAGGCCGCAAAATGGGACACCTCCCTATTCACTGACCTGCATGCTTTGTCCATGGCTCCCACCTTTCGCTCACCATGCCACTGCCTGCGTGGTGTGACTCTGGTCCATGCCAGAATGGTGTGAGGTAACATTGTTTTAGGCGGGCCAATCCCCTCTTAATTTTCCCAATTAATCTGGGTGCCCCCAGGGTGACCAGGTCATTCCCTCCCAAGTGGATGACCAGTGCGACCGGTGGTTGGCTATGCAGTTCCAATCTGAAAATTGTTTCACATAATGCCTCCACTTCATCCCCCCTTTTCCTGCCCATTGTATCATAGCTCGACTTCTCGGAATGCCCAGCTGTCTTGTGTAAGGCTATTTTTTCCACCCTCATGTAGGCCTCCCTCACGTGCGAATGACCCACTATCCATATCTGAAGGGTTGTCATAGCCATGCCTGTAAGACAAACCAGAAACATGTGAGTATGTTACCACTTTTTTGATCTTCAGTTTTTACTTGTGCTGGGTTCCCCAGTGTCAATCCCCCAATGGGTTGTGCTGGGGCCTAATGTACCCCATATACTGTATGCTTTTGTTTTTTGCACTTGCCCTGCTCCCATGGCTTTCGGAGGGGGCCTCGTACCCCCTCCTACTCCGTCCGTCTGGGCTATTCAAGGCCACCCCACCCTGGCCTCATTGTGCTCGGGGGGCTGGGGTTGTATGGTTATTTTTTCCCCGTTTTCTCCCCTTTAGACCCCCGAGGACACTGGCGTGAAGGACGGAAGTCCAGGCAGACAACATGCTGACACACGCCATTGCCAAGCGCCCAGAGCGTCCTCCCCTCCTCAGCTCTTGGAGAGAGCCACCATTGCCCCTGTGAACCGGTGGCTCCACCGGCCCCCAGGAACATTGGGTGCACAGGACACCCCCAGTACCCACCCCTGGCAGAGGAGAGCATCCATTGGGAAGCTCAATCCTTCGCCCCCTTGCCGGTCACCCGACAACCCTAAGTATGTTTACGAACCCCAGTCGCTGGCATAGCACGAGGTGTGGTGTCCAGCACCTCAATCCTCAGCGCCACCGAGCTGGCAACCCCCATATATGCTTTTGATGCCCATCTGCCGACCCCTTTGATCTGTTCTTCTTTTAACCCACACCTGGCTGCCTCGGTGGCTGCTCCAATCCTAAATGAATGTGTGTTTTATGATGTAGGGTTTAAACCCTCCATCCATAAACCCTTTCTTAGGACAGCTGTGAACTGCTGCCTCTTGACTGCTTTTCCATCCCCATGTATGAATAAATGCCCCAGGCCTGTTGGTCGTCCCACCACATACTCCTTCATTGATGACCATGGGCAAATGTTCCCGGGGGGGGCATAAACAGTGTTATAGTGGCGGGGGGTCTGCACTGGTTTGTCTTTGATTTACGTAGCTGAAGACACAGTCTATCTTGCAGGATGACGAAATCACTGGACTGGAGACTGGTGTTCTGACCCATTGAGTTAGACTGCAGCACCAACTCAGACACTCGGAAGGCCCCAAAGAATGCACAAATGTATAGGGCCCTGAAAAGCTTGCTTTTGTAGCCTGAACTGCAAGTGACTGCCAGCGCTTTCATTAGGCTGGACAGTTTGGCCAGTCCTATGGGCTTCCTTGTGTCTGCCTTTTTCCCTGTAAGTCTCACCAAGCCTTGTACCATTTTCTTTGTGATGAAACTGTTGGTTGGGTCAGGGAAACCCTCGAACTTGTGAAGGAATGCAATGCCTGCCAGTTGGAGGCGTATAGCCACCAGAGATTTTCCCTGGCTTTCTAAATGGAGGACGTAGCTTTGAACTTGTCTTTGGGTATTGGGCAGTTCCACACTTACCTCGTGACCACAGAATTCCTGAAAAGACTCATAGCTAACTACATACTTCCACCATGTCGAGGAGGCCACAGCGAGCTGTATCAGTTGCTGCAATCTTGATTCCCAAGCCTCCAGACCACTTCTGGTATTTGTGTGGGGAGTGAGTCCGCCCACAGGGCTAGTCGCCTGAAGTGCTTGAGCTGAAATCGAGACAGGGCATCAGCTATAACATTTTCTTTTCCTGGCAAATGAAGTGCCCTGAGATGCTGTACCGTAGGCAGCATAACACAAAGACCCGCAGAACCTTCATCACCTCTTCAGAACGAGATGTCTGCGAGTTCTACGCCCTGTTGTCTGTGTGAAACAGAACTTTTTTGTTCTTAATTTTGTGCCTCCACACCCTTATGGCTACCATGATAGGGAACAATTTGAGCAAGGTGATGTTTTTTTGTGAGCCCCTTCGATACCTACTCCTGTGGCCAGCGCTCTGCAAACCATGCCCCTTGCCATAATGCCCCAAAGCCAATACCACCTGATGCATCTGTAACCATGTGCAGATCCAATAGTTGGTCTGCCGGTGTCTGCCAGATGGTGATACCATTAAAATCTTGCAGAAAGAGTTCCCATACCTGCAGGTCAGCTTTTATGCCCTGCGTCAGTCTAATGTGGTGATATGGTTTTAGAGCCCCCCCCCCCCCAGTGGCTGAGGCCATCCACCTGAGAAATGGCCTGCCTGGCATGCAAAATTCAAGTGGCCTATGACAGTTTGTAGCTGTTGTAGGGTCACCTTCTTTGCTCTTCCCATCTCACCTAACAGTTTGCTCAAAAGTGACACCATGTCTTGTGGTAGCCAAGAAACCATGGCCTCGGAATCTATTTCTATGCCCAGGTAGGAGAGGCAGGAGGCGGGGCCCTCCATTTTTTCTCGTGCTAGATGGACACCAAAATATCCCATGAGTGAGGTGAAACCCCGCAGCGTATCCGCACATGTGGTTCTCCCCCTGGGACGCACAAATAAGAAGTCATCCAGATAATGTACTATGTGTGTGTTCTGTGTGTGCTTCCTGGTGGCCCTCTACAAGAAAGTTGAAAATGCTTCAAAGGCTGCGCAGCTTACAGAGCATCCCATGGGCATTGCCTTGTCCATGTACCATTGACTTCTAAATTTAAAACCCAATAGATCCTGATTACTTGGATGTACCGGTAACAGGCGGAAAGCTGACTTAATGTCACTTTTTGCCATCATTGCCCCCTGACCCAGCTCTTGTATCTAGTGCAGTGTCACATCAAAAGTTGCATACTGTACTGTGCAATCTTCTGGGTTGATGAAGTCATTCACTGAGGTACCTTTCAGGTAGAATAGGTGATGAATCAGCCTGTATTTCCCTTCTGCCTTCTTGGGGACCAGCCCCAATGGGGATATCCTGAGGCTGTGAACTGGGGGGTAGTCGAATGGTCCCACCACCCTGCCTGCCTCCACTTCCGTGGTGATTTTCCTCTCTATGATATTGGGAAGTAAGCTCGCAGACTTGAGGTTGCGAGCTGTGGTTTCCACCCTTGACCCCTTGTATGGCATCCTAAAACCGTGCTTGAGACTGTCATGTAAATATTTTGCTATTGTTTTGTCCGGGTAGCAGGTGAGCCAGGGGTCCATCAGGTCTAACCGTACTGGTGAATTAGCTAAACTTCCCAGATCCCTTTCCTTTCTCCCCACCTGCTCCTTCGTTGCTTGGTTTCTTGGAGGAGTGTTAGGTGCAATCTGAAACCTTGTGCTCCCCTCCGCATTGTTTGCAGATAAGCCCGTATTTACAAAAGGAACAAAAACATTTCCCTTTGTTGTAGTCGTAACAGGCTTTCCTCCCTGCCCCCTTTTTCTGGTCTTTCTTGTACTCTCCCCCTGTTTATCTGGCAATAACATGACCACTATCCATGTAGGTTACCACAATGGGATGTCCACGCGTCATATGGTGGGACCCAGAGGTCTATGTGAGTGTTTTCCCATTTAAGACTGGGCTGCCTAGATAATTTTAGACAAAATTGTTTGTCGTATTTTAGGCACGTATATCCATCAGAGGATAAATGTGCAGATTTTATGGTATCCCTGTATTTAAGCAGGGCAATTAGCTTATTGGGGTGCTTCATCCTGTAAACTGACATAAACATGTCAAATGCTGCGGTCCAATTCTCAAATGTGAAAGGCACCTTCGGCCGCCGTGGCCTCTCTTGTTTATTCTTTTTCTCATCATTCACCTCTGGGATCTCCCTGTGTAATAATGAGAACATGTCTATAAATTCTCCTTTCCAAATTTTCTTTCCTGACAGCGTCCAATAAGTGGTCCCCCAATGGATCTTCTACCCCGGCATATGCCCAACGCTCCGGTGCTGTTGTTTTGGTGCTGGTTAAAATGTCACCCGCTGTAGTGGTAGTAGCGGTTCCTGTTTGAGAGGCAACTGTTTCCTGCACTTCTGAGCCTGCTGTCAAACTTTCTTTGTTGCCTGGAGGATGTTGTATTGTAGAGGGCACCGCACCTGTCCATACCTGAACTGCCACTCTCTGTGCAGTACCCCCCCCCGCCACAGCACCTTGGAAACCAATGAACTGGGGTGGCTGAGCCAACAATGCCTCGGCCCCTGTGGTGATCTGCTGTCCACCACCTAGGTAACCTGATGGGGCTTTCTCCGCCCCTCCCCTGGTGGGCTCTGTACCCCTTTGTGTCATCCCACCTTGTCTGTCTATTGGGCCCTGGGCCTAGTATCCTACTGTGGCAAGCTTAGCCCACTGACATGTCCTAAACCCATGGCTATCTATCGGCCCCTGCACCTCACATCCCGCTAGACCCTGGGAGGTACCCTCGCCTCACTTGTTGGCCAGAAATGCCCGAGACCCTGCATTAGGAGTGGTCATACCCCCATGCCGGGTTGTTGGGAGACTAGAAACGAAGGGGCACCAAGGATTTATTGCTGCCCAAGAGGCGGGCATATTGCCTGGCCCCCCGTACATAAATGGCCACATGAAGGGGTTATGCTGCCATATTTGGGGCCATGGCATTGCCGGCACTGAATTGCCCCTGAAGCCCCAGGCTGCACTACCTGGCTCCTTACCTTTCCCCCCGCTGATCTCCCTGTGTTTTTTCCAAGTCTGTCTGCTGACAAAAGCCCACCATCCTGCTTCCCATGCTCCTGGCCCTTTTCCATTCCCATTCCCTTACCTTTGTAGCCTTAGCCATATCTTCCAGGTTTTTCCTCCATTTTGTATTTTTTTTTATTTATTTATTTAGTTTTTGTTTACCGGGTAAGTGCACTAGCCAACGGGTGACTATTTTCAGGCACGACCCGGGAGAGTACAAGACAAAAAACATACTGAGGGCGATAACATAAACAGTACAATTGTAAAGACAGTGGAGCAAAGCTATGAGGCTAGGATAACAATGTGGACACTAGTCAAAGTACAACGAATACAACATTGTTCTGAAATAGTTTATAGCAGGCAAAAGCGGGTACTGGTGCAGGGACAGAGCTATTCGTTGGTCCCAGGAAGACGTAGTATAAAGAAGCGGGGGGGGGGATGGAGTGGAGGAGGAGGAGGCCTGAGGATCTGAAATGAGCAAGCTAGGACCATGCTGAGAGAACTGCTAATTAGCAGCTCAGAGCACAGAAACGGCTTACGGCTTACGGCTTAGGCGGCTCAGTGTACTACCATGCAGCCGGGCTCATGGTACTGCTACCTGGGCGCAAAACATGGCAGGCAGCCTCTGAAAGCAGACATACCGGGGGCCCTTGAGACTATCCTGGTTAGTCCATGCCTGGGCTGTTGTGATAATTTACGGCTTTCGCGGTTGGAGGTAGGGACAAGCAGCTGGTCTCATGGTTACGTTGCTGGGCATGAGAGTGGTGTTCTGTCAGGGCTAACCGGGCAAGGACTTATGGCATTACAGTAGTGACTTGGCAAATTTTATGGCTTTTGCGACTGGAAGCAGAGACAAGCAGCCGGCCACATGGTCCTGATGACGGGCATGGGAGTGGCGTGCTGTCAGGGTTTAGTGGTTTTAATCGGCCAAACTTACGGTTTTAGCGGCTGAAAGTAGGGATAAGTAGCCGGGCTCGTGGTTCTGCTCCCGGGCTTGAGAGCGTTGAAATTGTCGGGGTTCGGAGGGGTTTTACGGCAGTCTTACGGCTTCGGCGGCCGAAAGTATGGATAAGTACCCGGCTCATGGTTCCGTTGCCGGGCATGGGAGCTGCGCGCTGTTGGGGTTCGGAGGGGTTTGCGGCAATCTAACGGCTTGGGCAGCTGAAAGTAGGGACAAGTCACCAGGGCTCATGGATCCATTGATGGGCATGAGAGCTGCGCGTAGTCAGGGTTTTGAGGGAATTATTGGCAATCTTACTGTTTTGCCAGCTGTAAAATAGGGAAGCGAAGCCTGGCTCATGGATCCATAGCTGGGCATGAGCGTGGCGAGCAATCCCGGTCAAAATCCGGGGGAGTAAATCGCTGGGAGGGCAGGAGAGAGGCTAAGACCCTAGTTGTACCAGTACCCAATTTACAATATTCTGTCCTGTTGTAGACAACCGTGAGGTCCAATACAAGTTAAAAACAACAATGTGAAAATAACAATGTGTAGAGCAAAAGGCATAGTTCAGACATTACACAGCATGAAATAAAGTATAGCAGTAAGGGCTTATTTCATATAAGACGGTACTGGACAGATCAATAACACAGCTTGTATAGAGCAGTAGGCTACAAACCGAGCAGTTATGAATTAGGGGAACAACAGGGAAATATAAGAGATCAGCGGATAGATAAGGTATGAAAACAGGCAGGGAAGAGAAAGCATTAGGAGGAGAGAGAGCCAGCGTGGGGGGGGGAGCCCGATAAGGCAGGGAATGGGGGGATAGTAGGACAGGCTTTCGTAGGTACTGTCAGGTAGGGTCATAACAGGCACATTGGTCAGAGGTAGCTAGGTAGTTGCGTAGCCCTCACTTGAAGAGGTAGTGCAATGAGGTATGCCTAAGATCCAGTGGCAGCATGTTCCACATCTGGGGGGCAGGATGCCCAAATGCACCAGTCCCTTTAGAGGTGCGACAGCGGGGGACTCTCAAAAGAGATTTATCAGATTATCTCAATTCACGACTAGAGGAAGCGGGAAGAAGTAGCTCAGCTAGTGATGCAGGTTTGTCTAATCTGATAATAGAGTCACATAGACAGCCAAGATAGTATAGCCTGGTGGCAGTGGAGGAGAGCCAGCCAAGGTCACTATACAGTTGACAATGATGTTTGAGCCGCGGGGCCCTTGAAGCATACCGGCATACGTTGTTGTAGGTGACATCCCATTTTTGCAAGGCTGTTTTATGTGCAATAGTCAGGATGGGAGCGCAGTAGGTAAGGGTTGGTAAAAGATCCTCTGACGATGGCCAGCTTGGCTGAAGGTGTAAGCATATAGCTGGTTCTGTAGGCAGCCCCCAGCTTACAATTCACAGCTTTACAGGTTGCTTGAATGTGTAGGTTAAGGTCCAGAGATTGGTCAAGTAGGATACTAAGATAGCGAAATGTGGAGACAACCTCAAGAGAGGTCCCATTCAGGTCCAGTATTTTTAAGGGGGAGGTGCAGGATCTAAGTTTCTGGGCGGTGCCCAGTAGCATAGCTTTAGTTTTGCTTGAGTTCAGGATAAGTCGATCGGAGCTTAGCCAGTTTTGTAAAATGTTGAAGGCAGTGGTGAGAGGCACGTTTAGGTGGTCAATATTATCCAAGCTGGCATAGATGACCAGGTCATCAGTGTAGAGAAGAGAGGAGCAGGATGAAATATTGCTTGGTAGGTTGTTTATGAATAGGGAAAACAGAAGAGGGCCCAGTATTGAGCCTTGTGGTACACCAATATTGATTGTGGTACTGTCAGAGATTGCAGAATTGAGTTTTACAGCTTGAGTCCTATCAGCTAAGTAGCTCCTGAACCAGTTAGTAACGGGAGATGAGAAGCCTATTGATTGAAGGGTGGACAGGAGCAGGGAGTGATCCACGAGGTCGAAAGCCTTGGTAAGATCAATGAAGACAGCTCCTGTTAGCCGACCCTCGTCCATGTTTGAGAGAGTATCTGAGGTGAGTTTGGCTAGTGCTGTCGTAGTGCTATGATTCTTCCTGAAGCCATGCTGTGCTTCACAGAGCAGATTTGAAGATTCTAAGAATTCAAGGGTCTGGGTGGTTACAAGCTTTTCTAAGATTTTGCTGAGGACAGAGAGAATCGCTATTGGTCTGTAATTTGTGATTTCATTCTTGTTGCCCTTCTTGAATATAGGAGTAATTCTTGCAGTTTTCTAGATATCAGGGACGGTACCGTTGGAGATGGACAGTGTGAAAATCTTGGCCAGTGGCTCAGAGATGAGATGAGATGAGCAGCAGTTTTTAAAAGGTGGGGTTCCAGAGAGTCAGATCCAGGGCTGGTATTGTCAGATATGGTGCTTAGTAGATTTAAGACTTGAGCGCCGGTTACAGCCTTGAAATAGAAAGACTTGGTTGTTTGAGCCCCGAGTTGATAGGTTGGGGGGTTGGCTAATTCACTAGCAGCAGAGGGCTGAGATGTGACTGGAGCCAGTGGCAGTGTAGAGGTGTAAGGTGAGAGGTCTGAGAACATGTTGTTGAAGGCATTAGCTATGGTGAGGGAGTCGTTGCAGTGGATACCACTGAGGATCATCTCCGAAGGGGTTACAGATTGTGGGGTACCAAGGAAGGTCTTTATATGGCCCCAAAATTTTCGGGGATCATGTGCTGAGCTAGATAGTAGGTTCTGGCAGTACTTACTTTTTGCAAGCCTTATCTGCTTTTTGCAGGAGTTTCTGTGTTGTTTGTAAATTGAGTGGTCTCTGGGTAGACCAGTGCTTTTGAAGTGCTTTCATAGTTTATCCCTGAGTCTTAGCTGCCGGAGTAGATCTTTTTGGAGCCATCTTGTTTGTTTTCCCCTGACTCTTCTTTGCACTTTCAGTGCATGCCTATTCTGTACTTCCCTGAATCTAGTCAGGAACACATTTAGGGCATCTTCAACTTTTGATGCTTGGTGGATTTCAGACCAGTCAATGCTGGATACGTCAAGGAGGAAGGCGTTTATATCCATATGTGCAAAGTTGGTAAATGTCACCAGGCGGGGCTGAGGAGAGGGTGGTGGACCAGAGCGCCATTGACAAAAAATGGGAGAGTGGTCGGTTATTGCATCGACCAGGACACCTGCCTTGTCATATGTTCAGGTCTGTTTGTGAGAATCCAGTCGATAAGTGTACCAGACTGAGAGGTTACCGTCCTGGTGTTCTCTGTTATACGCTGGTGGAAGTTAAAGCCATGGACTAGTGATCCGAGAGTACTGTGACAAGGGCCCAGCCAGTTGAGATTAACATCACCTAGTATGATGGCTTCATTCATGTTAATAGTTTGTGATGTAAATTTGAGGAGTCCATGAAGACTGTCCACTCCTCCAGTGGGCGGGTTGTAGAGGCAAATTATGTGCAGATTCTTAGTACCAAGGGACAATATTGCATGTATTGACTCACAGATCAGTTGTGGGCCTTGGGCAGGAGCTGTTCTAATGCTGAGGTGGGATTTGTGGTAGATGGCAATGCCCCCACCCCGTTTTGACCCGGGCCTGTCCTGCCGGATAATAGAGTATGTCACACAAGGCATCATGGATTCATGGTTTTAGCCAGGTTTCCATGAGGCACAGGATGTCAGGTTCAACTACTTTGATCCAAGCTTCTAGTTCAGCCAGATAGCTCTGCAAACTTCTAATATTCATATGTGCTAGTAGAAGACCTTTTTTTGACTTGCCCTTTGAATTGTTGGGAGTGCCGTTGCTGGGAGGGCCAGGGTTTAGTTCTACATCGCCAGCAAGCTGGAGCAAAAGAGAAGCTAGAAACTCAAGCTTTAACCTGTATAGAGCTTTGGTCGATTTTTGTTTCGTCCTCTGTTTATAGCGGGTAGCTAGTACGAGATAAGTGCATCCTTTCTTAAGAAAAAAGTATTGCCAAGCGGGTTTGGGGTAGTAGTTGACTGTGAGTAGGTCTGAAAAACTGAAATCATTGGTTGAGGGGGAGTATTGGTGCATCTCATGTGGTAGTGACAGAGAGATTTTGTTTAGGCCCAGTAGGAAAAGAAGGCAGATCAGGAGAATTAGTACCTTTAGTCTACCACTTGGGGGCGGCGAGCCCGCATGGAGGAGTAACATGACAGCGCTTTTGGTATAGGGGCTGAGTTAGCAGGGAAGCAAGGATTGAAGGAGAGGTTTTGTTGGGGTATCAGAGATCAAGTAGAGTTTGGGACTCAGAGCAGGAGAGGGGACCGAGAGAGAGGGATGAAGTGGGGGTGGGAGTTTTGGCAGAAAGGGGAAAAGCGACCAAAAGGCACCTTGAAGAGAACTGAAGCAAATTTGTCAGGCAGTGAGTAGGTCGATCACCCCAGTGGTGAGAGTATAAGGAACCAATGGGAAAGTGGACACTTAGTCATATGACCAACACAGTCCTATATGGTTAAAGGGTTGACCAGGGTAGGTGAGGTGGGGGTGGGTGGGGAGCCGGTGTGAAGCGCCGGCTGGACAAACGGTCACCGGAGGAGCTGTATCACTTGCCGTAAGTGTCCGGGAAATGGCTCACCGCAAGCGGGGAGAGTAGACTGCTCACAGCAGTACACGGCACTCACAGTCCCGGAGCACGGTAGGCAGTCCAAGAGTCAAGGATTATCTGTGAAAACAACCACTTTCGGTGAAAGGGTAGAATCCAGATAGTGCCACAAACCCTTTCTGGAGAGAGCCGGCAGCTGAAGCAGAAAAAACGTACCTTTCGGCTTTATGCCTTTAGCGGCACAAGGTACCAGCGAGCGGCCGAGCTCCTGGTTCCCTTCCTAGATGAGAGGCAGTGGGCGCCCTGACAACAGGCTTCCCTGGAGGAGCCGGGTTTCACCTTATGACCGCTAAGTGCAAGCGTTTCATGGAGGCTTCCTTGGCTTACAGCGGTGGGTCCACGGGAGCGAGGAGGAGCAAATCCGAAGCCCCGATGGGCTTGGAAAGGACCTGAGGAGAACAGCAGGGAGAGGCAATTAAGTAGGCGTAGGCGCAGTGGGAAAAGCTTAGCAGGACAAAGAGAAGGGCGGGAAGTGAGAAATAAATGTGGAGATTGGAGAGAGGAAAAATATTATCAGTTTTACAGTTTCAAGGCAGCTATACTAAGGCTCTAGACTTTCAGTTATGGCATAGACAATTACGGCTTTGCAAACAAAGAAAAAGGGTGGGAAGTGAGGAGATTGGAGACAGAGGGAAATATTATCAGTTTTAAAGTTTCTAGGCAGCTATACTAAGGCTCTATACTTTCAGTATTAACAAATATTCAAGTTTAAAAGCAAAACACACAAGACAAATGGTCACCGGAGGAGTTGTATCACTTGCCGTAAGTGTCCGGGAAATGGCTCACCGCGAGCGGGGAGAGTAGACTGCTCACAGCGGTACACGGCACTCACAGTCCCGGAGCATGGTAGGCAGTCCAAGAGTCAAGGATTATCGGTGAAAAAAGCTGCTTTCAGTGAAAGGGTAGAATCCAGATAGTGCCACATACCCTTTCTGGAGACAGCCGGCAACTGAAGCAGAAAAAACGTACCTTTCGGCTTTACGCCTTTAGCGACACAAGGTACCAGCGAGTGGCCGAGCTCCTGGTTCCCTTCCTGGGCGAGAGTGCGGTGGGTGGCCCCTGACAACAGGCTTCCCTGGAGGAGCGCGGTTTCAATCTTCAGCGGGTACCGCTGGGCAAGTGGTTTCCACGGAGGCTTCCTTGGCTTACAGCAGTGGGTCCATGGGTACGAGGAGGAGCAAATCCGAAGCCGTATACTTTGCTTCTTCTGCTGCAGATTCCATTGGCAGCCACTCCCGGCTCTCACCGGATTGCTCATCCTCGCTATCAGAATCAGACCACACCAAGTCTACTGAAACATCACTGTCCTGATCTCCCTCATACTCATCAATTTGTGGCTGGATCATTGTTGCCACTGGGGACTTCTCCATTTCTTCATTTTCTGCCCTGGGCTGGACCACGGACGACGTGTTCTCCTCGACTCTGCTCCATTTCTTTTCTGTACGCTTTCTGCCCGCCTCTGCCACCGATTGAGCCTTACACTTTCTCTGCCCACCTTGCACCTTTTTATTACCAGATCTTTTCTGAGCCACAGATTCCAATAATCGGGCTGATGACTGGCTATGCCTGGGCTGCCGCCCCTCCTTCTCAGCCGGTCCCTGAGGCCTGTGTTCCACTAGGGTGGGAGGGTCTGCCTCTGGCAGCTGTTGCCCGCCTGGATGGGCAACTGGTAATTCTGGTTCCAGCCTGGATATGGCCGTGAGCCAATCCGATCCCCCAATGTCTTTTAGGCATTGCAGGGCCTCGTGTAATGCTTGGTCCTGCCCTTGTGCTGGGTTAGCCTGGTCCACAGATTGTGTCTGGCTTCTCAGCCCTGAAAGGTCTTGACCGGGACCCTGTGCTGGTGTGGAAAAGTTGGGGACCCTGGCTGTCCAGAACCTGACAATTCTGTGTTTCGGCCATTTTCAGCTGTCGATCGTAAGGGGCAAAGCGGTGCTAAGCGAGGTAATACCTATTGCAACAAAATCCATATTCATTATTCCTGCCCACGTTTCACATGCCCTCTACCAGTTAGCCATCTAACCGACTGTTCCAGAACTAATCTCGAATGTACAGCTCCATAACATACAGCCACCACCATGATGTGAGAGAGAAGGGAGGGAAAGAGAAAAAGACTGGGTTTAGCGTGCCCATGTAAGGGTCAAAATGGGGAGGGTGCCCCCTGGCAGCAGACCAGCGGAGGTGTCGCCGCTAGTAACCGGCCAAGCACAGCAAAGAGGGACTGGCATAGCCAAGGAACCTCCCCCCCCCCCTTCTTGGTCTATGAATGTTTTGCGAGGAAAACTTTTCATGAGATGGGGCCCAGCTGGAGGGAATTCCTTTGGAATTCACGTGCATAGAACCAGGAGAAGAAGGACAGAAAAAAAAGGTTGATTCGGGGGCAACTGGGAAACACGTGCTGGGGGATCATCGTTTGATAAATAGATTTTCAACATATTCCCCAACTCATGCTCTCTGTCCTAAACCTTAAACTCACTATAGATAACAACAACAGCTAATCTTAATCTGGAATAAATACAGTTGAATACCAGTTATACCCCCAAAAAGCTTCTTAGCCAACAGGCTCTACAGGTCAAGCAAAATGCAAAACAACAGACTCCCCAATTATATCCCCCATCCCTGCTTACTGCTTTATTCCCTCTCCCTGCCCCCATTCCGATAATACAGCGGGTTACCATACATGCTTTCAAGGGTTAAAATACCATAATGTGCAAAAAATTCAAACATAAACTATAATGGCCTGGCCAAAACACACTAAAAACAGCAACACCAGAGAGAAAAACGTGAACGAAAACAGCCCAAAACACGGGCTGGGAAAGGGGCTGAATGGGGGGGGGTGCCACAGGGAGGAGGAAAAAAGACAAGGGGAAAAATTTCTGGGGAGGGAAGCTAGCTGGGGCGGGCAGCGGGCGGAAACACCACGTGGCTCCACACAGGAAAGGGTGAACTAGGCAGGAGGCCTGAGGTGCCTGGACCAGGGGCAAGACTGCAAGTGGACTGCCGGCCACGTGGAAGGAGGGAGCAGGCAAAAGCTGGGAAACAGGAGGGAGTGCTGCCAAAGGCTGGAGAAAGAGGGGGCCAGAGAAAGAAAGGCAGGGAGTGCAGGCGCCCCTAATTGAAGGCCTGATTGTAGGGCCGAAGCGCTAGGGCATCAGTTGTACTCCAGAATGGACTTCCGACTGAAATAGGGATGCTGCCGGTTTGTCTGAATATTTCATCCTAGGATTCCAAGTGAGGACATGCATACTAAAAGGATTTGGAAAGGGAGCGTAGGAAGAAAGGAAGGCGACCAGGCTGGGCTGCCTGCACGCTGGGGGTGGACGGCCTGGCAGCCGGGCATGGCCTGGTGGGACGAGCGCCCCCCATGAAGATGCTACCAGGCACTGGTGCCCAAGGGGGGCAGGAGAGAAAGAAACCCACAACGAGTCAGGAGCCAGCGGGGGAGGCCACCTAGCGGTGAAGGAAGTGGGGGAAAAAGAAGGGCCTGCAGGAGGGAACTGGGCCTGGAGGACCCGGGCGGCTCAGGGCAGATCAGAGGTGGGAGTGACCAGCGTGGGGGTGCCACATGGCCAGGAGGGCACCGGAGGGCACATGGCCTGACAGGCAGGCGAGGAATTGTACTGGATCAGAGTGGGGCGGCGGGCAAAGGCCACGAGGAGCAGGGGGATGAAAGAGGGGCTGAAGGAGAAAAGGACAGGGGGACAAACACTGGAAAGGGAGCGAGGAGTGGGCAGGGTGAAAATAGAACAAAAAGCCAGGAAGGGGGCTGGATTGCAGGGGCAGGGACTAAAAGGTGGAAAGCTGAATGCAACTGCGGGGGAGGGAAGGAAACTCAATTCTGGCAAGATACGGGGATTTTGGAAAAAACTAATACCCTGGTCTGAGAGGGCAGTGGAGCAAGTGGGGCTGAGGGCAAGGTAAAAAACAGGGTCCAGGGAAGCCAGGCTGGCTCAGAGGAGAGCAGAGGCGGGGGCGACCAATGTAGGGATGCCACGTGGCCGGGTGGACACCGGGGGTCCTGCGGCCTGGAAAGCAGGCGAGGGTTCAAAGCTGGCTGGGGAGGGGTGGCAAGCACAGGGCACGAGGAAAAAGGGGTTGAAAGCAGGGCCGAGGAGGAGAGCTGACAGGGGGCAGGAGCTGCAGGGATGGGGCTAAGAAAAGCGAAATGGAATTCGAGGCGGGGGGGAAGCTTGCTTGGAGGAAGGTGAGCCAGGGGTTAGACAAAGGGGAGAGAAAGAAAATTGAAAGGGAGACTTATCCAGTGATGACAAACTATGGAACGAGGACTGTGGGATGCTGCAACAAACCTTCCTATGAGCTGGAATTGAACAAAACTTTGTGTTGAGGAGTGGTTCTAAGAGGGCGAAATTCCCTGGGACCGCTCCTTAAAAACCCTGTCAGGCCCCTCCTTGCCGGAGCCGACAGGGCCAGCCCTCTCTGTGCAGCTCCTCTGATAGGGCCGCTTGCTGGGGGGGGGGGCTGCCTCTTCCCTGAATGGTGGGCGGCCTTCCTTGCCCCACCCTCTTGGGGGCCATCGGCAACTCACCCCCCCCCCCGGTGAGAGGCCGTGGGGCCATTTTTACTGCCTTCAGTGGGTGAACTGGGCTGTTCATTTATTACTACCACATTGAGTTTGATTAATTACTGGATCTGTTCATCACAAGACTGCTATCATGTTGGACCCCCTGGCTACTGGGCCCCACGGGAATCTACACATCGAAAGTGATCTCCTAGATATAAGTTATGTCTTGTATTTTGCAAGTGCATCATGTACAACCACGTATTTTATAGAGAACTACACCTCGTGCTTACAGACAATAGTCTGATTTGAGCTGAACTAATTACCCTACCACGATTGTTACTCTTGTCTATTGGCCCTTAAATGTTAACCACAAGGGTTCTGGATGACTGAACTATATTTTATTAAGTGAGGTTCTGGGAGGAGCTTTAGGCTTAGACACGAAGAAGATGAAACCTGTGCTTTAGATATTATACTCAGTGGTTTGGTGATCCAGGCCATGCTCATATAGCTCTGTTCGGCCTCTGCATAAACTCCGGGATTGGGAGCTTTAGATTGTTTTTTATTGTGGCAGGAAGGTATTACAGAGCCCCTCTATGCTGGAATGAGTGCTGGGTGATAGAGGGGAAAAATCACCCCCCCCCCTTCTGCATTAGCGATAATGTTCAGCACTGTCTGAGGCAAGGGGGGGGGGTTATGTTAGCCTTTCCCTTAATTAATTTGATTTACTATTGTTTTTTTTTTTCATTATTAAGGTGACTACAGCCCTCTGGAGGCCTGGGGTCGATATTATTTTATTTTATTTATTAAACTCTAGGATTACAAGTACCTTTGAGCAGGATCTGTTCATTTACAAAGGTTCCATGTCAAAGGAGGGGGGAAACATACAAACAGAGGTTGGAAATGGTATACAATCAAAACAGTGGTATCGAATCAAAACAATGGTATACAATCAAAACACAGGCATGTTTGACATAGTTTAACAGTTGTAACACACTTAATAGATGTTACTAGAGACAATTTAATATTGGCAGCTAGATGAGGTGACAGAGGAAGGAATTAAGAAGCAGATGGACTACCAGTGAGAGACAGTGAAGAAGGAGGAAAGAAAAAAGTAGGCCGGCTGTGAGACCATTGTCAAGGGGGGGTAGGATAGTCTAGGACAGTGGAATATGGGCATTAGTCAAAGGGAGGGAGAGGGAGGGGGACTAGGAGGGAATAGGTAATAGGTTTGCAGGTAGGCGTAGGGGTGTGGGGGGAGGGGATGGATAAGGAAATGGGTAACCAAGAGAAGCAGGAATCATAGAGGGTAATGTTCAGGACGGAGGCAGGTTACAAGTTTTGAGCAATTAGGTGGTGGTTGGATCAGGCCTTTAGGAGAAGCAATCACATTGAGTGGTAGAAGTGAGGTAGTTGTGGAGATTCCATTTAAAGAGTCCAAGCGTTGCAGAGGAGAGTGCTTCTTTGTTGAGGGAACTGAACCACTGTGGAGCCCTATGGGTGAAGGACCGTTGACCCATGGAAGTACGACATCTGGGAACCAGGAAGGTTTGGTATTGGGCACTACGTGTATGCTGTTTACCACTGAAGGCAGTGAGGAACATATTAACACCTGGAGGCATAAGTCCAAGGAGAACCTTTTTTGATAGTGGGCAGGTCTGGTATTGTATTCTGTTGAGGAGTGTAAGCCAGTCAGTCTGAGCATAGAGGTCACAGGTATGTGTAAGTCGGTCAGCACCCGTTAAGAGCCTGCAGGCTTTATTGAGTGAGATTGAGATCCTGCGTAGGGCAGTTGTGGAAGCGGAACCGTAAATGGGCAAACCGTAGTCAATAATAGAGGCGACAGAACTGTAGATGGCTAACTTAAGGGCATTCTCAGTCATACAGTGCTTGTGCTTGTGCAACAGACCAATCCGGATGTTGGCGGCCTTGGCAACAGAGTCAATATGCCTAGTGTAAGAGAGGGTACTATCCAGTGTGATTCCAAGGTACTTGAACTCCGGAACATGTTCAAGCAAGTACCTGGTGTTGTTCTTGATAGTGAGAGACAGAGTTTTGTGCCTGCTCCATGGATTACAGAAGGTCAAAACTTTGGTCTTACTATAGTTCAGGACGAGCTTATGCATTCTGGACCAGTTTTCAACACGTTGGAAGTCAAGCTGCAGTTGGGATTCAAGAATTTTGGAGTCATGGTGGCTAGAGAACAAGACAGCATCGTCTGCGTACAGTAGTATTTTTGCTGGCAGACACTAGGGAGACTGTTGAGGAATAGGGAGAAGAGTAGTGGGCCAAGAATGGACCCCTGGGGGACTCCAGAGAGGACTGGCTTTAGATCAGATGTAACACCTGCAATCCTGACACGTTGGACCCGATTCCCAAGGTAACTATCAAACCATGGAATGGCATCATTGGAGAGCCCGATGGAGGATAGCTGCCTGAGAAGTAGAGGGTGGTTAACGGTGTCACAGGTCTTCGTTAGGTCTATGAATACTGCTCCCCCACAATTTCCTTTGTTGAGCGTGTCATGGATGAAGCTAGTGAATTCCAGTAGGGCGTGGTGGTGCTGTGTCCTTTTCTGAAGTCATGTTGTTCTGGGCACTGGACTTCGTACTTTTCCAGGTATTCAACTAATTGGTCTGAAACTATTCATTTCAACGCCTTGGATAATGGGGGGAGGAGTGAGATGGGTCTGTACTGTAGTTGATATGAAGAGACCGGTCTCCACTTTTGTGCACCGGTGTGAGAGTTGCCTGTTTCCAGAGAGAGTGGAATTGTCCCAGTCTTAGAGAGAGGTTAAGGATCTTTGTCAGGGGTTCAAGAGTTTCATCCAGAACTTGCGATAATAGTTTTAGGTCAAGGGAGTCTCCACTGTACCCAGACTTGCGTATGGCCTTGCTGATATAATTATAGGCCGCTTGTGGAGGAACCTCCTTGGAAAAGAATTGTGGAACTGTATGAACATGTTGGGGGGTGATGTGGGGGGTACTGAAGGGAGAGTAGTCAAGAAAATCAGGAGGAAGGACACTTTCTAGGTTAGAGAATGCATTATTAAAGGTATTGGTAATGGTGCCAAGATCGAGCGTTGGAATGCCAAGAATATTGAGCATGGTGGGAGGTACTTTAGGATCCTTGCCTGTCAGTTCTTTCAGGTTGTTACAGAAGTTTTTCCCATCCCCCTAGGAGTTGGTCAGTGCTTCCTTGTAATATTTGCTTTTAGCATTCCAGATTTGTCGAGTGCAGTCATTTCTGGGTGCTTTGTATTTTTGTATATTACCTTGCGTTGGAGTATCACAAGCACAGTGCCAGAGATGGTCCCTGTGCTTAAGCAGAGTTACAAGTTCTGTAGTAATCCAGGGGTTAGACCATCCTTTGACTTTCATCTTTTTCAGTGGAGCACAGATATCACATGCAGTATTAAAGCATTTGATGAACAGGTCCAAGGCTGTGTTAATGTCCCTGAGCGTGTCAAGCTCAGCCCAGTCAAGCCTGGTTAGGTGGGATTTTAGCAGCTGTAAGTGTCCTTGTTTGATTACCCTTGTGAAGATTAGTTCGGGAGGGGGTTTGTAGAATTTGTTGGTCCAAGAGCAGATGACAAGTGAGTGGTCACTTATGGCATCAGGGAGAACTGAAACATTTGAGATTCGTTCAGGGCCGTTAGACAGAATCCAATCCAGTAGTGTGAGAGTACCGTTCCTGTAGTTGCATCTGGTGGGAGCGTGGATAAGTTGTGTGAGGTGCTGGGCCGTGACTGCATCCTTATAGACAGAGGCCTCAGTAGAGAGCCAGTTAATATTAAAATCACCTAGAATTATGGTTTCAGTGTTTGGATGCTGGCTCCTAAGGTATTCCATGATGTTGTAGAAGTTAGTGGCTTGGTCCTTTGGGGGTAGGTAAACTGAGATAACAGTGAGTTCCTTATTATGGGCTCCAAGGAGGACTTTGATAGCGAGGACCTGAGAGGAGGTGCCTTGGTTAGTAGAAGGAATGACATGACCCAAGAAGGTGTTCCTTAGATATATGGCACAGCCCCCACCACGTTTAGTGATCCTGTCTTGCCTGAATAAGGAGTAACCAGGAATTGAGACTAACGAGTCTGGGATCTTAGGGTTTAGCCATGTCTCAATGACAGAGAGTATATCAGGCTTGTGCTGTTGGATCCACGATTAGAGGTGATCAAGCTTGCCGAGAATGCTGCAGGCGTTAATAGAAGCCAAGGTGAGAGACCCTTCCCTCTTATTTGTTAAATCTGTGGGCTGTTTAGAAGGTCCTGGATTGGGGTGTATACTTCCTGAGATCAGGAGCAGCATAAGTAAAAGTCATAGGAGAAAGGATTTAAGCATGTTGCACACGAGTTTGTTTGTTGTGATCCTAGTCCTTTTGTCACCACAGAGCAGACGCAGCCTGGATAAGTTGTAAAGTACAAGCAAAGCCTGAGGGATCACCGGGAGGTTTAGCACCTGAAGTTTGAGAAGGTAGCCAAGGTGTCAAATGGGGGAGCAGAGGGCCAGAATATTGCTGTTATGTGTCCCTGTGGCCATACCAAGAGTGTAGTGCAGATGATAGAGTGGTAAATTCTGCCGGTGAGATTGGCAAGGGTTACTCACAGGGGGCGAGGTACTGAGAAGCACAAACATAGCAACTAAAATCAACATCTTAAGTCAGGAGAATTGTTTGCAGCCAAGATTGAGATCTCAGAGGGGGAAGGGGGTTTCACTAATGGGCAGCAGCGACAGCTAAGCTGGTTATAGAGAGAGTGCGCAACAAGACGAAGGAGTGATCAGTCAGGAATGGCCGACCCAATAGGAGAAGGGCACTCAGAGTGGGAGGATCTTAAGGTTATTTAAAGGAGGCCTGGGGGGTGGTGGGAGTGGGAGAAAATATCCTGTGTAAGGGAGAGTCAAAATCCTTATAGCAGACCGAGCAAAAAGCGCACCAATGGCCGTGCTGCCTGATGCCATCTGATCCAATCACGAGCCACCAGCAGTGGGAGCAGGCCAATCAGTTTACAGCTACTGAGAACCAATTTCCTTCACTAAGGATTGGACGTACCTCGGGTATGGAATCCGTGTCAAGGTTCCAGGAGAGCGGTCAGGTAGTGTTGGTGGGGCCGGTGAAGCGGGCGAGGATGCAGCCATTGGGTGCCGCTCACGGTGATGGTGCCGTTTCTCCTGGCAGTCTCCCTAGAAGGGAAGTTAAAGAGAGAAGCCAATTAAGAGGGCTGTAGTTACTGTGAAACGGGGGCAGGGGAGTGGCGGCAGATAGTCAGTGGGTGGGGGGCTGGTGAGGCTGAATAACAAAGGCGAAGATACAGCGTAAGAGGGAGGGGTTGGAAGGTGAGGCAGTGGGGTGAGAGGCAGTGTTTAACAGGCAGGAAGGGACTAGAATTAGGGGAAGGGTGGAGGTGACTTTAGCTTGGAGGAGTCAATGCGAGCGAAAAATGAGATTTTGTTGAAAAATGAAAAAAACATGAGATGAAGGGAGGTAGTGAGTGGGGGGGGGGGGGATTGTGTCTGGGAACGTTACCGACCCAAATAGGTAGACAGAGAGGCTAGGGTGGAGTGAGCGGGAAAGTAGGAGAACGATAGATACAAGTGCTACACAATTCTCAGTAACACAACTAAGTTAAAACAGCAGTAATAATGTAGATTAACACAGCAGCAGAAACAGTATGGTAAAAACACTAATTGTAGCAGTATAAACAGCAGAGCAGTGCAAGCAGTGGAAAAGTTCTAGCAAATAATTAAAAAAATATCCTGTGCAAGGGAGAGTCAAAATCCTCATAGCAGACCGACCGAAAAGCGCCCCAGTGGCCGTGCTGCCTGATGCTGTCCGGTCCAATCACGAGCCACCAGCAGTGGGAGCAGGCCAGTTGGTTTACAGCTACTGAGAACCGAGTTCCTTCGCTAAGGAGCGGATGTACCTCGGGTATGGAATCCGTGTCAGGGTTCCAGGAGAGTGGTCAGGTAGTGTCGGTGGGACCAGCGAAGAGGCCGAGGATGCGGCCGTTGGGCGCCGCTTACGGAGATGGTGCTGTTTCTCCTGGCAGTCCTGGATTACCTCCTGAGTTCAGCACGTTTTATTGTGCTGCTCTCGTAGGGAGACCCATCCCGATCTCCCCTACCTTGGAAGTTCATATGGTACCTCCCAGGCTGTGGACTCAGAATAATGATTCTGCCTTTTTTCCTTTTGTTCAGTCCACACTGGGGGTATTGCCTGCTGTAAATAGTTGGAAGAGCAGGGTGGGGCTGGTTTGGCTCAACTCTGTATTGTTATATGTAGCCCTGTTAGCAATGTTTTTATTAATGGTTACACAGTTTTGGGGTGTAATTGATATATGTTACAAGGCAGAGTAGGCGTACAAGTTATAATAACTGGGATACAGAGTATTTACATATGCACTGTTTTGAACAGCCAGGTCTCAAGGGAAATGAGCAGGGGATGATGATGGAATACAAGTTGGAGGGTTACATGGACTTTTTTTATTTCTTAGTGTTTAGTGGCTTTATTCCTAGGGGGCTGAGGTTTCCTAAATTGCTTCTTTACTGGATGTATATTATAGGAATCACATTTCTTAACAATATTCCATAGTGGCTATGTCACTGGTAAATAAATTGTCATTTAATATTAACGGGTTAAACAATCCGGCAAAGAAATCTAGAGTTTTTCAATACCTTAAGAAACTAGCCTGGATGTTATTTATTTGCAGAAACTCATATTGCCCCAGTGAAACATTTGAAGCTAGCTTGGGTGGGGGGGGAGATATCGAGTCTTTGCATCCTCATATTCAAAGGGTAAGCGCAGGGGTACAGCCATTTTGGTCCCGTCTTCAATGCCATTGGTAGTACAGCAAGAATACGTGGGTCCTACGAGGTATTTTGTAATAGTGACTGGGCAACTCCTTGGGAAACCAGTCACTTTGACAAATGTGTATTTCCCACCACAGGCTCCACCTATAAAGCTCCGTTTATTCTTTAACAGGTTACTGGAGATGCTTCAGGGGGCCTGGTGATGGGGGAGGGCAAAATAAACCTCACATTAGCCCTGCTATTGGATTCTTCCTCTTCTGCCCAGCATAGAATTTCTCCCTCCAAGAAACTGTTTCCTTTTTGTTTTGAGTTATTTCTTTTCTCCTCAGCTTGCAGCCATGTTAACCTCTCCTTCAGGTGAGCCAAGGCTTCTACCAACCCTTCCTGTCCCCCGAGCCTTTGCTCTCAAATGACAGCCACCCCAGGGTAACCTGGCATAACTCTTTGCTGGGTGGGTCTACCTCCACCGAGGAGGAAAGCACCAGCCAGGGGCCGCAGACCAGCACGTCTTGGCCCTGGAATGCTGCTGAGGCAGAAGGCTTCAGATGCATTGATGGCCTTGGAGAGCCAGGCAGCCATCATCTGGCGTAACGTGGAGTGTTTTCACATTTTCTGGTGTGTACATCCCTCCTGCGCCATCGTGCAGTGCTCCTGGTCTCCACCAGAGGCCTTTGCTGACTGACGCCTCCCTAACCCACCCCAGGAGAGGAGAGGAGAACAGTTCCTATGGATGCTCAATCCTCACCTGCCCCTGCCAGCCCCTGGTGTCCTAAGTCTGTTCCTGAACCTGGGTCGGCGGCGTGGGTCGAGTTAAGGTGCCTGCGCCTCAACCCTCTAGGCCACTGGGCCAGCCTCCCAGAAACTGTTTCGATCATAACAAAACTGCTTTGGCTATGGTCGATGTTTGGAAGTTTTTCTTTCCAACCACCAGGGCCAACACCTATTATTCTCCTCGTTTCCATACGAGTTCCCGATTGGATTATTTTTTTTGTTACTCAGGAATACACAGATTGGCTGCATGATATTACTTTATATCCACTATTTCTTTTGGACCACTCTCTCATGCTTCTGAAGTTAAATTTGGTCTGCCCTCAAAAGAGCTCACAGTGGCGACTTAATTTACCTCTTTTAAGAGATGAAAATTTAAAAAAATTGATAGTTACCTGGATATCATAGATTCTGTCGGATAATGTCACCATAGATATCTCTGCTTCTGTAATTTGGGACACATTAAAAGCAGTGATCAGAGGTGACAATCTCATATGCAACTCATAAAAACAAACAACGGGAGTCTGCCTATAACAAATATACTCTAGAGCTACAGTGGCTTCACCAAGCTGCATACTCCCATACTACAGCGAAACAAATACGTATAAGGCAGGTAAAGGCAGAATTACAAAAGATACTGGATGGCAGGGTCAAGCAAACATTATTTTATCTAAAGAAATATAAATATGATGGTAAACCTAGAGGTGTTAGAAACCTAGCACGGAGGCTCTGACACCAGAAAGTGGTGTCATGTGTTACGCAGCTTTACTCAACACCTCAAGATACAGTGGTCTCCTCAACTGCAGACATACTGTTGCTATTTCAAAATTATTATACTCAACTCTATGCTGCACCTACACCCTAGGACAATGCCCTTATTACCCAGTTTTTTTCAAGTCTGCCACTTCCAACCATCTTTTCAGAACACCAGGACTTATTGTTAGCACCTATTCCTCCAGAAGAAGTGAAGAATGAGATTTCAGAAGCCAAAACCTTAAAATGTCCTGGCCCTGATGGTTTACCATCGGAATGGTATAAGGTTTTTCTTAAATAACTAGCCTCTCCTTTGCTTGCCACCTGAAAGGATGTACAGGATGGTGACTCTCCCCCTCCCGTCTGGGCCTATGCGACAATTTCACCAATTTTAAAACCAACCAAGGACCCTAAATTCTTGGAATCATATAGGCCTATTTCCATATTGAATATGGATTATAAGATGTATATGGCAAATTGGGCTTGCGTCTAGAAATGATACTTCCATCAATAATTCACCCTGATCAATCCATTTATCCGCTCCAGGCAGACGTCAGATAATATTCATAGAACAGTACATCTGATTGACCACATTAATCAAAGAGAGATTCCAGTGCCCTTGATCAGCTTAGATGCTGACAAGGCCTTTGACTGGGTTTCCTGGCCTTTCCTATGGGAAACCCTGACCAAATGTGGTTTCCCTGATGATTTTATTCATTCTCTGATGAATATTTACTTGGCCCCAAAAGCATTTATTAAGGTCAATGGCCAGTTATCCTCCCCAATCCCATTAACCAGAGGCACCCGTCAGGGTTGTCCCCTTTCTCCCCTTCTTTTCGCTCATTACTTTGAATCATTAGCGGTGGCTATTCAGGAAGCAAAAGGGATAGAGAGGGTGCCATTGTGGGGGCGGGTATTTAAAACCTCCCTTTATGCTGATGATGTATTATTGACATTACTAAACCCTGGAATATCTGTCCTGGTTTTACTTGAAACGTTACAGTCATACGCGGCTCTTTCTGGTTATGTAATAAACATACAGAAAACAGGTGTAAGCACTTAACTTTTCCCCTTCACAGGAGTTAAAATGATCATTTCCCTCTTGTTGGGGATGTTATAAACTAAAATACTTGGGAGTATATTTACCCCGAGATCTGATGCATTTAGAATTGGTTAATTATGAGCAGCTGACTCAAATGATAAAGACTTGAATAAATAGGCCCACCTCCACTTATTTTTATACAGAATAGAGATGCTGCATATGACAATATTACCTAAATTACTCTACCTCTTTCAAACCCTTCTGATAACTCCAGAACATTTTTATTTTACTTCGTGGAACAGATCCTTCTCTAGATTTGTATGTGCCGGTTGCCATCCCTGGGTTTGTTGGACACTTTTGCAGCTGTCAGTTGATAAGGGAGGCTTAAATCTTCCAAATATACATGAACACTATACAGTGGTATGTTGTAAAACTGTAATGTTATGGCTTAATCCTGAGTATGAGGCATCCTGGAAATTTATAGTTTGTTATAAATGATATGTTTGATATTGCCCAGATTATTTTTGCACCCCTGACCTTTCCCCCCTGGACTTTAAACCTTGTTCCTTTAGTACAAGAGACACTCTCCAAAGCTGGTACAAATTGAGAGCCCATTCTTCACTAGCTTACCCCTTTTATTTTGTCCGACTTCTCATGTCGGAAGTCTACTTCTTACCGGCCCGTATGGACCATACTTTTTGAAGATGGCACAGACTAGGGCTTTCCTACATATCAATTTTTAGAACCATCAGGGGTGATAGCATTTATTCAACTAAAGACAACCTATCAGCTTCCTAGACAGGATTATTATTGATACTTACAAGTGCAGACTTTTTCACTTCAGAAAGATTCTCACTGGGTCTCTCTCCCAAATCCCTCAACCCAATTTTTGAAGCATTTAATGGAGGCTATAAGAGGTATGCTTCATCCACATTTAATAGGTTTGGTCTATAAGGCCCTTAAGGAGACGTGGATCGAAAGTACCCAATCCATACTAGAGGTGTGGAATGCTGAACTACAGGTAAATGTCACTTATGAGAAATGGCTTGCCCCGATAGTTCCATCAGTGAAGGCCTTCCAAGCTCCATATTGGAAGGAATTCATCTGGAAGAGTTGTATCTGATTTTTAACACCCCTGCTAAATTGCTTAAGTATTTGCCATTGCAATATGGATATTGTTGGAGGCAATGCGGAAAATCTGAAGCAACATTTGCACATATATTTTGGCATTGCCCTAAGCTCGGGCCATTCTGGCAAGAGGTGGGTGCCACTTTAAAACAATTATTATCACCGGATCTAGTTTTGTCCCCACAATTGGTATTGTTACATATTGGACAAGATGATTGTCCCCCCCCCAGAAGCCAGAAGTATGCTTTATGTATATATGGCTGCTGCTATGAAAGCCATTACTTAGAAGTGGCATAGTATGGTTCCCCCTGTGCGTGGCCAATGGCAGAGTATTGTCAACGACACTTATTATTTAGAAAGATTAATAGCATACCGTAACAGTAGAACTACTAAGTTCGAATTAGCCTGGAGGTCCTGTGTATTTTATATTTCAACGATAGATGAGTCCTTTGTCCCATGATAGCCATCGACTACATTTAAGGAATATTCCCATATAGACCTCCAATTGCAGTTATGAATGTACCATATAATAGAAATGTGACTAATAGTTAATCATTCCAATGATATGTCATTTAACAGTAGTGCAATTTGTGTGAACTGGAAGTTTATATTCGTAGCCAGTGTATCCTTGGTATAATACTTGCTCTATTGTATAAAGGAATACCTCTCTGTATAAAAAATTAATAAATAAAGAATATAAAAAAAAAGAAATGGGATGGTAGTTAGTGGGTGGTTCTGGGGCTCCCCCTTTGTGGAGAGGTGTTACATGTGCTGCTTTCCAGATTTTTGGCACCCACCCAGTTGTGAGAGATAAATTAAAGATGAGCTGTAGGGGTCGTGTGACCTCTCACATTGCATACTTTACAAGTTTCAAATCGATGTTATCCTGTCCCAGGCAAGTAGTTATTTTTAATTGGGCAAGGTATTTGTAAGTTTCTGCCCAGGTTAATCTCCTAAAATAAAACCTGGGGACAGCATCATTCATAGGGGTGGTAAGGCCTTCATCTGGATGTCTGGGGTGTGCCGGGATGTAGGTGGAGAGGTCACTAAATGTACTGTTAAAAATATTTGCTATGTTTGTGTCACCCCCAGTATGGGACCCATCAATGAGGATGCAGTGTGGGAGAGGTTTACAGGAGTTGCCTAGGATGTCACTAATCCCTCTCCAGAGAGTTTGGGGTCATTTGAGGGAAGAAAACTGTTTCTTTTTGTGGTAATTAGCCTTGGCAACTCTGACGTGGTTTTTTACCCTGTTTCTAAGTCCCTTGTACTTTTGGAGGAGAGTGTCTAGGCCAAGCTTACAGTACTGTGACTAGACTTTATCACATTCTCCTGTAAGGGACACGAGGTCTGGTGTGAACCATGGTTGGGAGGTTCCTTTTTTGCTAAGGGCTTTGAATGGGGCTACTAGATCACAGATTCTGTTGAATTGCTTTATGAAGTAGTTCAAGGCAGCATCAACATCCTTTGTGTGCTGCAGGAAGGACCAGCCTGTCTGCTGGAGCATAGCTCGCAGTTGTGAGGCATTATGGGAGAGGAACATCTGTGTCCTGGAGTAGGTGGGAGCAACATGGGTAATCTTAGTGGACCACCAGCATAAACTGGGGTGTTCTCACTCAGGAAGTCGGGAAGGACTATGCCTATGCAGCAGACCAATGCAGGGACCTCGAGTGAACTGGCAGGTGATGAGGTGACACTAGCCACGGTCAATACCACATTGGGACACTTGATTCAAACTGTACAGGCCTTGGTTACAAAATGTGATTCTTTACTTCCAAGGGTCTCATCCCTAGAGACCAAGATGGAAGTCCTTGAACAGGCTGTGGGAAGGGCCGAAACCACTGGCGTCCAGAATACCGATGTTACAACTAAGCTAATCAAGCAAAATGTCCTTCTCTGCCAAAGACTTGAGACTGCTGAAAATCAGTTTCGTGAAAAGAATATTTGGATTATTGGTTTGATGGGACAGAAGGGGAGGACAGCCTGGAGTTTGCTTGTATGTTGTTACCCACCTTGTTGGGTTTTACGTAATCTGACCCACTTATATCCTTGGAAAAGGCCAACAGAATAAAGCAGCAAAAGGCAGTGGCTATGCCATCGGCCCCACGCACTTTTCCTCATCATCTGTATGGGTATGGAAGACTGGGACCAGGTCCTAAACCTGGCAAGAAGACGCAGAGGTTTGCACTATGCAGAAATGGACATCTCTTTGTTCTCTGACTTATCCTATAGAACTCAACAGTGCAGAAAATTTTTCGATGGGTCTAGGAATCGTCTATGGCAATTTAAGATCTAGCATGAATTACTACTACTAGTGAAGCTGCACCTGGTCTGGCAAGGACAATCATATCTCTTTAATGAGCCAAAAGATGCCAAGAAGCTTGCTACCTGAATCGAACATGATTTGGCACAAGATGTTGGTGATGTAGCTGTCTCTGATGGGGATTGACTTTCCTCCTGAATTGCTCTGCTTTTGTGAGTAGTCTGGGTTACACCTAGGTAAGGAATCTGGATTGTTTATTTCTCTTTCAGTATTGATGGAGGCATTTTTCTACTTTCTGTATTGGAGCCGGAGTTTTCTCTATCTGCATTCACTATTTGGAATAAAGATGGATCTCTGCTTTATAGTGTATGGTGAGAGCTTGTTCAGGATGGAAATCCATCCTAGCTGAAATGTTGTTGTACCACAGTTCAAAGGTCATGGAATGCAGTTATACCACACTGTGGTACAACAACATTTCAGCTAATTTTGAAAGAGCACAAGCCGAGCTGTTCAATGGAACAGCTGCGGCAACAGAAACCGCAGGATTAACCAGATAGTCAGGGCGGCAGCACAGTCGATGAGAACACGACTTCAGCAGGAACAACCAGATAACAAATAAAAATGCAGGATCAACCAGATATTTTTAACTATAACTAAAAAATACACCCGCAGGATCAACAAGACATTTTAAAATAACTCGAAGCGATTCCTCTGACTCAGTCCTCTAGATACCACCGCCATGTTTTTTGTTTTTTTTAAATCCTGCCCACATGAAACTTTCAGCCAACAGCAGCCCACACTATACATGTAGGGACATCTGGACCCCAGCATCCACACCACTGACCCTAGCAACCAACGTAGAAACGGAATGAAATGTAGCAGAAACAATTACTTTTCTGTTCTAAAAAACATTAAAAGCTTTTCCACTTTATTTTTAGGGGCATCTTACACTATAAAAAAATAGTGGATGGGCAACTCTATGCCCAACAAGTGTGTTGTGCCACCTCAGGGTTCTGATTCCCTTAGAACTCTTAAGCTTCACTCTCGAGGTCACTGAGAATCAGAACCCCTCAGTGGCACAACACACTGGCTGTTCATAGTTGCCCATCCACTATTCTCTATATTGCCTCTGGCATGCTGGCCCACTTAAACATTTCATTTGAACTGCGTAGGAGTTCCTGCATGGACATTGACCCCGCTCTTCATCAATAACTGGTTAGCTATGGACCTTCCTTTATGTGCTATGCCTAGGCTTTTCTGACTCTGTAGTTAAATATTTCAAATACCTGGCTGTGTTGAGTTGCCTCTTATGTTACCTGATTGTTACTTCTCCCTGCTTTTGTTTCATTATGTTTTTCCTTTTATTGCAGGATCTATGTGATCATTCTAATGCTGCCCTACCATTTGTCGTTTGCCGATCCTATGTCACTAGTTGTCTTGCCTTGTTTATAGAGCCTATTATGTATCATTTTATGCTTGAAATTCCTAATTGTTTATTCTCTCAGTGGGTGTGGGGAGGACAAACACTGTATTAATATATTTTTCCTATGCTTTTCAGGATTATGTAGATCTTACAGGTCACTATGTTATGCGTTGGAATCCAGTTTTCCTACACTCTTTGATTTAGTCCCTGTAGAGTTCCTGGCTGTATGCATTTGTTAAATCTGCACTTATAGTACTCTCATTTAGGATTTCCCCCTATGTTGTACCTATTGAGATAGTGCCCTATGAATCCTTTGTAAGAAGTGCCATTATTTAATATAGGGTATGTGTTATCTGCTTGTGTATTGTTTGTAAGTTTGTATTTACAAAACGTTCTAAATAAATTTTACAAAAAAAAAAAAAAGAATGACTTGGATAGAAGGACTGTAATTAAAGAAACTTTACTGGGAAACTGAAGGGAGGAGGGAGGTGGGTGCTATGAGGTAGGGGCTGGGGTGAGGCCCATTTTGTACTGGTTGTGTGGATGGGAGTGGTTTTATATGGCACAATGTATTTTTTTAATTTAATTTACATAAATTAAAAAATAGAAATTTGCCATGCATAGAAGTGACGAAGTTGGGAACTGTGCCCCCCTACGCATAGTGCGAAGTTTCCGACATTGTGTCAACTATTCCGGTGAATTAAAAAAAATTGCAGATGTGGTAAGTGAGGCAGCCTGGTTTAAGTTTTTCAGGCAGAGTGGCCCTGTGCATTGGAAAATTATCTACTGAATGTTGAGGTCAGCAGAAGTCCAATCTTGACTGGAGAAATAGCCAGTATACTGTACCAGCCAATACCAAAGGCCTTCACATGTTTATATGCAGGTTTCATTTCCAGGATACACTCAAAAAGATTTTAGTTTCCCAGTAACCAAAACTGAGTATAAATGCAGTGACAGGAGGAAAGTGAAACCAGCCAGAGAGGGACTCACTGCAAACAGTCCCATCACCCTGTGCATCAAGGGAGATCTCTTGATTTGGGAACTGTGAGTAAAGTCAGGGCTTGCTCTGCATTGCACTTGTATTATAATTCAGTGGCCTACGCATCCAGTATAGTGTTATGCTTGTGCAACTGTGTTACTTTGGCTGTTCGCATTCTCTATTCCGTGAAGAATTACCACCCTGTAGGGATACCAAAGGCAAGGAACCCTGGAAGAGGGTTCCACCCCTAAAGGTGCTGTGGGAAGGTTCCCTTGGCTAAAGGTACTTTAGGAAGAATCCTCAGAGTAGAGAGGCATTGCTGCTGGAGGAGAAGGGAGGACGGTGGGGCAAAGAAAAAGTGTTTCAGAAAGAAGCCGGAGGGAACTGCTTATATAGCTCAGGAAGGGGGAGTGGCTGGCTGCTTGTCTGTTGAACTACAGGCATAGCCTTTCAATTCAATGGCTTACGCAACCAGTATAGTGTTATGCTTGTGCAACTGTGTTACTTTGCTTTGTCCGTTTGCACTCTCTGTTCCATGAGGAATTACCACACTGTAGGGGTACCAAAGGCAAGAAACCCTAGAAGAGGGTTCCACCTCTAGAGGTGCTCTGGGAAGTTCCCTTGGCTAAAAGTACCTTAGGAAGAATCCCCAAAAAGAAACTGTAGTAGCACCAAAGAACATTAGCAAGCAGAGGCCATGAGGCATAGAAGTAGAATGACAGCAACAGCAGCTTGATAAAACATGAGGTGCGCAGATTAGCAAGATAGCATGGGTGCTATGGAATACATTGATGATTGATGAGGCCTCTTAAGGAGAGATGGAATGGCAAATAGGGACACCATCCACCTCCATCCAACAGCAGAAACTACCTAAGGGAACTAGGGAAAACTAACTAAGACTAACTAGGTATTATGACCTTCAGCACAGAGAAGAGAAAAAAATCCTTTGAGGAGGAAATCTCTCGGGATTCTAGGCCTAGGTCACCTTCCCTCCAGGTGTGGGATAATTTAGTTAGTGACGGCTCTGCTACTGCAATTTGGAAGGCCCAGTGAAAGGGGGGTGGAAAATATTCCAATTTGGAGGGAAGCTCTCACACTATCCTTCTAACAGGAATGCCGTGGAGGTTTACGAGCTGGTTTGCACTGCAACAAGCCACCTCCAAGGTGGGAGGAGGAGGAGGAGAGTAACAACTGCTGAGGAGCTCACCCAGCCTACCAATCTAAGAACAAACCAGGTAAACCAGAGATGATTGTAGGGAGATAGCTTGAAAGGGTGCCTCCAAACCTACTCGGGCAGCTAAAGGGGCCCTTGTGAGAGCCCCACCCCACCTTTGCTGAAGTCTTAAATTCTGCAACTTGAGGTGCCGTTGGTACAGTTGACAACTGAAGGTCCACCTGGAGCAAGGACATTCCTAGCTATGGGCCAGGTAAGGAGGACCCTTCCCCAAGCTTCACATGCTCAAGATACAGACTTTGGGGTGCAGAGTGAGACCATTGTATTTCTTATGTATGCTGTCATTTATTTAGTATACTGAAGTTATTTATTTAGTTTGCTGAAGTTATTCAGTTTACAGATGCTTATTGTAGCAAATACAGGATTAGCAGGGGCAAGCCAACCAAGTCCCATTAAGGAAGCCAATTAAGGTGACATAATACCTGGAGGATTTTAGCGGCGGAGGCAGGATTCGAACAAGAGGCAATAGGCCACATGGGGCCACAGCTCTTCAACACCTCCCTGTCCCCCACCATAGGAAAAACAAGGAAGCAATGGGAAAGTGCCATGACCCACGTGCAGCATTTAAAACTAGTTTACAACAATGGCAGTAGCCAAGCTGACCTCCAGAGTATAATAAAGCAGTATGCAAACCAAACGAGCAGTGTCCAGTAAATGAGCAGCATCCAGCAGCAATTAAGTACAGCTGGAAGGCAGCAATTAAGTATAGTTTGAGGTGGTAGCAATCTGCATGAATGTAGAAACTGTAAAGAGAGGCAACATGCTGAAACAAGAGCAATGATTGTCTTGGTATTAGTGTAGAAAGCACAATTTAGTTCCATAAGCAATGCACAGAAAACAGCAGCAATATTTGCAGCAATATATTCTTGGTATAAGTTCAGGAGCAGGACTGAGTTCCATGCACTAGGTTACAGAGTGAGCCTGAATCAGGTGAAAACAATTAAGGTGTATAACACAGAAGAGCAGCAGCAGTGAAGCAGCATTTGAGCTAAAACACACAGATAACAAGTGCAATTGCACTTGTGAGTAAATGGAAGCAAAATAGCACAAGCTCAGGATTAGCAAAATATGAGCAAAGACAAAAAGATTCTAGAAACAGAAGCCCCCCAAAGAAAGATTGCAAAACAGAAATACAAACACAGAAGAACAGGAAACAAGCAACACAAAGAAGCACATAGACAGAGGCAGCAATATAAACCAAATGCAGCAGGATAGGAAAACAGAAGGCCAGCAGAAAACACAGGAAGCCAGGGTGGGGGGTAAGCCCCAGCAGGCTGCAAAGAAGGACAAACTGGCAGAGCTTCTGGCAGCAAAGAGAAAGTGCTTCAAAAATAGGCTGGGAGGAACTGATTATATACAGTAGCTTAGGAAGGGGGAGAGTGGCTAGCTGCTTGTCCATTGAACTACAGGCATAGCCTTTCAATTAGGAATGCATTTAATGGACTAGGCTTTCTGGACAGGATTTACAAGTACCCACAGGCCTTAATTTGCAAAGCAATTCTGTCATTTGTCTAAGCACCTCCAGCAGCCAACCATGTGCACATTCATCAGGTCTACACCCTTTCCATGAATGGGTACCCAGTGAAGCACTGGGAGCTCTGATAGCATTGACTGTTTACACTGGTACCCAGTGGAGTGAAGGTAGTGCCCCCAGTACAGGTTGGCAATATGACCATAAGTACTGCGCATCTGTGGTGGTTGGGAGGGCACTGTTGTGGGCTGATCCTAGATAGGCAATTGTAGTACAGACCCTGCATACTCTATCTGAGACTGAAAACAGGTGTTACAATATGGCTTAACATGTGTCCCTCAAATACCACTGAGTTTGAAAGCATAATAGACTTATATAAGTTTACAGGAGCTCTCAGTCCAAAAGCCCTTTTCAGTAATACAGAAAATATGGATTTCACCTAAATGGGAGAACTGAGGCTGCAAGCCTCTCAAGTATTAATTGATTCCACTAACACTTGCAGCAAAACAGTGGGCATGCAAAAAAATCTAAATTGTTTTTACCTCCATACAACCATGCAGTATCAGTGTTTGAGAATGAATGAGAAGGACATTCAGGAACTGAATGCCCAAAACAGCAAACCAAGATATAATAACTGCAGGAAAGAAGAGTGGTTTGCTTTAACCAGATTACAGGAGAATCGCGATATTACCATCAAAGCAGTGGATGAGGGGTGATTCATCATGATTTGGACAGTGCATATTATGAACAAGAGATGCGTAAATAGCTGTGAGAGCAAAACTTTTATAGGCCACTGAAAAGGAACCAACTATGGACTACAAAAAGAAATTGATATTCTGTTGTATGAGGCAATGATGAATGGCATGATTTCACACAAAACCTATGATTTTTTTTAAATGCAGTCATCAGTGTGAGCAACCCTTTTTGAGTTGCCTAGAATCCACAAAAATTGAAATACTCCCCCATTCAGGCCCATAGTAGCCAGTATAGACTCGCTTACAGAGCCATTGGCTCAGTTTGTGGACAAACATATCAAACCAGTTGTTTTTGAAACACAAGCAGTTGTTAGAGATACTACTGATATACTAAATATCCTGGAGAATTTGGCAATCAAATTTTAGTGGATTTTGGCAACCCTGGATATTCAGTCATTGTATACAAACATAACTCACCCTGGTGGTGTAGAGGAATTGAACGCCGCCCTGTATGAGAAAACATTGTTCCTCACATCATTTGTTGAGTTTTTGACCTCCCTGGCAGAAAGTTGAATACAGTGCAGGACTTCAAACAGGCATGGGATAGGCATAAGGGAGCAATACAAATGACTATGAATAGATAGGTCACTGACAGAGCAAAGGCCGATGGCACATTTATAAGGTAGAAAAAGAAATGGGCAGACTGGATGGGCCTTGCGGTCCTTATCTGCCGTCAACTTCTATGTTTCTATGTTTCTATGTTTCTAAAGTTAGCCACCAGCAATGTATTTTGTTTCAGAGATACAGCAGGTTTGGGCTACAAACCAAGGGAACAGCAATGGGTGCATCATTTGCACCCAATGATGTAAATTTGTACTTAGCCAACTGGGAAAATAGATCATTCTTGCCATGGAATACTAACTCCTTCTATGACAAGATTGACCTACCATATACAAACGCTTTATCAACCATATTTCAATCACATGGAAGGGTCCCAAAATGAGTTAGAGTTCTTTGTGGAACATTTGGAACCTACAAAATTCAATCTTAAATTGTGTTGACTAGTAGCCTGGACAAAATACATTTTGGATATGCCCATAGAAATAGGTGGCCAAGATGGTCGGGGCAGTCGGCTGGCGTACGGGTGGTGTGGGATGGAATTCCTGCCAGCAGTGCACCCGGGAAAAGTATAAATAGATTATTGAAAACAAACAAAAAAAAAGAAATAGGTGGTCATGGGGAATATTAACCCATCTATTCAGAAGGATTAGAGATCAAAATTCCTTGCTACACAACAGTTGCCATCTGAGACATATGGTTGAAAACATACCATATGGCCAATACATGCGGATGAAGTGCAACTGTAGTAGTGAGCAGGACTTTCAGACAGCAGCTTCAGATCTGAGTGTTGGATTCCAGGACAGGGGATACGATATGGATTGCATAGGTAAGGCAGAGGAGAACATTCAGTGGGTTAATCAGGCTACCTTATTACAAAGGAGAAAGATGCCAGTAGAGAATGAAATCAGTAAACAAATCCAGTGTTTGTCAAAACGTTCACCCCACCAGCTTTTAAAATCAATGAAATTCTGCAGAAACACTGGTACGTTTTGAAGTGTGAGTTGAAACTGCATCGGATCAGAGACACCACTGCGAGTGGTCTATAAAAGAGGGAAAAACCTCTCTAACACCTTGGTACATAGCCTGTATGAACCACATACTAGCCGAATAGGAGCAATCATTTGCCAAGAGGTACTTTTAAATGCGGTAACTGCGCATTTTGTAAACATCTGAAAGAATGTAGCAGTTTTTAGGACACTACACCAAGAGAAAGCTTCACCATCAAGGATTTAATAAATTGCAGCATGGAGTCTGAAATTTATATGGCAAACTGTGTAGCTATTAAGTGTTGGGAATTCTGTATTGTTAAGACTCTGCACCCTTTTAAAAAATGAACAGGGGAACATATTAAATGTATAGACAAAAGAGATACTGCTAATGCCTTAGCCACATACATAGTGCAGGAAGGGAGAGGGCATTCTTTTGTTTCAAAGGGGTTGAGAAAAGTAAGGTTGAATATGGGGGGCGCTTAATTGATAATTATGAAATGGGCATCAAAACAGAGGCAATCTGATTGGGCAATGTCTGTGTGATAATGTGTCTTACGCACAGGAAAAAGTCCAGCAGTGCCGAGTGGGCACTGATATTGGTAAAGCTGCCTACTCAGAATGTTCAGAAAAAGTAAAGTAGCCATCTTGTTTTGCCAAATGTGCCAGTTTTGCCTGCCAAAATTGTATCCACTTTAATCAGATTGCCTCTTCATTTTAATGCCCATTTCACAAACTTTTATGTCAGCCTCTGTGAAGTACAGAAGCAGAAAAACTTGGGACTGTCACGCCACTTTACATTCCCCCACTGCTCGCTATCATCCTCTCAACGTCTGTCTTGCCAGCTGCTAGCTACTTCCTCCCTTCTTCCCATTTGTCTCATTTTAACACATACTGCTCTCTCTCTCTCTCTCTCTCTCTCTCTTCTCTCTCTCTCTCTCTCTCTCTCTCTCTCTCTCTCTCTCTCTCTCTCTCTCTCTCTCTGTCTCCGTCTCATTCAGCACCAACACACAATTCTTCTTCCCGTCCCTCTGCCTGCTTGCTCGCTCCCTCATGCAATGAATCACAGTCCTCCTCAACTGACAACCACTCCAAACTTCCTTGTGTTATCTTCCCTTGTGCTACCTGTTCCTAAAACAGATCGAAATCACACAAAAAGAAAACACACACACACACACACAGAGGCATCATTGCAGTACAATTTTAAAATATCAAATGGAGTAATGTAGAACAATTCTAAAAGAAGACAAAATAACTTCCTGTTCAAACGAAATGAAGTAAGACTACTGGGGGGTTAGTGCCATAACAACTACAAGTAAGGATGCCTTTTTTTTTTTATTTAGTTGTTTAACCAGGTATAGCACACTAAGCTGAAAGCTTTTTTACAGGAGCGACCTGGGAGCACAAGGAGGTTAAGTGACTTGCTCAGGGTCACACAGTATGCAAGTGGAAGCTGTGGGATTCAAACTCAGGCCTGGTCTGCTGGATGCCACCAGATTTGCAGTTCAGAGCCTTAGACCACTACACTATACTGCCTTAGCAGCTCAAAAGTCATCAAGTAAAAAAAAAAAAACATGCGGAGGAACTATTTTACTAAAAATTAAGATAAACATGTAAGTGTTTTACTATTAAATATTATGCATTTTAGTTATGACAAACATCTGTATTTTAGATAACCATTTCATAAGCGCAATAAGATACTCCAGGATGTGCGTTAGACACTTTAACACATGGCTAGGAGGCTGGACTCCTAGCCATGTGTTAAAGTGTCTAACGCACACCCTGTCATGTCTTATTGCTTACTTACTGCAGAAAGAGTCCTTTTGGCAATATAAGTAAAAGGATAATCAGGCACCTGGACTCAGTGAGGCTTTTCAGCTGATGTTATTTTGGAGTTGAGATTAAACAATATTTTGACTGCATGATCTGGTAGTCATTTTGGCTAGTAACTTAGTCTCGCAATAAATGAGTGCTGCAAATGTTTGATAAATTACTTAGTGCTTGTAGATCTTCATTTGAAATTGTTGGATACTGTTCGGATCATTTTCGTCCCCCCCACCTTCCCTGTATTACCTATACCCACCCCCTTTTCCTTTTGCTCTACGTTGTATGTGTACTGGATTCAGATCGGACGACTGCCTGCTCACTTTAATCTTTTCTGCATAAGTTTGCACTTTATGTTGTGTGTTTTGCACTGTATAAATGTATTTTTGCACAGAGTATATTTATTTTGCGCTGTCACTCTAAATTTGCATTAAATAAAAGGCAGACTATCTGAGCAGGTGTCATACCTTTACATTTACATAAGCAATAATACCCAACAGGGTGGATGGGTGGTACTGGGCTATACCGAACTGCCCAGGGGTGTAATGAGGCCTGACACCAGAGGCAGAGGGCCTTATAGCCCCTGGAAGGTCCGGTATAGCCCGTACTACCCACCCTGGAGGGTATTATTGCACTTAGAAAATGGTCCACTGTACTATATGTTTGAAAAAAACTATTCTTATGTTTTGAATGTTAATAGTCTTACCAGTTTGATTTATTCTGTAATAAAATAGTTCCTCCGCTTGCAATAAAATGCTGTTTTTTGGGGGGACATAAGGACTTTTGTCCTACTGCAGCCTCTGTACTTGTTACTCTGGAGTTGGTTGTCATGGTTACACCCACACACACACACACACACACACACACACACACTCAGAGCTTGGTTAAAAGACTCTTGTAGTTTCATTTTTTTAATAATTATGTGTGGATAAATTCTGGCATGGGGACCTAGGGTGAGGATAAATGTGATATTTTCACTCTAGGTCTGACCACCCTCTAAATATTGAATATGTTTGCCACAATTTATACTCACAAGCATTACATAAACAAAGGGATACACAAAAGGGTCCTGTGGAATACATGATTTATTTTCAATAGTGTTTGAACTTGGGTAACTCTCACGAGTGGCATAAGTCACAGTGATGTACTAGTCAGACAACAGTAAAAGTAAATCATGTATTCCATAAGCTCCCTAATGTGTATTTCATTTATGCAATAGGGAGGGACCTTGTGGTTATTTATTTCTTTTTTTAAATAGCTTTTTTTTTTAACAATTTAAAAGTTTTGTGGGTTTGCATGGTGAAGTAGTTCCTCTGCCTCTGATGAGTGCTGTTGTTATGCCCGTCTTTATGGATGCTGCATCATGATGCTAGTGTTGATGGGGCAACGTCTGTGTGGCTTGGTGGAGGAGAAGCTGTCTCAAAAATTTTTAAATAAAATGGCACAGTTTAGCGAGCAAATGTGTTTCTCAGGGCCAGGGAGACACTGTGAGCTTCCCTTCCTTGGCACTTAAGCGGTTTGGGCAGCTGGAGACTGATCGGGATCTATTTTTATTTCAATTTTGTTTTATATCGATGTACGGAATGCTGAGCATAGAAGAGCCAAGGAAGCAGCCACAAACAGTGAGCAGTGCTGTTGTGTCGTAAATAGCAGCAGAGAACTGTTGGTGGTTCTGGAGTGAAAAGCTAAGTGTGTGGGGGGAAGAGGTGCCATACTGTTTGAACTGAAAAAAAAAAAAAAACTCTGAAAGGACAATTAAAAAAAAAAGATTCCTTTTGCAGTGATTTTTTTTTTTATGGGCAAATAATAATAATAATATTTTTTTATTTATAAGGAGCCTTTCAAGTGTCAAGGCGCCGTACATAATAACAATTAAAACAAGCATAATAAAAATACAGGCAAACAAAACACTTAAAGCAATCAATATTCAGTGAATGCGGATTCCCATAAAAAGGTCTTTAAACCCCTCTTAAAACCCTCCACAGAAGTGCACTCCCGTAACCGACAGGGTAGAGAGTTCTAAAGGGTGGGGGCAACATACCAGAATGTCCGAGCACCAGAACATTTTAAATTCACCCTTGGAACCTCTAGCAAAACCTCTTCGGCTGAGCAGAGAGATCTATGGTGGCAATAGGGAACCAGAAGTTCTTTCAGATAGGCTGGACCCAGATCATGTAGGGCTTTAAAAGTCAGCAAGCCAACTTTAAAGGTGATCCGCCATCGAATTGGCAGCCAGTGCAGATCGCGCAGCACCGGAGTAATATGACAGGATCTTCTCAAACCCGTCAAAAGCTGGGCTGCAGCATTCTGCACTAGCTGCAGATGATGGATTTCAACCCCAGAAAGCCCTAGATAAAGGGAGTTGCAATAATTCAGGCACAAGGACACGATGGCATGGACTAAAGTAGGCAGGTCGGCAGATGGAACAAGATGCTAAACCCTGACGATATTCCTAAGATGATAAAAGGAAGTCTTGATGACTGCTGACACCTGTGAATGCAGTGTCAACCGATCGTCAAGAACTACCCCCAGGATCCGCACCCATTCAGAGGTCGGGAGAGAAACGCCGCCAAGGAGAATTGCAGAGGACACAACACTACCCGTCTCCCCTATCTAATGGCCCGGGTCCACAACCAGTACCTCAGTCTTATCCGAGTTCAACCTCAGCCAGCTGGAATTCATCCACTCCTGGATTTCTCTTAGACAGCTATTAAAGACCGAGAGAGCTCCCTCCTGGTCAGGAGCAAAAGAAAGATAGAGCTGGGTATCATCTGCATAACAGTGAAACCTCAGCCCATACTTCCTTACAATGTCTCGATGGGTAGCATGTACACATAAACATGGCGACAATACTGAACCCTGAGGCATCCACATGACAAAGCCATTGAATCCGAGGAAAAAACTCTGGACACAACCCTTTGTGATCTCCCAGTGAGGAATGAAGTGAACCATCTTAAGACGGTTCCAGATATTCCACAAAGCAGCCTCAGGTGTTCTATCAACACCATGTGATCTACGGTGTCAAACGCTGAAGAAAGGTCAAGGAGAACCAAGATGGAACAGCTCTTCCAATCTCTAGCCATCAAGAGATCATTGAGAACCCGAACCAGTGCTGTCTCGGTACTATGTCTTTTATGAAATACAGAATGGAGGGGTTCATAAATGTCATGGATGGTCAAATGATCCTCCAGTTGTGGAGCCACTACTTTCTCAATCACCTTCCCAACAAAGGGAAGGTTAGAGATAGGTCTGTAGTTTTCCAGACAGTCAGGGTCCGCAGTAGCTTTCTTCAAGAGGTGTGTCACCACCGCCTCTTTCAGGGAGCTAGGAAACTCACCAGATTCCAAGGAGCACCTGACTATCTGCACAAGGACAGGACCGATGATATCAATACAACCCAAAATTAGGGAGGTCGGTCCAGGATCCAAACTGTAGCACATAGGGCACATATGCTGGATGATCCTCATGACATCCATGAACTCCAGTTGGCTGAAGGAACTCCAGAAAAACTGAGGCACCATGATCCCACACTGGACCACACAGGCACTCCCCTAGAGTGTAATGGCAACAGTTCCGCCTAATGTCAGCCACCTTATTTGCAAAGAACCGAGCAAGCTCGTCGCACTCCAATTGCGAAAAAGCTTTCCGAAATTACAGACAGGCTGGGTTGCACAGTCTGTCCACAGTTGAAGTGGATTCCGTGGGTAAAACCTGTTCTTCAGTAGGAGGCTTAGTGTGATTCATTGGCAGACTGTTAAGAAGTAGTGCTGGTTGGGGGAGTGAGAGGAAACATTATGATGACGTGCCTACTATGTACATAAACGCATCATGACTGCCTGTTAAGTACGTAAATACTGATAATGTATCTACTGTGTACATAAATGAAATCTGTGTACACAGTAGCTCACATATCAGCATTTATGTAATGGATTTTGTGTTCATGTCTATTGCATGCATTTATCTCTATCTATATACTGTATATATATCTATATCTATCTATATATATATATATATATATATATCTATATATATCTATCTATATATATTTATATATTCCCTATTTATTAAAAAAAATTCCTGGAAGTTTTAGAATTTCTGCTGACGGGTTATGCTAAGTATAAGCATACTTTGCTTTTAAAGTCATCTCTACATGTTTTAACTTGGACTTTGATTTGGAAAGTTTGCTGAATAAGAAAAAAAGATACAGCTAGACCCTAGCCAACTGTTTTAAATGTCACGTCCCAAATGACGTTATTTTACAGTGACTACTACCTGTTTACCATATTTCCCCAGCTGAAAGGAAGGCAGCGCTGCTATGTCAGTAAGGGAAGGATCACATGCCCTCTCCCCCTGAAGATAAATGATTTGAAATCCTCCCCTTTCTTGGGGGTTTCATTGCATGAGTGCATACAGCTTCTCAAAACATGGTAAGTTACTATGTTTTGAGAAGTCCAAAGTGGGACATTTCTTATTGAAACACGATTATTTTGCAGGACAGGCTGTAATATCAACCAATGCAGCAGATTTGTTTACTTTAAATAATCTTAATTAAGACTACACATTGTAGTTTTCTAGTTGTTTCTAATGTTTCTTATCATTTTAAAGTATTTTAGTTAAGATATTATAGTTGTCTGCCACATTTAGAGGAAAGTTGCCAGCCGCCACTTGGGACAGGGGAGGGGGGATTTGGGTGCTCTTGGTGGTGGAGGGTGTCACTGGCCACCAGGCAAAACCATTGCAGGGGTGAGGAGAGGGAGGATGACTGTGCCAGTGTACACCAGGCACGTGGAGCCATGATATCCACTACTCCTACACCCCAATCATGCAGCACCAGGCTCCCTCACACACACACCCACCACTAGGAGTCAAGTAGTTGCCTGGTCCCACAGGCCTCCCTGGAGAAGAGCAGACCAGTAGACACTTGATCCTCCTCCTCTGGCCAGCCTTCTGATGCATCATACTAATTCCTGAACCTGGGTTGTCTGCTTTGTAAGTAGTAGTGCTACCACTGTGTCAACAGCCCAGTCCAATGCAATTTTACTGAGAATATAACCATTTAACTTGTCGGGGTTATGTTGCTCCATCACCACCTGTAATACACAGGTGCTACTGGTAGTTTAAAAAAAGAAATAAATAACTGTGACTGAGAGTGCTCGGTAACTGAAACTGCTGTAATCTTTTTTTTTTTTAAAGTGCTGATGCGCCTACACTCATTCAGCAGGCTACTGTTTGTCCTAGTTCGGTCTTATATTTTTATGTTCTCACTAGGTATGTGTCCTGTGCCCAAGGTAGGGTAAGATAAGTGTTTTTCCCTGTGGTGTCATGTCAGCCTGCAGGCTTTTTTCTCTTAGTGCCACTGGTGGCTCAGTTATCTATGACATTCTCTTAGTGCCACTGGTGGCACAGTCATCTATGGTATTCTCTTAGTGCCACTGGTGGCACAGTCATCTATGGTATTCTCTAAGTGCCACTGGTGGCACAGTCATCTATGGTATTCTCTTAGAGCCACTGGTGGCACAGTCATCTATGGTATTCGTGGCTCTGCTTTTCAGTCTCAAAGTACCGACAGAGATGCAAGTACCGAAGCAAAAGGCTTTCTGTTCAAAATTCAGACTTTCTCCTTTGTAATATCACATTATAGTCTAGAAAAAATCTTATGGAAAATTCAGTCACTCTCTGAAGAGCTTCAGTGAAAAGATCTGTATTTGCCAAGAGCCTGTAATCTTCTTCAGTTATCAAAAGGCAAACTATTTTCTTTTCATAATGACTCTCAATGGCAGAAAATTTATGATGAGGCCAAACAAGCTGCTGAGCACTCTAGCATTGAGACTGATGTAGATGCCAGTAACCCCAAAAGTAGGCCCATGCACAAACATCAGCTGAGCCCAAAACTAACTGAATTTATGTTTCAACCACTTTGGGTAAAAGGACCTCCAATTTTGAAAATCCAGAAAACAGTGCAAGATCTAACAGTGACACATGACACTTAAACAGGTAATACAACTGGCCTGTATCAATTGGTTTCTTAGTGAACTGGATTCATGTTTTGCAAATAATCTGGACCTCTTAAAGACTATTACTGCCTTCAACCCAAAATATGACAATTTTTATGCTGGCTTGCCTTGCAGGTGCAAGCCAACATCTTGCGGTAGTAGCAGATTTCGGAAGCGAGTCAGTGTGGGTGAATGCAGGGCACGCTTTAGTAGGTGCGTCCCTCATTCCCCAATAAACCAGTATGCAGGTGCTCACACAAGAAATATGTAAAGTGGACAAAACTTGTAAAGAAAGTGCTGCTGCAATCAGAGACAAGCTCATCATGCAGTGGCACAATAACACGCATCCCGACGTGCCTACTTTCCTGCTGAAGCATTGGAATAAACATGGCTGCAGCATCTGCTGACACTTCTTACATGAACCCTATAAAGCTGACTTCAGGGGTTCTCAATCCCCCTGTGAACATGTTAAATACCCCACCCAAAAGATTGCGTGGCACACTGGGAGCCCAACCCAGTGTGCCTCTGTTTTACAAAAGCCGACCGCCATCGGCATGTTCCTGCCCCCGCCCCATCCGCATTGTGTGCCACACTGGGAGCCCACTCCAGTGTGGCCAACATCACCCTCCCAAGCCACCCGGTGTGGCCAACATTTTTCTCATACCTGAAAAAAAGAAAACGGTCCGTGATGTTTTTATTTTATTATTTTTTTTTTTAAATCTGAAACAAAGAAAATGGTCCCTTGTTGTGTTCGGTGCCCCCTTCCCCAACCCACACCCACTCTCTGCGCACCCTGCCTCCTCACACACACCCCTCATCCCATACCTGCCTCTGGAGGGCTGGTGTTGTGATCTTCAGTGGAGCGGGAACATGTCTGCACTCTTCAAAGCCAACCACAAACTGAAGAAATGCTGGTAAGCTGTATAATGGCATAAATGGGGGGAAGGGGTTCAACTTAGGTGGAGATATCAGCCATTTTTTAAATTTTTCCTCCATATTTTCAACATGGGATGCTTGGGACTTCACCTCATGAACACGTGCACTGTCATCGCGTTATTTGGCCCCGAAAAGTCATTTCGCGGTCACTGCGCGAAATCACCTTTCAGGACTCATTAATGAAATGGCAATGCCACTGTTCATGAGGTGGGGTCCCAAAAACCCTATCTTACAAATTTGGTGGAAAAATTCCAAAACATGACTGCGTTATGGGCATGTGTTGCGCAGTTTCAACGCACACTTATAACTTTGATAATTGTTAATATTTTCACTCCAGATTTTCAACTTTGCCATTTTTTCATACCTCCTTATGAGCAGTACAGCTGACATTTTTCACATCTTGCCCAAAATGTGTTTTCGCGCATGTGGCACACAATGGCGCGGTCACTGTGCAAAATAAATGTTCAGGGCAAATGAACAAAATCGCACTGATACTGTTCATGAGTGGAGGTCCCAAAATGCCTATGTTGAAAATTTGGTAAAAAAAATTCCCAAAATAATTGCGTTACGGGCATGCATTGTGCAGTTTCTATACCCACTCGTGATGTCACCGATTTTTCATATTTTCACTCCAGATTGTCACCATTGTCATTTTTGTACACCTCCTCACGAACAGTTCAGCTGTCATTTTTCACATCCTGCCCAAAATGTGTTTTCGCACCTGTGGCGCCAAAATGCACAGTCACTGTACAAAATTACCTTTCAGCAAACAAACTCATAGTGCCACTGTTCATGAGGTGGCGTCACAAATGGCCCATGTTGAAAATTTGGAGTGAAAATACCAACAAATGCCAGAGGCATTAGGGTTTCCAAACGCAACGCCCCACCCTGTAGAGACTGATGGGCGTCAGGGATGTGACTTGTCATTGTCGGCTGTAATGCTCACACCGTTCCACCCCCACTCTGCAGAAGGTGACAGGCATTGAGGTGTGCCTTGGACTCTTCGGCTCCAGAGTTCACCCCAGTCTCCTATACTGCACCCATATCAACATATTTCCTTATGGAATGGGGTGAATGTAAGACCCAAAGACCTCAAGGCTCACCACGGCACTTGTTGGTGTTTACAGGGTAGGGTGAGGTGAAATGGCATGAGCATTATGGACGGCGACCCAAAGGCACAACCCAGTGCCTGTCACACTCTGTAGGGTGGGGCTGGGGTCAGCATCAGTTCATTACTTCACTACCAATCCTATTGTGTATCTCTCTAATTCCTGCACTACCAATGCCAGTGCCAGCAAGCTAACATTCAGCATTGACAAATGCTTGTCTGAAGTACTCTACTGCAAATGTACTGTCTAAATCATATCCAGATGTGAAGATTGACACATATTAGAGTCACAACTGGATTCTGCAAAGGCATTTCTGGTGGACAAAAACATTCAAAATATTCACTGTGTTAGAAAATATTTGCAGTACCTTCCAAATGCATTTCCAGAAGTCTTGGAGATTTTGAATCTTGTCCTGGCTCTTCCCTGTTACCACAGCCTCAAAGAAAAAATTACTCACCTTAGTAATGTTGTTTCTTCTAATGGAGTTTTGCTGTATTCTGACAGTAGCAGTGAGTCCCAACCTTCAAACTGCCCTGGAGATGAAAGAGTTAACTTTCCATGCCAGGCATGGAACGATGAGCTCGAGCTTGGTTGAGACTCTGTCTGTTGCTGTTTGAACTCAAACCGTCAGATCTTTATGAGCTAAACTCACTAAGGTCCTGTGTGGAAGCTGTAAACCTACACTAGCCAACTGGCTACTAAGCATAAAAACTGATTTTTTGGTCCCAAAACAAAGGCTCAAGTCAGGAGACCCAAAAAATGAAAAACACAACACCCACTCACCCAAGAAAAGGGGTGAAAACAACAAGGTGGGCACCTACTGAGTGCCGACACTGCCACTGCCCACCCACATCCCAAAAACAGAGGTTCTGAGAAGGGAAGGCAGGTGGGAGGTCAGAATACAGCAAGACTCTATTAGAAGAAACCACATTACTAAGGTGAGTAATTTTTTCTTCAAACAACATGAAGTCTTGCTGTATTCTGACAGTAGCAGACTACAAAGCAGTACCTCCATGGAGGAGGGACAGAACCTACTTAGGAAATAGGCTCTGAAGCACAGCTGTGCCAAACCGAGCATCACTCCTAGCCTGGATATCCAGGGAGTAATGCTTGGTAAAAGTGTGAACTGTTTTCCAGGTAGCTGCTTGACATATCTCTAGAATAGGGATATCCCAGGCAGCAGCCAGGGAAGCAGCTGTACCTCTGGTCGAGTGAGCCCTCAGGCCTGAGGGTGGAACCTTACCCAGTTTTTCATAACAAAATTGGATACAAGAGACAATCCACCTGGCAATGGATCTTTTAGTGGCAGGTTTCCCTTTACCAACCTCACCATAAGTGAGGAACAGTTGGAGGGAGTCAAACCTGTGACCCTTGGTACGTTCTATGTAGTAGCTAAGGGCTCTTTTCACATCTAAACTGTGCAGCCTCCTCTCACCAGAGGAGGAATGGTTAGTGAAGTACACAGGAAGAGACATAGATTGGTTAAGGTGGAAATCTGAAACCACCTTAGGCAAAAACTTCCTGTTAGTCCTGAGGACCACCTGATCTCTATGGAAGGAGATAAAATCAGGCTCCACTGACAAGGCTTGTAACTCACTTATGCATCTGGCAGAAGTGATGGCTACCAGAAACACAGTTTTCCAAGTCAAGTACTTAAGCTCTGCTGAAGACAAAGGCTCAAAAGGGGGTTGCATAAGCTGAGCAATGCAAACATTAAGGTCCCAAGCAGGGGCAGGGTCCCTGAATGGAGGGTTGGTATGAAGCAATCCCTTAAAAAACTTGGAGAATACAGGGTGAGCTGAAAGAGAAGAGGGCTTACCTGCTGAAATGAAAGCAGAAACAGCTGCCAGATGCACCTTTAGTGTAGCTGGTCTAAGCCCTAAGCTATTCAAATGGACCATATAATCAAGGACTGTGGGCAGATCAGCAGACTCTGGGGAAATATGCCTTCCAGAGCACCATATGGAAAATATTTTCCATTTGGAATTATAAGTAGTTCTGGTGGAAGGTTTCCTAGAAGCCTTCAGAATATCCATTACACCTTGGGAGAGGTGTAAATCAGCAAACTCTAACTCTTCAAGAGCCAGGCCTTGAGATTGAGAGATTTGAGATTTGGGAACCAAACCCTCCCCTGAGCACAGGTTAACAGGTTGCAATTCCTAGGAAGAGACAGGGGAAGATGGACTGCTAAGGGCAACAGGAGTGGATACCATGGCTATCTGGCCCAGTCTGGGGCAATCAGGATCACCTTGCAGGGTTGAGACCTGATTTTGACTAGCACTTTGAACAGGAGAGGGAAGGGGGGAAAGCATACAGGAACTTCCCTTCCCAACTGAGAACTAAGGCATCCAGGGGGACTGAGCCCAACACTGGGGGGCTGCAGCAAAAAAGGGGACGTTGGTGATTGTCTGGGGCTGCAAAGAGATCTATTTGTGGGGTGCCCATCTGGAGAATATCACCTCCAAAACCAGGGGATCAGTGACCACTCATGATGGCCCTGAGATATCCTGCTGAGAGCATCTTCAGGACATTGTCCTTGCCTGGGAGTGTACTGCTGTGAGGAGGTGTTCAGAGAATAAGCCAGAGACCACAACTTCATTGCTTCTGTCATGCAAGGCCGTGGACCGAGTGCCTCCTTGCTTGTTGATGTACCACATCGTGGTGGTATTGTCTGTTCTGACCTGGATAACTTTGTTCTGAACAGATTTGGAAAAAGCCTGAAGTGCTAGAAATACTGCTCTGAGTTCCAATAGATTGATGTGAAGCAGAGATTCCTGGGGGACCACAACCCCTGGGTAGTCGGGTGCCAGTGAGCCCCACCCCAAGTGGGAGGCATCTGTAGTAAGGGTTAGAGGTGGGACTGAGTGACAAAAGGAACTCCCTGCCTTAGGTTGTTCTGATCCTGCCACCACTGTAAGGCCTGGATCAGGGTTCGAGTCACTGGGATCAATTTGGTCAGAGGGTCCTTCCTTTGAGATCAAAAGGCTCTTAAATGGAACTGAATGTCCCCCATCTGAAATCTTGCTCCCTGCACCACTGCTGTGGAAGCAGCCATGTGCCACAGAAGCTGTAGAAAATGCCTTGCTGGTCGAGACACCTGCAGGGTGAATGAGGAGGCCAGAGAGATAAGGGTCCTTGCCCTCTCCAGGGGAAGGAAAGCTCTGGCCTTTTCTGTGTCTATCTCTGTGCCTATGAAGGTGAGGAGCTGAACAGGCTCTAGAACTGACTTTGAAAGATTCAGAAGGAGATCCAAAGAGGTGAGCAGTTGCTGAGTTATCTGTAGGTGTAACTTGACTTGGTCTGGGGACTGGCCTACTATGAGCCAGTCATCCAGATATGGGAAGATGGCAATTCTTTGCCTTCTCAGAGAAGCATCTACTACTGCCAGGCATTTTCTGAATACCCTTGGAGCAGAGGTTAGACCGAAGGGCATTGCTCTGAACTGGTAATGGCCTGAGGGCAGCTCGAACTTGAGGTACTTTCGCTGGGAGCTTCTGATGAGAATATGGAAGTAGGCATCCTTGAGGTCCAGGGACACTAGCCAGTCCCCTGGCCTTAGAGAGAGTAGAATAATTCCCAGAGTCACCATTTTGAATTTTGGTTTTAAAAGGTGCTGGTTTAAGTATCTGAGATCCAGGAGGGGCTGCCATTCTCCTGTCTTTTTTGGGGTAAGGAAGTACCTGGAGTACAACCCTTTGCCCTGGTGTAGGGGTGGAACCCTTTCCACAGCTCTGAGAGCCAGGAGGGAAGAGACTTCTGCCTCTAGGGCAAGTGCCTCTGAGGGATTTGCAGGTGGAAAGGATCTGGCTCTCAGCTTTGGAAATTTTTTGAAGCTGAGAACCAGTCCCTGGCTTACTACTTCCAGGATCCACTTGTCTGATGTTAGAGACTCTCAGTCCTGGACAAAGTAAGCCAGCCTACCTCCTACAGGTAGTGGAGAATCGGCCCTGGCCAACCCATCAGGGTGCCTGTTTGGCAGGGGTTTTGGCTGAGGGGTGGAAGCAGGTCTGCTTGTACGCCTTCTGCCTCTCCCTCTAAAGAACCCCCACTGAGCATAGGCAGAAGAGGAGGCCTGGGCTTGGTAGAAAGGCCTATGAAAAGGCCTGCCCCTGCCCCTGGGGTGCTGCCTCTGAGGAGTGGCCTGCCTTTCCTTGGCCTGTGCACTCCTATAGGTGGTCCTATATTTGTCCATTTTCTTCATGTAATTCTCTGTCTGCTCCCCAAACAGAGAATTACCCACAACAGGAAAATCCATGGCATTAGTCTGGGTATCCTGTGACAGGACAGTACATCTGAGCCAAGCCATTCCACGAAGTGCCACAGATGTAGCCATGACTCTAGATGACACATCATTGGAGTCCACTGCAGCATGGAATTGAACCTTGGATGCCTCAATACCATCAGCAGCCACCTGCTCCAGCTCCTTGGCAAACTGGCCAGGGACCTGTTTTGCTAAAGCCATGACAGTGTCCCATCTGGATTTCTGATACCTAGCAGTATAGGCCATATAGTTGGCCTGTCTGAGTCCCAAGGATGCTGCCATGTATTGTTTCTTTGCCATGGCATCAATCCTCCTGGAGTCCTTGTCTGAGGGGTGTGAAGCCAAGGGAATATTTGCCTTATCACAGGCTGCAACATGCACTACCCCAACATGGCTGCATTGTTGTGTAAGGAGCTCCATATCAGAGCCTGACAAATTGACAATGTATACCTCTTGTCCATTCTCTTATCCACAGGAGGTATAGTATTAGGAGTCTTTAAAATCTTAAATGTCTGTTTCCCAAAAGATTTATGTAAGGGAATAGACAGCCTCCTAGACTCTGGGATATCCATCATTTCCACATAGTCAGGCTTCTTCTGGTCATCCACAGCTTCTTCCATAGGAAGCTGGAGGGTTTCAGCCACTTTCTTATAAAACATAAAATGGGAGGGGGCCTCAGAAAGCCTAGGAGGAGACACTCCTGAAGGTCTGTCTGGGGAGATGTCCGGGTCAATGGGCACATCCAGACTTTCAAAACCACATTCACTTTCTTCATACTCCTCTTCCTCCTCCTCCGGTTCATAATATTCCTCTAAATCATAATCTTGAACGGTGGAACCGGCCAAACCGAACACCTCCCTGATGGTGCCAGTTCAGTCGGAACCGGGAAAAGCGACTGCACAATTTTTATCGCTTTGGCTATTTCTTCAGCGGTTGGAGAGGAAAGTTTTGGCTCCACACCAGATGATTTTTCTTTTCTAGTTTTCTTAGCTGGAACCGACTCCTCAGAATCGGCTCTCCTGTTGCCCGAAGAAGTCTCGCCCTGGTCAGAGAGCACTCCTTCTGGTTCGGTTTGAACTGAACCGGGCTGGCCATCCGGTTCAGCGGACTTTTTGGCCTCCCTTTCCCTGAGCCTACCAACTCTCTTTTCTAGGGTAGCTGCAGGAACATTTTTACAAATCTGGCAGTCTGCATTGAGGTGGTCAAACCCCAGACAATAAACACAGGTGGTGTGGGGGTCAGCCTTAGCAAAGACTTCCCCACACACACTACAGTGTTGAAACCCAGTGGGCCCGGTTTTTCTTTTGGGTTTCTCAGACATTGTGCCAGTCCTAACCAAACTTACCCTTTTAATGGCAATCCACCAGGCAAGACCCTCTTATCGGTTCCTGACCGTGTCACGGGTCATGGAAAAAAACGTAATAAAATCCGTTTTTTTTTAGAACCGATAAGAACCGGTAACTACACACTAAAAGTACAAATAAAGATTTTCTAACAGCTTGATCGGTTCAAACCGAACCGATGAACCATTTACAAGTTCCACACAGAATAAGCATTAATATAAACCTATCTAGTACTCACAAATACCACAGACAGAGAGTGAACCGACAGGTTATGGTTGAAATTCGGTCGAAAACCGAGAAAAATGGTACTTTAACCGACAAATTGAACCGAGCAGAAGGAGAAATCTCCGGAGCGACTGTTCAGTGAGGCAGAGTAAAGAATCTGACGGTTTGAGTTTAAACAGCAACAGACAGAGTCTCAACCGAGCTCGAGCTCAGCGTTCCATGCCTGGCATGGAAAGTTAACTCTTTCATCTCCGGGGCAGTTCGAAGGTTGGGACTCACTGCTACTGTCAGAATACAGCAAGACTTCATGTTGTTTGAATGAATGTTTCCTATCTTGCATGAAAAGAGTAAAAATCTACTTATGAAACAGTTGTGGAGACCGATGGTTTAGTGACTTGATGATGATGTCCCGTGAGCTGTTGGAGGTGAAGCAGCTGGATCTTTCATTAGCGCTAAATAGATTTGCTCAGTTGTACCCAAGAAGGCATCCATTAATTAAGTAAAAATGATAGAAGGATGCTATCAATAGTTCAAAAGACTGCAGACTAGTATCATTTAAAGGGTATCCCTTATTGAAACATATGCATATCACTTTACCTGCATGGCTACTTGTTTACCTCGCTTTCCAGTTTTTGTGACTCCAGTCAGCTACCAGTCCACTTTGCCAGCAGTGTCTCTAGTCAGCTACCAGTCCAGTTTGCCAGCAGTGTCTCCAGACAGCTGCTAGTCCAGTTTGCCAACTGTGTCGCCAGTCAGCTGCCAGTCCAGTTTGCCATCAAAGTCTCCAGTCAGCTTCCACTCCAGTTTGCCAGCAGTGTCTCCAGTCAGCTGCCAGTCCAGTTTGCCAGCAGTGTCTCCAGTCAGCTGCCACTCCAGTTTGCCAGCAGTGTCTCCAGTCAGCTGCCACTCCAGTTTGCCAGCAGTGTCTCCAGTCAGCTGCCACTCCAGTTTGCCAACAGTGTCTCCATTCAGCTGCCACTCCAGTTTGCCAGCAGTGTCTCCAGTCAGCTGCCACTCCAGTTTGCCAGCAGTGTCTCCAGACAGCTGCTAGTCCAGTTTGCCAACTGTGTCTCCAGTCAGCTGCCAGTCCAGTTTGCCAGCAGTGTCTCCAGACAGAGAAAAAGCAGGGGGACCTCAGCTTATAATGGCATGTTGAAATGTAAAATATGAAGCTTCTTCCTGACCGGTGAGTGGGTCACCTTGTCATTGGTGGTCAGGCTGATCATAATTTGGCCAATAATCATAATTTAGCTGAATGATGAGACCAGGAACTCCTCTAACATGTTAAAATGATAAATACAAGTAAGAAAATTGAATTGATTTGAATGAAGTGCAAGTTTTAAAGCAGCTTTGGAAGGGGGCACTGGTATTATAACTGTAAGATTGATAGCTACCAGTACAGTTTGCCATCAGTGTCTCCAGTCAAGTTGCTAACTTCCAGTCCAGCTTGCCAGCATTGTCTCCAGTTCGGTTGCAAGATATCATTCTAGTTTGCCAGCAGTGTCTCCTGTCAGCTACCAGTTCAGTTTGCCAGCAGTGTCTCCAGTCAGCTACCAGTCCAGTTAGCAAGCAGTGTCTCCATTCATCTATTATTTCAATTTGCCAATTCCTATTTGGAAGCCTTACCCATGATTACAGTTGGTGTATTTGACTTGCCTCTCTCTGCAACTTCCTATTGCTGAAAGCTTCCTTATCGCTGCTATATGCGACAACATATTAATGAATGAAAGCGCCATTGCAGCATGCTACCTAGCAACTGTTAGACGTGATTGTTCCTACATCTTGCTCATGCATGCTGCGATCATCATGGCAACTGTCTAAGCTCCCCTACTCCCTGGCAGCGTCAAAATAGCGAAAATGGAGACGCTAAGTTGCCTTCTGTGGCAAACATTAAAAAGCGATCAGCCTCTTTGCCACTGTCAGAAATCAAGAACACCTGCCATGAACTTGTAAGAGTAAATTCTGGGGGCAATCACCAGGTCCTCCACTGTGGTAGGGGTTGCAGGACAACCACGTTCAACCTGCCTGATAACGCTGAACAGAGCGCTTTATCAATCTTACACCTGGTAGGTGGCCTGTAACTGATTCAGGAGCAGAGGCTGTACAAACAACTTGTGAAGTTGTTTCCACTCCTGTTCGTGCATGCTCCCTTATGTCGGACATCACCTGTCGCGCACCCACATCTCCAGCATCAGGTGCATGGGTGTGCTCTTTAATTTGAGCAACAACCTCATTACCAACTGTGTAGATGTGAACTAGACAACTATATTTGTGTGCTTCAGCACATCGCCAGCATACTTTATCAGCAGTCTCTCTATCTTTTCTGTACAGAAATCCACCATATAGAACAAGGGGCCTACCTTTCTGGCTTGTAAGGAATTCCATCTCAAGTCAGTTAATGCAGCTCTGAAACTGAGCTGAGTATCACAGAGCTGCATTTTATAATTAAACGGATAATTAGCAGTAGCTGGGGGGGGGGGGTGTAACGTCTGACCTGCTGCATTATGAGCCGATGTTATTTGCCACAGATAGTAAGTAGCACACTGGAGGGACATGAATGAATGAATGAATGAATGATGATTACTGTTGCCATGGAGCTGAGCTTGCTGCACACAGAATAAGGTCATATTTGTTTTTTGCAGCACTATGGTTCAATTCTTTTTGTTTCCACCGTTTTGCAAGGGAGCAAAGGGAGCAATGGAGCTTACAGATTACAGTTGCTTTAACAGAAGGAGAAAGATTAGCTTAAGGTGTGTTTGTGTTCACATTGAGTTCAAAATCTTTCTTTTAACTTTGTTTATGCTAGGTAGTAAGGGAGCTTATATTACAGTTGCCATGACGATTACAGCATGCGCAAGCAAGATGCAGGAACATAGCGTCTAACAGTTGCTAGGTAGCATGCTGCGACGTCATTAGTTGGTAGTCGCATATAGAGAGGGACAAGGTAACAAGCACACTATCCATAGGTAAGAGGGACGAGACAACAAGCAGGAGATTTTCGCTATTTTTATATCAGTACTATTTATGTTTGGCGACACTTGCAAGAAGCAGTTATTATGGACTGCTGCTGAAATTATATGATCGCAATAAAGAATAGCGCTATTATTAATGCGCTATTATTTAGTCACTATTTTGTATTCGCTATATTCATGGGATACCGTTAAAATCTGATAGTGACAGAGCTTTCTCTGTTGCTGCTTCTTATTTATGAAACAGCGTCCCTCTGAATATTTGCCTCATCCTCATTTTTAAAAATAAATTAAAAACATAGCTTTTTAGACAAGCTTTTCCAATTACTTGAATAAGAACGGTTTGATCTGAGCTTGATCCATTTTTGCAGTATTTTAAGGCTATATTGTTGTGCTTAATGAATTTAATGTTATGAATTTGGTTCAATATTTATTTAATTTAAAATTGGTAACCAGGAAAGGCACACTGAGCTAAGACTCATTTCCAGGTGTGCCGCAGAGGAAGGGAAATAAGAGACAAAATATACAATGTATAGAATGCATATAGGAAGTATACATGATAGAAAATGCAAGATGCAGCAAAAATACAAAATTAAACAAATCATGCAATACAGCAAACTGTGTACAAGCCAGTATATCGGAACTAAAACGCTTGTACAGGAGCACTAAGGCTAAGTACATGACAGTAGCATGGTAACATTAATTATGACAAGGGCAGGAGGGGGTAACAAGAGGTCTGAGCTGGCATGTGAGGTAAAGAAGAGAAGGGAAGAGTAGGAAGGTGGGAGGAAAATTGTTCCAGATGGAGGGAAGATTGAGGAAAAAAACAGCTTTCCCAGCAGCAGGACTGGACCAATGAACTAAGAAAGTATGAGAGCCATGAGAGCAGAGAGAATAAGAGGAAGAGGGAACGGGGAGAGGAGAGAGGAAAGACAGGAGGGCACAGAGTCAAACCAAGACTTGGAAACTAGGGTCGTACAGTGCAAGAGGCGAACGGAGGGAAGGGATAGACAAAAGTTGAAGTTTTAAGGGTGCAGTGATGAGTACTAGGGGGAGCATTAGCAGCAAACCCTAAGAAGGTATTGCTGAGGGCGCCAGTCTGGCAAGGGAGGAGGAGGATGGGTGGTGCCATTAACCACATCTGTATAGTCAAATGCCGGGAGCACCATCTTATTGATCAGTTCACGGTGCACTAGGGATGAGAGACAATTTTTGCTGTGGTAGAGGGCATCAAGTTTGGGGCGGAGCTTGCTGTGGATGGCATCAATATGGACAGAGAAGGTGAGCCCACTATCCAACCAAACATCGAGACATTTGAAATGGGGGCAAACTCAAGGGGAGTGCCATCCAGAGTGGAGAAAACAGGAGGGGCAGAGTGCCTGTTGAGTTTTTTGGCTGGTGCTAAAGGCCATAGACACAGTTTTCTTTGTGTTAACCCTGAGTTGGTTGGAGCAGAACCAGTGCTGCACATTGTTAAAGTCATGCTGTAGTGATGGTTGCAAGGTTGAAACTGAGGTGCCCAAGGCAAGAGTATATATATGTATATATGTATATGTATATATATATATATATATATATATATATATATATATATATATGTGTGTGTGTGTGTGTGTGTGTATGTGTGTGTGTATATATATATACACACACACACTCTATGTGAATATCTTGAGCCAACGGATGCTAGGTCATTAAAAAAAATTGGAGAATAAAGTGGGACTCAGGATGGAGCCTTGTAGGACTCCGGACTGGATGGGGAGCAGAAAGTATGAGGCATCACCAACCTGCACTAACTGGAGACAGCTTGAGAGGTAAGATCTGAACCAGTCAAAAGCTGCCACATAAAGACCTGCAGATCTCAATGTCTCCAGAAGGAGAGGGAGAGCTATCAAATCAAAGGCCTTAGCAAGGTCCATGCAGATAGCAGCAGTTATGTGTCCCCAGTCCATCCCAGTAGGGATGGAATGAGTGGCACACAGGGTGGATACAGTGGAATGTTTTTTTCCAGAAACCAGACTGGAAAGCAGAGAGGAAATTAATGGTGCAGAGGAAGTCAGAGAGCTGGTAATAAAATAGTTTTTCTTGTAACTTAAGAGTAAAGAGAAGGGAGACAGGAATATAGTTGAGAGTAGTGGTAGGGGCACCACTTTTGAGAAGCAGGAGTACCTTGGTGAATTTTCAGGACTAAGGGACAGTGCGGGGGGGGAGAGATTAAGTAGAAAAGTAAGGTGTACAGTGATAGCATGGGCAGACAGGTGGAACAGTTTAGGGTCAAGCCCATCAGGGCTAGAACCTTTGGAGAGATTAAGGTAAGAAATATTATGAATGGTGTCCAGCAGAGTAATACAGTTGGAAGAGGCTTCAGAGGAGGAGGAGGAGGAGGAGGAGGACTGCAGAGGGGAGAGACAATCCAGCAGTTGCAACTGGAGGGAGGGCACAGTGGTGTAGAAGCTGTTAAAATGAGAGGCAACCGGGGCAGAAGAAGAGAGGCAAACCATTCTTGAGTAAAGCAGAAAGAAGATCAAGACAAAGGAGTGAATGAGCTTCCAGAATTTAGCAGGGGATTTAAGGTTATTCTAGAGGTTGGAGGTTGGAATATTTATGTGTAGTAGCCAGGAGCGTATTATATTTTTGTCTTTATTTGTATTGTTCTGCACCTTAGTTTTAGAAAGGCATATTTAAATAATAGCCAGTCCATCTAATGTAGACCTACCCCAGTGGTAGAATGTTTAGGAGCCTTTTGCCTTACATATTATATTTTCAAATAATATATACATACATACACACACACACACATATACACACACACACACACATATTTTGTTTTTTGGGTGGGGTTGACCTCCTTTTGTACTTCAGCTGTCCTTCTAAATGCTTTGCAGTTACTGGAATGGTATCAGACTCACAACAAAACACCCATTACTGTGCATCTGATAGCAGCTGTCCTCACTCGGGGAAGGGGTGAACATGTCCCACTTCTCATCTGCCACCTTGAGGAACCAATTTGGCAGTGCACTGGGACCACACAGGGAAGGGACCCTACTAACAGGCACCATGAGGTGTCTCTGCAGAGGTGTAGCTCACACAATGCATATGATATGGGCTCAGGGGAGGAAAAGAGGAAAAACACCCAGACCACAGGATGATGATTTGATCCCTTGCAGGCTCCACACCAGTGACTGGGCACCTTCATAAGTCCTGTGGCAGAAGACAACGAAGTAATGTAAGCCCTGAAGAAGTCGAGTGATGGGGCCAGAAGGACCAGTCACATGGAGGTGGTCAGGGCAGCCCAGGTGGATAAACTACTGATGAAAAAAACACTCCTCACCCATTGCACATGGAGAGGCTTAAAAATTAAATAAAGAAAAGATTACCTTGTATTTTTTAGGGTCTGTGAGGATTTGAACCAAGTTATTGCATGCTTTGTGTGAGAAGGCAGAATTAAGGTTACAATGCTACCCTGAAGAGATTGTAACACCTGGATCTTTCTCCCTTGTGTAACAACCAAGAAGGGTTTATATTTGGCTACAAGACTCGAGACTAGTATTGTACCTTGTCCAGAGTAAAGAGGGGACCCTGGGATTTCGTGGCGAACTTTGAGTTGTAAATTCAGTGAACATATAGAAGAACATGAAGAGGGTATCCCCTGTTTCCCCCTTCTTGTTATGAATTGCATGTATGGGTGAGCACTGTGAGCTCAGTGGTCCTGACCCTTAGGAGTGGGTTCGTGACAACCCCAAGGGGGGGGTGTAAACTTCAAGTTTACATACAGCAGCCCATATTTTATTTCATATAATTGCTGGGACTTCCTTTTTGGTCACAGCAATTACATAAAATAAAAATAAAGAAGACATTCCTGACTCCTGTGCAGCCACGGTCTGCTTTGGTTTGAGTGTGCAGTTCATGGTCTTCTCCGAATTTAGGCTTCCCTAGCATTCTTACAAGATCACTGTAAAAGGACTCCCTCCTAACGTGTCAAGCATGTTCATGTCCAGTGAGTGAGTGGAACAGCAAAATAGTGTAACAGGTGTAAGACTGGGATCTTAGGCATCAGCAGAAGGAAATAGAGAAGTTAAGGACTCTGCCAATCAACTAAGGAAATGCACTTGTTCACTACTGTTGTTACGTTCACTGCTGAGAAGGGTAGAAGGTAAAAAGTAGGCCTAAACTAGGAATAGGAGCAGCAGCCTATCTAGGGTAACAGTATAAGCAGAAGTATAGCAGGTATAGGGGAACACAAGTAGCAGCACACACAAAAATGGAAGCTAGGAACACCATATCGGGGTTAAGGGTACATAAGTATTTCCAGGTAACACGGGGAGTATATAAGCTGTGAATGCTAAGAGTGGTGGAGTGGCTGTGGGATGGCAGTTTTCAGAGAGACCTGCAGCAGACTGCACTGCTGCCCCACCTGTGTGCATCTCGCTGGGTTGATGGAGGAGATCGCTAAACTCCAGGCTGAGTTCGCTAGGAATCAGGGAACTTCTTCCTCACCCAGGAGCCACCAAGTCTAACACCATTACTCCAGAGGATGCCAGGGAGGAGGAACGGCTGCACTATGGTGAGCTTCAGAATGGTGGGGGTAGTGGGTCAGAGGCACATTCCTCAACCAGTACCACTACAAAATTCCTACACTGCACTGGCAAGGTGGGACTTCCAGGAGCAGGCACCCATGGTAGTAGCTGGGGAGGATGTGTGGGTTCTCTGGAGTAGAGATCCCAAAGAGGGGAAAAACAGAACCCCAGAGGAGGAAACAACTTCTGGTGGGGGACTTGATTATGAGGGGGATAGATTTTGGAATAAGAACTGGGGAGAGAGAGAGGTTAGGTGCCTATGTGGCACCACAGCCCAGAGGATCACTAGAGCAACAGGATGGGAGGCAGAGCTGGATGCCATTGTCCACTGGGGACTAATGACCTAGATAGTGACAGGGCTGGGATAGCACAGGTGGAGTTTAAGGAGCTGGGGAAGGGTCTTAAACAGGTAGCGTGCTCAGTAGCTTTTGCTGTGGTGCTGCTTATCTGTGACAAGGGAGAGGAGAGGAGAGGGATCTCTGCACCAAGAGTGTCAACTCATGATTGAAGGAATGGTGCAGAAAGGAGGGGTTTGGCTACATAGGGGACTGAGGATCCACCTGGAGAGAGAAGAGCCTTTACAGGGGTTATGGCCTTCATCCATCCAGGAGAGGAACTGCAGTCTTCAGTGGATGGTTCAGATATGAATTTTATGAATATTTAAACTAGCCAAGGGGTGTGATGGAAGAAATCAGGGAGGTAGTAACTGCCCCCACCCCCACAGCTTGAAGTAGAAAGTAGGCAGAACTCAAGGGGAATGGACTCATCCGGGTTGGAAATTAAGTGGTAGAAATTAAGGGGGATGAGAACGGAAACATTAAAAAGGGAAGGGGGAAGGAGAGAGGTCAAAAAGTAAAGAAAGGGAGCAACAAACAGAGTGGCAACAAAATCTGGAAGGCCATGTGTGCAAATGCTTGAAGTCTAGGAAATAAGATTCTGGACCTAGAGGCCATAATGGCAAAGGCTGACCTGGATATTGTGGTCATTACTGAGTCGTGGTGCACCGAAAACCATGACTGGAACATGTCCAAAATAGGCTATATTCTGTTCAGGAGAGAAAGGGTGGGAAGGAAAGGAGGGTGTGTGGTGCTTTATGTGAGGTAAAGCATAAACGTAACTGAGGTGCAGGTATAACCCCCAGGTGGCGCTATCCCAAGGGCTACTACCCCTGCCCGCTTGACTACTGACAGATTGAGGGGCCTAGGTTCTATGGTGGGTGCCTCCACCTAGAGGTCAGGGTTTGTAGTGGTTAGGGTAGCTTGGTCACAGCCCTCTGGGACACTGAGACCCCCTTTTATTCCTTCTAGTAGCTCACACAATGCACAGAAGTTACAGTCCCAATACCCCACGTGTACACACTGTTGATTCATAAAGTACCACTTACCCTCGAGACTGATTCTGAGGTTCGTCTCTCGGGACCCCCTGTAAAATAAGGTTAATCAACATACACCTTATATATACCTTATTGCAGATTGCTGCAATAAAAGTACCTTACTTACTGCCTTCTCCTCTGTCCCCTACCTTGTAGCGGCACAGCCCTCGAGATCCAGTGGTAGGAGGGCTCCGAGCCGCCAGCAGACGGCGACCCGCCCTAGCCAACCCGAGGATCAGGGCAGGAGAACAGGCAGAAAGGCACGACAAAGCCCCCCCCCTCCGGTTGATTCTTTTTATACACTTTCTCCCACCATTTCTCTAATCCATGCCCACAGCTATTTCCCTTCCTCTATTAACCCTTACCTAACCTCCACAATGTTACTTTGCTTCCTTTTGCTCCTGAGCCTCTCATCTTCCCCATTCCCATATGATAATCATGATATACCCCTTGCCATGGTGAATAAGGTAGTGAATATGGTCTGCCCACCCCTGCCATCCCCAATGGACACCCATCTATTCCTTATTTATATCCAGCCATTTTTGCACTGCAACCCTGGGTATCCACATAAAGTCTCTCTAACCCTACAACATTCCTCAAGTACCTTACATTCATCCTGGCTTTATATTAACCCACTATGCCTGTCCATCAGATTATTATGTTGCGATAAACTTCATACCTATATAACAGGACCCTCACCCATTATACAGTGGTCCCCCAAGAAGAGGAGGAAATGCTCTGACCACTCCCTATCCCTTTCACTTGGTGCCCTCCTCAAACTAATCTTCTTCCTTCTGATCTGTATTGGTACTATTGAAATAAATCCTGGCCCCACTGAAAGTTTCTTATCCCCTGCTGATCTAACCTCCATAAATGGCCTAAGTTTTCTTCACTTCAATGCTTGCAGCCTTCTAAAAAAGTTCTCCTTAATACAGGCCTGGGTTGCACATACTCTACCTGACTTCCTGGTTATCTCTGAAACTTGGCTCAGACCTACAACAAAAGACAGTGATATAAACCTTCCCAATTATCAGCTCTTCAGATCAGATCCCCTTCCAGGGGTGGTGGGGTGGCCATCTACATTAAGGACACCATCTCTGCATCCTGCCTCATCAATACATCCGAACCAAAGGAATTTGAATGTTTGTCAATTAAAATATCCCTTCCAAACTTGTCTTCATTTAAATTGATTGGCTGCTATAGGCCCCCCTCTGCAAGCCTCAAACTCCTATCCCACCTAGGATCAATACTCAATCTAGGCCCTGAAGATACCATCATCCTTGGTGATTTGAATTTAAACTGGCTATCTAATGTATCTGCACCACTAGTAACCTTCTGTGACACCTATGGATTCACACAATTAATCAAAGATCCAACCAGGATTAACCTAAAAATTCTATCAACAGCTCCTGGATATTATGTTGGTAAACAAGCCTCACTTATATTCACATGCAGGAGTACTACCCAGTGATGTAAGTGATCATTGTCCTATAGCTGGCATAAGATCTACTTCACACCATCAATCCTGCAAAATTTGTCCTCAAAAGGTCAAGAAGAAATTCAACATCTCAGGATATCTCCATGATTTGTGCAATACAACATATTGGCAAGACTTTTACCTTACAACCTCAGTTGAAACAGCTCTCAGATCTTAAAGGACATCATCACTAATGCTCTCAATATTCATGCCAATCACCAGTATCAGAACTAAAGTAAGATCTTGTCCTTGGTTCACTACTGACTTAAATCAGCTTTGTTAGCCAGAGACAAACTCTGGAAAAAGGCAAGAAAAACAAAGGATACCAGAGACTGGCTTCAATTCAGAAAAGCAAGAAATTCATGTACAAAACAAATAAGAATTGCCAAAGCTGCCTATTATAGAGCTGAATTAGATGCTTCCTACAATAACCCATCCAGACTTTGGGGTACTATAAAGGGAATTCTGGGCCAAAACTCTACCCCTGCATTAACCTCCAAACTGCTACTAAATGACACAGAAATCACGGGCAAGCAAGAAATCTAAATACCTTCAATGACCACTTCACCACAGCTGGCCTAGCATTTGACTCCTCACCTGCAAGTTTCTTGAGATCATCTTTAAACCTTCAATCCACTGTGGGACAAAAGGCTACTTCAACATTATCCTTCAATCCAATATCCTTGAAAAAGTAGAAGACCTCCTATCTAATTTAGATACTTCTAGAGTGCAGGTACAGACTCCTGGATCCCTACTTTCTTAAAATAGCATCACCTGCCTTATCTGCCCCCTCACTCATCTCTTCAATCTTTCCCTAGCTACTGGATCCATTCCCTCCACTTGGAAAACAGCTCAAGTAGTTCCACTACTTAAATCTGGTGATCCCATGGACCTTAACAATTACAGGCCCATTTCCATCCTACCGGTGCTATCCAAGATGCTTGAAAAATTAGTAAATTCACAATTAAGGGCCTATCTGGATAAAAACAACCTCCTAAATCCAGCACAATCGGGATTTAGATCAAGGCATAACACATTTCTGCCTAGCCAAAGTAACTAACGATTAGCAGATTGCCTTGGATAAGAAGAATAGTACCTGTGCTGTGTTCCTGGATTTGAGTAAAGCATTTGATACAGTGGATCATGAATCATTACTCACCTCCCTTAGCTCTCTAGGCCTGGATTCTCTCTCACTCAACTGGTTTAAGTGCTATCTATCTGATAGGTCACAATTGGTAAAAATGAAAATTACCTATCCACCTCTAAACCACTGCTAAGAGGTGTACCATAAGCTCTATTCTTGGCCCCATCCTCTTTGCCATTTATATTAATAATATCGATGCCAGTCTCTCTCAATCTAACATTCATGTTTGCTGATGATACTTTATTATATGTCAGCAATCCTCATTATCTAAAGCCTGTGAGCTGTTACAGTCAGAATTCTCCATCCTACAACACAATCTATTGGAAAAGATTACTTCCAAATGCCAAAAAACAAAAGCTATGTTCTTTGCCACAAAGTTGCTCTGCCATTACCCCATCACCCATCACCCTACAATTATCCACCTTACTTGGAGAAGCTGGAATTTGTGGACAAATTCAAATATCTTGGAGTCTGGATTGATAATAAGCTTGACTACTCTGTCCATATTGAAGAGCTACTAAAAAAGTTGAGACAAAGGCTTGGCCTATTTTACAGAATAAAACACTACCTTACCAGAGACTCCAAACAAAGATTAATCCAGGCATCATTCCTATCCCTCATTGATTATGCTGACTTTCTCTATGGCCATTGCTCACTCTCCCTCTTAAATAAGCTGGACATCCTGTATCATAGATCCATCAGATTTATTACTGACCTTCCCTCCAGCACCCATCATTGCTCTCTTTACATCGCAGTAAATTGGACATCACTACAACACAGAAGAAATAGGAATGCTGCAATCTGGATCTTCAAAGCTTTATCAGGCAAACTCCCCTCCTATATCACAGACTGTTTTACCCGAATTACTTCTAGGCCATACACCTTAAGGATCAGTAAACTCATCATGTTAAAGGTTCCCAATGCCTGCATCCGGTTTGGGAGGGCTGCTATCAGCTACTCCCTAGCAGTTACTTGGAACTCACTCCAAAAATCTATGAATCTAAATACCCTCTTACCTTATCATCCTTCAAAGATTATTCTCCACCCTATTTCCAGAGTTCTGCAATTGCTTCCATAAGGCCTAATCTCCCATCCAACCTACATCCCCCCTTCCTATTCCATTCTGTTTAGTTCTCCTTCTATTATCCAGTCAGCTGCTATATTCTTATAAAAGCCGTATTATTTGTACACTATGCCTGCTATATCTATTCTCTCCTTTTTTTTTTTACAGGTTAAGTGATTTTTACTGTGCCTTATATATATGTAAAATTTTGTATACTCTCATTTTATGTCATTGTACTATTGTTTATGTTATTTTCTTGTCCATGTAAAAATACTTGTACTCTTACTTGTATGACCACTCAGGTCCATCTTGTAAATGAGCTACGCTCAATGATGTTCGCCTGACTAAATAAAGATTTTGATTGATTGATTGATTGATTGATTGATACACAAACCAATGCAATGCTTGATATGTAGGTACTGACACTTCAGACAGTTTAAAGTTTAACAACATCAAATCTGGTTTATTTAGGGGGACTAAAACATGGGAGGGGGAAATCAAGTTAATTGGTAGAGTTAAATCACAGTACTGTGCACACATACAGGGTCTGAAAAGTCACACTCTGAGTACCCAGGTTGGGGGGGGGCTAGCCAGGTCCATTGCCTGGGGTTGGCCGGCAGGTGCAGATGGACAGGGCCCTGTAGAAGTAGAAGAAAATATATGCACAACACCCAATTGTAATCTGGAGCTAGATGGCTCAGTCCATGAAGAAGTGAAACAACAATAATTAGATGACACACTTGTGATTGAAAACAGACTGCAGGGGAATACCCTGATTTGTACTCACAATACCCAAGCTGAGAACCAGATGGTGGATGTTCTTCTGGGTTGCCAGAACAACAGGGCATGGAGACAAGGTCCTTGTGACTGGACCCCACTGCAGTAGATAGCAAATGGATTTAGTCCAAGACAAGCTGGGGTTTGCTTCCAGCTTCTACACACAGCACAGGGGATTGGAAATAGCGATTCCCCACAAGCACTACGCCCATTCATATGTAAAAGGAAAGTACTATACCAGGCAGGCTGCTCCTAGATCCCAATCGCAATTACTGCAAAATACCCGAGAGCACACACAGCAGCTTCAGTTCCTGACAGACCGAGCGCGATTCAGCAATTTCTCCAGTCTTCTACAGGGTTAGCCTGGTTTCTACCTTTCAGACTTCCTTCTTTCTCCTCACAAGTCGGATTCAGTCCAAACTAGCGCTTACAACGGCTGCAGGCCGAACCTCAGGGCCTCTCACGCGCTTCCTGCATGAAACTATACACCGCAGAAGCACAGAGCTCCTTCTTTCTTCACTGTCACAACTGATCTGATCTTTCCAGTCACAGAGCAGGGCATTTCCTTTAGCCCCACACCATTCTGTTGGCTGGTTCGGCTGTTACTCACAATAAGACTCCCTCTGTTGGTGAAAAAAGACGCCAAGGTCAAAACTACATTTTGCAGAGTCGCTGCTCATACAATCCCATTGTGGCTGGCTCAAAATTGAGAGTCCAAGTTCCAATTCGTCCACAGGCTCCATTTTAAGGCCTCCCTATCATCCTGATTGGTTCAAGCCAGCAATTCAGGACCAAAATGAAAGAGCTACACTGAAACAGTTTGTGCTGAAATAAAGACAGGTTAGACAAACTACATTTTCTCAGTCACTCTAAATGATTTCTGGCAAACAGTTATATCTTTCAACAAGGCTCCCTCGTCCCTCTGCACATGTAACAATGGCAGAAACGGAGCAAATTGGAAGCAGCTCGGGCGGGATTCAAGCATTAAATACACAGTCCCCCCCCCATACAAACTAATTAAGTCTGCAAGCAGACAGCTGTTAAAGAGACAGTACGTGGAGGCTCAAATAGCACTCACTTGGAACCACATTTAAACAGCTCAGACACCGAACACTGCCCAGACTTGGAGCATTCAGGCAAGCTCCTGGAAGACTTTTGGGAACCCCCATTTGCAGGGGGTTACACAAGGAATACAGTGGGGAGCTGAGGTACTGTGGGTTACCCTAGAGATAGAGAATGGAACCTCTGTTCGCACTGGCATGATCTACAGTCTTCCAGCAGAGGGGGAGGAGTTAAAAGCACTGGTGGAAGCTACTGACAAGATGGCAGAAAAGTAGATGTGCTGCTGGTGAGGGACTTCAATCTGCCAGATGTAAATTGAAACCTCCCAGCTACTGCTTCAGCTAGAAGCAAGGACATCCTGGACTCCCTGCATTGGGCGTTCCTCAGGCAACTAGTCAGTGAACCCACTCATGATGGGGCAATACTGGACCTGGTACTCACTAACAGGAACAGTGTTGCAGACATCAAGGTAGGAGGCCACCTGGGGAACAGTGATCACTGTACAGTGTGCGTCCATATAAGGACAGCTGTGGAACTGAACCACACAAGGATGAGGGTCCTGGACTTCAGGAGGCAGATTTTAAAAAGATGGGTGAATGCCTCATGGCTGACCTAGTGGGGGTGGGGTGTTCAGGATAACCTGAAGGGGGTGGAGGAACAGTAGGAGAAGCTAAAAAGGGCCAGAGGGAAGGCAACAAACCTCTGCATCAAGCAAGTGAGCAACAACAGGAGGAAAAAGAGGTCGCTATGATTCTCGAAAGAGGTGGTGAAAAGGTAAAAGCTAAAAAGGTAGCATTCAGAAGGTATTAGGAGATGCAGAGGGAGGAGAATAGGGAGGTGTTGAAGGGGAAACAGGGAAGCAGGAAAGCAGTGAGGAGCACAAAGGCGCAAACTGAAGAGAGAATAGCCAGGCAGTGACAAAGGGAGATGACATTTTTTAGATATTTAAGCGAAAGAAGGAAGACAGAGGTGGGACTGTAAGGACAAAAAGGGAAGAGGGGACTGTGCAGAGGGGAACCAGTAAAAGGCAGACATCCTGAATAAATATGTTTGTTCAGTGTTCACAGAGGAAGGAGAAGGGGAGGAGCCACAAAAGTAACAGGAGCATTGGACGGAGGGAGGTGGACACTAGTCCATTTTCAGAGGAGAGTGTCCTGAAGGGACTCGCTAATCTGAAAGTGGACAAAGTAATGGGGACAGATGGTTTGCATCCAAGGGTATTGAGGGAGCTCAGGGAGGTACTGCCTGCACCTCTGACAGTCCTATTTAACAGCTCATTGTAGTGTTGCTCTGATAGTGCTTTTGTGGATCCTACCACTATCTGTCAGATAGTGCTGGTATCCTGACTTGGATCCTAATAGAAATTCTACCAAAGACAGATGTAGGATCCAGGGTCAGATAGTGATGGATCCTAGTTAGGATCCACAGATCCTAGGGCAGATAGTTAGGATCCAGGGCAAGATAGTGATGGATCCTGGTTAGATAGCACTACTATCCTACCACAGCAACTAGCTGGCCAAATTGGAGGTATCTGTTGGTATCCTGATTTCTAGGATATTACCTGAGCAACACTAGCTCATTGGAAACAAGAGTGATTCCGGAGGACTGCAGGAGGGCAGATGTAGTCCCACTTCACAAAACCGGTAGCAGGGAAGAGGCTGGCAATTATAGGCCAGTCAGACTGATTTCAGTGGGGGAAAATTTAGTGGAGTCACTGCTGAAGAAAAGGATTGTGAAATATTTTGAATCCAATGGGTTGCAAGACCCGAGGCAGAGTGGATTCTCATTGGGGAAGTTCATGTCAAATGAATCTGATAAGATTTCTTTGACTGGGTGACCAAGGAATTAGATCATGGTGGCGCATTGGACATGGCCTACCTAGAGTTCAGTAAGGCTTTTGACACCGTTCCACATAGGAGAAGGAAGCTGGGTAGCTTAAGAGTGGGTCCAAAAGTGGTAAACTGGGTAAGAAATTGGTTAGGGGATAAATAACAGAGGCTGGTGGTAAACGGAGTTCACTCAGAGCAAGGGAGAGTGGGCAGCAGGATGCCTCAGGGATCAGTACTGGGACTGGTCATCTTTAATGTCTTTATGAGTGATGTTGCAGAGGTGCTGGAAGGAAGGTCTGCCTTTTTGTGGATGACACCAAAATCTGCAGTAGAGTTGACACTTGGGGGGGTTGGGGTGCAAAGGATGAGCAGAGACCAGAGAAAAGTTGAGGTCGAGGATATGGTAGCTGGGTTTCAACAAGAAAAAGTGCAAAGTACTGTAATGCACTTGGGGCACAGAAACCCAGGGGGCAGAGTACAAAATGGGAGGAGTGGTACTGATGACCACCAAGCAGGATAGAGAACTGAGGATGATTGTATCGGATGACCTAAAGGTGGCCAGGCAGTGCAACAGAGCAGTTGGGATGGCTAATTGGGTACTGGGGTGCATAGAGAGGGGTATCACCAGCAGAAAGAGGGAGGTGGTATTGCCTCTGTATAGATTGCTAGTGAGAGCCCACCTAGAGTATTGTGACCAGTTCTGGAGACCACATCTGCAGAAGGACACAGAGTGGAGGCGGTCCAGAGGAAGACATTTGAAATGGTGCAGGATTTGCATCAGAAGTCTTATGAGGAGCGATTTAAGGACCTAAATATATACACAATGGAAGAGAAGGGGGGGATATGATAGACCTTAAATACCTCATGGGGGTAAATAAGGTACATGAGGGTAGCACTTTTCAGAAAAAAAGGTGCTGAAGGACAGAGGGGCATGATAAGCTGGAGGTAGGTAGGTAGCTACAGGAGAGATGTGAGGAAGTACTTCTTCACAGGAAGAGTGGTGGATTCCTGAAACAGTCTTTCAGCAGAGGTTGTGAGGGCAAAAACAGTGGTGGGTTCAATAATGCATGGGCCTGGCAAAAGGGAATCTTAGGGAAGGGAAAGGGGGAGGTGAATGGACCAGAGATCAAGTAGGATGTACAGTGATACCATAGGCAGGGAATGGGCAGACTAGGTAGGTCAAGTGGTCCTTACCTGCTGGCAAATTTTATGTTTCTGTGTAATTACTGTCACTTTAAAGAGCAGGTTTTCACTTCAAAGACATCCCTTCCCCTTCCCCAATTCTGTAGTTTACCCTCTGGTTTAAAGTTCCTTATACGTGCAGCATTTGTTTAATATTTTTCTCATTTAATTACTCGTAAAAACCAGCATGGAGACCGGTGGCCAAAACGCCTGTACTTCCTTATTAGTAGGCATGCCCCCACACTAGTACGTTATGTGATGTCAGTCCTAGAATAGCACGGGGCGCACCTCATAGGCTATAATGGGGCCAGTTCTGACAGGTGTTTTTAAACACTTTCATGGGCCGGTTTTGGAAAAAGAAAGCCACCGCTCAACTAACATGGACCTTTTGCGTGGTCTACTACCCTACCTCTGAAGCCACGTTATTAAAGCTCAACATTCTCTTGAATTCTTTCTGCTGCTTCACTATCAACTCATCCTTTAGAATGCAACACTGCAATCTGTACTCCCTCCTGGGAATAGCCCCGCTGTCCCACAGGCATTACATCCACTCGGTCAATTTGATATCTAAATTCTGGTTCTACCTGCTACCCCTCTACCTTAAGGGGGTGTGCCGACACAAGGTGGACTCCCCCAGTGCGAACACCAGCACAGCGATAGATTTCGCCTGTCTGCGGCGAGTCGCTGTGCTGCTGCAAGACAGATAGCGGCAGTGCGGCTCCCAGTGTTGCGGCCCTTCCCCGGTCCAACTCCAACTTGGAGCTGGATATTTAGAGACTGGGGGTGTGGGGAGCAGAGCCCCCCACATGAGTGTTCGGGGGCACAGCCCCCCAGTACATCACAGATGCATCCCCGACAGTGCAATGCTGACACTCAGCATTTCGGCTGTCACTGTCGGGGATGTTGGTGCTGCGGATGTCGCAGCACTATAGTAAAACCCCTTAAGGGTAGTTTCTCACTGGCCTCCGACACCCCCTACATACTAAGATACAGACATTAAAGAACTTTTAGCATACCACGACCATCCTCGTCTTCTGGCAAGGCTGCCTTCTCCTACTGACTCCCCATTTTGTGGAATAAACTTAGCTTCTCCATTAGGAACCCCTCCTCTTACCTAGCTTGTAAGAAACAAATATGCCTCCTATCACCTCCCTCTTACCTCTGTCCCAGGTGATTGCCACTGCCTCCTGTTGCTCTGTAACCACCCAGCTCCTACTTGACCTCTTTTGCACCTACCTCACCTACTGCTGCTTATTCCTGTTCTTCTCACCTCGTCTCATGCAGCTTAATTGTTTATAGCATACCTTGTTACCTGTGTCTCTATTAGCCCTGAATTGTGGAAGATTCTGCTGGAACTATTTGTATTCAAACTGCCAACATGTAAATACTGTAACTATCTGTAAATAATTGTGTTACTCTTATAAATATTAAAACTATCTGTGAATAATTTTGTAAATATCTTGTCTTTGTTACTACTGTATGTACTCCTCAATTCCCCTCCCCAGGACGTGCCTGGAAACGAGCCTTGGCTCAGTGTGCCTATTCCGGTCAACAAATGTTTAAATAAAATATAAAATAAATGTTTAACTTGATTCTAAAATTGGCATTTTTTGATCGCCATGCGGCTTACCACATCGGGAGGGTGGGTTAAGAGTTATGGTGGTAGAGACTCAGAAGATTCAGTAACATAAAGGAAATCTGCATGTTTATTTTCTCATGATGATCTAGTTAGGTGGAACGACACAAGTTGATACAGGCAATATTAGTAAATTCCTAGTCTTTTATGAGGCTAGGCTACAGTCCTAAATAAAACTTCAGTGTCCCTATCTGAACCGTCTGTGTATGACAGCCTGGTTACTGGCCTAGAGCACACTGGGTAAACGGGATTCTTCTGCTCTCCTCTGCAGTCTCTACCACAGTAGCACAGTGCCAGACCTCTCATTTCAGCAGCTTGCTGGCAAGTGAGTCAAAAAGTATGTTTCAGATGGCAAGAATATGGTGACAGGTATATATGTTTATCTGTGGATTTGGTATATTTCCATTTCAGTTTTTTTCATTTTGTGCTGTCACTAGAACATCAAGGAATTTGGTGTTCTTGAAGTCTCTTGACAAAATGTAGGGATGTGAAAGAAACAATGGATCGGCCAGACGTGCCTGCCACTGCACCAGCATTATACTGTATTAATGACTTCATTGTAGCTAAAATCTTTAGTAAAGATTTTCAAACATTACATGTCAGTACATTACATAAGCATACAGGAATGAATTCACACACACACAAAATACAAAGATTAATGCAGGAAAGCAGTTAAAAAAATTCAAAATTGTACATAAGGTTGTATGCCTTCCAGTCCTGCAACAGTAGGAATGGTAGAACTGACACTGTGATCCAGGCCTGGTAACTATTAACAGAACATATGAGTAAATACATATTCTAACATAACCGTGTGAGTATATGTGTGTGTGTGGGGGGGGGGTCTTGGAGCATTTGGTGTCACTGTGGGATAAAGGTCCTCCATTGTTACCATAGTCAGACATCTGATGGTGTTCTAAGTGACATCCCCAGAAAGATACTCTAAGAAGGGTTTCCAGGTATGGTTATATGCCTGGAATTTATCAATGGCCAGATGGCTAAGACTTCCATTGTGTGCTAAGGTTCCCACTGCATGCTTCCGGAAGATGATTAATGGGGTATCAGGAGTCCTCCATCTTTGTAAGAGGTGTCTTTTGGTCTCTATGGTGACTGCCTTTAACCGCTTATTCTGGTATATAGTGAGATGGGAAGTTATCAGTGAGTTCCCTAGTAAAAACACTAGGGGTGAATGGGGAGTTGTACCAGAAAAATCTTCTGGTGGCAGTCATGGGTCCCTTTCCAGTAGTCCTGTAATACTGGACAGGACCAAAGGATATGCAATAAGGAGTCACCCAGAGCATGACATCTCCAACACTGGTCCCACAATAGGACCCTAAGTCTGGACAGTACTTGTGGGGTTCTTCACCGGTAGTGAAAAAATGTTGTTTTGGATTAGTTGATTCCTTGAGTCCCTACACGCTATATGTGGTATCACAATTTTCAGCAACTATCCCACTCCGCTTGGAGATGCGTAGCAATAGATCTCTTTCCCAATGTTGTTTAGCAGCCAGAGTGGGGTCTCGCATAGCCTTGTAGATGGCCCCAGCTCACCTGTCTGAGTTTTTAACCACACCTTTTTTTTTAAAAAAAATTTTATTTATTTGTTTACTGGCTAGGTACACTGATCGCCGTTTTCAGGCATGACCCGAGCCATAAAGATGGCACATAGGTAAATACAGACAATACCATTACATTAAAAGAGATGGTACAGGAAATAGAACAAAACCTGAGTAGGGGAATGCTATGTGGGGCATCTAGGACTGGGGTAGTTCTTAATAATTGGATGAACCCACTCCTTATTTGAAGGAAATTTCTAGTGGTCCTTTTTGGCTATACCCCTGGTATTACAGAGGAATACAAAAGACTGGAGAAGCCTGGTACATGGGATCAACAGATCACAGCCTTGGGATATACCACAGGCTTACCAAGTGTCCCAGTTAAGTGGCTTCCTATCAACTGTGAGAAGGGGATTATCTCAGTGGGCCATGAGCTCAATATAGCAGAAACTGAATATTAGGAGCTTACTTAGGGATTTCCATGCATTCATGGAGGCAACCAGTGTGAAGATAGCATTTCCTTTTTTGTGGAATGCACAGTAAAGAGCTACACTCGAGGAGCACAGTGCCATAAGATATTTCAGCTTAACCCAAAGTGAGGAGCACTCTGCATCATCACTGAACCTGGGTAAGGTTTGTGTGCCTAAAAAGCCAAGTGGCATCCCTGGATCCAAGGTGGTCCCCACACGCCTGATGTTCAATAGGTCCGCAATTTGCCCCTGCTGCAATGTAAAGGTCTGTCTTTCCAGAGAAAGGATCCCATGAGCCTGTCAATTCTGGAGAACCATTGGGTGGATATGGGTAGAGGGAGGTTACTGATTAAGTACAGTAACTTCAGAAAGGTGATCATCCACAGGGCCTCAATTTTACCTACCAAGGAGAGGTTAAGGCCTTCCAGTGGTCACATTCTGCTTGTAGTGATTGCAGTAAAGAGCCCAGGTTGGCCCTTGGGATAGAGAGAATGTCACTATTGATCTTCTCGCCCATGTAAGATAAGTGATGCCCTCCTCTGCCCATTTCAGTCCAGCTCGTGTAAAGGGTAGGGGTTGGCAAGTTTTCATTAAAGGGAGAACCTGGGTTTGCCCCTTGTTCACCTGAAGGTCAGAGAGAGCCAAGAACTGCTGCAGAGTTTGCATGAGAGCCGGCACTGAGGTGGAGCAGCAGAACCAGGAGGTCATCTGCGTATATTAGTGTGGAGTAACTGTCTGGGCCTATAGGCCTAAAGGGGTGTCTTTGATGTTTGGGTGTGACCTGAGGGCAATCACAAATACTTTGATTGCCAGCAGGAAAAGAAGGGGCGCCCCTGCTGTGTATCATTTTGAGGAGGGAGGAAAGTGGATAGCCAACCATTCATGGAGATCCTGGACACTGGCAAGTTAAACAACTCCTGGACCCATTTTAGGAATAAGGGGCCACAGCCAAAACATGCTAAGGCAGTGTAGGAGAAGGACCAGTTTACAGAGTCAAAAGCCTTCTCTAAATCAGTTGAGACTGCCTCTGCCAGAGTGCCCGCTGCTTAGGATGCTGATATAATAGTGAGTAGGGAGCGTATGTGGTCAGACACCATTCGCCCTTTGACAAAGCCAGCTTGTGCCAGGTGCATCAAACATGGCTGGTATGTCTTGAAGCACGTAGTTAGTAGTTTTGCTAGTATCTTGCAGTCAACATTTATGAGAGAAAGATGGGGTGATAGTTGGCACAAAGGGTGCTTGCTATCTCTCTTTTTTTAGGTAGGACAGTGATAGTGGCCCCTGTTAGAGTGAGAGGCAATTCCCCAATGGCATAGGCCTGCTCAAACATGAATTTAAGATGCAGGTACGGCATGAGCTGATATTGATCAGTTGGTATCCCATCATCACCTGGGGCCTTGGAAGAGGGAAAGAGCCTTAAAGAGCAACTCTGCACTTCAACATGTGCTTTCATAATTAAAATGTTTCAGCTGTTCCAATTTACTAGAGAATATATTTTTTTCATTTTTAATGTTCCTTTTTAAGATTTACAGCACATCTTGGTAGTTCACCTAAAAAGCCTGTATAGAAAACATTTGCCTTTCCTCTGCTAACTTCACAGTGCCTTTGTTTATGACATCATAGTGCTTGCCATGGCAACATACTGTGATGTCACAATCAGCAATTGTCAAAGTCAAAGCCACCTTTATTTTGAAAAAGTGGTTTTCCAAAACCAAAGCGCTTGTACATAAACACCAACAATGAAATATCTGCTTATCAGATTAAGAATAAGCAATAAAAGCAGCAAATTAACAGTCATCAATAAATGCTAGGCTAAATAAATAAGTTTTATGGGCAGATTTAAAAGACTCAGCAGTCAGGCACTCTCTCACACGACGAGATAGAGTTCCACAGGGTCGGAGCAACAGAAGCAAAGGATCTAGCCCCCGATGTCTTCAAACAAACCATGGGAACCTCTAGAAATCCATCACTGGCAGAGTGGAGTGACAGAGGGGGCAGTAGGGGCAAAGGAGATCTTGCAAATAACGCAGCCCCTACCCATGTAGAGCTTTATAGGGCAGCAAACTGACCTTAAAGGTGATCCTCCACTGCACTGGCAGCCAATACAGTCCACAGAACATAGGCATGATATGGCAAGATCTAGATAAGCTAGTCAACAACCTGGCTGCTGCATTCTGCACCAGCTGCAGGCGGCGGACATCCACCCCGATAGCCCTAGGTACAGAGCATTGTAGTAATCCAGGTGAGAAGTCACAAAGGTGTGGATCAGTGCTGGCAGGTCATCAGGTGGAACAACATGCTCTATCAGAATGATATTCATCAGATGGTAAAATGAGGTCTTGACGACAGCTGACACCTGAGATTTAAGCGTCAGCCTGCTGTCACGCGTAACACCCAGATTCCTCACCCGTTCAGAGGTCATCGACTGGCCACCACCCAGAAAAAGTCCAGATGGTGACCCCTCTATCTGGTGACCTGGGTCTACAACCAACACCTCAGTTTTGTCTGGGTTCAACCTCAACCAGTTAGCACTCATCCAGTCTTGTGTCTCAGAGAAGCAGTTATTGAAGATTGAGACAGCTTCACCCTGTTCAGGTACAAAGGACATGTGTAGCTGAGTATCATCTGCATTGCAGTGAAAACTCAGCCCTTACTGCCTTATGTCTCCCAATGGCAGCAAGTACACTACAAACAACATGGATGATAAAATGGAACCCTGCAGTACCCCACAGGGCAGGGAGAGAGGGGCTGAGGAAAAAATACCCAACACCACTCCCTGAGTCCTGCCCATGAGGAAACGAGGGAACCACCTGAGGACTGTACTCGACAGATCAACTGCAAGAATTCCAATAACACACCATGGTCCACGGTGTCAATTGCTGCAGAGAGATCAAGGAGAACCAAGATCGAATGGCATCTCTGATCTCTCGCTATCAGGAGATCATTAAGTACCCAGACCAGTGCTGTCTTAGTACTATGCCTCTTCTAGAATTCAGGCTAGAGAGGATCATAGACATCAAAGGTGGTAAAATGATCCTCCAGTTGCAACGTAACTGCCTTCTCGGTAACCTTGCCACCAAAGGGCAGGTTAGAGACGGATCTGTAGTTGCGAGACAGTCAGGTTCGAGGGAAGCCTTCTTAAGAAGTGGTGTAACCACCGCCTCTTTCAGAGGGTCTGGAAAACACCCAACGAACACCAGACTCTCTCAGCTAGGATTGGTCCAATGACCTCCACACTCCTCACAAGGAGGCATGTTGGACCAGGATCCAAACTACAGTAAGTCTGTCGCATGCTCTGGATAATCTTCGCGATGTCTGTGATCGTCAGCTGGTCGAAATCAGACCAGATGAACTGGGCACTTGCAACCTCCCACTGATCACTGCTGCACCCATTAGAATGAGCTGCATGGATTTGTGGCCTGATAGAGACAACCTTATCTGTGAAAAATAGACTGAACTCATCACACTTAATTTGTGAAAATGCACTCCGATTCTGAAGGCAGGCTGGATTGTACAACCTGTCAACTGTGTTCGGAAGAGCTGAGCTGGTCGATTTTTTGCTGCAGCAATATCTCTAGAAGGAACTCTGCCTTCTTATAGGAGATCGCTGATTGGTAGTCCCTGTAATGGGCCATCAATCTAAGGTTGTCCTCAACCGAGCCCGATTTCCGCCAGCATCGTTCCAACCTTCGTCCCACTTGCCTCATCTCCTTCAAGGCTCCATTAAACCAGGATGATCAAGGACGAAGGGTGAGTGGGTGAATATGGACAGGAGCTATAGAATCCAGGGCTCCAGATACTGCCCTATTATAGGACAGTACAAGGTCCCCTGGTTCTGAGCTTTCTCTCGGCATGCTCGATAGGTCCAGTGCCTGGTTAGCAGTAGAGAGTCAGATACATTTTGAAAATCTCGGTGAAATAATTACTGCATTATCTACAATATCTAGTAAACTAACAGGAGGGGGATGTAATGAAAAAACAAAAATTAGTAAAAAATAGAATTAAAACATATGTAGCACCCCCCCTTCCCATAACATCTAGGGGTATTGTTGTTCCGGGGGAATGGGGGTCCACAACACAGAAATCTTACCAGCACTCTAACACAGCATTGTATGGATTAAACACCCTACCTTGGAATGTCTTCAGTTCACCTGGACCCAAGGCTTCTCTGGGCTGCAGCAACTTGAACACTCAAAAACTTGAAGGAGGACGCGGCTCCAGTTCTCTTTGTACTTCAGCCTCCGCCCCCCATCGGCCCCGGAGACTCGAGGTGCAGAATCAACGAAAATCCCTGCAAGTAAACTCATGGGAATTCTTTTAAACCTAAGGATTATTAGTATCTTTATTTACAAATGAAACTGGGACTCTGAATTTCTTCTCCAAACAATCACTTTTATTTGACTGAGCCCCAAAAGATTAGAGGGGCTACAGGGGTCCATCTACTTGAAAATAAAGCTCTCAGCTCCATGGGGCTAAAACTTTATACTTAATCCCTTTTGTAGGGGAGGGGAACTCCTCAGACAGGATATAAGCAGTGAGATTTAATACAGCTCAAAATCAGCAGCAGTTCTTATAACCAGGACACAAAGACTTCCAAAAACCTGGAAAGTGAAGCTCCAAAAACACCCCAAACTCCTCCAGCACTGTTAAGTACTTGTCTTAAGGCTTCACCTTATTTCTATGGGACCCTTATTTTGCCCAGTGAGGAACTCCCTCGCTCTCTCTCTCTCATTCTTCCTCTTTCTCTGGGAAAGCGTAGAGCTTCTCCCTAATCCTGTTCCCTGACTCTCTTTCCCAGCCCAAGGGACACGGATGGTGAAGCCTGCTAATATCCTAGCTGCCACAATAACCCCACAAACACTCTAGTGCACCAGTCTTTTATTCTGCACAACTGCTACCCAGGCCCAATCTAACCTTTGGCCAACTCTTGGTCCTTTTGGCCACCACCGCTAGGTCTCCCATAAATGTGGGTAGCACTCCTAGCCACACAGTCAAATCTCCCTCATAGACTCCCCCTGTGCTTGCTAAGAGCTAACTGGCACAGGGAGCCTAAAGGGCCTCCATATCCTGGAGCCCGCTGGGGCAAATTCATCCAGCGCCCAAAGCCTGTCACTCCAAACAGACCCCAAAATTGGTAAAGGCTCACCCAGCCCCTTCACTTATGCCTGGACCGCTCTGCCACTGGAAAAGGAGGAGGCCACTGCCACCAGCCCCTTCCTCTACAGCAGCACTGCCACTACTACTGCAGCCCTGATGGCTCAGGGAACTACAGCTCCAAACAAGAGTCCCATTACTGTCCCCCAATGCCTACCTTACACTACCTGAGACTACTCTCCACCCCAGCCCCCCAGGGACCCAGGACCCAGAATGATGCAGCTGTGGCTGCCTACCACCACCCTCGGAGGCCCAGACCCAAGAACCTGGAGCTCCACCATTGAACTGACCTACCTGCCTAAAACAGAGGGGGGCCTCCCCCCTCCAAACTGCCACTGCAGTGCCCGCTGGTCTCTTCGCCTTACTCCACTCTTCCTCTCTAAATCACTCTCTGCTCTCCCTATTTATACCCTAAATCCCCATGTGGCGACCAGCAAAAATGACACCCCCCCCCGAGCACTAAAAACACTACGCTCCAGGGGAAGAAAACAGGAAGGGGGTCACTAAAGGGAACATAAGTCCCTTGCACTGGAGAGGAGGGCTTACACTCTCCCCCAACCTAGGAAATTATTCCCTCCTAGGAATGATGGCAGAGGGCCCTAGTGGGCCCCAAACAACAAACCAGGTATGTGCATCTCCCCAGCCTGCCAGCAGGGGTAACCACCAAATTTGGGCCCAAAGGGGGAAGGAACCTTCCCTAACACTACTTACCTAACCTATAAAAATTATTACCTTACTTTACCTGTGCCAGGAGGTTCTAAAGACATATAGGAAAACAACAGTAAAACATTTTTCATTTTCATTTTTTAAGAAAGTAATTATCATTTAACTGTAACAAACATCTTAATCAAGCCTGTATATACACATTTTAAGGTAGAAACCTATTACACTACTCCCTTAAACCCTTTATTATTATACCTCCCACCAGTACAAACATGTTACTCTATTTATAGTAAAAACTTCAAAATTCATACACCATACACGCACCCATTCACTCTCACAATCACACCAGCCACAACATTCGAAGTACAAAAAATATTAAAATTTATCATTAGATTTTAAATCAGAAAATTTGGCAATCATCAGTCTTTTCATTATTCATTTAGTCTGTCATTTGGTTACCATAAACCCAATCTGGGTAGCAGTCTTCCTGGCACAGTCTATGAGTCTTTTTCCTTTACATGGGCTCAGGTGGCAGGTCCCCCGAAGTGGGAAATAGAAGTCCGGATCCAGCTTGGTGTTCATCTCCCCAAATGAGTCCTTGGCCACCACATAGTGCTTCGTATGACTCCTGATCAAGTTCTGCACCAAAGCAAAGTTCTTGAATAAAGTCAGTCCGGACCACGGTGCAGTATGGCACATTGCCTGCGCCTTTTGGAACAATTGTTGAGAAGGATGACCTCCATATCCAAGGTGATGCTTTAGTCTTTCCAGCTGTACCTTGTACATCCACTCTCCTCTCATTTCCTCAGTGATGTCCCATACTTGTTCAGATACGTAGGGATAGTCCAGAGATGGGTACTCAATGCACACTCTCCTCTGGACCCATCTTTCCACCTGGCTCCACTCTGGCAAATCTCTCACGCTGGTCCTACAAGCCATACCAGTTCTAGCCAGACTCCCTTTCAGTATGTGATATTTAGAGGGTCGCTCCTATTCAAACCATCCATCCTGGTCGGGAGAACCTTGGCACAGATGGGCAAACATTGGGTGCAGTCAGCTAAAGTGATCACAGTTCGGTGGTATGGTTTAGGAATGCCTCTATGGACCTCGTAGTCAGCAAACTGAAGCCTCTTGCCAAGCCACTTCTCATCATTGAGGGCCTCCTCATCCACTGGGATTTCCTCTCTCTCTGTTGACACACTTGGCATCTCACAAGGTGGTCCACCCAACTTAATTATTGCTCTAGTCTTGGGTGGAGCGGAGGCCTCCAACTTCTCCAACCGGGTTGGTAGGCTGCCTCCAGACAGGGGCCACAGAGGGGACCCCCCTGGGCCCTGGGGGATCACCCATAGGACATCTATGACCCCTGTCTCTCCCTCTGCCATGGGGATAGCTGGCAGCCATCGGTGAGGAGTGGGACAGATGGCTGTGTTTTTCGCAACCCCGGGTTTCACTTCTTTAGCCACAATTTCCTCCTCTCCTGCCTCCACCACTACATCTGGAGAGGATTCTGTGGGCCTCAGATCCTCCTGTGCCAGATCCTGAAACAAAAGACCTTTCATAGCTACAGTTTGCACACTTTCGTGTGACCATATTGAAGGAGGCCCCTCTGAAAGGCTGGGAGGATAGCCACAAGTCCATACTGGGGGTGCATGGTCAAAAATTCCTCCAGGGGCAGAGCTAGAGGAACATACAGGCAGTTTCACTATGCCTTCCCCCATTTACCCACATCTGATATATCACTCTTCAGCCTGTCCCTTTCCTTCTGCCTGCCACAGCCATGACAGGAGTGACGCCGGTACCGTGGTTAATGACTCCTCCAGGGGAAAACTTCTTCCTCCATTTTAAAACCCTGCCTGTCATCCTATGGTAATATTCTATTCAAGCTCCTCCTGGGTTTTCTTTTCGCTTCCTTTTTGCAGCTCATGACACTATCCTTCCACAGAAAGGCAATAAATCTTTTCTTACTTTGATTGGCTCAGCAGCTCTCCGATTTGCTCTTTCAACAATTATTTCAGCTCTCTGAGCAGTCACCACCTTCTCCCTAGTCTGTGGCTGCAAGATGGCACCTAAACCACAGGTCTGTTCTCCTCCTCACCAGCCACCAGTCAATCAGGAGGCTGGAAAATGTTACATGACTAACAGATCATGTGCAGGTACCACATCAAGAGAGCAGAGGCCTACCTTCTGATAAGGTCTAACCCCATGTCACCACTATGAATTTTTTAATGCACCACATGGCCTAAATTGTGGGAGGGCCCCACCAGCACCACATACCCAGAAATTTCAGGCCAATTTTAACCTTTTGGTGTGCAAGAGAATCCTGGACAAGTCCCCACATGTAGCACCCCTTCCCCATAATGTCTTGGGATGTTGTTGTTCTGGGGGAAAGGGGGCCCACAGCACAGAAATCTCACCAGCACTCTAACACAGCATTGTATGGAATAAACACAGCCTACCTTGGAACATCTTCAGTTCACCTGGACCCAAGGCTTCTCTGGGCTGCAGCAACTTGGACACCCCAAACACTTGAAGGAGGGACCGCTGCTCCAGTTCTCTTTATGCTTCAGCCTTATGGATCCCCCCCTTCAGCCCTGGAGACTCGAGGGTGCAGAATCGATGAAAACCCTGCAATTAAACTCATAGAATTTTTTAAAACCTAAGGATTATTAGTATCCTTATTTACAAATGAAACTGGGACTCAGAATTTCTTCCCCAAACAATCACCTTTATTTGCCTGAGCCCCCAAAAGATTAGAGGGGCTACAGAGATCCATTTACTTGAAAATTAAGTACTGTGTTGTGCCTACCAACAGTAGAACTAAATTATGGTGCCTCCACCCAGAGTAGTGCTTAAGTGGGTTCCTAACAGAATTGGTACAGCCCTCTGGGAAACTATAACCATCAACAATCCCGCCTAGTGACCTTATATGCTTAGTTTCACAATTGCAACACTTCACACTTGAGATACGAATATACAAAAATTGCCAGTAGAAAAGGTCAACTGATCTATTGAGTCTGCTCCAGTTTGCAGCTAGCACCCTTATTTTACAGCTGCCCCTCCCCCTTCCCATTATCCTGTCCCACCTTCTTTTGAATCCCTCCACTAATTTACATGCCACCACCTCTGCTGGCAGCACATTCTACTTTGCCACCACCCCTTCCGTAAAGAAATGCCTCCTCGTTTTCCTCCTGAATCTCTCCCCCCCCCCAATCTCATGTCATGGCCTCTAGTGTCTCTTCCCACCCTCACTCTGAACAGCCTCTCTGTGTTTGCTTGGATCATCCCCTTCATGTACTTGAAGGTCTCTATCATGTCACCCCTGTTTCTCCTCTCCTCCAGTGAATACATGTTTTACTGTGCCAGTCTGGCCTTAATATGGCAACTCCCCTTTACCTTGGATCATTTTTATTGCCCTGAGTTGCACCCCCTCCATTAATCTAATGTCTCTCTGCAGGTACGGTCGCCAGTACTGCATGCAGTATTCCAGATGTGGTCTGACCAATGATCTGTACAATGGCAGAACCACCTCCCTACTCCTCGAAGTTATACCCCTGGCAATGCAGCCCAGCATCTTGTTGGCCCTTGTTACTGCACTCCTGCTTTGTGCTGAGTTATTCATTGCTCCTGTTATGAGCACCCCCAGTTCTTTTTCTTCCTCCATTACTGCTAGCTGCAGACCCCCACCCCAAGATAGTTCTTTCTTGGGTTCTTTGATACGAAGTGCAGCATCTTACACTTTTTGGCATTGAACCTGAGTTGCCAGGTGTCAGACCGTGCATCAAGTCTTGTCAAGTCCTCCTGCAGCCCTGCACACAGGTTAATACCAGCATTAATGATATGCTTATTTACCAACAGCGTTCAATCTCCTGGCATTCACCCTGCAACCCCCTGCAAAAGACAATTTCAATAATACAGCATGTACTCCCTGTGTGCTTTGCCAGTATTTCAGTAACTTTAAGCTGGGCAATGATATGCTCATAAGCCAGGCTAACAGTAACAATAAATCAGGTTTATTGAGGGGTCGTGAACAAGGAAGGGTGAGAATCTAGGCAAATGATTACTTTACTGTTCTGAAGCAGGCTTAGTTGCTTGTTAATTACTTTAGTCCATGACTTATCAGTCTTTGCAACTACTGGGTACCCAGAGTGGAAAACAGGCATGCCTGAGGCGGTGCTGTGGGTTGGCCGGTGTTGCATTTGATGTTGGAGCCCTTGATGGAAAGAAGGGTGATTAAATAGGAGCAACACACTTGTAAAACCATAGCCATTTGTATCCATGGCAGGATGGCCCAGTAACATTAAAACACATGATCTGGCAAAACTGAATCAGATGGTGTCATTTAAAGAATTGATGATTTGTTGCAGGGAGCTACCCTGGTTTTACTCACTGTACCCAGATGAATGGAATAAGACTGTGGTGACATTGAAGACCCATTGCTTGCTTGAGCTGTTGATGGGGACCGGGGCCAACACGACTCATCTCCGCTTCACAGCCTTTCCCTGTAGGTGGCAGCAACCTGCATTTAATTGCTGCACAGGTGCTGAATCCCTGATGCTGGTCTCTCGCACAAATGCTGAAAATGGCACAGGAACTATATGGCTGGGTCGACGTTGACATAGGCCCTGCTGAATGGAATGTCTTTTAAAGTTAAGCTGCATGCTGGTGAACCCTCCAGCTGGGTTTTGATGAAAGTCTTTATTACACTGGAGTAGCTCCTGATTTGCCACAGGAGTCCCAGGATCAAGGTCTCTACACATGCAGTAGGCCTCAGGCTCGTGGCCAAAGAAACAGCAAACTTTCCCTTTTCTTCGGTTCTGCTGGGTTCTCCACAGCTGATTGCTGAGAAATCCCTCTTGGTCTGCTTTAGAGGCAGTTCCAGAATCTTGATTCCCTTTTGGACCAACAAAAATCTTGCAGGAGGCAATACAGGCCTCTTCCTGCGAAGGGTGACTGAGACACACACACAGGCTCCTCTCAGTTCAGAGGCTTGAGCTACAATGCACACAGTTAGAAAACAGTTTAAGAACTTGTCCAGTTTTCCTGTATTCTGATTGGCTGTGGGAGCTGTCAATCACAGTCCTGGCACTCCTGTTGGTTTATTTAGGTGCCAATAAGGAAGTTCACAGTTTCTTCTATAAGGCACTACAATTAGGACCCCTTGTGGACCCCTTGGTTCCTATTGGTCCAAAACGGGAGTCCAGGACCAAAGATGGTGGTTCCCATTGGAGAATAGTATACTGGCATTACTGGCAGTTCAAACAGTTTATTTTACTTAAACAACAGTTAGGATTTTGAAATAAAGGTTTACATATTATTGAAGGGTTCCCTCTGCTCTATGATTGATGACAGAATGGAGCTAATCAGGGTAAGGCCTGGCTGGTCATGAGTTCCATTGTACTCAGACCCAGCCCAGGTTATTTATACTATACACAAGGCTGGAGCTCTTAAAGAGATAGCATGGCAGCATGGATGTGCAGACACATGCAGAGCAATAGCAGCACAATCATGGAACATGGATTTAAGTTCTTCCAGATGTCTGTCAGGCAGTGGGCATCAGAGGAGCCCAAGGAGACACTTAAGGTAAGCCCCCTGAAATTCAGGGTGGTCACACTCTCCCCTTGCCTAGGAAACTTGGTGTCTGCATCAAGTCTATAATACAAATAACATTTCTAATTTGCTCTACGAACTGGTTACTACACACAGAGTTAACCCTCACATAATTATATACAGTATTTGCACAGTTATATATTGACTATATACATTATAGCATGCTTTTAACTTAAAGAATATTCCTTTTAGCAATTGCATAATTCACAGATGGCATAATCTTGTCATGACAATTTGCATTTCTTTAATCACCTTGGTCTTCAAAACCTTTACTCATAATGCATTACATTCTGCCCTAGAAACTTTTTAATAGTGACCTCTGGTGAACAATAGACCTATATTTTTCAGCTAACCCTTGCAGCTCTGTAGGGGTGACCCTTAGGACACTGGGAGGTTGGCCTGATCAATATTTTAGAGGATGCTGAAAACACTAGCTTAGGCAGGGAATTGGCTGTATCATATACCCTTTTATGAACTACATTCATGGGCAAGTCCTCATAACCTCATAGTCTTCAGGTGAAGCTACCTCTGGCTGCAAGCTGCAACACTGGACTTAAGATTTGCAAGAAAGTGAGTAGTGCTCACAACAGAGGGAGGTGAACCTTACAATTTACAATTGTCTTTGATTTGAAGCAGATTCCTTAGGAAAGTTAATATTCTTCAGGTGGAGGATACTTCTAACTGAAGGGTGAAATAAGCAACTTAGAATTATCAGAAAAGGCAGTCTTTCAATCAACAGATGAAGGTGGAGTTTGCTTTACTTGATACAATTGTTAAGATTTTACTGTTTTCTGTTTTCTGCCCTTCTGACTTGATTGGAGTTAGTGATTGACTGTTTGCATTGCAATATTTGTAATACTGTAGTATTCACTGGGCTAAAATTTGTCATAAGCCCTGAATTGAGAGCAGGTTGCAGGCTGTGTATTGGACCCAGACAGTCCCTAGGGGGTGGAAACTGGTTTTCTTTTGTTTACCTCAGTGTGCCTTATAAGGCCAAGCCAGACTGTGTCAGGAAGTGCTTACATCACAGCTGCTTAACAGCCAATAGCTCTGGAAGAATCTTACAGACCTTGATAAAAGTACTAATTTTAGCAGGCTCATTAGATAACCTCATAGTCTTCAGGTGAAGCTACCTCTGGCTGCAAGCTGCAACACTGGACTTAAGATTTGCAAGAAAGTGAGTAGTGCTCACAACAGAGAGTGAACCTTACAATTTACAATTGTCTTTGGTTTGAACAGATTCCTTAGGAAAGTTAATATTCTTCAGGTGGAGGATACTTCTAACTGAAGGGTGAAATAAGCAACTTAGAATTAGCAAAAAAGGCAGTCTTTCAATCGACAGAGGGAGGTGGAGTTTGCTTTACTTTTGTTACAAGTGTTAAGGTTTTCAGTGCAGGAAGAGTTTAAACCCACATAGGCTAAATACTGTTTTCTGTGTCTGCCCTTCTGCACAGCTGACGTGTTTTGGGGCTGACTGTTTTCAGAGCACAAGTCACCAGGCTCTTTTGGGGCTGGGGAGGTTTACCTGTGTCTGACTTGGATGTTTGGATTTTTCTCTGTTTGATTAGCAGGGTATTTTCTCTGTCAAATTGGTTTGAAGCAGTATTACAAATTGTCGTGTATGGCATCTTGCTGACAGGAAGGCACTCATCGCATCGGTAGGTCAGGAGCAGTTTAGCTGATTGTTTCTGTGGAGGGCAGAGTTTAGGCCCAACTCTTCCCACCCCTCACCCCACCCACCCCTGGAAATAGTTCATTTATACCTGGGGTTCTGACATCATTTCCTCAAAAGGGCAAGGTACACATCACTGTCATATCCTGTCTAGCACACTGCACTGACAATATAAGCAAACACATTATATAAATACATATATTTCTATATAACGCACCAATCACACACACACACACAAAAAAAACAACTAAATAAGGTAGACAGTTATGTGGGGAGTAGTACAATGTAATGGCTGTGGGGCAACAGTCTTCTGGGAGTCTTTCTGGAGGATGAGATGCTGCCCTGTTTGCAGACAGCTATCTGCCCTGAGGGAGGAAGTTGCCCATCTTCAGGCCACACTGGACAGTGGCAAGGGAACCTCCCCCATCCAGGGAGCACCACAGCCACCACCACTACCTCAGAGGTTGCGAAGAAAGCACAGCAGTTGGACCACAGTGGGCTCAGGGAGGGTAAGGGTGGTGGAACAGAGGCACACCCAGTCAGTTGTTACACTCCACAATCCATACACCATTCTGGGGGAGCATAGTTCCCCTATGGATGCACCCGCAGAGGAGACTAAGGAGGGTGCAGACAACTGTCACAAGGGAGGCCCTCAGGAAGGAGGCAGAGGGCACCACAGGGAAAGAAAGCAGCTCCTGGTTGGGGACTCAATTGTGGGGATAGAACTGGGGGCAGGGAAAACTGAGTAAGGTGCCTGCCTGGTGCCATGGCTTGGAGGGACAGGAAGCACATCCTTAGGATCACGAGAACAGTTGCACGGGAGTCTGAGCTGGACATCATTGTCCACCTAGGGACAAATGACTTGGCTCATCATGAGATTAGAGCAGTGCAAAGGACTTTGTAGAGTTGGGGAGGGGCTTAGACAAGTAGCACACACAGTATCCTTCTCAGAGGTGCTGCCTGTCAGTGGCATGAGTGAGGCGGTACTTGCACCATGCAGTTTAACAAATGGTTGAAAAAATGGTGTGGAGCACAGGGTTTGGCTTCATTGGGGACTGGGGTTCCACCTGGAGGACACCAGCCTATACTGGCAGGATGGTCTGCATCTGTCCAGGAAGGAACAAGTCTTTTGGGCAATCGGTTTAAATGCTTCATTGGCAAGCCTTTAAATTAATCAAGGGGAGGCACTGATAAGCAGAAGGAAATCCCAGCCTCCCCTACAAAACAGGGTACTAAATGAGAAAAGACCAAGGTAGAAAGGTCAGTGGGGGTTGCAGCTACAAAGGTAAAAGCCATCAAAAATGGAAACAATAGTACCAATGCCCGTAGTCTGGGTAACAAGCTTCCTGAATTAGTGGCCTTGATGGAGGAGGAAGATCTGGATATTGTGGCAGTCACAGAAACATGGTACAAGAACCATGACTGGGATGTAAACATACCAGGATACACTATCTACAGGACGGACAGGGAGGGTAAAAGAGGAGGAGGAGTAGCTCTCTACATAAGAGAAGAAATCAAAGCAACAGAACAAAAGGGTAAACAGGGAGGAGAAGAAGCACTGTGGGTCAATTTGGAGGCAGGCAATGGCACCACAATCCGCACAGGGGTTGTATACAGACCCCCCTCTCAGGGGGAGGAAATGGACAAGGAAATGATAGAAAGTATACTTAGAATGGCAGATAAAGGGAGATATTGCTGATGGGTGATCTGAATATGCCAGATGTTAACTGGAGTGCAGTTGCAGCAGCCACTTCTAAGAGTGGGGTTATTCTAGATGCCCTACAGGGGGCATGCCTTAGACAACTAGTATTGGAGCCCACTCGAAGGGAGCAATCTTAGACCTGGTTCTCTCAAATGGAGATGAAGAGTGGATCACAGATGTAGAAGTGGGTAGCCATCTGGGAACTAGCAACCATCGAACAGTATGGTTCACAATAAACACAGCAATAGAGTCAAGCCATACAAAGACAAAGGTACTGGATTTTAGGAGGGCTGACTTTGCCAAAATGGGTGAGTGCCTAAGGAATGCGCTAGCAAATGGGCAGGAAGGAGGGGTGGAAGAACAATGGGGAATAATAAAAACTGCCATCACAGAGGTAACAAGCCTTTGTGTAAAGCAAATAAACAAAACGAAATGAGGTAAGAAACCACTATGGTTCTGAAAGGAAGTGGCAGTGAAGGTTCAAGAGAAAAAGAAAGCATTCAGGAAGTACAAGGAATCACAGACGGAACAGGACAGAGAACTGTATCAGTTAAAGCAAAAGGAAGCGGGAAAGGCAGTCAGAACAGCAAAGGCCCAAACCGAGGAAAAGATAGCCAACTCAGTTAAGAAGGGGGATAAAACCTTTTATAGGTACATCAGGGAGCAAAGGAAGACCAAGGGAGGGATAGTGAGGCTTAATAAAGGGAGGGAGGGTGGGCAGAGGGTGACTGTGAAAAGGCAGAGATACTAAACAAATATTTTTGCTCATTATTTACAAAGGAAGAAGGGGAGGTACCTAAAACAAACAGTAGAAACACTCTGGATACAGAAGTTGATACCAGCCCATTTACAGAAGAAAGAGTTCTGAAAGAGCTCTTAAAACTGAAGGTGGACAATGCAATGGGGCCTGATGGGATTCATCCCAGAATTCTAAAAGAACTAAGGATAGAACTAGTGACACCACTGACTACCCTCTTTAACAAATCATGGGAGGATGGGGTGGTACCTGAGGACTGGAGGAGGGCAGATGTGATTCCCCTTCACAAAAGTGGGAGCAAGGCAGAAGCAGGAAACTACAGACCTGTTAGTTTAACCTCAGTGGCAGGAAAATGATGGAATCACTTCTGAAAGAAAGAATTGGCGTATCTAGAGCCAGAGGGGCACAGGACCCAAGACAGCACATGGATTCACAGCGGGAAGGTCATGCCAGACAAATCTGATAGATTTCTTTGACTGGGTGACCAAAGTAGTTGATCAGGAGGGCTGTGGACATGGCCTACCTAGACTTTAGCAAGGCATTTGACACAGTCCCATGCAAAGATTAATATACAAGTTAGCTAGCCTGAGAGTGGGTCCCAAGATGACAGCTTGGGTAAAAATTGGCTGGAGAATAGGACACAGAGGTAATAGTAAATGAGTCCTCTGAAAAAGGGGGTTAGCAGTGGGGTACCACAGGGTTCAGTATTAGGACCGGTCCTCTTCAATGTCTTTATAAGCAACATTGCAGAGGGACTGGAAGGAAAAGTATGTCTCTTTGCAGATGACACAAAGATCTGCAACAGAGTTGATACACAAGGTGGGGTGGAAAGGATGAGAAGGGACTTGGCAAGGTTAGAGGAATGGTCAAATGTATGGCAGCTTAGATTCAATGCTAAGAAGTGCAAGGTAATGCACCTGGGAAACAAAAACCCAGGGAAGAGTACACAATGGGGGGTGAGATACTAACAACAACAAAAATGGAAAGGGACCTGGGGGTAGTCATATCAGATGACCTAAAGGTGGGAAAGCAATGTGAGAGGGCAGCAAGGAGGGCTGGGAGGATACTGGGATGCATAGGGAGAGGCATCACCAGTAGAAAACAAGAAGTTATTATCCCTCTGTACAGACAGCTGGTGAGACCACATCTGGAGTACTGCGTGCAGTTCTGGAGACCCAATCTCCATAAAGACATAGACAGGATGGAAGCTGTCCAGAGGAGGGCAACTAAAATGGTGCAGGGTCTGCACGGAAGACATATGAAGAGAGACTTAGGAGCTTAATATGTATAGCCTCGAGAAAGGAGGAGAGGGGGACATGATAGAAACTTTCAAGTACCCCAGGGAATCAACAAAGTCCAAGAGGGTAGCATCTTTCAAAAGAGGTGTGCAAGAACAAGGGGCACAATTTGAAGATAGAAGAGGCGGCTCAGAGGTAATTTAAGGAAGTATTTTTCACAGAGAGGGTTGTGGATGTATGGAACAGCCTTCCAGAGGAGGTTGTGGAGTCAAAAACAGTGGTGGAATTCAAGCATGCATGGGACAGTCATAAGGCAATTCTAGGGGGTTGGGGTAGGAAGAAGTAGGCTGCTGGTTAACTAGGATTTGCAGCTTATCCATCAGGTAGGGAAATGGGCAGACTGGGTGGGCCAAGCGGTCCTTATCTGCCGTCAAATTCTATGTTTCTATGTTAAGTCCACAGGCTTTCCTGGTATGCAATATGTGAGCCGGACCACTGGTTTCACAACTATTCCAGATCTTTTAGGTGTAGAGGGCATTAGCACTGACACTTCAGCATTAGAATCCAGGTTCATGACTCCCGACTCATTGTATACCAATAAAGCAGCTTCTGAAGAAAGGGGCACCTCTGCACTCTCTTGAGATTCAGAATTGGTAATAGGTTCTTCACTTTGCACACAACCTTGGTTCTCTGGTTCTTAAGGCTCATTCTCATCTGAAAGTAGTATTTCAACAAAATTCGAGCCATCCAACACACGGTTAGCAGTTTCAAGAATAGCCATATTTTCTTGGCCACGAAATAGTTCATTTAGCACACTCAGTCCAGCATCATTTTTTTGTTCACTTACAAGCTCACCTTCATCTTGCGATTCATTTGCTGGTTCACCATTTTCTCTGTCAGAATCAAGCACTTTAATGTCAGGCAACTCTACTAAGCAAAGTAAAAACCATCTAGGCCCTACAAATTGTATATTTTGCCTGCTATACCCATTGTCTCATTTTTCTTACACGTTAAATGGTTTTACTGGGCCTTGTATATATGTAAATTGTTGTATATTATCTTTTTATGTTATTGTCCGATTGCTTATGTTATTCTTGTCTATGTAAAAATACTTGTACTCTTATTTATATGACCACTCAGGTCCATCTTGTAAATGAGCTTCGCTCAATGATGTTCGCCTGACTAAATAAAGATTTGATTGATTGATTGATTGAAAGGGAGTCAGCTATGTCAGAAGTCACTCTTTGTGCATAACTCTCAGGAGGTTCAGGTACAATTGAAAAAGCAGGATTGTCTGAGGTCACTGGGTTGCTAGAGTCACCAACAAAAGTAGGACGATAAGCTCCTTGGAAGAGTTGGCCTAATGTGAGAGAAGGGTAACAAGCAACACCACATTCACTGTTATTATCTTCAGAGTCAGCAACATTATTATGCATGGCATTACTGGTTGAAGACACTGGCCGTTGAGCAGCAGGAGGCTGAATTAACTATTTCTTACAAGCAGCAGATCTGGTAGCAGGCCTGGTTGGAGCAGTATCTGAAGGTGCTGCATCCAAAACTATTTGCCCAATAGGCGGAAGGTGATTCCTGTGTATTGTTTTTACAGCTCGAGGATCTCCTTCTGGTCGCACTTTATACACTGGAAGATCATCCAGCTTGCTGATTACAATGTATGGTGTATGACTTCAGCGGTCGGCTGTTTTACGGTTTCCCTGGAAACCAAGATTTTTCATTAACACACGATCTCCAGACGCTAATTCATGGGCTTTTAATCGTTTGTCACGATGTGCCTCGTTAGCTAGATTTTTCTTTGCCACCATAGTGTTGCCAGTTGGTAAGCATGGTTTAATTGCACTTTTAATTTCTTAACATATTGTAGGTAATTATCTTTTATTTATTTTATTTTTATTTATTGAAGTCTTGGATGACACCTGTGAGCAGATGCTCGTTGAGAGGTTCCACATCAATACAGTAACACAAAAATACACATTAATTAGGAACTGACTGGACTCCATCAGGTGAGATTCCAAAACAAACATCAACAGGAAGGCGTGCCTCTCTGCCAAACATGAGCTGATAAGGTGAAAATTCTGTGGCATCATTTTTGGTCCAATTATAAGCATGCATCAAGAAGCTTATCTGCTGACTTCACCTTGGTTTATCTTTGAGATGCAGAGTGCCAAGTATATCAAGTAAGGTTCTATTAAACCTCTCCGACTGCATATCCCCTTACAGATGGTAGGGAGTGGTTCTAGATTTTCTCACACCACAGCTAGACAAGAGCTCTTTAATCAGTCTGCATGCAAAGTCCCGGCCTTGAGGGGGTGGTACCCTACAATCTGTCTACAGGTATTACCTGCCATTACCCCAGGTGGAGGCACTGTGCTATTTCTTCTCCTGTCCACCAGAGAACCCAGGCCAGCCCCCTCAGAGGAGTGTCCAGGTGGGAGCCGTAGGCCCTAAAAATAGTCAAGGTGAGTCAAGGGGCTCTTAAAGAAATAAATTATAAGAAAGAAAAATTACCAAAGGAACAAAGAAAACAGCCATACTGTAGTGTACAATACTGTACATGTTGGTACTCCATAAGAGGCCCTAAATCCAAAACTGATATCAGTTCAATGGGCTTGCGCAACTGAATGAGATGTATGTTTGTGTGACTTTGATACATTGTGGCTGTTCGCCTCTCTATCTGTGGGATATACCACTCTGTAGGAGTATGATGCAAGAAACCCTAGAGGAGGGTTCCCTTCATAGGTGCCGCTGGAATGATTCCCTTGGCTAAAGGTACCTTAGGAAGGAGCCCAAAAAGAATACCTGAAAGGGTGTCGAGCAGGAGGCGAGAAGTCAAAATAATCTTGAGAACGGAAGATTGTGGAGATATACTGATGGGTAGGATGAGAGAGAGATGGGAGGTGATGAGAACTATGCAGTAGAATGGAATCTGACATGATGGAGAAGGACGGGACTTCCTAAGGAGAGAGGGAACAGCCAGGCCACCATCCGACTCCATCCAACAGTGGAACTAAACTGCGGAACCTAAGGAAACTCCAACCCTATCTAATATTATGACCACTGGAATGGAGGAGAGGAAGAAAACCCTTGAGGAGGAACATCTGGGGATCCAAGGCCTAGGTTGTCTTTCCTCCATGCTGAAGGATGTTTTGATTAGTGATGGCTCACCTACCGCAATTTAGAAAGGAGATCGAGGGAGGAGGAAAATGTTCCAATTTAGAGGAAGCTGTCACTCTGTCCTTCTAAAGGGACAGCTGTTGTGGGTTGTGGGCATTGTCTCTGCAACTAGATGTTCAAAAGCAAGAAAGGAGAGAGAGAGAGAGAGAGAAATGACTGCTGATGCACTCAGCTGGCCTATGCAAGCCTGTGAAACAGACCAGGTGAACCAGAGGTGGTCAGACAGAGAATGGTGTAGAGGGTGCCTCCGAACCCGCTCGGGCAGCTAAAGGAACCCGTTAATAAGAGGCCAATACAGCCAGCCCCAAGCCAAGGGGCAATAGATATGGAAGGCATGTCTCAGAGTGGACAGCAGGTCAAGTCAGGTAGCGTGGACTCGAGAGGGTTATGCTCAAGTAGTTGATATGAAGGAGTAGATCCACAGAGAGGTCAGATGAGCGAAGGAGACCCAGATGCGGTCAAGAGAAGACTGATGGTGATAATAACCACAGGAGTGCAGCAGTTTGATGAGGTAGCATAAGACCCAATGAGAGGTATGCTCAATTAATCAATGTAATTGAGAAGACCCTGAGGTCAGACTGAGCAAAAGGAGAACCAGACTCATGTCATGAGGAAGCTGCCCGTGATTGGTAACCATGAGAGTGCATGCCAACTGGGTCCATTGAGAGCAAAATTAGGAATGGATAGAACTGCATTAAGGGAGGAACGTGAGAGGCCCGGTGAAGCCGGCAGCCGACAGTGATGTAGGCAGTACTAGGAGGATATCTGAATAGGTTTGACTAAAATGAGGGAATAGGGTCAGAGGAGGAGAAGAGTAGGTCGGGTGATATGCAGGAGGGAATATTAGGTGATGTGAATGAGTAGGGTATAGTGGTAGCAGGAGGGAATAGCGGGATGGCAGGATAAGGAAGCCCCCATAAGAAAGCAGAGCTCAAAGAAGGAGAGGAAAGGAGGGTGGAGGGAATGGGAGGTAGGGTGCAGAAGGTTGGTACCAAGCAGCAGGAGGGCAGGGCGAAGCCAGCAGCCGACGCTGAGCTATGAATACCAGGAAGAAAACAAGGTACAATGGTAGGAAGGAGGAGATCAGATGAGAACCGACACTGGGAGTGGCAGGCCCTAGAAAATGGTGACCGCCACCTGAAACAGGAGCCTGGAATTAGTACTGGAGAATGGGACCTGAACACAGGGTAACAACAGGAGAGGCGCAAAAGAGGCCGGCTATGAGAAGTGTGAGTCCAGGAGTGAGACGTAGCCATGAACAAGCCACGTAAAATGGCTTGAGGCCAGACTGAGACTGCCAGGGACAGGCAACAGACAGGTACAAAGTCAAGAACAAGGAAAGCAAAAAACTAGAAAGGAGCCTAGTAGACCTGGCTAGCCAGCACAGAACATGATGGAAGCAATGCGGATGGCGCACCAGATTGTTGTAAGGGTAGGTGCTCGAGGAAGGTTAGGCAAGGGAAGCAGAGGAATTAGAGAAGCAGGAGACAGATTCACTGGTACAGCAGGACAGACAGACAAGGCAAAAAATCCACAGAGAAAAACCATGGGAAGCTCCAACACTCCATCAAAATCCAAAACAGTTCGTGCCACGGTGCCACCACACCCGATGATAGCAAGTGCACCTCAGAGTTGAGGCTATACAGCAGAACCCAAGTGGCCAAGGAACTGAGGGCCAAAGCACACAAAACAGGTAGAGAGCAGTGCTGAGGGTAGCATGGGGAGGAAACGGGCAACCTAGTGAGTGAGGACCAAATGAAAGCCAGCTGTGTCAGTGGAGGAAGAACCAAGAGGAAAGAAATCAGCAAGGCGATAGGAGTGAGGAGAGTTTTGGGGCAGGCAGGACAGAGAGCCGGCAAGCAACTGAAGAGCAAAGGCAAGATGCCAATGCCGAGGCGGGAGGCCCAGACAGAGCCCGCTACCCAGGTCTGCAGGAGAGGGAGGCGAAATGTGGACAAACCGAGCGCGAGTGACAGGGAGCCAGACACCCATGATAGAGATGGGCAGCATGGAGGTAGCAGCTGACAGTGAAAGTGTGGCCAGAGCCCAGTGGGCAGAGTGGGGGAGGAGAGAAAGAATGCCAGGAAGGTATGGGGAAGGTCAGGAAACACACCGAAAAAGACGCCAGTGTCCTAATTCACAGTAACAAAGATCTTATGGCAAATGCAAAGCTGGTGGTAAAGCAGAGTAATGGCAGGGTTCGGTGCACAGAAAGAAAAGCGAGCGCAAATGAGAAATCGGGAGGGCAGCATGGAGGACCGAGCCTCCAGCTGCAGCAAAGAAAATGAATGAGAACTAGCCCGGAGGGGGCCTTTTTAGGCCTGGTTGGGGGAGTGGTTTGTTGCTTCACCCATTGAACGCCGGCCAGCCCTTAGGTGTCAATTTTGTTAACAAGTTTGGCTTGGGTTAGCAAAACAAACATGTAAGCTTTTCTGGCTTGTAAAACAGAGGTTTGTACCAGCTCAGCATGGAGTGCTCAGAGACTACACTGAAAAAGCTCCCTGGCTGAACCAGGAAAATAAAATAAACTCTTGAGAGTACTAGAAATCTAAGAATTTATTCTAAATCTCATGTGCTGGGGCTGAGGTACTGTAAATACGTTACTGAAACATCATGAGTGTCATGAAGTTATCTGCCACTGCATCACCCAGCCAATCAGAAGGCTTCGGCTAGTCCCCTAAGACCTGGTCTGAGACCAGTTTCTTTGTTGCACTTGGTTGTTTTTTTTGTTATGTTTTGTTTTTGTTTTTTTTTGCACTTTACACCCTTTAGTGTATATTGACTATTTCAACACTGCACTGCCAGGGAGCACCACTTCTGTGACATTTGAGGTTTAAAGAATTTTAGAGAAATCAGGCTTCAAACCCAAACCTCCTGGATCACAGCTTTGTGCCCTTGTGACATTAACTGGTCCCAGAGTAGTTAAAAAGAGAAACTGGTCTCAGACTAGTTCTGTAGGGCAAAAGAAAAACTGGTCTCGGACCAGGTCTTAGGGAACTGATCTTCCTAGACTAATCAGAGGCAGCCAGTCCAAATAGGTGGGATAAGACTCCAAGTCTAACCTTGCATGGGGCCCCTCAAACCGCAAGGGTCCACCACAAAATAGCTAAAACTAAACAGTGCTAGAAAAAAAACAAACAGTGCTGTCGAAAAGCTGCAAGACAAAACCTCGTCCCTGCAAAACACCTAAGGGAAAAATGTAGATTTCTGTCCAGCACGTACATTTTCTCCATGCTTTTTTGAAGTGTATATTTACAATTCCAACACCACACTGCATGGATCATCACACCAGTGAAATTTCAGGTAGAAAGCATGTCAGTGGGCTCAGCGTGGTATGCATCGTGCCATCTGCGGCATTTTTCTCTTAGCTGTTTTACAGGAACAAGGTTGTCCTGCGACTTTTTGACTGCACTGTATTGCCCAGCACTGTAATTCCGAAGCTACTTTGATGGCATCTGAAACCACAAGGCCATCACTGGGGGCTGATACCTGTACCCCTTCTGCTGAACACACAAGGCGCTCACCAGATGTTTCTATGCTACAGGTGTACAGTATGCCCTTACCCAAACCTGGCTTACCTCATCTACCCCACCCATGTCGTCCTCACCTCTGCTGTCTCATGTTTGGAATGCCATTGCTACAGTAGAGATGTACTCTGACTACCTGTGGCACTGCCTCTGTATCTCCGAGGCATACACTCCTGGTCCATACTTATCGTTAGTTTAATAAACTCTGTTTTATTATATTCTTTTTATTATGTTCCTACCCTCATTTGTGAAATTATAGTCCCACCTATAACTGTGTTATTATATTCCTACCCATCTCTGTTTTATTCCTACCATATGTGTGGTATTATAGTATATTCCCACCTATTACTGTTTTATTATATTTCAGCCCATCTCTTTGTTAATATATTTCTACCCATATCTGTGGAATTATATTCCCATCTATTGCTGTGTTGTTATATTCCTACTCATCTCTCTGTTATTATATTTCTGCTCATATCTGTGGTATTATATTCCCACCTACAGTATCACTGTGGTATTACAGTATATTCCCACCTACAGTATCACTGTGGTATTACAGTATATTCCCACCTACAGTATCACTGTGGTATTATATTCCTACCTGTATGTTTGCTATTGTACTCATACCCAGGTATTATATTCCCTGTCCCACCTATCACTGTGCTGTCATAGTGCTACTCATCGCTTTTTTTTTTTTATATTCCTACTGTGGCATTATATTCCCATCTATCACTCTACTTTTATATTCCTACCAGTTTCTGTGTGATTATATTCCTATACATCTGACCGTGCACAATGTCTCAAATGCGAGGATCTCTCTGCACTTTTTGTGCTTCAGTCTTCATCACAGTCTATGCTCATATGTTGTTGACTTTGCTTGACTGCGAGTATTTGATTGTTTGACTGCATTTACAGTATGTCCTTTTTTGCTTATCCTCTTTTATCAATGCTGCTACATTGTTTACACATTCAGCCCTCAGTCTGCTTTGCCTTGTAGCTTTGATCTGTGTTGCTACATTGTTATTCTGTCATTATTCAATTGCCCACTGGCATTTAGTGACCCTTTTTATTTACTCTTCTTCGTTATTGTCAGTGTTACTACGCTGTTTGCTCACCGTTGCCTTTGACTGGCTATTTACATTTGCTTGCTCGCTTTATGTACTTACACTACTTGGTCTGACTGACCTTACCCACGCTTGTTTGATTGTTGACTAACCTCTATGGAAGAGTAAAAAAAGGTCATTTTGTCCAACAAGACATTCCCTATTTGGCTGAGTTCCATCCCACCTTTCAACTTAATCACTATATACCCTTCAAGACAATACCCTCTTGTTCTAAAAATAATTTTTTTTCCCCTTAAACATGTTCATACTACTTCCTCTGGCAACATATTATGTAAGTAATAAGCCACAACAGGGTGTGCATTATAGGATTTTAGTGCATGCCATGGGGGTGTCATAGGGCATGAGGCCAAAGGTTGAGTGACCTCACCCCACTGGGAAGTACATTAATATCCTATGATGCACACCCTGCAGGGGTTTATTACACTTTATAAAATGGTTCTAAGTATTTTTGGGGGGAGGAAAATGACATTCGGTACCTGATCATGCATTTATAGAGATTTCATGCACGGTCAGGTGACATCTCTCGGCCAATGAAATTTCTAGATTTTTCTTGCCATTTTATAAATATATTTATTATCATTTGAACAAAGACATTCTGTCTGAACTCTGTACTTACTCCAAGTTTCCTAATTTCTAGATTATGCCCAATAGTTGTTGAATTCCTCACCAAAATAACAAATTTGCCTGCATCAACTTGATCAATCCCCTCCATAATTTTGGCAACTTCAATTAGATCGTACTGTGGTCCTGCTCTGTCTCAGCCCCCTTCCCACAGAATGAACCCGACCCTCCAACTCCACATTAGTGCTGCTTACCTCCTCTTTCCATCTCCAAGGGTTTGCCAACTGTGACGGGGTCTGGCTATGCCAGATCCAACATCCCATTTCCTCCTGAGTGCAGAGGCAAGAGTTCCCTGGGTAGGGATGGGTGGTAAAGTGATAGGGATTGGGACCCTAGTTTGCCCAGGATCATCCTTCACAAGTACACTGAGATGCCAGCACTCAAGGGATTCAGTGCTTGTGCATGCAGAACCTGCAGGGCACAGCCTGACTGACAGTCTCCCTGCCCGCTGTACCACAACTGCACTGCCATCCTTGGTGACCCAGTTGGCAGTGTTGTAATGACAACAGCCACCCTCCCTCCCAGAGGAAGAGAGGGCCCTGTGAGCTATCATTTCCTGAGCACGTACTGTATACAGTACGTGCTCATTGAAGATCAGTCAGTGGCTGGCTGGTGGTGGTGAGTACGGAGCTGTGCCAGTGCCGGCTCAGTTTTGGGGAGGGGAGGGAGGGAGGGAGCGGGTGGTGGGATAATGCCTGTTGGGGTGGAGGGGAGTGGGGGCTGCTAGATCACCAGGGATGTGAATTATTTATTTAAAAAGGGATCAGGGATGGGGGGGACTGCTAGACCACCAGGGACAGGAATTATTTATTTAAAAAGGGATTGGGGATGGCAGGACTGTTAAACCACCAGGGATGGGAATTATTTATTTCAAAAAGGATGGGGGATGGGGGGACAGCTAGACCACCATGGACAGGAATTAATTTATTTAAAACGGGATCAAGGATGGGGGAACTGCTAGATCATCAGGGATGGGACTTAATTTATTTAAAAGGGGATCGGGTATGGGGTGGCCACTAGACCACTAGGGTTAGGAATTATTTATTTAGAACGGGATCAGGGATAGGGGACTGCTAGACCACCAGGGCTGGGAATTATTTATATAAAAAGGGATTGAGGATGGGGGGGACCACTAGACCAACAGGGACGAAAATTATTTATTTAAAAAGGGATTGAGGATGGGGCAGTCTACTTGACCACCAGAGACATCTTTATTTTTCATATCTGGGGTAGGGGTGGGGGTGCCGGGGGATCAGGGGTGGGGTGGCGTTAGATCACCAGGGAATGATTTTATGTAACATTGTAATATACAGTCAGATTGGTGCTGTGGGGGGAAGGGGTGCTGCTAGCCACCAGGGATTTGCTAGAGTGGCACACAGCCACCCCACAGCTTGCTGTAAACCCTCCTGATGCGCTGCCTGTTTGGCACATGGCCAGGTTTGCAGCAAACCAAGGGGACTTTGCCATTGGACTCTGCCTGACAGAAAATTGAGTACAGGGTCCTTGGCACACTGGGCTTTGATGCAAGCTGCCTTTTGCTGCAGCTTACGTCAGTCTAAGAGCCCTTTGAGAATAGAGGCCAGGGGTTGAAGACCTACTCTGTATGCCCATTATTGGATGCATAGGGCCAGGCACCAACTTGCCTAAACTATTATAATGATCCGGTAGCACTAGCATAGTTATGGTTGCTCATCAGTTCTATGCCAAACCTGTTTTATTGTTTGCTGCTTGCTGGATTTAAATGAAGCTTTCAGGATTTGTTGCTGGTAGAGAATCTACAATCCCTGAAAGTTTTGTGAGGATTAGTTAAGCTGTTTTGAGTTGTTTTGGTGGTAAAAACAGTAAAATTCTAACTTTCCATTATTTTTTTCCTTAATTTTTGCTCATCTTCAGAAAAACTTAACATTTTGTCATTTCTTTCTTGAATTTTCGTTCTCGTCTACAGAAAAACTGAAAAACTTAATTTTGTGAAATTTGGTGTGGTGGATTTAGGATTTACTAGTGGGTTAGACATCTGAATTTTTGGTAATTTTTTTCTTTTTTAGGTTTTTAAAACAATAGGTTCTGAACATGCATGGTTGGTACAAATTGAGTTTAGTAATAGCATACCACGTGCATAGAAAATTTTCCTTTGTAATCCAATGGATTGGTTATTTGCAACTTTGTGTTTGAATGTGTCAGTATTTTGGATATTTTAATTTTTGTGCTATGATGTACAGAGAAAAGTATAAAAGTGTAAATTTTAGAAATTGCTATATTGTAGTATAGGATGGGGTTGAAGGATTTCTGGGGTGGTGCAGTATAAAAGGTTTTACTAGTTTTTAATAAAACAAAAGGTGTTTTGGATTGGGGGATGTCCCTTCAGAAGTAGGACAGGCAGTGCTTCTGATGGCAATATTAAATAGAAAAAGGTTATCTGTATCCCCTTGGGAGCAGAACAGACAGCAGTTCTGAGGGGGAATACAGTAAAAAACCAAAATTATAGTGTGGCTGTCCCTTCGAGAGCAGGCCAGGCGACGCTTCCAGGGAGAACATTTATTTAAGAAAAAAATGTTCTCCATCTCTCAGGAACAGGGGAGGCAGTTTCAGAGGGAAAATAAAGAAAACGGTAGTAAGTCGGCGGGGGGTCACCTTGGGAGGAGGGCACTCAGTGCTCCCACTAGTGTATTCATCTATGTAGCGAAAACAGAAAAAAGAATTGTGGGTGGGAGGATGTCCTCTTGAAAGCAGGGCAGGCTATGCTCCTGAGAGGAACAATTAAAAAAAAATGAGGCTGGGGTAAGATAATGCCACTGTAATGGCAACCATCTGGTGTGGAAGAGGGCAGGGGTAACACTATATGCCAGGGACTTTCTTTGGGTCAGGATATGGGAGGGGTACCACAGGATGCCAGGGACGTTCTTTGGGTCAGGATATAGGAGGGATACCACAGGATGCCAGGGGCTTTCTGTGGGTCAGGATATGGGAGGGGTACCACAGGATGCTAAGGACTTTCTGTGGGTCAGGATATGGGAAGGGTACCACTAGATGCCAGGGACTTTCTGTGGGTCAGGATATGGAAGGGGTACCACTGGATGCCAGGGACTTTCTGTGGGTCAGGATATGGGAGGGGTACCACTGGATGCCAGGGACTTTCTGTGGGTCAGGATATGGGAGGGGTACCACTGGATGCCAGGGACTTTCTGTGGGTCAGGATATGGGGGGGTACCACTGGATGCCAGGGATCTTCTGAGAGTCAGGATATGGGAGGGGTACCACTGGATGCCAGGGACCTTCTGTGTGTCAGGATATGGGCAGGGTACCACTGGATGCCAGGGACTTTCTGTGGGTTAGGATATGGGAGGGGTACCACTGGATGCCAGGGACCTTCTGTGGGTCAGGATATGGGAGGGGTACCACTAGATGCCAGGGACCTTCTGTGGGTCAGGATATGGGAGGGGTACCACTTGATGCCAGGGACCTTCTGTGGGTCAGGATATGGGAGGGGTACCACTAGATGCCAGGGACCTTCTGTGGGTCAGGATATGGGAGGGATACCACTGGATGCCAAGGACTTTCTGTGGGTCAGAATAAGAGAGGGGTACCACAGGATGCCAGGAACTTTCTGTGGGTCAGGATATGGGAGGGGTATCACAGGATGCAAGGGACTTTCTGTGGGTCAGGATATGGGAGGGGTACCACTGGATGCCAGGGACTTTGTGTGGGTCAGGATATGGGAGGGGTACAACTGGATGCCAGGGACTTTCTGTGGGTCAGGATATGGGAGGGGTCACACTGGATGCCAGGGACTTTCTGTGGGTCAGGATATGGGAGGGGTACCACAGGATGCCAGGGACTTTCTGTGGGTCAGGATATGGGAGGGGTACCACTAGATGCCTGGGACTTTCTGTGGGTCAGGATATGGGTGGGGTACCACTGGATGCCAGGGACCTTCTGTGGGTCAGGATATGGGAGGGGTACCACATGATGCCAGGGACCTTCTGTGGGTCAGGATATGATAGGGGTACCACTAGATGCCAGGGACCTTCTGTGGGTCAGGATATGGGAGTGGTACCACTGGATGCCAGGGATGTTCTGTGGGTCAGGATAAGGGAGGGGTACCACAGGATGCCAGGAACTTTCTGTGGGTCAGGATATGGGAGGGGTACCACTGGATGCCAGGGACTTTCTTTGAGTCAGGATACGGGAGGGGTACCACAGGATGCCAGGGACTTTCTGTGGGTCAGGATATGGGAGGGGTACCACAGGATGCCAGGGACTTTCTGTGGGTCAGGATATGGGAGGAGTACCACTGGATGCCAGGGACTTTCTGTGGGTCAGGATATGGGAGGGGTACCACTGGATGCCAGGGACCTTCTGTGGGTCAGGATATGGGAGGGGTACTGCTGGATGCCAGGGACCTTCTGTGGGTCAGGATATGGGAGGGGTACCACTAGATGCCAGGGACCTTCTGTGGGTCAGGATATGGGAGGGGTACCACTGGATGCCAGGGACCTTCTGTGGGTCAGGATATGGGAGGGGTACTACTGGATGCCAGGGACTTTCTGTGGGTCAGGATATGGGAAGGATACCACAGGATGCCAGGGACTTTCTGTGGGTCAGGATATGGGAGGGGTACCACAGGATGCCAGGGACTTTCTGTGGGTCAGGATATGGCAGGGGTACCACAGGATGCCAGGGACTTTCTGTGGGTCAGGATATGGGAAGGATACCACAGGATGCCAGGGACCTTCTGTGGGTCAGGATATGGGGGGGTACCACTGGATGCCAGGGATCTTCTGTGGGTCAGGATATGGGAGGGGTACCACTGGATGCCAGGGACCGTCTGTGCGTCAGGATATGGGCAGGGTACCTCTGGATGCCAGGGACTTTATGTGGGTCAGGATATGGGAGGGGTACCACTGGATGCCAGGGACCTTCTGTGGATCAGGATGTGGGAGGGGTACCACTTGATGCCAGGGACTTTCTGTGGGTCAGGATATGGGAGGGGTACCACTTGATGCCAGGGACCTTCTGTGGGTCAGGATATGGGAGGGGTACAACTGGATGCCAGAGACTTTCTGTGGGTTAGGATATGGGAGGGGTCACACTGGATGCCAGGGACTTTCTGTGGGTCAGGATATGGGAGGGGTACCACAGGATGCCAGGGACTTTCTGTGGGCCAGGATATGGGAGGGGTACCACTAGATGCCTGGGACTTTCTGTGGGTCAGGATATGGGTGGGGTACTACTAGATGCCAGGGACCTTCTGTGGGTCAGAATATGGGCGGGGTACTACTAGATGCCAGGGACCTTCTGTGGGTCAGAATATGGGAGGGGTACCGCTAGATGCCAGGGACCTTCTGTGGGTCAGGATATGGGAGGGGTACCACTTGATGCCAGGGACCTTCTGTGGGTCAGGATATGGGAGTTGTACCACTAGATGCCAGGGACCTTCTGTGGGTCAGGATATGGGAGGGGTACCACTGGATGCCAGGGACTTTCTGTGGGTCAGGATAAGAGAGGGGTACCACAGGATGCCAGGGACTTTCTGTGGGTCAGGATATGGGAGGGGTACCACAGGATGCCAGGGACTTTCTATGGGTCAGGGTATGGGAGGGGTACTACTGGATGCCAGGGACCTTCTGTGGGTCAGTATATGGGAGGGGTACCACTTGATGCCAGGGACTTTCTGTGGGTCAGGATATGGGAGGGGTACCACTAGATGCCAGGGACCTTCTGTGGGTCAGGATATGGGAGTGGTACCACTGGATGCCAGGGACTTTGTGAGGGTCAGGATAAGGGAGGGGTACCACAGGATGCCAGGAACTTTCTGTGGGTCAGGATATGGGAGGGGTACCACTTGATGCCAGGGACCTTCTGTTGGTCAGGATATGGGAGGGGTACCACTGGATGCCAGGGACCTTCTGTGGGTCAGGATATGGGAGGGGTACCACTGGGTGCCAGGGACTTTCTTTGGGTCAGGATATGGGAGGGTACCACAGGATGCCAGGGACTTTCTGTGGGTCAGGATATGGGAGGGTACACAGGATGCCAGGGACTTTCTGTGGGTCAGGATAGGGAGGTACCACTGGATGCCAGGGACTTTCTGTGGGTCAGGATATGGGAGGGGTACCACTGGATGCCAGGGACTTTCTGTGGGTCAGGATATGGGAGGGGTACTACTGGATGCCAGGGAACTTCTGTGGGTCAGGATATGGGAGGGGTACCGCTGGATGCCAGGGACCTTCTGTGGATCAGGATATGGGAGGGGTACCACTAGATGCCAGGGACCTTCTGTGAGTCGGGATATGGGAGGGGTACCACTGGATGCCAGGGACCTTCTGTGGCTCAGGATATGGGAAGGGTACCACTGGATGCCAGGGACTTACTGTGGGTCAGGATATGGGAGGGGTACCAGTGGATGCCAGGGACTTTCTGTGGGGCAGGATATGGGAGGGGTACCATTGGATGCCAGGGACTTTCTTTGGGTCAGGATATGGGAGGGGTACCACAGGATGCCAGGGACTTTCTGTGGGTCAGGATATGGGAGGGATACTACAGGATGCCAGGGACTTTCTGTGGGTCAGGATGTGGGAGGGGTACCACAGGATGCCAGGGACTTTCTGTGGGTCAGGATATGGGAGGGGTACCACTGGATGCCATGGATCTTCTGTGGGTCAGGATATGGGAGGGTTACCACTAGATGCCAGGGACCTTCTGTGGGTCAGGATATGGGAGGGGTACCACTGGATGCCAGGGACTTTCTGTGGGTCAGGATATGGGAGGGGTACCACTGGATGCCAGGGACCTTCTGTGGGTCAGGATATGGGAGGGTTACCACTGGATGCCAGGGACTTTCTTTGGGTCAGGATATGGGAGGGGTACCACAGGATGCCAGGGACTTTCTGTGGGTCAGGATATGGGAGGGGTACCACAGGATGCCAGGGACTTTCTGTGGGTCAGGATATGGGAGGGATACTACAGGATGCCAGGGACTTTCTGTGGGTCAGGATGTGGGAGGGGTACCACAGGATGCCAGGGACTTTCTGTGGGTCAGGATATGGGAGGGGTACCACAGGATGCCATGGATCTTCTGTGGGTCAGGATATGGGAGGGTTACCACTTGATGCCAGGGACCTTCTGTGGGTCAGGATATGGGAGGGGTACCACTGGATGCCAGGGACCTTCTGTGGGTCAGGATATGGGAGGGATACAACTGGGTGCCAGGGACCTTCTGTGGGTCAGGGTTTGGGAGGGATACCACTGGATGCCAGGGACTTTCTGTGGGTCAGGATATGGGAGGGGTACCACTGGATGCCAGGGACTTTCTGTGGGTCAGGATATGGGAGGGGTACCACTGGATGCCAGGGAGTAACTTTGGGGTATTGAAGGGTAGGGTGTACCAATGGATGCCACTGATTTTTAGGAGAGCATGGTGAGAGAGGGTGTGCCACTGAATGACGTGGATTTACTTTAGACAAGTTAAGGGAAGGGGATACCACTCTAAACCAGGGATTTTCCTTGGAGCAGGTTGAGGGAGAGGGTACCACTGTATGCCATTGGTTTTCTTTGGGGAAGAGTAAGGGATAGGGCTACCACTGGACACCAGGGATTTTAATTTGGGCTGGATAAGGATAGGGATACCAATGGATGCCAGGGCATGATGGTTTTAAGGCAAGGTTGGGTAACAAGTACGACTGGGTTCAAAAGACAGTTTGTATAAAAAGATGGCATTGTCAGTTCTGCATTTTCTGTTATTAAATATCCTTTTTCAAAAGTAAGGAAATTGATTGCAAAAAAACTGTGTTAATGAACCAGTAAAGGTCAAAATACCATGCCTAAAAGTTAGGGTGAGAAATGAAGTCTCCTGAGAGACGTGCACCACATTATTGACCTTTCTCTAAGTTTGGCACTCCCTTCTGAAGCTTTTGAATGTAATTGTCTGTGCATCGAAACACAGTGCTGAAATCAGAGTAATGCCAGCAATAAGTTGTATATCTGTTCAAGCCCCGAGAAAAGCATGCCACAGAGTCACCAAGGTTCGGGGACTTCATTTTTTACCCTAACTTTGAATTTTCCTACTGTATAGGTTTTGTATTTTGACCCTAACCAGTGCATTAACATAGTTTTTTGCAATAATTTTTTTTAATGGTCTATCCTGACTTTGTCCCCAGTGGTAGATGTATTCAAAGTTGAAAGCATGCTACCATGAACTGCTGTTGCAACTACAGTTGTGGCCACTGATGTGGTCAGATATTTTCAGACATGTCACAATATTTCTAAAGAGATTTTGTGGTGGCCCTAAAGTCGAAGTGTTGGCATGCAGAAATTTCTCTGCTCGGCACTTCTAGGAACTGAAAAACTCTGCAACAGGTGGTGAGGGGTCAGTGACCAGCGTACTGGGTCTCCCCCCAACCACCGTAACACCTCTGGAGCATCCCATCCAGCACTGGAACACAGCCACAGCTGCCCAGTCAGAGCCATTGCCTGTTTTGGTTGACAGAGCCAATCAAGCGGGAAATATAAAACCCACTCACAACTTTCAGCAGCATCGGTGCATCTAGGGACTAAAAGACTCTGCAAGACGTTGTGAGTGGCCTGCAACCAGCATACCAGATCTCCTCTCCACTGATGACTGCTGCAATGTCCTCAGGAGCAGGATCAATGGTTCCTTCCAGCACTGGAACACAGCCACCGCTGCCCAGTCAGAGTGCTTGCTTGTTTTAATGGGTGGGGCCAAATTGCCATTTCCTCAGACTAAGCTGACAAGTGGTCCACCATGCTGAGGGCCAGAGTGCTAAGGGCTGCACACCGTGGGTGTCAAATGTGGAGGTAGCTGGTGGATGGCAATGCTGTCCAAATGGTAAGTGTTCTAAGTGACTGGTTGGTACTGTCAGTAATTGGACTATAACTCATTACTGTAAGCCCATATGCATTCTGCATGGTTAGTCTACAGTTTGCTCTTTTATTATCCTATTTAACTGTGGTATGTTCTTTGCTGTTATTTTTACTTGTAAGTATTCCAGGTTACATCCAATCAGGGAGTTTCCTTTTGCAGTTGACATTTCCCAGGTCAGATTACTTGCTGGTATTCAGTGTCCCTGGACTGTGTATTCCAAACCATTGTGGCCCCTGGGTTAAAATTGTTAGCCCTTGGCTTGTTTCTTGTACAAGTTTAGTCCTAGCTGAGTGGCCCCTATCCATGAGCTTCATAGTAATCCAGATTGGACAACACTAGCTGCTGCTTCACTGGGTTACTGTCAACTGTGGGATATTTTGGTGTGTTTACTTATGCATATCACCAGATGCGCTGCAGTCCTCTTTTAGGCTGCTTACTACCTGCCTGGTCCCTTGTCCTGGTAGACTAGCCTATAAACCTGTGTACTACTTCTTAATTTATCCTCAGCTGGCCTTCCCTTTGTATGCCTACTAAAATGGCCTTTTCGGAGCTGACCCTAGCTCTATTGTATATCAGCTCCTTTATCTGTCTTAATTGTCTAGTAGTTTATCCACTTGCTCCTCAGTACAGTAAACAGGATGAGCATCTAAAGCCCTTTACTCTTGCATGGACCCCATAGCAAATCCCCTAGGCCTACAGTTACTACATGGCTTTTATGCCAGAGGTAACTGCTATATGCTGTCCTGCTATTTGCAGAGATTTAAACCTAGGAATCTTGTCCCAGTCCCAAACCTACTAACTAGGCTGTTACTAATAGTCCTATTGTTCTCTGATGGAGGCATAAAACCCAATCCTGGATCTATCCCTGCTTTCTCCCGGATTTCATCCCCTATGGATCCCACTTGGTCGAACAGAAAGGGCCTATAACTAATCCATATGAATATCAACAGCTTAAGGCTGAAGCTGCCTGAACTTGGGGCCTGGGTAGGGCCCTACTCCTGATGTTCTCACTATTACTGAAACCTGACTGAAGCCACATGTCCTCTTGCATGAAATTGAGATCGCCGGCAATAGTGTATTTAGGAAAGATTGGATGGATAAGAAATGAGGTGGTAGGGCTGCCTGATGGGTCAGCAGAGGTGTGTACTGGTGACCCGGGTTCTGGAGCAGGCTCAGGGAGCCAGGTCAGGCATCGGAGGGATAGCACTGCCACACAGCAGCACTCCCAGCCAGGGGAGGGAGATGCCCAGGCTTCAATGCCATAGTGACCCCATCATGTGGTGGGCTGAGGAAGCTTTCCACCCCTGCAGGGTGTCACAACATGCACTCAAGGGGCATGCATGGGGACACACATCCTATGCCAGGCACCAGGGAGGGGGAATGTGGGAGAAAAGTAGGAAAGGAAAGGGGAAATTGTTTAACCAGGAAAGGCACACAAAGCTGCAGCTTGTTTCCAGGTGCAATCTGGGAGCACAAGGAAGTTAAGTGACTTGCTCAGGGTCACACAGAATGCAAGTGGGGGCTGTGGGAGTCAAACCCTGGTCTCCAGGATTGCAGCTCAGAGCCCTAAACCACTGTGCTATACTGCCGCCTTAATAAAAAAAAACTATGTTCACTGTTCACTGTATATAATGGAACCAGTTCTCTAGTGTTCTGCCCCATGCAGATCCCCTCTGGCTCGACAATGGGGGGGAGTTGCAGATTGGATTGGGGACAGAGAAATCACCTGAAGCAGGCATTGGTGGTGACCGGGGCCAAAAAGCTCTAGCAAAAACAAAAAAGAAAGGAGTGCTGTCCTCTTGTGTATTAGGTCTGCCTTAAGGGCAAACAAAATTATGCTTCCTGCTCTGGCTAAATCTGTAAGTGAATATATATTATTATTAATAGTTAAGCTCCTACTGGATAATATTAAGTCTCTGTTTGTGGATTGTGTGTATTATCCTCATGTTGTGGCTAAATCCGCTCTTGATAATCTTATAGTTAGACAGGTTAGCTGTAATTTGGGGAACATATCTTACTAGGTGACTTTAACCTTAACTGGTCTGCTGTGGGCTCATATGGTTACAAAGCTGCCCTGGCAGAGACCCATCTCTGTGGCAAATCATTGAAGAGCCATTTGGCTTAATAATAAAACTGGAAATCAAATTTTGCCAGATTGGATACTGGTTAACAGGTCTGACAGAATTAGAGTTGCTGGCATCCTTACAGGCTCCCTTAGTGACCAGTCCCCTGTATATTGTATATCCATTGCAAACAACTGCATTAATATACCAGTTAGGGTTCAACTGAATGCCACAAAAGAAGGGAAATGTGGCATTAGGGTTTCCAACCCTAACCCCCTCCCAAAGAAGCAAAAGGACAAGACCACACAAGCAACCACAGACAGCCATCATCAGGTAAAGCAAACAAACATACAGCTGCTTCCAGATGACACAAATGCAGTAGCACTGATGTGCTACCTTTGTGGACTTGTATCTGTGGCTTGCACACCACAGAACATATCCACTCACTTCTTGCTGCAGATAGAAATCCACAGTACTCAAACTGGTTATGGTTGCTTGTGTGGTCTTGTTATTTTGCTGCTTGGGGCGATGGGGAGTTAGGTTTGGAAACCCTAACGCCACATTTCCTTACTTTTTGTTGTATTAAGTTGAGCCCTAACTGGTGCATTAACACAGTTTTTTGCAATTCATTTCTTTTCTTTTTGAGAAACTCAATAAACTGAAATTACAACAGTACTTCCGGATGCAGAAACACTGGCCCCTGTGGGGTCAGCACTTCTGCAGCCAGAGATAGTTACAGTACAAGACATGCAGAACTGCAGGGCACTGTGGTAAGGTAGATCATCAACAGATCACCCATTTAGCCTATCCTGGATTACAGTTGAGTGAAGCTGTCACCATTACAGCCTCATTGCAAGTGGGTTGAGAGTCTCTTTAAGGTTTACCTCAGGTGGGGTCAGATCTGACCAGCTCCAAGGTAAGGGAAGGAGGGCACATTCAACCTGTATGGAATGGTGCTTCTCTTATAGGTGACTGCAGTGGGTGGTGAGGCTTGTGCCTAGCATGGATTGGCTGGAGCTCACCAGGGTCATGCTATTCCACAGGGCTGGGGTCTGCCATGTCAGGCCATGGAGAAGGGTTCCCTGAGGGACGTCCATTATCTCCATTGCAAGTGTGGAGGAGGGCTATCTGGTGTTGCACCCAGGCTGAACAGCAGAAGGTGCTCCCTTATGCATTTAACCAACATTACTACAGGGAAGAGCCATGGTGCCGGTGGGGTAGGGAGTGCAGAATGTGGCTGTCTGCCTCTTAGTTGAAGATAGGAGGGTAGTGTCCTGAAGACAGATGCCCTACATCACACATCATATTTTTAATGCACTAAGTCTGTCAATAAACATATAGCTGTGACCATTCAAATCTCAACAATGCTGTGGTTACTGTCTCCTGGGGGAAGGGAAAAGGGAGGAAGGGGGTGAGGCTTAAACAACCAATGTGTCTGCCTTTTTTCCTTTACAATCGGGATGATTGTCATTAAACAAACAATGCAACATAATAATAATGGTTTACTTATCCTGTGGATAAGTCGTGAGATGCAACACAGGAGAGAGAGAAACCAGGGCTATGCCATTATTGTTAAAACAGGCTCCTCCGGAAACAGGCAAACAAAAACTACAAATAAATGTCTTACAGTTACAGTCTTTTCGTCTAAGGAAAAAGGATACACATGGGGGTCATCTCTCCTTTTATTGGTATAAATGTCTTACAGTTATAGTCTTTCCACTTAAGGAAACAAAGGGTGGTGGGGGGGGGTATCTCTCCTTTTATTGTTTATTATATTTCTCCAGGGTAACAGGAGCTACAGAACAGAGATGCCTATTGTTCAGGTAGAGCACCCTCATTAAAACACACATCTCTTTCCAAAACACTGTTTACTTTAATGTATCATTTCCTTTTTGCAATTAAGTTTATTTTTCTTTTGCATATTTACAAACAATTAACTATCAATGACATCATACATGGGAAAAGTTGAAACCCCACCAAAGGGAGGGAACAAAACATCTAACAAATTCATAATAAATAATAATGTAAAGGATACAGAAGAAAAAAAAAGGAAAATACCTCCCTCCTTCCCCTCAATCAAAAACAAATCAAGCAAGACCCCCGAATGCACCCTCTCTATAATTTAGTAGAAAAATCAAAGGTCTGGTCCTTCAACAAAACATCTAACAACTTTCTACCAGTCAGCCACTCTTGGCCTGTACATGCCCAGGAAGGGTAGATGATGATGAGGGGACACTATTAATATCTGAATTTATCTTTTAACTTTCTAAAAAAACGGTTTCCACATCTCTTGGAATCTGGCCCAAGAATTATTGGCATTCGACACATTCCTCTCTGCATTTAAAACAGCTAGAAAATCCAACCACCATTTTATAATGGACGGGATCCAAGGGTCCTTCCAATGCCTTAAAATTATAAGTTTGGTAACCATGCTCACCATAGCAATCTGTGTTCTAAGTGAAAGTGAGGGAACCTTGGAATAATGTCCTAATAGGAAAATTTCTTCTGTGAAGTAAGCAGATACAGGAAGATATTCCGAAATGTAATTTTTAACCAAGTCCCAGAAACTATGAATCTTCGGACATGTCCATAGCTTATGGTGAAGCGTGGCAGGGGATGTGCCACACTCCAGACACTCTGGGGAAGGCGATTTACCCATCCTGTGTAACTTATAAGTCATATAATAAAGGTTATGTGGAACACTGAAGTGGATATTTCTTAATCTATCCTGCTTAATCAATTTAAAATTATTCAACTATCTGGACTGCCATTGGTCATCAGTTAGCTGAATTTTTAAGGCATATTTCCAGTAATAGGCTACTGGAGCACAGCTCTGCCACTGGCTGCTAATAAATGATTCATATAATTTAGAGACAGGTTTGACTGTCTCTAGTCAATCTTCCCAGGAAGGTTTCCCCAGGAAACGTCTAAGGCAATGCTGCACTTGTGCAAGATAAAACAAGTATTTAGAGGACAGGCCCCGACTCTTTTGTAACTGCGGTAGGGAGGGCAGGATTGCCTTGCAAGAACTGTTTTAGGCTAATCGATGATGGCAGTGGTAAAGCCCTAGGGTTGATCATATGATTGCCTATTCTTAGATTAGGATTATTAAAAAGTGGCTGGGAAATGTCCTTCCTAATACTAAGATGATAACGGTTACAGAACTGGTGGAAGGCCCTAATACTCCAACCGACTGGTGAATCCTGACGGTGAGAGGAAACTGCTTTACAGGGACAATATAAAAGACTTCGCAGGGACATCTGATCCCTTTTGGCCTGCTCCAACTCTAACTGCAGCCAAATGGGATTATGAGGGGCTTCAGGTAAGGAATGGAACCACTGCAAAAACCTGGTTGCATGTATGGCTAAATAATATAGAAAAAAAATCAGGTAGTTGCAACCCACCCTTCCATTTTGGACTAGTAAGCTTACAATAGGCCCTACGTGGGGTTCTCCCATTCCATATGAAATCTGAGCAGAGCCTATGAATCAATTCAAAAATAGTTTGAGGGAGAAAAATACCCAGGCTATTCAGGGGATAAAATATCTTAGGTAAGATTGTCATCTTTAAGACATTGGTTCTGCCCCAAAAGGACAAAGGAAGTTTCTTCCATCGTAACAGATCTTCCTTAATGTCTTTTAATAGAGGGTCTAAGTTCAGGTCTTTTAGCTTACTTAATTTTGTAGATAGCTTTATACCCAAGAAAGTTACAGAATGTTTCTCCCATTGCAGGCCTAAATCAACTATTTGTTTCTTACTTACCAGGGCTGACAGGGGATAAACCACCATTTTGTTCTTGTTTAACTTGTACTTTGATATCTCCCCAAATTCAGAGATGACCTGTAGAGTGGAGGAAAGGGAGTGTACCCCATTTGTTAAATGCAGCAGCATATCATCTGTGAACAGTGAAAGCTTACACTCCTGAGGACCCACTCTAATCCCCTTGATCGAACTCTCCTGCTTAATTACCCTCACCAGAGGTTCAATATATAAATTAAATAGAAAGGGAGATAAAGGGTAACCTTGTCCAGTACCATTTTTGAGAGGGAAGGGATCCGACAAGTGATTATTGCATAAGAGTCTAGCTGAGGGACACTGATAGAGGATACTAATTCTATTAATAAAGCTCACTGGGAGGCCATAATGGGGAAGCACTGCATACAAATAGGGCCAGGCCACCCGGTTGAAGGCTTTTTCTGCATCCAGGGACACCAACACCACCTGGAGATGGGGGTCCCTGGATGCAGAAATCAGATTACCTAGTTTCCGAAAATGATCAGAGGGAGACCGACCGGATACAAACCCAGCTTGCTCCAACCCAATCAGGGATGACCACACTCCACCTAATCGAGAGGTTAAAATTTTGGCATAGATTTTAATATCCACATTGATCAAAGAGATTGGCCTATAATTGCTAATCTGAGCGGAATCCTTCCCTGGTTTGGAGAGCAACGTAATTCTGGTTTCGAATATTGAGGGATCCATCACTGGGCACGAGTCCCAATACCCTAACAACTGATGAAGTAAAGGAACTAACTGATCCTTAAAACACTTGTAAAATGACCCTGCATACCCATCAGGGCCTGGGGCTTTATCAGGTTTCAGAGAGTCTATAGCTGCTTCAATTTATTTTCATGATATAGGTTCACTTAAGAGCCATTGGGTCTCACCAGATAGCTTAGGAAGCTGTGCCTTACGAAGGAATGCTGAAGTCAGCTGGGATTGAGAATCAGTAGATTGAGGCAGGGAATAAAGTTGTTGATAGTACTCTCTGAAATAGAAAAGCATCACCTGGGGGTCAGAGATCAGAGAGCCAATTTGGGGATGCCTAATGGCTGATATCCATTTGGCAGCCGCCCGCTGTTTCAGCTGCCATGCTAAGTATTTGCCCGCCTTACTCCCCTGGCCAATGTAAGTCACCTTCACCTGAGAGGCTATCCTTTCAGTTTTATCTAAGAGAGTTCTAGCATACTGAGATCTTAGATGGTCTAATTCCAGTGTCTTATCAGTGGAGAGATTCATGATCCCTTTGGACTCTAGTGTATGAATTCTTTACACGCATTGATTAAGGTGGAATTGTTTTCTTTTCTTGGAAACTGTGGCAATTCAAATTAGTTCATCTCGCCATGTGGCCTTAAGTGCGGCCCATACCGTATCAACTTCAGGGATAGAGTTAAGATTTTCCCTAATCATGCTAGAGAGAAATTAGCCAAAATAAGAGACAATTTGGTCATCTCTCAATAGGGTGTCATTTAGGGACCATGAATACAGTCTGAGTGAAGGGCCTGGGATGGTTATGTAAACCTAAATCGGTGCGTGGTCTGAAAACACTCTGGCATGGATTTGGGAATCCACAATTCCTGAACTTAATTGTTGACTAATTAGAAAGAAATCTATACATGAATAACTCTTATGCATGGGCAAAAAAAGGAGAAATCTTTAGTTGAGGGATATATTAGTCTCCATGGGTCTATTAGACCTAGGGTTGTTTTGAACTCCTGCAGTGCCCATTGTGCTAGGGATAGTCCACAACCATTGCAGTGGGTTCTGTCTAGATCAGTAACCTGAACTAGGTTCCAATCACCCCCTAAAAAAAAGGGTATATGGCCATATGAAGCCAAATCGAGGCTAACCTAGTAAAAAAAGAGGGGGACTCTTGATTTGGGCCATATATTGACCCCAGTAGTACTCCTGAGTTACCTAGTTTCCCTTGTACCAAAATATATCTACCCTCAGGGTCGCTTACAACCTGCACATATATAAAGGGGAACCCTTTAGCTATCAGTACAGCCACACCCCTTTTACGGGAATTATAGCCCGCCCCGAATGCCTGGCTTACACAGTTCTTTTGTAAATATTTTACATGATCTGATGATAAATGGATCTCCTGTAAAAATACGAGTGATGGGCTGAAGCTGCTCAGATGGTTCAAAATGACATATTTCTTGGAGTTATCCCTACCTCCCTTAATATTCCATGAGAATATTCTAAGCATATTAGCCATTGCTAATAGTATGAAATATCCACAAATGACTAGGACCATTACCTTGAAATGCATGCGTACAACCCCCCACCCCCCAAGAGAAAAAACAAACCTACTCCACATCCCTCTTTTATTTTCAGCATTGTCAAAAAAACGAACTATATACAACTCACTACCCCAAGCCTTTAACCCTCTCCTTCTGCTATGGTCCATAATGCCCTTGAGGGGAAGGTGATCCTAGGTCTATCCACAATAAAAAAAATTAATAAATAATATTTGGTAATGCATACCAGCCCTTACAGTGCTGCAGAGAAAAAGGAAAAAGCAAGGTGCGGGGGACTAGGGAAGAGTTTCTTCTCCCTTTCCCACTTCTTCCATAGCCAAAAAGGAAAAACCCTCAACGCACCACACCCATATGTTTTCTGGTAAAGTCAAGTACACGTTCTATTTCTCCCTTATAGCCCCAATATTCCATCTGAAAAAAAAAAGACTCAGACTGTTCAGAAAGGTAAAAACAAACTTTTTCATTGTAGTATGATTTCCTAAAATGTACTCTGATACGTAAGTACCCACTACTAACTAATCAAACTATCCATCAGTGTTACAGGAGAACAAAAAGCGAAAACGAAGAATTTACTATCTACAAAGTCTTAAGTCTTCGTTACTTGTTGTAACAAAACGGATCAAGATAACATCTAGTGGTAGACAATTGCAGTTGCAACTGCTTAAACAGTTAAGCCAAGGAGAGCAGAAACCCTGCCCTGAACAAATGATGCCGAAAAAAGAATAAGGGGAAAAAAATGAAAGGGAAATCATCATAGGATTTAGGGGAACTCTATCCACAAAATAAGGTAGATGTTCTTGCCGGTAGAGTACAAGGGATATCAGGGACAATCAGTTCAACCACAGCACAACATCGCGGCTAATAAAGAACTTGTCCAAGGATCTAGAGTGCCATATTCGAGTTACAGTCTTCAAGTTAACAGTAGAGAGAAACTTTGATCTGAATCCTAATCACTTCGGGAATAGATCTGGGAATGCTTTCATCAAGACTTTGCGTGCCTCCTTGAAGGAATCAAATGTCTTAGCCCCCTCTGTTAAAGTTACTTCTAGCCTGGCCGGATAAAGCATTCAGTGGCGGATCCCTGCTGCCCATAACTTTGAGGTGATTGGACGGAAAGCGGCCCGCAGTTGTCTGGTTTTATCTGGTCAGATCTTGCACAATCTTTAATTTTTTGCCCTCCCATAGAATTGCAGTCAGCTTCCTGGCTTCCTTGATGATAAATTCTCTGTCCAGAAAGTTTAGTATTTTAAATATGATCGGCCTTGGAGGGTCTGAGATGGCGGGGGGGCCTTAGGCTGAAGGGACCGGTGTGCCCTTTCTATTATGTACTCTGGACCATTAGGGGACTGCCGAACCATTTTCTTCAAAAACTTCTGAAGGAAGCCAATGGTGTTTGACCTTCCTCTCTTTCTGGTAGACCCAGCAGGACTAAATTGTTTTGCCGATTCCAACCTTCCAGGTCATTGATGCGGTCTTCTAGTTTGGACACTGTACGTTTAAGAGCCACCACTTCTGGCTGCATCTTTTCTTCGGCCTGCTCCAACGAGCCGACCATGACTTCTGTATCAGCCATTTGTCAGGAAAGTTGTGTAATCGCCGATTTTATATCTGCCACCTCCTCGATCAACTTAAAGAGTGCCTCTTTAATGGTTGAAAGCTCAGCACAGATATGTGTCGAGGCCGGCTCCAGTAGGTCCTGCTGTGGGGACGAGCTGCAGCATGGTCGCTTTGCTTCTGACTCCCGGAATGAATCCAGTGTGGCCTGCAGTTCAATACTCTGGAGAGGTAAGGCAGCCTCCGTTTCTCCACTCTCTCGTTTTTTTTACGCTCTGCTAGGTCTCTGTAAGTTCTCTACTGGTTAGGACCAAACCAAATTGAGAGTTTTTACACCGTAGGAGCTGGAAATTCTTGGTGACATTACTGCAGATAGACGGAGCTCACCAAAACACGTCCTACTTCTCGCTGAGCATCACGTGACTCCTTTCTGCATCAGTTAGAGAAGACACTTTTGCTAAAGCATCAGACTGTGCAATCCTGGGGATACAACAGTCATATTGACCCACAATATGCCAACAAGGGCAGCAATACTAAGGTGCTTTAATTCCCATAGACAGTATAATACCAACATAGGCCAGCGTACTAGTCTACCCTGACTAAAGAGAAACTTAGGCTAACATTCCAGTACAGCCCATTAAAAGTACTCAGCTACCATTTTATATGCTAGCAAGGTGCAGGTGAATACCTGAATCTGACCCAGTGAGCACTTTATAACCCCAGGACTCTGTGCTTTATCTCAAAACTTCTGTAATAAGCAATACTTAGCTGGAAACAAACAGTATTCAACAAAAGGTACCCCTCATTACTTATCGGCCCTCTCACGCCAAGGTCCTATCCCAAGGGGCTGCTCCTGAAAATGGAAGAATAAATCAAACAGTAAGTTCATTCCCAATAAACAGTGAATCAAATTGGGCTTGACCTAACAAGGGTCAGGATTAATACTAGCTATAAGGTTAACAACCTAAATAGACCTATTAAAATTAGATATTCCATTATGTGCTAGAAAACTGCTGAACAGCTGTGTCCCATCCCTAATCTTATTAAATGACATAACATCACAACATGCGCATGTAAAAGTTAAAAAAACTCCTTTGAAAAAAAGCCATCAGCTGCAAGTCATTAAGAATCAAAACTCACAGGGAACCCAAGTCTCAATGGCCACTGGGGGAGATTACAGTGCAAAGGAATCCAAGACAGTTTGAAAGTTCGAACTAACTGTAAACCCTTCTTTGTTGTTCAAAAGTTTGCTTAATCCCTGTTGTGATATGCCCATTGTATTTCCTGTCTGTACAATGTTCCATTGTTTGTAACTCTCCTGGGTCGTGCACCATAAACACTCACCACCAGTTCAAGATTCGCCTCAAAGACTGGCTCCTGTTGGCATCCACCTGCCACTGCTTTAAGGACTAGCCCCCAATAGGTTCCAGGTGTAGGGCCAAATAGGTTCTCTTATTTACTGAAACTGTACCGCCATGAGCCTTACTTTGCTTTGTTATTTGTTGCCCCTCAACTACTGCCACCATGTATTGCCAAATGTAACAACTGTAACCTTTCACTGTGTATTACCTGCTCTTGTTATGTTCTTGTTATTCTGACGTTTCTACTCTGTGCTGCCTTAGGTGGCCCGAGTCGTGCCTGAAAACCGTCCCTGGGATCAGTGAACCTACCCGGTTAACAAAGTCATAAATAAATAAAATAAATAAATAATCAGCACAAAAGGAATACACAGAAAGTGTGTATAGTGCTATAAGGTAGAAGAAAACAGGGTATGCTTGTCCACTCTGCCCCACTCTGATCAGAGTACATATTGGGCAACGAGATAACTCATCATTCTCCAATCTACTCCCCTCAGGAACCAAAAGGGGTTAATCTGTTTTGTATCTCCTCTCCAGGCCATCAAAAAAAATTGTTGGAGCTTGTGGGGGCCTACCTCATTTAAAATAACAGGATAGGAAACAAGGGCAAACTTTTTTTTTTTTACAATCATTTTTTTTTTTACAATCAGTCAACTTCTCTTCTGAATCGAGTGAAGAAATCTGTGCATTCCTATAAATCACTTACACTGGAACATAGTTCCATAGGACGGGGGTGGCACTGTACATGAGGAAAGGACTGAGGTGTGTCAGAGATGAAGGGGAGGAGGGTAGCACAGAGTCATTATGGGTGCAGCTCCAGGACTCCAAAAATAAGACCTTCAGGATGGGAGTGGTGTACAGGCCACCCTTTCAGACTAAGGAGTTAGACAGAGGACTAGCAGTACAGATAAGAAGGATCTGTGAGAGGGGAAGCACGGTGATTGTGGGGGACTTCAACCTGCCGAGAGTGGATTGGGATACCCCAGCCATCATGAATAGGAGGGAGCAGGTACTTCTGGATGCCTTCCAGAACAACTTCCTATTGCAGATGGTTAACAAGCCAACCAGGTTAGGGAACACCCTAGACCTCGTGCTGGTGAATGGTGAGTTTGTGAGGGAGCTGGGGGTGTAGGAACTGCTAGCGGGGAGTGATCACCACTTGGTGTGGTTCACGATAAACATGGGGAAAGGGGGAGTAGGAAAGGGCACAAGGGTGTTAGACTTCAGGAGGGCTGACTTTGGGAGGATGAGGGAAATAGTACAGGGGTATCTCTAGCCAGGATCCATCCAAACATGGATACTAACCAGAAGTGGGAGATCATTAAACTGGGAATTGAGGGGGCAACCATAACATGTACAAGGATCCAGAGTAAGAGGGCTAGGGCCAAAAAACCTAGCTGTGTGAGTATGGGGTCATGGAAAAAGTAAGAAAGAAAAGAGCCACCTTTAGAAGGTATAAAAAAACAGGGAGAGGGGAGGACAGAGAGGAATACCTGAAGGAGTCGAGGGAGGTGACAAGGGCAGTCAGGTCAGCCAAGGCATCCAGGGAACTCAGGCTAGCACAGGGCATTAAAGAGGGAGAGAAGGACTTCTTCAGGTACATCAAGGAGAAAAGGTGTTGTAAGAACCAAATAGTAAGGATAAAGAAGGATCCTTGGGTGGGTGGAAACAGGGGTAGAATAGGCAGAAGCATTAAACGAGTACTTCTGCTCAGTATTTACTAAAGAGAACGGGAGAGCTGTACCCAACAGGAGTGGGAGGGTGGGCACAGGGGGGAGGTGACAGATGGGGAAATCCCAGTGGGCAGGATACTGGAGAGCTTGAGGACACTGAGGGTGGACAAGGCACCAGGGCAAGATGGCATATACCCCAGGATGCTCAAGGAGCTGGCAGAAGTCCTGGCAGAACCCTTGGCAGACCTTTTCAATGTCTCCCTGGACTCGGGGAGTGTACCTCAGGGCTGGAGGATGGTACATGAGGTACCCCTCCACAACAGCGGCCCCAAGGATGAGCCAAGGAACTACAGACTGGTAAGCCTCACATCTGTAGTGGGAAAGCTGATGGAGACAATCTTGAAGGAGAGGCTGGTTTCCCCAACTAGAGGCCAAAGGGCTGCAGGACAGCAGACAGAATGGGTTTGTTTCAGGCAGCTCCTGTCAGACCAACCTGGTGGAGTACTATGACTGGGTAACCAGGCAATTAGACTGGAGCCATGCAGTGGATGTCCTGTACCTGAACTTCAGTAAGGCATTCGATTCGGTGCTGCATGGGATGCTAGGAAGTAAGCTGGAAGGCACAGGGGCAGAGCGAAGATGGTGGGATGGGTAGTGAACTGGCTACAAGGGAGACAGCAGAGGGAGGTGGTGGGAGGGGAGCTCTCATCTCCCAGGGCAGTGACAAGTAGGGTGCCACAGGGCTCTGTACCGTGGCCATTGTTGTTTGGGATCTTCATAGCTGACATCTCAATAGGCATCAGGAGCAAGATCAGTCTGTTTGCAGAGAATACCAAGATGGGAGCAGTAGTGGATGATTTAGGAGGGTGGCAGGGGTTGCAAGATGATCTGGCAAAATTGGAGGCCTGGTCAGACACTTGGCAGCTGGGGTTCAATGCCAAGAAATGCAAGGTGCTACATTTTGGCGCAAAAAATCCAAGGAGGAGCTACCAGCTGGGGGGGATTCAACTAGCCAAGATGGAAGAGGAGAAGGATCTGGGAGTGATCATAATGGGAGCAATGAACAATTCAGCACAGTGTAGAAAGGCAGCTGCAAAGGCCAACAGGATGCTGGGTTTTATTGGCAGAGGCATATCCTCCAGGAGGTGGGAGGTGATCCTGCCACTATACAGGTCACTGGTTAGACCACACCTGGAGTACTGCATGCAGTTCTGGCAACTGTACCTGATGAAGGACATCAGGTTACTGGAGGGGGAGCAGCACAGGGCAACAAAAATGATCCAGGGGCAAGGGGACTTACCCTACGAGAGCAGGCTGAGGAAGCTGAACATGTACTCCCTGGAGGAAAAGAGAGATGGGGGGACATGATTGGCACCTTCAAGTACACGAAGGGAATAAATAAGACAGTCACGGAGGGGCCTTTCAAATTAAGGAGGGGGAGGGACACTTGAGGGCACTATCTGAGATTGGAAGGGGGAAGGCTCAGGAGGGAAATGAGGAGACACTTTTTAGTGGAGAGGGTGGTGTCTGGGTGGAACGCATTGCAAGAGGAAGTGGTATGCTGTATAACAGTGGTCTGCTAAAAAAGGGGATAAGACAGGGTAAAGTCACTGGAGGGGAGGGAGGGAGGCACAGCTGCAGTACAAGGGCTGCTAGACGCACAATCAAGTAGGCTTGACAGACCATAAGGCATTTTCATTGCTGGCAATTTCGTATGTTCGTATGTTCATATAGTTACCTGGGCATAAAAGAAGAGACAAAAGAAATGCTCTACTGAGCATAATAACTTTTGTATCCGCAGTTCAGCGGCTTATATCTATGTTAAAGAGTCAAACATGAGGCTTCTGTTAAAAATAACACTCTTTGCACTCTGAACTAATATAAATTTTTACAGACTTAATATAACCTCAGCAAAAGAATGAGTGCAATGGAAGTTCAGGCTCCATAATAGCAATCATTGAAAAAGTGCCAAAGCATTCAGACTCAATTGCCTTACTTCATTGGTTTGTCTGGGCATTGAATCACCATCCAGGAATACAAACCCATCCAGGACACTGTGTGGGATCATAAGACACACAATATAATCGAAAAGGAAAAAAAAAAGACAGTACCACTTAGGGCGAGATTACCTGACTGCCAGTCTCTACAGGTCACTGTAACAGTGTCTTTATAAAATTAGTAAAGGGAGAGCACAACTGTTGTAACGAAAACAAACTTAACTCTCTTCTCTTGATCTGGGAGTGCAAAGTGTCTGCAAAATTCTGGGGGGTAATCCATAAATGTTCTGGAAATTCTCCAGCACTTACAACCTCACCCGAGGATCTCTGGAAACTACCTCCATCAGATTTCTCATGTCTTGCTCCCTCTTAAACAGCCTCCTGGGCTCCCTATTCAGCCTCCCAAACTTCCTTACTGCATCATCCATATTGAACAGATTCATCTGGGGAATCACAAAGACCAAAAGAACGCTCCTCTGAGGCTGGCATTATTTCATTAGATTAATATATGGACCCGCCAGCCCCAGTCAACATTGGCATACCTTAGCTGCAGTATGAAGCGCCTTTACTGCAGGGTTCAGTACTGGGTCCAGTCCTTTTTAATGTCTTTGTAAGTGACATTGCAGAGGGACTAGAAGGACAAGTATGCCTCTTTACAGATGACACAAAGATCTGCAACAGGGTTGATACACAAGGGGGCTTGGAAAGGATAAGAAGGGACTTGGCAAGGTTGGAGGAATGGTTAGAAGTATGGTAGCTTGGATTTGATGCAAAGAAGTGCAAAATAATGCACCTGGGAAACAAAAACCCAGGGGAAGAGTACACAATGGGGGGGAGGTAGTAGCAACAACAAAAATGTAAAGGGACCTGAGGGTAATCATATCAGATGACCTTAAGGTTGGCAAGCAATGTGAGAAGGCAGTAGGGAGGGCTGGGGGACACTAGGATGCATAGGGATTGGCATCACCAGCAGAAAACAGGAAGTTGTTATCCCTCTGTACAGACAGTTGGTGAGACCCCATCTGGAGTACTGCATCCAGTTCTGGAGACCCCATCTCCGTAAGGACATAGACAGGATGGAGGCAGTCCAGAAGAGGGCAACTAAAATGGTGCAGGGTCTGCAAGAGAGGCCATATGAGGAGAGACTAAAGGAGCTTAATATGTATACCCTCGAGGAAAGGAAGGAGAGGGGGGACATGATAGAAACGTTTAAGTACCTCAGTGGAATCAACAAAGTCCAAGAGGGTAGCACTTTCAGAAAAAGAGATGTGCAAGAACAAGGGGACACAATTTGAAGATGGGGGGGACAGCTCAGGGGCAATGTGAGGAAGTATTTTTTCACAGAGAGGGTGGTGGACACATGGAACCGCCTTCCTGAGGAGGTTGTGGGGTCTAAAACTGTGGGTGAATTCAAGAATGCATGGGACAGACATAAAGCAATTCTTGTGGGGGTAGGAAGAAATAGGCTGTTGTTTAACTAGGATCTGCAGCTTATCCAGTAGGTAGGGAAATGGGCAGACTAGGTGGGCCATGCGGCCCTTATCTGCTGTCAAAGTCTATGTTTCTATGTTAAGCGCTGAAAGTGCTACCAAATCCCCCTGGGAGTGGGAACAGATCCACCAGTGCCTATGGTTCGGCTGTTCAGTACCCTCTCTGATGAGTCATGGAAGGGACTTGAACAAAATTATGCCTACCCCTTGTTACAGGCTTGAATAAGGCCATGTCCCATTTATTATGAGGAAAGAGTTAAATGCAAGGATCTGTTCTATCCTCTCCTTTTCTGTCTCTTGCCCATCTGGTTGCCCAACCAAATGTTCTTGTTAGACCTAGGAACTGATCACTTTGATGATCTCACGATTCTCCACCTCTCACTATCCCTCTGCCTTCGCTTGCTGTTTCTGTCTTTTCTTCCACCTTGCATATCTGCAGTTATAAAATATACGTGAATCTTTTTGTGGAACTGTGATCTCATGGGTTGAAATGTATATAGTTTTACTGTTGAAATGATGGCAAAAAGCTATTTGGAATTCAGGGGGTTAACCTGAGATGCAGTTTGAGCTCCTCTCAGGCTTGTTTGCAAACTCTTTTGCAAAGCTGTCAGCAGGAGGCCAGCTTGGGACACTGTTCTATTTGCAAGCCTGCTCTGCAAAGAAACTGACAAGAACTCTGATACATTTTGCAATAAACAGGATGTCTCCTTGCGCTCAGGATGAAGAAGTTAATTGCCAGTCAAAGACTAGTTATAAAAAGAGCAGCAATATTTTTTGCTAGAGAGACTGAAACTTGGAATTAGAGGTACCCGCAGAAGGACTTTGTTTTCTCTGTTTGTACTGCTTTTGTAAATAGTTATACTGAACACTTTTTGTTTTACTATTATTGATAAAAATCAAACATTACTTGTGAATTTTACAACTGCTCCTGGTCTTCCTTTGTTTCCTGACCTATGCCTTGATTACACCCCTACCATATGCATGACAGCTGCAAGCCTTACTGTACTGTAACACAACTCCTCAACCCCCACCAACTGACAGGATTACCCACATGTAGAAAAAGGGATCACTACATACCCTGCACAACAGCCAGCATTTCTTTTTCTTTGAACTTTACAGTACTGCTTATTGCTGATTTTTTTGTGATTGCTCTTCTGCCCGCCAGCCTACCCATACAATGTGCAGTCTGCTATTGGTCACTAACCCAGACCATCAGTATCAGGCTCTATTCTCTACTGAACAGATTATAGCAGCAAGCATTTCATTTTATTTCCCCCACAAAAATAAACATTAAGTAACACGTACTGTTTACTGCCATTTCTTGTAATTGTGATCTCCCTTGTCCAGATCCATCCATGTAGAGCAGTACTGCTCCCTCTTATGCTGCATGATTGCACATAACTGGGTGTTTATCTAGAACAGACAGATAAGACAGATAGATAAATACATAGATAGATAGATAGACAGACAGACAGACAGACAGACAAAGAGAGACGGAGCCAGAAAGGGAAAAGGGGGAATCAGCAGCTCACTGCTGTGACTGCAGCATGACTTCCAGCTGCGGCTGCAGAACGAGAAAATGCCACTGTCCTCATACAGAAAATGCAAGTAAATGACTCCTCTCACTAAACAGCACAATCTAGCAAAACTGTTCCCATTTAGCCAGGTTCAGGTGTTTGTTTTTTCAATAAAAATATTATTTTTTATGCATTTTCAATGTTTGCTAGTTTAAAATGAGGAAAAAACTGGCAGCCAACATGATCGGTATTTTTGTCAGCATGAGAGGTAAATCATGAAAATAAGCAGTCGCAATCATTTTTTATAACCATTCGTGTCAGGGCATTAACTCTAAAATCATAACAACTCTGGACACATATAAGATTTTTTCATGAAACCTTCCAAAGACACACCCTTGGTATGGGCTATTTCAACCCTGAAAATTTCATGAAAAAATCCGCACCATCTAGGCTGTAGGTGAGAGCAAAAAATACCCAATGTTAAGAATAGGGAAACCACATATATTTTTTTTGTTTAGTTTTTTTAGTGCTGCATATCTTGAAAACCGAATAAGAAGCTGTCAAGAAACTTTTCGTATCTTGAGATTCTGGCAGTCTAACCGCACATGCCAAATTTTGAATTATTTTGTCAAGTGATGCCAAAGTTATTAAGGTGCAAAAACTGTGGTTTAACATTAAACCGTCTACTCAGCCCTAACTATAGGGGCGCTACCATGCCCCTATAATAGAAACATAGAATTTCTCAACAGAAAAGGACCGCTGAACCCACCCAGTCTGCACAGATGGTCCCTGCCTAGTCAGTATCTGCAGACCCTAACGGGTCTCTGGTGACCCTCCCCCTCCCTGCCCATTTCCTAATATTCCCCATGTCTATCCCACACATGCTTAAAGACCCCCTACTGTTTTCACCTCCACCACTTCCTTTGGCAGTCTACTCCAGGTATCCACCACTCTTTCAGTGTGGTAGTGCTTCCTCACATCCCCGCTTCATTGCATTCCCTCTGGTTCTGGTGCTCTTCCTCATTTAAAAGATACTCCCCTCCTGCACCGTGTGAGGTACTTGTAGGTCTCTGTCATAAACCCTTCTCTCTCTCTCTCTCTCTCTCTCTCTCTCTCTCTCTCTCTGTCTTCCAGGGTGTACATGTTGAGATCCCTCAGGGTCTCCTCTTATGGCTTTTGGTGCAACCCCTGCACCATTTTAGTTGCCCTCCTCTGGAATACCTCCACCCTGTCTGTGTCCTTTCTGAGGTGCTGCCTCCAGAACTGGACACAATACTCCAGGTGAGGTCTCACCAGCGAGCAACACAGTGGCAACATGACCACCCCCTCCTACTCAGCATTCCACTGTCCCTACCCACTGCTTTGTCACACTGCCCTGCCTCTTTGAGGTAATCAGATGTAGCCCCAAGGTCCCTTTCCTTCTTAGTGACTGACAGTACCTCCCCCATCCTGCACTCAGTTCTTGGGTTCCTAAGCCCTAGGTGCACAATTTTGTACTTTTTTGGCACTGAACTCCAACTGCCATGCTCTTGACCACTCCTTCAGTTTCCCACGATCCCTATGCATTCTTTCCACCCTTTCTTTATTGTTTGCCCCATGACAGATTTTGGTATCTTCTGTAAAAAGACATACCTTCCCTTCCAGTTCATCTGCAGTTTCACTTATGAAAACATTGAACAGGACCGATCCCAGTACTGAGCCCTGCAGCACCCCGTGGGTCAATCTTTCATCATTAGAGTGAGTTCCATTAACCACCACCCTCTGTTGCATATCTGTTAACCAGTTTCTAGCCCAATTCACCACTTTAGATCCCACAACGTAGGCTGCTCAGTTTCATCAGTCTCCTGCGTGGTACAGTGTGGAAGGCCTTGCTGAAGTCCAGGTAGGCCATGTACACTGCCCTACCCTGATCTATTTCCCTTGTCACCCAGATGAAGAAATCAGTCAGATTCCCCTGGCATGACCCCCCCCCCAGCCCATTGGATTCAAGGCACTCTACAACCTTCCTTTAACAGGGTTTCCACCCAAGAAGAATCAGAGCTCCCTGTTCTAGGTGGCTAAATCCTGACCTCCACAAGTTAATGAAGCAGAGGGACAAAGCCTGGGGTAACTACAAGACTTTGGGTCAGCAGCTAGAGTGGCAGATCTACAGGCAACTTTGGAACTCCTGTAAATCTGATCTTAAGAGGGCAAAAATAAAATACATATAAAACTTGCAAGTTATTAACCTGAAGGATCCAACATGTTTTTAGATACAGGTAAATTGCCTCCTGAAAGGCCAGGTTGGAGCTCCAACCCAAGAAGTTCTCTATGAGAGTAAAATAATCTGTGACTCAGCATGCATAGCTGATGCATTCAGTTGGTTCTTTATGGATCTTGACAGCCAAGAACTGATCCCCTTGACTCTCCAACCTCTCTGATAACCAACCTGAACTCCATTTTTGACTGTTCTCTAGGAAGGAATTATTAGACCAACTGATTCTTATTAAGACCAATAGTTTGGCTGGCCATGACAACACTGAGCCTACATTGTTCAGACTTGCTGCCCTCATTCTTGCCTCTCCGTTGAAATGGCTCCATAACATGTCCTTACTTTAGGGTGCAGTTCTTAACAAATGGAAAGTCGCTCATGTTGTCCCGGTTCGTAAATGGGGTGCCAAGGAGCCCATAGAAAACTACCACCCCATATCTATTCCAAGCACCCTAGCTAAAATTAAGAGAGGTTGGTCTATTATCAATAGCAGGAGTATCTTGAATCAAATGCCCTGATAAAGAGATTCCATCTCTTTAATGAGGCATTCGGCCTACTATACCTTGCTGGCTGCACACTTTACACTTATTTTCTATGGCTCTTATTGTTGCTCATTAGCCGATTTATTATCTAGTATTTTAATCAAGTTGCTTTGAGATAGTGTCATAATGTCTTGTGTTTTGTCCTGTTGTTTTTTTATGGTGTATTTTATTATTGTACAGCACCCAGAGCCTCCGGGAATGGGCACAATAAAAATAAAGATTTACTCACTTACTTACTATAATGGAAGTCCAGCATGGCTTTAGAAAACACCATGGCACTGATACTACTCTTGTATGTCTGACCACTAACAGTTTCAGTGCTATGGATGTGGGTCAAGCTACAGGAGCTATCTTCATTGATCTTGCTAAGGCATTTGACTTGGTTAATCATGAACTCCTACTGAATGAGCTGGACTGGTAGAAAGGAGGCGTACTGCTGAAGATTTGAAGCTTGAATAAACATTATTGTGACGTGAGTGGGAGACTTGCTATTTTGTTTTTTCGGATTTGTTCTGATGTGATATTGTAGTATCACCATTGGGTGGTCAAAACTGACTAGTCGCTTTGAGCTTGGGGGCAGCAAGGCCAGTGTGTTGTGCTGGTTGAGGGAGGCCCTTACCCCCCTGTGCCTAGGGCGATTCCTGTTTGTGCTGCTTGGGACAGAGTGGGATCTGCCCCATTTTGCTCCAGGGAGCTGGAGATATTCTTTTGAGGTGCTCCTAAGTTACCTCGGAGCTGGTCCTAGTGGTCTGGCCTCGGGGTGCCCGTAGCTGCGGGTCTCGGGTGGTGTGTGCAGGGCCTGGTTGGGAGGGTTGTGGGTGGGGGGGGGATATCTCTCTTCTGCCTAGACGTATGCACACTCCTGGCCTTTGCTTATGGTTCCCTTGCTCTTTTCTACAAATCTGTCCCTGGGATTACATGCACTGATTCATGGATTTATGTTTTTTGGACTATGACGGAGCAGCTATAGATTCTTTGGATTCTTGGAGAAGCATCTAATTTCTTGGGATTCTTTTAACCCCCACTCTGTGAGACAGAGTGGTGGATTAAAGTATTTTGGATTTTGGATTTTGGTTTTTCTTCACATTCTTGGTCATGATCAGATTTTTATTTTTATTTTTCGGGCAGTGAGAGTGCTTTGACATTTTTGTTTTATTTTTGTTTTCTGGAAGATATTTAATTTTTACTTCATTACTTGGTGGCAGTGAGAGTGCCATAAACAATATAGCCCTGACAGAGCATGAGAGGCCTGAGGATTATCTGTTATTATTACTGGGCCAAAGACTGTTTATATCATTTGCCCAGGGGTGTGAGCTCCTGAGGATTTTTTAATAGTCCTGCTGGTAGTGAGAGGACCATCGGGACTTGGATCATTTGTTTTTTTTCTTTATATAGTTTTATGATTTTATTATTATTTTGTTTCATATTTATTGATGTTATGTTTATGTTGTTTAGTATAATTTTTGATTTGAGTGGGCTTTAGTCTGAAGTTTTATTGGGTATATTATAATTATTTTAGGGTAGTCATTTATAAGGAAACTAGGATTTTGTTGTGGTGTTTGGCTCTAGTTGTAGTTATTTGTTTCCGGAATGTGCCTGTTTGCCCCCCCGGTCTTGCTTATTTGTCCTCCTCTCCGTGCCCTCGTCCATTCTCCCCCCGCCTTTTTCTATCTACCAGCGCTGTCGGGCGCTGGGTATTATCTTACGATAGGAGGGCACGGGGTGAAGTGAGAACACCGGACATTGGAGGTCGAAAGAGTGGCCCTCTCACATAGGGTTGGTTAGGTCCAGAAGACGCCCTGGGGCGAAATGGAGCCTGGAACATGGTAATCCATGTCCAGTCCCCATACCCAAGGGCACCATCTCTTTAGATGGGCAAGTAGCTGGGATGGCTCACAAACCTCATCCAGCTCAGGCGGTATCATGCAATGCCAGATCTATTAAGAACAAAACTGCTATTATTGCAGATTTTGTTGGAACAGCTGGTCTGGCTTGCATCACCGAGACCTGGCTGGATGAAAATGCTGGCCCCACTTCCAGTCGGGTAGTTGGTGATACACCGCCCGAGATTGGACCATGGGGGGGGAGGGTAGCGGTCTGTTTCAAGACCAAGTTGGGCCTCACTGGTGTATCAGTAGAGGAAGCTGAATCCTTTGAGTGTACTGTGGTAGCTGGTGTGGGCTGCAGGACAGCTCCCGTCTATTGTCCACCCGGGGACGAAAAGTGATTCCTGCAGGAAGTGGCAGATTTCGCCATCAACATGGCATTGGAGTCACCCAGACTGATGGTTCTAGGCGACTTCAATGCCTGGGTCGACGACGAACTCTCGCCTTTTGGTCAGCACTTCCTCCAGTTGATGACATCACTGGGCTTCACACAGACTGTTTCTTCAGCTACCCATAATCATGGTCATTTTCTGGATTTGGTTATCCTCCTGGGGATTGAAGCCTCTGACTTGGGGATGGAGCCAGTCAGTTGGTCTGATCATTACACCATGAGGTTCAACTTTTGTGCCCCGCTTCATAGGTCTGTCCCTGTGGAGATGGTCAGTTACTGCCCTTTACTGGATGTGTGTCCTGAAGACCTGGCGGCGATGATTGACCTCTCGGTGTTTTCTGATGCCAGCTCGAGTCCAGAATTACAGGTTCTGGCATATAATAAGGCCATTTCCTCAGCCCTTGACTTGATAGTTCCCATCCGTGTTCATCCCCTCCCACTCTGCCCTCAGGCTGCCTGGTTTGATGGGTCTTTGAGGGAGTTGTGGAGGGTGGGACGAAGGTTAGAACGTCGCTGGCGGAAATCTGCCCTGGATGTCAACCGCCTTAGTTTGGTGGAACATTATCAATTCTACCAATCAGTGATCTCCTGTAAGAAGGCAGAGTTCCTGTCCAGGGAGATCACTGTTACTCAGAATCGACCAGCTCAACTCTCCAGAACTGTGGACAGGTTGTGCAACCCAGCCTGTCTGCAGCTCCGTCAAGCTTTTTCACAAAGAGAGTGTGATGAGCTTGCTCAATTCTTTGCAAATAAGGTGGCCGATACCAGGTCAGAGATCCGCTTGACTCGCTCTATGGGGACACGGTCGGTCGGCACTTGGTCACTATACCTCATACTTCCTGGAGTACCTTTGACCTGCTGGAGTTCGAGGATATTATGTGGATTGTCCAGGGGATGTGCCCTACGTGCTGTAGTTTACTGTAGATCCAGGCCCAACTTCCCTGATTTTGGGTTGTTATGAGATCATTGGCCCATTTCTGGCTCAAATTGTCTGGTGCTCCTTGGAATTGGGTGAGTTTACAAGCTCCCTGAAGGAGGCGGTGGTGACACCCCTTCTGAAGAAAGCTTCATTGGACCCAGACATTTTTGCTAACTACAAACTCATCTCGAATCTTCCCTTCATAGGAAAGGTTATTGAGAAAGTAGTGGCAATCCAGCTGGAGAACAATTTGACCATCTATAATGTCTATGAACCTCTCCAGTCAGGTTTTCGTAAGAGGCATAGTACTGAGACAGCTCTGGTTCAGGTGCTCAATGATCTCCTGATGGTGAGAGATCAGAGAAACCGTTCCATTCTAGTACTCCTTGATCTCTCTTCAGCCTTTGACACTGTAGACCGTGGGGTCCTGCTCGAGTGCCTGAGGTCCATCTGTGGCCTGTCAAGTACAGTGCTCAGATGGTTTACATCTTTCCTAGCAGGTAGAACACAGAGAGTAATGTCGGGGATTTTTCCTTCTGACCCTGTCTCTCTGTCTTGTGGGGTTCCTCAGGGCTCGGTGTTGTCCCCATGTTGTTTGCAGTGTATATGCTAGCCCTCGGAGACATTGTTAGATGGTATGGGCTGAGGTTTCATTACTACGCTGATGATACCCAGTTCTACCTGTCTTTTGCCCCCTATCAGGCTAGTGCTCTCTCAGTATTTAATAACTGCCTTATCGAAATCCAAGACTGGATGAATTCAAGCTGGTTAAAATTGAACACTGGAAAGACTGAGGTTATGGTTGTGGTTGTGGACCCGGGCCACAGGATAGAAGGGTTGAGGACCGATCAGCCCTCTGGATTATTTCTGGGGGGCGTTCCGATCCTCACCTCAGAACAGGTGCTCAACCTTGGAGTAGTGCTTGATGATGGGCTGACTCTTTGTTATAAGGTGTCAGCTGTTGTTAAGTCAGCCTTTTATCATCTTAGGAACATTGCCAGGGTAAAACACCTTGTTCTGTCTAGCAATTTGCCTGTGTTGGTCCATGCCTTTGTGACCTCTCGCCTTGACTACTGCAACTCCCTTTACTTAGGGCTTCCTGGGGTTGAGATCCGGCGCTTGCAGCTAGTGCAGAACGCTGCTGCTCGATTGATGACAGGAGTCTCTAGAAGATCACATATCACCCCTGTGTTGCGCGATCTGCACTGGCTGCCAGTTCAGTGGCAGATCACCTTTAAGGTAGGTTTATTGACCTACAAAGCCCTACACAGACTTGGTCCCGACTATTTGAAAGAGCTTCTGATTCCTTACAACCCTGTGCGACAGCTATGTTTGGCTGACGAGGGGTTGCTGGAGATTCCGAGGGTTACTCTTAAATCTTCTGTGGCCCATGCTTTTTTGTTTGCGGCCCCAAACCCTCTGGAATTCTCTGCCCCATCAGCTCAGGGAATGTATGATTGTGGGGATGTTTAAGCAGGCATTGAAGACTCTTTTGTGGAGTCAAATGTTCTATGAACTGTCATAATTTTAATGTTTAATTTTAATTATTATATTTTTATGGAATCTGTTTTTAAATACTGTGAAGCGCCTTGATATTTGAAAGGCGCTCAATAAATAAAGCTTTATTATTTATTATTATTATTACTGTTAAAGCTTAGTAGGCTGGGTCTTGACCTGCTCTCCTGCTCCTGGTTTAGAAACTACCTTACTGGCCATAAACAGAAGGTCACATGAGGGTTAGTTTTATCCTCTATGAGAGAAATTATTGATGGAGCTCCTCAGGCTTCTATACTAGGCCCATTGCTCTTCTACCAGTTTGTGAATGATTTGCCTGGAGACTGTGAGGGGGCCAAAGTGCCGCTTTCTGATGATGATGCTGCTGTGCTGTATAGAAGCGATACTGGTTTGACACTTATAAATTCTGGCCTAGGGGAAGACTTTAGTTTACTTGAAAACTGGTTCCTGTAAAATAAGCTAATCTTAAATAAAAAAAGCTATGTTATTTGGCCCCAGAAAACTGGGCTTGGAGAAGCAAGATTTACTAAAGGTATATATACCTTTGCAGGTGCTGTCCTGGAAGTTGATGTGTCTATAAAGCACTTGAGGGTTCAAATTGACTAGAAGTTTTCCTTTAGTCCCTGTATTTTTTTTTCAACTCTGTTTATCCCACCTGTCCAGGGAGATCGCTGTCACTCAGAATCGACCAGCTCAACTCTCCCGAACTGTGGACAGGTTGTGCAACCCAGCCTGTCTGCAGCTCCGTCGAGCTTTTTCACAAAGACAGTGTGATAAGCTTGCTCAATTCTTTGTGAATAAGGTGGCCAGCATCTCCTCTGGGTGACTCCTGGCACCTGTTCCTGCTCCACTGAGCTCTTCCCAGGCCTGTGACCCCGGTCCCCCAGTGACTCACCTGCTAGGGTACCCACCAGCTTGCACCCCCCCCCGAAGCAGGGCTACCTTCAGCTGCCAAGCACTCCCATACAATTATCTAATGCCCAGCAGGCAAAAGTGAAGACCAGAGGGATGGCGGAGCCCAGAAGGGCAGGATCCAGTTGTGGGCATGGTGGGAGGAAGCAGCGTCATGTGCCCAGCCAGTGAGATTATCCACTTTACTGTTTCCTGGAGGAGGGAACATGTGTGCAATGGCATTCTGGTGATGTCAGGCTTGTTCCAACACCTGATACATCAATGTCCACCTCCTCTCCAATCCGCTTGAGTTTTTGTGGTCTCTGGCTCATTGACCTCCAGTTGTCACTAGAGATTGGACTTTTGCCAAATGCTGCAGCCCATCTGCCCTAGAGGAGGACAGCAATGCCTGGGATGCACAATCCTCCTCCCCCCCCCCAGCCAACCCTCTGATGCTCTGGACTTGTTCCCTAACCCAGGTCATCGGCATTGCAAGCGGTAGCGTTATTGCTTGTGCCAGCAGACTGGCTTGTAGTCCCCATACTGAACATGTGACAAAATTCATTAATCAGAAGCTGTACCTACTGTACAGGCTCAGGGCTTACCTCAATAAAAATGCATGTTTTGCATTATCTTACAGTATTCTGCTCCCAGTCCTATTATTTGGCAACCTTGTCCTCTCCTCCCTGAGGAAAACAGAACTTAACAGGCTTAGGATAGCTGTACAGTCAGGTCTGTCTGTTTGCTGCTGATGCAAATAGCAGGGGATATCAAAGTACTGTCCTTACTACATTAAACTGGCCATCCCTTGAAGGGAGACTTAGTTATCCCCTGCTGTGTCTCATCTACAAAATAATGAATACTCCCTCCCCCCAGCCTGAAGAATAGTCTCATGGAAAAACCTCAGAGGAGATTCTTCTGCTGTTTTGCCCAGTCACTTCTAACAGTTCCCAGGGCATTGTCAGCTTTTGGGCAACAGTCTTTTGCCAACATTGCCCCAAGTCTGTGGAATGAGCTTCCTCTTATGGTCTAGGACTTCCACTCCTTCTCGACTTTTAAGAAGTCTCTCAAGGGGCATCTGTTTGATTGTATGCAATGTGACTGTTACCATTGAGAGCCCTACTCCTGTAAAAGCTATTTCTTCCACTCTCACCCTCACGTGCTGTTTCAGTCTCTCCACTGCATATACTGATTTATTGTAGTTTATATTTTGTTAACCGGTTTTGAACCCAAGGACACAAACTGTGTCCATTTTCAGTGGGGACTCTAGAAGTAATACAGCACAAAATACAAATAAAATCCAAAAAACAGAGGCAAGTACACAAACATTTACACACACTATTAGCTAGCAGATAAATCTCATAATTATGTTTAAATGTAGCAATATAATTAACAAGAGTAAAACTAAAAGGAAAAGAATTCCACTCTTTGGCCCTGGTATAAGAGATAGAGAATGCTGGATGGGCAACTATGCACAACCAGTGTGTTCTGCCACAGAGGGGTTCTGATTCCCTCTGACCTTGAGAGCAAAGCTCGAGAGGTCCATGGGAATCAGAACCCCAAGGTGGCAAAACACACTGGTTGTGCATAAAGTTGCTCATCCTGTATATTCATAGTGTATAGTATTGTGTGAAACATGTTTGTGAGTTCTTTTGCTTTCTAAATGAAACTGACTCATGCAGTCTCTAGAGGTTCTAGAATGCTGTTCTACCACAGTAGGATAGAATCACATTCCATGACCTTTGGAACTGTGGTACAACAACATTTTGAAAGGGATGGAATTCTATACAGAACAACACTACTATACATTAATACTCTTTGACCCTGTTGAGTTTTATGAAATGGTGTGACCAAAAACAATCGTCAGAGCTGTGTGTTCCAGTGCATGAAGGCTTAGAGGTAACAAAAAGATTTGCAAGATATGTAAGACCTTGTCCTTTTAAAGAGCTAGTGTACTGCCTAAAACTAATATTATATTTTAAAAGCAGCCAACCAGTGTTGGGTAAATTACTTTTTCTATTACTTTGAGAAACTTGTTCCAGGAAGCTCTGTGCAGTCACTAGCAAGGACGGAGAAGTACTAGAAAAAATTATACACCTTACAGTTATAGTTACTTCTTTCTTTTTATAAAAAAAAAAATACAAAAGTAATACATTACTATAACAGATTACATTTATTTGAAAGTAATAGGTTAGTTACTTTCAAATATATGTAATCAGTTGCAGTTACATATTATTTTTGTATAAAAAGAAAGAAGTAACTGTAACTGTAAGGTGTATTACATTTTCTAGTACTTCTCCATCCTTGCTTTGAACTGCACAGAGCTTCCTGGAACAAGTTTCCAAAAGTAATACACAGTAATAGTAAAAGTAACTTACCCAACACTGCAGCCAACCATTACCTTTAATATCTGAGGTATTTTTTTATTTTCCCTTTGTTTAATTAGATGATTATTTACCTGATGTTAGTAGGTGTGCTGTGTGGATGTGTGGCTGTTAGCCTGGTATCTGACATATCTTGCTCTACTGCACCACACTACACCATCAGCATTGTGACCTCACTGACTGTGACATCACTGCTACTTAAGAACTGCAAGTGAGTGATTGCCAGTTCACTCACTTGTGATGTCACTGCCAGTGAGATCATAATGCTGATGATGTAGTGTGGGGCAATAGAGTTAGATATGTCGGCTTCCATGCCAAGTGCTGTTCCACACATCCAACACAATATTATCACATAGAAGACTTTCTGATGAGCAAAGGGAAAAATAAAAATACTTCAGAAATCAAAAGTTACAACTGACTACTACTTAAAATTTGTATTATTTTCCTGTCTGCCTGTTTTGGCTCCACTAGCTATTTAAGATATTCCAAGTGACAGACACCCAAATACTCGACTCGCTGTTGCAGGGGTAACAACTGAGTCTCCATACAACACACAGTAGCGTGTGAACATACGAGCCCCCACAACAAAGTGACACACACTGTTCAGAAGCGTGGAGATCCTCTGCAAACAAGAAGCTGTGGCTGCACTTTAAACAGGGAGGGCATAATCAGTCAAAGAAATAATTGCTTCAGTGGCAGCCAATTTCCATGATTCAAGGACCAGATAACTTTTTATTCTATATAAATCTAGACTGAGCAGAATTCACTAAATTGTCAATGTGGGTGACTTAAGTAAGCGAAGAGTCCAAAATTAAGCTGAGATATTTAAATTCATTGATGGACTCAATTAGTTGACCATTAACAGTCCTCAGCTCTAGCGGCAGTGATGCTGCCCTTTGTTGCCCAATGAAAATCTTACCTTTGTTTTTCTTAGCATTAAGTATCAATTGGGTATGAGAAAGCCAATTCTGAACATAGCTAAAGGCCAACTTAATAGTTTTCTGGCTAATAGATGGAGCACGGTCACTAGAGAACAGAAGTGTATCATCTGTGTATAGAATGGCTTCAACGTTATAAACACCTGATACCAAATACTTATAGTAAAGACTGAACAAAAGGGTGCCCAAAATGGAGCCCTGGGGTTCCCCAGTGTCAATCCCCACAAAATAGAGGCTGTATTACCAATTTTAGTACAGTGTCCCCTGTGAGATAAATAGTCCTGAAACCATTTTGATTTGTGTAACTAATTATGGGATATCTTATCCATAATGTTACATTATAGCAAACCTCTTTGTCATAGTAATTTGTCTGAATGCCTGACTGTTACTTGAATTGCTCCTCTGTATGTGAGTAACTATGTGTCACTCCTGAAAAAGGGCTATATGTCTCAGTGAGCCTATTGGTTATCAAAATCTAATACATTCTGTAAGTAAAAAATGTAATAAATATCACAGAAATTTCAAGAAACGTTTGACCATGGCAATGACTGCAACTGTATATCCACATGTGGTTTTGAAAATATAATGGTCTAACCTGACTTAGTCCCCAGTGGCAGAGGCATCTGAATTCAGAAGTACGTTTCTGTAAACCGCATCAGAACGAAGTTTTTAAAATAGCACCCATTGCGTCTAGGTGGCCAACAGATGCAGAGGGTGCCATTGAATGCTGATAGTTGTGCCTATGTTGCTGCATCTGAAAATCTGGCCCATTGTGTCTTCTGGGTTGACCTACTTTGCACCCTATAATGCAATAGACACATAGGTGAATAAAGCAGAAAAAGACTGGAGGTGGGATTTTTAGATAGTTGTGGCACGATTTATCTACCTTTGCGGTACTTGTGACAAGACTGTTAGACCACATTAAATGTGATCTAATTCCATGTCACAAATGCTGCAAGATGTGCATCAAAAATGATGCATGCATCAAATTTATGACACGTGCAATTTTAATTTTTGCCGTAAAGTGTGGCAAATGTGTCAACATGTTTGAAACTAGTCAGCAAACATTTTGATGCATTTGCAATGATACAGCTGCGGCAGAACAACTACCACAAGTTCTGCATCTAAACGTTTGAAAATCCAAGTCTATGAGTCAGTCGAGTCTGCCCTAATGCCCTACTTGATTCTCTCTCTGCCATTCCAGAGTTCTTCCTAACAGCGGTCTCCCCCTTGTTCCTAATAATCCCTTCAAAACTGTTCCACTGTGTTTTGATCCCTGGTTTTGTCCCAGCATTGATCATTGATCACATTACTGGGTAGACTGCTCCACCTGTCCACCACCCACTCTGTGAAAATAATGCATTCTTGATTTGCATCACAAACATGGCTGCCACCTCTACTCTTATATAAAAACCTTCAACCAGGCCATAAAAATAAAACTCCCTCAAAAGAGAGCTACTGGCAAAAATCAAGCCGCCACTGCTGCACAGATTGGGGTTTCAGTACTCTGATCCCCCCTGCAGGCACAGTATTCGTGAAATTATTTAAATACCTCAATATTTGTAAAAACTGCAATAAACTCCATACCAGGTGACATCTTCTAAGACCACACTGCTCTCCCCCAAGATCACGCTGGTAACAATGCAATAGGATGACACGCCTTTGCCCCTTCCTCGATGGTACCCTTATGTATGGAGATTTAATAATCTCCGTATCTCATATGCCCTGCTCTATTTTTACAGACTTTGCCTAAATGCCATGTGTATACATAGCATATACATGGCATTTAGGCAAAGTCCATAAAAACAGAACAGGGCATATGAGATACGGAGATTATTAACTCTCCGTACATAAGGGCACCATAAAGGAAGGGGCAAAGGTGCGTCATCATATCACGTTGCTACCAGTGTGATTTCGGGGGTGAGCAGCCCAGTCTTAGAAGATGTTGCCTGGTATGGAGCTTATCACAGTGTTTACAAGTATTGAGGTATTTAAATACGTTCATGAATATAGTGCCTGCAAGGGAGGGTCAGAGTACTGAAGCCCCGATCTGTGCAGTGGTGGCTGCTTGATTTTTGCCAGTAGCTCTCCTTTAAATTAAAAATAATAATTAAGTTATTTTTACTGATGATCACTTTCTTATACAAATAAACAAATGTAGAAAAAAAAGCACTGTTCAGATTTGTTATTTCTGGTGTTTCTTTAATAACCATGAAAAATACCCCTCATAGCCTAACCAACTTGACAGAGTAATCTTTGCTGTTAAACTTGCCCCACATAAAATTGAGCCTCTGGCTCTGTATGGTGCCTGTGTGTGTTTGTGTGAGTGTATGTATGCAAGTGGAATTTTTCAGAATTTTGAATGCATCCATTTCATGCTTCTTGTGGGGTGGGCATTCTATTAGAGGAATACTGCAGAATATAAATTCTTATGTTCCATGGCAAACAAGCCTACTTTCTACTGCATGTGTAGAAAGACAAATGACTGACAGAGACCATCCGTGAAGGGACTATTTCCATTTTCTAAGCAATATTGTATTTTTTTGTGTATCTTTTATATCTAGAGTTTTTTTTAAACTTGCCCAACCCATTTTCTAAGCGCTATTAAGACCCTTGAGGGTTTCAGGTATTGGTGGATACCCACACTTGCAAGGGCTTTAAGGTCCTCTGCCTGTGGCACCGGGCCTCATCACGCTTCTGGGTGTAGTGTGCCAGTATCCACCAATACCCCACTCTATATCAGGTCTTAGTGCTTACTGACAAAATTTCAGACCACTGCTCCAACCACTCAGTATCCCTTTTCATACTGCCAGTTCCCTCCTTGCTGTCTCCCACAGAGTTTTGTGTAATCCATGAACAGATGTACTTTGCCCTGTAACCCCTCCCTGATGGTGCCAGTATATAGCCTCAAGACAGCCCCCTGTGGCAACCCACTATTTACCCTCCTGACATTAGTGAACTTTTCTTTCAGGACTACTTTCTGCATCCTATCAACCAGATCCCAATCCATCTAATTAACCCTTCCTCTAGCCCAGAGTCGCTCATTTAGCTTTTTACTAGCCTCCTGTATAGAAGTACAAGTCAAATGCTTTGTTGAAGTCCAGACACAAAATGTGATCTGCCTGGCCCTTATCACAGTTCTACCATCTGTGTCACTGAATTGAAAAAAAATCTATCAAGTTCATTTGATGCAACCAGCCTTTCATGAATCCATGTTGGTTCCTGCCCATAAGCCTGTTTTCCTCTATGAATTCAACTATCTGTTTTTTAAATTATTTTCTCCAGTAGTTGGCCAACTATTGATGTAAGGCTCCACAGTGTGTGATTTCCTGGGTTCTCTCTCTCTCTAGCCCCACTCTTTTGCAGGGGTCCATTGCATGACTTGCTGAACTGGTCTGCCAAGGGTACTGCCAGAGCTTGTCTCATCTTTTTCAGAACCCTTGAGTGGAGCCCATCTGGCTCCGGAAACTTGTTCTTTTTCAGGTCTTGCAGCTCCTTTACCAGTCTCCTTGCAGTGGGTATATAGCCTATCTGTAACCTGTGGCTATCTGCACCCTTGAAATGTATGTTTCTGTCCAGACTGGTCGGCTGTCTCTACTGTGCACATGGAATGGAAGTACTATGTTTGCCTACCCTTCATCTTCTTACACACTTTCTCCATCTTTCCTGATCCTTCCTGTGCTTTCCCTTGTTTGTCATTTTCCTTTTATATACCTGAAGAAAGTGGACTTGCTCTTTTTGCCACCTTTTGCTATCAATAGTTTTGTATTTGTGTTCATCCTTCTAATAATTTCCTTGTTTTTCTCTAGTACTTCCTTATACCACACCCTGTTGACCTCATTCTGTGCACCCTTATATACCCTGAAAGTTGTTCTTTTCCCCCGATGCTTCTTTCACTTGCCTATCTAGCCACAGAGGTTTCATTTGCTAACAAATTTGTTGCACTCCTGGGCAGTTTCTATGACTCCCCTTTTATTGCTTTCTACTCACTTTTTCCCTCCCGCTCCATTTTGTGTAAATCCCTCACTTGGCCGACAATTAAGTACAGTACATCATTTTGCCAAGGTCAGTTTCCCTAAAGTCAAGGACCACAGTGTTGGATTTCAGTTGCTGATAACCCATCACTATACTGAATTTAATAGTGTTGAAGTTGTTATGTCCAGTTGGGTCTTCAATCAAGATATCTCTGATAATCTCCTGACTGGACATCACTAGGTCCAAAATTGCTTCCCCAAGTTGCCTTACACACTGAGTGAGAAAGCAGTCCTATATTACTTCTATAAACCTACTGACTTTTTTGACTTGTTGCCTCTGGAGTTCTCCAGTCTATATTTGAGAATTTGAAGTCTCCGATGGTTATAGTTCTACCCTGACTTTTTTTTAATTATATTTTATTAGTTTGCATAATAAACAGAGGAACATTATTATATTGTCTTGCACAGGCGCAAGCAACATCTTGCAGTAGTAGCACATTTCAGAGGTGTGTTAGTGTTGGCCAATGCAGGAAATGCTTTAGTGGGTGCGTCCCTCAGCCCACAATTAGTGAACATGCTAGCGTTGACACAAAACTTCAAAGAGTGCCAAAACCTTGAAGGGTATCTTATGCTCCAATGAGGTGCAGTTACCTCATTGAAGCATCAGATGACAAGGTTCCATTATGTGCCTTTTCTGGTGAAATATTTCAGTAAATATGGTGGCTCCTGCCACCCGCCACACACAATCCCCACAAAGCCGACATCTGAGGTGGCCAGTCCCTGTTTGGCATGTTCCCTCCCCTACACACACAGTTTCTTTGCCATTGGGGGCCCAATCCCCATCAGCATCATGTTCCCCCCAACACTTTCTTTGCTGACAGGGGCCCAATCCCCTTCAGCATCATATTCCCCCATCCCACACACTTTCTTTGCAATGGGGGGCCCAATCCTCATCAGCATCAGTTCTGCCCTCCCAAACTCATGGGGCACACTGAGAGCACATCATTTTTTTATTTTACCTGTAAATAAAGAAAACTGTCCTCCAATGTCCATTTTTTTCCCCTGTAAAAAAGAAAACAGTCCCTCATCATCCTTGGCGCCCCCTCCCCCAACCCACACCCACCTCTGCACACCCCACCTCCGCACCCCTCACCCCATACTTACCTCCAGAGGTCTGGTGCTGCGATCTTTTGTGGACGGTAACACATCTGGGCTCTTCAAAAGCCGACCGCAAAATGAAAAAAAAAATCACAGTAAGCTTTATTTATTTATTTTTATTTTTTTTTACCTCCTCCGACACTCTGGCATCCCCCTCTCCTTTGGGCTTCCTAGTGCTGCTATTGCCTCAGCTATCCTCTTCCAGAGCTCTCTCCTTACCACAGATCTGCAGCCAACTCCCTGGGTGTCCTGGTGTATCCCTTCACCGGGCGTGTCCCCCTCCTCCGAGGGGGAAGGCACCGGGGGCAGGGGAAACCCAGTGCACTCTATTTTACTGATCCAGGGTGCTGCTGCTGTGGAGGAGTAGGCTCCCAGAGGTTCTGGCAGTGCAGAGCATGGAAGCTGTCATCCAGCAGCCGCGCGAGTTGTTTTCGCTTTTCGTATGTTGTCCCTCCTACACCACTTTGTAGTACTCGGTCTCCACGGAGAGCCACTACAAACGTGAGGCTCCTAACCCACCCCAGGAGAGGAGGCAGTCCTCTGGATGCTCAATCCTCTCCTTCTACCAGCCCCCGGTGTCCCGAGTCCGTTCCAGAACCCGGGTCGCCGGCATGGTTTGAGGTGTGGCGTCCAGCGCCTCAACCCTCTGTGCCACCGGGCCGGCTACAGTAAGCTTTATAATAGCATCAAGGGAGAGTTTCAACTTAGGTTGATATCTCAACCATTTTTGGAATTTTGGCTCAAAATTTTAAACATAGGTTTCTTGGGACCCCACCTCATGAACACATGCACTGTCATCTTGTTATTTGGTCCTGAAAGGTGATTTCATGGTCAAGGCCCGGAATCACCTTTCGGGAATGATTAGCAAAACAACAGTGCCACTGTTCATGAGATGAATCCAAAAAAATCCATGTTGCAAATTTGATGAAAAACTCCCAAAAAATGACTGCATTCTGACATCGTTGCCCAGTTTCCATGCAAGCTCGTAACTTACACAGTTTTTAATACTTTCACTCCAGATTTTCAACATTGCCATTTTTTCACACCTCCTTATGAACAGTACAGCTGTCATTTTTCACATCCTGCTCAAAATGTGGTTTCGCACATGTGGTGCACAATGGCGTGATCGCTGTGGGAAATCAACTTTTGGGCAGGTAACAAAATCACAGTGCCACTATTCATTGAGGGAGGTCCCAAAATGCCTATGTTGAAAATCTGATGCATCCCCAAATAATTTGCATCCACCGATGCATTGCACAGTGTCTCACATACGCTTGTGACTTCACCAATTTCTCATATTTTCACTCCAGATTTTCCAACATTGCCATTTTTACACCTCCTCATGAACAGTAAAGCTGTCATTTTCACATCCTGCCCGAAATGTGTTTTGCACCTGTGGTAAATGGTGCAGTTGCTGTACAAAATCACCTTTCAGCTAACAAACTGATAGTGCCACTGTTCATGAGGTGGGATCCTGAAAAGCCATGCTAGAGGAATTTGGAGTAATACAACAAATGCCTGGGGCATTAGAGTTTCCAACTGTAATGCCTTGCCCCACCCTGTAGAGACTGACAGGCATCAGGGGTGCGACTTGGGATCGTCGGCTGTAATGCTCACGCCATTCCACCCCCACCCCTACCCTGCAGCCAGTGACAGGCATCGAGGTGTATCTTGGAGTCTTCAGCCCCAAAATTCACCCCATTCTCCTATACTGCACCTATCTCAGTGTATTTCCTTATGGAATGAGATGAGCATAAGGCCCGAAGACCCCAAGGCACACTGCAACACTTGTCGGTGTCTGCAGGGTGGGGTGAGGTGAAATGGCATGAACATTATGGCCGATGACCCAAAGGCACACCCCAATGCCTGTCAGTCTCTGCAGGGTGGAGGTGGGGTTGGTATCAGTTCAGTATTTCACTGCCATTCCTATTATGCATCTCTCTAACTCCTGCACTACCAATGCCAATGCCAGCAAAACAACATTCGACATTGACAAATGCTTGTTATACATGTCCCAGCGTGGAAACTTCACAACTTAATATCTCAAGGAAAGTACATACACTTTTCATGCATAAGCAGTATATACAGTATATATCTCCAGGTAACTTGCTATATATAGGAGGGCTGTACTATACTGAATTGTACTATCTTTGGTTATTATTAGCCCCTGGTCATGTATGAAAAAGGGCCTTGGCTCATTACACTTACCTGGTTAACAAAAGTTTAAATAAAATAAATAATTTTCTTTTTGTACCTAAAACAAGAATACTTTATGAATCTATGGCCCATGAGCATGTAGTTTTATTTCAAAATAAGTGTCCAAATAGTGTCCAAAGAATAGTCAGACTCAAAGTAGGGCATTTGGATACCACATTTATACATAGAAACATAGAAACATAGATTTTGACAGCAGATAAGGACCGCTTGGCCCACCCAGTCTGCCCATTTCCCTACCTATTGGATAAGCTGCAGATCCTAGTTAACCAGCAGCCTACTTCTTCCTACCCCCACCCCCTAGAATTGCCTTATGACTGTCCCATGTATGCTTGAATTCCACCACTGTTTTTGACTCCACAACCTCCTCCGGAAGGCCGTTCCATGCATCCACAACCCTCTCTGTGAAAAAATACTTCCTTAAATTACCTCTGAGCCGCCCCTTCTATCTTCAAATTGTGCCCCTTGTTCTTGCACACCTCTTTTTTTGAAAGATGCTATCCTCTTGGACTTTGTTGATTCCCTTGAGATACTTGAAAGTTTCTATCATGTCCCCCCTCTCCCTCCTTTCCTCGAGGCTATACATATTCAGCTCCTTAAGTCTCTCTTCATATGTCTTCCGGTGCAGACCCTGCACCATTTTAGTTGCCCTCCTCTGGACAGCCTCCATCCTGTCTATGTCCTTGCGGAGATTGGGTCTCCAGAACTGCACGCAGTACTCCAGATGGGGTCTCACCGACTGTCTGTACAGAGGGATAATAACTTCTTATTTTCTACTGGTGATGCCTGTCCCTATGCCTCCCAGTATCTCCCCAGCCCTCCTTGCTGCCCTCTCACATTGCTTGCCCACCTTTAGGTCATCTGATATGACTACCCCCAGGTCCCTTTCCATTTTTGTTGTTGTTAGTATCTCACCCCATTGTGTACTCTTCCCTGGGTTTTTGTTTCCCAGGTGCATTACCTGCACTTCTTAGCATTGAATCTAAGCTGCCATACATTTGACTATTCCTCAGACCTTGCCAAGTCCCTTCTCATCCTTTCCACCCCACCTTGTGCATCAACTCTATTGCAGATCTTTGTGTCATCTGCAAGAGACATACTTTTCCTTCAGTCCCTCTCAATGTAAACATAAAGACATTGAAGAGGACCTGTCCTAATACTGAACCCTGCGGTAGCCCACTAGTAACCCCTTTATAACTAAAGAGAAATCCATTGTGAAGGTAACTTCAGCCTCACTAGTTATGGTATGGGCACAGGGTAAAACAAACCCACATTACCAAACGCTGAAGCTTTCCTACAGTGAGTGGCGGGATACAGTTACATCCCCTCTTAAGAGATTTCTAAATATAAATGCTAACAGCATAATAAGGCATAAAACACTGTAATTAAGATGGGGTAAGAGGCAGACAGTCAATGCCACAATTGTCTTGTAAGAGCTCAAAACTGTAACATGACCAGAGCTCTACATCCTCCCCTCCTCAATCCAATTAACGTCTTAGATTAACAACAAAGAAAAACATTCAAACCATCAGGTGCTGAACAAAGAGTCGGTGCAAACGCCATCTCTAACCGATGTTAGATACAGTCCCCTCGAGGAAGCTTCAGGTGCCAAACTCCAAGTCTTCTTGTTTGCTTTGCTCTGGGTCTCTCCTATGGAAAGCCACCAATTTAGCAGCCGATTTGCCTACATCAGGTTGATCTGTGAAGATATAGACCTTGTCTTCATGCACCAGATGAAGCTTGGCAGGGAACAAAATGGCATGAGGGACGTTCAGCTCTCTAAGCTTTACTTGCACACTGTCGAATTTCTTCCAGGGTTGTCAGGTTGGAAATGAGACATCCAGAAAAAAGTGAATCATGTGTCCCTCAATTCTAAGGGGTCCATATCTTTTTGGCCAGTTTAGGATCAAATCTCTGGAGTCCATGCTGTCGGTAATGATCATTAAAGCTCTAGGGACCCCTTCTGCAGTTTGTAAGCCTTTACTAATTACTATCCTTCAGTCAGTCGCACTTTGTAAGCCTTTACTACCCTCCAGTCAGTGGAGAATCCCTGCCACTCAAGTTGTTCTGATGGCCAGTCCTGAATAAACATTTGTGGATGGTCCCCTTCCATTCCCTCAGGCAGCTTAATGACCCAGACATTCGCACTATGGATCTGGTTCTCTAACAGCTCTAACCTGGAATTGATATATTGCATCTCTTTAGCTCTGCCGAGCGTGAGGATGTGGGATTTAAGGAGGACACCAATGACAACAGGTTTCAGATGTTCAAGAAGGTTTATTCCTTATTCAGGCAAATAAGTTAACAGAAACAAAAAATATATGGCGTACTTATACGGCAAAATAAAACAAAAGAGCATAAGAAGGTATATACAAAGAACACACTAGAAAACAGCTAGTGCTACCACTGACAGGGCAATGTGCGTCCTCTCCCTCCGGTCACCAATCTGATCTGATGAATGAAGCAAGTCTTCTTTTATACCTTGAGCAATCATGTGATATACTTGGCTCCACCCCTTTTACTGCAAACAACAAAATTCGTCTTTCTACTACAATGTTTTACATTTTAGATCCCTTATTTCCTTAGTTCTTTTATTTACATTCATACAAAGGCAACAGAACCTAAAAATAATGTTTAAATCAAGAAAAAGATGCAAAGTCCTGATGCAAGCTCCGCCTCCTCTGTTACCAGGTTTATATAAACAGGAAAACTGAGCCAGCTGGCTCCTTAGAAACAGATAGCAGAAGAGCACAGACGGCCTCAGAGCATTTGCTACAGGACTACACCCTAATTTGGTGAGACCTGCTTTAAAACAACAAAGTGTACGTATGAAACGTAAGGAGGTTTGCACTAAGGGGTTTTATTTCTTTCCTTTGTACATTTATAAACTTATGGAGTTGCACTAAGGGGTTTTTGTTTTAGTCTTTTTATCTGTATATTTACTTGTGCCCAAAAGAAAGCAGTTTAAGAAGGTTGTGTGCAAAACCAAATGCTAGCAATATTTCACATGCTGACACAGTGAACTGCAGTTCTTTCATTAGGCTTCTGAGTGAGCTGTAGTTCTCACTCACTATTTAAAACATTTTTCTTTCATTCTGTTTACTGTGCCTTACTGCAGTCGCACTTTGGTGGACAGAAGGTGAAATTGCCAACAGAAACAACAGGTTTTCCCTGCAACCTGCATGTGGGGGGGGGGTGAGGCTTTACTCAAAACTCTACTGCCCTTTTCCTGCTCCATGAAAATTAGAAGGGGGGGGGCTGCTTTATTTTATTAATACTGTAACTTGTCATTACTGAATGAACACATAGAACTCCACAGCAATATAGGAGCATTAGCGGCTCTAATTTTAAACAAATAAATTATTCTTTCTCTAAGGGTTCAGGAAAGGAGATAAAGGGCTCACATACTGGACATGGACATATTAGGGGATAGCAAAGAATGACCTCATACAGGCGGCCTACCTGTATAGGTAAAGCAAACAGAATTAAAGATATAGGAAAGTATAGATGAGTGCTGTTGCAACAGACTTTAGGAAAGAGGTTTTGAAAAAAGAAATAGTCCTGTTTTCGGGACGTATATCACACCGAGGTTGTTAGCTGTACACTTATCTGCGCGTCTTTTAAGGTCTTCCATGTTGTCCTTTGGTTCATCCACCACAGTCTCTGTAATAATCAATCTCAGCGATAGGCCAGCCAGCTTGTTGTTAATGTTAGAAACAGAAGACAGAAGTGCCTACATTTCATGGCTGAGAGACTGCAGGGTTTCCTCTGCACCATCTCCATTGGTTAGACCCATTTGAGAGGACCTTATGGCAGGCCCTGCCGGTGTCGACTTTCCGGGGTCTCCCTGTCCATCTCTTGATTGGTTAGCTTTTTTGGATTGGCCATCTTACCAGGGACCCCTTCAGCCACCAATCAGTACCTATTGTAACAGTATGTTCAAATTGTTGTTGAAACTCCAAAAAAGAAAGTTTATTATGATCGCTGATGTGGAGCTGTAATAGTCTGCATCCACATTGCTTGGGCTCCACAGCGCCCCCAGTTCTACCCTGACTTGATGATTTCCTAATTACACTTTCCAGCTCCTGACCTCTGTATGTTCCTTGGTTTGACAGCCTATAGATCACTCCTATTGTACATCTTTTCTCCTATAATCTGTCATATGGACCAATAGTGACACCCCACCCTACCCTCGAGACAGTCATGTTCTCTGAGACTCTTATTGTCTCTTTAACACTGATCGAAGTACCCTGTACATTGGTATTCTCCCTATCCTTTCTAAAAAGGGTATAGCCAGGTTTCTTTAGGTCCCATAGTTCTGATAAGCCCATGTTTCAGGTATTGCTATTATAGCAAATGTCCTGCACCATCTTACTCACAAGGCCTATTGCATTGGTGTACATTGCTTTTTGCTTGCCCATCCTATCTCTTTTCTTTACTTCCCATCCTTGCTGACTTTTGCAAGTCCAATGTCTCTACATTGTCCAGCACCTGCTTCCCCTTTTTACTTGTGGTCAGTGTGTTCTGGGAGAGAGCCAGCTTATTTTATTTATTTAGTTTTTGTTGACAGGGAAATAATAATAATAATAATAATTTTATTTATATAGCGCCTTTCGAATTATCAAAGCGCTGAACAGGTTAATAACAGAAATACAAATGACCATACAAACATAAACTTATAAAAACACATCATAAATACATCATAAAAACTTAATAAAGTACAATAAAATCCAATCACATTCTGACTAATTTAATCCTCCAAAAGGCCTTTTCCATAAAAAAGGTTTTAATTCTTTCTTAAATATCTCCACGGAGGTGCACTCCCGTAACTGGCATGGTAGAGAATTCCAAAGAGTGGGGACAGCATGAGAGAAAGCTCTGCTGCCTGAGGTTTTTAAACTCACTCTTGGACTCTCCAGCAACCCCATGTCGGCCGAGTGGAGCGATCGGCCAGGGCAATAATGAACCAGGAGGTCTTTCAGATAGGATGGACCCTGATCGCGAAGGGCTTTAAAAGTCAATAAAATTACTTTAAAGGTGATCCGCCACCGAACAGGCAGCCAGTGCAGTTCGCGCAGCACCGGGGTAATGTGACAGGACCTGCTTGTCCCAGTCAAAACCCGGGCTGCAGCATTCTGCACCAGCTGCAGGCGGATTTCAACCCCTGAAAGCTCAAAGTAAAGGCGCAGTAGTCCAAGTAAGCAGGACACAAAGGTGGACCAATGTTGGCAAGGAGTCAGATGGAACAAGGTGCCTAACCCTGGCAATATTCCTAAGATGGTAAAGAGTACTGATGACAGCTGACACCTGAGATTGTAAGTCAGCTTGTCTTCTAAAATCACCCCAAGGTTACGCACCCGTTCAGAGGTCGGCAATGACACGCCCCAAGAAAAATTCCAGAAGGCACGACAGTATCCGACCTCTCAATCTGACCACCCGGGTCCACCACCAACACCTCAGTCTTCTCCGAGTTCAATTTTAACCAACTAGGATCCATCCAGTCTTGGATTTCCCCCAGACAGTTGTTAAACATCGAGAAAGCTCCATCCTGCTCGGGTGCAAAAGACAGGTAGAGCTGGGTATCATCTGCGTAGCAGTGACACAGGGAAAGAGGACTAGACAATTCTGCCTATTTTCAGCCTCATCTCATACAGATGGATGCCATCTGACCTTGAACCAGATTAAGCTGTTGGTGGTATTTTTAGTGAATGGGGGAAATTTGGCCAGGACACAGGGGAAATTCTCCTACTCTTTGCAAGAAGTGCCATGGGCTCTTTAACATCCACCTGAACTACCACCAGAACAGGCAGATGGGACCTTAGTTTAATGTCTCATCTGAAAGATGGCACCTCAGTAGTGCAGCACCCCCTCATGCTGCACTACAGTGTCAGTATTGGGATTTATTCCAAGTGCCAGGTGTGGGGATAGAACCCACAGCCTTCTGATCTTCCTGTCTCAGATGCGAGAGTGCAACCTGCTGAGCCACTGACACTGCACCCTTAGTGTTTTTGTGTATGTTCCTGTGGTCTATCACTGTCCTTTCCCTTACCTAGTGCTCTGATGCACTGCCCCTAGCTCAGATGCAGGCCAGCTTTTTCAGACAACCTGCTATCATCCCAGAAGGATCCTTGGTCACCTGCCAAATATATTTGGTGGCAAAATGTTTTAGTTCCACCAAACTCTGAGTATTTTATGAATGTTTTAATGTTGTTCCTTAGGAAAAAAGATGGACACCATAATTGGCTTAAAAATACCATTGTAGACCTGGTAAGGGCTAGGTTGAGAAATAAAAAATACATACTGTACCGCATAGGAGGCACCTAGAAAAGTAAATTATTTACTTGGATGCTAATATTTTTATTAATTGTAGCTGAAACTAGCTTGGGGGGGAAGGGCATTTTTCATTGCACTGTTGTTTTAAGACATCATTATAGAAACATAGAATCTGATGGCAGATAAGTGCCGCTTGGTCGATCCAGTCTGCCAATTTATTTATTTATTTATATTCTACTTTCATTCCTACTGTAGATCCTCTTGATCCATGGTGCTGTCTGTTCCCCCTCCTTACACCTATGATTCCCTTGTGACTATCCCAGGCATTTTTGAACCTCACCACTGTTTTTGCCCCCACTATCTCAGCTGGAAGGCTGTTCCAGGAATCCACCACTCTTTCTGTGAAGACATATTCCCTCACATCTCTCCTGAACCTACCCCCCTCCAGCTTCGTAGCATGTCTCCTTGTTCTAAAGCACCTTTGTTCTGAAAAATACTACCCTCCTGTACCTTATTAATCCCCGTGAGGTATTTAAAGGTCTCTGTCATATCCCCTTGCTCCTTCCTCTCCTCCAGACTGTAAATATCGAGCTCATTTAGCCTCTCCTCAAAGAGCTTTTGATGCAGACCATCATTTTGGTAGCCCTCCTTTGGACCAGCTCCACTCTGTCTGTGTCTTTTCAGAGCCAGAGTCTCCAGTACTGGACACAGTACTCAAGGTAGGCTCTTACAAGTGATCTAAGTAGGGGCAACACCACCACCTCCCTCTTTCTGCCGGTGATACCCCTTCCTATGCATCCTAGTATCCCACTAGCTCTCCTGACTGCCTCATCACACTTCCTAGCCACCTTTAGGTCATCCAATATGATTATTTCTGCTTGGTATGTCAGATACATGCATTTGAAATCATTTTAATGCTTATATAGTTGATAGCCTTTGTTTAAGCAAAAAACAATCAGTATTATTTTGTATTTGTACCTGTACATAAACTTTTGCGCACTTTTTTATTATTGTTTTCAGCTTTGGTGCAGGTATTAAAAAAGCAAATAGAGGATTGCCCTTATATAAAATAAGTTTGCATAGATAATTGATACAGCCAATTAAAATAATGCAAAATAATGATGTCATAATTTAGGTGTACCCTTTAGTGTCTCTGCCCCCTGGTGAGGCTGTGGCAAAGCACTGGTGTTTAACTTTCACGGGGTGACTGGGTCCTTCTTTGGCTATTTTTTGTATGTTTATCAGCTTATTAAAAGCACGGCAAGTTCACAGTAATTTTGGCCCTGAGTCTATTATTTTAGTGAGTAAGTAGCATGGTGATTTTGAATCTTTTTACAGTAAAGCAGGGGTTAGCCCCCCTCCCCCTGACCACTACACATCCCATTTTACCCACTGGAGTGCAGTCTACACTTCTTGGAATATGCCTATTGGTAGACTACCTCTGGTCTAGCATTAAGCTGGGGGTAGATGCAGGCTTGTAAGAGACACACTCGATTGGCCATTGGGGCTTTTTCTACCTTCAGCATCTATGTTTCTATATGGTCTATTTTTTTTTTCCATTCTGTTTACTTCCTGTGGTACCTTTGACCAGGATCTCAATGGGCTGTTACCAGATCCACCATCCATTCCATCAATGCTCCTCTGATCCTCATTCTCCAAGGACTCTAGGGCACCTGAAACACACCACAGCGATGCCCTGTCAGCATACCCCCAGAGTCAAGGTCTGTCTTTCAGTTTCTTGACTGACAATCCCCACTTAATCCAGTCACTTGTGGTGGAGGTGAACCCAGGAATCAACCATGGAGACAGGAGAAGGGATCCCCTGGTGGACATGGAAGGGCAGGTGGAGCATCATCTGCCAAGTCGGTGGCCATATTCCCCCATTATGGCCATCCTCTCTTACCATGTGCAACTGTCTCGGTGCCAGCATGCCAGATGCACCAATGAGCTCAATCACTCCTCCCATGCATGTTGCAGACTGCCTGACTTTCACCATCACCTGTGGTCACCCAGGTAGCAGTAATGTAGTGGGGAACATCTTCCTCCCTCTCTGGAGGAAGAGAGTGTTCACCATCTGCTTTATCCTCCTCCCCCTGGCTGGCCTCTGAACACGAGGTTGCCAGCATCACAAACAGCAACACCGTTGCTGCACTGTCAGGCTGGCTGACTGTTTCCTTTCTGACAGAAGGTTGTTCAACACACTATATGAGCCAGCCTGCTGGTGCTGAGGGTTGAGGCGCTGGATGCCACACCTCGCACCATAGGTTCAGGAACGGACTTGGGTCAGCTGGGGAGGGAGAGGATTGAGCATCCAGAGGATGGTTCTCCTTTCCCGGGATGGACAGAGGGTATTGTGCCGCTCTTCAGTAGCCTCCGGTGGAGATTGGGGGCACTGTAGTTAGCGATGCTGTAAAAAGGGGTGGAGCAGCAGTGGGCATCAGCATGCAAGGTGCGCAGATGCCAATGCACGACCGTGCTCCGGGGAACAAAGCCAGAAAACTCTCCACCTCCTGGATAGGCAACAGTGCCCTTCAAGGCCCCCATCTTCACATGCCCAAGGTCGGGCTCAATTCTCCAGCTCTCCTGATCCCCTCTGAGTGCCATGGCCCACCGATAGTTGCGTTCCCATGTCAGCGGACCTGGGGGTGAGGGGAAGTGTCTGTAGCCGATTTCCCAGAGAGGAGAGCTTTAGACAGGGCGGTAGAAAGGAGGCAATGAGAGAGGGACTCATGACAGAGTTCCGGTAAGTGGGGTGATAAATAAAGTTCATAAAAAAAAACCCACTATGAAATGGTATCTTGCTATCCAATGAATCTGGTTGAACTTGGAAAAGCTTTTCAGGTCTATCAAAGAACTGTACATGATGTTCTTTTCTATGGATTGCATCTAAGTGCTACAGTTGTAGTTTGTATGTCATTAGTAATGGTGCCATCCTTTTTTCTTTTTCAAAATCTGAGATATTGCATGTGTATTATCCTTTACTAGCACTAGTAGTATTCAAAATGCAAGAATTATTACAAGGTTATTGCTTCCCTGGTAGCATTTCAGTTTTTGTGCCTGTGATTACGGATTAGATATATACTGAGCTGAGTATATTGTCACCATTTCTGAATTATTGCCCCCCCCCCCATGTTCTCAGCAATAAGGTATGACAAGGGACAAGTATGGGAAGTACAGTAAAAGAGAAAAACAAAAACATAGAAGAATAAGGTGAAAAGACTATTAGTCCATCAAGTCTGGCCTGATCCAGGCAGAGTTTCTTCTGTCTCTGTTACATAACTTTTGTTTACATACAAACATAGGAAAATGCCAGCCGATATAGGCCATACAGTCTGTTGAGTCTGCTCAGGTGCACAGCTCCCAGTTTAATCTACTGAAGCTGCCCCTCCCCACCCCTTACCCATCAATCTGACTTATCACCGCTTCTGCCAACTCCCACTCCCAAGCTTCCCCACAGTTCTGACCTTACCTTTGACCCTGTCCTGCCTCCCTCTTAAAACTGCCCACAGATTTCAATTATATTGCCTCCTCTGGCAGAGTGTTCCACCTCGCTACCGCCCTTTCTGTGAGGTAGTGCCTCCTCATTTCCCTCCTAAATCTTCTACCCTCCAGTTTTAGACTGTGTCCCCTTGTGTGCCTCCCCCCCCTTTAATCTAAACATGCCCTCAGTACTAACTCTATTCATGCCATTAAAGTATGTGAAGGTCTCAATCATATCCCCTCTCTCCCCTCTGTCCTCCATGATATATATGTTGAGCTCCCCAAGTCTTTCCTCATATGGTTTGTCCCCCAGCCCAAGGATCATCTTTGTCTCCCTGCGCTGGACCCCCCTCCAGTAGTTTGACGTCCTTCTTTAAATAGGGGCACCAGAATTGCACACAGTACTCCAAGTGAGGTCTCACCAGTGACCTGTACAGAGGCAGAGTGACTTCCTCTTTCCTTGAAGTGATTCCCCTGGCAATGTACCCCAGCATCTTATTAGCCTTAGGGGCTGCCTTCCTACACTGCACTGAGTAATTCATGTCCCCTGTGACTTGTAACCCCAGATCCTTATCCTCCACTGAAGTGGATAACTGTACCCCCCAGCCAGTAGCAATTTCCAGAGTTCCTGGCTCCCAAGTGCATGATTTTGCACTTCTTAGCATTGAACCCCAGCTGCCATGTGTCTGATCAGTGCTCAAGTCTTGCCAAATCCTCTTTGAGTGCCTGCCCCACTTCCACACTATCTACCTCCGCACCGATCTTTGTGTCATTTGCAAATAGGCTGATCTTACACCTAATCCCATCTGATATGTCGGCAATGAAGATGTTAAATAGCACTGGTCCTAGTACCAAGCCTTGTGGGACCCCACTGTTTGCAGCTCTGGGTGTCGAGAGTTCTTCCCCTACAACTACCATCTGTTGTTAGTCCTGCAGCCGGCTCCTAACCCATCCAATCAGTTTTTCCCCTGCTCCCAGGTTTCTCCGCTTACTAGTCAACCTTCCATATGGCACCAAGTAGAAGGTCTTGCTGAAGTCCAGATACAGGATATCCACCGCATGGCCCCTCTGGAGTGCCCTTGTCACCCAGTTAAAAAAGTCAACCAGGTTTGTCTGGCAGGATCCTGCTGCCTATCGTCCTGGAGACCATTCTTCTTCAGAAAGATCATCAACCTCTCTTTAAAGATAGTCTCCATTAGCTTTCGCACTATGGAGGTAAAGCTGACTGGTCTGTAGTTACCTGGTTCATCCTGGGGCCCACTCTTATGGAAGGGCACCACATGTGCCATCCTCCAGTCCTGCGGCATGCACCCAGTCCCCAAGGAGGTCTTGAGCAAGTCTGCCAGAGGTCCCTTCAAGACCTCCGCCAACTCCTTCAAGACCCTTGGATGCATGCCATCCGGCCCTGGTGCCTTATCTTCCCTCAGGGACCTAAGGCACTCCAACACCCTGCTCACTGGGATCTCCTGATCCATTACCCCCGCTCCCACCCCGCCTTTCCCCTGGGACATAGGCCCATCCCTCTCCCTGGTAAACACAACAGAAGTACTCATTGAGTGTTTCTGCCTGCTCCACCCCTTTTTCTGCCTGCCCTCCACCTTTCTTGATCCTGACAATCTGATCTTTACAGTTTTTCTTCTCCCTTATGTACCTGAAGAAATCGTTTTCCCCTTCTCTGATCCCCTGTGTCAGCCTTAGCTCCCTTGAAGCCTTGGCTGCCCTGACTACTCTACTCACCTCTCTGGATTTCCTCAAATATTTCTCCCTGTCTTCCTCTCTTTTGGATCTCTTATAGCTTCTGAAGGCAGCTCTTTTCTCCCTCACTCTCTCTACTACCTCCGTGCTCAACCAGTTCAGTTTTTTGGACCTGGCCGTCTTACTTTGCATCTTTATACATGAGTTAGCGGCCTCTGCCAGACCCAGCTTGATGATGGCCCATTTCTTGTCAGCATCCATGTCTAGGAGGATGTTGGAGAGGTGCCCTTCCAGTATGCCACCCATCCCGCCAAAATCTGCTCTTTTCAAGTCCACTACCTTTGTCTCGATTCTGGCCACCTCCTTACCTAGACTGAGGAAGAACCACACTGTATCGTGGTCACTTCCTGCCAGGGGGTCTTCCACCTCTATGTCCTGGACGTGCTCCCTGTCCAAGATTGGGGCAAAGTGGTCACAAAAACCACTAAGCAGCAGTCTCTTGTTTCACATTAGGGTCAGAAGCTGTTCCCTCCATGGCTGCTAAGTGAAGTGTGAGTGTACAGAGAAAGCAGTGAGGGCTGCCTGACCCTGTGGTACCGGTGGAGTATGTTGCCTTACTGCATAGTTGACCCTTTGTTGTGAAAATCTGCCTACCTGTCCTTGGCTGAAGTTTACTGTTCTTTGTCCTGCAGCATTGTGTCTGTAGGGATGTCTGTAGTGCTGTAGAAGATTTCTTAATAAATGAAGTTTGCCTTCTAACCTGCATGGTGTGTGTGCCCTTTTTTAATTTTCAACTCTGTGTTTGTACTCAGCCTCAATAAATTAATTAGATTCTGCAGAAGGAATTGAAAGGTGTCCTCTGTCTTTTCTAGAATATTGCTCCTGCTACATAAGAGGACAGCACCACGGTTTAGATGCAGCACATATGTACTGCCTCCATACCTCCTCCATTAAGAGGCATTAAGGGGAATGGGACAGGAATCAGGGGTTGAGGAACAGTGGGCAGTATTTAAAATGGGGATTACAAGAACAACAGAATTATGCATTAAGCAGGTTAGCAAAAGGAAAAGGAAGAGGAGACCATTATGGTTTTCCAAAGAGGTAGCAAAGAAAGTGAAAGCCAAAAAGATTGCATTCAGGCAATAGAAAAAGACACAGGCAGAAGGGGATAGGGAGAAGTACCAGGAGAAGCAAAGGGAGGCAGGGAGGTCAGTAAGGGAAGCAAAGCTCAGACAGAAGAACACATTGCAAAATCAGTGGGTAGAGGACAAAACCTTTTACAGGTACATAAGTGAAAAAAGAAAGACAAAGGGAGGGATAGTGAGACTGAAGGGGAGGATGGGAGCAGCGTGGAGGATGACAACAGTAAGCTGACATATTGAACAGGTATTTCTGCTCAGTCTTTACTGAGGAAGAGGAGGGTAATGGGTCTGAAGGGAGTACAAGGTGAGAATGTTGCAAAATGGACACAAGTCCCTTTACACGAGAAAGGGTCCTGAAGGAACTGGAAGTAATAAGAGTTGATAAAGCAATGGGGCCAGATGGGTGCACCCCAGGGTCCTTAAAGAACTAAGAGAGGTGGTGGCTGAACCTCTGGCTATCCTGTTTAGCAGATCACTGGAAACAGGGGAGGTACCCAAAGACTGGAGGACAGCAGATGTAGTCCCCTTATACAAAAGTGGGAACAAAGAGGAAGCAGGGAACTACAGACCAGTCAGCCTCACCTCGGTAGTGGGAAGATCATGGAAGCACTACTGAAGGAGATTAGTGGAACATCTGGTTGTCAATGGACTACAGGACCCAAGGCAGCATGGTTTCACCAGGAGGTCATGTCAGACCAACCTCGTTGAATTTTTGACTGGGTGACTAGGGAGGTGGATCAGGGAGGGCAGTGGACATGGCCTATCTGGACTTCAGCAAGGCCTTTGACACTGTGCCACATAGAAGACTATTACACAAACTGGGGAATATGGGTGTGGGCAGGACAGTAGTGTGGTGGGTAGGTAACTGGCTGGGTGGCAGGACACAGAGGGTGGTGGTAAATGGCTGTCACTCCACAGAGGAAGAGTAACCAGTGGGGTACCACAGGGATCAGTGCTGGGACCGGTCCTATTCAACATCTTCATCAGTGACATTGCACAGGACCTAGAAGGCAGAATTTCACTGTTCGCTGATAACACAAAGCTCTGTAACAGAGTAGACACACCAGAGGGTGTAGACAGAATGAGAAGGGACCTGCAGAAACTTGAAGAATGGTCAGGGGTTTGGCAGTTGAAATTCAATGCAAGGAAGTGCAAGATAACGCATATGGGGCACAAAAACCCTGGCACAATATATCAGTTGGGGGGTGAGGATATAGCATGCACCAAGCAGGAAAGGGATCTTGGGGTTATCATCTCTGATGACCTCAAGGTAGGGAAACAGTGTGACAAGGCAGCAGGTAAAGCAAATAGGATGCTGGGATGTATAGGCAGGGGCATCACCAGCAGGAAAAGGGAGGTCATAATTCCGCTATACAAAACACTAGTGAGACCCCACCTGGAGTACAGTGTACAGTTCTGGAGACCATACCTACGTAGGACATAGACAGGGTACAGAAGGTTCAGAGGAGGGCAACAAAGATGGTGCATGGATTGCATCACAAGTCCTATGAAGACAGGTTGAAGGAACTGAACATGTACTCCCTGGAGGAGAGGAGGAGAGAGGGATATGATGAGGCATACAAGTATCTCACAGGGAGGAACAGGGTGCAGGAATACACTATTTTTAAGCGAAAAAGATGCTCCAGGACTAGAGGGCATGGGATGAAGTTGGAGGAGGACAATTCAGAGGAAACATGAGGAAGAATTTCTTCACCGAGCAATTGGTGGACAAGTGGAACACCTGCCAGAGGAAGTGGTGGGGGCTGGAAACAATCACAGGATTTAAGAATGCATGGGATAGACATAAAGGAATTCTGGAGGTCAGGGGTAAGGGGCAACAGACTTCTAGGAAAACATAAACTGAACTTACAAGCTCAAATGGGCAGACTTGGTGGGCCATAGGCCCTTATCTGCCGACACTGTCTATGTATCTATGTATCCATGTATTAGCATAAACTGTTGGGATTTTCTGTTGTAGTTACTGCACTGTTCTTTAGCTAATAATGGAAGCCTACTGCCCTCTAGTGACCACCATGGCAAGTACACACATACTCTTGATCAAAAGCTACAGAACACACCGTACAACAGCATTAAAAGTTGTGGACATGGTCTCAGTTCTGAAATGGCAAGAAAAAAATCAAAAATTGTAATTGGATGAGAAAAGTCACCTGACCATGCATTACCTCTCTATAAATGCTCAGTCCGGTGCAAAATCTTATTCCCCCCCCCCAAAAAAACCCTACTTAGAGCCATTTTATAAGTGTAATAAGCCCCTCCAGGGTGTGCATCATAGTATTTTAATGCACTTCCCAGGGGTGCAATAGCGGTGATATGGCCAGACAGGAAGTGGGACGAGGGAGCATTTGGGAGAGACTGGCTGCAATAATGGTTACGTGGCTGACCTGGGAGTGGAGGGGTATGTTTAGAAGGGACTGACTGCAACAGAGGCCACATGGCCCACCTGTGGGTAACATTTGTAAGCACTTGGCTGCAGAACTGGTCGTATGGCCCAAATGGGAGTGGAGGGGGACATTTAGAATAGAGTAAGTGGAATAGTTGTCATGCGGCTCCCCTGAGAATGAAAGGGGACATTCAGAAGTGAAAGGCTGCAATACTGTTTAATAGTAAGGACCACACTGTTTTGTACTGGTCATTTGGGGCATTATATCAGTTTTTTACTATGATTTGTTTGCATGGGGGTATGAATGTATAGAAGTTTTAGTTAATTTAGTAGTGTGTGACCGCAGTGTGAGTGAGGGGTTTTGTTTTCTGGGTGTGGGGGTGGATTTTAGATGTGTAAGTTATCTTTAGTTAAAGTATTTTGCTTTTATACTGGGAAAGAATGTGTATTGTATCTACCAGACCAGTCTGTCTACAGATCGGCACAGTTACAGCAACTGTGGCCCTTTGGGGGATTCCCTCATACTGCATTTTTCCCCCAAAACTTTTTATTTATTTATATATTAAGGAACAATCAAAATGTTATTACATATAGCAACATGTCAATCCATAAAAAAAAAAAAAAATTCAATTGCTATATCAATAAGCAATTAATACAACAAAGTATAATGACAATAGTGAAGAATTATATATGCTGTAGAACTACCACTAATGGTATACACATTAAGACAATTCATGTATTATACTTAGCTAAAAAACCTATCAATGTTATAGATTACTACCAGTACATATACCAACACCTAGCTATACTATATCCCATACCACTTTCTTCAAATTACCATTTCAGAAATACAGTTTTAACCCTCATTAGAATGCCCTTGTAGTGCAGTTAACAATTGGACCCCAGATTCTGTCACATCTTGATAGCCTGTCAGAGCCTATGTGCAACAATCTTTCATACTCCGCAAGTTTATACAGAGCTGCAATCCAGTCCTGAAACAAGGAGGGAGCAGTAGCTGTCCATTTAAGGAGTATTTGTCATTTTGCCTACAGGGCCACAACCTGCAAACATTGGATGCCCTGAAAAGCCGAGTTAGGAGATAGGTTCATATGCCCCAAACACCCAAAACAAGGGATCTTGCTGGCAAAGAGTATGCAACAACTTGCGAACAAAAAGTTAGTATTTGAGACCAATACATTTGCAATGTTGGGCGTCCCCACAATATATGTGCCAATGAGCCTGTCGCCCCATGACATCTCCAACAAGTCTCACTAGGTACCGTCCCCATTTGTTTCAGTACCACTTGAGTCCTGTACTATCTATGCACTATTTTTTTTTGAATCAGTTGATATCTGCCATCCTTGAAGTTTGTATGAGCCCCTTTAACAATACTACGCCATACCTCTTCCGACATTTGAATCTGCAACTCCACCAGCCAGGCTGTCTTTTGGCTATCCAGGGATGGGATGGGATGTGTGGGGTCAATAAAGTGTCATAAATCAGACCCCTTAGTCTGGGTGGGTTCTTCATCCACTTATCTAGATGCATACTCAGTGGTGTACCTTTCATGCCCTTTGGCTCTTGCCCTTGCCCCTTTAATGCCTGTCTTAATTATAGGTAGTGCAAGAAGTCCTCTTTAGGTAGGTACCATGTCTGCATTAGTTGTTGAAATGAAGCCATGTACCCTGTGCCTGAGCACCATATATGCTTTACCCTCCATATTCCTGTTTTTTTCCATCTCTCCCAGCTCATAGGCACACCCCCTATGGTCACTCTACTATTGTGCCATATCGGCTCACAGTGTCCCAGGGTGCTCATGTCTTTTCCAAACTGAAATGCAAGCATACTCCATGCTAACACAATAAATGCGTGAATCAGAGAGGTAAGAGGAATTGTATTATCCTGTTTCTTAACCGAATTCCATGGGGAGCACCCGTCTAGACTGATTTCCAGAAATACCTATAGTGGTGTTTGATTTGAGGGCTGCTCAGGCCAGTGCAAGCACTGTCTAATTCCTGCAGTCTGATGATAAGCCCAAAGCCAGGGGACTGTCCACCCACCTTTCCATCCAGAAGATCTAAGTTTTTGCTGACTAAATCTTGGCTTGGCTCCCTCCCACAGAACTTAAGCAAATAGGCTCTCAAATTTCTGAAATTGCCCTTTAGAAATGGGGATAAGGAGACTATTAATGTAAAACAGTATTTTGGGGAAGGCCATCATCTTACAGGCCGCAATATTTCCTCCAAATGTCAACCTTAATTTTTTCCATCTACTGAACTCTCCAGTCAAGGCACTATATAAAGGTTTCAAATTAAGCTCCACTATTTATGTCAGATCAGCTGAGACTTTTATCCTCAGGTAAGTCAAATAATTTGGATTCCATTTAAGCCTAAACTGGATGACAGAGTCCTAACCAATCGCTTTGTTAAGAGGTAGTACCTCTGTTTTGTCCCAGTTAACTCTCAACCCTGAAATAACTGAGAAATGGTTAAGGAGTGAAAGAAGGGCCAGTAGAGATATCATTGGGTTCTGTAAGGCCATGATTATATCATCTGCATTGGCCAGTGTAACCAACTAATCAGGCCCACAGGGTATTCCTTGAATTTCTGGAGTTTTATAGATTTTGCACAGCAGAAGTTCCAGGGCTAAAGGAAAAAGGAGAGTTGAGTGCAGGCACCCTGCTAGATCCCCTGTGTAGTTGAATAGGTGGGGACACAAGTTCTCCTGTTAAGATTGCAGCAGAGGGGCTTCTATATAACAACTTCACTCATTTCAGAAGCTGAGACCGCAATCCAGAAGTTTCCATTACTTGATAAAGGTAGGGCCACTCTACTGAATCAAATGTTTTTCCCCCGTGTCCACATTGACCAATACAGAAGGAGAGGGAGAGTGTGCCGCTTTCAATATAATATTCATTATGTCTAGTTAATTATTCATGAGCTGAACTAGTTCACTGATTGGCTGCCGTGCTGGTCTGAAATCTCTTAGAAATGACCAGCACAGCAGCGATACTGGGCTCATGTGCTGTACACTGACAGCAGTGGTGCCAAAACATAACTGGTTTTGGTGCTAAAAACACGAAGAAAAGAATTGTCATTATTGCGATTAGACTTATAATCGCAATAATGACCTCACAGCTGGCTTGCTTCCTTTGATTAATGACTGGCTGGGTGGGGTTGACTCTCGACTGCCCCTTGGGCCACCCTCCCCCCCCAGCCAGTCATTAATCACCAGGAAATGACCGTCTGTTCAGTAATTATTGCTTAATTACTGCCCTTATATTATCCATAGCTAGCCTGCCTTTAACAAACCCAGTTAGAGAGGGAGCGATAAGATGGGGGATAACTACCTATAGATGAGAAGCAAGAACCTTTATGAGGATTTTCACATCCGCATTCAGTAAGGATATATGGCGATAACTTGAAACTAATTGAGGGTCTTTCCCTGGTTTGGGTAGCAGTATACTGTAACTAAAGCTTCTGTCATTGATGGTGGCAACCTACCCTTGCAGTACGCCTCCTGCATGACGTACTTCTGGAAAAAGGGCAAGATAAAATTCTGCAGAGATTCCATCTGCCCCAGGAGCCCTCCCTTTTTTGGTTGCTTTACCTGTTACTTCAAGTTCTACATGTGTAATAGGGGCATCTCAGAGGCTTGTCTGGTCTAGGGTTAACTTAGGCGGGGGGGGGGGAATATCTTGAACAAAGGAGGCCAGATCTGGAGTATCCACAACCCTTTTAGAAGCATACAGATTCTGGAAAAAAACTTGAAAGGCCTTGTTCTCGTTCCCTTTCTGTGGAGGCATTGATCGCTGTAGGAGGTTGGGTGTCCTTTGGAGTCCATTGCTCATGATGTAGGTTTAGTCTGAGGCTTGACAATGAACTGAATAGGATTAAGAGTGTGGGATTTAGGAGGTGCCCCGGGTATAGATGAAGCCAGAAGAGAGGTCCTCCCTGCCTGGTACCTATTCCCAGGGTTGTCTCATTTTCTAGAGAGCAGGGAGCTGTTAGGCCAGATGACCTAATCCCTCCCTTAGGGTGGTTCTTTGTAATACCAGGTCACTGAGGAATAAAACCGTGTTGATGGAGACCTTCACTGCGGACTCCTCAGCTGATCTGGTGTGTATCATGGAGACCTGGTTGGGGGATGACTCTAGACCAGTGTTAGAGGTGTCCATTCCTTCAGTTTACTCTATGGTACACTGTCCTAGGCAGGAGCACATGAGGTGCAGAATGGCCATCTGCTGTAGCTCAGAGTTGGGACTCATGGCTCACCCCAGGGGTATGACCAAGTTATTTGAATGTGTAGCAGTGGATGGTGGGCCAGGTACAGGTTATAGGATCGTTCTCATTTACCAACCTCTGTGACCCAGAAATGAATTCCTGCAGGAACCTGAGGGTTTCATAGGTGAGCTGGTGGTGGACTCACCCAGGTTGCTTGTGCTGGGTGATTCCAAAGTCTAGACTGATGACAAAACCTCTCTAGTTTGAATGCATTTCCTCCAGTTGATGATATTACTGACCATTGTGCAGGTGGTTGCCTCAGATACTCACCAGTATGGCCATGTCTTGGGCCTGGTTTTCTCACTGGGTTTTGACATTCGTAATATCAAGAGTGATACGGTTATTTGGTTGGATCATCATGCCATACAGTTCCTCTGCAGAGACCCTTGCTGAAGTACCCACCCCCTGGTGGAGACAGTCAGTTACCGTCCAGATTAGAATTTGGAGGCAGAGAATCTCCTGGCAGTACTGAACACATGAGGCAGTAGGCATTGGCTTGTGCTGAGGAAGCAGAGAAAGCCATGGAGTGCTATAATCTGGTTTATGGCTGCCTTTAACTCCTTGGCACCATTCCATTTTCATTCCTTGATTCCAGTGACCTGAGGCAGTTAAAAACAAAAGTATGGAGACTGGAGCATTCCTAGTGGCGGTCCAGATCTGACAAGGCTAGATTGGAGCTGAAGACCCGCTATGGTGATTATCAATGGACAAGCACCCTGAAAAAGTAGAGATGTCTAGAGATGTGCGAAGTTCGAAAACTTCACTTCACGGATTATTTTGAGAATTAATCTGCTGTGTGAAGTCCAAATTCACAGAAAACTGATAACTCCATGAAATGTGAAGTTGCAACTTCGCTGGCAGAGTTTGGCACAGAGACAAAGTCTTACAAGAACACGAAGCTGTGACTTCGCTGGCGAAGTTTGGTATGGAGGTGAAGTTTGCAATGTACAATGGGACTGGAGGTCACATATTGCTGAAATGGCCTGTATGCCATGTGGAGGCCATCCTCAGTGCAGTGTTGTGAAGAGAGAGTAGGAGAGAAGACTGTATGTGCTCGTCTGAGAAAAAAAAAACAACTTTAAAATGAATTTCAAAGCCAAGCTTTTTGAAACCAAATTGCTCATACGAACACACAAACATACGAAATTGCCAGCAGAAACAGACCTAATGGTCTATCAAGTCTGCTTGAGTGTGCAGCTAGCCCCTCATCTTGCAGCTGCCCCTTCCACCCCTCTTCCCAGTATCGCTTCCCCTTACCCTGTCCAAACCCGTCTTGAAACTGCCCACTGTATTACAGGACACTATCTCATCTGGTAAGGTGTTCCATTTGTCCACCACTCTTTCCGTAAAAAAATGTCTCCTCATCTCCCTCTTGAATTCCCCCCCCCAATCTCAGTCCATGCCCCCTTGTGTCCCTCCTCCTTCTCATCTGAAAAATCCCTTCTGTGTTGGTCTTGTTTATCCCTTCAGATACTTAAAGGTCTCGTTATATCTCCCTATCCTTCCTCTCCTCCAGTGAATACATATTCAACTCTCTCAGCCTGTCCTCATAGGGTTTGCTCTCCAATCCCTGGATTATCTTTGTGGCTCTTCGCTGCACCCCCTCCAACAATTTGATGTCCTTGTTCAGGAATGGGCACCAGTACTGCACGCAATACTCCAGCTGGGGCCTGACCAACGACCTATACAGGGGCAGGATAACCTCCCTCCTTCTGGAGGAGAGCCCTCTTGCAATACACCCCAGCATTTTGTTGACGTTTACTGCCGCCTTTCTGCACTGAATAGAGTTGTTCATGCTCCCCGTAATGATCACTCCTAGGTCCTTCTCCTCTGTGGAGCTCCCCAACTGTACCCCATTCAAGTGATAATCCCTTCCCTGGTTCCTGGCTCTGAAGTGCATAACCTTGCACTCCTTGGTGTTGAACCCCAACTGCCATGTTTCTGCCCACTCTTGCAGCTTAGTCAGGTCCTCCTGCAACCCCTTCCACCCCTCTATGTCATCAACCACAGCTCCCATCTTGGTATCGTCTGGGAACAGATTGATCTTGCTCCGAATCCCGTGTGAGATATCTGCAATAAAAATCCCAAACAGCACCAGTCCCAGTAACGATCCCTGTGGTACCCCGTTCGTCACCGCTCTTGGTGAAGAGAGGTCCCCCACCACCACCACCCTTTGTTGCCTTCCATTTAGCCAGTTTGTGATCCATTTCACCATTTTTGGTCCTGCCCCCACATATTACAGTCCCCCCAACCTCCCATGTGGCACTGAATCAGAGGCCTTGCTGAAGTCTAAATACAGTACAGGACATCCACTGCATGGCCCTTGTCCAGTTCCTACATCACCCAGTTGTAGTACTCTACAAGGTTTTTCTGGCAGGATCTACCTGCTATAAACCCATGCTGTTGACCATCCTGGAGACCATTTTCCTCTATGAAGCTCTCTAGCCTCTCTTTTAGTATGGTCTCCATGAGCTTTCCCATGATCGATGTGAGGCTCACTGGCCTATAGTTTCCAGATTCATCCTTTGGGCCACTTTTGTGGATGGGCACCACATGGGCCATTCTTCAGTCCTGTGGTACACATCCCGTGTCCAGGGAGGTATTGAACAGGTCAACCAGTGGCTCTGCCGGGACCTCTGCCAACTCCCTTAGTATCCTAGGGTGAATACCATCAGGTTCAGGTGCTTTATCCACCCTTAATGCCTCAACCCATCTAATACCCTGCTCTCTGTAATCCCTACATCTGTCATCCCCCCACCCACCCTCCTCACCTGGGGTATCTGACCCCCCCTTCTCCTGCGTGAATACAGAGCAGAAGTATTCGTTCAGTGCCTCCACCTTCTCCGCCCCTTTCTCCACCCACCCCCCATCCTTCTTATTCCTCACCAGCTTATCCTTGCTCTTTCTTCTCTCTCCGATGTAGCGGAAAAAGTCTTTTTCTCCACTTTTGATTCCCTGTCACAGTCTCAGTTCCCTGGATGCCTTGGCCACCCTGACCAGTCTGGTAACCTCCCTAGACTTTTCCATGTACGTACTGTATCCTTACTGTCACCCCTTCCCAATTTCCTGTACCTTTGAAACACTGTCCTCTCAGCCCCCACCCCTTCCATAACCTCCTGTGTCAGCCAACTGGGTTTCTTTGCCCCTCTCTTCTTGCTTTTCTTCCTAGTGCAAGACTCCATTGCCTCTGCCAGCCCTTCCTTTGTGATGTCCCATTTCTGGTCTGCATCTATGTGTGGTTGCATTCCTGCCAGGTGCCTGCCCCAAATTTCCTCTGTTTTCTTAAAGTCCACCCCCCTAAACCCAATCACCCTTGTACCCGTGCCCCCTGTTTCCCTCCCTATGTTGAACATGAACCACACCGAATAGTGGTCACTCCAAGCCAGTGGTTCCTCCACTTCCAGATTCCTTACAGCTTCTCCATTATCCAGCACAAGGTCCAGAGACCTTTCTAACCGAGTTGGCCCCTGGAGCAGCTGTGTCAGAAAGCTGTCTTGAAATGCTTCTAGCAGGACCCACTCCCTTGCAGTCGTAGTGGATGGGGTGCCCCACTCTACCCCCAGTAGGTTGAAGTCCCCCACCACCACTGTGCTCCCCTTCCTGCAGACCCTCCTAATTTGTTCAGCTAATTACCTATCCAGGTCAATCCCGTGAGCCAGTGGCCTGTATACCATCCCCATCCTCAGTGTCCTATTCTTTGCATCTTGGAACTGCATTCATAGTGCTTCTGTCCTCCCCTCCTCCCCTTCCTTACGCACTTTGTCCCCTCTCTTACATAGATTGCCACCCCCCCATTCTCCTTAGCCCTATCCTTTCTGAATAACCTGAACCCTGGAACCACCATATCCCAGTCCTGGTACTGGGTGGCCCATGTTTTCGTGATGGCCACAATGTCCACCCCCTCCACCGCTAAGAGAGCCTGTAACTCTGCTGTTGTATTCCTTAGGCTTCTTGCATTCAGTGAGACCACCCTCCAGCCTGTCTCCTCCCCTTCCCTACCCCTATTCTTCCCCCCCTTATCCCTCCCTGTGCCGCTTCCCCACTGCCTTTACCCATAACAAGGGGGGTGAGCTCACTAGGCTCCCTTTTCTGGACCCTTTTTCTATCAGTGATCCCCTCGACACACCCCTCCTAGTTTAAATCCACCTTTGTTGATATATATATACCCCTCTATTCCTCGTTCTAGTACTCCTTTCCCCTCCCTGCTCAAATGTAACCTGTCCCGTGTAAAGGTCACTATTGCCCCAGGTCCTGCCCCAGTCTGACAAAAATCCTTACCCCCTGGTATGGCACCAATCCCTCAGCCACTCATTGAACTCCTCTGTCCTTTTTTTCTTCACAGTACTCGCACATGGTACCAGGAGTACCTCAGAGAATGCCACTGACCTCCCCCACCTCCTCACACTGCCTACCCAAGTCCTTGAACCTCCCCATAACCACCTCCACTGTCTCCCCCGCCAAGTTGTTTGTACCCATGTGCATCACTATGTGAGGTCTCCCTCCCCCTCCCTGAGTACCTGAGAAGTGCCTGCCCCGGCCTGCCCTCGGTCAACCCCTGAATAGCCTCAACCCAGATGCGACTGTGCCTTTCTCCCCTTCCACCTCATCTGACGTCTTTCAGTACAGAATCCCCCAGAACTAGTACCCCCATCTTCTTGTCCCGTAACCCTCCTCCTCCTGTTTTCACTGTCTACATTTCCAGAGTCCAAACTGCCCTGCTCATTACCTCTATACACACAATTTGCAACTCCTACATCTTACATAGAAACATAGAAGTTGACGGCAGATAAGGACCGCAAGGCCCATCCAGTCTGCCCATCTTCTACCTCTCCCTCTGCCTCTACCCTGCTCTTCCCCTCTCCCCTTCTTCCTTTCCCAGCCTGACTCCTGGGCCTTCACTACCCTTCTCCTCTCCTCCCCTGACGATCTCCGACATCTCCACTACCACCTCTGATGCCAACACTGCAAACTTAAATTGTTCTAGAGGGCCTTGTGCTGCTAGATGTGTGTTTTTTGTTGATTTTTTCTGCGATTATTTACTTTAAAGTAGTGGTTTCTGCTTTGTCAGTCTGTGGTCTCCATCTCCTGTTTGATTATTTATCATTAACAAACTTACTGAGAAAGTCTCTGAATTAAACCTTACTATTACAACTAGATATCTGGTCTTGAAACAGACCAGAACCTACAACCTATGTAAACATTATAACATAATTTAATTGTGTAATATTTTGGTGCCCTAGATAAACAGACTCAGACACAGCACATCAGTTCAGTGGCCATCTTTATTCCTACCCAGGAGAGACTGGTCCCACACTGTTGGGCACAGACAAATGCCAGTTGGACATGACAGAAACTATACATCCATAAGACTACAAATATCTATATGCATGAACAACAGCCCTAATGGCGTTCCCTGTACTTCCTTCTACAATATACATAGATAGTGATATGTATATACTATACTTCTCCCCCTTAGACAGAAACTGGTCTAAAATACTTCAACAGTAACATTTCCTAACTTCCAGGCTGAAGTAGTCTATTTGGCACTTAGACAAAAGTTCAGGGGATTAGTCTGCCCCTTGGGTAGAACTTGTCACAAACGAACAGTACAGGTAAAAGTCCAGTATCACAGAGGTACAGGTTCAGTACCTGACTTAAAGGTCAAGTCTTTGTGGTGGTCTTTGGTGCCTCATGGAATTGCTGCAGGCTGGAACAACCGCTGCTGGTGAAACAGGTGTTGATTATTATTTGGCACCGACCCCGGTGGAGCTTCATGGGCAAGAGCAAAGTTTTCTGTGTCACTGTCCTCATCTGGAGTGACATCTTCTGCCACATGCGCTGGAACCGCGGAATGCAGCAGGTGATCCACATGTACATGAACAAGTCGATGTCCCATGTGAACTGCATAGGTCAAAGGTCCACATGTTTCAATCACCACCCCAGGAATCCAAGAAACCTTGGGATTTACAGTCTCGAACCATAACCCTCTCCCCAAATGGAAAATCTATACTGGCTTGGTTGACTTGTCATGACCCTTTTGCTGTTGTAATTGATGTTTTGCGACAGTATCAGCCAAGTTTGGCTTGAGCAATGGCAAATGGGTACAGGGTTGACGTTTTTAGGAACAGTTCAGCAGGTGTTTGCTCTGTGGCTGTGTGAGGAGTGTTTCTGTAAGTGAACAGAAAATGAGCCAACCTTTGAGTCATAGGTACTTACTATGAATATGGTTTAGTCCAAGCTTTTTTGAATGCCTGTACAGCTTGTTCGGCTACACCATTGGATGCTGGTTGATAAGGTGGAGTCAAAATATGTTAGACGCCATTCTACTTTAAGAACAGTTTAAAGTCATGGGAAGAAAATTTGGGCCGTTTGTCTGACACAAACTCCCATGGCAGTCCATATGAGGCAAAAAGTTTTCTCACTAGGTTTATAGTCTTTTTAGTGGTTGTGACTGGTGTGGGAAACACAGCCATTTGGCATGGATGTTGATTGCTACTAAGAAATGTTGTTTGTCAACTTTGGCATAGTCGACATGGATGTGCTCCCATGGTATGGTAGCCCAGGACTAGGGATGCAAGGGTGCGGTTGCAAGTTGGGTGCTGACAGCCGCACATGGTCAAGGGCATCATTTAGAGGGCGAGGGCCAGTCACCCGCATTGCAGGCCACTGTTGTTTTTTGTTTTTAGCCACTGGCTCCACACCCACAGCCCCTCTGACCAGTTGTTGCCCCCGTTGAAAGCTGAAATGGCCTCCTGCACATGGTGCACATTAGTTGACAAGATGTTGGATATCTTGATCAAATCCTGGCCATCAGAGGTATCTTCTGGCCAATGCCTTCATTCGAGAGATTCCAGGATGACTGTCATGTAAGTCAGAAGGTAACCTCTTGTGGAACTTTAGAGGTATCACAACTTGAGCTCCACACAGAACACATACACAGAACACATTTTTGCTCTGTTAACAACTGGTCCTTCTTGTCCAAGGAAGGTCAGAGAGTGTGGTCTCTTGTGATGTTGGGCCAACCATTTAGGGTGAAATCTAGGACTTTAGAAAGAACAGGATCTCATTGTGTCTCTTTTATGACATCCTGTGAAGCAATGGGTAATGCCTTGAGATGTAAAAGGTGGAATACTGCCCCACTGTCTTCCTTCTTTGTAGCATCTTTGCATGGCAGTTTCGATAATGCATCCGCATTTGCGTGATCCTACGAACATCTGTATTCGATGTCATAGTCATAAGGCAACAAAATCAAGGCCCACCGCTGCATCCTGAGTGCTGTGAGAGTTGGTGATGGTGGCCTTTGGCCCCAGAATTGCCAATAGAGGCTTGTGATCTGTTAGCAGAGTGAATTTCTGTCTGTAAAAGTATTTATGGAACTTCTTGGCACCAAAAATTATGCTCAAGGCTTCTTTCTCGATCTGAGCATAGTTTCTTTAACTTGGGGACAAGGTCCTAGGAGCAAAAGTGATTGGGTGTTCCTTCCCAGAAGGTAACATATGACAGATGATGACCCCTACTCCATATGGGGATGCATTGCATGCCAGCCTCAGAGGTTTGGCTGGGTTATAGTGCGCTAACCACTTGCTGTTTGGAAGACATTGCTTGCAAGCCTGGAATACTTCCTCACATTGTGGTGACCAATTCCATTGAGCTTCTTTCTGTAGCAGCTCATGGAGTGGTTGCAACATCATTGACAAGTGGGCTGGGAACCATCCACAGCAGTTCAAAAGGCATAAGAATGATCTTAACTCAGTCACATTTGTTGGCACAGGTGCCTTGACTATAGCATCCACCTTGCTCTCTGTTGGGTGTAGGCCTTGGGGGTCAATCTGGTAGTCTAGGTACTCAACAGAATTTTGCAGAAATTGGTATTTTGCTAGATTCACTCTCAGTCCATACCACTGCAGTCTGGACAGAACGTGGTCCAGGTTTGTCAGATGCTCTTTCACTGTGGGTGCTGTTACCAAGATATTATCCATAAAGCAAACTATATGGTCCAGTCTGTGCAGTATCTGGTCCTTTGTGTTCTGGAAAATTGCTGGTGCTGTTCGAAACTTCATAGGCCAAGCAATGATATTGGTAAAGTCCCTTGTGGGTGTTGATGATTAGATACAGTTCTGACTCTGGTTCCAATTCCAGCTGCTGGTATGCAAAAGATAAGTCCAATTTGCTAAAGAACTTTCCACCTGCTAGTGTGGCAAACAAGTCCTTCACACTGGGTAATGGATATGGATCTGGCTCTATATAATTGTTTACTGTAACCTTGTTGTCACCACACAGCCTCACTGCTTTGTCTTGTTTTGGTATTACAGCGATAGGGGCAACCCTGTCGCTTCTTTCTACTCGTGACACAATACCATGGCATTTGAGATGGTCCAGTTCCTTCTCCACTGCTTCCCTTAAAGCGTAGGGTACTGGTCAAGGCTTGTGGAGAATTGGAGCAGCTCCCGGTTGCAGTCGGATCTTTACCTTGAAATCCCAGATTGTACCGTAGCCATCCTGGAAAACAGGACCATGTCTGCCCAATACTTTCTTTAGTGCATCTTGCAGTGTCTTGTTCATGATATTTAAGTTGAAGATATTTTTCCAATTCCACTTGATCTTCCTGAGCCACTTTCTTCCTAATAATACAGGTCTTTCTCCTTGCACTACCACCAGAGGCAAGGTCCACATGCCTCCCTTGTAGGTGACTGGTACGTGAATCTCCCCTAGCACAGGGATTCGGTCTGCAGTGTAAGACAAGAGCTGAATATGTGATGGTTGCAATAGGCACTACTGAAGTCTCTCTCTGTAGGTCTATGCTATTCTATACTTGGATTTTGGGATGGACAGAAGGCATGTGCCCATATCGCCCATCCCCTGCTCTAGCAGCACACTTTGTTCCCATAGTTACCTAGTACTCACCTATTTATTTTAGTTTTGAAGGTGTTAAAGTTATTGGCTTCAGCTATATCTTTTGGAAAATGTGCTCTGGCACAAGAGATACTGATGCTCCGGTGTCTAGCTGCATACTAACAGGTTTTCCCGCTAACTCAGTTTGGAGGCAAATTTCCTCTCCATTGGCTTGTGTTGCATAGACCATGAACAGTTTCAATGTCTCATCTTTCATTTCGGTGGCTGGAGTGGCATCTATGACATACTGTGCATGAACAGTCTGTTCTGCAGTCTTGCATACTTTCTTTATGTGACCCACTTTTCTGCAGCTGTGGCATTTCTCATGTTAAAATAGGCAGTTGCTTTGCTGGTGGTTACCTACACATCTGTAATACGCTTGTTTTGACCTTGTGGAGATGCCCTGTGGTGCCAGCTTCCTCCATGTAACCCCTAGCTGGCACTATCCTATGGGCTACTACCCCTGCCTGTGTGGCTATGCACAGGTTGAGGGGGCCTGAGTTCTGTGAACGGGTGCCTCCACCCAGAGGAATGGTATTGGGGTAGCTTAACTGCTTTGGAATAGCCCTTCAAGGACACTATAACCACCCACCAACCCTTCTAGTGGCCTAAACAGCAACACCATAGAACATTCACATCCACTGAATAACAGTAATAATATGCTCACACCCCTTCCACTTATTAACAGTGCTGGATCAGCTGGAGCTGCCCTGAAGACCCCCTGGAAAATAAGGTCAGCAATGCAACAATACAATATTACCACTGTAACCCAACTAATAATATGCACACTAGCCAGGTTAAATATGAAACAGGATAATCTGGTTTATTCAGGGGGAATGAGCAAGGGAGGGGCATGAATCTAATAGAATGACTTGACATTTTGATTTAGTCTAGGTTGGTTCAGCATGCACTGTAAGTCCCTTTGGAACAGTCCCACAAACCTGGGTACCCACTGTGTTATGCAGACTAGCCTTAAGCATTGCCTGTGCTAGCCAGCATTGCAGCTGTTGTTGGGGCCCTTAGGAAGGAAAACAGTTAACATGTGCACAACCCAAATAATTGTAATCCCTAACCAGATGGGTCAGTCCATTTGCAATAACCCAGAACAAAAACAATCAGATGGCACACAATGATTTGCAGCTGTTGTTGCAGGGAGCTACCCTGATTCGTACTCAAACTACCCAAACCAGGATGTAGGACAGACGAGATGAAGACCTCATGGTGTTGATCTGGAGGGCTAGGGGAAGCAGGGCCTACATGACTCACCTCCAGGTGGTCGCTACCTGTTTGATGGTGTTGAGCACGGGGCCGAATCCCCAAGCAGGTACTTCGCTAAGATGATCTCTTAACTGGGGGCAGCGGCTTAGGCTGAGACAGTTGGTGAGACCCCATCTGGAGTACTGCATGCAGTTTTGGAGACCTCATCTACGCAAGGACATAGACAGGATGGAAGCAGTCCAGAGGAGGGCAACTAAAATGGTGCAGGGTCTACATCAGAAACCATATGAAGAGAGACTGAGAGAGTTTAATATGTATACCCTTGATGAAAGGAGGGACAGGGGGGGACATGATTGAAACTTTTAAGTACCTCAAGGGAATCAACAAAGTCCAGGAGGGTAGCATCTTTCAGAAAAAGAGATGTGTAAGAACAAGGGGCACAATTTAAAGTTAGAGGGGGGATGGCTCAGGGGTAATGTGAGGAAATTCTTTTCAGGAGAGAGTGGTGGGCCATTGGGACCGCCTTCCTGGAGAGGTTGTGGGGTCTAAAACAGTGGGGAATTCAAACATGCATGGGACAGACATAAGGCAATTATAGTGGGGGGTTGCAGGAAGTAGGCTGTTGGTTAACTAGAATCTGCAGCTTATCCAATAGGTAGGGAAATGGGCAGACTGAGTGGGCCAAGTGGTCCTTATCTACCATCAAAGTCTATGTTTCTATGTAGATGGCAAGGGGCAAGCAGGATGAACAGTTCTGAAGGAGTTTGTGATCTTCTGCTGGAAAAGCCTCTATCGGGCATAACAGAATTCACTGTGGGGAACCAAATCGCAACCCACGAAACACATTCAGCACACTTAAATCAGTTATTTCTCTAAGACATAGTTCGGATACAGTCTGGTTGCTAATTAGAGCTTCACTGCGCAAACTTGTTTCTCCGAGGCTATTTTCTCTATCAGATAGGCCGATCGCTTCTGGAGCAAGTCTTCATTCCAAAATCCAAGTTGCAACAACAATTCTCCTCTTTCTTCTGCTGCCGCTTTAAGCCTGCAAACAAAGAGGTCTGACTTCTGCACTGGTAGTCTAAAGGCAGGAGAACATGGCAAGCAGGCCAGCGGAGCCTTCCTGCCGATTCTCCTCCTAGGAGGAACTGCTCGACAGCTCGAGCTGTTCACTCTTCAACCTCACACTCTCTACTGACTACTTCTTCAGGCTATTCTGGAGATTTCCCGGTAATCCAAAAGGTTCGGTTGGCTGAGAGAACTGTCTGTCACAGAAAGGGCTCTGCCTCTAGGTCCATTTAGGCACCAAACACTTAAAACTACAAAGACTACCGAATTTCTTTACCACAAGACCGCTGGGAACAGTCTCCATTTTAGGTCCCCGGAGGTTCGATTGGTCCAACACTGGGAGTCCAGAACCAAACTGGAGGCTCCTATTCAAAATGCTCAAGCTGCAATTGAAAGCAGGTTAGACAAACTCCTCTATCATCATTATTATTATTATAACAAATAAACAGCAAATAATCACATTTGCTAACAGGGCTCCCTCTGCATGTATAGCGACTGCAGAATGGGGCTATATAACAGACGGTCTGGCTGGTCGTAAGCCTTAATTATTCGGACCCAGCACACACTGATTTCCAAACACAGAATAGGCGCTCTCTTAAAGAGACAGGGGCAGAGACTCACTAAAGCACTCTCACACAGATAAATAGAACTACTGCAGACAGGACTCCAGCCTGACAGTGGGCATCTAGGAGCCCAGGAAAACATTATAGTAAACCCCACTTTGTAGGGGGGGTTACACTCTTCCCTGCCTGGAAAAACCTGGCATCCATGTCAATCTACACATACTATAGAATTCTATATGAAAACATTATACGAGAATACATGCTTGTTTTATTTCACAAAATAAAGCAAATGCATCAGTAAAATGAACTGGTCATAAGCATTAATAACCATTCCACAGCAACACATTTTCACAAACATATAAGCAGGTTTAAACAGTTAAACACATTACTCTCATAACTCTAGCTTGTATCACCTCCTGTACTCTAACCCACATGGCTTGGGGCTTATCCCTATCAGCTACACTAGGGCTGCATGGGGCAGGGGCATCGGTACACTGATTTGAGGGCTTAACTAACAACTTAGAAGTAGCAGAATAACTCAGTTTTGGAAGAGAGCATTCAGAAATATACACCCCTTGTGAAATACATGCAATGGAAGCGCTACAGTTCTTCCAGTGGAGTCATAACTGAGGCGCATCACTGGTTTGGTGGCTCTTCCTGACTTTCAGGGAGGAACATGCACAGGTTCAGTTCTTTCAAAATGTGCATGGAGGGTTTCTGAGTCCCGGCTCATTGATTGTCAACAAGTCTGCTTCTGTAGAAAGGGTTGCCTCTGCACTGGTTGTCTGTTCTGTATGGGAAGCACTTTCAGCTCCTGACTTTGTTTGCTCTGGTTCAACAACATTACTGTCCATACTTGGCTCTGAAGAAATTCCAGGTTCGTCATTAAGAGGAAGTTCCATGGAATTTAAATCTTGCAACACATGACTGATACTGTCAGCATCATTTTCCATAACACTGTTAGGTTCATTTTTTCAAACAGTTCTATATTTACTGGTATGTCACCAGTGGTGCTTTCTGTCTCTGGTCCTCTTTCTTGAAGTTCAGCTGGTTCTACCAGACACAAAGAATCAGCTATATCAGAAGTCACACTTTGCACCTCACTCGCAGGGGGCACAGGGGCTGTGGAGAAGGCTGGAGGGTTAGACAGTCCTGAAGGTCCAGCTTCATCTCCGAAATTGTACATGGGTTACCTTGAAACAACTGACTCAGTTCATAAGATGGGTAATAGGGTGCTTCACACTCACTGTCATCAGATTCAGACTGGCAATCAGTGTCATTTCAGATCTGACTGAGGGAAGGCCTTGAATCCTTGACAACTGGAGAGGGGGTTGACTGTTTCTTGTTAGCTGCAGCTCTGGTTACATGCCCTGGAGGGGCAGAGTCTTGGGGTGCAGACTCAATGATGATTTGACCAATAGGCAGCAAATGATTCCTGTGCATTGTCTTGGCAGCTCGTGGGTCATTTTCTGGACACACTTTATAGACCGGCAGATTCTCCAGCTTGCTGACAACAATGTAGGGGGTGTGATGCCACCTATTAGCAATTTTATGTTTTCTATGCAATCCAGTATTTCGTAACAGAACTCTGTCTCCAGGTTGCAGTTATTAGACATTGACATGCTTGTCATGCCTTTCTTTATTGGCTAAGTTCCTCTTTGCTGCCATGGTGTGTGCTAGTTGGTAGGCATGGTTTAGCTGGGCCTTTAACTTTTGAACATATTGAAGATGAGTTTCAGCTCTGACTCCATCAGGGGACACTCTGAAACAGCTGTCTACTGGCAACCGGGCCTCCCTACCAAACATCAGGTGGTAGAGGGAGAACCCAGTGGCATCACTTTTGGTGCAGTTATAGGTGTGTACCAAGGTGATTATCAGCTGGCTCCATTTGGACTTGTCTCAAGGATGAAGGGTGCCCAGCACATCTAGTCAAGAATGGTTAAACCTTTCAGGCTATGGATCCCTCTGGGGGTGATAGGAGGTAGTTCTGGACTTTTGCACTCCCCAGAGTGAGAGCATTTCCTTGATCAAGTGGCTTTCAAAGTCTCTTCCTTGATCGGAGTGAATTCTCTGAGGGGCACCATAATGGACAAATAACTTTTCAATGAGGACCTTTGCCACTGTGGATGCTTTCTGGTCCTTCGTTGGATATGCCTGGGCATAATGAGTAAAATGATCTGTAACAACTAGCACATTGCCAATATTCTTTTGATCTGGTTTGAGACACAAGACGTCAATACACACAAGCTCCATGGGTGCACTAGTGGAGATATTGACTAAGGGGGCAGTCTTCTGGGGTGGGGCGTTCCTCTGTAGACATTTACTGCAAGTTTTAATGTGAGTTTCTATGTCAGCTCCCATCTTCAGCCAGTAGAAGCGCGCATGGGCTAAGTAAGTAATTCAATCACAGCCTAGCTGCCCCATTTGGTCATGAAGAGTACGTAGCACCACTTGTTTGAAAGCTGTAGGTAACACTAATTGCTGCTTAATGATTTGTCCTTGTTGATCTGTGATCTCTCTATAAAGTAGTTGATTACACAACTTCAGTTTGGGCCCCTCCCTGAACAACAAAGCAGTTCGCAAATTTGAAGAACGAAGCTTGGACACATTTTTTCCAGCATGAATGGCATCCGGCACTGGTTTGATCATGGGGTCTTGAGCTTGAGCCCATTGTATATTATCAGGGGTGAGTTGAGGCAATGTGCTGAGATCCAAGGCTGCCAGGCGGCAGTAGACCACAGGAACACAAGTGTCAGGAGGACCTTAAGCAGTCTACCAAACAGTCAGCTGTTTCAGGGGAAGGGTGCTCATCTTTGTCTAATTTTTGACAGAGGGCTTTGACAGACTGTTCTGACATTCTCACCCAATTGGCATTAGAGTCAGGTCTTCTGGAGAGGACGTCAGCATTAGTGTGGTTCAGGCCCGGTCTATATTCTACTGAATAATCGTAAGTGGAAAGTGCAAAAAACCAGCGATGCCAAGTGGGATCCAGCTTAGCTGAAGTCTGGACATAGGTGAGGGGACTGTTGTCAGTTTTTGCTAGAATCTTTGTGCCATAAAGATATTCATGAAATTGGTCTACCATGGCCCATGTTAATGCAAGGTATTCAAGTTTGTGCACTGAATAGTTCTTCTCAGATAGGGTTAGATTCTGACTAGCAAATGCCACTGGGCGCAACCCTTTCTCATATTCTTGATAAAGAACAGCACCAAGTCCCCTTAAATTGGCATCAGTGTGCAACACACAAGGTCTAGCGGGATCTGTGTAGGCAAGCACAGGTGCACAGGTGAATTGATGCAAGATATCATACAAGGCCCCCTCACACTCAGAAGTCCACCTGGCTCCAAAACATTCATTAGTCCGGAAGTAAACCTTTTCCTCCTCCTTAACTGCACTTTTCTTATACTTCTTGTTTGTAAGTGGGTACCCTTGAGTTAAACTGAACAAAGTGTGGATGACTTTGGTGTAATCTTTTATGAACCGGCCATAATAACCGCAGAACCCCAAGAATCATTGCAGTTCCTTAAGATTGTTAGGCTGAGGCCAGGTGGTCAAAGACTCCACTTTGCTTGGGTCTGTCTGAATCCCATCAGCTGACACTATGTGACCAACATATTGCACCGATTTTTGGAAGACTTGACACTTGTCTATTGAGAACTTGAGTCCAAAGTCCTCTAATTGGTCAAGAACCTCAAACAGGCAAACTGCATGTTCCTCAAGGGTCCAGCCAAACACAATGACATTATCCAGATAGACCAGGCATTTTAGTAACTTCATGTCCCCCACGGCTCGCTCCATCAACCGCTGGAAAGTGGCAGGCACTCCCGAAATACCTTGAGGCACGCGTAGAAACTCATAGACACCCAGGGGAAAAATGAAGGCTGTTTTCTCTTTGTCTGTCAGGGCCATTGGGATTTGATAATACCCACTCCAAATGTCGAGAACAGAGAACCACTGGCTTCTGTTGAGGCAGTTGAGGGCATCCTGGGTATGGGGCATGGTGTATTGGTCCAGGACTGTTCTTCGATTTAATGTCCGGTAGTCCACACACATCCCCACCGATCCATTTTTCTTCCGGACTACCACAGTCAGGGAGGCATATGGGCTTCGAGACTCTTGGATGATTCCTGCTGCCAGCATTTCCTGAAGATGGTGTTGAACATTGTCAGTGTCAGTGCGTACAAGGTGACGGAACCTCTCTCTGAACAGCCTCCCATCATGAAGTCTAATGGAGTGTTCGGCCCATGTGACACAACTTACATCCCATTCTTTCAAGGAGAATAATTGGCTTCTCTGAGCCAATGTCTGGCTGATCTTAGCTTTCCATTCTGCAGGAAGGAGGGACTCTCCAAAGTTAAACAGGTCAGTGATCACCTCATCACTCTCTCCAGGGCACTTTTTGCTGGGCAGCACAGCAGTATCCACACAATATACCATTGCTAGGGTTCACCCTTGATTCACCCAAACCTCCCGATCTGACATGTTTTTAACTTGCACCACTACCTGCCGAGCGTAGGCATGGGCCTAAGCAGGTAGAATGCTAGGCCTGACCAATAGCCCCTCAGGCAGTTTCCCCTCTTCTGGGGCATCCAGCATAAGGATTTTGTTTTTGACATCCTTTTTTAGGCGCACTTCACCACTAATGGTACACTGAGCATTTGTAGGTAATACCAGTGAGTCTGGGTCTTTTTTCCATACTACTCCCATGGGTTCATCTCTCTCAGCCTCTTGGATTTGCATCTGTAAATCATAGGCCCAGTGTACTAAGGCCAGAATGTGCAGGGCCCTTCCAGTCCATTTAGCTTGTTTCTCCAGACAGAGCTGGGCTAACCGGCCGAACATGTGGGCGTTGGTACCAATTTGTAAAGGGACACCATCATACAGTCTAGTCGATGGGCACACCAGGGCCAGGATCTCCACTTGTTCATCTATGCCAGCCACAGCAGTAGGGAAAGACAACCAAATTTGTACATACCCACGGTAAGGATAGGATTTTTCACTCAATCCCCATACATGCAGTCCCTCGAGGGGGAGGAGTGGGAGGTCAGATAAGTGCTGGTCATACCAATCTTGAAATATAATGGTGACCTGCGAGCCACTGTCCAGCACAGCTCAAGTGGAAATGCCATTAACTGTTGCTGTAGTCTACATAGAGGGACCCACCATCTCAGACCAATCTGGGGATGTCCATTTGGCAGACTGACCCACAGCAGTTTTAGAGGAAAAAGGTTTTCACGGTGGGCCAGGATGGGGTTTTATACTGCTCTGTCAAACCAGATCGAGCAGCTTGGCAGTGACTTTCTGCAGGTTTGCCAGAGAATTACAGCTTTGTCAGGTATTCCTGTCTTCTCCACACCTGTGGCAGAACACCTGTTCCCTAGGATCACTGGAGTGGGTGGGTTCTTTCCGAACTTTTTGCCGGTTGGAGGAGGGAGTTCTACTGTCCTCTTTTGATTTTGGCTCAGGTTTCCTGTCTCCGTCATTCCACCAGGGGGCAGAAGTTTGGGTGGCATGTATGAGGTCCCCAGCTAAAGCTCGCAGCTCCCTCATTTCTTCCACCAGTCTGGATTCAGCTCTACGTTCTAGGGCAATAGCATGAGCCCCTACAACTACGGGTGGAGCCTCGCCCCTAGTCTCAGTCTTAGGTGGGCAAGGATTAGACCTTCGGGTTGCTTCAGCTGTGACTTGTTGGATAGCTTGCATCTCCCTCAGTTCCTTCAGCAACTCTCGGAGCGGATTCGTCTCAAGAGTTTCCTCCATCTCTTCGGGTTGGTCTGGGGCCGGATGGATGTGTACAGCCCCAGCATAGGGTTCCCACCCATCCTCCTCATTCTCAGCCTCTCGAATTTCCTTCATCAGCCAGCAATATTCAGGAGGGTTAGCTTTTCTGTCTTGAAACTTCACTTTTAGCATGAGCACAGTACAGTAACATGGAGATTTTAGAATATGCTTCAGCCGGACATGATTCAGTTCACTAGCTGGGGCACCCCCTTTTCTATGGGCTCTCTGCAAGGCCAGTTCAATCCGAGTGACAAAAGCAGACAACTTCTCATTCTTCCACCGTTTAGCAGACTTGATCTTCCACATTAAGTCTTCCCCAGACTCGGTGCTGCCAAGCACTCCTTCTAAAGTAGAGAGGTACTCAGCTGCAGTGGCCTCTGGGTTTCTGGACCGGAAGAATCAGATAGCTTCCAGTGCAGGGCCCCTTAAGCTTTCCATAAGTCTCTTTCTAGTCTCTCCCTCGGAGCATTGCCACTCTTGAACCAGTGCAGTAGCATAGTCTATCCATGTTTCTAGGTCGTCCTCCCCCACTGGTACAGGAACTACACCAGAGAACAATCTGAGCCTGCGATAAGAGCCCAGGTGTACAGAAGATATCACGATGGGGGAGGTTACAATAGGGGATGCCCTGGGAGTGGACAGAGAGGTCAGAGGAGATTGTAAGGGAGTGGTCTCCTCTGAATCCTTCAAAGCCTTCAGCAACTCTTTAGCTGACTGCCCTTCTGCAGCTAAAAGTCTCATCAGTTTATCTTTAAACCCCTCAATCCTCAGGGACCCCCCAGGGGAAGACAGGTCACTATGCGTGAATAACTCTCCACCCCTTCTGAGATCCTTCTGGTATGATAACTGGGGGTACTATTTTGAAGTCTATGGGGAGGCTACAAGAAAGGAGGGCCACCAAGGTCTGATCAAATAGATCCGAGTCCCACCCCCGTACTTCAGCCTTTCCCAGACATTTAACCTTTCCCAGTGTTTCTTCAGTAGTTTAATTACTGGTCCCCCCAGGGATATCAAGTAGTAACATGGTATGGTGGGGATCTACCCCTTCGGCCTCACTCCACCCCATCAAGCGGTGCATGACCAGCTCGTGGGAGGAATTTGCCATTTGGGCAGAGCAAGCACCTCCATTTCAATTCCTGTCTCAATTTTGCACATGCCTGCAATTTCGACTTTTGACCACCGGCGGTGCCTCCAAGATATAACCCCTAGGTGGCGCTATCCTATGGGCTACTACCCCTGCCTGTGTGATAATGCACAGGTTGAGGGGCCTGAGTTATGTGAATGGGTGCCTCCACCTGGAGGAATGGTATTGGGGTAGCTTAACTGCTTTGGTATAGCCCTCTGGGACATTATAACCACCCACCAACCCTTCTAGTGGCCTAAACAGTAACATCATTGAACATTCACATCCACTGAATAACAGTAATAATATGCTCACGCTCCTTCCACTTATCAACAGGGCTGGATCAGCTGCAGCTGCCCTGAAGACCCCCTGGAAAATAAGGTCAGCAATGCAACAATACAATATTACCACTGTAACCCAACTAATAATATGCACATTGGCCAGGTTAAACATGAAACAAGATAATCTGGTTTATTCAGGGTAAGTGAACAAGGGAGGGGCGTGAATTTAATACAATGATTGACACTTTGATTTAGTCTAGGTTGGTTCAGCATGCACTGTAAGTCCCTTTGGAACAGTCCCACAAACCTGGGTACCCAGTGTGTTATGCAGGCTAGCCTGAAGCATTGCCTGGGGTGGCCGGCATTGCAGCTGTTGTTGGGGCCCTTAGGAAGGAAAACAGTTAACATGTGCACAACCCAAATAACTGTAATCCTGAGCCGGATGGCTCAGTCCCTTTGCAATAACCCAGAACAAAAACATTCAGATGCCACACAATGATTTGCAGCTGTTGCTGCAGGGAGCTACCCTGTTTTGTACTCATACTACCCAGACTAGGATGTAGGACAGGTGAAATGAAGACCTCATGGCATTGATTTGGAGGGCCAGGGGAAGCAGGGCCTACACGACTCACCTCCTGGTGGTCGCTACCTGTTCGATGGTGTTGAACAGGGGGCCAACTCCCCAAGCGGGTCTTTCACCAAGATGATCTCTGAACTGGGGGCAGCGGCATAGGCTGAGATGGCAAGGCCCAAGCAGGATGAATAGTTCTGAAGGAGTTCATGATCTTCTGCTGGAAAAGTCCAGCGGGCATAACAGAATTCACTGCGGGGAACCAAATCACAACCCACTAAACACATTCAGCACACTTAAATCAGTTATTTCTCTAAGCCACAGTTCAGCTACAATCTGGTTGCTAATTACAGCTTCACTGCGCAAACCTGTCTCTCCAGGGCTATTTTCTCTATCAGGCAGGCCAATCGCTTCTAGAGCAAGTCTTCATTCCAAAATCCAAGTCGCAACCACGATTCTCCTCTTTCTTCTACTGCCACTTTAAGCCAGCAAATGGAGAGTTCCGACTTCTGCACTGGGCAGTTTAAAGGCAGGAGAACATGGCAAATAGGCCAGCAGAGCCTTCCCGCCAATTCTTCGATACTCCTTCCGAGAGCAACTGCACGACAGCTCGAGCTGTTCACTCTTCAACCTCCAACTTTCGACTGACTACTGCTTCAGGCAGTTCTGGGGATTTCCCGGTAATCCAAAAGGTTCGGTTGGCTGAGGGAACTGTCAGTCACAGAAAGGGCTCCCCTCCAGGTCCATTTAGGCACCAAACACTTACAAAGACTACATAATTTTCTTTCCACAAGACCCCTGGGGACAGTCTCCATTTTAGGTCCCCAGAGGTTCGTTTGGTCCAACACTGGGAGTCCAGAACCAAAATGGTGGCTCCTATTTAAAATGCTCAAGCTGCAGTTGAAAGCAGGTTAGATAAACTCCTCTATCATTATTATTATAACAGATAAACAGCAAATAATCACATTTCCTAACTGGGCTCCCTCTGCACGTATAGCGACTGCAGAATGGGGCTATATACCAGATGGTCTGGCTGGTCATAAGCCTTAATTACTCAGACCCAGACCAAACTGATTTTCAAACACAGAATAGGCATTCTCTTAAAGAGACAGGCGCACTCTCACGCAGACAAATAGAACTACTGCAGAGAGAACACCAGCCTGACAGTGGGCATCTAGGAGCCCAGGAAGACATTATAGTAAACCCCAATTTGTAGGGGGGTTACATAAATGTTTGGGGTTGTTGATAAACCGGTGGTGGACCACTTCATGGTGTGGAATGTCCCTTGGCTTGTGGTGCATGGGTGACCTTGTGAACTCCAGTTCTTTGTGGTTCAGAATGTCCTGCTAACTCCCTGGTATCCTTCTATGAAAGCTCCAAAGCAAGGGCAATGTCACAGGCTGATTTGAAGGTTAAGTCCTTTTCTGACAATGGGCGTTTGTGTTAGCCTTCTCCTCTCAGACCATGGACAAATCAGTGCTGTAGGGCATCATCCTGAAACTGGCCAAACTCACAGGTGCCTGCCATATGTTTCAAAGCAATAATGTAGTCGGCAAGAACTTACCCTTCTGCTTGGTTCTTTTTTTTATATATATAATTTTATTTTATTGAGAAGTGAGACATGATGTTACATGTTAATATTTACCATCAACATTTCCATGTATTCAGATTTTATTATAATTTGGTTGATTACATGGTAATTTTCCTTGTTGTAAAGATATCCACACAAGTATCATATATTAACCCTTTTCTTCAGTTTGTTTTCCTTCTTCCTCCCCTCTGGTCCTGTCCATCTGTGTTATTTGCTTTTTTTTTTTCTCTTTTCGATACTTCTTTTCCTTTTCTTTCCCTTTTTTCTTTTCTTTCCCCCCCAAGAGGCAGGCTGCCAGATGATGCACGAGTCAGGAAGAGGGAAAAAAGCCCCCGCCTCAGATCTTTCCTAATGGGATCAGTTCCCTAAGAGAAAAAATCTGGGTTCAACCCGACTGATAGACCACCCATTTGTGCCATTTTATTTCAAATTGAGGGAGTCTATCGTGAAATATGGCTATGAGTTGTTAATTTTGGTAAATTTCCTTTATAATATTATGCCAATCACTTGTTGAAGGTATCTTAGGTGTTATCCACCGTTGGGTAATAGTTTTCTTAGCTACAAAAATGAACAAGGGAAGTAAGGTGCTGTCCCAGTGGGGACTATGAGAGGGATAAATTGACAAAAGTACATTCTCCGTAGTTAGTTCAATGTCGTCTCCCAAACGTCCTGCCAACTCTACTTCCCTTCTACTTGGTTCTGATGATGAAATCTGAAGTGTTCTACAATGAGAATCAGCTTGGGCTTGAAATGCCATGAAAGTGTCTCGGTGAGTTGGGCATATAGCACGCCCACCAACTTGACAGGTGCAGTCAGAGTCTTCAGCAGTCCATACACTGTAGGTCCCAAAACTCCCAGAAAGACATCCGCCTTTTTGTCAGCAGCAACTTTGTTCACCTCCAACCAGCATTCCAAACGTTCTAAGTAAGAATCAAAGTCCTCTTTCGATTCGTTGAATTCCAGTACACGTCCAATTTGTGCCATGTGGATAGGAATTCTGAGGAGCTTACTGTGCTCTGGTGTGCTGTTCTGCACTGAGTTGGTTTCAGTTATGCAGGTCAGCCACTAGGTGCTGATGTTGTGTTGCTGGAGAGGTGTAGTTCCAGTCCTCCTGCTTAGATGGCGCTGTGAGGGGTGCAGTTCTCGCCCTCCAGCCTAGATGGTGCTGTGGGCAGGAATCTATGTTGTGGCTGTGCAGGCTTGCTATTTTCAGCACTGGATAGAGTGTGGTGCTGGTGGCAGATTTATGGCTCCCTTAAGTTTCACATGCCTGAAATTCCTTGAGCTACCTGGATCACAAGCTCAGAGAGACACAGTTTGGGTTTTCTTTCTTTTTCTTTTTTTAACTCAGCAAGTTAAAGTAACAGAAAAGTAGAGTCCTGCAGTTGGTTAAACTTGTTGTATGTCTCTGGTTTAAACAAGAGACTGCAACTGGCAGGTTAAGGGTGCTTAAAGTAGTTTGGCAGTTGTGGGGATTAGCAGCCCAATGGGCAAACACAGTTCAACAGGGAGGATTCCTTGAGCACTTAAAGAAAATGCATGAGCTTACCCAAGCTTTCAGACAGCCGTGGGGGATGTTTATCTTGTGATCCTTGTCGCCAGTGTAATATTCTGGTACCCTAGGCAGACAAACTCAAACACAGCACATTAGTTCAGTGACCATCTTTATTCCAGTACCTGGTTAGATTAGTGCTACAGGAATAGCTCCAGTCAAAGAGAGCACTAGTCCCTGTAGTGCTAACATGAACAGCGAGAGGGGATTTACAACGCTTTCAGTAAGCGCTCCCCTGGTTGCTGTCCATGGTGCTTAAGCACCACAAGCGCACCAGGATCCAGGAGGCTGGCTGAGCTGCTCCTGTGGTGTGGAGGGCTGGGGCATTGAGCAGCTCAGCCAGTGGAATAGAAGACCAAGGTTCTAGTTCTATCTCCAACATTTTTTGACACTGTGGACTTAGTTTTTTTATGTGTGGCTGTGGAAACAGTATTCCATGGTCCCACAAATTTTAACTTACCCCATGATTTGCTCCCTCCTGGAGTGAGAATCCTTCAGTCTGGGGGTGCAGGGGGGCACAGCCCCCCCCATGTTGGGGGCGCGGGGGGAAAGCCCTCTGCAAAAAAAATAATTGGCGCTTAAATTGCCGTGAAGTTCTTGACTGTACTATTGTTGTCGGCACTAGTCTGACCCAGTGCCCTTTATTCCTACCCAGGATATACTGATTCCACACTGTTAGACGCAGACAAAGAAATGCCCACTGGGCATGACAGGAACTATACCTACATAGGACTACAAATATCTATATGCATGAACTGCAGCCCTAATGGTGTTCCCTGTACTTTTTACTACAGCATACATACATACATAGATATCTATATGTATACACTGCAAACTGGAAGCAAGGCAAATCCTTTAACGAGCACACAACTTAAACCTTCACTGTGTTACAAAATTAGTGATTGAGCAGTTGTTCCAAAACTGGTATCCCTTCAAGTTCCTCTACCATATGAGCGAAAGGTAGCCATTTGGTATTAAAGTGGTCTGATTTAAGGGACAGTCATGCAGAGATATCTTCCATCCCTTTAATTCTTTTACAGTTCCGTAACCAGGCTTCTCTGGATGGGGGATAGCTGTCGGCCATCTTTGGGTGATGGTTTTAAGTGAGGCGGCTATTAGAATAGTATAAAATACTAAATAAAATAATATGTTAAATAGATATCTCTTAGTCCTCCCTTGTAGGCCATTTGGATAAAGGCCACTTATCATGTGTAAACCTTAAAGATCTGAGGTGAGCGCCAGTATTTTATCAACCCACATCTTAACATATGTCCAGAACCCCTAAAGAGCCCTTCAGGTCCATTAAATGTGTGTGTTCTCCCAACACACTCTCCAACATAAATCTGAAGTACTAGTGCCAATGTGTTTTGTTCTATCTGGTGTTTAAAAGAATCTACTCAACAGCTTTCACCTAAACTCTCTCCAGCTACCAGGGCCTTGCAACAATTTGAGCTGACACGATAGACCATGTAGTCTCCTTCTGATGGCTACTTTCTTATGTTCTTATGTTATTACCCGAAAGAGTTGTCCTACAAGTGGCCTGCCAAATTTGAGCCCATTTTTTTGGGTGTTAAAGCTAGATTGAATCCCCCTTCCCACTGATATTGTATATGTTCTACCTGAAAACTACCTGTGTTGAAATTAAGCATTGCATATACAGTAAATTTGAAATGACATGTTTAGCATTCTCCAGGTGTGAGATAAAATACATGTTCTCTGTAAGAGAATGTTGATTTACCTACAGTACCTGCTGAGTTTCAGGTTTGTGTATAAAGGACCTGACCTGGAAATATCTATAGAAGTCAAAATTAGGCAATCGAAATTCAAGTTGAAGCTGGTGAAAAGATTTTTTAGCATCCTCCCCAGACAGAATTGTGGAATATATTGTAACCCCACACTTGCCCACCATTTAAAAGCAGAATCTAATTTTGCTGGAGTAAAACAACTATTTTTCCATAATGGGATCCACTGGGGTTGTATGTTTGTTATATGGTGTCTCTTTTTCATCAAGATCCATTGTTTGAACGTATGTCTAGTCCACCTGGTCCTGAGTGTTTTGAGATCTTGAGATGAGTTAATCTCCCATGCCAGACAATCCAGATGCCAGCTACTATTTGTGCCTTCCTCTACTGATTTCCACAAAGTTTCTCTATTTGTATTTAGTATATCTATTAGTTCCCCTAGTTGGGCAGCAGCATAGTATTCCTTGAAGTTGGGTAGGCCATATCCAGCTCCTTTCTTATGTCTCATAAATATTGACGATTTAAGTCTAGGTTTGCGGCCTTGCCAAATAAACTGCCTTGTCACCCCTGTAAGTTCATTCCATTCCCTACCTGTGATTGGCAATGGGAGGTGCTGAAAGAAAAATAAAATCTTGGGAGCACATTCATTTAAATTGTCTACTCTATTAGTGAATGTTAGTTGGTAGCAATGACCCCACTGCTTTATATGAACATACAAACATACGAAAACGCCAGCAGAAACAGGCCATAATGGTCTATCAAGTCTTCTCGAGTGTGCAGCTCTCGGTTTAATTTGAAGCATCTGCTCACCCACCCATTTCCAGTCCCCTCGATTTATCATCCCACACCGCCATTCCCCTTCCCCAGCCTCCCTTTAGTTTTGACCTTTCCTTTGACCCTGTCCCTCTTAAGACTGACCACAGTCTTAAGTGAGATCACATCCTCTGGCAATTTGTTCCATCTTGCTACCACCCTTTCTGCAAAATAGTGTCTCATTTTCCTCTCGAATCTTCCCCCTCTAATTTCAGACTACATCTCCTCGTGATTCCCCCCCCCAAGCTGTAAATGCCCTCGGTACTAACCTTATTCATACCTTTCAAGTATTTGAAAGTTTCAATCATATCCCCCCTCTCCCTTCTATCTTCCAGGGAATACATGTTGAGCTCCCTCAGTCTTTCCTCATAGGGTTTATCCCCCAGACCTAGGGTCATCTTTGTTGCCCTTTGATGCACCTCCTCCAGTAGTTTGACGTCCTTCTTTAAATACGAGTACCAGAACTGCACACAGTACTCCAAGTGTGGTCTCACCAGTGACCTGTACTCTGGCAAGATGATTTCCTCCCTCCTTGAGGCGATTCCTCTGGCGATGCACCCCATCATTTTATCTGCTTTGGCTGTCGCCTTATGGCACTGCACAGAATGCTTCATGTCCCTTGTGACAAGCACCCCTAGATCCTTTTCTTCCTCTGAAATGGATACCTGCACTCCCCCCCCCCAGCCAATAGCTAGTCCCAGGGTTTTCAGCTTCCAGGTGTATGACCTCACACTTCTTAGCATTGAACCCCAACTGCCATATGCCCTCTGAGTTCCTGCCTCCCTTCCTCTCTGTCCGTGCTCGCGCAGATCTTTGTGTCTGGGGACAGGCTGATTTTACTCTTGATCCCATCTACTGTGTCCCTGATAAAGATATTAAAGAACACCTGTCCGAGCACAGAGCCCTGTGAGATCCCGTTGGTTACAGGTCTGGGTTTCGATACTTCCCCTCCTTCAGTTTCTCTCTGCTGTATGTCCTGCAGCCATCTCCTGAGCCACTTCACCAGTTTCCCCCTGGCTCCCAGGTTTCCCAGTTTATTGAGCATCCTTCCATGAGACACTGAGTTGAAGGCCTTGCTGAAGTCCAGATACAGGACATCCACCACATGGCTCCTGTCTAGTGACCTTGTGATCCAAACGAAAAAGTAAATGAGGCTGGTCTGGCAGGATCTCCCAGAAATGGACCCATACTGCCTTCCATTCTGGAGACCATTTTATTTCAGGAAGATCACTAGCCTTTCCTTCAGAAAGGAGAAAGGTCCCCATTAACTTCCCTACAAAGGAGATAAGGCTGACTGGTCTGTAGTTACCCAGTTTGTCCCTGGGTCCACTCTTTTGGAGAGGCTCCACATGCACCATTCTCCAGTCCTGGGGCATTCACCCCATGTCCAGTGAGGTGTTGAACAGGTCTGCCTGAGGGCCAGCTAGGACCTCTGCCAACTCTCTCAGGACTCTTGGATGCATTCTGTCTGGTCCCAGAGCCTTATCCACCTGCAGGGCCTTAACGCCCTCTAAAATTCTGTCTTCCAGGATTTCCCCATCAATTACCCCTGCTTTCCCATTTCCCACTTCTATTTTCCCCTGTGGCATAGGCCCATCCTTTTCATAGAAACATAGAAGTTGATGGCAGATAAGGACCGCAAGACCCATCCAGTCAGCCCATTTCTTTTTCTACCTTATGAATGTGCCATCGGCATTTGATCTGTCAATGGCCAATCTATTAATACTTATCTGTATTGCTCTCTTGTGCCTATCCCATGCCTGTTTGAAATCCTGCGCTGTATTCATATCCACCACTTCCTGATGTAGGCCATTCCTTGCATCCACCACCCTTTCTGTGCAAAAACAACTTCCTCATATTACCCCTTAATCGGCCTCCCTCGAATCTCATGCTGTGTCATCTTGTCCTGCTATTTTTCTTATATTAAAACTTGTTAGACTCTTTCATATTGTTAATGCCCTTAAGGTGTTTGAATGTTTCAATCAAATCACCTCTCTCCCTCCTTTGCTCTCGGGTATACATATTGAGCTCCGTTAATCTGTCCTCATATGTTTTCTGATGCAGTCCCTGCACCATTTTGGTTGCCCTTCTCTGGACTACCTCAGTTTGGTTAATGTCCTTGTGAGGCCGTGGCCTCCAGTACTGCATGCAGTACTCCAGATGGGGCCTAACCAGTGTCTTGTAAAGAGGGATTATTACCTCCCTCTTACGACTTGTGATACCCCTACAAATACACCCCAACATCCCCCTAGCCTTACCTACTACTTTAGTGGTCTGTTTGGATGATTTCAGGTCATCTGTGATGATGATGCCCAAGTCTCTTTCTTCCCTTGTGACTGCCAGCAACTCCCTCCCAACCTATAGGTGGCTTCAGGGTTTCTTTTCCCTATGTGCATGATCTTGCACTTCTTTGCGTTAAACCCCAGTTGCCACTCTTCTGACCATTTTGCCAGTTTACATAGATACATAGATACATAGACAGTGTCGGCAGATAAGGGCCTATGGCCCACCTAGTCTGCCCATTTGAGCTTGTAAGTTCAGTTTGTTTTCCTAGAAGTCTGTTTCCCCCTTACCCCTGCCCTCTAGAATTCCTTTATGTCTATCCCATGCATTCTTAAATCCTGTGATTGTTTCAGCCCACCACTTCCTCTGGCAGGTGTTCACTTGTCCACCACCCGTTCTGTGAAGAAATTCTTTCTCATGTTTCCTCTGAATCATCCTCCCTCCAACTTCATCCCATGCCCTCTAGTCCTGAAACATCTTTTTCGCTTAAAATAGTGTTTTCCTGCACCCTGTTCCTCCCTGTAAGATACTTGTATGTCTCTATCATATCCCTCTCTCTCCTCTCCTCTAGGGAGTACATGTTCAGTTCCTTCAACCTGTCTTCATAGGACTTGTGATGCAACCCATGCACCATCTTTGTTGCCCTCATCTGAACCTTCTCTACCCTGTCTATGTCCTCACGTAGGTTGGTCTCCAGAACTGTACACTGTACTCCAGGTGGGCCTCACTAGTGTCTTGTGAGCGGAATTATGACCTCCCTTTCCTGCTGGTGATGCCCTGCCTATACATCCCAGCATCCTATTTGCTTTACCTGATGCCTTGTCACACTGTTTCCACCTTGAGGTCATCAAAGATGACAACCCCAAGATCCTTTCCTGCTTGGTGCATGCTATATCCTCACCCCCAACTGATATATTGTGCCAGGGTTTTGTGCCATATGCATTATCTTGCACTTCTTTGCATTGAATTTCAACTGCCAAACCCTTGACCATTCTTCAAGTTTCTGCAGGTCCTTCTCATTCTGTCTACACCCTCTGGTGTGTCTACTCTGTTACAGAGCTTTGTGTCATCAGCGAACAGTGAAATTCTGCCTTCTAGATCCTGTGCAATGTCACTGATGAAGATGTTGAATAGGACCGGTCCCAGCACTGATCCCTGTGGTACCCACTGGTTACTCTTCCCTCTGTGGAGTGACAGCCATTTACCACCACCCTCTGTGTCCTGCCACCCAGCCAGTTACCTACCCACCACACTACTGTCCTGCCCACACCCATATTCCCCAGTTTGTGTAATAGTCTTCTATGTGGCACAGTGTCAAGGCCTTGCTGAAGTCCAGATAGGCCATGTCCACTGCCCTCTCCTGATCCACCTCCTAGTCACCCAGTCAAAAATTCAATGAGGTTGGTCTGACATGACCTCCCCTGGTGAAACCATGCTGCCTTGGGTCCTGTAGTCCATTGACAACCAGATGTTCCACCAATCTCTCCTTCAGTAGTGCTTCCATGATCTTTCCCACTACCGAGGTGAGGCTGACTGGTCTGTAGTTCCTGCTTCCTCTTTGTTCCGCTTTTGTATAAGGGACTACATCTGCTGTCCTCCAGTCTTTGGGTACCTCCCTGTTTCCAGTGATTGGCTGAACAGGATAGCCAAGGTTCAGCCACCACCTCTCTTAGTTCTTTAAGGACCTGGGGTGCACCCCATCTGCCCCATTGCTTTATCAGCTCTTATTACTTCCAGTTCCTTCAGGACCCTTTCTCGTGTAAAAGGACTTGTGTCCATTTCTGCACCATTCTCACCCCTTGTACTCCCTTCAGACCCATTACCCCCTCTTCCTTAGTAAAGACTGAGCAGAAATACCTGTTCAATATGTCAGCTTTATTGTTGTCATCCTCCACGCGGCTCCCATCCTCCCCCTTCAGTCTCACTATCCCTCCCTTTGTCTTTCTTTTTTCACTTATGTAGTTTATCCAGATCTCTTCTCATTCTGCCCACCCCATCTGGATCATCTACTCTGTTGCATATCTTGGTGTCATCTGCAAACAGACAAATCTTACCATCCAATCCATCTGCAATGTCACTGATGAAGATACTGAAGAGGACTGGACCCAGGACTGATCCCTGAGGTACCCCACTTGTGACTTATATCTCTTCTGAATGTATACCGTTTACCACCACTTTCTGTTTTCTGCCCGTCAACCAGTTTGCCACCCAGTAGACCAACTTCTGACCCACCCGAGCCTACCCAGCTTATTAATCAATCTTCTATGTGGAACAGTATCGGAAGCTTTGCTGAAGTCAAGGTAGGTGACATCAACTGCTCCCCTTGGTCCACCACTCTGGTTACCCAGTCAAAATCTATGAGATTAGTTTGACAGGACCTTCCTGTTGTAAACCCATGCTGTCTTGAGATCCTGTGCTCCTATGGATTCTAGGTGTTGCATTATCCTTTCTTTAAGAGTGCCTCCATAATCTTGCCCACTACTGGGGTAAGACTGACTGGTCTGTAGTTCACTGCCTCCTCCCTGCTATCACTCTTGTGGAGCGGGATCACATGAGCCCTTCTCCAGTCTTCTGGGACCTCTCCTGTCCTCAGAGACTCACTAAACAGTTCTAATAATGGCTCTGCTAGTTCTACCCTTAGCTCCTTTAGTACCCTGGAATGTATACCATCAGGTTCCATCGCCTTGTCTACCCTGAGCTTATTTTTTTATTTTTTTACCTTTGTTTTACCAGGAGAGACAGACTAAGCTGAAAGCTTGTTTACAGGTGCAGCCTGGAAGCACAAGGAAGTTAAGTGACTTGCTCAGGGTCACACAATATGCAAGTGGGGGCTGTGGGATTCAAACCCAGGTCTCCAGGTTTGTAGCTCAGAGCCTTAAACCACTGCGCTTTACTGCCTCCTAAAGCTTACCGAGCACTTTTAGGACCCTTTCTTTTGTGAAGGGACTAGTGCACACCTCCCTCCCCCCTGTGTCCATTGTGCTGAGCTGAGGGCCCTGCCCTACCTTCTCCTCAGTAAATACTGACCAGAAGTATCTATTTAGGATAGATGCTTTTACATGGTCCTCCTCCTCCTCACACACACACACTTATCCCCTTTGATCTTAGCAATACGCCATCTGGACTTTCTCCTTTCACTAATGTATCTATAGAAAGTCTTGTCACCTTCTTTTACTGTTTGTGCTAGTGTTTCCTCAGTTTGGGCCTTTGCCTGCCTTACTGTCTTCCCCTGCTTCCCTTGGGGAAGTTTGGTATGCCTCGCTATCTTCGTCCCGTTGCGTTCCCTTATATTTCTTGAAGTCCAGCCTTTTGGCTCTGACCTTTTCTACTACTGTTTTTGAGAACCAAAGTGGTTTCCTTCTTCTTTTGCACTTCATTTTCTCTCTAACACAATGGGATGTTGCTTCAAGTATTAATACTTGCCCACTTTGCCTGTACCCCCTCACCTGAATTTCTTCTTGCTAGGGCTAGCTTAACTCTGTTGGCCATCTTATCAAAGTCAGCTCCTCTGAAGTCCCATATTTTTGCCTTGGCATAGGATGAGTTAGTTCTAGTGGCCAAATTGAACCATATCATGTGATGGTCACTGGCCCCCAGGTGACCTTCTACCTGGGAGATCTGTGATCCTTAGTCAGTACTAGATCCATGGTGAACACTGAACAGAAGTACTCATTTAATGCCTCCACCTGCTCCACCCCACTTTCTGCCCATCCCCTTCCCTCTTAATCATGACAATCCCATCCGCTCTTCTTTTCTCTCTCTTATGTACCTGAAGAAGTCCTTTTCCCCTTCTCTGATCCCCTGTGCCAGCCTTAGCTCCCTTGTAGCCTTAGCTGTCCTGACCGCTCTACTCACTGCTCTGAATTTCCTGGAGTACTCCTCCCTGTCTGCCTCTTGCATAATGCTCTTATACCTACTGAAGGCTATTCTGTTCTCCTTCACTTTCTCGGCTACCTCCTTGCTGAGCCAGCTCATCTTTTGGTCTTGAACTTCTTACCTCTGTGACTTTGCACATGTGTTAATAGCCTCCACCAGACACAGCTTGATAATGGACCATTTCTGGTCAGCATCCATCTGTTGGCAGATCTTGGCAAGATGCCTCACTAAGATGTCACTCATCCTACCAAAGTCTGCTCTTCTGAAGTCCAACACCCTTGTCTTGGTCCTGGCTGCTTCCTTGCCCAAACTGAGGAAGAACCACACCCGTACGGTTGTTGCTGCCTGCTAGGAAGCCCTCCACTGCTATGTCCAAGGTCCAGTATGGTACCCTCCCTGGTTGGCTCCAGTACCCCCTGCATCAAAAAGCCATCCTAGAAGGCCTACAGAAGGACCTGTTCCCTAGCACTAGAGGTAGCCAGGATGCTCCAGTCAGCCCCAGGCAGATTGAAATCACCTACAGTGTCAGTGTTGCCCTTACTCCTGTAAAGCTGGATCTAAACACTCTTGGTGTGTAGGGTAAATAATAATAATAATACAGATACTTGTGTCTCGGAGTCTGCAAAGAAACATTCATAAACAATTACTAATAAAGTTTCTTATACTACCAAGCATGTGACAAAGAAAATCACAAGGGAGATGGGTTTCTCACCACTAGCCTGAAGAATGTACATAATCTCCAGGATTGTAGATCTTAGGTTCTCCAAGGTCTTGTGTTCTCTTTCCGCCCTCCAGCTCTCTGCCAGAGAGTAGTAATCTTCTACAGCTGAACTTGTAGTGTCTAGAGAAGCTACAGTGGGTTGGAGACAAATATATACTACAGATAACAGCATAGCAACAGAGATTACAACATAGTTACAGATATGAGAAACAATATGTATTGGTCCTAAGTCATTCTCCATTGGAGAATGACTTGGGAGATAGAATATGCTTCCATTAGCATTATAGCTTAGACAAAAGAAATGCTGACTGGTTCAAACTACATGTGGCATTTCTTGCTTACATACAGTATAAAACATAGAGACATAACAAAGGCGTTCTCTCTGTGTCAGCTTGCTTAGACAAAGAGAACTGCTGACAGGTCCCTATTACATATCTGGCTGAGTGTAAAACACACACTACATATAATTATATGAGAATATAAGTATACAATAATCACGGATGATCCCTCAGAGTCATCTTATCAGTGATTAGGTAGATTATATATGGAATATATATGAAAGACAAACAATCTAGATAAACATATTATAGTGAGGTATAATGAATCATGCATGATCATTATTAGCATATCTTAGCAGCAAAGCACATTCCTAGCACTCATGCTTATATGGTATGTTAGTGCAAAATAGCAGTATCATGGTACAATAGACCAGGAATACAGTGTGAGGTGTATGTGGGATGATAGAGGGCATAACCCAGGCATAAGAATCCCCCTCTTTGTTGCCCTAATTGCAAAAGTGGCAACACAACAAAACGATGGAGGTTAGGCACCATTCGTCTACAGGCCCAAGGCATGAGCCTGATAGAGGAATATTAACTGGTCACATAGGTATTTTAAGGTTTTCCTTAAACAACAAAATGTAATCATTAGGGAAAATGTTAGTAAACCTTGTATTGCTATAAACATTTGGAATAAAACTTCGTAATGGGGTTTTCCAATATCAAAACAATCCGTAAATACTGATATGTATCAGGTGTGTATCTATCCTGTTGGGAAGAAAACAAAGAGACAAACTTAAGTTGCATGTATGGATATTAAAAAATAAGTAAAAATTGAGATACAGCATCAAGATAGTTAGGACTAGACTTAATGGTATCTGGTTCCGGGATGGGAACAGGTGTGATTACCGTATAACCTATTACCTGTTTAGGGAGTAAAAACAGCAGTTAGAAAAGTTCACTTTGCATAACTTTTAGTCCATATTAGAAGAATGTATATTTGGTCACCACAGAATGTTCCACATCAGCAGAATATTCCACCTTGAAGGATAGCATTTTTCAGTTGGTAAGTTGAACTGGACACGAAATGTCAATGTCCACGAAGCTTAAACTACGAACAGTTCCAGGAATAAATCCAAGGTTTCTTCAAGTGTTAAATGAAGATTCATAGTTCAAATTTGATGCATTCAGATTGTCCAAAGGTTTATCCAAATGTTCAGGAGGCAGCAGTATTTTCAGAGGCCTCAGCAGGGGTTGCATTGGATTGCACATTGATTTTTACAATGGAATAGCAACAGTGTTCAGTGGAAGATGATCACACAGCTGCACAAAGTGTAAAAGTTTATAACAGTACTCAGTTCTCAGTCTGTATGAGGCACCAGCCAGGCTTGGAAAACAAGCAGTGAATAAAATGGATTTCTTGATTACAGATCAAATGAAGAAGAGTCTTCTTGCTGAGTTAGGGGATTGCCCTCACCCCAGACTAGCTTCATAGTACGCATAATAATGAGCTTGATTGTAGAATCTTAATTGGATGGACTGAATACAGTTTATTTGAAAGTTCACAACTGGAAGCCTAATTTCGGTTATTAGGCCTGTATTCACTAGTTGGTGAGACAAGTTGGAAGATGTCACATCTGCATAAAAGGTGATGTTCCTTTCAGGTACGACAATCAACATTCAGAGTCAATCACAATTCCAGAACCTCACGGTAAACAAGGAAGGTAGGTAGTTTCAACCTTGCACAATAAAAGTTCCTATCAAGATGGCCAATAGAATAGATGGTTGCCAGACGATAAGAGATAGATGTTGCCGGATGAAAATGCAGCAATGACACTGTGAGAGTCACGAACATGGCCTCCAGGATTGTGCAGGAATAAGTTTCAAAACGTAGCAATACTGGTGTGTGTGGTGAGATACCCAAGGTTCCTTGCCATTGACAAGGGAATAGTGCTAGATTCAAATAAACATTTGTTAACACATGCAATAGAAGTGCAAAATGTGGCAATGCCACTGACCCATACGTCTCTCATGTATGAGATCAGGATATATCCTAATTCCAGATCCTGGAAGAGATAACCAAAGGGTTGTAAGAACATAATAGGCAGGCAGTGCAAAGGACTTTCCTAGCTATGTGATGCTCATCTGCTTCCTTAATGTGAGCAGAAATTAATTTATTAACATGAACATTTGTCAGGTCAAACCCCTTCATAATATCCTAATATTGTAAATGTTTATGTATATCACTCTTTATGAGCAAAACCATGTATACCATGCAATTGGGGTGAGGGGTATGATATTATATTTCATACTCTCATGAACCTTTAACATATGTGCTTCTATAATGGCTATATCAGCCCCATTTCAAATGGACATGTCAGAGCCAAGTAGGCCTGAGTCTAAACCTGTGTTGTTGTTGTTGTTGTTGTTGTTGTTGTTTTTGTTAAATCAAACCAAAATGCCTAGTACATTTGGGTATGTTTTCAGTCATAAGATGTACCACTAGCAGTCAGGATGTGAAAATCCTAAGAGTGTGTGTATGTGTGGTGCTATCAGTCCCTGTATAGGGAGTCTTTAATGAGTACCTGGTATGCTGCCAGACTATCCAATCACATCATTATGAAAAAAAAAGTGGGAAATGTTTGTTGTGAAATATAAAACAAATCACTTGATAAGTTTAAAAGGTAAGATTTAAAATCAATGGGTTGTGCATAAGCTGCACATTATTAACTAGGGTACCTGGTTTGGAAGTGGCTGTTAGACCACTGGTTGGGCCAGGGTTCTGTTTTGGGCACTCAATATTAAGTGTCACAAATTATGAAGCATCATAGGGTAAAAAACCTTAATATCTAATGGCTTTTATTGCCATATAAATTTGGATGCAAAATTCCTGATTATCAATAAAATGTAAACAGGAGTCCAGATCAAGTCCGACTTCTAGAATTGATTCAAAGCAATAATCACAACATTCAGTAGGGCCTCACTACCCTTCTAGACAATGAACATGTCTTTAAGGACTTTAGTGTGAATTCCACAGGATGCAATGAAATCATGTTGGCTTGTGAGGTATTCTGCCTCAACAAGCTGTTTAGGTCGCTGGTTCTCATCTGCAATAAAATGGCAGTTTGGGCTTATACGAAGACCCATACTTTTAAAAAGAATAAGCATAAAAGCAAGCATCTCTCTCTCTCTGGAACCTAAAAGGAAAGAGAAAAAAAAAAACATAGTTTAGTATAGTACTATTCTGCCCATTGGGGTATGGAAAAGTAATTTAATCTCCTTTAAACAGTTTCATTTGATTGGTACATAGCCATTTATCAATGACTTTTATAGTGAGGCAGTCTAACTTGGTAGACTGCTGGACTGAGTTTGTATACAATGGGATTGGGCCTGTTGTTGGGCCTTGCCCATACACGTGCAGCAAACAAGTGTACCTTTTGGATGTCTTGTTTGAGTTAACATATTTATCTACTGATGCTCCATCAGCAGTGGCAGTACACAGGTCCAGAAGTAAATGTTCTGGGAGTCTCATGAACCATCCGGTCATGATTTCAAAAATGGGGTATGCTGTGTACCTGCAGAGGATGTCCCTCTTATTGCCATAAGGAGTAAAGGCAATAATGAATTCCAGTACTTATTGGGGTTTTCTGAGCAAGTTTATTATAACATAATGTTGATCTGCCTGTTAACCCATTCCACCTGTCCTGATGACTGTGTGTGGTAAGGGATATAAAACTTTTGTTTTACCCATAACAAATCCAGAACTTCCTGCATTACTTGGGCTGTAAAGCCGGATCCCTGTAATCAGAATTTACCTTTGGGGTAAAACCCACCTGGTAAATAGCTGGTTTACCAATACATTTGCAGTCACTTTGACAGTGTTGTTCTGTTTTGGGATAGCTTTAAACTGTTTGGAAAATAGGTCGGTGATCACTAGTGCAAACGAGTTGTTCTTAATGGTTGGTATAGGGCCAATGTAGCCACTCAGGATATTGTTCCAGGGGCCTTTTGCCTCTGGGATAACAAAGTATTTTTCCTAGCTGGTATAGGGTTGTTCTGTTCACAGATCAAACAGTTACTGATGCAGTGCTCTACATCATTTCTCATATGCGACCACAATACAGAGGATTTCAGTCTGTCTAGGGTTTTTACTGACTCACTGGTGTCCACCAGTTGGAGTATCATTTACTTAGTACAGTAGATAAAATCTACTCTCAGGTGTTCAGGAATTACCGGTAACTTTTCAGGAGTGTTACAGCAGTGATGTTCCAAATGAGTAGGCCATGACTGGGTAGGTGAATGTCATTTTCACTTTCTGTAAGAGTTATTTCTGGAAGTTATTCCTCAGTTCCTTTATTAAGGAACCTATACACTGCCCTCAAATGAGGGTCCTTCTTTTGGAGCATAAGGTTCATATTTTACAATATGCTCGAACCTTATGATTGCACAGTATTTAAACTAGTTAGTGTTGTGACGTACAAAAGCTAGTCACTGCATTTCACAGCGATACTACAGAGTACTGGAACAGAAGTTTGTTTTCTGCCAAAGAAATTCAGTTTAGAGAGAAACAAACCCAATTAGAAACTGTAATAAAAATATTGTATTTGCAGTGCTTTCTGTAATTATCTCAAGGGCATTTCTTGAAGCGGGCAGAACTTAATCCTCTCATGGAGTGCTGATATCATTCTACGTAAAGAAAAATCTTTTTATTCCTTTCTTAACACAAGCTGTGACTTTCTCAATGACTTTCCATCTCTCTAGACCATTCACAAATATTTGTGGTAATTGGGAGACTCCTCGCCTCTTTGATTTTCATTTTATTTGCTAGGCGTGTTTTAACATTGCCTGTGAATCGTACATATATGATGATGCAATTACTAGCCTTGCACACTCTGTCATCACTAGGATGTACAATAAGACTTCCAAACCCTGCTATCTGACCCTTGTTGGTATGTGTGGCTGAGTCACCAGTCAAAACATGACACACAGTGGTGTCTTGTAACACTTTCTGGGGTTCTGTCAGAAAGGTCCCAGGGACAGGTAGGTCAGAGGGTTGGAGTGAACAACCATGGGTCTCTCCTGCAAATTGTGGGCCTTGGGCCAACAAGGATGGAGTTTTACTAGGAAGAACAGTGATATCATAATCCTGTAAAATGAGAGACCAGTGTGTAAGTCTGGCATTGGTTACAGAGTCATCTTTTACTCTGTCTGACAACAGAAAGTTAGTTGGCAAATGATTGGAATACAGCACAATGGGTGCATATCCAGTGATGTACATAAAGTATCTCACTGCCCAGTATGTAGCCAAAAGATTCCTTTGATAAAGGTTGTACTTCAGCTCCACTGGGGCAAGATTCTGGGATGTATAAGCAATGGGTCTGATGTGTCCATTGTATGTGTGGGCTAAAAATACTGCTGAGATTGCTATATCTGATGTGGCAGTTTCAAAGTAATGCCCTAAACCTGTGTTAGGATTAAGCAGTGCTGGGACCATGGTCAAAGATCCCAAAAGAAAAGACAATGATATCAATATTATGATGCCTTGTACTTTCTTACCTGTAGTGCCTGCCATTGTCTGTACTGGGAATAACCCAGGCTGTTCCTTGTTTGTGCCTGCTATTGCAGCCACAGTATGGGATGATCCAGGTGTCACTGATGGAGGGGGCTCTGCATCATGTGCAGGAAGTGCTGGCACTATCAAGGGTGCCTGCACAGTGGAGAAAAGTGTTGTGCAATCTGCACATAGTTCTCCAGCTATGGATTGTGGTTCAGAAGCCATCAGGGGTGGAGAAAGTAATGCTGAGACAGTTGTCAGCTCAGGTTCAGAAATCAAACCTGTAACCCCCCCAACGTGGCATGTGATGCTGAAAATATCACAGCCATGGGGCTTTAAGAATCAGGGTTGTCCCCCTTCCCCATCAAATGTAAAGTGGAATTCCCCACTGGAATGTTGCTGGATAGCAGCAACATTGTTTTTAATGTTGCAGCTTAAGGTATTAATGCACTGCATAGGAAAAGCAGTATGTTCAGTCTGCTCAGGGAAAACTGATGTTAAATTGCATAAGGAAGAATCATAGTAATTCATGTAATTAACTGCAATGTGTTCTTTAACCAAGGACACTGTATTGTAGACAATGCTAGCAGAAGTTTCTTCTGCAGTCAGACACTGACTTCGTGACAGATTGCATATCAGCCTTATTCAAAAGTACGCCAACGTCATTTTTAATGAGAATTTTCTGTCCCTCAGAAACCCTCAGATACTGAAAGGTGTGAAATGAGGTGGTAAGGGTGCAAGGAAAAGTTGCACATGGGTGGAGTGTATGCCAGGCATCATGGCAGGGAGAATGGGGCAGTTTATACTTAAGTGTGTGGGGAAGGAATGGAAAAAAACTCACATTGTGGTACACCTGGGTACAAACGACCTGGAAGGGTGTAGGGTTGAGAAGGTGCAGGATAGGTTCGAAGAGGCTGGAAGAATCTGCAGTGAGGCAGGAAGCTAAGTTGCATCTGCAGATGTTCTTCCAGTCCCTAGGGAAGTACTGTTAGGAAGCAAAGAATTGTGGAATTCAACAAAATGGTTGGGGGGATGGTATGAGACCAAGGGGTACAGGTTGGTGGTGGGGGGGTAGGATGTGGGAAAACAAGAAACTGTATGTATTGGATAAGCTGCATTTAAGCAAAGGGGCACAGACATCCTGAAACATAAGCTGGAGGAATACATATCAACTAAAATGAATTTGAACTGGGGGGGGGATAAGGTGTGCTCCAATCAGAGCCACCAGGTGAAGGAGTCCAAAAGGCCTCCCTCCCAGCAAGTCAGGAGGAGGGTGAGGAGGAATTCCAAAATGGGGGATGCAGAGGATTGAGGGGGGGGCAGGGATCAAGATGGAAGGTAGTATCCTTTAATGCAAGGAGTCTGGCTAACAAGGCAGTAGTGCTTTAGACACTGATTGCAGAGGGAGAGGTAGATATAGCAGCCATCACGGAGACTTGGGCCACTCAATTCCATGACTGGGACCTCGTGATCCCTTGGTACAGGTTGTATGGGAAAGACAGACAGAGGGGGAAAAGGGTAGGGGAGGCTATATACGTAAAGAAGGGGATATTATGCACCAGAGAGGAAAGAGAGAAACAGAAACATAAACTTTAATGGCAGATAAGGACCGCTTGGCCCACCCAGTCTGCCCATTTCCCTACCTATTGGATAAGCTGCAGATCCTTGTTATTTATTTATTTTATTTATTTGCTTTTGTTAACCGGGTAAGGCACACTAGACAGCCAAGTGCCTATTTTCAGGTGCGACCCGGGAGGGTTACAAACTAGAAGCATACTTAACATACAATGAGACAACAGGCAATAACAAAATTTGACATCCAAATTTCAAATTTTGTGTTAGTGATTACTGATAACATTACTAATCATGCCAAAAAACTCCAGTTTGTTTTGTTTGGTTATGGTAGCGATCACAGGTCCCTGTGACTGCAGGATTAAATCTCCGTGGTATGGTGGTTGGCCATTTTGGATTACCTCACGGGCATCATGGGTTACTGTGTCATGACCATCATCACATGACCATGAGTGGCCATCTTGGGGATGGTATGGGGAAGTAACCTGATGACATGCGTGTCCACCATTTTGAGACTCTAACAATTCTCCATTTTGTGAATCACAGAAAAACAAGTGGCTAGCCATTGCTCTAGTCCACCCCACAGTATACTGTGAGTGTTCAAAATCAAACTCTTCAACATCAGAAAAGGCAAGGTCCTTGGGCATTAAGTTAGTATGCTCTGCCAATACCTCTGGATGATGGCGCAAGTCCGCCACATCTGACTTTTTACTCCTACATTCTAACTACTCAGATACAGGAGTTAGCATACAGTAAAGTGCATTGTTTTCAGATTGCAAAACAGTCATATCTTGTAAAACTTGCTTTTTATCAACAGAAGCTGTGTCGTAGTGTATATTCAAAACCTTCATTTCAAGTCTGCTGTAATTAAAACATACTGAATCATGCTGTACAGTCAATCTCTGGTGTTGCAATACCAGCACAATAACTCTTTCAGTAATTACTTCAGACTTATCTCTAAGTTCCTTGTTTTCAAAATGTAAGGAATCAGTGTTACTAGCCAGAACACCATTCATTTGAAAAACCTTTTTTCTAAGTTTTGCCTTTTCGACGTTATGTCTCAAGGCATGCAGGTCGTGGCTGCTTCTCTCATTAAAGAGAGACTCATTTACCAGACAGACATACTCCAGCTCAGACCATCGTACACTTATCCTTTCTGTATTAGAAGCCTGTTTCAGACTAATTATCTGCTTGAAAGCAGCATTCTCCATTTTGCAAGCAATACACTCAGATTCCAAAACAGATATCTTATTTAGAACAGCATCAAAACAATTAAACAACATTGCAATTAATAATCCTTCAGGATCATTGGTACTATTTTTTTAATTCTCCATAATGGGCAATGATATCCCTTAAAAGAATACCATTGGATTCTGCTACTTCAGCAAAATCAAACTAACTACAGTTAGCAGTTTGATTTGTTAAGGCATCCAGCCTCAACTCAGTACTGATATATTTCGACATGTCATATAAGATAAGAAATCCTTAGCTGTCTGTGGATCAAAAACTTTGTTTGCAACCAAAGTTCATGACAGGACACAAACAGCCTTTGGCATATGTGGACTCCTAGATGAGTACATACCCATTTAGGATTTGAATCCACAAGAAAACAGTCCATATGTCTGTTTCGGATCCCTTTACTGCTGTGCTCCCATAGAGAAAGAATAGGGGGAAAATAAATAAATAAAACAACTCATTACACAGAAATTGAATATCTGCCAAGAGATTGTTTTGTCTGCACCGTGGAACACACAGCAGACTGAAAATGTAAACATAAAACACTTTCAGCTTGTTTTTTTTTTTTTTTACTGGGGATCTCTCTCCCAGTGTTTTAATTTACAGAGGAAATTAAAATGAAACCTGCCAAACATCCAGACTCCACTTGCGGTCGCCATTTATGTAATCTAAACACTCTTGGTGTGTAGGGCAAATAATAATAATACAGATTCTTCTGTCTCAGAGTCTGCCAAGAAACATTCGTAAACAAGCAAGGAGCACTAATAAAGTTTATTATGCTACTTACGCCAAGCATGCGACAAAGAAAATCACAAGGGAGATGGGTTTCTCACCACTAGCCTGAAGAATGTGCATAATCTCCAGGATTGTAGATTTTAGGTTCTCTAAGGTCTTGTGTTCTCTCCCCACCCTCCAGCTATCTGTCAAAGAGTACTAATCTTCTATAGCCAAACTTGTAGTGTCTACAGAAGCCACAGCAGGTTGCAGACAACTATATACTACAGATAACAGCATAGCAACAGAGATTACAACATAGTTACAGATATGAGAAACAATGGAGAATGACTTAGGAGACAGAATATGCTGCCATTAGCATTATAGCGTAGACAAAAGAAATGCTGACTGGTTCAAACTACAGTACATATGGCATTTCTTGCTTACATACAGTATAAAACATAGAGACATAACAAAGGCGTTCTCTCTGTGTCAGCTTGCTTAGACAAAGAGAACTGCTGACAGGTCCCTATTACATATCTGCCTGAGTGTAAAACACACACTACATATAATTATATGAGAATATAAGTATACAATAATCACTGATGATCCCTCAGAGTCATCTTATCAGTGATTAGGTAGATTATATATGGAATATATATGAAAGACAAACATAATCTAGATAAATGTATTATAGTGAGGTATAATGAATCATGCATGATCATTATTAGCATATCTTAGCAGCAAAGCACATTCCTAGCACTCATGCTTGTATGATATGTTAGTGCAAAATAGCAGTATCACTGTACAATAGATCAGGAATACAGTGTGAGGTGTATGTGGGACTATAGAGGGAATAATCTAGGCATAACACTACTTAGCCTTTTAATTTGTTCTGCCGGCTCCCTGTCAATTTTGTAATTCTATGAGGGTGGTCTGTACAACACCCCCAATCTAACCTTCCTCCCTTTAGAGTTTCGAAGCTGTACCCATAAGTCTTCAGTCTTGCCCTCCCCACAGACAGCTAGTGTTGGAACCTAATCAGGAGGGATCACTCTTAGACTTGGTCCTCTAAAACGGGGATGGAGAGAGGATCTTGGATTTAGAAGTGGGTAGCCATCTGGGAACAAGCAACCACCAAACAGTGTGGTTCACGATAAACTCAGCCATAGAGTCAAGCTATACAAAAGCGAGGGTACTGGACTTTAGGAGGGCTAACTTTTGCAAATGGGAGAGTGCCTAAGGAATGCACTAGCAAATGGGCAGGAAGGAGGGATGGAGGAACAATGGGGAAAAATCTAAACTGCCATCATAGAGGCAGCAAGCCTTTGTGTGAAACAAATAAACAAAACAAAGGAAAAAATACTATGGTTCTCAAAAGAGTTGGCGGGGAAGGTTAGGGAAAAAAAGACAGCATTCAGGAAGTATAAGAAATCACAGAAGGAGCAGGACAGGGAACTGTATCAGTTAAAACAGAAGGAAGCAGGGAATGCAGTCAGAATAGCAGAGGCCCAAACCAAGAAAAAGATTGCCAACTCAGTTAAGAAGGGGGATAAAACCTTTTATAGGTACATCAGGGAGCGAAGGAAGACCAAGGGAGGGCTACTGTGGCTTAATAAAGGGGAGGAAGGGTGGGCAGAGGGAGACTGTGAAAAGGCAGAGATACTAAACAAATATTTTTGCTCAGTATTTACAAATGAAGAGGGGGAGGTACCTAAAACAAACAATAGAAACACTCTGGATACAGAAGTTGATACCAGCCCATTTACAGAAGAAAGGGTTCTGAAAGAACTCTTAAAACTGAAGGTGGACAAAGCAATGGGGCCTGATGGAATTCACCCCAGATTTCTAAAAGAATTAAGGAGAGAACTAGTGACACCACTGACTACCCTTTTTAACAAATCATGAGAGGATGGTGTGGTGCCTGAAGACTGAAGGAGGGCGGATGTGATTCTCCTTCACAAAAGTGGGAGCAAGGCAGAGGCAGGAAACTACAGACCTGTTAGTTTGACTTCAGTGGTAGGGAAAATGATGGAATCAATTCTGAAAGAAATAATTGTTGGTCACCTAGAGGCCAGCAGGTCACAGGACCCAAGGCAGCATGGATTCACAGCAGGAAGGTCTTGTCAGACGAATTTAATAGATTTCTTTGACTGGGTGACCAAAGTAGTAGACCAGGGAGGGGCTGTGGTTATGGCCTACCTACACTTTAGCAAGGCATTTAACACAGTCCCACTCAAAAGATTAATAAACAAATTAGCCAGCCTGGGAGTGGGTCCTAGGGTGGTAGCCTGGGTAAAAAAATTGACTGGACAACAGAATGCAGAGTGTAATAGTAAATGGAGTCCACTCCAGAGAAAGGGGGGTTACTAGCAGGGTACCACAGGGTTCAGTACTGGGACTAGTTCTCTAATGTCTTTATAGGTGACACTGTGGAGGAGTTGGAAGGAAAAGTATGCCTCTTTGCAGACGACACAAAGATCTGCAACAGGGTTGATCCACAGGGGGGGAGGATGAGAAGGGACTTGGAAAGGCTGGAGGAATGGTCAAAAGTATGGCAGCTTAGATTCAACGTAAAGAAGTGCAAAGTAATGCACCTAGGACACAAAAACCCAAGGGAAGAGTACACAATGGGATGGGGGGTATTAACAACAACAAAAATGGAAAGAGACCAGGGAGTAGTCATATCAGATGACCTAAAGGTAGGCAAGCAATGTGAGAAGGCACTAAGGAGGGCTGGGGGATACTGGGATGCATAGGGAGAGGCATCACCAGTAGAAAAAAAGAAGTTGTTATCCCTCTGTACAGACAGTTGATGAGACCCCATCTGGAGTACTGTGTGCAGTTCTGGGGACCCCATCTCTACAAGGAAATAGGATGGAGGCAGTCCAGAGGAGTTCAACTAAGTGTGTGCAGGGACTGCACCAGAAGCCATATGAATAGAGACTAAAGGAGCTTAATATGTATACCCCAGAGGAAAGGAGGGAGAGGGGGGACATGATAGAAACTTTCAAGTGCCTCAAGGGAATCAAAAAAGTCCAAGATGGTAGCATCTTTCAGAAAAAGAGATGTGCAAGAACAAGGGGCACAATTTGAAGATGGGGGGGGGGACAGCTCAGGGACAATGTGAGGAAGTATTTTTTCACAGAGAGGATGGTGGACACATGGAATGGCTTTCCTGAGTAGGTAGTGGGGTCAAAAACAGTGGGGGAATCCAAGAATACATGGGACAGACATAAGGCAGTTCTAGTGGGGGGAAGAAGAAGTAGGCTGTTGGTTAACCTGAAAGGATCCTCCACTTGTCCATGTACCTTGTAGCGCACTAGCACCAGGTATGCTGGGGGGTCTCTGCGCCCTCAGCGTCCACTGCACTTACCCTCCTGTCAACTGGTCGAGAAACTGTTAAATGTCATCCTTGCACCAATCTTACTCCCTGTCCTCCTTCCCTAACAGTTCACATGGCCCTCTGTTCCCCTCCCCCCTGTTTGCGCACTCCTCAGTGTAACCCCCCCAGTGCCCCCACTCTATTTGCTGGCACTTACTTCTGTTTGCAATTGACTGAACCTGTTTTTATGTAATTTTGCTGTTCTCTACCGAACTCACCAAGTATGTACCGCACTGTATTTATCTTGTGCTAATTGTCTCTAATGCTGTTAGCTACCTACTCAAACCCTGTTAAGCTTGTCATTTCTCTGGATGTCAAATTTTGTTATTGCCTGTTATCTCATTGTATGTTAAGTATGCTTCTAGTTTGTAACCCTCCCGGGTCGCACCTGAAAACAGGCACTTGGCTGTCTAGTGTGCCTGACCCAGTTAACAATAGCAAATAAATAAAATAAATAAATAACAAGGATCTGCAGCTTATCCAATAGGTAGGGAAATGGTCAGACTGGGTGGTCCAAGCGGTCCTTATCTGCCATTAAAGTTTCTGTTTCTCTCTTTCCTCCCTGGTACATAATATCCCCTTCTTTACGTATATAGCTGCCCCTACCCTTTTCCCCCTCTGTCTGTCTTTCCCATACAACCTGTACCCAGGGATCACGAGGTCCCTGTCATGGTATTGAGTGGCCCAAGTCTCCATGATGGCCGCTATATCTACCTCTCCCTCTGCCATCAGTGTCTAAAGCACTACTGCCTTGTTAGCCAGACTCCTTGCATTCAAGAATACCACCTTCCACCTTGATCCCTGCCCCCCTTTCCCCCTCTCGGACTCCTTCACCTGGTGGCTCTGATTGGAGCACACTTTATCCCCTTCCCCCAGTTCAAATAAATTTTAGTCGATATGTATTCCTCCAGCTTATGTTTTAGGATGCCTGTGCCCCCTTTGCTTAAATGCAGCTTATCCAATACATACAGTTCCTTGTTTTCCCACATCCTACCTCCCCACCACCAACCTGTACCCCTTGGTCTCATACCATCCCCCCAACCATTTTGTTGAATTCCTCAATTCTTTGCTTCCTAACAGTACTTCCCTAGGGACTGGAAGAACATCTGCAAATGCAACTGAGCTTCCTGCCTCACTGCAGATTCTTCCAGCCTCTTCGAACCTATCCTGCACCTTCTCAACCCTACACCCTTCCAGGTCATTTGTACCCAGGTGTACCACAATGTGAGTTTTTTTCCATTCCTTCCCCACACACTTAAGTATAAACTGCCCCATTCTCCCTGCCATGATGCCTGGCATACACTCCACCCATGTGCGACTTTTTCTTGCACCCTTACCACCTAATTTCACACCTTTCAGTATCGAGTCTCCCAGTATGATGACCCTCTCTCCTAATGCCTGCCCTCCTCCCATATGTTGCCCTTCCTTCTTCCCATAGTTCAGAGCCATTCCTTCTCCTCCCCCCCATTTCCTGTCTCCCCCATATCTCTGCTTATCTCCTGCATTTGCCCTCCTTTGGCCTGCCCCCTCAGCTACGCGCTTCCTGCCCTTCTCTCTACACTTCCTGCCCAGGCTATATCAGTGAAAACTTCTGTAAACCACAGCCCCCTTGTCTAGGGGCATAACTTATCATCGCAGATGTTCCAGGGGGCATTGGAGAGGACTACAACAAGCACAACACCCGAGCCAATGCACCCCCAAATAAGATCGGAAAAATATCAATCCTACCTCTCGACAACTTCATTTCCAGCTGCACTCTCGATCTCACCTCCAATTCTGGATTTGTTTTCCCCCTCGAACACCGACCACTGGACCAGGATCTCCAAACTGCAACCTTCTGTCTCTTCTGAGCTCTAGAGCCCCTCGAGCCCAATGCAGCCTGATGGATACATTCTGGAATTACAACTTATGAAATAAATTAAGACACAAGGGAGGGGTTTTCCATTTCATTTGATTGATTGATAAAAAGTTTATTTTTATACAGGTAATTTTGTTGGGAATACACCCCATTTACAACAAATTCCTGTGTTTTTTTTTTTAAAAAGTTGCAAATTATTTAACAACAATACGATACAAAAGTCGTACAAAATGACATATAAATACAAACATTAAACATGTAAACAAAATCTGAAATACCACACAAATTTAACTTAACACGTTCACATTGAACCTTCAAAAAATTATGCAACTTGGATTTGAATTTGTGCAAATGAGCAGTCTCAGTCAATCCAAGTGGCAATTTATTCCAGTTTTTAGCCAGACTATTCTGAAGTATCATGACTCCCATCCTATTCAAAATTCTATTCATAGGTATCTTCACAGATGATTTCCTTAACTTAGATGTATGCAATGAATCTACTTCCAATTGAACTAAATGCATTAATGGATGCAATTTATTGTTTGAATGGATCAATCCGTGACATACCACGGTCCACAAATAATCCCTCCGTGCTGCTGGTTGCAGCCAGTCAAGTTCTTGAAAGACTAAACAATGGTGTATCCCATAGCCTTTCCTTATTATATATTTCCCCATCCTATAATACAGTTGGTCCAATTTAACGAAAAACTTCTGGTTTGAATACATGAGAGAGAGAGAGAGAGAGAGAGAGAGATATTCAGTATGGGTAAAAGTAATTGCTTTACCAATCTGGTTCTAATGTCTCTAGACAGACACCCAGATATCCTACGAAGGGCTCCCAACCTTTTACTAACTTTCTTCGTTTGTAACTGAATGTGTTCTGAAAAGGTCATCCAAGAGTCAGCTAGGACTCCTACATATTTATAGGTGGTCACATTTTGGGTCAATGTCTCATCAAAGAATCTTATCTGCAGATCTAAAGTGTTCTTATTTTTAAACTTATTAACAGATCAGAGTCCCTCATCCAATAATCTGTACAGGAGAAATCCGTCTGGAGCCACTGTTTCAGTTCCTCGGGATTATTTGCAGATGCCACAAGAACTGTGTCATCCGGATAAAGCCTGATATCTGTACTTACCATCTGGGTTACTAACTTGTTTACATAGATGTTAAACAATACAGGGCCCAAAACTGAGCCCTGTGGAACCCCTCTATCTATATCCACCAGACCTGAGACAGCGGCCCCACACAGATCACATTGCTTACGTTCTGACAAGTAAGACTTGAACCACAATAGGGCTTCTTGCTGTACCCCTATGTCAGACAACCTCTGTAACAAATGTTCTTGCTGTACTAAGTCAAAGGCCTCACTGAGATCCACGAACATTGCCCCAGTGTTCCTACCCAAGTTTAAAGATGTTGCTACCAGGTTATTAAAATCAATTAGGGCGGTGTTCATGGACCTCCTCTCCCTAAACCCATACTGGAACTTCTTTATAATTTCCTCTTGTTTAAGGTACTGGCCAAGCTGGTAATTTACCAGCTCCTCCTGAACCTTCGCGAGGATGGGAAGTAAAGTTATTGATCTATAATTGGAGGGGAGTGTGCTGTCTCCACCCTTATATATAGGAATAATTGCCCCCATTTTCCAAATTTCAGGTACCAAAGAAGAGTTTATACTCCAGTTATAGAAATACGTAATTATTGGGGCAATTATATCAGCACTAATCTTTAAAAACCTAGCATCGATGCCATCCAAACTTCCACTCTTAGAGACTTTCAAACTTTTTTAATTCTTTAGTTGTTTCTTTCACTTTAACTTTCCTAAGTTTAAACTCTCTAATATTAGTGGTGAGGGTAGCCAAATTCTGTTATTTAAAACAAGTTGCATTATAGTTCAATTTAAGTCTTTCTAAGTCAGGTAAATCCTTAAAATAAACATTAAATAAATTGGCAACCGCTAAAGGATCATCAATCAACTTATCCCCATTTAATAGATTAATTGGATTTTTTGATTTTACCGGATTTCTCAATTGAAAAATGTTTTTCTAAAACTTATTTGGGTCCTGCATTTTATTAAATGTATTTATCCCCCTTTCAAACTTAAATAAAGAATCATTATAAGTCTCTTCCCAACTAGCTTCTTTATTTTAGCTCTTACACTCCAAATGATTCCAGGAATGCAAGGCTCACATCCTTCATTGAATAAATAAAGCAGCTCCATGGGGCTAGCTGAACTTTTTTACAACATGCCTAGGCTGGACATTCTGACCAGCATAAATGGTTTCAGGCGGTACAAGCAGGGCTTCTTCACTCTAACCTCTTGGATGATTTACCCAAGGAACTTCCCTACTTGGAAAAACCCACATGCTCCTGTCTCACTGACGCTGGTAAGACAAATCTCTCTCTTTTCCTATTCTGGGTTACACATTCTCTTCTGTCTCTGTCTGGTCTGGCACTAGTCAGCTGCCCTATTTCCAGCATGGGAACGTGTGCTGCTTCCCCCACCTGGCCCCTGGACCTTGGCCCAAATCTCGAGGGGTACCAGGATTTTTCCCCTGACCCAGGCCCTGTAACCCATTCTCTTGCTTTACCGGGAAACTAAACCTGCTGATGCTCCCAACCTCACGGCACCCATTCCCTCACTTACAGCTCAGCTGTCTTGCTGCATTGTTGTCTACTGGTGCAGTGGCCCTCAAACCTGGCCCTGCTCCAGTACCTGAATTACCTTGATCGGACTGCCCTGCACAGGAGAGCCCTGGGCTCTGCCACCGTGCAGGCCCTTCTGAGCAGCCCACCTCTACAGATAGCACCCCAAATCCTCTTTGGGCTCCTTTATTACCATTTTTTTTGGGGGGGAACACAGCTCCTGGCCCACATCCCTATCAACTCATCCTGGGCTTGTGGTACGCTCCTGCCAGAAGTCACTCTCCAAAGCCCTGTCCTATGAACTGTGACCCACCCAGCCCTTTAATGCCAGCACCCCAGGACCTGCCCCTTCAAGCAGGTCCCTTGAAATGGGTGAAGGGTCCCTTGATTCCCTCTACCCTCAGGCCACCCTGCTATGCCGCGTACGGGGGAGAGTCACTACCACCAGCCTCCCCCCTGTGGGGACACTGCCACTGTCCACACAGACCTGGCGACCTGAGCAACTACTCCATGGGATCTCTAAGGGCTCCTGCCTATCCTGGCATCCTACTGCCACGTGCACCTCACTTACCTTGATGACACAGGCACCTGGCTGACCATCCTCCCCATGGAGCTTCCTCTCCGGCTCCTTGATGCCACATTGATGCAGAGGCTGACCTTATCTACCATTTTATCTACCATTTTTATTTATTTTATTTTATTTAGTTTTTGTTGACTGGGTAAGTGCACTACATAATTCCTGCCTATTTTTAGGCACAACCCGGGGGAGGGGGATACAGATGAATGCCAACTGACCTGGAACCAGATTAAGCTGTTGGTGGTATTTTTTAGTGAATGAGGGAAATTTGGCCAGGACACTGGGGAAATTTTCCCTACTCTTTTCGATAAGCGCCATGGGATCTTGAACATCCACCTGAACTACCACCAGTCCAGGCAGATGGGACCTCGGTTTAACGTCTCATCAGAAAGATGACACCTCAGAAGTGCAGCACCCCTCTCATGCTGCACTACAGTGTCAGTACTGGGATATTAACCCAAGTGCCAGATGTGGGAACTGAACCCACAGCTCTCTGATTTCCCGGCCTCAGAGGTGTGTGTGCTACCTACTGAGCCACTGACACTGATGTATAATTTTTTTGGGTGGGGGTTGCCCCCACCGGTCCACCCGTACCGCCCCTGCTCCCTTCCTGACTGCCTACTCTGCTCCTCCAGCTGCCCCCCCCCCAGCCCCAGGCCTAGTGCCTGAGCTGGAAAAGGCCCTGAAACTTCTTGTCTCCAGCCCTATATACCTTCCCTAACCTGCCATCTGCTGCCACCTTGATTCATCTAGCAGGTATTGACCTCCAGAGCACCAATAAATTCACTGGCTCTGCGGGGGTGATGATAGTAGGGGGAAAAGTGTTCTTAAATGGGAACATAAGCCCTTCATGTAATTGGCTTACACTTCTTTTTTCAGTTTCCCATAGTTTGCTTTAGACAGATTACCCATATTTTTAGGGATATGAATCCCCAGGTATCTAACATAGTCAGTATCCCACTTACCCGGCAATAGTTGTTTCATTTTTATTTCTGACTATACCACTAATCTTTATGATCTCCATTTTTAAGATGTTCATTTTGAAGCCTAAGTCTTTTCCACATTTCTCAAAAATATTAAGGAGAGGAATTAGATTTTTTCCAGGATCTCTTAGGTAAAGAATCGTGTCATCCACATAAAGGGACACCCACTTCTCATTCCCTCCTACACAAATTCCCTGCAACTGCTGGATGGATCTTACTGCCCCTGCCAGAGGTTCTATACTAAGTGCAAACAAGAGGGGAGACAGCGGACACTCCTGCCGTGTCCCCCTCTCAACTGCAAAATGTTGAGATTTGGGTTCCATTTACTTTTACTCTGATATGGAGTTTTGCCGAGCATGGCAACTGCCTTTAAAAAATCCTCTCTGAAACCCATTTTTTGAATAGTGAGCTGTAGGAAGGTCCAATTCAGCCTATGAAAGTCTTTTCCTGCATCAATTAGTATGGCTTTTTTGTGTGTCTTTAGACTTTTTTCTCTCTTTCAGAATACTAAGCAGTCTTCTGACATTATCCTTTAGGTGCCTACCTGGAATAAAACCTGTTTGATCAGGATTTAAAAGGTTTTGTACCACCCTTCGTAGGTGGGTAGCAAGATGTTTTCTAAATATTTTTATGTTGCTTGCACGCATGTGCAAGAAACATAGTGCCATCATCGGAGATTTCGTAGGTGTGTCACCTCCTCCTCCAATTCAGTCAGTGTTCTGGCAGGCGCGGCCCCTGTAAGCCAATGCATTTTGGAGCTGTCTATGACACGCTCAAAATGCAGTGATCGGATGAAAGGGGAGCTACACTTCAGTGAGCACCGCAAGACATCGGCTGCTCACGCGCAGCTCCCCCACAGACACAGTAGGCGGCGTGCCTCGCATGACGCACTGTATAGCCGACGGGTGCCCAGTCCCCATCGGCTGAGCTGAGTCTCCCCAGTAGTAGGTGCCACGCTGGGAGCCCACCCAGCGTGGCAAGCGATCACTGGCGGCGGGGTGCCCAGTCCCCGTCAGCTGAGCACCCCGTCCCTTGTGCCACGCTGAGCCCACCCCAGCGTGGCAACAATCCATGGCCGCGCGGGGTGCCCAATCCCCGTCGGCTGAATGCCCCTGATGTTCTTTGTGCCATGCTGGGAGCTCACCCCAGCGTGGCAAACATCCCACGTAGTCATTTTTTTTAAACCTGTAAACGAAACGGTCTCGACAAGCGCCTCCCAACCCCCTCCCACAACCCACACCCACCCACTGCGCACTAGCCTCCCCACACCCCTCACCCCATACTTACCTCCGACTCTGGCGCAACGATCTTCGTGGACCGGGAACACGCCTGCACTCTTCAATGTCACCGCGAACTGAGGAAATGCCGGTAAGCTGTATAATGAGCTAGATAGGGGGTTTCAACTTTGTTGTATATCTCCGCATTTTGAATTTATGCACTCATTTTTCATATGTGATTCTTCCGATATGATACCCACTGTCATGAGCACGGCCCTGGCGGGTGATTTTGAGAAATCATCTTCGGCCTGGAATACCGCCATGACAGTGACATCATTCATGAGAAGGGGTCCTAAACCCCATGTTGAAAATTTGATGCCAAATTCCAAAATGACTGTTTTACGAGCATGCGCTATGAAGTTCCTACGCAGGCTCGCTAGTTCATGAATTTCAATATTTTCCTCCAGATTTTCAACATTGCCATTTTACCACACCTTCTTATGAGTAGTACAGCTGTCATTTTCACATCTCACCTAAAATGTGTTTCCGCCATGTAGCCATACAATGGCGCAGTCGGTAAGTAAATCAATGTACAGGAAATTAAGAAAATCACAGTGATACTGTTCATGAGCAGAGGTCTTAAAAATGGCTATGTTGAAAATTTGGTGAAAAAATTCCTAACAATGACTGTTTTACGGTGATAGCGTTGTACAGTTCCTATGCCGCTAAAGATTGGCAATTTTCAATATTTTCACTCCAGATTTCCAATATTGCCATTTTGCCACACCTTCTTATAAATAGTATAGCTGTCATTTTTCACATCTCACCCAAAACGTGTTTCCACCCATGTAGCACACAATGGCGCAGTCGGTGTGCGAAATCAATGTACGAGACAAATTAAGAAAATCACAGTGACACTGTTCATGAGCAGAGGTCTTAAAATGGTTATGTTGAAAATTTGGTGAAAAAATTCCGTTCAGATGTTCTGCAATATTACTAATGAAGACATTGAACAGAACTGGCCCCAGGACCGATCCCTCGCAGCACCCCACTGGTCGCCTCTCTCCCTAGACTGCATACCATTTACCACCACTCTCTGCCTCCTGTCTGTTAGCCAGTTTCTAACCCAGTTTACCACCCTTTCCCCCATGTCCAGCCTACCCAGCTAGTTTATCAGCCTCCTATATGGGATGTGTCAAAGGCTTTGCTGAAATAAAGGTATGCGTTGTCCGCTGCCCCACCCTGATTCACTTCCTTTGTCACCCAGTCAAATAAATCAACCAGACTTATCTGACATGATGTCCCCACTGTGAACCCATGTTGTCTATGGTCCTGGGTTCCGATGGCATCTAGATGCCCCACTATCCTTTCTTTAAGCAATGTCTCCATGATCTTCCCCACTACTGAGGTGAGGCTGAATGGCCTATTGTTCCCTGCCCCTCCTGCTGCCGGACTTGTGTAGAGGGACCACATGTGCCCTCCTCCAGTTCACTCATGTTGAATGACTCCAGTGAACATGGCTGCCAGAGGTACTGCTATCTCCCCTTGCAGTTCTGTTATTATCCTTGGGCATATGCCATCTGGTTCCATCGCTTTGTCTACCTTCAATTTAGTGAGCTCCTGCAGGACTCTTTTGCCTTTGAATGGACTATTGTCCACCTCTTCACCCCCTTGGCAACTGCTGTACTGCTGTGGCCCTTGCCCCTCCCACTGTTCTGTGAATACTGAGCGGAAAGACACAGTGGATGACTTGGGAGGAAGGCATAAAACTGTCACTTCCAAATACCTAAACAGCACATACAAGCAAGCAACATTCGGCATTGACAAATGCTTGTTAAATCCTGATTCAATAGAACATTTGGTCTGTATGATTCACACAGGCCAGGTTTTTGCCAGGTTTAGGCAACACTAAAATTATTGCTTCATTCCATGTGTCTTGGGTGACACCTTCTGTTAAAAATGCCTGAAGAGCTTGCCTAGCAACAGGGATAATTGCTTACAAAAAGTTTTATAAAAATCAGTGTTAAACCCATCCAGTCCCGGAGATTTATTAGAGGGGAGATCCGTAAAGGTTCTGCTGACCTCAGCGTCAATGATGGGGAATTCCAGGTATGCCGCTTTCTCCTCAAATAGGCTAGAGAACTGCATATCTTACATAAATACTTGGGTCCTGGGCCTCTACCTGTTCTGCTGATTTATCTTTTTTGTATATTTTTATAAAAGTTAGCAAACAATTGTGCTATTTTATTAGGGTCTTATTCAAAATTACGTGTTAGTGAAGAATGTTTAATTTGCATTACTGTTCTCTCTGATGCCTCTTTGCATAATCTATAGGCCAATAGAGCTGCTGCCCTCCCTCCGACCTCATAATATTTGTGGGCGGCATACCTTAATTTACTTTAAATTTTCTTATTAATATTATCTTGCAATTCTTAGTGCACTTTGGTTAATTCTTTAAATAAATGATCAGTGAGTTATTTTTTATGCATTTGTTCTAAGTCTAATCATTCTTTCCCAAGAATTCCTGTCCAGCTAAACGTTACCTCTTTTTCATGGAAGGCCAGCCAATAATATGACCTCACAGAACTGCCTTTATGGCATCCCAGAGTCCTGGTTCTGCCACTTCTCTCTTTGCATTAAATTGTCTATAAAGTTGAATCTGAGATAACCTTTTCTTTGAATGTTTTATCATTTAATAAAGACTTATTAAACCTCCAAAGTGTGGTTTTCTTCACCTGAGATATATACATATATATAATTTTATATATATAGGAGCACGGTCAGATAAAATGGCCTAATGTATGGACTATGCTGAACTCTCTGTAAATCCACTTTATGGGTCAAAAACATGTCTATACGAGAGTATTCCTGTTGAGGATTTGAGAAAAATGTATGTTCCCGTTCCCCTCTATGTTGTTCCTTCCATATTTCTACAAGCCCCTGTTCTGTCATACAGTCCTTTAAAAGTTTACTGACATTCAGACTGGTACAACTATTTCTGGAGGATCTGTCAAATTGTGGATTAAGGACAAAGTTAAAGTCCCCTCTAATTATCACACAGGCTTAGGGTAATATTGCAACCTATTGGAGCAAACTCTTCAAAAATAGTGCCACCCTTACTGCCCGCTGGCATTGAGGGTTGAGGTGCTGGATGCCACACCTCGTGCCACACCAGCGACCCAGGTTTGGAAGCGAGCCCGGGTGCTGGGGGTCGGCACGGGAGGGAGTTGGATCGAGCATCAGTTGGACAGCTCTCCTCTCCCTGGGGAGGGATCCAAGGAATTACCAGCACAGTAGAGATCCCTGTTGGAGACCGGGGGTACTACTGGCACAGGAACAGAAACTGGGGACGAGTACAGTGGGCGTCTACGGGGTAGCCATGTGCTGACGCCATTGCACAACTGTGCTTGGGGAAAAAATAAAGGAAAAATCCTCTAGACTGTCAGTGAGATGACGGTGGTCCCAGTGGAGCGCCCACATCCCAATGCTGGCCCAAGTGCACCCAGTTCTCTCCGTGGCCAACCAAAAGACTGAAAGTAAGGCACCTTCACACTTAGGAGTTGACTGCCAGGGGAGGGCGGAACCAACCCCGGAGGTGATCCGGGGGTCGGGTCCACCTAGGTTAGTCGGTGGGAGAGAGGCTGGGAGAAGCAGAGGGTTCAGGCCGGGAGTTAGAGTAGCATCCATGTGGGCACTCCTGAAGGATGCCCGGAGGTCTGGATGTATAAAGAAACTTAAAAAAAAAAATGGTGCCACCCCGCTATTCAGGGCATACACATTAACTAAATTCAGTGAGGACCCCTGTATTTGCCCAGAGATTATCACCCATCTCCCCTCTGTATCTTTTTTCATGTTTTGAATCCCAAACCCCAACCTCTTCCTGTTGAATATCCTCATTTTGTTTAGCTGAAGGATGGGATGAGGCAATCACCTGTGCCACCCAACTTCTTTTCAATTTATCATGTTTGGCATCTGAAAGGCATGTCTCTTGTAAGAAAGTGATGCCACTTTGAAGTCTGCAAAGTTCAGAAAGTACCTTCACCCATTTCACCACTGAATTTATTCCCTTAACATTATGGGATGTTATGGTAATGCTACCCATCATATCTTAATAATTCTGTGTTTGTTCCAGACAAGCGGCCATTTTTAAATTGCAGCTTTGCATAGCTAGTAGGTTGATCTGCCTTGTCTTCCAACTCAGGAACAATAGAAACAGTACACAACTGGTGTTCAAAATTATTTACAAAAATAAGAAAAGGTATCTTGGGTAGACCAGACAATACTTCTCTCCTCCACCAAGCAATGTGTGCCCTACTTCAAGGTGACTTGGAGGTTGAAAAAAAAAAGACAGAAGCCAAGAGGTGGCAAAGTTGGCTCCCATTCTCTTAGGTTATTATTCCAGACCTGGATATTCCTCTATGGTCGAAAAATGAGGCTGACCCTTCAGTACAGAATATGGTCAGTTAAACTCCTCACAAGCGGAATCAAAACAGGGAGCTCCCTACAAAACTCGGTCTGAGTCTCCCCCCACCTTACTTACTCCTTAAATAACCAGATGGAAATTATCATTATGGTATGCTGGATCAGCACAAAGTCTACAACACCCATTCCACCTTACCTTGCCCCCCCCCCAAGCAGTAATAAAACTGGACCATGGACAATGAAGAGCAGCCCTGGAGTTTGCAAGCCCATACCTTTGTCTGTTCCTGAATATATTACCCTTAACGGTCCTAGCACTTCTCGTAACTCCCAGTTTATAAGCATGTGTAATAGAGAGCACAGGACCACCTGATCACATCACCCTCATGATATCTCTCCTTGTCAGTGCACTCACAAAATGAAATTAACAGCTAGTACGTCATTCAGTCGATACCCACTTTGTCAGTATTCTATGCAGCTGCTCTGCTTATAACGAGATGTTGTCTCCTGACTCGCTGTAGTACTGATGCCCCTTCCTAAGCCTGAAAAGAAGAGACCCCTACCAAACCACGCTATTGAAATGACTACTCCACATCAGCCACCTGTCCAAAGATATGACCAGTTTCCCTCTCCCCACCAGCACATACATCAACAGCACTTTTCTAATCCCCTTCCTGTTACCATATAATAAGACTTCTGTATGCAGTTAGTTCTTTGACTGTATTCTTGCTAATACTCTCTCTATGACCTGAGAAAGGAGATTCCAGTATGCCATTGATTTGAAAGGACCATAGCAGCTGAAGCTTTTTAGATGGCCACACATCTGAGGCTAAAGGTGACCTCCCCCTCCCACCCGTGTGTCTGCTGCCTTCCTATGATCTCGCTACATGCCATCATCTAATAAAATTTTCACATGCAGTAGGAACCATAATCGCCATGAATAATTGACTGTCCCTCTTCCCACCCGATCAGGTTTTGATGCCCGTATAGCCCTTGAGTTAATACATATATCTAATTTTCTGTCCAAACTATCTTTTCAGCAGAACTGCAGCAATTTAAAAAAAAGGGTGGAAAAATATGATTTTGCATGGATCTATTTGAATCCATCCCATCAGACAGAGCATCCTGCACCCTTGGTGGTGGGGATATTTACCCTCCGGTGAACAACAGTGTCCCAGAGACAGAGCGCACCACCATCCTGACAGTTCCCTGGTAGCATACTTCGGTGGATCCAAAATCCCCTCAGTTGTATATTTGTCAGTTGTGTGCTGAAGAGAAGAAATCAGGACAGCCAACCTGACACTTTTAGTTAATACATGTTAAGGGAAAACCGGGTAGGGTGATATCATCTTCTACAATCTTTACTCTGCAATTTGATAAAGCTCCAGTAGAGGGAGCAAAATGCCCTCTGGCTTTTTTATGGGGTGGCACTATTTCTTATTTTTATAAGTGTGTTTATATCATAAGATAATAAAGTGTAAACTTAGATACACACTTTTGTGGTTTGTTCTCGATTTGCAAATCCACCTTAGTGACAGTTGCGAGGCTATCCAAACTGATTTCTGTAATCTCTACCTTGTTCACCCTTTCCCAAACTGATGATTTAAAAGCACCAGGAACTGTCAGACTAACTATTGGTTGAGAGGTCTATTTAGCTGCTCCATTCCCCCCACAACACATGCCTACACTGGAGCCATCTGATCCCCCTATGAGACACCATTTAACTAATCACATTCACACTTTGTGCCCGTTACTTCCTGAGTTGACCCCTGCCCCCATTCAGATATTAACATTGCAAAATTTTGCCTTGACAAATTCAACTCATAAGGGTGTGAAGACAGGTCCCACTGATTCATGCGGTCCACACAACCTTACGTTCAGTCTTATTACCTCATCTAGTCAAACTATTTACACTCATTGAAAATCCTTCACTCAATAAAGAACTAATGATAAAATAACATCTACGTGCTATGATGCATCAGGACAGTTCCCCTATGCATCATTCAGACAGACCCAAATCCTACTTGTGTAATACTAGTAGTAAATGCAACTGCCCTACTGTACAACAGGGCTGCATAAAGTATTAAGACACCAAACATGAATTAGTCAGTTCTGCAGCCCTAAGAATTTTTCCCATCATTTTTCTCAGGTGCAACTGCTTCTTTGTGGTGGCTAAGGATGCTCCGTACATCTTTTGTCAGATATTGAGGCAGGTCATCTTCTGGTCTTGGTCATTTTCTTCCCTTTCCCACCGTCCACCATGCTGTCTGTTGAAGTTCTTGCTCTAAATTCTCCATCTAGGTATCTGGGCGGTCAATACACTATTTCTTCAGTTAAGGGGCCACTGTTGCAATACTCTTGAAGACTTGTACTCCCTTTTGAGTGAATACCTTCAGCCTGGCAGGGTAAATGACTGTGTGTGCATACTTTTCTTTTCCTGTAACTGTTTAACAATTAGTCTGGCAGCCTGCCATTTCGCTTGTAACGCAGGTGAAAAATCTTGATCGAAGTAAATTAGTTGTTTATCAGATTTAACTTTTTGTTGTTTTCATGCTGCAGTGAGAACAGTTTCTTTAGACTGGAAGTGCAACATATGTATGATGATTAATCTGGTCTGATTTTGGCATCTGTGGGACGGGAACCCAAGGAACGATGTGCTCTCTCTATTGTGAGTGGAAGATCCACAGGCAATTGTGAAACTGATTTTATTAAGTGGTCAATAAAAGCAGACTTGGATATGAAAGAGTCCTTTGCCTCCCTCTCGAACAGCAAGGAGCCTAAAATGATTTCTTCTGGCTCGATTTTCTGCATCCTCCGTTCATGTCTGAATTTCTGCATTAAGTAAAGGAGTAATTGACCATGCGTTCCTTGAGTGTCAGTGAGTTCTCCAAACTTGTTTCTGAGTTTGGTTCAGTTTCTCATCAATGGATTTTAAGTGCATTTTTACATCAGCCAGTGCTGATTCAGTTGTCTGCACTGTTGTAATCACTTTTTTGATGGTAGCATCCTTCACTGTTACCGTTTCTCCCTCCTCGTCAAACTCTGTGTCCAGCTCCACAGATGAAATCGAAGCAGGGGATTGCGAGCAAGAAGTTCTGGGCATCATTGATCTGGCACCTGATTTTTCTTCTATCAATGGTTGCTTGAGTTTTCCAGCAGGGGTGGACGTGCCACCTTTTTGCTGATGGCTGGACATTTGTTCTACTGTCTGATGTACTTAGATTGTAGTTTAGCAAGTTTCTGAAGGAAAAATAATTATTTTGTAGGAGCGGGTTACCAGAGCCAAAGGAGCTCACTGCTTCTTGGCTCGTAATGTCACCAGAAGTCCCCTGGTAATTATTTGTACTGCAGGCTTTATTAACATCTTGTAATTTTTCATCCCAAATCAAGTTACAATTAGCATATAAGAATGACTTGGAAGACACACTGTACTAAAGTGAGAGGTGCCGGGGAAGCAGCAAAGAAATGTTCAAAATCTGTGGGGCAAAATAGTGCTGCAGTTAAAAAAAACTACGTATATGGGTGCAGCAGCATGTTCTATAGGCTCTGGGGCTCATAGTAGTGAACGAGTAGCTGGCAGAAGTGTAGCCAAATTTTTCTCTGCCACATCTGTAGCAGTCATGCTGGTGGGGGATATGGGAGGTGACAAGGGAAGCAGCAGTAAAGAAGGAACAGTGGTCGAGGAGGAGGTGCTGGTGTTTCTGTGGCTGGTGGTGCTGCTGAGCCTGCTAGTGCAGAGCTGGAGTCAGTGGTTGAGGCGAGGGATCTGGAAACTGTGTATCACACACAGACTCTTGATGATGAAAGGGTCAGAGAGCTTGAGACGGTGATGATGAGGAGGAGAGACCTGTGGAGGAGGACAGCAGCAGTTGTGCTGATGATGATGATGATGTGTTGGATCCCCTGTGGGAGCCTGAAGAGAAAAAAAATAAGGATGATGATGCAAATGATGCAGGGGATGTTGTTTACAGTTATCCAACTACCAAAGCCCCCCGCCCCAGATTAATGTTGAAGTTATGAAATCATCCTTAAAAACAAAAATTTGCACCCCTTCGCCTCATATGTGTCACTCCTGCCAGCCGCCATGGTAAATCAAGGGTTACGAAATCTCTAGTTTGGGATTTTTATATACTTGACCCAGCTGATGAGACAGTCACTATCTATCAGCTATGTCAAGCACGAGTTAGTAAGGGGGAAAAGGTCAGCCACCTAGACACCAAAGGGCAGCACACACACACACACACACACACACCCCTGAAGAACAGTCACCTGTTACACTGGCATCAGCACCAGAAGGAAGCCAGTGCAGGGTGTCCCAGTCCTTCATCGTCATCATCATTACGCAAGGCAAACAGAAGTGACAAGGCAACAGGCCAGGCAGACAGGGAGGTGAGTGAGGAGGACTACAGAGAGGAGGAGGAGGAGGATACTGTGGGTCTGCCTAGTAGTGGGCATAGCAGCAGTGGTGCTGGGTTGAGTAGTACCACCCAGAGTCAGAAAAACACAGTAACGCCATTGCAGAAACCCCCCCCAAATCACTGGAGTCACTCGAGCAGCAGCACATATGAATCGCCAGGAGTCAAATACTACCCCAACAATGCCACTATAATGAGTCCAGCTATTTGGGGGCCTAACCCCATGAAAGGTCCAGCCTACACTGCATAGCATGCTTGAGCATCACTCCAAATTCACTCCTAATCATGCTGCTGCACGTGAGCTAAATGCAACAACTGCTGAAATGCTGGCAATTGATCTAGTGTCATTCTCTTTTGTTGAGAATATTGGATTTTGGAGGTTGATGGGCCTTGCTTGTCCCAAATGGCAGATTCCGTCAAGAACATGCTTTTCTAAATGTGTCATTCCTGAACTCTATGGGACAGTATCACAAATGATAAACCATGCCCCGAAGCATTCAGCATCACCATACATACATCTGAGCATGGATATGTGGATCAGTGACCAAACAGCTGGTAGCTCCTACTTGTGCATTACAACACACTGGGCACAGGTACACTGGGCACAGGTACCTGGGGTAGTAGTTGACTCTGGGCATGGGAAAAATTGCACTAAGCCCAATTGTGGTGGTAGCAACATTCTGGGTATTTGCCAGCATGCCACACTGACAATGAAGAGTATACCTGGATCACACACTGGTGAGAAAATATTGGGAGAGCTCCTTACCGAGATTGATAAGTGGCTTTACCCCCATTCACTGAAAGCAGGTTTCATTGCAAGTGATAATGGCTCGAATGTTGTGAAATGCATCAGTGATGAAGGGTTTGTCAGGGTGCCATGCCTGGCACACTGTCTTAATCTCATTGTGCAGCAGTTTCTAACCCATCCTGATATCATGGACATTTTGACTGTGTCCCATCACATACGTGTCCACTTTTCCTGTTTTGGAAAGGCTTGTGACCAGCTCCATCAGTTGCAGATAGAAAACAAACTGCATCAGTACCATACAAAGCTGGATGTTTTCACCAGACAGAACTCGACACTGTACAAGTTCAAGCAGTTGTACGAGCAGTATAAAGCCATATCTGAATATCTGCTGCTATATACAAACTATGACAGTACTGGGGTATCCATGTCTCTGACAACAGACCAGTGGCGACAGATAGATGGCCTGATCATGATTCTCAGGGTGTCGACGGCAGTGTGCCTGGTAATTAGGGTGCCAAGTCCCAAAGTCGCCGACCCTTCTCTTTGTAAGGGGCTGTGCCCACCCCCTTTCTAAATATGCCAACTCTGGGGGAGAGCGGACCTCAGGGAGGGGGCAGTGAATTTTGCTATTTGGCGCCCTAATGATGGGCGCACTGCCGTCAGCGCACTGAATGGGTACAGTGGGTGGGGACACTGCCTGTATCAGTCAGGCCATTAGACTACTATGTGTGCTGAGGCAGACACTGGTGAATGTGCAGCAAGTGCTGGAGGCAGGTGGTGATACATAGATACATAGACAGTGTCGGCAGGTAAGGGCCTATGGCCCACCCAGTCTGCCCATTTGAGCTTGTAAGTTCAGTTTATGTTTTCCTAGAAGTCTGTTGCCCCTTACCCCTGACCTCCAGAATTCCTTTATGTCTATCCCATGCATTCTTAAATCCCGTGATTGTTTCAGCCCCCACCACTTCCTCTGGCAGGGAGTTCCACTTGTCCACCACCCGTTCTGTGAAGAAATTCTTCCTCACGATTCCTCTGAATCGTCCTCCCTCCAACTTCATCCCATGCCCTCTAGTCCTGGAACATCTTTTTCGCTTAAAAATTGTGTATTCCTGCACCCTGTTCCTCCCTGTAAGATACTTGTATGTCTCTATCATATCCCCTCTCTCCCTCCTCTCCTCCAGGGAGTACATGTTCAGTTCCTTCAACCTGTCCTCATAGGATAGTGAAAGTTGTGCCTTAATGGAACAGATGCTTCACAGATTTTGGGATTGCCACCATGCTGGACCCACACTATAAATGTGGGTTGGCATCAGTAATTGAAGGTGGGCATGAGCAGCTCCAGAAGTTGAACAATCTTCTAATAAGCAGGGTACACTGGGCACAGATACTAAAGACACATTTATCAAAGGCACAACATGAAACTCCACAGAGACCAGGTGTTGCTACCATCAACTCACATGGGAAATGGGATGAGAAAACATGCAAGTTAAAAGAGAAAATGCCACATCCCATTTGGGATGTTTTATGTCAGATGGGAGCTGAAGACATGGAAGAAAAGGAGGAGGCTGATGAGGCAGCAGGATTGCGGGCAGCGCAATGCATGGTAGATGCATATTTGGCAGACACAAGGCACCTTGCCATTGCCGAGGAGCCTTTGCTATACTGGAGCAGCAAGGTCACTGAGTGGCCAGCTCTGACCTAGGTTGCAATGAAATACCTCAGCTGCCACCCTCGAGTGTCAGTGTGGAGCGTGAATTCAGTTCAGCTGGGGCCACTGTGCGGGACAGGTGTACCAATCTGTCACCAAAATATGTTGGCATGTAACATTTATTAAATTGATTTGCTTTAATTGCTCCATGTAATTGGAACCTTATTCCTTTTATGATCAGAAATTAATTAACTTATAATTCTCTAAGTCCCCAATACGGCATTTTAAAATGTTGTCTGAATGTGCATGTTTCAATTGAACAGTTATTTTATTTGACGATGTGGAGTATTTATGTGTAATTTTGTTGGAATGTGTATTGTATTATAATTGTCTTTATTTGTGTCACACCTGTAAATGGAATTATTGTTCCCGTGTACTTACCCGTTAAGCAAACAAACAAAATGAATGAGGGGCACATTCCGCATAAGGCAATCATGTCCATGTTCCTACCACATGAAGGTGGTGGTGGTGGTGATGGTGCAGATGAAGAACAAGGTGTTGTTGGCATTAGCAAATTGTCTTCTACCACCGAGGTGGATGAAGAAGTAATGGAGAGAGAATTCTCATCTGGTGACAATTCCACTCTGAAAGACTGTGAGGGCTGCTTCCTTGATGTGGTTAAGCATAAAAAAAAAGATGTGTTGTTTCCCTCCTTTCCCCTCGTCAGTATAATCCTTTACTTTATGAGTCACAATTCTGTTATTTTCAGGCATTTTCCTGTTCCCCATCCCCAACTGTTGTGCTGCTGTTTCCGTGCACCTACTCAATTACCTACCTCCATCACCTTAATGTAATGTCTAGAGACAATGCCTGCTCCAGCCAGCAAGGCACTGCTTCCTCTTCCTCCGGCCTGCTTGGGTCCTACCCAGCCACAAACAGCATGGGCCAACACCTCCACACTGATGCAGCATAAAAATGCTATTACCAGCTTGACAAAGCATGCTGCTCTAGAAAGCAAGACACAGCACCGCCTCCTCCTCCTCCTCTTCCTCTTCCTCCGGCCTGCTTGGGTCCTACTCAGCCACAAACAGCATGGGCCAACACCTCCACACTGATGCAGCATAAAAATGCTATTACCAGCTTGACAAAGCATGCTGCTCTAGAAAGCAAGACACAGCAACGCCTCCTCCTCCTCCTCTTCCTCTTCCTCCGGCCTGCTTGGGTCCTACTCAGCCACAAACAGCATGGGCCAACACCTCCACACTGATGCAGCATAAAAATGCTATTACCAGCTTGACAAAGCATGCTGCTCTAGAAAGCAAGACACAGCACCGCCTCCTCCTCTTCCTCCTCCTCCTTCTCCTCCGGCCTGCTTGGGTCCTACTCAGCCACAAACAGCATGGGCCACCGCCTCCACACTGATGCAGCATAAAAATGCTATTACCAGCTAGACAAAGCAAGCCTGCTCTAGCCAGCAAGACACAGCACCGCCTCCTCCTCTTCCTCTTCCTCCGGCCTGCTTGTGTCTTACACAGCCACAAACAGCATGGGCCACCGACCTCTACAATGATGCAGCATAAAAATGCTATTACCAGCTAGACAAAGCATGCCTGCTCTAGCCAGCAAGACGCAGCACCTCCTCCTCCTCTTCCTCCAGCCTGCTTGGGTCCTACTCAGCCACAAACAGCATGGGCCACCACCTCTACAATGATGCAGCATAAAAATGCTATTGCCAGCTAGACAAAGCATGCCTGCTCTAGCCAGCAAGACACAGCACCGCCTCCTCCTCTTCCTCTTCCTCCGGCCTGCTTGTGTCTTACACAGCCACAAACAGCATGGGCCACCGACCTCTACAATGATGCAGCATAAAAATGCTATTACCAGCTAGACAAAGCATGCCTGCTCTAGCCAGCAAGACGCAGCACCGCCTCCTCCTCTTCCTCCAGCCTGCTTGGGTCCTACTCAGCCACAAACAGCATGGGCCACCACCTCTACAATGATGCAGCATAAAAATGCTATTGCCAGCTAGACAAAGCATGCCTGCTCTAGCCAGCAAGACACAGCACCGCCTCCTCCTCCTCCTCTTCCTCTTCCTCTTCCTCCGGCCTGCTTGTGTCTTACACAGCCACAAACGGCATGGGCCACCGACCTCTACAATGATGCAGCATAAAAATGCTATTACCAGCTAGACAAAGCATGCCTGCTCTAGCCAGCAAGTCACAGCACCGCCTCCTCCTCTTCCTCTTCCTCCAGCCTGCTTGTGTCTTACACAGCCACAAACAGCATGGGCCACCGACCTCTACAATGATGCAGCATAAAAATGCTATTACCAGCTAGACAAAGCATGCCTGCTCTAGCCAGCAAGACACAGCACCGCCTCCTCCTCTTCTCTTCTCCTCCGCCTGCTTGTGTGTCTTACACAGCCACAAACAGCATGGGCCCTGACCTCTACAATGATGCAGCATAAAAATGCTATTACCAGCTAGACAAAGCATGCCTGCTCTAGCCAGCAAGACGCAGCACCGCCTCCTCCTCTTCCTCCAGCCTGCTTGGGTCCTACTCAGCCACAAACAGCATAGAAACATAGAAACATAGAAGTTGACGTCAGATAAGGACCGCAAGGCCCATCCAGTCTGCCCATTTCTTTTTCTACCTTATAAATGTGCCATCGGCCTTTGCTATGTCAGTGACCTATCTATTCATAGTCATTTGTATTGCTCCCTTATGCCTATCCCATGCCTGTTTGAAGCCCTGCACTGTATTCATAGCCACCACTTCTTGTAGTAAGCCATTCCATGCATCTACCACCTTTCTGTGAAAAAGAATTTCCTCCACATTCCCCTTAATCGGCCTCCCTCTAATCTCATGCTGTGTCCTCTTGTCCTGCTATTTTTCTTATATCTAAACATGTTAGACTCTTTCACCTTGTTTATGCCCTTAAGGTGTTTAAATGTCTCGATCATATCACCTCTCTCCCTCCTTTGCTCAAGGGTATACATATTGAGCTCCGTTAATCTGTCCTCATATGTCTTCTGATGCAGTCCCTGCACCATTTTGGTTGCTCTTCTCTGGACTGCCTCAATTTGGTTAATGTCCTTGTGAAGGTGTGGCCTCCAATACTCACGCAGTACTCAGATGGGGCCTAACCAATGTCTTGTACAGAGGGATTATTACCTCCCTCTCACATTGTGATACCCCTACTAATACACCCTAACACCCCCTAGCCTTACCTACTGCTTTAGAGGTCTGCTTGGATGATTTCAGGTCATCAGTGATGATGATGCCCAAGTCTCTTTCTTCCTTTGTGACTGCTAGCAACTCCTCCCAACCTATAAGTGGCTTCAGGGTTTCTCTTCCCTATGTGCATGATTTTGCACTTCTTTGCATTAAATCCCAGTTGCCACTCTTCTGACCATTCTGCTAGTTTATCCAGATCTCTTCTCATTCTGCCCACCCCATCTGGATCATCTACTCTGTTGCAGATCTTGGTGTCATCTGCAAACAGACAAGCCTTACCCTCTAGTCCATCTCGAGGTCACTAATGAAGATGTTGAATAGGACTGGCCTCAGGACTGATCCCTGAGGTACCCACTTGTGACTTGCATCTCTTCTGACTGTATACCATTTACCACCACTCTCTGTTTTCTGCCAGTCAACCAGTTTGCCACCCAGTTGACCAACTTCTGACCCACCCTGAGCCTACCTAGCTTATTTATCAATCTTCTAGTGGAACAGTGTCAAAGCTTTCGAAGTCAAGGTAGGACATCAACTGCTCCCCTTGGTCCACCACTCTGGTTACCCAGTCAAAGAAATCTATGAGATTAGTTTGACAGGACCTTCCTTTGTAAACCCATGCTGTCTTGGATCCTGTGCCCCTATGGATTCCAGGTGTTGCACTATCCTTTCCTTAAGGAGTGCTCCATAATCTTGCCCACTACTGAAGTAAGACTGACCGGTCTGTAGTTCCCCGCCTCCTCCCTGCTACCACTCTTGTGGAGTGGGATCACATGACCCTTCTCCAGTCTTCTGGGACCTCTCCTGTGCTCAGAGACTCACTAAACAATTCTGCTAATGGCTCTGCTAGTTCCTCCTTTAGCTCCTTAAGTACCCTGGGATGTATGCCATCAGGTCCCATTGCCTTATCCACCCTGAGCTTAGCAAGCTCTTGTAGGACCCTTTCTTTTGTGAAGGAGTAGTGCTCATCTCCTCCCCCTGTGTCCATGATGTTGAGCTGTGGGCCCTGCCCTACCTTCTCTTCAGTAAATACTGAGCAAAAGTATCTATTTAGGATAGATGCCTTTACAGGGTCCTCCTCCTCACATGCTCCCTTTTCTCCATTAAGCTTAGCAATACCCTCTGGACTTTCTCCTTTCACTAATGTATCTATAGAAAATCTTGTCACCTTCTTTTACTGTTCGTGCTAGTGTTTCCTCAGTTTGGGACTTTGCCTGCCTTACTGCCTTACCTGCTTCCCTTAGGGCAGTTTGGTATGCTCTCATCTTCATCCCGCTGTGTTCCCTTATATTTTCTCGAAGGCCAGCCTTTGGCTCTGACCTTTCTGCTACTGTATTTGAGAACCAAAGTGGTTTCCTTCTTCTTTTGCACTTCCTTTTCTGTCTAACACAATGGGATGTTGCTTCAAGTATTGTATCCTTAATGCTTGCCCACTTTGCCTGTACCTCCTCACCTGTGTTTCTTTTTGCCAGGGCTAGCTTAACTCTGTTGGCCATCTTATCAAAGTCAGCTCCTCTGAAGTCCCATATTTTTTGCCTTGGAATGGGATGATTTAGATGTAGTAGCCAAATTGAACCATACCATGTGATGGTCACTGGCCCCCAGGTGACCTTCTACCTGGAGATCTGTGATCCCACCACCTCTACAATGATGCAGCATAAAAATGCTATTGCCAGCTAGACAAAGCATGCCTGCTCTAGCCAGCAAGACACAGCACCGCCTCCTCCTCTTCCTCTTCCTCCGGCCTGCTTGTGTCTTACACAGCCACAAACAGCATGGGCCACCGACCTCTACAATGATGCAGCATAAAAATGCTATTACCAGCTAGACAAAGCATGCCTGCTCTAGCCAGCAAGACGCAGCACCGCCTCCTCCTCTTCCTCCAGCCTGCTTGGGTCCTACTCAGCCACAAACAGCATGGGCCACCACCTCTACAATGATACAGCATAAAAATGCTATTGCCAGCTAGACAAAGCATGCCTGCTCTAGCCAGCAAGACACAGCACCGCCTCCTCCTCTTCCTCTTCCTCCGGCCTGCTTGTGTCTTACACAGCCACAAACAGCATGGGCCACCGACCTCTACAATGATGCAGCATAAAAATGCTATTACCAGCTAGACAAAGCATGCCTGCTCTAGCCAGCAAGTCACAGCACCGCCTCCTCCTCTTCCTCTTCCTCTGGCCTGCTTGTGTCTTACACAGCCACAAACAGCATGGGCCACCGACCTCTACAATGATGCAGCATAAAAATGCTATTACCAGCTAGACAAAGCATGCCTGCTCTAGCCAGCAAGACACAGCACTGCCTCCTCCTCTTCCTCTTCCTCCGGCCTGCTTGTGTCTTACACAGCCACAAACAGCATGGGCCACCGACCTCTACAATGATGCAGCATAAAATGCTATTACCAGCTAGACAAAGCATGCCTGCTCTAGCTGTAAGAGACACAGCACCACCTCCTCGTTCCTCCAGCTTGCTTTGGGTCCTACTCAGCCACAAACAGCATGGGCCACCACCTCTACAATGATGCAGCATAAAATATTGCCAGCTAGACAAAGCATGCCTGCTCTAGCCAGCAAGACACAGCACCGCCTCCTCCTCTTCCTCTTCCTCCGGCCTGCTTGTGTCTTACACAGCCACAAACAGCATGGGCCACCGACCTCTACAATGATGCAGCATAAAAATGCTAGTACCAGCTAGACAAAGCATGCCTGCTCTAGCCAGCAAGACACAGCACCGCCTCCTCCTCTTCCTCTTCCTCCGGCCTGCTTGTGTCTTACACAGTCACAAACAGCATGGGCCACCGACCTCTACAATGATGCAAAAATTGTCCTTACTCTAGGGAATACTGCCTTGATCCTATCGTACGAGTAACAAAACTCCCTGACTTAAAAACTCATACAAACGAATGCAATGTTCGCTCTGAGATAATATCTACTGGATTTGGAATTGACAATCCACATCACGTGGAGCAGCTAAAAACACTTTGCAGAGAATCCGGAATTGATACTGGGGATGGTACCATCACAACTCTACTGCAGCAGTCTAGTCTGGAACTGTACAACAGGCTACTCAAGCCGACTCTCCATACGAACATATGAAATTTGCCAGCAGATAAAGGCCTAGAGGTCTATCAAGTCTGCTCGAATGTGCAGCTAGCACCCCTTATTCTGCAGCTGCCCCTCCCTTCCACCCTTCCCCTTCATTAACCCTCCCCCTTGTCCTGTCCCATCCTCGTTTGAAGCAGTCCACTGTTCTACTGCATACCACTTCAGCAGGTAACGCATTCCACCCAGCCACCACCCTCTCTGTAAAAAAGTGTCTCCTCATCTCCCTCCTGAACCTTCCTCGCTCCAGTCTCATATCATGGCCCCTGGTGGCCCTCCCCTCCCTTACTTTGAACAGCCCCTCTGTACCTGTCTTGTTTATTCCTTTCATGTATTTAAAGGTTTCAATCATGTCACCCCTGTCTCTCCTCTCCTCCAGTGAGTACATGTTCAACTCCTTCAACCTCCTCTCGTATGATAAGTCCCCAGCCCCTTGATCATCTTTTGTCGCTCTACGCCTGCACCCTCCAGTAACTTAATGTCCCTCTTCAGATACGGATGCCAGTACTGCACGCAGTACTCCAGGTGTGGTCTAACTAATGACCTATACAGTGGCAGAATCACCTCCTCCTCCTCGAGGATATACCTTGCAATACAACCCAGCATTTTGTTGGCCTTTGCAGCTGCCTTCCACATTGTGCCGAGTTGTTCATTGACCCTGTAATGAGCACACCCAGATCCTTCTCCTCCTCTGTCTGGGCTAGCTGCACTCCCCTAGCTGGTAACTCTCCTTGGGTTCTTCATCCCAAAATGCAGCACCTTGCACTTTTTGGCATTAAAGCCCAGTTGCCAGGTGTCTGACCAGGTTTCAAGCTTTGCCAGATCATTCTGCAACCCTGCCATCCCCTAGGTCATCCACCACCCGCCTACCTTGGTATCATCAGCAAACAGACTGATCTTGCTCTTGATGTCCCATGATATGTCTGCAATGAATATCCCAAACAACACTGGTCCCAACACTGAGCCCTGTGGAACACCGCTCTTCACTGCCCTTGAGTGTGAGAGCTCCCCACCCACCACCACCCTCTATTGCCTTCCCTGCAGCCAGTTTCCTACCCATCTCACCAGCTTTGCACCCGCCCCTGTGCCTACTAACTTCCTTCCCAGCCATCCATGTGGCACTGAGTCGAATGCCTTACTGAAGTCCAGATACAGGACATCCACTGCATGGCCCCTGTCCAGTTGCCTAGTTACCCAGTCATAGAACTCGACCAGGTTGGTTTGGCAGGATCTGCCAGATGAAGCCATGCTGTCTGCTGTCCTGTAGTCCTTTGCCTCTAGGAGGGCCACCAGCCTCTCCTTCAGGATAGTCTCCATTAGCTTACCCATGATAGATGTGAGGCTCACTGGTCTGTAGTTTCTCGGTTCATCCTTGGTGCCACTCTTGTGGAGGGGCACCACATGAGCCATCCTCCAGTCCTGAGGTACACACCCTGAATGTAGTGAGGCATTAAATAGGTCTGCCAAAGGTCCTGCAAGGACCTCTGCCAGCTCCTTCAGTACCCTGGGGTGGATGCCATCTGGGCCTGGTGCCTTGTCCACCCTCAGTGCCTTCAAACCCTCTCGAACTCTGCTGTCCATGATTTCCCCATCTGTCTCCACTCCCCCGCTCTGCCATTTCTCCCACCTTGGGTGTCACTCCCCTCTTCTCTTTAGTAAATACTGAGCAGAAGTACTCATTTAGTGCTTCCGCCTTTATCGCACCCTGCCCACCCAACCCCCCTTCCTAATCCTTACTATGTGGTCCTTACAGCCCTTTCTCCCTGATGTACTTAAAGAAGTCCTTCTCCCCTTCTAATGCCTTGTGCCAGCCTGAGTTCCAGAGATGCTTTGGCTCCTTACTGCCCTTGTCACCTCCTTCGATTCTGTCAAGTACTCCTCCCTGTCCTCCCCTCCCTGTTTTCTTGTATTTCCTAAAGCAGCTCTTTTCCTCCTTACCTTTTCCATGACCTCCTTGCTCAACCAGATCGGTTTCTTAGCCCTAGCCTTCTTGCTCTGGGCTTTGCAGCAGGTTTTGGTTGCCTCCACTATCCCCAGCTTTATGAGCTCCCCACCTCTGGTTAGTGTCCATACTAGATTGAATTCTGCCAGGTACCCTTTTACCACTTCCCCATCCTCCCAAAGTCGGCCCTCCTGAAGTCCTGCACTATTGTGCCAGATTCCACCTTCCTTGCCCATATCCATGTGAGCCATACTGAGCGGTGGTCACTCCCTGACAGCGGTTCCTCCACTGTAAGTTCTCTCACAAAGTCCCCATTTGCCAGCACAAGGTCAAGGGTATTTCCTAACCTGGTTGGTTCACTGACCATTGCAGCAGGAAGCTGTCCTGAAGGCATCCAGCAGTACCTGCCCTTCTGTTCCTGGTTGTTGGGGTGCCCAGTCCACTCCTAGCATGTTGAAGTCCCCACAATCACCACACTACCCTTCTCGCAGGTCCTCCTGATCTGTCCTGCTAGTTCCTTGTCTAACTCCTCCGCCTGAGATGGTGGCCTGTACACCACTCCCATTCTAAGAATCCTATTCTTGGAATCCTGGATTTGCATCCAAAGTGACTCCGTACTACCCTCCTCCCCTTCCTCCCTTACACACTTCAGTCCTTCCTTCAAATATAGTGTCACCCCCCTCCTTTCCCAATCACTCTGTCCCTATGAAATAATCTGTACCCTGGTACAGACAGGTCCCAGTCATTGTATTGGGTGGCCCATGTTTCTGTGATGACTGCAATGTCCACCTCTCCCTCTGCCATGAGAACCTGTAACTCTGCAGTTTTCCTCCCAAGGCTCCTAGCATTAAGGGTAACCACCTTCCACCCTTTTCCCCCCCTCCCATCCTGCCCTCCTTTCCTAGCATCACCAACAGTACTTGCCATTTGTCCTTTGTCACTGTTATGGGGGGTAAGCTCATATGGTTTCCCAACATGTGGTCTCTGCATATCTCTTCCCCAACTGCCAGCCAGCTCATCAAGGCAGGAAGACCTCAGCTCCAGCAAGGCCTATCTTTGTCTGCTGTGATGGAAAGTCACTTTCACTGTTGTTCACAGTCCTTATCCTCACTTGTGGTGGGTGACTCCAGTCCTTGTCCCCTCAGAGGACAAAGCTGTAACCCCTAGATGGCGCTATCTCAAGGGCTACTACCCCTGCCTGCTTGGCTAGTAGCAGGTTAAGGGGCCTGGGTAATGAAATGGGTGCCTCCACTCAGAGGTCAGGGTTGTTAGTGGTCAAGCTAACCTAGGCACAGCCCTCCTGGACACTGTAACCCCCCTCTTTCCCTTCTAGTGGCCTGAACCATATACAATAATTACTTTCACAATGACCCTTATTCGCCAGGCAATTACCCACACTGTTTGCACTTACCACCAGGGCTGGTTGCTCTAGGTTGACCCTGGGGACCCCCTGTAAAACAAGGGTAAGCACAGCAAATAACAATAGTACAATACTTTTGGCACAAACTGGAACCACAGTCATGTTAAATGCAAACAAAGTGAAATCTGATTTATTCAGGGGACTTGAACAAGGGAGGGGTGTAATCAGGTTGATTTGCTTAAAAGCTATATTAATCAGACTCTGGGTACCCAGGTAGGAAAATGGTGGGCTAGCCAGGAAATTTGCAGCTTGTTGGGGCCCTGTGATGGAAGAAAGCAACATACATAACACACACTATTTGTAATCTGGAGCTGGAGGGCTCAGTTCATGAAAGAAAAGGCAACAAGACAATCGGATGACAACACTTTTAGATTTAGCTGTTGTTGCAGGAAGCTACCCTGATGTTTACTCACAATAGCCAATACTGGACACAGGCAGGATGAAATCGAGACTGCAGGCTGTTGAGCTGGAGTGCCCAGAGAAGCAGGGCCCACACGAATCACCGAGGCATCGTTCCTGTTCAAGGCATTGAGGAGGGGGCTGATTCCCAGGCCAGTCTCTCGTCGATGACTTTCTCTGCGTAGCAGGTATTCTGGCTGGGCCAGTGTAGCAGGACCCAGGCAAATGGAAATGGATACGGATTCAGTCCGTGGAGCTGGATACAGCCCCCAGCAAGCAAAACACAGTTCAGACACACAGAGGGGAACCAAATCATGACCCACTATAAGCACACAGCACATTCACATATAAGGAAATTCCACTGTACCAGGCAAATGGCTCTCCGGTCTGAATTACAGAATCTCTGCACAATCTGGGAGTTCAGAGGTAGCTGAAAGTCCTGACAGGCCAATCGCATTCAGCAAATCAGTGCAGTGGTTTAAGGCTCTGAACTGCAAATCTGGAGACCTGGGTTTGAATCCCACAGCCTCCACTTGCATACTGTGTGACGTGGAGCAAGTCACTTAACTTCCCTGTGCTCCCAGGTTGCACCTGTAAACAAGCTTTCAGCTTAGTGTGTCTCACCTGGTTAAACAATTGGAAAAAAAAATCTTCAGTGGTCTTCAGGTTAAAGCCTGGTCACAATTCAGTGACTTAATTCGCTCTCCAAATTCGGATTCAGTCCAAAAAAAGCACAAGTTCCCTCTCAGGGCCAGCAGGCAGGCAGGCATGCAGGCCAAACTCAGGCCTTTCCACAGTTCTCCCGCATGAATCCACTATGGATTGCTGCTCGAACTATCTTGAGCTGTTACTTCTTCACTTCCCAACTCAGATCTAACTGAAACTGCAAGCAGTGTGGGACTTTCCCCAAGATCCAAAAGGTTTGGTTGGCTGATCTGTCTATCAGTCACAACAAGGCTCTCCCTTCAGGTTATTGTAGGTGCCAAAAGCCCAAAACTACAATTCCTACAAGTTTTGGTCCCACCAAGCCCCTATAGGCAGGCCCCATTTTAGAGTATCAAATGTACTGATTGGCCCATTCTGACAGTCCAGGACCAAGATGATGGAAACAAACAGGACTATCCATGCTGCAAAAAAAGGCAGGTTAGAACAAACTGCAATATTATTACTACTCTAACAAATGATCAGCAAACAAGTACACCTTCTAACAGAGATCCCTCTCAGATTAATTATGACTGCAATCCAGGCAGCTCTTAAAGAGACAGTACACAGAAGCTATACAGGCACTCTCTGGCAATACATTTAATCTGCTAAAACGCAGGACACCGGTCTGGCAGTGAGCATTTAAGCAAGCTCAAGGAAGACTTTTCAGAAACCCCCACTTTGTAGGGGGGTTACACACCTTACTCAGAAAGACTTTAAAATGTTTTTTTTTTCCTTTCTTTTGTCTCCCTGCAGGTTTCACCACTCACAGGGATGACTTCCGAAGGCAGTCGCAAAGCCAGACAGCCCTCAAGAAACAGAGAGAAGTTACACCTCTCCCTACACCATCTCAGTGGCACACACCAGCCAGTAAACAGCACGGCCAGCAGCACTAATGTAACGGTAAATATCATTATGATTTTTTTTTTTTGTTCTCCTTTTTTCACAGGTACACAGTGTGCCATGGTGGCCAAAGGGAGGCTAAGTAATTTCTCATTTGTATTCACATGTCACAGGTATAGTAAAACCGAGAGTCGACAATGGCTATACTGGGTGGCCAGGACAGTAGCCAAGTCAGGCAAATTAATTTCTTTTTTCTTCACAGGTGACAGGTATAGTAGGACAGGGAGTCAGCAACGGCTATACTGTATGGCCACCACCACAGCGGGTACTTGAGCAGAGTCTAAATAATATTTTCTTATCTTCACAAGTCTCCTGTGCTGCTGTATCCTGCTCCAGTAATCAAGCCATCGCCATCTTCTCCGCCATGACAACATTGCAAACGACACCTGCTGTAAATTACCTGAAATTAGAGCAACAGTAACAGAAAAGAGTTAGTACGACATCTGCAAAACTTTTCAAAATTACCACCACCACCCCCAAACAAAAGAAAATATTTACCTTCCATGGTTGGAAAAATTGGTGAATTCCAAAAAAAAGATACAGGCTGGACCTTTGCAGCAACATGATTTCATCACCCCAGCGATAATACCTGAAAATAGAAAAACAGTAAGGAAAACTGGTTAGAAATAAAGTGGTTACAACCCACCTCCAGTCAAAAAGGAAATAAAATAAAATACTTACCTTAGCTGGTAGGTCACAAGCTATTGAATAAAGAGAACAGCAGACTGTTCTTTTTTCTATGCAAAGTACTGGAATGGCCTGTTAATGTGTTCCCAGTTTGTATGCCTTTTTGTCATAAATAGCGCTGTAAATGTGGAAGGGGCCAATGAACAGGTTGCATAGAAATATGGAAACATAGAATTTGACGTCAGATAAGGACCTCTTGGCCCACCTAGTCTGCCCCTTTCCCTACCTAATAGATAAGCTGCAGATCCTAGTTAACCAACAGTCTACTTCCTCCTACCCCCCCACTAGAATTGCCTTATGTCTTTCCCGTGCATTCTTGAATTCTCCCACTGTTTTTGACCCCACAACCTCCTCAGGAAGGCCATTCCATGTATCCACAACCCTCTCTGTGAAAAAATACTTCCTCACATTACCTCTGAGCTGTCCCGCCTCTATCTTCAAATTGTGCCCCCTTGTTCTTGCACATCTCTTTTTCTGAAAGATGCTACCCTCTTGGACTTTGTTGATTCCCTTGAGGTACTTGAAAATTTCTATCATGTCTCTCCTCTCCCTCCTTTCCTCGAGGGTATACATTTTAAGCTCCTTTAGTCTCTGTTTGCATGTCTTCTGGTGCAGACCCTGCACCGTTTTAGTTGCCCTCCTCTAGACAGCCTGTACCCTGTCTATGTCCTTGCGGAGAGGGGGTCTCCAGAACTGCACACAGTATTCCAGATGGGGTCTCACCTACTGTCTTACAGAGGGATAAATACTTCCTATTTTCTACTGGTGATGCCTCTCCCTATGCATCCCAGTATCCCCCCAGCCCTCCTTACTGCCTTCTCACATTGCTTGTCCACCTTTAGGTCATCTGACATGACTACCCCAGGTCCCTTTCCATTTTTGTTGTTGTTAGTATCTCACCCCCCATTGTGTACTCTTCCCCTGGGTTTTTGTTTCCCAGGTCCATTACTTTGCACTTCTTTATGTTGAATCTAAGCTGCTATACATTTGACCATTCCTCCAACCTTGCTAAGTCCCTTCTCATCCTTTCCACCCCACCTTGTGTATCAACCCTTTTGCAGATCTTTGTGTCGTCTGCAAAGAGACATACTTTTCCTTCCAGTCCCTCCACAATGTCACTTATAAAGATATTAAAGAGGACCGGTCCCAGTAGTGAACCCTACAGTACCCTGCTAGTAACCCCCCTTTCTTCAGAGTGAAGCTCTGTTTACTATTACCCTCAAGCTCCTGTTGTCTAGCCAATTTATTCCCAGGCTACCACCTTGGGACCCACTACAAGGCTGGCTAACTTGTATATTAATCTTTGTGTGGACAGTGTCAAATGCCTTCTAAAGTCTAGGTAGGCCATATCCATGGCCCCTCCTAGTCTACTACTTTGGTCACCCAGTCAAAGAACTCTATTAGATTCATCTGACATGACCTTCTCGCTGTGAATCCATGCTGCCTTGGGTCCTGTGCCCCACTGGCCTCTATGTACTCAACAATTCTTTCTTTCAGAAGTAATTCCATCATTTTCCCTACTACTGAGGTCAAACTAACAGGTCTGTAGTTTCCTGCTTCTGCCTTGCTCCCACTTTTGTGAAGGAGAATCACATCCACCCTCCTCCAGTCTTCAGGTACCACCCCATCCTACCATGATTTGTTAAAGAGGATAGTCCGTGGCGTCACTAGTTCTCCCCTTAGTTCTTTTAGAATTCTTGGTTGAATCCCATCAGGCCCCATTGCTTTGTCTACCTTCAGTTTTAAGAGTTCTTTTAGAACCCTTTCTTCTGTGAATGGACTGGTATCAACCTCCCTATCCAGAGTGCTTCTATTGTTGGTTTAGGTACCTTTTCCACCTCTTCTTTTGTGAATACTGAGCAGAAGTATTCGTTCAGTATCCCTGCTTTTTCACTGTCACCCTCTGCCCACATTCTCTCCCCTTTATTAAGCCTCAGTAACCCTCCCTTGGTCTTTCTTCACTCTCTAATGTACTATAAATGGTTTTATCTCCCTTTTTAACAGAGTTGGCTATCTTTTCCTCAGTTTGGACCTTTGCTATTCTGACTGCCTTTCCTGCCTCCTTCTCCTTTAACTGATAAAGTTCTCTGTCCTGATCCTTCTGTGTTTCCTTATATTTCCTGAATGCTATCCTTTTCTCCTTAACCTTCTCTGCCACCTCTTTTGAGAACCATAGTGGCTTTTTCCTTCATTTTGTTTTGTTGATTTGCTTTACACAAAGGCTTGTTGCCTCTGTGATGGCAGTTTTGATTTTTCTCTATTGTTTTTCCACCTCTCCTGCTTGCCTGTTTGCTAATGCTTTTCTGAGGCACTCTCCCATTTTGTCAAAGTCAGCCCTTCTAAAATCCAACACCCTTGCTTTTGTATGGCTTGGCTCTACAGCTATGTTTATTGTGAACCAGACTGTTTGGTGGGCGCTTGTTCCCAGATGACTGCCCACTTCTAAATCTGAGATCCTCTCTCCATCCCTGTTTGAGAGTACCAGGTCCAAGATTGCTCCCTCCTGAGTCGGTTCCAACACTAGCTGTCTGAGGCATGCCCCCTGTAGGGCATCGAGAATGTGCTCTTGGATGTGGCTGCAGTAAAGGTGCTCCAGTTAACATCTGGCATATTCAGGTCCCCCATCAACAATACCTCTCCTTTTTCCTCCATTCTAAGGATTCCTTCTATTATTTCCTTGTCCATTGCCTCCCCCTGAGATGGGGGTCTGTAAACAACCCCTGTGCAGATTGTGGTGCCAATTCCTGTCTCCAGGGTGACCCACAGTGCCTCCTCCTATCCTTGTTTACCCTTTAGTTCTGTTGCTTTGATTCGTTCCCTTCTGTAGACAGCTACTCCTCGTCCTCTTGTATGTTGACATCCCAGTCATGGTTCTCTGTGTACCATGTTTCTGTGACTGCCACGATATCCCACTGTCCCTCTTCCATCAAGGCCACTAGTTCAGGGATCTTGTTACCCAGACTATGGGGATTGGTACTCATTGCCCTCCATTTTTTGATGGCCTTACCCCTTTTAGGCCCATCCCTGTCCTTACTGTCTTTGCCTTTTTCTGGATTTACCCCTGTCCTGCTCCATATCGACTTCTATACCTTTGTATCTACTTTGCTAACTACCCTGTTTTTTTGGGGGGGCTGGGAATTTTCTGCTTCTCTTCAGTGCCTCCCCCCTTGGCTAGTTTAAGTGCTTGCCAATGAAGCATTTAAACCTATCACCTAGGATCCTGGTTCCCCTCCTGGACAAATGCAGACCATCATGCCAGTGTAGGCCTGCATCCCTCCAGTTGAATCCCCAGTCCCCAGTGAAGCCAAATCCCTGAGCTCCACACCAGTTTTTCAACCATTCATTGAATCCCATTGTGCGGAGTACCTTAGCCTCACCCATGCCATAGACAGATAGCACTTCCGAGAAAGTTACCATGTGTGCCATTTGTGTAAGGCCCCTTCCCAACTCCACAAACTCCTGCTGCACTGCACTGCTTTTATCCCATTCCCAGCCAGGTCATTTGTCCCTAGGTGGACAATGACATCCAGCTCCCTTCCCCATGCAGCTGCTCCCACAATCCTGAGAATTCGCTTCCTGTCCCTCCAAGCCATGGTGCCAGGCAGGCACCTTCCTCCTCCTTCCCTTCCCCAGTTCTACCCCCCTAATGATTGAGTACCCCACCAGGGGTTGTTTCCTTCCCCTGCAGGGTCCTGTGCCACCCTCCTGTGGGTTTCCTTTGTGGAGGTTCCCAGCATCCTCCTTGGTCTCCACAGTGGGTGCCTCCATAGAGGAACCATGCTCCACCAGAATGATGAATGAACTGTGAAGAGGCACAACTGGAGGGATGCACCTCTGTTCCACCACCCTCACCCTCCTGAGTCCACTGTGGTCCAACTGCTCCTCTTTCTTGGCAACCTCTGAGGCAGTGGTAGTGGCCTGGGTGGTCCCTGGGTGGGGGAGGAGATTTTCCAAATCCTCACCAGGTCAGCATGGAAATGGGCAACCTCCTCCCTCAGACCAGAGAGGTGCCTGAACATAGGGAAGCAACATAACCTCCAGAACATCTCTCAGAAGACTGCCACTCCATGGCCAGTGCATTGCACCACTCCCCACATGTCTTTCTCCTTCCTGTTTAAGATGTTTTCTTTTTTTTTAGTGTGTGCAAGCATGTGAGTGTGCTTTACCCCCATTCAGTGTGCCGTGCCTTTAAGGATATGAACAGGTGTATGTCCTTTGCACTTTTGGGGAAGTGTCAGAACCACTGATATAAAGGAAATTATGTCCTTGGGGTGGGTGGGATGAGAGGCAGGCTGGGTGAAGTGAGGGGTGGGGTGGGTGGACTAAGTCTGTGCCTTCCAGAAACAATCAACTACAACTTTGACCCACCACCCTGGTGAGTGCCTTCCTTCCTTCCTTCAAGACACCTATTTCACAGAGTTTAAGTAACAGGTCTAGTGACAAATTACTGCAAATATTCTCCCAGGTAGATTTCCTCCCTGGCAAATAAAAGTTACACTAAGAAAAGTCAACTCCAAAAACAGAGTACCAAAATGCTGACTTCTACTTTCTTACACAGGCCCCAAAATTAAGAATTCAGTTCAGTGTACTCTATAAAATCATCTCCCTACTATAAGGAAGCTGGCGGCTGCTTTCTGTCTCAGCTACAGCAGCGTCAACACAGCAGGTTCTAACAGATCCTCCAGAGGGGTACAGCAAAGTGATCCAATTCCGTCAGGAGCTCCTTTTTATTATTTAGCTTTTAGAGAATTTCCAGAAGTGAGAAATGTATTTATTGTGCTTGGCAGCTGTGTGTACTAAAGTGCTTGACAACACAGACTGTCTAAGATGGCTACTTAAACAGCATAGTAACAGCTGCAGCAGCATCAGTTTATTTCCAGCATTACTGATTTCTGGTTTGGGAGAGAATTTCCAGAAGTGAGAAATGTATGTATTGTGCTTGACAGTTGTGTGTACCAAAGTGCTTGACAACACAGACAGTCCAAGAGGGCAATTTAAACAGCATAGTAGCAGCAGCAGCAGCAGCAGCAGCAGTTTATTACTAGCATTACTGATTTCTGGTTTGGGGAAAATTTCCAGAGGTGAGTGTAACTGGGTCGCCGTGTAACTTTTGGTTACTATCCCTGCCTTGTGGGCTCAACCAAGGCTGAGGGGCCTGGTAGTTGGGGGGGATTCATTTCCAGAAATAAAGTAAGTAGCACGGTGCCTTCACTCAGAGAATAGTTAAAGTGGGCATGGAGACAATTTGTTACAACTCCCTGAGAGCTGTAGCTACCCACCTCCCCTTGCAGTCACCCCATACAGAAAATACCATAAACAAATGCAGTAGCGCACTGTGCATGCAGTTAATGGCTATCACTAATAATATGCTCACAGACAGTGTTGAACAATAACAATAAATTATTTATTGAGCGGGTAGAGGAGTGGGAAGGCAAATAAATAGCAGTCAAAATATTTGATAAAGAAAGTAAAACATGCATAAAAAATGAATATGAAGCAGTGTCTTCTCCCAGCAACACACAGTAAATGACCCACCTCCCCAATGGCACCAGTGTCCCCCCAGAGTCAGTCTGGGTACCCAGGTGGTATAGCTGCAGGCCAGAACATTGAAGCTGGGTGACTGGCATTGGTGCACTCTTAATTAGACACAGAACTTTAACTGGCAACTATTTATAAAATCCCCAGGTCAGGCCAGACCCCGACTTTACTCACGGTTCTGGATCACAGCTTATACAGGGTTTGGCAACAGCAACAGGTTCATACAGTCAAGCTGGGCCTCAAACAGTACAAGCAGGTTTTCAGCTCTCTGGCTTGTGATAGGAATCTGCAGCGTGGCAGACTCTAGCTGCTTGTTGTCTTCTGGGTTGCTTTTTCACAGTTGCTGGAATAAACCAGTACTGGGGACCAGGGCCACACACCTCGCACTACACATACAAGCATCCAACCCTTAGGGAGATGATGGGTAATGCCTGGCTATGAATTGACTGTCCTTGACTGGCAAAGGTTCTTCTCCTGGTGCTCAGGAATCACACAGTCTTTTCCTCACTGCAGCTAGCAGACATGCCTATCTCTGGAAACAGACCTGGCTCACCTCCCAGGGCTAGAGATGGCAAACAATTTCTCAGTTATTTTCCAAACTGTGGGTTCAAACCATAAAGCAGCTTTGGTTATTGCAAACTGGATTTCTCAGACAAGGGGAATTCTCTGTAGATGTCTGTCTCTCTGGTTGTTTAATCCAGGTGACACTTCAGGCTCTTGACAAAGTCCCAGTCCCACCCTCCTCACAGACTGAGGGCTTCTCACAGATAACTGCAGGGTTAGCAACAAACTCTACTCAAACACTCTGACTTTCCAGGTTGTAGAAACCCTTGGAAAAGTCTCCTAGAATTTGGCTGTGGAAGCCTTAGGTTGACTTCCAAACTTTTCTCAGGCCCAGTGTAAACTTTCTTGTCTCACAGAGAGCCTCAGGCAGAACTGCCATGTGTTGAAGTCTCCCCCAATTTCTGAGGAGAAATATCACAATAGTGGATTGGCTGACACAGCTGTTCATCTGCAAAATTAGTATGCATTAGGTTCCCTTGACATCTAGTTGGATGCTATTGAAGGTGCCAAGAACACTGTCCTGTCACCCTACCCAGGAGCTGTAGCAGCAGTCTTTCATGCTCCTCAAATACTGATTGGATGAAAAAGGATCAGGGGTTACCAAGATGGCTTCCATTGAAGCAGTGCACGCAAAGTCCCAACTTTAAAGTCTTTTTTAAGGGCTTCTGTAGCTATTATAAAAGTTAATGTCTGCATTCCCCAACAGATGTCCATCTATTCTGTTATCTGGTTGTGGAATGGGCACTCAAAGAGTCTTAGCCTGCCAATTGCTAGTTCTGTAGAATTGGGTCCCCAGGCGACAGGCAGGGAACACATTCACAGTGCAGCCTCAGCTACTCTTAAAGCAACAGCACATGTAAACATTTATATACAGATTAACCGCATTTCTCCCCCCAAGTGCATCTCTGAACCCCCCCACTTGTGTTTTTGGGATTGCAGAGGTTGGAACACACACACAGGAGACACTTGTCTTGCGCCACAAGGGCAGTTTTACCATGGAGCACCATAGCGCTAACAAGATCTGCAAACAGATCGCCAGCTCACACGTTTGAGCAGGAGCCAACTCAAATATGCACACTCTGAGCTGTGTGGCGCTTTACTGCTTGCTCAGCTGTAGCCACACTGTACCACTGAGCTGGCAGTTTTAACTATTTACCAACACTCCTCCAGTCCCACAGCAAAGCAAGCTCACAGGGACAGGCAGGAGCAACCAAAGGGCACCCAGGGACCCGGGACTGGTGAGACCAGATGGTTGGGAGGGCAAACACTGTAAGCCCCACTCATGGGGGGGTTACATGAGAAATTTATATATTATGCTTGGCAGTTGTGTGTACTAAAGTGCTTGACAACACAGACTGTCTGACAGGACAACTTAAACAGCATAGTAGTAGCAGCAGCAGCAGTTTGTTACCAGCATTATCGATTTCTGGTTTGTGGGAGAATTTTCAGAAGTGAGAAATTTATATATTGTGCTTGGCAGTTGTGTGTACTAAAGTGCTTGTACTGAAATTCGGCCTACTTTGCTTTTCTGGAACATTTGCACTACTGTTGTGCAGTGAATTACAGGAAGGGCAGCCTGTGGCGGGGGGAAGGAGAGTGAGACACAGTGCAGAACCATGTAGCAGCAGTAGTTGAGAAAAATTTTAGTGACAGTGTAAGGACTGTGCAATTGCACAAGAAATACAACAGTAGAGTTGAAATCAGATTTTTTCTTTTGAATGGATGAGAACAAAAGAATTTTAATATGTAGAACAAAGTGGTAGCAGAAATCAAGAAATACAGACAGACAGAGAGAAATAAAGGTGGATGAACACATTTTTTTCTTTTTAAGTTTTTTTCTTTTTTTTTTTCATTTTTAGGGTTTAAAGCAGCAGTACAAGGAAAAAAGTTATTCCAGAAAGCTAATTTTCTGCTATGCTTGTAAAAGAATATTGACAGAACTGTCGATTTGGGTTTTCTGGATGCTTCCTATGCTATGTACTGTACAGTTACATTTTTGTCTGTACTTTTACCCTCCTCGGATCCTCAATAATATTTCTATGCAAAAATGAGGCAGCAATCTTTTTTTCTTGAGAAATAATTACTTAAAATGTTTCATAAAATTCTTAAATGGTAAAGAAAACTGAAAATTTTACCACCAAAATAATCTGGAAGACACCTGGCATCAAATAGGAAGAAAAAAGGTGGGGTCAAATGTTAACCCATTTTCATTGCACTGCTGTTTTAACAGCACAGCAGTAACAGAAATAAAGAAATACAGACTGACAGAGAGAAATAAGGATAGATTAACTTTTAAAAAAAAATTTTTTTTTTTTTTAGTGTTAACAGAGGGCAAAAGATAAAGATAAAAAGAGAATATCTGGGTTGGAGGGCTATGGTCCGGAGAGAGAGGGTGCACTGCCACTTCTCAGTTTGGCCAAACCCTCCAAAATGGTTTGCTGATTTTGCAGCACCACTCCTTCAGCTCCTTCAGCCCCGCAACTTGCCTGGAGAGTTCTCCTACCTCCCTGCAGAGTTGTTCTACTTTCACACAGGCAGATGTTGGGAGGAAGATCTGAGGCCGGTCTCTCAGGTGCTTTCCACTGCAGCACCTGAGTCCGACTGCAGGTCCCTCTCCCATTCTCTTCATCTCCCCCTCCTGCACCAGCACACTATGTTTCTTTCTCTTGCCCAAAGAACCAGTAGGGGTGGCACCACCTCTACCCCCTCACCACCTTTATTCCTCAGATGCTCCTTGTGGTGCCTCCCTCTAAGGTGTGTGTGCTGGCCACCTGTTCCCAAGTGGCTCCCCATTTCCCATGCCAAACAACAGTAGGGCATAGTTTGCAGATGACCACACTGTTCTTGGTGGGGTCAATATCAAAAAAGTCCCACACAAGGAACTTCGGCTGCTGATGATGAGGGAGGTGCATCTTCACCTTCTCCTTTGGGTGCTCAGTTGGTGATGATGATGGTGGTACGACAGCTGGCTGGGCTGGAGCTTCCTTAGCTGTTGGTGGTAGTGGTGCCCTTGCCTCATCTTGTTGCTGGGGGTGCTGTGCTTTGGGAAGGAGGTTGATTGCTGCTGCTGTCTCCTCTTACTGCCAGTGCCATTACCTTTTGCTGTGAAAAGCACAGCATCTCCCATCTGCTGCCTGCACGCACACACCCCTGACCACTCCCACTCATTTTAAACCCAAAGAAGAAAACAGTATAAAAAACACGCTAAAAGAGATGAAATATAGCACAAATAAAAGTGTTCAATATAAAGAAAATAACAGCCAAAGAACAACTAAACAAAGACTCAGAAACTGCACAGTAAAAATAAGATGAAGAACAAGCAAAAGAAAACTGAAAAAATAGTTTGTTTTTTTTTGGCTAGGTTTTACTATGAAAAGAGCCGATCTGTCCCCTTCCACTCACTAGCTCAGACTGCAAAGTGAAACTAAGGATGAGTCAGTACATAGAAAGTAGCATGTGACCTGCAGGAGTTGTTCCCATGTGACCTCAAGCACTAGTTGTTTACCAGTAGCCTCATTTTAAACAGACTTCGCCTAACTGTCTTGATGGCAAAGTTACTAGCGTAGTCACCAGAGAAGTTAATAGGCGAATTTACAAGACAATGGTTAAACTTCGTGGATTGCTCTGCAGAATCGAGGTTAGTAACTTCGCTGGAACTTTGACGGTGAATTAAAATTTTGCAACATCTCTATTCCTGTCACAGCTGATTGCTCCCGGAAAGAACTGACCAGCTCAACTCTTCCACACAGTGGACAAATTATTAAATCTAATCTATCTGCAGTCTAAAAGAGCATTTTCAACAGGTAAGTGCGAGGAGTTTTTTTCCTGGACATGGTATCCTCGATTCAGGACAGGATTTCATCAGGTGGTCAGTTACAGGCCAGTAGTGTACATGAAATGCTGGCTGCAGGCATTCCATATGAGTGGTAGGAGATTGAGCCATTTTTGGTGGAAGATGTCTTCCAGGTGGTCTTGGGGCTGCACCGTACCTACTGTATATTGGATTCAAGATCTACTAGACTTCTTTTGGAGTGCTGGGGGGGGGGAGAGGGGGGATTGGGTTTGATATTCTTTGAGAATATTAGGTGCTGCTTGAGGGAGGATGTTTTTCTACCACACTGAATAAGGCAGGTGGTGAAGCCACCCCTGAAGAAACCATCCTTGGACTCTGATGTTCTCGCAAATTACAGGCCTGTTTTAAACCTCCCCTCTTTGGAAAGGTTATCAAAAAGATAGTAGTGGGGCACTTGGAGTACCACTTGGAACAGTATGACATCTATAAGCCTCTCAACTTTGGCCAGTTAACCTCCCCAGTTGCCCTTGTAAACAGGCACTTGTGCCTTGTGGGCCTTACCTGGTTACCAAAGAATAAAAAAAAGTTACTTGCCCCCATTATGTGCTCAGTGACCTGAACAGGTTAGTAATACATTTGAGAAGCAGAACAGCCAGGAAGTTTTCAGGCTCATAAAAGGGAGAGTGGTGTATTTTTTATATTTAATAGTTGTCTAATATCTGCTGCATATTTACTGTTTTTAAAATTCATATTGATGACTGAAATGTAGTTTATACTCAGTTCAGATACCATCTATTTTACTTAGGTGAAATTATTATGGGAGAGGGTACTTTTGTGCCTAGCTTTTAGTATTAATAATGTTCTGATGACTGTTTTCTCCTGATACAGTTAGTAGTTCCTGTGGGGAGTGAGACTGATAATAAGCAAAAGACGCATTGTTGTTTGAAATATATGTTCTTTCCATCCAGACGGCAACGTAACTAGGTTATTATTGTATGATGTAACCATTAAGTAGTAATGGGTTGGAAGACTTTATGAACTTTATCTCTCTCTCTCTATATATATATATATATATATATTGTATATATATATATATATATATATATATGTATAGTAATGGGACCAATCTGTTGTGGCACTAGTTGGCTTTGGATTAAAATGTAATGTAAGCCAAGCGGCTGGTGCAGCGGTAGTGCTACAGCTTGAGAACGCCAACAACCCAGGTTGAGAAGTGAGCCCTGCCCAAGGTGCTGGAGGGCCAGCCATGGGGGGGAGGAGGGTCTACTGTCCATAGAACTGCTCTCTTCCTCTTGGGGGAGGGAGGGCAAAAGCCTGGTACTTGTCTGGGCCCTGGCAGAAGCTAAAGTGAAGGCAGCTCGAGCCAGTAGAACTGCCAGAAGGAGAACAAAAATGCAACAAGCAAGGGCTTTAAGAGGTAGCAGATTGCTGGGCCAGGTGTCAGGATTCCTTCCTCTGTCCCTCCCCAGAAACACTGCACTGGCTGTGTGATTTTGCTGACTCAGGTGCTGTAGTTTTCTTCCAGCAAGGGAGCTTGGCTATCTGTCTCCTCTGGGTCCTGTGTGAATCAGCTGACTGGGATTCATTCTTCCAGGGCCTTATTGCTTTACTGAAATCTCAAATCTTGACTTAGTAGGGGAAGCAGTGTAGGCCAGTGGTTGGACCACAGACCTACAAAACCAGTTGATTCCCTGGTTTTGAATCCTGCCAGAATCACTGGCTCACTGTGCAAGTCACATGACCTCCCTCATGCTCCAGTCCCTCCCCAGTTGAACAAATGGGTCGTTCTTACCCACTGTTAATGGGATGTGACATCTCAGCTGGGAAATCCTACATACAGAAGCGTAAAAAATAAATAAAGTACAACGATGGACAAAGCATCACTTCCCACAAAGAGCGGTGGGGAAGTGTAATAGCATTCCAAGTGAGGTAATAGAGTCACAATCGCTATATTTGTTTAAGACTAACTTAGATGAATAGATGAGGGAGCTGATCTCTGGTGTTATAAGCATTGAGAACAGATACAAATGATGAAGCACTCGAGAGCTGTTGAAAAATGTTTTCACTTATTTTATTATTTGCAAAATTAGATTAGCGGGATTGTTAGGCAACTGCCATATAAAGCACCTTGACTCTGAACGGGATTTGCTTGACAAAGCACTGATTACATTTTTCAAAGAATGTAGTCAATGAAAAAATTTTTGAACAACACTTGAGTGTGCCATCTTCTGTATGTATTTTGTACCTTTCAGGAATATTCTCGGTGGCACTGTCTTGCTCAATCCCACCCCCATTGTGACATCATCCCATCCTACCATCCACCCACCACACGGGACGAATCTGCGTTACCTGAAGGAGAGAAGACTGCCGCCATCCTAGTCCATTCCTCCTTTTGCGGTAAGTTTCCTGGTGCTGCTGACTGCTGGGACAATGTGAAGAGACTCTTAGAGATTGACTGACTAGTTGTGGGGGGAGGGGCAAATTGAACTGCTGACTGAGTGGCTGGCACTGTGACCAGGTGGGATGGAATTGGAATCGGGGTGGAGCAGGGGCCGGTTCAGTGTTAGGGAGGTCACAGTCAACAGACCAGAGCAGGAGGGCAGGAATGAAAAAGTACGCTCACAGCCAGCAGACAGGTGCATGTGTGTGGTTGGGGGCCGGAGCTTGCTCATCACAGGCTGCTGTGCTGCAGCCTGTCATGTCTCTGTCTGTTGCCTACAGGTGCAATGGGGTGGGGACAGGGGATGGATTCCGAGATTGACGTATGGCCTGGTCCAAATGAGGACAATTTGTGCTCTCACTCCAGCCTCTGGCTGCTGTAGTTTACCATATCAGCTACTGCTCCACCTACTCATAAGACAACTGTCGGCAGTGTCGGGGAAAAAATACAGGTCTCCCGAGTCTCACCATGCCACCACCACAGAACAGACTTGTAATTATTTTTTAACATACAAGTAGACACAGCTGTAATTATAATTAAAAAGAAAAACTTGTTTGCCTGCCTACAGCTGGGTGGGGGGGGGGTTGGGTGACAGGGACAGATGGGATTGGCTGGGACACACACACTGTTGATCGTACCAGCTGGCAGGCTGTTCCACCTGCATATTCAACTCTCGGGGAATACAAGTCTCCTCTCCTGCTGTAAGAAACTGTAACATCCTTATAACATAGTGCTTCATCATGATGGGCTGTAATGTATCTTGCCTAACTCTAAACTGCAGGAAAACACACGTTGACAGTGATTTTTTTTTTTTTAATTTCCTGGTGGGGGGCATGCCCCCAGACCCCACTAGCTTTGTCAGGATTTTTCTCCCCCTTGTTCACTGCTCCTATGCATGCCTCTGTCCCTGCTCCAATATTTTAGGGCTTCCTAACTCACTGCTTATATAGGTAAAAGAATGTAAGAGCTTCGGCCATGTTTACTGCTGCAAGATGGCTTTTCTTCTTTGCTTTTAGCAGCATGAATAAAGGAGAGAGCGGACTGCAATTGAAGCCTCTGAGGAGTGATATAAAATCAGTGTGTCAGAGTACTTACAATACAGTAACTTACTATAAAAATAGATAAGAGCAAGCCTGGTTATCCCATTCTCATTTTGACTATTCACAATGTTCAAGAACTAGGTAGCCAAGCTCAGTCCACAATATATGGCAAAGTCCCAGCTCAGACACTTTGAAAATTCCTTATTACGATAACTCCAGTAATCAAAGTGTCAGCCCCCTGCAAATGTGGGGCTTATACTCCCACGTTATAGGCATCCTTTTCCTCCTCCTCCTACCCCCACACCAGCTAGGAAATAGAGTTAGTACTCTGGGGGTTATTGCACTGGACGCCTCAAGGTGGCAGCAGAGGGCAGAAAGAAGAGTATATAAGGCGGCATACAGACAGTAGCTGGGCCTTTCCAGCCTGGGCATTAGGCCTGGGGCTGGAGGGAGGAGGCTGGAGAATAGAGCTAGAACAAGGTGGGCAACATGAGGGAGCTCGGCGGTCTGGGAGGGCCAGTGGGGAAGCCCCCCAAAATAAAGAGCAGTCAGGATGGTTATGCACCATGACCGATGAGGAGTGGGGGTTTGGAGCTTCGGTGGGGATATAGATAGCCAGGTCCTGTGTCGACGGGGTTAGGGCATTAGGGAGGCTTAGCAAGCCCATCCGGAAGCTGAAGGAACCCTTTAGTGAGCCCAATTTTGGTGTTCCCCAGATCGCCAGGGCTGGGGGGGGCTGTGGCAGGACCCTCTCAGGAGAAAAGCCAGTGGCAGAGGTTCCCCTTGTACCCGGTGTGGCATGGCAGCCTTGGGGTGTTGAGGGAGCTGGGAAGCCCTCCACCCATTTTGGGGCCTGTTTGAAGGGACAGGTCCTGGGGCACCAGTCCAGATGAAGGCCGGGCAGTTTCATGGACCACAGAAATGTGTAGGCCTTGCAGGGGGTTTCCATGCTGGGGTTTAGCTCAAGCCCAGGAAATGTTTGCAAGGGATGTGGGCCTGACAGAGACTCCCCGTAGGAAGTGGGTATCATGGGGTTGCTGAGGCGGTAGCCGGGATATAAGATGGCAGTAGAGGCCTCAGCGGGAGCACAAATTTGCCAGCCAGATAAAAGGGAATGGGGCCTGGGTCATCAGGAAAACTCCTGGATGCCTATTGGGCTGGGCCAGTGCCCAGGGGTCGCGGTGGGGAAGGACGCTCGCTTCCCCATGTCAGAGAAATGGAATGACCAGTGCCGCAGAGGAAAAGAGGACCTGTAGAAAAATGAGTGAGAGAAAGGATTGACTTATCGGATCCTTATATGCCAGGAGATTGCAGGGATCCAGGTTCTTGGGTAAAACACCCAGGAGTAAGAAGGAAGAAAGGTGAGTGTCCTTCTGGTGTTTGTTAAATCCGTTGTACTGCTGTCTGTTGAGTCCAGGTCAAGTGTAAGAAAGTTTGTAGCCTCATGGACGGTATATTTATATTTTCTATGAAGGAATGGTGACCCCTGTATCGCTTCACTCATTTGCTATGCAGGTGACAATAAAAGCCAGTTGGGGAGAAACAGTGGTTTGTGCCTTATTCATCTGTGAGAGCGGAGTTTAAATGAAATGAAATGCTTGTCTCCTCTCCCATTGTTGCAAACTAATTAATTTTCCACAAGTTGTATTCCAGGGGAGAGAACCCAACCCCTGAGGGCTGCAGGGGCTCCGCGGGATTTCCAGAGAAGAATCGTAAGGTCCAGGTCCGGTGGGCAGCTCAGAAAGAGAATCCATTTTTTCTGAGAAGTCAGGAGGTAATTCAGAACCCGTGAAGACATCATCAGGTAAGGACCATCAGTTTTCCCATGGTCCAGTGTCATAATGTCTTGTATGCTAGTTCTTGAATGGCCTTTTCCTTCCTGCCTGGACCACCTGCGATGAGTTAAAGTTATGCCCCTAGATGGGGCAGTAAGGGAGTGGTTACAAATGCTTTTTTTTGCTCCACAGTCCAAATGATGTCCAAACAGGCCGCACTAATCCCAGGACCCAAGTCCCAAATCAGTAGGGAGATTCCACAGACCTAAATCCACTGCTATACCCCACAGTGTCTCCTAGTGCTCCCAAGGCTCCAAGCAGTGGCTTCAGTAGACAACAAGCCTTTGTCAATGCTGAATGTTTGCCACTGGTATTGCTATCGTACTGAGTCTTGCTTGTACACATTTTTACTGTATATTTACCCAAAGACCAGATGAGATGCAATATCTCATTTTCAGTGGTGTCCTACTTTGACACACTGTTAGATTGTAATTACACAGGATCGGGTAGCCAGGAGGCAATATCTACTTTGAAGTGGGCTCCCACATTTTGTTCCCAAATGTTCAACAGTCTTTTCATGACCTGACATATGATCAAGACGGCAACATTTTTAAAATTCCATCCAAAAGGTGATTTTGCTGTGTGACTGTGGAAACAAGTTTCAGAGGGGATCTGAAAAATGTCACCTGCTATGTTCAGGAGGTGGGGTAACACAAGGGATATGTTAAACATCAGGGGCTAAAATCTGCAAAAAATTAAGTTATGAGTAAATGTTGGAACAATTCGTTTCCTAATAACTTAGTTGCTTTTTTTAACATTTTTACCCCAAATTTTCAACATAATCTTTTCATGACCATTCCTTCTGAGCATGACAGGTGTCATTTAGAAAACAATGTCTGAAAGGTCATTTTGTGTCACAAGTGTTAAAACACATTTTAGGTCGGATTTGAGAAATGACAGCTGTCAGATTCATGAGGTGGTGTGAAAAAACAGCTTTGCTGAAAAGCTGGGGTCAAAATATTGAAAATTACCACAGTTATGAGCATTCATTGCAAAATTGCAATGTAGACTCATAACTTTGTTGTTTTCCCATATTTTTACACCAGATTGTCAACATAGCCTTCATATACTCCACGTAACCTTCTTATGAGTCCACCTCATGGACAAGAGTGGAGAACATTTTCAAATCCTGCCCAAAAGGTGATTTTTGTACCACAAATGCAAAAACACATTTTGGCCAGGATTTGAAAAATGACAGCTGTCACGTTCATGAGGTGCTGTGAAGAAATGGCTATATTGAAAATTTTGGGTCAAAATATTAACAATTGCCAAAGTTACAAACTTGTGTTCGCAGATTCCAATGTAGGCTCATAAATTTGTTGTGGAAGTCCTAGGAATGGAAGACAAACCCTATGAGGAGAGGCTGAAGGAGCTCAACATGTACGCCCTGGAGGAGAGGAGGGATAGAGGGGATATAATAGAAACCTTTAAATATATGAAAGGCATAAACAACACTGGTACAGAGGGAATTTTTAATTTAAAGGGAGGGAGGGACACTAAGGCGCATGGTCTGAGATTGGAGGGTGGAAGATTCAGGAGGGAAATGAGAAGGAACTATTTCATGGAAAGAGTAGTGACAAAATGGAACACCCTGCCTGAAGAGGTTGTATCCTGTAAGTTGATGGGCAGTTTTAAGAGGGGATAGGACAAAGTGAGGAGGAAGGTCACCAATAGGCGGGTAGGGGAGGGAGGGAGGGCAGCTGCAGTGTAATGGACTGCTAGCTGCACATTCGAGCAGACTTGATACACCATGTGGCCTGTGTCTGCTGGCAGTTCGTATGTTCATATTTTTACCCCACATTTTTATTTTTATTGTTTATGCTCCTCTTGCTCCATGGCCCTCGCACTCTGGGGGAGCCCAAGCCCCATCACCCTGACTTCCACCAACCGGCGTTAGTGTTCGCAGGGCTTACCCCCCTGGTGGGATCAGCGGAGGTGGCCCTTCCCTACCGAGACTGGATCCAGTATTTGTGCTGTTGCTGGTCAGGTGTGGGGCCTGCAAGCTCCCCCGTCATCCACCGGGAGCTTTTTTCTGGTGTTTTCTTTGCCCCTGCAGCTGCGCCGCATGCAATGATGCATGCAATGGGATCGTGCACACTGCCGTACAGACACACATCAAGCAAATGCCATGCTCCACACCCCCATGGTGTGGCGGCTCGGTGTCACCAAGCGCCAACCTCCACCGGGGTCAGGCTTGCACCAGCCGCTGATCATCCCCTCCCCGGAGATGGAGAGCAGTCCATCAGTTGCTCAATCCATCTCCATCCCTGCCAGCTCCCAGCGGCCCATGCTGGTTCCTGAACATGGGTCGTCAGTGTAGCGCAATGTAAGGCACCAGCCCCTCAGCCCTCAGTGCCACCGGGCCAGCCTTTACTCCTTATTTTCAACTTAGCCTTCTTATGACCCCACCTCATGAACAAGGGTAGAGAAAATGTTCAACTCTTGCCCAAAAGGTGATTTTGTTCAACGATCGCAAAATCACCTTTCGGGATGCAAAAACACATTTTGGCCAGGATTTGAAAAATGACAGCTGTCACATTCATGAGGTGCTGTGAAGAAATGGCTATGTTGAAAATTTGGGTTCAGAATATTGGAACTTACCAAAGTTACAAGCCTGCGTTTGCAAATTTCAACTTAGGCTTATAACTTTGTTGTTTTTTTCTATTTTTACCCCAAATTTTCAATATATCCTTCTTACGACCCACCTTATGAACAAGGGTGAAGAAACTTTCAACTCCCGCTCGAAAGGTGATTTTCTGCAGCAACCTCAATCACCTTTTGGGACAGATTTGCCTACTTTTACTGTCATTGGTCATGAGGTGGGGTCTCAAAAAAGGTATGTTGAAAATTTGGGGCAAAAATATTCAAAAATGGCCGAGTTATGCCACTAAGTTCAAAACCTCATTGAAATATATTGAACCGCATACCTGATGTCCTCAGTTCGAGGTCCGGCATTGAAGAGTGAAGATGTATTTGCAGTCCAGAGAGGATTACGGCATTGGACCCCCAGTAGGTAACTGAAGGACTTAGGGGATGAGGGGGTGGGTGCTGACTGGGAGGGTTGAGTGGGGGACTAATGGCAGCAGCAGCAACAGACATCGATGGACGTTTTTCTTTTTTACGGAGAATATAATTGCTAAAAAAACATCAACTATGAGGGATGGTTTTCTTTCTTTCAGGTGGCGACACTGGGGGATTGGGCACCCCCAGTGTGGGATGATGTTTGTGGTGAGAGGTGGGTGCACTGGTGGGAAGGTCAGGTGAAGGGACAGTAATGGAGGCAGCAACAGACATCGATAGGCAGTTTTCTTTTTACAGGGTATGTTAAAAGAAAAAGCGACTAAGTTGTATTTATTTCGGGTGGCACGATTGGGCACCCCAGTGTCAGTGTTATGTTTGGGGGCGGATGCTGAGTGGGAGGGTCGGGTGGGGAACAGTAATGGCAGCAGCAGACATTGATGAATGGTTTTCTTTTGCAGGCTGTAATTCAACCTCAGCAGGCTGATCATGACAGATCAGCTATGCTTGCTGGGTGGCATAGATCAAAGGGAAAAGATGACCTATGATTGGGTCAGCTCTGTCCTTTGAACTACATTAAGTTTCCACCCAGCAAGCCAGAACATTGTCATGATCAGCCTGGCTAATGATCGGTGTGATACTAACAAGTACCTTGCAGACCACTCTGCATTGGACTGACAGTGTCACGCCCCTCAAAAGCCACTCTCCCAACAAAATGTTCACTGCATGTGCACACACGGTGAACATACAAAAGGGCAAAGAGAGCAAAGTGAGCCCCCAACTCACTCGTACAGTCATGAAGCCTCAGGAATTAAACATGAAGCTTTTGGCTTGCAGCTATCCTCTATGGGAAAAAATGTGGCAAAATTACAGAAACACGGAAATGTTAATGCTCCAAAATTAAAAATTCATCATACATTGCTTATTGTAAGTTTCAAATATTTGTGAATAAAGACTTAATACAGAAAAAGGCTGAAAGCACAATAATGCAGCTATAAAGTGCAAGAGTGACAGAGACCATCAACTGTTCCTCATCCCTGGTACAACCAGAGCTTAGCCATGCAAACCAGTTGCCTGGTACTGTAGCTATCATCCAATCAAATGTTGAGTTCTACAAAGGATAAGAGACACAGCTGAACAGAAGTCTAGGCTCAGTCCAGACCAATCTGACAGCCAGGAAGCTGTGTGTGTGAAAGATAGTACCAGAGACGTTGCATTTACCAAGGCTTCATGGGCCTGGTAGTCTAAGAGTTGCCTCTGCAGTGAACTGAACTTATTAGTTTGATACAGACAGTGCTTTTTCAGAAGCGCAGGAAAGGTGCACTTGTTAAAAAAAAGGTAAGCACTGCTTCAGAGCTATTCCCAGCTGGCATGTCATCTCGTGAGCATACTGTACGTAGGTTGTCCACAATCAAAAGAACCCAGGCCTGTCCCCTTAGAGATGTAAAGGTAAAGGAGTGGTGGGATTCCCCAAGAGCCCCAGGCTTACATTTTCTTACCCTTCAAACCTCGTCCCAGGACTCCTCCCAAATCCATTTCATTCTTGTTTGAATAACTTACTCTCTAGTCTCTTTTTTAAGAGATTAAGTTGTTCTGTAGCGTCAGGACCAACTGCTATTGCACTGTGCAAGAGTTTGGTAGGTTATGCCGGTGGGGACCATAACTGGTTGGTACTGTTTTCCAGGGAGTAGCACTAGATGTGACCGAGGCCACTTAAATTCCCTGGGTAAAGGTACAGTACAATTAATTTTCAGCTTGACTTCTTTGGGTAAAGAATCCCCACTTAAATTCCCTGGATAAAGGTACAGCACAATTAATTTTCAGCTTGGCTTCTCCTCAACCTTTTTCAAGCCCATAAGTCAGGGGTAGCACAGTGACATCTACAGCAACCCTTTGTGTACATCTAGAGGTAAGCTGTAATGCACAGTTGTAGTTCCTAGGGCTCGGAATTCATTTCTGTTGGGTCACATTATTTCTTTCTCATTAGAATGTGTGTTTCAGATGCTTAGCAGTGGCTAATACTGCACCCTAGTTCCTAACCATCTGTATAGCCCTGAGTGGTTCAGGTTACCACCAACCAAGAAATAGCAAAGTCAAGGTCATGCAGGACTTTTCTGACTACTTACTGTCACAGTACGTAGCATGGATCAGTATTCTGAGCTGGTTTAACGATGTGCAACATTTTGGGGGGCGTATGGAGCTCATGAAGGGGAGATTCATGCCTTATTTGACATGGACAATGAGAAATGAACTTGGGAGAGAAATGCAATTAGACAGTAGACTGATCTGTTGACAAGGCAAGGCAGTTTCATCTGTGGAGTTCCCTATCCCAAAGGCTCAGGGCGCTTCACATACAGATAGAATAATTTAACAGTATCAATCCATACATATAATAAGAAGTACAAACAGAGCAACTCAAGGAACAAAACCATATGCCAGGTCAAAAAGATGACTTTTCAGGCCCCTTTTAAACTCCCCAACCTGCATATTGTTGGGGCTGCCACTGAGAAAGCAGATATGAATTGAAAGAATCCAGCAACACTCTCCTCAAAAATGTTTCAAAAAGGAGTTAGTTCATAATATTTTTGTGTTGAGGAGTTGATAGTTTGACACACCCTGATTCCTGCAAACTAATGATCCATTCAAGATAAAATGCCAAAATTCAGGTACTATTACTATCTTGACAAAGACACTCGGAGTACCACTAACTGGTCCTGTCTGCTACTGAGTTTTTCTCCCTCTGTCTCCTCCTACTTTTCCCTCCTTATCCTTCCTTAAATGCCTCTGAGTTTCTTTCTTTCTTGTAAATGAATTATCACTGATTATTGCAGCCTTGGTAAATTGCTGACCATTTGATGTAACATGTCTTGTTGTTATGCACTTTTATGACGTGGAACCTTTGTAAAAGAGCCTTGGCTCAAAGGTGTTAATTCCTAGAACAATAAACTAAACTAAGCACAGAACAAAAACTAGGTTTTTTTGCCAATAAACCGGAAGTGCTGCATTGAGCATTGATGGCCACATGGTGGCACTGCTGAGCTGCATAGCTTCTCCACATAGTGCACTGAGTTCCTGGTTTGAAACTGTGGAAGTCACTATACTGGCATGATTGTGTCATTAAAATATGTGTCTTTTATTGCTTGCTTTCTCTAGCTATTTCAGCTATGGCCCCAGCTGTCTGAACCATGTGGGCTCCAGCCAATGGACAGGACAAGCACGGTCTTAAATGGTTTCATATTGCTTAATTAGCAGGCTTGACACATTTATCCTTGAACTTTAAAGGGCTGCCCTGTATTTTCACAACGTGCTGCTAGTCTGTGAATGTTTCAAATAAAACAAGCAAACAAAAAACCTGTGGAAGTGTAAACGGGAATTAGTTAATACACGCAGTGATCCTGTGCATTTGGACTGAGGGAGAGGTGGGGTTTGTGTTAAAGAGAAATAAGCATGTTGCATGGCTTTCCCTTTTGATGCTGTATAATTGGAAGTTGAACTTGTGTGTAGTTACTCCTGAGCGACCTGTGTTTGATTTGAACTAATCTTATTGACCAATTTATTCCTTTGATTAAAGTCCCGTGAACAGCTCAATCAATCAATCAATCAATCAAGATATTTATTTATAACAAGCGCTATTCACAAGTATCAGAGCACGTTTACAATTGCTAAAATGGATTAAAAATCCATAAATAATTTAAATGAGTTAATAACAATTCAGCAATTATCCGGAAAGGCAAGATTAAATAAGAGTTTTTAGTGCTGATTTGAAGCTCTCCACAGTCAGGCACTCACGTATCCAGTGAGGTAGAGAGTTCCACAGGGTAGAGGCCACAAACACAAATGCCTGGGCCACAGATGTCTTCAGCCGAACCCTGGAAACCTCTAGCAATCCGTCGTCAGCAGAGTGGAGTGGTCAGAGGGGGTGGTAGGGATGAATAAGCTCCTGCAGATAACACAGTTCCTGTCCGTATAGGACTTTACAGGTCAGCAAACTGACCTTGAAGGTGATCCACCACTGAACTGGCAGCCAGTGCAATCCACGCAACACAGGCATGACATGTGTGGATCGAGAAAGTCCAATCGGCAACCTAGCTACCACATTCTGCACCAGCTGCAGGTGGTGGATAGCAACACCCAGTAGCCCTAGGTAAAGGGAGTTGCAATAGTCAAGGTGGGAGGTCACAAGTGAATGGACCAATGTTGGAAGGCCATTGAGTGGAACCAGGTGCTTAATCCAGGGGATATTATTCAGATGGTAAAAAGAGGTCTTGACAATGGATGACACCTGAGATTTAAGTGTCAGACCCTCATAAAAAATAACGCCCAGATTCCACACCCGTTCAGAGGTCATCAGCTGGCTACCCCCGAGCAAAAGCCCAGAGGATCACCCAGCAGAAGGCCCCTCTACTTGATGACCCGGGTCCACAACCAATACCTCAGTCTTGTCAGGATTCAGCTTCAACCAGTTGGCATTCATCCAGTCCTAGATCTCAGCGAGGCAGTTGTTAAACATCAAAACTGCTCCATCCTGCTTGGGCACAAACGACATGTATAGCTGAGTATCATCTGCATAACAGTGAAAACTCAGTCCATATCACCTTACAATGTCTCCCAAAGGCATAAAATACACCGCAAACAACATGGGTGACAAAACAGAGCCCTGTGGAACCCTACACGGCAGGGAGAATGTGTCAGAGGAATAAATCCCTGACACTACTCTCTGAAACCTACCAGTGAAGAAAGAATGGAACCATCTGGTGACTGTACCCAACAGTCCACAAATCAGCCGCAGGCACTCCAATAGCACTCCATGGTCCATGGATGTCAAATGCCACACAGAGATCAAGGAAGACCAAGATAGAATGATTCCTCTGATCTCTCGCTATCAGGAGATCATTGAGCACCTGATCTAGGGCAATCTCGGTGCTATGCCTCTTCCAAAATCCTGACTGGAGAGGATCGTAGATGTCATGGATGGTGAGATGATCCTCCCAGTTTCAGCATAACCACCTTCTCAACAGGAGGAGATGGCGGAGGTGTTGGCGGAGCCACTGGCGGATCTGTACAGCACCTCACTGGAGTCGGGATGTGTGCCACTGGACTGGAGGATGGCACATGTAGTACCATTACACAAGAGCAGACCAAGGGATGAACTGGGTAATTATAATCCAGTGAGTCTCACCTACATAGTGTGCAAACTCATGGAAAACAATACTAAAGGAAAGACTGGTGTTGTACCTGGAGAACAATGGCCTCCATGATGTGAGGCAGCATGGGTTCATTTCAGGTAAGTCTTGTCAAACCAACCTGATGCAGTATTATGACTGGGTGACAGATGAGCTGGATAAGGGTCCTGCAGTGAATGTTCTTTACTTGGACTTCAGCAAGGCCTTCGATTCTGTGCCTCGTGGGTGGCTTGGGGGGAAGCTAACTGGTGTAGGGGTAGGGGCAAAAATGATGAACTGGATTACAAGCTGGCTGAGTGGGAGGCTGCAACAGGTGGTGGTGCGAGGGGAGCTCTCAACTCTAAGGCCGGTGATGAGTGAGGTGCCACAGGGCTCTGTACTGGGGCCAGTATTATTTGGGCTCTTCATATAAGACATTGCACATGGGGTGGTGAGCAAGGTAAGTCTGTTCGCTGATGACACCAAAATTGGAGCAGTGGTGGATGGAGAGGAGGGATGGAAGCAGCTGCAGGGAGACCGAAGCAAGCTGGTGGAGTGGTCAGACAGGTGGGAGCTGGGGTTCAATGCAAAGAAGTGTAAGGTTATGCACTTTGGGTTGAAGAACCCAAGGAGAGAATACTCTCTTTGGGGGAAGGTTAAGCTGGAGATCACGGAGGAGAAGAAGGACCTTGGGGTAATGATAACAGGGACCATGAACAGCACTGCCCAATGCAGGAGAGCGGCTGCAAAAGTGAACAAAATGCTGGGTGCATAGTGAGGGGTTTTTCGTCCAGGCAAAGAGAGGTGATCTTGCCCCTCCACAGGTCACTGGTAAGGCCACACTTAGAGTATTGTGTGTAGTTTTGGAGACCAAATCTAAAGCTTGGTATCAGGCTACTGGAGGGGGTGCAGAGGAGGGCAACAAAGATGATAAGTGGAATGGAGGGGAGAGACTATGGGAGCAGGCTGGGAGACCTGAATATGTACACCCTAAAGGATAGAAGGGACAGGGAGGACATGATAGAGACATTCAAGTATCTGAGGGGAATCAGTAAGGATGGGGCAGACAGGGTCTTTAAGCTAAGGAGGGGGATGGACACCAGGGGGCATGGGCTAAGAATAGAGGGGGGAAGATTTAGGAGGGAATGAGGAGACACTATTTCACAGAGAGGTGGTGAGCGGAATGGGTGGTATCATGTAAATCTGTGAACAGCTTCAGAAGGGCATGGGACAGGGAACAGGGCAGCGTGAGGGTGGGGGAGGTGGGGTGGCAGTGGGATGACAAATGGGTGGGAGGATAGGGCAGCTGCAAACTAGGGGTGCTAGATGCACACTCGAGCAAACTTAGAAAGACCGAGTGGTCTGTTTCTGCTGGCACATTCGTGTATTCGTATGTCACCTTACCCGCAAAGAGAAGGTTAGAGACAGGCCTGTAGTTGGCCAGACAGTCCGGGTCGACAGAGGATTTCTTAAGGAGAGGTGTCACTACCGCCTCCTTCAGGGAGTCAGGAAACTCACCTGTCTCTAATGAACACCAGACTATCTCAGCCAGGACTGGGCAGATAACCTCAATGCACCCCACAAGGAGCTGAGTTGGGCCCAGGTCCAGACTACAGCAGGTCGACCGCACACTCTGGATGATCCTCTCAACATCTACACTCGCCACCCGGTCAAAGTTCGACCAACCAGACTGAGGCACTGCAGCCACCCACTGACCATCACCGCACCCACTGGAATAAGCTGCTATGCTGATCTCAGACTTGATGTCAGCAACCTTATCTGAATAGAAGCAAGCAAATTCATCACACTCCTCCTGTGACAACGCTCTCCGAGACTGCGGACAGGCTGGATTGCACAGTCTGTCCACAGTTCAGAAGAGCTGAGCTGGTCGGTTCTGTGCTGCGGTAATCTCCCTGGACAGGAACTCTGCCTTCTTATGGGAGATAGCCGATTGATAGTACTTAAAATGGGCCATCGATCTAAGTCTGTCGGCATCTAGGCCCGATTTCTGCCAGCAACGTTCCATCCTTCACTCCTTTCTCCTCATCTCCCTCAAGGTCCCGTCAAACCAAGGGGATCGAGGGTGAAGGGTGAGGGGGCAAATGCGCACAGAAGCTATGTAATCCAGCGCCGTCACCACAGCCTTATTATAGGCCTAGAGCAGGTTGTCTGGACCCATGCTTGCACTCTGAAATCCCGATAGGTCCTGCACCACCATCAGGCCTTCTGGGGTCAAACTCCTTAAAGGGCAGTACCGGACCATCTCCATAGGGACAGGCCTATGGGGTGTGCCTGGAAATTGAACCTTATAGTGTGATGGTCAGACCATCCGACTGTTTCCACCACCAAGTTGGAGGTCTCCAAACTCAACAGGAAGACCAGGTCCAATGAGTGATCGAAATTATGGGTCACAGAGGTAGTCACCTGTGCAAAGCCCAACTAATTCATAAATTAGAGGAAGTCCTGCTCAAATTGCAAGAGTTCGTCGTTGACCCAGGCATTGAAGTCACCCAAAATCATCAATCTGAGGGACTCCCAACACCATGTTGATGACAAAGTCCTAGACTTCCTGCAGGAAATGCTTCTCGCCCCCGGGTGGACAGTAGATGGGAAGAATCCTGCACCCCATACCTGCACCCATGATACACTCAAAGGACTGGATCTCCCCAACTGGCACATCTACAAGGTCCAATTCTGTTCTAAAATAAATAGCTACACCCCCGCCCCTATAATCCAGCCTCAGGTGGTGTATCGCCGAGAACCCAGTCGGAATAACTGACTCAAGAACTGGGCCAGGATTTTCATCCAGCCAGGTCTTGGTAATGCACGCCAGGTCCAATGACCCAACAAGATCAGCAACCACTGCTATCTTGTTTTTGATGAACCTGGCATTGCACAACACTGCCCGAGAAGGATGAGACTCCAAGGCCAGCTGTGTCATCTGCCCACTCATAGTGGAGCTCTTGGGTATGGGTACCAGACAGGAAGGACCCCTCTCCAGCATCCATTTTGCCCCAGGGCATCTTCTAGTTCCCACAACCCAAATCTTGCCACCCAGCTCCACTCCCCCCAAGGTCGAGGGCTCCCCCTCACATTTCCTCCCTACAATCCCCAAAGCCTGACAACACCCGTAGACATCAGCAGGCAGTGGTGGAACATTAAAGGGGCAGAGGCCCCAGAGCTCCGAGGGGGAGTAGCGCCTGACCAGGAGAGTTGTCTGCCAGTACATAGTAAACAGCTACCCATAGCAGTGACCCCACAACTATAAAAAAACTATAATAATAACAAAACAATTAAATTAACTATAAACCAAAATAAAACAGGTCCCACCTCCCACCACAATAAGCAAACCTGAAACCACAAATAATCCTACCCACTCCCGCTTAACAGAAAACCCCAAACACTTAGGATACTACAGAGTCCAAGTTCATAGTAGTGAGCAATCAATGTCCAAACCTAATATAAAGTCTGCCAGAGCTTCCAGTGAAGTTAGAAATAGATGGGGCTCTCGCCCTCACCTGGTCCACGAGCTTCAAGTCTAGGGTTGCTACTCTCTCACTCCACCAACCAATACAGCAGTATTATTATAAGAAAATAGTCCTCAGACTACTCTCACCACTTCCCCAGTCCAACAATATGGTCCTGCACAAGAAACACAAGCCACAATATGCCACCCAGAAGGAGAACTTTGGAAGTCTTCACCCACAGATGGGCCGAACTCAGTCAGCTCCACACCTCGGGCTGCAAATCTGCTCCTCCAGGGGGTGATAGCCTGATAAGGGCAACTCTCCAGGAAATTCAGGGACCCCAAGATGAAGGCCCCCTGGCACTCACCTCAGGGACACCACCAGACTGTCGGAGGCCCCACTGCCCACCGGCCTGCGTTCCCTGATGTCCCCTTTGGAGGCAGCCCCAACCAAGACAACCACCCCCGAATTAGCACTGTGGTCCCAGGTCCAAAGACAAGATCACAGGTTACAGGTCCCTATATTCAGAGGGACAAACCACCTCTGAATCCCAGCACTTAGCCCATCAGGTAGACATGCCGACCCAGGCCGCCCAGGGGAAAGGGGCACCGGAAACCGGGCTGTCCTCCAATGGCCAATGTTACCCTAGCCTTGCACAGCTGCAGGAGGTCCATGCACTTCAGCAATTATCTCTCACCGCTGCCACACAAGCAAAGCCTTGCCCGCCACCCACCAGTCACCATACCAAGGCCCCGAAGGACTCGGCTGTTCACTTTTCAAACCATGGGTCAGATAAAATTGTGCTACACAAAACACCGGCAGCTTGTCCACTCTCAGCACACCAGCACACCGTAAAGAACTCCAGCCACTCTGATGTTCAGCCAGATCAGGACTCCTCAGCTCCTGACACAGATAACTCCCAAACAGAATGACATAGAGGTTCAGGCAGCAAGTCACAACTCTGGTGCAGGATCCCACGGTCTCCGCAGAAACTCGGGAAACAGTTTATCACAGCTTTAACAGCTGTGCAGAATGTGGAATTCCACTTGCAGAATTTGTGCAGAATGTGGAATTCCACTGGCAGAATTTGTGCAGAATGTGGAATTCCATAGACAGAATTTGTGCAGAATGACGACTCCGATTCCAAAATGCTTTCGGAAATTTCTATTTCAGTTCTGCAGAATTCCCAAAAGCATGTCTACATAAATAGTCAGCAGATCACTTAAATTGTGGTATAATTTTCTGTGGATTGCGGAAATGGAATCTGTAGTGTATGTGATCCGCAAAAAAAAAAAATTCCACTTCTGAAAATTTCGGAATTCCGCTACGAGTGGAATTACGTAGAATGTAAAAATTCTGCACTGCACCAGTCCCTGCTTGATGCCACATTCATCCCTGCTCCATATTCTCTTTAGTTCTAGCACCTGGTGACATCAGTTGAGTGGAGGCCTGCAAGAGCATTTAACTGTAGGCATCCACTCAACTGACGTCCCAGGCTTCTAGAACTGAATTTGTCACTAGAAAATTAATTTTTTTGTGAGGGGGTCAACTTCAACAAGGGACCCTAATCAAAGGACAAGCCAAGATTTCTTATTCATTTATTGATTTGCAACTTTGACCAGGAAATGCACACTGAGCTGTGAAAGCCCATTTCTAGATACATCCTGGTCGGGGGTTACTTGGACCTCTTTCATGGACAGCGGGAATGTTGAGCGGACACCGGTACTCTTCTCCAATATGTGCCTTGGGATCTTGAACTTCTACCTGGACAGTGAACAGAAGCAGACAGACGGGACCTCTTCTTGAGGTCTCATCCAAAAGATAGCACTTCAACAGTGCAGCCCTTGACCTTCTGAGCTTCCAGCCACAGAGGTGAGCGTACTTCCTACTGAGGCACTAACTCTAATGCTGTGGGTCAAAACAAATACAAGACGTAAGCAAACACAAAAAGTGGCACTCACAAACCTGATAACACATAAAACACTGTCACAAGGATTAAAATGTACAAAAAAGAGTGTATGTAAAGCAATACAGCAAAAAGAATACAGGATGGGCACCAAAGGGCCTGCTGACCTAGTGTTCTCGGTTGAATCCCTGGGATAATGCAGGTGAAACGTTTTGTGCAATCTGATTTGCAAATGCTGCTTTTTCTGTTTGTTTTCTTAACTTCCATATAGCTGAGCACATTGACCCCTGGAGCAGCTTTCTTTTTCTTTAAAAAAACAAGATGTAGTTCAGTTGGGAGATAAGAAAGTTTACACACCTGTGTAAATTTCGCAATTATCTTAAAAAAGGAGAGTCATGGATCACCCAGTAGTCCAGGAGAAGTGTGTTGGTCTCCCATGCAGGCAACCCAGGTTCGAGAACAGACTCGGGATGGATCCTGCAGTTGTCTCCCCACTTGGGAAGGACACTGCCGATGGCAACACACTCCAGCCTGGGGAGGAAAAGTGCCATGATGTGGCACCACAGTGGCACCTTGTGGTGGGCCGGGCAGCTAGCTCCCTTGCAAGTGGTAGGCAGGTTTGCCTGCCAAACTGCATCCGTGAAACGCCTCCGAGTGAGTGACACTGTGGGGAGGTGGGAGAGATGCAAGGGAGAGAAATAATAAAACTGGCCAGCAGCCATGGGTGACAGCTGGCACTGCTGGGCCCTGCTGCCATGAATTCCCTGGCCTTTAGATAGAGTTCCTCGGGGCGGGGGGTGCTGTGGAGTATACTGGCTGAGAGCTACTAATTTGCAATGCTGGGAGGTTGGTTGGCAGGAAGGAGGGGCTGCGACAAGAAACCAAAGCTGGATTAAAAAAATTGGGAAGCCTGGTTCATGCTCCCTTTAAGGTCTTGCTGCCTCTTTTATCACCAGAGGGACTGCTGAAGCTAGAGCACTTCTAGTGAGTGAGTAGTTGTCGGGGTGTGGGAGGTTATGACTTGGGAATACTCTCCAGTAGAGTAAACCCCTTTCTTGTAATGCAGTTGAGTGCACCTCAGCACCACATACTATATCTAATACCTACTGTAGCTAACTGGTTTCAGCTGTTAGCCTTTCCCAAGGCTTGCCCCCGCACTTGGCCCTAAATCTCCTAGGGCTAAGACTTCGGATGAAAATGCATTCTGCAGCTTCTCTCGTTTGCTGTATTTGTATAATCACTGCTCTCAGTAAATTACACCCTCAGAGTTGCCAAGTGCATTTTTGCAAAGGAGAGCCTCCCTTTCTCCCAGTTTTAGGCCTTGCATATTTTGTATTGTTTTCCTCACAGTCTATTTACCCAGAACGGCCCAGATTAGACTTAATATCTTGCTTTCACCGCAATCCTGCTTGTTCCCATTTTACAGCTTGGGATATTTAAGTACATAGAGGTCAACTGACATGCTTAAAGTACACATGTAAGGTGGATGCCCTCCTAGATGCCTTCAGAGCAGTGGCCCAACCAACCTTACTTGCTATCAGGTCTCCACAGATGTCACAGTGGCTCCTGGGCTTGTTAGATTTCCCTGGACCAGTGTGGGTGGGTCATATCCATTGAAAGAAAGAAACAAGCATGGTACCTCCAGCCAGAGAAAGGTTGTAGTGGGCCTGGTAAAATATGGTACAAACCCCATGGATGTACACCCCCCCTGCCCCCGACTGTTCTCACTCCATCCATGAACCTGCACACAGTGGCTATACATTCCCAAACAAGAATGCACTTTGCTACAGGCAGATTGCAGCAGCCTAAATAATCCAAACAGCAAACACAGTTTTATTTGGGCTGAACACACCCCTCATAGAAGAAAAAGGGGTTACTTGGCAGTATGAGATAGTTGTTTACAACTTGTTCAGTTCTGCTCTTGATTTCTTTGGTACTAGAACCACCCTTTAAATTAAATCACAGCAGTGCTCAGTGAATGCAATTAAACCCCAAACCCAATGGCCATGCAACTGGAAAAATGGCTGTAATGAAACCTCAAATAGAGGCCCTTGCAAATCCTGGACAACTGGCCGATTCTAACTGCATGTTTCCCAACAGTTATTGCAGTTCCCCAGTTGCAGGGGCAAGCCCTATTTTACACACAGTTCTGTTGCACTTGTATTTCTCTCACTCCTCACAGTTCTGGCATCATAGCTGTCAGTCGTCCTTCTCTAGCAGTTGGACCACCACTCCAGTGTCTCACTTTCACTCTGTCTCCTTCAGGGTCTCATCATGCGTTGACTCTGGAGATGCAAGTCAGACTGCCACAAAATCTGCACCAACCCCTTCTACCTGGCTTTCAGACCCTCCAGGCCATAATAGCCTGGTACCGGGCTATGATTCCTGCTGGCAGATCCCATGGTAGTCATGGGCAGCACTTAATCATCTCTTTTTCTCTCTGACTTTCTCTGTGCTAGTGATGTTCAGCATCAATGCTGTGCTAGCAAGCAGAAGAATGCCTCCTTTTCCACAAAGCAGTGACTCGGACTACTTTTCCAATTTGTCAAATACCAGATGCACAGTTGGTTATATCACAGCTCTTGGGCCCCAGACAGTGATCCTGCTACAGCGAGATCTCTCCCAGATCTGTCTTCAGGGCATTTCAGCCCCTGCTTCACAGGGGCAATAACCTACTGAATTAGTCCATTCAGATGGTCAATTAGGAGGGGTAGTCCTGGAGGTCTGTTACACGCGAGGCGATTTGCTGCAACAAAAGCATCTGAATTAACAAGGTCCACCTGTAGTCCATAAACTCCAGTAGCTTCCTAAGCTGGCAAACATCCCTGATCGGTTGTTCCAGGACCCTTCAACCCTGTTACCATCTGCAGTCCCAAAAGCAGTCTTCGCAAAAGTCATGATTTGGATAAAGTATGCAGCCCAGAGATAACGATCCCACCCTGAGCCAGTCCTGTATGGATGCACACTCAGATCCAGTGTGACCGTGGGTAGACTGGACAATTCTTATTCCAGTTGCTGCTATGGCAGTGTTGGTCGCACCAGTGTTGGTGAACACCTTCGATGTCTGACCAAACCAAGAGTCTTAGAGGCACAGGATCCACTGGGAAGGTGGTGGCACACACATTGAGTAAATTAACCTGCTGGGATTTATTTATTAATCTATTTAAGCAGTAGCTTTTCTGGTACCAAAATTGTGGACATCGAACGAATGTCATTAGATATATTAAGAGACGTGGAGGACAGACCATTAGTTGTGGTACACGCAGATCCAAACAATATTGGCAGACATAACAGTGAGGAAATAAAAGGGGACTTCATCTCTTTAAGCAAGACACTAGGAAACAGAGGATGCAAAATCTACTTCTCTGAACTGTTGTGGATTCGAGCAGAGCCGTACCAAAGCTTGGGGTGCACAGTGACAGTAATTATCAACAAGCATTTGTCAATGCCAAATGTTTGCTTGCTGGTATTGGCATTGGTAGTGCAGGTGTTAGAGAGATGCATAATAGGAATGGCAGTGAAATATTGAAGTAACACCAACCCCCACCCCCACCCTGTAGAGACTGACAGGTGTTGGAGGTGTGCCTTTGGGTCGTCAGCCATAACACTCACACCATTCCACCTCACTCCACCCTGCAGACACTGATAGGTGTCACAGTGTGCCTTGAGGTCTTCGGTCCTGACACTCACCCCATTCCATAAGGAAATAAGCTGAGATGGGTGCAGTATAGGAGAATGGGGTGAACGTTAGGGCCGAAGATCCCAAGGCACACCTTGATGCCTGTCAGTGGCTGCAGGGTGGGGGGTTGGAGTAGAACGGGGTGAGCATTAAGGCCGACGACCCCAAGTCACTCCCCCGACACCTGTTAGTCTTTAGAGGGTGGGCATTATAGTTGGAAACCCTAACAGCCCAGGCGTTTGTTGGTATTTTGCTCCAAATTTTCAACATGGGCTTTTTGGGACCCCACCTCATGAACAGTAGCAGTATCATTTCATTACTCAGTCCCAAAAGGTGGTTTCACACAGCGAGTGTGCCATTCAGTGCCACAGGTGCGAAAATACATTTTTGGCAGGATGTGAAAAATGACAGCTATACTGTTCATGAGGAGGTGTGAAGAAATGGCAATGTTGAAAATCTGGAGTGAAAATATGAGAAGGTGGCAAAGTTACGAGTGTGCATAGAAACTCTGCAACACACGCTCATAATGCAGTCATTTTTTGGAATGTTTTCACCAAATTTTCAACATGACCTTTTTGGGACCTCCCCTCATGAACAGTGGCACTGGGATTTCATTAATCTGTCCTGAAAGTTGATTTTGCACAGCGACTGCACCATTTTGCGCCACAGGTGCAAAAACACATTTTGGGAAGGATGCAAAACATGATAGCTGTACTGTTCATAAGGGTGTGTGAAAAAATGGCAATGGTGGAAATTTGAAGTGAAAATATTAAAAACAGATGAAGTTACGAGCGTGCGTAGAAACTGCACAATGGATGCTTGTAACGCAGTAATTGTTTGGAGTTTTTTCACCAAATTTGCAACAAGGACTTTTTGAGACCCCACCTCATGAACAGTGGCACTGTCATTTCATTATTTGGTCCTGAAAGGTGATTTCATGCAGTGACCGCAAAATCACCTTTTGGGACCTAGGAATGAAATGACAGTGACAGTGTTCACGAGGCAGGGTCCCAAGAACCCCATGTTGAAAATTTGGGACCAAAACTCCAAAAATTGACTGAGATATCAACCTAAATTGAACCCCCTCTATTGATTGCCATTGTAGGGCTCACCATCATTTCTTCAGTTCCCAGCTGGTCTTTGAAGAATGCAGAAGTGTTCCCTGTCCACAGAAGATAGCTGCTCCTGACCTCTGTAGGTAAGTATGGGTGAGGGTGTGTGTGGGGAGGTGGGGTGCGCAAGGGAAGAGTGTGGGTTGGGGAGGGGCTGGAGGAAAGACAAGGGACCATTTTCTTTTTTCTCAGGTTTAAAAAAAAAAAAAAAACGTCATGTGACTATTTTCTTTCTTACAGGTGAAATGTTACAAAATGGATTTCATCACACTGGGGTGGGCTCCCAGTGTGCCAGAGTACTGGAAGGGGGGATCAATGCTGACCCGGGGATTGGGCACCCGGAGGTCAGCTGAGGACATAGGTGCATGGGGGGCGTGCATCCGACACCGGGAGTGGGTGTCCTGGTGTCTGAAACATCAAAGAAGTATTTTATGGCACACTGGGGTGGACTCCCAGTGTGCCTCATTAGTGAGGGATGAGGGGGAGGGGGATACATGCTGACACGGGGATTGAGTACCCCGATGTCAGCAGAGGATGGAGAATGGAAGTGTAGGGTGGGCAGCAGCACTGGTAGGGAACTAATTTGTTGTTCTGCTGTGCGACTGGTTGGGAGGGAAGGGGGACTGCTGCTGCAATGACGAAACTGCCCCTGATTGCAGCGGCTGATTTCACGGAGGGTGCAGGGTGGACAGCAGCAGTGGGAGGGAGCTAGTTTGTTGTCCTGCTGTGTGACTAGTAGGGAGGGATAGAGGACTGCCAATGCAATGACGAAACTGATTACAGCAGCAGATTTCTTTCAAGTGCGGCACTCGCTCTGAAACTGCCATCATCGGCAGCTTAAGCATTAATTGGTGGCTGATGGATGTGCCCATCAAAGTGTTCGCTGGATTGGCCACAACACTGCCACACCTCTGCAATGCTCTATTACCTCAGTATGTTTCTTGTGTGCTGTGCACGCAAGCAAACATAAAAAGAGCAAAAAGTCATGGCACTCACCCTTCACGCTTGGTAAGTTGGAGTATCACACATTGATGCAGTTCATGAGAAAACTTCCCAACTTCATTTTGAAATGCAAGTTAAAATGACCCCCATGGGTCCAGGAGAACAGACAACCAACCTTCTAATGTTTCACCTAAGCACAGGCTTTTTCAAAGATGCATCCACGTGTGAGACTCCAGCTTACTAATTGTGAAGGGTGAGTGCCGTGACTTTCTGCTCTGTTCTCTGAAATCTTACCAGTCCCAAGAGCAAATTTGAAGCATCAAAATAAAATAAAAAAATTAAATGAGTGGCTAAGAAAATGGTCTCTAAAAAAGTACACATGTGTATAACACACTGGTAGGATTTTGACAGCTGTTATGACCTATACAGCTGGGATGGGCTTCACCTTAGGAAAAGGGGTAGTACTGTACTGGGGAGGAAAAGTGAAAACAATCATAACAAAACTTTGAACTACAAAATAGGGGTCTCGGGGGGTTGGGGGAGACTGACAAATATTTGCACTTCCTCAATAATCTACAGTAAAAATAATATCGGTGGGGATACATATAAAGCACTACTGGCTAACACTAGAAGCCTGAATATTATAAAAAAAGTTAGAACTTGAACTAATCATGAGACGAGATAACATTGATTTCGCAGCCATAACAGAGACATGGTGGGACGATAGTAGCGAATGAATTCATAACATAATGGGCTACAATTTAAATCACATTAACAGAATAGGAAAAAAGGGTGGTGGGTTACGTAATGTACATGTAACCCCCCCTGCAAATGGGGGTTCCCAAAAGACTTCCAGGAGCTTGCTTGAATGCTCCAAGCCTGAATGGTGTTTGGCGTTTAAGCCATTTATCAGTGAGTGTTTTTAGAACCTCTGGTACTGTCTCTTTAAGAGCTGTCTGCTTGCAGACATAATTAGTTTATGGGGACTGTGTGTTTCTTTGATTGAGTACCACTCAAGCTGCTGCCAATTCACTCCATTTTTGCAGTCACTAGGAGTGCAAAGGAACCTATCTGAAAGATGTAACTGTTTGCCAGAAATCATTTACAGTAATAATGAAATTACAGTTTGTCTAACTGCTTTCTTTTGCAGTCAGAACAAGTGTCTGCCTGTTCCCATTCTGGTTTTGAACTGCTGAACTGGACCAATCAGTGTGGGGTAGCTAGCTCTAAAATGGTGCCTTGACGAATCAGAACTTGGACTCATAATCTGAGCCAGCCACAAGAGGATTGTATGGGCAGTGACTCTGGGAGATGTAGTTTAGACTTCAGTGCCTTTTGGACCAACAGCAGCAGTCTATTGTAGTGACAGCCAATCCAGTCAAGAACTGGGAGGAACTCAAAGGAAGTGCCGGTTTTGTCGGTTGGAGTTTCAGTTGAGCTGGCAGTGAAGAAGGAAGGAGCCCTGTGTTTTTCAGTGTGCAGTTTTAGTCAAAAAACGCGTGTAAGGCCCAGAGTTCCGGTCTGCAGCTTGTTAGGACTGAATCCGTCCTGTGAAAAGAATCAAAGGATCTCTGAAGAGTAGAAACCAGGCTCACCCTGTAGAAGACTGGAGGAATTGCTGAAAATTGCACTCGGTCTGTCAGGAACTGAATCTGCTGTGTGTTCTCCCGGGTATTGTGCAGTAATTGCGATCGGGATACGGATGCAGCCTGCCTGGTATAGTGCTTTCTTTTATATAAGTGTGTGAAGAGGTTTGTGTACCTCAAGTGAGCCCTGCTGACATTGAAGGACCCTATCTTATTTGGAGGTCGTGAGTACTAATTCAGGGTCGCTCCCTGTTGAATTGCCACATTAAATCCAAATGGAATTACTGTACTGCTGACTGTTTAATTTTCCTTTTCTCTGTGTGAAAGGGCCCCTACCAGCTGCCACAGTTTGGACTAGCCACTAGGGCTTGGGTACCCAGGGACAGTAACTGATAGGGATAGGCCTGTGCACAGAGCCATAGGTAGATGATTAGAGTGATAAGCTAATTAACCTGATTTCCCCCTGTCCTTGTTATATCCCTCTAAATAAATCAGAGCTGCTTGTTTCAGCAAAGTTATACTGCCTGAGGTATTTGTCTATGTTAAAGTACTGTACTGTGATTGTTGCACTGTATCTCATTTCACAGGAGGTCCCAGTGCCGGAACGAGTCCTGGGGGTAAGTGTATACTGTGAAGGTAATTCTGATATATTGTGTGGGCCACTAGTGGGAAGAAAGAGGGGTTGCAGTGTCCCAGAGGGCTGTGACCAAGTTAGTTTAACTATTGCAAACCCTGACCTCTGGGTGGAGGCACCCGCCATTGGATCCAGGCCCCTCAACCTGTTAGTGGCAAATCAGGCAGGGGTAGTAGCCCCTGGGAGAGCGCCATCTAGGGGTTACATACGTATATACAAATGACATTGAATACATAGAACTAAATAACAACATAAAAGATAGTAACAAATTAACACTGGGCACAATTTACTGGCCACCAAACATTGACCAAGCATACAATTGTAACCAGGGCTTCGGTACAGGACTGGTCACACCCCCTGCCTTGTGTGCCTGGACAAGGTTGAGTTGCCTGGGTTCGATTTGCCTATAACTGGGAGCAGTATTTGGTTTTGACACAGTGCCTCCACCCAGGGTAATGTCTGTGAGTCGGAAAAAACAGTAGGGGTACACCCCCCCCCGGGTGACTGTACCTCCCCACAATTCCTCCCGGACAATGCCCACCCAATAATACACCTTACCTTGCAATACAAAACACTTTAGAATTAGCGGTGCTCTCTAATAATATGCTCACAAACTAAACTTGTAACAATGAAATACCTCAGGTTTATTTGGGGGGAGAGGGTAAGGAAAAGGGGTACCTGGAAATGGGAAATACGTGTAACAAATAAAGATATTTGGTACATGGTGATAAAGACTTTTTGGTAAATGGCCATAAAGACTTTGCATGTAACTATAAACATTTATGTTTGAGCACCTCACAGAAGTTTCCACCCACCACCTGGTGCATGCACAGACCTCCCTGGCCGTATCAGTTCTCAGCTCAGTCCCTTGCTGAGGATACCCCCAGGCAGTTGCAGGCCTGAAAGTTGCCGCTGGTAGGGCGCCTGTTGGTGCACTTAAAGCTGAAGAAAATAGTTACATTTTATCTTTAATCTGTAACTGCTGAAACAAGTGACTGAATTTGTAACCACTTAGATCTATTCCCAGTGCAGGGCAACCTGCTACTCATGGTTTGCAGAAACTCGAAGCTGCTGAGGATCTCTATGTCTCTCTCATTAGGTGGGATGGATGATGAGGTTGGATGGCTGCTCCTGAAGCTGAATGCTGAATCCTCAGTGGCAACTGGCAGGAACTCCAGACAGGTTGGGGGGTGGATCACATACCTTGACCCTCAGCCAGGGCAACTGGGGAGGTACTCTAGGCACCCAGGCTGCTGCAGATGGAGATCTTCTGGATTCAGCTTCTCGAAAACTGGAACACAGGAACGCTGCTCATCCACCCCGATATGCAACAGGGTGGATGCAGGAGCACTCGGACTGAACACTCTCCTTAGGACACAAGCTTTGCAAACTGCTAAACGTGGAAATGCTTTACTGGATCTTCTCCACACTAGCTGGTGCTGCAGAGTTTCCAGAAAAACTCTCCTGGATCACTTAATTGTGTTCTGGAGTCACTGGCCTCCGGGCTGTCTGGATTAGGGCTCTTACATTCTCTCTAAAGCTGCGCAGCTTCTCTCTCCTCACGGGAGTCCAAAAGCAGACTAACTTGAAACTCTGAAAAAAGTTCCAAAATAGCAACTGCGCAGCAACGGGGAGAGGGTACTGGAAGGGGGATGCAAGCCCCAAGACCAACAACAGATTCCAACAGAATCAGCACTCCTAAGGCAAAAAAAAAAAGAGCAGCCGAAAACAGGTTTAACTGCAAATGCTTGTGCTGAATTTATTCTGCCTCTCGTGAGCCGTATCAAGACCCCAGTGCTTCAACAGTCACACCTTCATTAGCGGTGTGACAACAGGAGCAACACTTCCTGATTATATACAAATTCAGGTTGATATCATAACGAAGTGCCAAACACTGCAAAATATAAAGTACAAAATATGACTTACAAAGCGTGACATACAATAATTCCATACAAAATATAATTATACACAATGACATATCTGACATTTATCAGATGCATTACATGCATTACATAAAACAATTTGATTGATAGCCATTTAATATTCATTTGTCATATCAGTTTCTAGTCATTTTCAAACTTGGACAACTGCTATATGTATTTCATATTTTAATAATCACTGGGTTCTACCAAACACAAAAGAAAGCAATAAAGAGAATACAATATACTTGCAGCAGGGAAAGAATAGGAGGGGAGGAGAAGGAAAAGAAAAGGGAAACCAAAAACATCAAGAACAAAAAAAGGGGTGGGGGGGCAGGCCAATGAAACCATCTCCTGTAAAGATTGTAAAACCTTCAGGGTGATTAGGGGCTGAACTGCTGATGCATTTCTGTGATCACCCAACCTTTCATATCTCCATAAATATGGGGGGGGGATCCACAGACTATTCACCTAGATTTAATCAATTGTTCTCTAACTACAGAGATCACATGTTATATTTTCTTTAAGAATGGTTTCAGGTCCCACTGTTCATTCAAACCGTTTGGTCTTACACTCAGTATCCTGTAGATCCATTCACCCTCCTTCTTAAGGAGTTCATTTACTCAGTTGCCACCATACGATAATGGACCCAGTCTATCAATGCCCATAAATCTAATCCCTTTGGGGTCAGAGTTATGTTTTTCAAAGAAATGTAAACCCATAGCTGTATCTTTCCTAATGTTCACACTATTGTGAATATGTTACTGTATCCTAGTCTTAAGTATTCTAGTTGTACGTCCTATATAAATTAATTTGCAAGGACTCCAAAGACCATAGACTACAAAAGTGGTGTCGCAATTAATGAAATCTCTGATTTAAAACTTTTCACTAGTACTAGGGTGCACAAATTATTTTCCATTAACACAGTAGCAACATGAGATACACCTCTGGCATTTATACATCCCTTTCGGCTTTGGGCCCAAAAATGTTTGCTGTGGTCTTTCGGGTGGAGTGCGACTGTGTACTAGTTTCTCCCTAATACTAGGACCTTTAGAGAATGTAATTCTCAGGGTGGGTCCCACCACCTCTGCCAGTTGTGCATCTGAGTGTAATATATGTCAGTTCTTATAAACAACATTGCCTATTTGTCCCGACCAATTATTAAACTCTGTGACTAATGTAATAGGTATAGTCTGATTGTTGTCCATATTGTTTTTTTCTTTAAGCAGTTCCTCCCTATCCATTTGTGATGCCCTTCTTAAACCTTCTAATATAATACTGGAATCATAGCCCCTCTGGAGGAGTCTCTCCTTTAATTCCTTCGCCTGCTGCCAGAAGTCTGCATCCTCTGAGCAATTTCTGCATAAGCGCAGAAATTGGCCAAACGATATCGAATACATAAGTCTCACAGGATGTGCACTATCAGCCTTAAGTAAAGAGTTTGTTGCTGTTTCCTTTCTGTATGCTTTCATTCTAACCTCCTTATCATTATTAACCACTGCTGGGTTCTGTAGTTCAATATCCACAACATCTATACTTACAGCATTATTTCTGGAGGTAAACTTGAGATTTAAAGCATTAATATTAAGCCAAGAAATAAACTCGGCTATTTCTTCTGTCGCTCCATGCCATACGTATAGAATATCCTCCATGAAACGAGTCCAGAACCTAATCCTAGGCAGGAAAGGGTTTGTGTCTTTAAAGATGATTTCTTCCTCCCACCTGCCCAGGAATAGGTTTGCATATGAGGGTGCCATAGCTGCCCCCATGGCTGTCCTTTTTTTTGCCTTAGGAGTGCTGGTTCTGTTGGAATCTGTAACTTGAAACTCTGGAGGTCCCAGGAATTCCCCAGGGAATTTACAGGAGGCACTGGTCCAGGCTGCTGTCAATCACTTTCTCAACGTCCCACTTGTGGCAAAAAGGTGCCAAGAACACATTACCCAAAAGTCTCTCAGTGGTAGTCTTTTTGGGCTACTTGCCTTCTCATTGCCTGCATAGCAGGTCAGAGGGAACAAAGATTACTGCAACACAAAGCAGTCTATGCAGTTCACACAGAGTCCTAACTTTAGATGTCTGTTGCAGTCAAACAGTCTTGTTATGAGTTTTAATGATCCCAGAGTTTAGCAGCTGCCCCTCTAGGTGACAGACAGAGCATTCAATTATAGTGCAGCTTTGGCTGCTCTTAAAGAAACAGCATCCAAAAATACGTTTGCTGAGTTTATCTTCTTTTACTCCCTCTTAGGCATGCTAAAGGTAAGCCCCCCCACTATGGGGGGGAAGGGGTTACACAATAAGGTGATGCTAGAAGAAATAAAGAAAGCATCAGAACTAGGTAACATCATACTAAAAGGAGACTTTAATCTTTCTGGCACTGACTAGTGGGACTTGAGTGGCAATACACCACTAGAGGCTGATTTTGTAGATACTCTCCTGCTACTAGGGTTGGTACTAGAAGTTAGAAAACCAATGAGGGGTAACAGTATTTTGGACTTTGAAGTTACCAACTTACATGATGAAATATCAGACTTAACAGTAACAGACCACCTAGGTAATAGTGTTCATAACATACTAAAATTCGATGTTGAATCTGGATCATTTAGGGGCTAGGGAATCAGTGTCATCAGAAATTTTTCCAAAGCCGAGCATAAAGAAATAACTGAAAACATGATATCTTGGGAATGGAGGAAAGAAATGGAAGGTAAACAGGTGGAAGAATTTTGGAACAGAGTGAAAAATAAGTTATGGATCTTGGAATCTAATTTCATCCCATTAAAGAAAAAGTATAATAAGGGTAAAATACTGATCTGGTTAATTAACAAAGTGAGAAAACAAATAAAGATGAAGGAGAAGAGATAACACTAAATTTAAACAAAATCCTACTGATAGGAACAGGACATTAAAATAGACATTTACAAAATTCCCCCATAATTCATAACTTTGAAGTCACAGCAACTGTGAACTTAGCTACATCATAAAGTACAAGTATTTGTGATGAGTTCAGCATGAAATTTACTTTTCTTTCATTAGAGCAGCACCCAATATATCTTAAATGAGGTTCTAGCCATTTTTTCCATCAAAGACTCAAGTCTTGTACATTCTAATAAGATGTCCTTGTATAACCACTTCCCTTACAATCTAATCTAGTTTTATAGGTCAGCCATTTCATAATGTTAGTTTGAATTCACCCCCTCACTTTAAATCCATTCTCAACCAATCATTTTTACGTGAAGACAGTCTTACTATATCTTTACAGAATCTTCTCTTTGGAGTATCTTTTTAAACTAGCAATATAAAGGAAAATTATTAGATAAAGCTAATCCTGATTATATCCATTTGTTTATATGTATCGGTTATTTTAGTTTTGCAGCACTTCTTATGTATTTATTTATTCACATTTTGTTGACTGGGTGGGCCCACTGAGACTGGAAGTCCCTTTTTCAGGGGTGACCCAGATTTAATTGCATACAACAGTCAATATAAGAGGCAACAACAAAAGTCAGTAGGGCAATTCAAGGTAAGGTTTTCCACAGCAACAATAATGAAAAAAATAGGACAATTTGCAATAAATCAAAACAAACATGTGACAGTAATTTAGGATAAACAATGGTTATGACTGCAACAACAGTTAAATAAGCAGAAAACACTGACAAGGAGGAAGAAGTGTTTGTAACAGAATTATGTAGCAAGCGCAGAGAGGCTGCTAAGGGTCCTCAACCCGGGCAAGTACACGGGAAAATACTTCAGGAGTAGGTCACTGAGGGAAGTTTTAAAGGATCTGAAGTTGGAGCAGGCCTGTGTGCTGGCCGGTAGGTTGTTCCATAGCCTAGGGATCGCAGAGGCAAAGGATGTCATGCCAGCAGATGTAGATCTCAGGATCAAGAGGAGTGAGTGACAGGAGGATCAAAGGGCTTGGCTGGGCTGTCTAAGAGCCAGGAGAGATGTAAGGTGTGGGGGGGGAGTGGAGTATACAATTTTGTGAGCCAGGCAGAGAATGGCAAAGTACAGTATATCCTCTTTTCTAGGGGGGGTCCAGTTTAGTGTGGAGAGGGTGTTGCAGTGATGTTCCCTTTTACTAGCAGTCACTGCAAAGTGAGATGCATGATGGTAAAGGGATTTTAGTTTATTGAGTTCACCCACTTTGTGAGAGGCGAGAACAGGGCACCATAGAGGATGGTGGGTAGCAGGATACTGTTTGCTATGGATACGCTAGCTTCTGTTGAGAGCTAAGGATTCAACCAGAAAACAGCCCCAGCTTTTGGTGAAACGTTTTCATTGTTCTATCAACATGAGGCCTGTGTGAGAGCTCCTGGTTTAAGATAACACCCAGGTACTTGAGTGAGGTTACCATCTCAACAGGATCACCTCTTAGAGAGGTGATTTTTAGTAGTTTGCTCCTATCTGTGCCTAAATGACTAGGGTCAAAGAGGACAGCCTTGATTTTGTTAACGTTTAGCAACAGGTTGTTTGCTTTAAGTCATGATTCCAGTATCTGGACATTGGCTTTGAGGTCCCTCTCAACTGAGACGATGTCAGAGTGGCTTTTGTGGAGCACCACATCATCAGCATAGAGAATGACAATAGCACTCCCACAGTGCTCTGGCAGGTTGTTTATGAAAAGAGAGAACAGTAGGGGGCCAAGGGTGGACCTCTGGAGGACCACATCCATGATATCTCATAGGGAGGAGAGGCACCCTCTCCACTTTACCAACTGCTTACGGATGGATGGTTGCGTAACTAGTGAACCAAGAGGACAGATTATCAAACCTGAGTTTTTTTAGTTTGAGGAGAAGCAACTTGTGATTGTTCAAGTCAAAAGCCTTCGTCAAGTCTATGAAAACTGCTACAGTTGCTCTTTTAGACTCCATGGCCTCAAATATGTTGGTTGTCAAATGGACTAGGGCAGAGTTGATCCCATGGTTCTTGCAAAAGCCATGTTGGACAGTAGTAACCAGAATGTGTACTTCAGCGTATTCCTGGATCTGATTGAAGATCAACCACTCTAGTATTTTGGATAGAGTACATAGTATGGAGATGAGTTGGTAGTTTTCAACTGTTTCCCTAGCATCATTTTTGTGTATGGGGACTACATGGGCAACCTTCCAGTCACTGGAAACTTGCCATGCAGTAGGGACATGTTGAATAGAGTGGTTATGGGGGCAACAAGGATGCAGGCTCCAGGTTTGAGCAGTCTAGGCTCTACTTTATCATGGCCAGTGGATCCCACTCACTTGATTCTCTGGAGTTGGAGTAAGACTTCCTGGCGAGAGATGAGTCTAAAGTGGAACTCAGGCCTATTGAGTGCGTGGAAGTTAGGGAGAGATGGGGCTGGACCGGTGGGAGAGGAGGTAACCTGAGAGGGATACTGAACAAATATTTCTGCTCAGTATTCACAAAAGAGAAGGGGGAAGTGCCTAATCCAATTAACAGAAGCACTCTTGATCCTAGTCCTTTCACAGAAGAAAGGGTTCTGCAAGAAATCCTAAAACTGAAGGTGGACAAAGCAATGAGTCCTGATGGAATTCACCCCAAAATTCTAAAAGAATTAAGGGAGGAACTAGTGAAACCACTGGCTACTCTTTTTAATAAATCATGGGAGGATGGTGTGGTACCCGAGGACTGGAGGAAGGTGGATGTAATTCCCCTTCACAAAAGTGGGACAAAGACAGAGGCAGGAAACTACAGACCTGTCAGTCTGACCTCTGTGGTAGGGAAAGTGATGGAGTCACTTCTGAAGGAAAGAATAGTTGAGTACCTAGAGGCCAGTGGGGCACAGGACCCAAGGCAGCATGGGTTCACAGCGGGAAGGTCATGTCAGACAAATCTAATAGATTTCTTTGACTGGGTGACCAAAGTAGTAGACCAGAGAGGGGCTGTGGACGTGGCCTACCTAGACTTTAGCAAGGCATTTGACACAGTCCCACACAAAGATTAATAGTCAATTAACCAGCCTGGGAGTGGGTCCCAGGGTGGTAGCCTGGGTAAAACATTGACTGGACAACAGGACACAGAAGGTAATTGTAAATGGAGTCGACTCTGAAGAAAGAGGGGTTACTAGTGGGGTACCGCAGGGTTCAGTATTGGGTCCAGTCCTTTTTAATGTCTTCATCAGTGACATTGCAGAGGGACTGGAAGGAAAAGTATGCCTTTTGCAGATGACACAAAGATCTGCAATAGGGTAGATACACAAGGAGGCGTGGAAAGGATGAAAAGGGACTTGGCAAGGTTGGAGGAATGGTCAGAAGTATGGCAGCTAGGATTCAATGCAAAGAAGTGCAAAATAATGCACCTGGGAAACAAGAACCCAGGGGAAGAATACATAATGGGTGGGAGGTAGTAACAACAACAAAAGGAAAGGGACCTGGGGGTAATCATATCAGATGACCTTAAGGTTAGCAACCAATGTGAGAAGGCAGTAGGGAGGGCTGGGGGTACACTGGGATGTATAGGGAGAGGCATCAGCAGCAGAAAACAAGAAGTTGTTATCCCTCTGTACAGACAGTTGGTGAGACCCCATCTGGAGTACTGCGTCCAGTTCTGGAGACCCCATCTCCGCAAGGACATAGACAGGATAGAGACAGTCCAGAGGAGCGCAACTAAAATGGTGCAGGGTCTGCAAGAGAAGCCATATGAGGAGAGACTAAAGGAGCTTAATATGTATACCCTTGAGGAAAGAAGGGAGAGGGGGGACATGATAGAAACTTTTAAGTACCTCAGTGGAATCAACAAAGTCCAAGAGGATAGCATCTTTCAGAAAAACAGACGTGCAAGAACAAGGGGACACAATTTAAAGATAGAAGGGGGGCGGTTCAGGGGCAATGTGAGGAAGCATTATTTCACAGAGAGGGTAGTGGATGCATGGAACAGCCTTCCTGGGGAGGTTGAGGTGACTAAAACTGTGGGAGAATTCAAGAATGCATGGGACATACATAAGGCTATTCTTGTGGGGGGTAGGAAGAAATAGGCTGTTGGTTAACTAGGACCTGCGGCCTATCCTGTAGGTAGGGAAATGGGCAGACTAGATGGGCCAAGCGGTTCTTATCTGCCGTCAAAGTCTATGTTTCTATGAAATGCCTTATGGGAGAGGTGTGAACTAAATCTAGGCACCAAAGCCCCTTACCAATCAAAAATCTAAGGAGGCTAATGAGCATTACTGTTTTTGTGGGACAGCAAGCATCAACCAATCAGAAGCTGGGATTTTCGGATGAAACCCTTGGGACTATGGGCAGTTTGGGCAGTCTGTTCTGGGCTCTTCTTGAGTCAAGAGGGGCACAGTGCTGTGAGTTGGGGATTCTGGAGGCCTTTTACACAGGGGTCAACCTTAACATTGTTTTACTATCCCAAACACTAGTGAAAATTGACCAGGGCTAGTGCAGCTAACTCTCTACTTGCCCGTATTGACTAGTGCAGATTTTCATGGCTGTTAATGAAGTTAAAAAAGTTTCTACTTTAGCATTCTCTAGTCCTCATGCTAAACTCTTTCAATGTTCCAGATGACCAAGTGTGATTAACAGTTCATTAAGAGCTGCAATTATCTGACAGTTCAAGAGAGGGATCCCGCAAAGACTCAATGTGAGTCATTATCACTCCACTGTTAAGACTTTCAGCTAGTGTCCAGGGTGTGATCAAGGGTAGAGTGCTGTTAAGTCACCAGGTTCCAGTTTTCTGAATGTGTCTATGGTATGTCTAACAATTTGTGCAATATTATTAAGGCCAGTGCCCCTCATTTCTCTACATTTTGAGTGTTTGTATCTAACATTTCAGTGACAAAATACAAAGGTATACAGGATCGGCCCTGCAGGTGGTGGGTTTTATCCCAGCCTCACCATAACTTCCCTCTCCCCTACAAATCTCTTAACTCTGTTCTTTCCCTGGACACCAGTGCAGACCAGACTCCAAAGTGACTTTCAATAGATCCATAGCTGCCATTACTGGCAAGTGTAGGGAGTCCCCAGCTCTTCTAAATGGACCATGCCAGCCATCACCATCCATACAGTTCCACCCTTATCCCACTCAGCATGTCCTTTCAGCCTAAAACAAAGCTTTGGGTCATGTATGGTACAAAAATAAACCTTGATAAAATACATAATTTGAAACCTTGAAATAGGCATTCCTGGGGTGCATAGATCATCCCATACAGAAATAGAAATAGTATAGTGTTATGCCTATGTACTGTTTCCCCTGGGCTGATGAAAGGACAATGTTAAAGAAAAATCTGTTATTGTCGGGGCAGAGCATATTAAAATCAATTCTTTTACAAATAAAAATGTGATAGTTTTCTATTTCCCCCAAGCCTCTTAGGTTTGTCTACCCCCACCTCAAAGAAGCCTTAGATGTGCTCCTGGCTTACTTGAGATTGTACAAAAACTTTCAAAAGTGCAGCTCTCCAGTTGAGTATAGGGTGGGGGGCTGAGAGTGTCCTTCTCTGCCTGACTCTGTTCATTGCCCTGTGGGTGGTGGTGACAGTGTGGTGAGGTGCATGATGATGTCAGCTATTGTGTGCACAGAGCTAGGACTGCTTGATTGAACATTTGCTGCTGTGATATCCTCTCTCTGTTTGGTGTGTGTGTGTGGGTGTGGGGGAGAAAGAGGAAGAGAGGAGGCCATGGTACAAAACAATGGGGGGGGGGGGGGGTTATTTGTCTGTGATGGATGGCATTGCAGTCTGTTTTTCTGCTGGGGAGCTGGAAGCAGTGTGGGAGCAGGATAAATGTACAATAATCAGAGTATTGCTTGGCTTTACTTGCATTGTTTCCTGTATAAGTGATCAACATTTACCATTATAATTAAGGGCTAGTGCAACCATCTGCGGGCTAGTGCAATTTTGAATCAACTTGCCCTGCTGGCTAGTGCAAAAAAAGGTTAAGGTTGACCCCTGCTTTTACAGGACTCGAATGGCTGAATGGCACATAGTTCAAGGGTTTAAAAAAAGATTTGTTTGAAGAAAAGGACTGTGGTGTAACAGTTGAATGGGCAAGGTACTTTGTGAAAGCTCCTGGTGTTAGTGGAGATCGAGTGTTGCAGTGAGCCTGCACCAGTTGGAAGGAGAAAAGCCTGAGCCAGTGAAAAGGGTGGTTTGGAACTGTGTGTGTGTGCCAGAGCTAAAGGTTAGCAGTGTATCTGAATCTGAGGACTTTGGAACAAAAAAAAGGTTTGCCAGTATCCAGCGTCAGGAGGTTGCTATTGTTGCTGAAAGCCAGCTATAGAAAGGCAGAAGTTTGTTCCAGAGACTACAAATCACTAGCCCAAAACCACTGGAAAGGTGGAAATTTGGAGAACTTGTTTGCTGTGTACCGGAGCTGTTTGTTCCTGCCCAGGGGGAAAGTGAAAGCTGAAAGTCATTCACAGCTACAACTGAGAGCCAGGTAGGGAACCTGCAACGCCCTACTGAGTGAGGCAAACTTGGCTGCAGGGGGTCTTGGGTGTGTGCCTGAGTGTTAGGGCACTCTGAATTCATTAGAGGAGCCAGACTGTGGAGTCACTCTTGAGTCTGTGTTCCTTGTGGCCTTGTAGGCCTTGCGTCTGGGCTCTGTGATCGGGCCTGTGGAGCAGGCTGAAGGGGACAAGCTGCAAGAATCTCCAAGCAAGTTGGACGGTGACAAGCTGCAAGAGTCTTCAAGCAAGTCCAAGTGTGATCAGCATTCTTCTGCCCCATCTGCTTGCTGCCCTCAGGGTGGTTGTTTGAGTGATCCCTGGACTGCCAGAAACCTACTGTGCCAGTAGCCAAACCCAGTGTGACAGGATCATGAATAACCCAGGGTTTGCCCTGTCCAAAGGGGAACAAAGTTAAAAATTGTCTGGCATCCTAGAAAGAGCTATTCCAAGGGCCCCAACACAGACCAACCCATGGCATCTAGCAGGCCTGATTTAAACCTGGGTACCCAGTCAGGACATAAGAGGTTTGCACTGGTACCAGTGAGGGTGGGCATTGTTTGTGTTTTTGCCCATGGGCCCTGTTAACCCAAATAACCACATTTTCTTCTCAACAACAATCCTGTTTCCAGTACCCCCGTCTTAGCCCTTCCCCCTAAAATAAAGCTGTGGTTTGTTTGTTATAATTCCTGTGTTGTGGGCAATTTATTGGTATTAGCTGCTAAGTATACATGTATGTGTTTCACAGTATTGGTACACAACATGGTATCCAGTGTGTGGGGTGACTGGAAGGGGAGGTGAATAGGTATAGCATCTCAGGGGGTTGTACCAATCAATCAGACACCTGGCCCACTGCTACTTTACTCTTGGTGGAAGCACTGTGCTACTTTATTTCCATTCTGGGATAGAACCCCCAAACACCATCGCAACAGAACCCAGTCCCCTTAACCTTTGTGGCAGTCAACCTTTGTGTAGCCCACTGGCACACGGTGCCTTGGCTACATCTTTGGAGGCACCACTGGGATCTTCTGTTCACCAGTCATGCCCACCAGGGATGCCACCTGTGAAAAGACCACTATTTTATTTATTTATTTATTTAGACAGCAGTTTGGAAAACCTTTGAGCCATAGGCTCATTTACAAAGGTACCTTGTCACAGTAAGACAAACGAAAAGACAGTTTAACACAGTATAACAGTAACTTAAGACAGCAATAAGTACGTAGATACAAACAAGCAGAAGCAGATACAAAGGGGCCCAGGCCAGGAAGAACAATTGCCGGGGAAACCAGGTCAGGAGACAAAAGACAAATGGAAGGAGGAGATAGGGACTTGTGAGGGGAGTCAAAGAAGTGGCAAAAGTCATGGAGTGGAAAGGAGAGAACAGGTTACTATGAAGAGAGAGGGAGCGGGCATTTGTGAAGGGCCTTCAGAAAATAGTTGTGCACTGCTAGAGAGGAAGAAGGTAGAGGAGGGAAATGATGAAATTAGAGGAGTAATTGATAAATGCCTGGACCAAGCTGGAGCGGGGGGAAGTTCTGCTGGGAGAATTGCAACAGGGGTAAAAGGGGGAAATAATGTACAGGAGGAAGAAGAGGAGCTGGAAATGAGAGAGGGAGATGAATGGAAGCAAGCAGGGAGTAAGAGGGGTGGAATCTTAGTGCTGGGGGCTCAATACTAAGAGGAGTTAGGTGGGGTAGCAAGGAGGAGAGGCATAGTCGCATTTGGGTGGAGGCCATGCCAGGAATGACAGCGGAAAGGGTGGGACAGTCTGTTCTGAAATATGCTAGAAGGGGTAGGGACAAGCCTCATTTAATTATACATCTTGGGACAAACGACCTGGCTGTCAAGACAGTAGATACAGTCCAGAGGAGGTTTGAGGAACTAGCACAATTATGTGAGGGGGCACGAAGATCAGTAACTTTTTCAGAGATACTTCCGGTGCCAAAGGCAAGCACAACAAGAAAGCTGAGAATAGAGGAATTTAACAGATGGCTAAGAACCTGGTGTTGTGCTAAAGGGTATGGGCTGTTGGGGGGTGGGGAGGGACCTAGGAGGACAGTAGTCTCTATGCCAAGGACAGATTACACTTGAGTGAGGAGGGAAAGACAGTGTTGAAACAGAGGATGGAGGAGTACATAGAGGAAGTTGGGAATTTAAACTAGGAGTGGGGGTGGCAGTTGGGAAAGAGATATGCAGAGACCACAGGTTGGGAACCATATGAGCTTACCCCCCATAACAGTGACAAAGGACAAATGGCAACTACTGTTGGTGATGCTAGGAAAGGAGGGCAGGATGGGAGGGGGGGGAAAGGGTGGAAGGTGGTTACCATTAATGCTAGGAGCCTTGGGAGGAAAACTGCAGAGCTACAGGTTCTCATGGCAGAGGGAGAGGTGGACATTGCAGCCATCACGGAAACATGGGTCACCCAATACAATGACTGGGACCCGTCTGTACCAGGGTACAGGTTATTTCGTAGGGACAGGGTGATTGGGAAAGGAGGGGTGGCACTATATGTGAAGGAAGGACTGAAGTGTGTAAGGGAGGACGGGGAGGAGGGTAGTATGGAGTCACTTTGGATGCAAATCCAGGATTCCAAGAATAGGATTCTTAGAATGGGAGTGGTGTACAGGCCACCATTTCAGACGGAGGAGTTAAACAGGGAACTAGCGGGACAGATCAGGAGGACCTGCGAGAAGGGTAGTGTGGTGATTGTGGGGGACTTCAACATGCCAGGAGTGGACTGGAGCACCCCAACAACCAGGAACAGAAGGGAGCAGGTACTGCTGGATGCCTTCCAGGACAGCTTCCTGCTGCAAATGGTCAGTGAACCAACCAGGTTAGGGAATACCCTTGACCTTGTGCTGGCAAATTGGGACTTTGTGAGAGAACTTACAGTGGAGGAGGAACCACTGTCAGGGAGTGACCACCACTCAGTATGGCTCACATTGGATATGGGCAAGGAACGAGTGGAATCTGGCACAATAGTGCTGGACTTTAGGAGGGCCGACTTTGGGAGGATGGGGGAAGTGGTAAAAGGGTACCTGGCCAGAATTCAATCTAGTATATACACTAACCAGAGGTGGGAGCTCATAAAGCTGGAGATAGTGGAGGCAACCAAAACCTGCTGCAAAGCCCAGAGCAAGAAGGCTAGGGCTAAGAAACCGATCTGGTTGAGCAAGGAGGTCATGGAAAAGGTAAGGAGGAAAAAAGCTGCCTTTAGGAAGTACAAGTAAACAGGGAAGGGGGAGGACAGGGAGGAGTACTTGACAGAATCGAAGGAGGTAACAAGGGCAGTAAGGGGAGCCAAAGCATCTACGGAACTCAGGCTGGCACAAGGCATTAAGAAGGGGGAGAAGGACTTCTTTAAGTACATCAGGGAGAAAAGTTGCTGTAAGGACCACATAGTAAGGATTAGGAAGGAGGGGGGTTGGGTGGAAGCAGGGTGCGATAAGGCAGAAGCACTAAATGAGTACTTCTGCTCAGTATTTACTAAAGAGAAGAGGGGGGTGACACCCAAGGTAGGAGAAATGGCAGAAGCAGGGTGGGAAGTGGTGACAGATGGGGAAATCATGGAGAGCAGAGTTCGAGAGGGTTTGAAGGCACTGAGGGTGGACAAGGCGCCAGGCCCAGATGGCATCCACCCCAGGCTACTGAAGGAGCTGGCAGAGGTCCTTGCAGGACCTTTGGCAGACCTATTTAATGCCTCACTACATTCGGGGTGTGTACCTCAGGACTGGAGGATGGCTCATGTGGTGCCCCTCCACAAGAGTGGCCCCAAGGATGAACCGGGAAACTACAGACCAGTGAGCCTCACATCCATCGTGGGTAAGCTAATGGAGACTATCCTGAAGGAGAGGCTGGTGGCCCTCCTAGAGGCCAAAGGACTACAAGACAGCAGACAGCATGGCTTCATACGTGGCAGACCCTGTCAAACCAACCTGGTTGAGTTCTATGACTGGGTAACTAGGCAACTGGACAGGGGCCATGCAGTGGATGTCCTGTATCTGGACTTCAGTAAGGCATTCAACTCAGTGCCACATGGAAGGCTGGGAAGGAAGTTAGTAGGCACAGGGGCGGGTGCAAAGCTGGTGAGATGGGTAGGAAACTGGCTGCAGGGAAGGCAACAGAGGGTGGTGGTGGGTGGGGAGCTCTCACACCGAAGGGCAGTGACGAGCGGTGTTCCACAGGGCTCGGTGTTGGGACCAGTGTTGTTTGGGATATTCATTGCAGACATATCATGGGACATCATGAGCAAGATCAGTCTGTTTGCTGATGATACCAAGGTAGGCGCGGTGGTGGATGACCTAGGGGGATGGCAGGGGTTGCAGGATGATCTGGCAAAGCTTGAAACCTGGTCAGACACCTGGCAACTGGGCTTTAATGCCAAAAAGTGCAAGGTGCTGCATTTTGGGATGAAGAACCCAAGGAGGAGTTACCAGCTGGGGGAGTGCAACTAGCCCAGACAGAGGAGGAGAAGAATCTGGGTGTGCTCGTTACAGGGTCAATGAACAACTTGGCACAATGTAGGAAGGCAGCTGCAAAGGCCAACAAAATGCTGGGTTGTATTGCAAGGGGTATATCCTCGAGGAGGGAGGAGGTGATTCTGCCACTGTATAGGTCATTAGTTAGACCACACCTGGAGTACTGCGTGCAGTACTGGCGTCCGTATCTGAAGAGGGACATTAAGTTACTGGAGGGGGTGCTGCGCAGAGCAACAAAGATGATTAAGGGGCTGGGGGACTTATCATACGAGAGGAGGTTGAAGGAGTCGAACATGTACTCACTGGAGGAGAGGAGAGACAGGGGTGACATGATGGAAACCTTTAAATACGTGAAAGGAATAAACAAGACAGGTACAGAGGGGCTGTTCAAAGTAAGGGAGAGGAGGGACACCAGGGGCCATGATATGAGACTGGAGCGAGGAAGGTTCAGGAGGGAGATGAGGAGATACTTTTTTACAGAGAGGGTGGTGGCTGGGTGGAATGCGTTACCTGCTGAAGTGGTGTGCAGTAGAACAGTGGACTGCTTCAAATGAGGATGGGACAGGACAAGGGGGAGGGTTAATGAAGGGGAAATGTGGAAGGGAGGGGCAGCTGCAGAATAAGGGGTGCTAGCTGCACATTCGAGCAGACTTGATAGACCTCTAGGCCTTTATCTGCTGGCAAATTTCGTATGTTCGTATGTTCATAAGCTGGTACAGGTAGGATTGATGCAAACAATATCAGAGTTATGTTGTTCTTAAGCAGCTTAGTAATAAGCTTTGTCATAAGTACTGAGTACGGCTTTGACTAGTGGCAATTACAGCTTCGGGTGTTAACAAGGTGGTCCCGTAAGGACGTTTTGAACCACGATATAGTGGGAGCTTCAGAGATGGAGGGGGGCAGCATGTTGAACCAGGAGGGGGCCCTAAAGCTGAAGGCTTTTTGGCCGTGAGAGGTCCTAGCTCTAGGGATAACAAGAGAGGTTTTCCCAGAGGTCCGAGTATGAACTAGTGGAACAGAGCGGCGGATAGTGGTGGTCAATCCTGGTGGGGATAGCCCAAGGAGGGTCTTTTTTGTAAGGGTACAGGTCAGATATTTGAGGCACTCATCAAGATCAAGTACCAGCACTTTAGCGTACGGTAGACAGGTGTGTGTTAGCCTAGGTTGCTGATAATTAACCTGCAGGCCTTATTCAGAATAGTGCGAATTTATGGGGGCGGTCTGATCAGCAGCACCATACACCGGCAGTTCATAGTCCACTAGGGACAGGATAGAGGAGGTGACTGCAAGTCGAAGAGCCTCCGGGGGGGGAGGCAGTGTTTATAGCGATGTAAGATGCCCAATCGGATATTAGTGGCAGTGGCTAGGGCAGCGATGTGTCCATGGAAGGAGAGAGAGGGGTCAAAATGGATCCCTAGGTATTTATAGGAGCAAACTTGTTCGAGTGGGAAAGAGGACCCACAGTGAATGAGGAGTTTGAAGTTGCAAGACTTGTTTTGAGGATGAGTGAAAAACATGATTTTTGTTTTTTTAAGATTTATCACCAGTCTATGTTCCTTGAACCAGCCCTCGGCTTCAGCGAAGGACTTCTGCAGTGAGTCCTGGAGGGCAATAGGGTTACGACTTGAGGCAAAGATGACCGCATCATCAGCGTACAATAGTATGTTCCCAGAGCAAGAGCGTGGAAGGGTGTTAAGGTAAAGGGAGAAGAGTAAGGGGCCCAGAATGGAGCCCTGGGGAACCCCAGAAAAGAAGGGACAGGTGTCTGAGTAGGTCCCATTAATTTTTACATGCTGTGAGCGGTCAGACAGATAACTGGTGCACCAGGAGACAGGCCCAGCAGCAAAACCAGAGAGACTAAGGGCATCAAGAAGGAGGGGGTGGGGGACAGTGTCGAAAGCTTTAGAGAGGTCTATGAAGACTGCACCAGACAGAGAACCAGTGTCTAAGGAGGAGTGGAGAAAGTTGGAGAACTCTAGGAGGGCTGTGCTGGTACTGTGGCCCGCTCTGAAACCATGCTGCTCAGGACAGAGGACATTGTAGGTGGAGAGGTAGTCTGAGATTTGAGAGGCCACCACTTTTTCCAAGGCCTTGGAGAGAGGAGAGAGAATGGAGATTGGCCGATAGTTTCCAGCCACAGACCGATCACCACCCTTAAAGATAGGGGTGACAGTGGCGATTTTCCAGGCAGTTGGAACCTTCCCCAGGCAAAGAGAGTGGTTGATGAGGCATGTGATCGGGGTAAGGACTGTGTCTAAGACCAGCCTAAGGATACACGGATCCAGGGTGTCACTTCCCATACTATTACTCTTGAGGGCAGTGACAAGGTGCGGCCTAAGTTCTTGGGCAGAAACACGGTGGAGGAGAAAATAAGGGTGAGAAAGATTTACGGCAGGTGCTAGGGGATGAGGGTCAAAAAAATTAGTAGGGAGGATAGGGCTAAGGTCAGTGAATGAGGTGTTGAGGTGGTTGACTATAAGGGCTGGGTCTGAGGAGATCACGCCATTAATGTTGATCTGGGAGGGTGGGGGGTGTGCATTCCCATTTAACTGTTTAATGTTATCCCAGAAGGTTCTGGGGTTCCCCCATGAGGCAGTGAGCGAGGACCGATAGTGCTCAGACTTGGCCTTTCTGATGGCCCGAGTGCACTTGTTTCAGGCGGCAGCATATAACTGCCTGTCACTGGGCCGGCCAGTCTCAATGGCACGGTGCCATAGGTTGTCCCTATGTTTGAGTTGGTGGATCAAAGCTGGGGTTATCCAGGGGGCATTCTGCCTTTTAGAACGGCAGGTCGACATTGGGGCAAAGATATCACAGGCATTATTAAAAGTCTGGGTAAAGAAGGAGAGGGCTGTGTCAATGTCAGGAGTTGCCTGAATAGGAGACCAGTCAATTTGGCACAGAAGTTCCTTAAGTTTTATCAGTCCACCAGGTATTAGGCGCCGCCGGCATGTGGACTGTGCTATGGGTTTGGGGACTGAGGATGACCAGTGGAATAGAATGGGGGAGTGATCGCTGAGAGAGTCTGGGAGGATTTGTACATTGCGGATCCGATTAGGGCGGTTGGTGAGTACCACATCAAGCAGGGTACTGGAGCCTCTCTTGGGGTTAGTCCTAGTAGGGTGAGTAACTAGTTGCGTTAAGTCTATTGCAGAAAAGGAGTCACGGGTAGAGGAGGAGGAGGGGCTGAGCCAGTTGACATTTAAGTCACCCACCAGAATTTGGTCAGCGGAAGGAGGTAGTGAGGAAAATTATTCTGTAAGAGAAGCAATGGCCTGCGTTTGGTCCCTGGAGGGCACGTATGCAGTAGTCAGATAAAGGGGTTCCTTTAAAGGGTCAGGGGTTAGTTTCAGCGTAAGACCCTGGGCCCTGGAGTCAAGGATTGGAGCAGGCAGGGCTAGTACGGGGAGAGATTCCTTGACATAAATAGCGCAGGCGCCGCCCCATCTCCCAGCACGGTCAGACCAGAAGAGGGTGAAATCTGGAAGGGAGACTAGGGAGTCAGGGGAGGATTTCGACAGCCAAGTCTCAACCAGAGTGATGACATCAGGGTTTATTGATGTGACCAGGCATTGTAGTGAGTCAAACTTTTTTAAGAGGCTACAGATATTCATGGAGATCATGTATAGGCCTGCGGTGCTAGTCAGGGAGCTCCTGGGAACCGGGCCAGGGTTTGGATGAATGTTCCCTGACAGGAGTAGTAGCATGACTAACACCCTGGCTGGGAGATAGTGAAAGGTTTTCCTACGATTGACATGAGAGGGGGGGAAGGGAGGTTAAGGGAGCAGGGGGTGGGCAGGGTGGTACAGGAAGGGAAAGCAAGAATAAGAAGACACCCAAATGTGCCTGAGGCGAGGAGGAAGCTAGTGGGAGGGCAGGGAGGACCGAGACACACAGAGGTCCCATGGGGCATGAGAGCAGGCTCAGGAGCATGGGGAGGGAGGGGTGCTAGGGCACAGTGCGGAGTAGCAGATGGGTAAGTGGGCAAGTGCACTGCTAGTGGAGATAGGCACAGGCAGAGCATGAGGCAGGGCCAATACATTGTGGTGAGCATGATCCAAGGGAAGTAGTACTGTACAGGTAGGAGTAGGAAGTAGCAAGGGAGCATAGGTCCCTCTAGTGGCCAGCAGGTATAACCTGCAAATGGGAAAGTGGGGAGATCGGTTCTGGGCAACAGGACATGATGTCACAGGACATGATGTCACTGGGGTGGATCCTTAAATTGACCGCCGCCCCTGGGTGGGTGGGTGGTTGGGGCGGGCGGGGGCAGGCAGTAGCAGGCGTCGTCGAACTAGCACCCCTGCAGGCGTCCAGATGAAGAGAAGAGGCTCTTTACCTCGAAAATAATCAGGCTGGAAATTCGGCTTCCTCAGCTCCTCAGGTGAGCTGCTTGTGTTGCTTGTTCGTCCTGAGTGCCTGCCGCGGTCTGCAGTGAGCTTGGGGGGAGGGGGGCCGGCCTATGTAGTGGAGAAAACAAAGCCTCTCATTACTATGCAGCAGGAAAAATATTGTGACTTACACAAAGGGGCTCCACTCTAAACAAACAGGGCTATTCCAAAATGGGGTCACAATAGGACCCAGCTATTCTAATACCTTCAGTTACAAAGCACAATTAGATCCAATACCACAATATTAAACAAGTCTGCTCTGTATTAGCAGCTTAGTTTATCTGGCTTTAAGGTATAATCAGCGAGGCAACTCGAGGGCACCCAGTGTTTCCCTAGCTTTACACTTCAGCATTAGTAGCACAAAGAAAAGTAAAAAACAAGCCCACCCAGCGGTGAACAGGGAACAAAGTTCATAAAATATAAATGTTCATCAGGTAGCACCCCCCTGCAGGCGTCCAGACGAAGAGAAGAGGCTCTCTTTACCTCGAAAGTAATCAGGCTGGAAATTCAGCTTCCTCAGCTCCTCAGGTGAGCTGCTTGTGTTGCTTGTTTGTCCCGAGTGCCTGCCGCAGTCGGCAGTGAGCTTGGAAGGGGGGGGGCCGGCCTCAACAGTAATCAGGCTGGAAATTTGGCTTCCTCAGCTCCTCAGGTGAGCTGCTTGTGTTGCTTGTTCGTCCCGAGTGCCTGCCACGGTCGGCAGTGAGCTTGGGGGGGCTGGCCTCGAAAGTAATCAGGCTGGAAATTCGGCTTCCTCAGCTCCTCAGGTGAGCTGCTTGTGTTGCTTGTTTGTCCCGAGTGCCTGCAGCGGTCAGCAGTGAGCTTGGGGGGGGCCAGCCTCGAAAGTAATCAGGCTGGAAATTCGGCTTCCTCAGCTCCTCAGGTGAGCTGCTTGTGTTGCTTGTTCATCCCGAGTGCCTGCCGCAGTCGGCACTATTGTTTCCCACAACCACGGTTCAACCCCCTCCAGCCCCAAAATCAAGGTTAAAGAGTCAGATAAGGTAAAATTGGTTGAGTGAAGTGGAGAGTAGAAGATGGACCCCCAGAAATCCCTCCTACTCCTGGGGGTACCCCCCCAAGTTAGAAACAGAGACAATAAAGGGGCATCTGTCTACCATAAAGGGGCTGGATCAAGTGATGGTTCAGGGTCAAATGTTAGACTCGTTACAGGGACATTGACTGTGTTGATTGGATGTAAAAATGCTATAGAAGCCACCTGGGTACCTGAGACTTTAGTTCCAGAGAGGTTATCGGAAGCATGGCCCATTGAAACCATGATTAGTGTAGTTCCCCTGGGGGAGGGTGTGCCTGAGCCTATACTAACCCCCTCCTGGTGAGCGGCTCCAGCTCAGTTATGTGCCCTACCTTTCAGATTTGTATAGTGAGCTGAGGATGTTTTCTGGGATGAAGCCCACCCCAGTGGGGGAGGAGGATTATGAGTCATGGGTTAATTATGTGATCCCCTGTTGCAGAACTGGTAGTGCACCGAAGAGGAAAAATGTAAAGGGTTAACTGAAAGTCTGAAGGGTCCTGCCCTCAATGCTATCTGGTCCTTGAGGGCCACTGACCCAGAGGCCAATGTTGAAGATTATATTGCTGCCTTGGACAGTGCGTTCAGTAGCACTGAGTCCAGTGAGGACTTGTGGTGGGGTTTTAGGTCAACCCGGCAGCAACGGGGGGAAGCCCTTTCAGAGTATATTCAAAGGTTGGAGAGGGCTCTACAAAAGGTGTACTGTAAAGGCGGGGTGTAGTCTACTGACCTGAACAAAATGCGTTTAGAACAAGTGCTGAGGGGTGCCAAGAACTCTGAGTTGTTACAATTAAAGTTAGGTCTAAAGGACAAGTTGGGTGATCCCCCCCCCCCAGGTCCTCCTCTGGGAGGTGAGGGAGGTGGAGGAACAAGATGCTTACTGGGGGTCCAGACCCACTATAGTGGCTGCTACCCAGGTTATTGAGGATACTCCACCCATTGAGACTTCTGAGCTTAATGCGCTTCTCAAGGAACATAGGGAAGCACTTGGCATGACTACTTCTGGCTTTAATAGAAATTCTGATACCCCTCCTAGTCCGTCTACTCAGTTAGCCCCAGCCAACCTCCCAGTGATGGGTCTGGGAGTACAGGCCCAGGTGCCGCCATGGCTCCCTCTGTTGAAACCTGCCTCCATGAACTCTGTCAGGCTGTCAGCAAACTTAAAAATCAGGGGTTGCAAAGGCAGGGAGAATCAGAGCAAAGTGGTTATGGCCCAAGTGATTGCCCCGGTTCCCCCAGTGTATCACGGGCAACCCAGTCACCAAGACCCCTGGCCCGATGATGAACTTTCCTACCCAGCCAGACAAAGTTGAGGGGACTTGTATTGCTGTAGGTGTGGGAGGGATGGACATCTCTGCAGAGAATGATGATCACGTGAAGATCCAGCTCGAGTGAGGGACCGTCTGTTGGCGGAGAAGCACCAGTGCCAGGGAACTTCAATGGGGCCTGGTAAGGGAGCCCCTGCCAATCCCAGCTCCACGGTGTATGTGAGAATATCTGCTGCAAAAGTCACTAAGCCCTCCTTACTAGATACAGACAAGCTGGTGGGACCATCTACCAAGACTACCATCACCATAAATGGGGTGTCCACTCATGAAACATAGAAGCACAGAAGTTGACAGCAGAAAAGGACTGCAAGACCCATCCAGTCTGCCCATTTTACCAATTTCCTCCTGCTACCTCTACTAGGTCAGTGGCCTCAGCTATGCCCCCCTCATATGTATGATTCCCTTGTACCTATCCCATGCCCTCTTTGATTCCCTCCACTGTACGTGCTGCCACTGCCTCCTGAGGCAAGGTGTTCCACGCATCCACCAACCTCTCTGTAAAAAATAACTTTCTCAGGTTACCCCTTATGCGACCCCTCTCTAATTTCATGTCATGCCCTCTAGTTCTATTGTACTTTTTATATTGGAAGATGCTATCCCCTTCCACCTTATTTATGCCCTTAAGACATTTGAAAGTCTCAATCATGTCCCCCCTCTCCCGTCTCTGTTCCAATGTGTACATATTGAGGTCCCTAAGTCTATCCCCATATGCCTTGTCGTGCAGACCCTACAACTTCTTAGCTTCCCTCGTCTGCACTGTTTCCATCCCTGTCAATATCTTTACACAACTGCAGCCTCCAGAACTGCACACAATACTCTAGCTGAGGCCTAACCAGTGTTTTGTACAGTGGGATCACCACATCCCTCCTACAGCTTGTAATACCTCTCCCTATACACCCTAACATCCCACTAGCCTTCCCAGCTGCTTTTGCAGTCTGTTTGGTGGATTTCAGGTCATCTGATATAATGACCCCCAAATCCCTCTCCTCCGTGGTGACCATCAACAACTCACCCCCCAACATGTAACTCCCCCTAGGGTTTCTGTTCCCCATGTGCATGATCTTGCACTTCTTCATGTTAAACCTTAACTGCCATACCTCAGACCATTTCTCCAGCTTTTCCAGGTCTCTCTTCATTCTCTCTGTGCCCCCTGGAGTATCTACTCTGTTGCAGATCTTGGTGTCATCTACAGACAGGCATACTTTTCCCTCTAGACCTTCTGCTACATCTGCAATGAAGACATTGAAGAGGACTGCTCCCAGGACTGACTCCTGTGGTACACCACTGGTGACTCCCAATTCTTCCGACTGTGTGCCATTTACAACCACCCTCTGCCTTCTGTCCACTAACCAGTTTCGACCCAGTTCACCACCCTGTGTCCCACTCCTAGACTCTTCAGCTTGTTTACAAGTTATCTATGTGGGACTGTGTCGAAGGCCTTGCTGAAATCAAGGTAGGCAATATCCACCACCCCTCCCTGGTCCACCACCTTGGTCACCCAGTCAAAGAAATCTATCAGATTTGTTTGACAGGACCTTCCTGCCTTAAACCCATGCTGTCTGGGTCCTGAATTCCAGTGAATACCAGGTGATCCACAATATGTTCCCTAAGCAGTGTCTCCATGATCTTCCTCACTATTGAGGTGAGACTCACTGGCCTGTAATTCACTGCATCCTCCTTGCTACCACTGTTGTGAAGAGGGACCACATTTGCCCTTCTCCAGTCCTGCAGGACCAACCTCTATGTTCAGCAACATGCTGAATAGGGCTGCCAAAGGTACTGCCAGCTCCATCCTCAGTTCCTTTAGGATCCTTGGATATACTCTGTCTGGCCCCATTGCTTTGTCCACCTTTAGTTTTGTAAATTCCTTTAGGACCCTCTGTACTGTAAACATTGTGAAACTCAATTCTTCCCCCTCTGCACATCTGTTTTCCATTTGCAGTCCCTGCCCTGCTCCCTCTCTAGTAAAGACTAAGCAAAAGTACCTGTTAGGGACTGTAGCCTTCTCTAGGTCCCCTTCTTCCCTCTCTTCATTGTCCCCTTTGAGTCTGACTATACCCCCTTTGGACTGTCTCCTCTCACTGACGTACCTAAAGAATGTCTTGTCCTCTTTCCTCACTGATTGTGATAACCCTTCTTCTGTCTGTGCTTTAGCACTTCTCACCACTGCTCCTGCCTCTCTCTGACATCTTTAGTACTCTTCTCTGTTCCTATCCTCTTGTGTCCCCTTGTATTTTCAGAAGGCTACCCTCTTGGCCCTGATTTTATCTGCCACCACCTTAGAAAGCCAGAGTGCCTTTCTTCTTCTCTTGCCCTTACTCTTCACCCTCACACAGTGATTGATAACCCTGACAATGGACTCCTTAATGCGTGCCCATTGCCCCTCCATGTCCCCCCTTAGCCAACTTCTCTTTAACCCTCCTTCCCATCTCTGCAAAGTCAGCGCCATTGAAATCTAGGATTTTAGCTTTTGTACTATATGTGTGGCCTGTATTTCTGTGTCCAACTTGAACCAAACCATGTGATGGTCGCTGGACCCCAGGTCCCCTTCACCTGGAGATCCATGATCCTGCCTCCATTGGTGAGCACTAGGTCGTGGATATTCCTGTCCCTGGTGGGCTTCTGTACCAGTTGTCTTAGGCCTGCTTCCTGTAGGCACTCCACAATTTTCTTGGTCCTGCTCAAGGCCCCTGTTGGGTTGGACCAGTCTGCATCAGGCTTATTGAAATCTGCCATAAGCAGAACCTCCCCCTTATCCATCATGTTGTATATTGACTCCAGCATTAACTTGTCCATCCCCTGCTCCTGAGCTGGTGGCCTGTAAATTAATCCTGTTCTAACAGACACTCCATTACCCGGCTAAAGGGTGACCCACAACTCCTCTGTCTCATTTTTGGCCTGTAGTGCTGTCGCCTTGATTATCTCTTTGATATAAAATGCCACCCCTCCCCTCTTCCTTCCATCCCTCTGTCTCCTGTACAAGGCATACAGAAACACAGAAACATAGAATATGATGGCAGATAGAGACCAACTGGTCCACCTAGTCCGCCCATTTCCCTACTTGGTTTGGCAATCCCTACCCTTATCTGGACTGCCGTTTCTCCGCTGTGCTGCACAGCAGGGTGCCTTTATGATTATCCCATGCACTTTTGAATTCCTGTGCTGTTTTTGCTTCCACCACCTCTGCTGGTAGGCTGTTCCATGGATACACCACCCTCTCTGTGAAAAAATACTTCCTAGCATTCCCCCTAAGCCTCCCTCCCTCCAGCCTCATGTTATGTCCCCTTGTTCTTGAGCACTTTCTTCTCTGAAATATGCTCCCCTCCTGTACCCTGTTTATTCCTCTAAGGTATTTGAAAGTTTATATCATATCCCCTCTCTCCCTTCTTCCTTCCAGTAAATAGATGTTCAGTTCCCTGAATCTTTCCTCATAAGGCTTGTGGTGCAGTGCATGTATCATTTTTCTTGTTCTTCTCTGGACTGCTTCCATTCTGTCTATGTCCTTCCTGAGATGCAGTCTCCAGAATTGGACACAGAGTCCAATGTCCTGGTATAGTTGTGTCCCATGAGTGGTTATTAGTGTACCACGTCTTTGTTATGGCCATTATGTCTATGTCAGTCTCCCCCACTAAAGCCACTAGATCAGGGAGTTTGTTTCCCAGACTTTGGGCATTCATATGCAATACATTCCAAATCTTGTTCCTGGTCCCTCTGCCATTATTTTTGTTCTTGTCCCATTGTTCTTGACCTGCATCTGTAACTACTCTCTCCCTCCCTCTGTTTCCCATTGGCCCCTTACCCTGTCCCTGTTTTCTATCCATATTCGCTAAACTCTTGTCCTTCCTTTTCCCAGTGCTGACATTACCAATCTGAGGGGCTAGACTGTATTGCTTCCATTCCCTCTGATAGCCCCCCCCAGCTAGTTTAAAAGCCCAGCAAGGAAGCACCTAAACTTTTCATTGAGGACTGCCATCCCCTGCCTGGATAGATGCAGACCGTCCCTATACAGCTGTGCATCTGACCAGGTGGATCCCCAGTCCCCAATGTAGCCAAAGCCCTTATCCTTGCACCATCCCTTCAACCATTCATTGAATTGGCTGATGTGCTGATTCTTTGCATCCCCCTTCACCCTGACTGGTAGGACCTCAGAGAAAATCACCATTTTTACGACCCCCTCCAGCTGACTACCCAGGACCCTGAAGTCATCCTGTACTGTCTGTACATTAACACCCTTCATTGTCCAAGTTGTTAGTCCTGAGGTGGACAATGACATGTACCCCTCCCCCTCCTTGCCACTGCCTTGGCGATACTGTGGATTAGCGACATGTCCCTCTGAGCAGTGGTCCCTGGCAGACACTTTACCTCCCTTTCTATATCCCCATCTATTCCCAACACCATATCCTTAACAGCTGAGTCTGCCACCAGGAGAAGCTTTCTCCTTCTCTGGGGTCCTCTGGCTCTGCCCCTTTGCCCTCCCTCTGGTGGTCCCACACCTCTTCTCTGGTATTAGCCCTGGGCCCCCTCTCGAGGGCATCCCGTTCCATGAGAACAACAAATTTGTTCTCCAGCAGGACCATTTGAGGAATGTGCTCATGAGTCACCCTCCTTGTTCTTCTGAGCCCAATGTAGTCCACCCATGCCTGTGCCTTGGAATCAGCTGTGGCAATGGCTGGGGATACTGTGGCCCCTGGGTGCAAATTAAGGTCTCCAGCACTTCTGCCAGCTCATCCCAGAGTCTGTCCACCTCCTGTTGCATCCCAGAGAGGTGCCTACAAATAGGGAAGCACCTCAGCATCCAGAAAGCACTCCTGAACACTGCTGCACCACACACATTGCACTGCATCATTTCTACTGTTATTCGTACTGCCTCTTAGTACTCCCCTTTATTTGCTATTTGTTTACTTATTTGCTTATGGTTTAACCTCAGCTGTCACTGGTCCTTGGTTTCCTGTTTCTACTTTTATTCTTTTTTGACTACTTGTAGGTTACGACCCTGCTACCTGTGTCCCAGCAGGAAGTGACATGAAGGCCCAGATGAATAAAGGTAGGCACTGCTTTGGGGTGGGTGGGTTGAGGAGTGGGTGGGACTAAGACCCATCTTAGACAGCGGCTCCCAGGTGACCATCATCTTTAAACCCTGGTATGACCAACACCTGTCCCACCTTGAACTGCAACTGCTGTGTGGGACCTTAGCGACAAATCCTATCCTTACCTGGGTTACGTTAAAGTGTGGATGGCTTTCCCATCTAAGGTGACCAGAGTGGGAGACACAGTCGAGACCCTGGCTCTAATCTGCCCAGAAACTGGAAGAGGTGGTGGGGTACCTGTGCTGGTGGGTACAAATGCCCACATGTTTGGATGGTTGGCACAGCTCTGCCAGGCTCGGGAGGCTGAGCAGAAGGGGAAGGCCCTGCCCATTTGCCCAGTGGTAAGGAAAGCTTACAGGAAGCAAGTACAGACTTTGGCTGAAGATCAGGATGAGCCGGTGGCTGTAGTTTGGAGGCGGGATGTGAAGAAAATAGTACTGTCCCCTAATGCCTTGTATGATATTAGTGGCATGGTGCAGTTGAAGAAGGAGATGAAGAACAAGATCCTTATGTTGGATGCCCCCAACGAGCATGGATTGCCGGCCAGCCTGCTTGTAAAGCTTAGTGTCTTACCCGCCAGAGCCCAAGCCTATGTCAGGAGGGTCACTGTGCAAGTGAAGAATGTGACAGACTGGGAAGTGATTGTCAGGAAGAGGCGTACTTTAGCCCAGGTATATTGTGTGGATACAGCAGTGCAGCCAGCTTTCTCCAGAGAAGGTGCCCAGCCTGGTATTGATCCTAGTTTATTTGACCTTAGTAACTCCCCCATCCCAGAGGACTGGAAGGTTCAGATTCAACAAAAACTGTTGAGAAGGACTAATGTGTTTTCCCTGCATGAGTGGGATATTGGCTCCATGACAGGGGGAGCAGCACCATGTACTGCTCACTGATCAGCGCCCATTTAGGGAGGGGTCTTGACGTTTAGCCCCAGCAGTTATTGATGATGTGAGGTGGCATCTCCAAGAATTGTTGGCCGTGGACATTATTCTGGAGTCCAGGAGCCCATATGCCTTACCCAAAGTGATGGTGAGGAAGAAAAGCGGGGCTGTACAGATGTGTGTGGATTATCAGACACTGAACAAGCAGATTATACCTGACCAATACACGATGCCCTGGATTGTTTGAATGACAGCAAATGGTTCTTGGTATTGGACCTGAGGAGCAGGTACTACCAGATCTCCATGGCCCCGCAGGATTGAGAAAAGAGTAAAGACTGCTTTCATATGCCCCCTCAGGTTCTAAGAGTTTTTTCAGATGCCCCAGGGCATTTCTGGCGTGCCCTGCTACCTTCCAGTGCCTTATGGAGAGGGCCATCGGGGATATGAAACTGCTGGAATGCCTAGTGTATCTAGACGATATAACAGTCTTTGGGAAAACCCTCGAAGAACACGAGGCGAAGTTATTGAAGGTATTGAATCATTTGGAAGAGTTTGGTTTAAAGCTGTCTATCGATATGTGCCAGTTCTTTCATGCCTCTGTCAAGTATGCCAGCCCAAGGAATCAACAGCCCAACAGCTTAATCAGGTTCAAGGTCAGTTGGCATTTATCTGTATCCCCCTTCCCCGGATCGTGCCTGAAAATAGGCAGGATTTGTCCAGTGCACTTACCTGGTCAACAAAAACTAAATAAATAAATCCAAATGGACCCCAGCAAGGTCAAGGCGCTCGCCACCTGGCCTAGGCCCCAGAATCTAAAAGAGTTACAGCACCTGTTGGGTTTCTATGGGTATTACCGAAGATTTGTCATGGATTATACTTGGGTAGTTAGACAGCTTCTGAATCTGCTATAAGGCTACCCTCCAGCCAACAAAAGCAAATGACTCAAACATCCTGGGGCTCCCCCCAAGCAGCAGCATTACTTCAAACCCTCCGAACCGCTGGGCCCAAGGTGGACTGAGGACAGTGAGAGAGTTTTTGAAGACATCATTCATTGTTTAACCCATGCTCCAGTCCTGGCCTATTCAGACCCACAGAAACCTTACACCTTACACACCAACGCCAGTTTCAGTGGCTTGGGAGCTGTCCTGTATCAACTTTCCAGAGGGCCTGCATCCAGTTGCTTATGTTAGTCAGAGTTTGAATCCAGCAGAGATGAAGTACCTGGTGCACAGACTGGAATTCTTTGCACTCAAGTGGGCCATTGTAGACCAGTTTCATGATTATCTATATGGGGACAAGATTACCGTGAGGACTGACAACAATCCACTGGCTTACATTCAAACAACAGCCAAACTTGATGCAGCTGATCGTAGGTGGCTGTCAGCCTTGTCCTCCTATGATTATTGCATCGAGTATTGCCCTGGGTTGAATCATGTAGATGCTGATGCTTTGTCCCGGCCCCCCATGGAGAAAATTCAAGCTGGGTAATGATATCTGAGCAGACTGTAAAGGCCCTACGTAAGAAATTTGACACTGAAGAGTCCTCAGCACCAGAGGCTGCCTCCTGGCTAGTGGACAGCCTGGAAGCCCCTGGAAATTGTCTCCCTGTAGTGTACTGTCACCTGACTGCTTTTGATTTGAAGTCCTTACCCCAGCTAATGAGCCAAGATTTTATGAGAGAGCAAAGGTCCGATGCAGCCATTGGGGAAGTCCTGTGGGTTCTGCACAGAGGGGGTGATACAACACAAGTGACCACTAGAGACCCCCAGTGCCGGTTGATGTTACGAGAATGGTCAGAGTTAAAGATAAAGAATGGCTTACTGTATTGAGAGGTGCAGGACCAGCAGGGGGTGCTTCACATACAATTGATGCTACCTGAAAGATTCAGAAAGACAGTATTGAAAGCTCTCCATGATGACATGGGTCACTTGGGCAGTGATCGCATGTTGGACCTGGCTCGCTGCAGGTTCTATTGGCCCAAAATGGGGCAAGACGTGGAACAGTATTACAAGATTTGTTGCAGGTATATTCGGAGGAAAGCCCTCCCACAAAATGCCTCCCCTTGGTAAATATCACCACACGTGCCCCTATGGAGCTGGTTTGTATTGACTTTCTCAGCTTGGAACAAGGCTTCAGGAACATCTCAAACATTCTGGTGATCACGGATCATTTCACCAGATATGCACAGGCTTACCCCATGAAAGATCAAAAGGCTTCCACTGTGGCAAAGGTGTTAATTGAGAAGCTTTTCGTGCATTATGTGAGGCCACAGCAGGTCCACTTGGACCAAGGTCGCGACTTTTAAAGTAGAGTGATAAAAGAAATGCTATCTTTTTGGGGAGTCCGAAAATCAAGAACAAAACCTTACCATCCCCAAGGCGACCTCCAACCCGAAAGATTTACTAGAACCCTGCTAGGGTTTTATGTGATAATGGCGAGTACTTTATCTCGCTGACCACAATGACCGAGACAAACTACTCAACATCAAAAGGGCGACTAAAATAACACTGACCATCACAAATAGCAACAGTCACTTCCTCCACAAGCAAAAACAGCCAAAATAAGTATTTTTATGTGGGGGGCTATACCCCCTGTGCCCCGAAACTAAATATAATAAACTCCACATGGGGGTGCAGACTTAGAGAAAAAGAACAACAAAAAAATATTTTTTTCCTAGTGCCAGGCCCAAACCCAGTTCTGCTGGCTTTGAGGGTGGTGGCTTACGCCATTACGCTAAATGGCCAGTGTGCCAGGGCTTGGCGAAACAACATCCTAGATCCTGCTGTAGTGAGTGTAGCTCCCTGCTACACTCACTGTATAGAATATAGTTACCTTTTTCAGCACTCGCTGTAATTTCGAGCAGTATTATTGAGTCGCTCCTACTGAGCGACCCAGTAATACTCACTCACATCACTGTACACCCCCGCTAGACATGTTGGGAACATTGGACCCCAGGGATAAATGTACATGGAGCCGATGGGTCAGCACACTGGTCCATACCTATAACTGCACCAGAAACGATGCAACCGGGTTCTCCCATACAGCTTCATGTTTGGGAGGGAGGCCCCATTTCCAGTTGATCTATGCTTCAGGGTATCCGCTGATGGCACTAAAGAGGGAGACTATTTGCAGTACAGACAAAAGCTCAAACAACAGCTGAATGATGCCTACTGCTTGGCGGCTGAAGTAGCCACCAGAAAGAATCACACCAACAAAGAAAGGTATGAAAAGAAGGTTCGGGCACAAGAATTAATGTCAGGGGACAGAGTGTTGCTGAGGAGGTTGGGTATCCTGGGGAAACACAAGTTTGCTGGCAGGTAGGGTAGTACAACCTGCGTGGTGCTGGAGAAACTGAATAGACTTCCAGTTTACAAGATTCAGCCTGAAGAGGACTCCAATGGACACAAGGTAATTCACAGAAATCCTCTCCTGCCCATTGGAGATAAGGTGATTGGCCCAACATTAGAAACGTCAGACTCTCCCACACCTCCAGTTACTCAAGCTGCTGCACGTAGGCACCAAAGCAACCAGAATGGTGATCACTGGGTGGCTGGTTCTGATCATATAGATGAGGCCCCAGAGGGAGAGGATACAGATGGTGAATCGGAGGAAGAGCTTGATTTTCATCCTGCATGTTTTTATCCCACTCGTGAGCTGGCCACGTTGTTTCAGGGAGCACCACTGACATCAGAAACTGTGGCTGGCATATACCCGACAGAGCCACCTGGTTCCAGTTGGCATGAAGAGATAGAGACTGCATCTGTGGAGGAGGGGCCTACTTCTGGAGAGACTGAGGCTGAAGGCAGTGATGAACCTGTGGAAGTGAACCTAATTGTGCCTGTTGAACAGGGCGCTGAAAGGGAAGCCTCTCTAATTATGCCCCTTGAAGGGACCACCCCAAACTTGAACACTAGTCTGGCTGAGCCTTTTGAGTGGTCCAGAACAGTTCCCCTGAACCAATGCCTCTTTGAAAAGCCCACTTTGAACTTGAACACTGGTCTGACTGAGCTTTTTGAGTAGCCACAAGACAGTTCCCCCTGGCCAGAGTGGAGATGCAGGTTTGGCGACTGAGCACGCTACCGCAGAGGATTTATAAGCAGTTGAAGAACCAGAGGGCATTGATACTGATTGCACCTCTGCACAGGAGGCAACTACCAGGGCAGAAGCGCAAATACCCCTAAGACATTCGGGGAGGACTGTTATGTCGCTGCTCAAAGTGACATAAGATTCTCCTGGGGCACCCACTGATTTGCCCCTATTTGTGGTCCATAAAAGTGTCTGTTACCCCAGGTCACTGCCCAAAATCTTTATGTGCCCTGTTAATACTAAACCCCCCAGGCCCAGAGGGAAGTTGGCAAAATGGAAAAGGGGGAGGTGAAAGTGGTACCTAAGGGAAACAGAGGGCAAACAGTGTGTGTTTATTTTATTTATTTATTTGAATAATCAGATTTACAACCTTTGAGTCAGTTTAAGGTACGTGTGGTTCTAAACACTGAAGGAGGATAAAAGTACAAAGGGCGTACATATGGGTATGGGTGCCATGTATTCTAATGTTTGACAGCTATCAAAAAGTAAAGGTGTTCAGCACTGAAAATTTGGATATACTGTAGTGGGTTTCTATTTCCAAAACTCAGTGCCTGAATAGATGGGAATCAGGTGTCTAGATAGAACTGCTAAAAATGTGTTGAATATTAAGGTTTAATGTTTTAATGTTTTCAGGACTCTGATTATGGACTTGGCATGGACGCCAAGCATTTAAGGCATGGGGGAGTGTAAACCCCCCCCCCCCATAGGTGGGGGCTTACCTTACTGGTCCTGGGAGCTCCGTTTCCGCAACTGACCTCGGTGTTGTTTTGGATCCTTTGGGGCTGGCGGAGAAAAGCTCATGGAATCGCCGATGCCCTAACACTGTTAAAGGGTTAGCAGGGTCTGAGCATGTGCACTGGGCACACGGTGTCTTTTTGCCTCTGTAGCAGCTTTACCAGTGCCTCCCCAGTACTCTCAACCCCCTGAATAAGCTAATCGGAATCAGACACCTGAGGGAGAGGCTTAGAAGTGGCTGAGGCTGTTATTTTAAGAGCGCCTATGAGCATTCAGGAAGGGGCCATTTGAATAATTCATGAATATTAACGAGCTGCTGCCTCGGGTGCTGTGTAAAACAGGAGCAGTGACAAGCAAGCCACAAAGGTTTCAATTGTAGTTAAGCAGCAAGATGACCGGTAACCAAGGCTGATACAAGACTATGGGGCAACCAGGTTGGAAAGCTGCTTTGTTTGGCTGCAAGAACATGTTAATGTGGGGACTGCTGATAAACTGTGTTAAACAGCCGGCCTGGTGGTGCAGAGGGCTGAGGCATTGGATGCCTCACCTCGCATCATGCTGGCAACCTGGGTTTGGGAACGACCTTGGGTCCTCGGAAAGTTGACATGGGGGGGAGGGAGGTAGGGAGCAGGAATGAGCAGCCAAAAGGCAGCTCTCCTCTCCCTGGGAGGTTGTCTGCCTCCCATAGTTCAGCTCCCATCAGGTTGAGGTCCGATGGGTAGCGTAGGCTGGAGGGGGCGGTGGCAATTGCCAGGGGAAGGGTGGAAGGGGACGAGCCGGCATCTGGAGTGCATGTGCGCCTCCATGCATATGCACTACCATGATTGCCAGGGTCCTGGGTCAGGAAGAAAACAGGAAAAAAATTCAAAGTTGTATATAGAAGAAAAACTGTATTAAACTTTGTACCATAACAGCCATCTTTGGTACTTTGGCCACTGTAACTAGCCAATCAATGACTTAGGCGCCCAAAAGAGAATTGAAATGCCTTATGGGAGGGGTGTGAACTAAATCTAGATGCCAAAGCCCCTTACCAATCAGTAATCGAAGGAGGCTAATGACTATTAATATTTTTGAGGGACAGCAAGCATCAACCAATTAGAAACCAGGATTTTCGGGTGAAACCCTTGGGACTATGGGCAGTCTGTTCTTGGCTCTTCTCAAGTCAAGAGGGGCACAGTGCTGTGAGTTGGAGATTCTAGAGGCCTTTTACAGGACTCAAATGGTTGAATGCTGCATAGTTCAAGGATTGGAAAAAAAGATTCGTTTGAAGAAAAGGACTGTGGTGTTACAGTTGAATATGCAGGGTACTTTGTGAAAGCTCCTGGTGTTAGTGGAGATCGAGTGTTGCAGTGAGCCTGCACCAGTTGGAAGGAGAAAACCCTGAGCCAGTGAAAAGGGTAGTTTGGAACTGTGCTTGTGTGCCAGAGCTAAAGGTTGGCACTGGACCTGAATCTGAGGACTTTGGAACGGAAAAAGGTTTGCCAGTATGCAGTGACAGGAGGCTGCTGTTGTTGCTGAAAGCCAGCTGTGGACATGGCCAGACTAAAGCAACCTGGGGCCCTAGGCCCAAGAGAAAACTGGGACCCCCTCACCACAGCCATGTCCCTTCACCACGACTGTGCCCCTTTGCAGTGACTACACCCCTTGGCCATTGCATGTCAGTCACTGAAACTTGAAAAAAAGTTTCTTACTGTCCCTAAAAAGTGGCATAAAACATAAATAACCTAAGTAAAATGCTTCAAAATTAATGAAACTAATAATTTCAGTATGGAAAAATTACAGTAGTCTGAGTTTTGATCATTTAGAGAAAATAGTTACTAATTGGCCTGGTAAAAATAATTTTTTGAGTGTGAAATGCCATAATTTGTACTTCTCCAAAGCCCCCAAACACACACATGTGCACTCGCAGTCTGGTGTTATCATTTTATCCTGTCAGGTAATATAAACCAGGATGTGGGAGTTTCATTGGTAGGGTAGGGACCCATCTCTAAAAGAGGCTGTTTCCCGGGTGGTAGTAGGAATTATGCTGGTGGTTAACTAGAGGAGTCATGAACTTTAGAGATGATATTGCAAGTCATACCATGGTCAAGAAAAGAAACACAAAATCCTGTACTGCGATTGGCTGACTGGCACCTTTCTGCCGTCGTAAATCCTACGATATACCCACAGCAAAAGTGCCAGTCAGCCACATCTCCAAAAGTCATCCGACACCCATAGTTGGCATCCATAAACCACCATTCTGAATCCCTGCTAAACGGATGTCTCCCATCATAGGCTCGTTCTCGCCTCCCACCATCCCCGTTCAGCTACTGACATAGTTTAAGTGTCCTGCGAATGCTGAACTGGGCAAACTCTTTCTTTATTAAACATGAGGGTTACAAGTTATGTGTAACCCCTAGGTGGCGCTATCCCAAGGGCTACTACCCCTGCCTGTTTAACTACGGAGAGGTTGAGGGGCCTAGGTCCTATGGCAGGTGCCTCCAATCAGAGGTCAGGGTTTGCAGTGGTTAGACTAGCTTGGTCACAGCCCTCTGGGACACTGAGACCCCCTTTTATTCCCTCTAGAGGATCACACAGTACACCGGAGTTACAACCCCAATACCCCATGTATACACACTGTTCACTCATATAGATACAACTTACCCTCGAGACTGATTCTGCAGCACATCTCTGAGGACCCCCTGTAAAATAAGGTTAAATAACACACAGCAAAACACAATACTGTTTCCATAAGTACCAACACCACATATATAGTATATAGTATAACAACAACAAATCTGATTTATTTAGGTGGCAGTAACACGGGAGGAGGAAATCAGGTTAATTGGTGGCATTAAATCACAGTACTGTGCACACATACAGGGTCTGAAAAGTCACACTCTGGGTACCCAGGTTGGGGGGGGGTCTAGCCAGGCCCGTTGCCCGGGGGTGGCCGGCAGGTGCAGATGGATGGGGCCCTGTAGAAGAAAATATATGCACAACACCCAATTGTAATCCGGAGCTGGATGGCTCAGTCCATGAAGCAGGGAAACAACAAGAATTAGATGACACACTTGTGATTGTAAACAGACTGCAGGGGAATACCCTTATTTGTACTCACAATACTCAAGCTGAGGACCGGATGGTAGATGTTCTTCTGGATTGCCAGAACAACGGGGCATGGAGACAAGGTCCTTGGGACTGGACCCCACTGCAGTTGATAGTAAACGTATTTAGTCCAAGCTAAGCTGGGGTTTGCTTCCAGCTTCAGCACACAGCACAGGGGATTGGAAATAGCGATTCCCCACAAGCACTACGCACATTCATATGTAAAAGGAAAGTACTATACCAGGCAGGCTGCTCCTCGATCCCGATCGCAATTACTGCAAAATACCCGGGAGCACACACAGCAGCTTCAGTTCCTGACAGACCTAGCGCGATTCAGCAATTTCTCTAGCCTTCTACAGGGAGAGCCTGGTTTCCACTCTTCAGACTTCCTTCTTTCTCCTCTCAATCGGATTCAGTCCAAACTGGCACTTGAAACGGCTGCAGGTCGAACCTCAGGGCCTCACAGGTGCTTCCCTCGAAAAAATATACACTGCAGAAGCACAGAGCTCCTTCTCTCTTCACTGTCACAACTGTTCTGATCTTTCTAGTCACAGAGCAGGGCATTTCCTTTAGCTCCACACCATTCTGTTGGTTGGTTCAGCTGTCACTCACAATAAGACTCCCTCTGTTGGTGGAAAAAGGCGCCAAGGTCAAAACTACATTTCCCAGAGTCACTGCCCATACAATCCCCTTGTGGCTGGCTCAAAATTAAGAGTCCAAACTCTGATTTGTCCACAGGCTCCATTTTAGGGCTCCCTTAACCCAATTGGCCCAGCACAGCAGTTCAGGACCAAAATGAAAAAGCTACACTGAAACAGTTTGTGCTAAAATAAAGACAGGTTAGACAAACTACATTTTCTTAGTCACTCTAAATGATTTCTGGCAAACAGTTATATCTTTCAACAAGGCTCCTCTGCACATGTAGCGACGGCAGAAACGGAGGCTAATTGGCAGCTCAGGTGGGATTCTGAGCATTAAATACACAGTCCCCCCACACAAACTAATTAAGTCTACAAGCAGACAGCTCTTAAAGAAACAGTACATGGAGGCTCAAATAGCACTCACTTGGAACCACATTTAAACAGCTCAGACACCGAGCACCACCCAGACTTGGAGCATTCAGGCAAGCTCCTGGAAGGCTTTTGGGAACCCCCATTTGGAAGGGGGTTACACCCTTCCTGGCCTGGAAAAACGTGGCGTCCGCACCAAGTAAATACTCCCATAAATTTCAGTACAACCATATACATTTACATCAATATCACATTAGGCTTATACATGTAATCATCAGTCAACATATCACCTTACCAGAAACACATTTCTGAAACTTTTCAGTACATCCCTTTTTTTTCACAGTGTTATACACACATTGTACCATAACTCAGGTTATTACCTCCTGTACATGAAACCTGAAGAGAGGGGGCTCTTCCCTATCAGCTACCTTGGGGCTGGATGGAGCAGAGGCACCATACCTAGAGGGCAACACAAGTAACTTGGAGTTAGCACTGAAGTTCAGTTTGGGCAATGAACTCGGGGACACACACACTCCTTTATGGACAACATTGAGAGGCAAGTCCACAGGCCTCCCAGGGGAATCATAACTGAGGTGTACCACAGGCTTTACAGCTCAACCAGTCTTTCTAGGGGAAACTGTGATAGTCTCTGCACCCTGAGCCTCATTTTCAGCATTGTCCTCACTTGTCAGGAGAGTCTCCATTGGGGTAGAGAGGCTAGAACTTGGGGCACTTTCAGCTCCAGGAGTTACAATCTCTGAGTCCACAACTCTTGGCTCACATGGGGAGTTTTCTGACACTGGCAGTGAATTATCAGGGAACTCAACACACTCTTCTTGTTCTGGTATATCACCAGTTTGTCCCAGTCCATCATTTTCCTCCTCAAAAAACTCAAACAGTTCAACCATATGCAATGATTCCATATCACCTGACTTGATGCTTTGTACTTCACTTTCTGGGAGAATTGGCTCCAGGGACAAAGTTGGGGGCTTAGACTGTCCAGAAGGCCCAGCTTCATCTCCAGGATTGACTAGGGGAATGCCCCGAAACAATTGACTCAGTTCGTAAGAAGGGTAGTATTCAAAGCCACACTCACTTTCCTCTGACATGGACTGACAGTCATGTTCAACTGGGACTTGTGGAGGGGAACACTTTAACTCAGCTTCTGTAGGTGCAGGCTTTCTTGATTTTTGCTTAGCAGCAGCTCTAGTCACTGGTCCAGAGGGGGCATTTTCTGGGGGCTCAGACTCAATCAAGATTTGTCCAATGGGCAGTAAATGATTTCTATGCATTGTTTTCACATCTTTTGAATTATTCTCAGGCCTTACTTTGTACACAGGCAGATCATCTAGTTTGCCCATTACAATGTGAGGGAGATGGTGCCATCTGTCAGCAATCTTATGTTTGCCATGCAGTCCCAGATTTCTTAGCAATACGCAATCTCCCTTCTGGAGTTTCTGTGCTTTCACCTTCTTATCATACCTTTCTTTGTTGGCCAGATTTCTTTTGGCAGCCATGGTTTGAGCCAGTTGTTACGCATGATTTAGCTGGGCCTTTAACTTTTGCACATACTGTAAATAGTTGTCAGCTTGAACTCCATCAGGAGACACCCCAAAACGCACATCTACCGTCAGTCAAGCTTCTCTTCCAAACATCAGGTGGTAGGGGGAGAACCCAGTGGCATCACTTTTGGTGCAGTTGTAGGCATGTACCAGGGTGCTAATTTGTTGGCTCCAACTAGGCTTGTCCTTTGGGTGGAGGGTGCCTAGCATATCTAGCAAAGTGCAGTTGAAACGCTCAGGCTGCGGGTCCCTTGGGGTGGTAGGGTGGTTCTGACTTTCGCACTACCCACAGAGAAAGCATCTCTTTGACCAGATGACTCTCAAAGTCTCTCCCTTGATCAGAATGGATTCTTTGTGGAGCCCCATAGTGAACAATAATGTTTTCTACAAGTACTTTTGTGACAGTGGATGCCTTCTGGTCCTTGGTGGGGAAAGCTTGGGCATATCTCGTAAAATGGTCAGTGACCACCAGCACACTACTAATATTTCTTTGATCTGACTCCAAACTCAGGAAATCAATACAGACCAGCTCCATGGGGGCACTGGTGGTGATGTTAACAAGGGGAGCAGCCCTCTGGGGCAGGGCTTTCCTCTGTAAACAGCAACTACAAGTTCGAATGTGTTGCTCAACATCAGCCCCCATCTTAGGCCAATAGAATCTGGATCTCACCAAGTCAAGTGTTCTGTCTATACCAAGGTGCCCCATGTGGTTGTGTAAGGACCTCAGTACTGAGTCTTGAAAGGCAGTGGGCAGCACTAGTTGTTGTTTGTCTATTTGTCCCCCTCTGTCTACTGTTTCTCTGTATAACAGTCTATTGATCAGTTTCAACTTAGGACCTTCCTTGTATAACAATACAGTTCTCAAATCAGTGGAGTGTAATTTGGACACATCTTTCCCTGCGCAGAGGGCTTCTAAAGCTGATTTGCTCATGGGATCTCGGGATTGAGCCCGCTGAATAATGTCATTGTCCAGCTGAGGCAGTGCACCAATGCCTATTGCAGAAAAGTGGCAATAAGCAGCAGGTATGCAATTCTCAGAGGGTCCCAAACAATCCACCATACAGTCTACTGCATCCGTGGACATTTGTTCCTCCCTGTCAAACTTCTGGCAGAGTGCTCGAATATCAGGTTCTGACAGACTGACCCAGTCATTCTGGGGAACAGGCCTCCGGGAGAGAGCATCAGCATCTGTGTGGTTCAGGCCTGCTCTGTATTCAACAGCATAGTCGTATGTAGATAATGCAGAAAGCCACCTATGGCCAGTGGCATCCAACTTAGCTGAAGTCTGCACATAGGCCAAAGGATTATTGTCTGTTTTTACTAGTATCTTAGCCCCATACAAGTACTCGTGGAACTGGTCAACAATGGCCCACTTCAAAGCTAGGAACTAATTTATGTACAGGATAGTTCTTTTCGGATGGGGTCAGGCTTCTACTGGCAAAGGCCACTGGTCTCAGGCCATTCTCTTGCTCTTGGTACAATACAGCCCCCAAGCCTTGCAGGCTAGCATCAGTGTGCAAAACATAGGGCTTCGCTGGATCTGCATAGGCAAGACAGGAGCGGGTAAGTTGATATATAATCTCATGAAAAGCAGCTTCACACTCAGGTGTCCATCTGGCTCCAAATACTTCATTAGGATGGAAACACACTCTCTCAGACTCAGAAGAAACTGACCTCTTATATTTTTTGTTAGTAGGAGGGTAACCTTGAGTACGATTAAGTAAAGGACGAATCACTCTTGAATAGTCCTTGATGAACTGGCAATCATAACCACAGAATCCCAGGAATCTTTACAGTTCTTTTATATTGTGGGGCTGTGGCCAGGTGGTCAAGGCCTCAACTTTACTCGGGTCTGTTTCTATTCCCTCGGTGGATACTATGTGTCCCACATACTTTACAGAGGTTTAGAAGAACTGACATTTATCAATGGATAGTTTAAGGCCTAAGTCTTCCAGTTGGTTCAATACCTTGAACAATCTGCTCTCATGTTCCTCCAGTGAGCTGCCAAACACAATAACATCATCTAGGTATACCAGGCACTCTGACAAGTTCATGTCCCCCAACGCACGCTCCATCAGTCATTGAAAAGTGGCTGGAGCACCTGAAATCCCTTGAGACATCCTCATGAATTCATAGAAACCAAACGGACAGGTAAAGGTTGTCTTTTCACGGTCTTCTGGGGCTATCGGGATCTGGTAGTACCCACTGCGAAGATCCAACACAGAGAACCACTTAATACTGTTCAGGCAGTCTAAGGCATCCTGAATGCGGGGCATTGTGTATTGATCAGGAATAGTTTGCTGGTTCAAGGTGCGATAATCCACGCACATCCTTACTGTCCCATTCTTTTTCCTCACTACCACGATAGGTGAAGCATATGGGCTTCTGGATTCTTGTATTACACCAGCAGCAAGCATCTCTAGCAGATGCCATCTCACATCATCTACAGTATGTCAGCAGGTGCCAGGCATCAAGACCTCTCACAAAATGGCCTTTCATCATGCAGCCGGATATGGTGCTCAGCTCCTTGCACACAACCTATGTCCCATTCCTTTAAAGAAAACACCTGGTCTCTCTGAGCAAGCTTCTCACTGATCCTCACTTTCCATTCAGCTGGCAACGGAGAGTCACCGAAATCAAACAAGTCAGGTGTTACTCTGTCATTCTTCCCCGAACTCTTGCTACTGGGTAGCACTGCAGTGTCTGCACAATGCACATTAGCCAGGGTGCAACCTCTATTTACTCGAATCTCTGTCGACACATTATGAACTTGAACCATTCCTTCTGGCATAAGCATGGGCTCTAGCAGGCAAAATACTAGGCTTGACCAGCAGTCCCTCTGGCAATTTTCCGTCACCTGGTGCATCCAACATTAATATTTTATTCTTGACATCCTTTCTGATATGGACCTCTCCCTGTAAGGTACACTGGGCATTTGGCACCAGGATCAGAGACTCAGGATCCTTTTTCCAGACAACTCCAACTGGTTCCTCTGGTTCCACTTTGTCAGCATCTTGCTGGGCATCGTAGGCCTTCCTGATCAAGGCCAGAATTATTAGAGTTCTACCAGTCCGGGACCCCTGTTTTTCATAACACAACTGTGCCAGCCATCCAAACATAAGTGCATTAGTCCCAATTAGTAGAGGAACCCCATCATACAGTCCGGTAGGGGGACACACTAAGGCCAGGGTCTCTACTTGCTTGGCCACTCCAGCCACAGAGGTGGGAAAAGACAGCCAAATTCGGATACATCCAGAGTAGGGGTAGGCCTTCTCACTTAACCCCCAGACATGCAGCCCCTCCAACGGTTGTAAGAGTACATCAGACAAATGCTTCTGATACCAGTCTTGGAACATAATTGTCACTTGGGAGCCACTGTCTAATACAGCTCTTGTAGACACTCCATTCACCTTTACAGTGGTCTCCATGGAGGGACCCACTATTCTGGACCAGTCTGGAGAGGCGGTAGCGGGGGCCTGGGCAACTGACCTTGCCACAAAGGGACGTGAGTTATCATGTTTGGGGCCCTCACTGGGATCATTTCGTACACCTCTTAACCACTGATTTGTTCTCCAAAGCTCTCCTTGTAGCCTATATGCAACTTTGTCTGTGTCTTTTGAGAACCGTCATTCTCTCATCATTGTCCATCCTTCCCACAATTATAGTAAAACATACTTTCTGGAGTTTGAGCTGGCCAAGGCATCACACTGGGAGCCAGGACGGGGGTACTACTAACTGGAAACCTTGGTGCCATCTCTGTCTGCGGCGTGATAAGCATTTGGAGACATCTCATAAATTTCCCCACTTCCATGGTCAAGACATCGAGTTTTGAGCTGTTGTCAGCAGGAGATGCATGGGTGGGTACCCCCAACCCCATAGCAGATGCAGTCGGATGAGGGTCGGGGCCTGTACTTGTAGGAGCGGCCTTCATAAAAATACTGTTTTTTATTTCCCTGAACTCTCTCAGCAGTTCACCCCATGGTGGCACACCCTCATTGGTCCCCACTTCACAAGGACCTTCCTATGCTGTGATCACTTAGGCTGCGCTCGCCCCAGAATTAAAATCCCCCTCCTCATCTTCAACCTCCCAAAGTTCTTTTATTAAGTCACAATAGTCCGGTGTGTCTTTTGGGAACTGGCATTCTCTCTTCATGTGCCCATCCTTCCCACAATTATAGCAAAACATATTCTGGAGTTTGAGCTGGCCGAGGCATCACACTGGGAGCCAGGGCAGGGGTACTATTAACTGGAAACCTTGGTGCCATCTCTGTCTGTGGTGTGATAAGCATTTGGAGACATCTCGTCAATTTCCCCACTTCCATGGCAAGACATCGAGTTTTGAGCTGTTGTCAGCAGGAGATGCATGGGTGGGTACCCCCACCCCCATAGCAGATGCAGTCGGATGAGGGTCGGGGCCTGTACTTGCGGGAGCGGCCTTCATAAAAAGACTGTTTTTTATTTCCCTGAACTCTCTCAGCAGTTCACCTCCTGGTGGCATACCCTCATTGGTCCCCACTTCACAAGGACTTTCCGATGCTGTGATCACGTAGGCTGCACTCACCCCAGAATTAAAATCCCCCTCCTCATCTTCAACCTCCCGAAGTTCTTTTATTAAGTCACAATAGTCTGGTGGGTTACCCCTTCTGTCTGGGAGCCTTAATTGAAGGAGCTGCAATTTAGAATGCTTTGCATGTTGTAGTAGGTGCTCCAACCTTACATGGTTTAAATCACTGGTGGCCACCCCACCTTTTCGGTAAGCCTTCTGCAGAGCTCTTTCCAGATGAGTAACATATGCAGAAAAACTTTCCCCTGGCCACTGTTTTGTACCTTGAAATTTCCACATCATGCTCTCCCTGACTCAATGCTCCCAAAATTGCCTTCAAGTGCAGATAGGTACTTCTGGGCAGATGCATCAGGATTTGTGGACCTCAAAATGTAATGGTCTCTAGGGCAGGACCCTCAGACCTTCTATGATTCTTTTCATTTCTCAGCCTCCGTCACACTGCCATTCAGGTATCGGGGCAACACAATCCTATCCAGGTGTGCAGAATCATCCTCCCCTGGGGGTGGGAGGTGCCAGAAGATCCTCAACCTTCAGTAAAAGAGTCATGACTAATGGCAGGCACAGAAATAGGAGCCTGCATTGGTTCAGCTCAGAAAGAGGGTCAATAACGGTGCTGGAGCGGGAGGGGTGTTGGGGAGGAAACTCCCAGGTGGCAGAAATAACTTCTTTAAGTCTTCCACAGTTTTCCCTTCCTCCAGCAACAACTTAGCAAATTTCTCCTCAAAAGTTTCGGATAGTGGGAGGGGCTCATTTCCCCTGGGGTCTTTACTGTCCTTAGTTATCACTCTCCAGGCAACGAGGGCTCCCTCTGGGGTAATAGTCTGTGGCACTTTGGAGCTATCTATAGGGTCCTTATACTCTACTAGGGCCATGAAAGTGTGGGTGAGCAGATCAGCATGTCGACCCACCACCACAGGGTTTTGTAAACCTTCCACCTTGGAAAGTACTCCCTGTACAGTGTCCGTATTGATACCCAGGGGGATTTCCAGGATAAGCATAGCATTTTGGGGGTCAATCTCCTCCCCAGTACACCACTCCACCAACCGGTGCACAACCATTTCTGTCGGGGTACCCATTTATTTTTTTTAACAGTGGTTCGTAAATGTGGCCACTAGAGCACACAAAATCCCAGTGGTGCCTCTAAGATGTAACCACTAGGTGGCGCTATCCCAAGGGCTACTACCCCTGCCTGTGACTACAGACAGGTTGAGGGGACTAGGTCCTATGGCAGGTGCCTCCACCCAGAGGTCAGGGTTTGTAGTGGTTAGACTAGCTTGGTCACAGCCCTCTAGGACACTGAGACCCTCTTTTATTCCCTCTAGAAGATCACACAGTACACCGGAGTTACAGCCCCAATACCTCATGTGTACACACTGTTCATTCATATAGATACCACTTACCCTCGAGACTGATTCTGCAGCACGTCTCTGAGGACCTCCTGTAAAATAAGGTTAAATAACATACACGGCAAAACACAATACTGTTTCCATAAGTACCAACACCACAGACAGTATATAGTATAACAACAACAAATCTGATTTATTTAAGGGGCAGTAACACGGGAGGGGGAAATCAGGTTAATTGGTGGCATTAGATCACAGTACTTTGCACACATACAGGGTCTGAAAAGTCACACTCTGGGTACCCAGGTTGGGGGGGTCTAGCCAGGTCCGTTGTCTGGGGTTGGCCGGCAGGTGCAGATGGATGGGGCCCTGTAGAAGAAAATATATGCACAATACCCAATCGTAATCCGGAGCCGGATGGCTCAGTCCATGAAGCAGGGAAACAACAAGAATTAGATGACACACTTGTGATTGTATACAGACTGCAGGGGAATACCCTTATTTGTACTCACAATACCCAAGCTGAGGACCGGATGGTAGATGTTCTTCTGGATTGCCAGAACAACAGGGCATGGAAACAAGGTCCTTGTGACTGGGCCCCACTGCAATTGACAGCAAACGTATTTAGTCCGAGCTAAGCTGGGGTTTGCTTCCAGCTTCAGCACACAGCACACAGCACGGGGGATTGGAAATTGCGATTCCCCACAAGCACTACGCACATTCATATGTAAAAGGAATGTACTATACCAGGCAGGCTGCTCCTCGATCCCAATTGCAATTACTGCAAAATACCTGGGAGCACACACAGCAGCTTCATTTCCTGACAGACCAAGCGCGATTCAGCAATTTCTCCAGTCTTCTACAGGATGAGCCTGGTTTCCGCTCTTCAGACTTCCTTCTTTCTCCTCACAATCAGATTCAGTCCGAACTGACATTTGCAATGGCTGCAGGCTGAACCTCAGGGCCTCGTACGCGCTTCCCACGCGAAACTATACACCGCAGAAGCACAGAGCTCCTTCTCTCTTCACTGTCACAACTGATCTGATCTTTCCAGTCACAGAGCAGGGCATTTTCTTTAGCTCCACACCATTCTGTTGGTTGGTTCGGCTATCACTCATAATAAGACTCCCTCTGTTGGTGGAAAAAGGCGCCAAGGTCAAAACTACATTTCCCAGAGTCACTGCCCATACAATCCCCTTGTGGCTGGCTCAAAATTAAGAGTCCAAGCTCTGATTTGTCCACAGGCTCCATTTTAGGGCTTCCTTAACCCAATTGGCCCAGCACAGCAGTTCAGGACCAAAATGAAAGAGCTACAGTGAAACAGTTCATGCTAAAATAAAGACTGGTTAGACAAACTATATTTTCTCAGTCACTCTAAATGATTTCTGGCAAACAGTTATATCTTTCAACAAGGCTCCCTCTGCACATGTAGCGACGGCAGAAACAGAGCAAATTGACAGCAGCTTGGGCAGGATTCGAGCATTAAATACACAGTCCCCCCATACAAACTAATTAAGTCTGCCAGCAGACAGCTCTTAAAGAGACAGTATGTGGAGGCTCAAATAGCACTCACTTGGAACCACATTTAAACAGCTCAGACACCGAGCACCGCCCAGACTTGGAGCATTCAGGCAAGCTCCTGGAAGACTTTTGGGAACCCCCATTTGCAGAGAGGGTTTACATACGGAAATCACAGCTGAAAAGCAGAGCCGTGAAAGTGGGCAAGTGCCTATACATATGTATAGGAGCATGACCACTATCTCGGCTCTGCTTTTTGCTGAGATTTCTGGAAATTGTAGCCCTCGTTTTTAATAAAGAAAGACTTTGCCCAGTTCAGCATTCAGAGGAGACTTAAAATATGTCAGCAGCAGAACGGGGTCTGTGGAGAGCGAGAACGATCTTCCCGGGCCCCTTCAGCGCTATCCGCAAACTGTCAACTTCTTTTGATCCTTGGACTCTCACTTCCTGACTATACACATCAGTCAAATCTCTATAAAGGTACTGTCCAATTTGTGGTCGATACAAGAACAGAGACAGCTGTGTGTGGGTGGGAGTTGTTCTGGTTGGCGCTGAAGTTTTAAAAATTAATGTATGGGCAGAGCGTTGCTCGTAGCTGGTAGAGAACTGCACTTTCATTCTGGCCAACATTTCAGACTGCTACGGTGTCTTTCTCTCTTTTTCCCAAACCTTTCAGTCATAGCCAGGGCTCTCTTTCTCTGGTAAACCTGCAGGTGTGGACACTAGAGCAGGTGACCAGCAGCAGGTTTATTTCTTTTAATAGTTTTGCAATTTCCAGCTGTCCATATGCTGCTGTTTTTGAATGGGAGGGACTTTTTTTGTTACCTGTGGAGGGATATTATCTCTGCAGTATTTCAAAAAAGTCCAATAAATTATTATTTAACTTACTATATTAAAACTATTATTTCATTTAATTTATAGCCATGGTATAATCGCAATAATCCACTCCAGGATACGCCAGGCGTGAGTAAATCCCAGCATAACCCACACCCTGTCGTGGTTTATTGCTTAAGCGAGTGATTGCTGGAAGAAATCATTCCCAAGATTAAACAAATCAAATATTTCTGTTATTGATAAGTAAGCTAGGATCAATAAATGGCAAGATTTACTGATAGGAATCTAAAAATACGTTCATCCTGAAAATGGAACTATATCAAGGACAGAACTTCAATTTGAGTGAGATGAGGGATTTAAAAAAAAAGAGTACACTTTTTTATTATACCATTGAAACACATTGTAGATTTCTTCATTTTAGGAGTGCAATTAGATATTTATTTATTTAGTCTTTGGTAACTGGATAAGGCCCACTAGGCACAAGTGCCTGTTTTCAGGAATGACCTGGGAGCACTGGGCGATTAAATGACTTGCTCAGAGTCACACAATATGCAAGTGGAGGTTGTGAGAATCAAACTCAGGTCTGGTCTGCTGGATGTACCAAGCTCCTTCACAGCTCAAATTACTCTAACCTCTAGGCTATACTATAAAACATACACATTAAATTGCACTGGTGATCTTTTGTATTTAAGAATAAGATTTGATTCAAAGTGGGGATGGGAGACAAAGCAAAGGAAATGGGCCTGTTCACACCTTAAAGGTCAGCCTAGCCTGGGTCCCCCGAAGCTATCAGCTGCACTTACCACCTAATCAAGGAGGTGCAAGTCATGTCACAGTTCTGCCCCCGCTTTGCTCAAATCAGATTACTCAGTAGCTGAGTCCTTTACAAAGAAAAATGCATCTCGGGTAGAAAGAAAAAGGTATGCAGTGAATATACGATGGGGATTGCTGAGGCCCCCAGCAGGCAGGGGCCCTAGGCCTGTGCCTGTGTTGCCTATGCCTTAATCTGGCCCTGGCAGTGGAAAAGCAGAGGTTTGTTCCAGAGACCACAAATCACTAGCCCAAGGCAACTGGAAAGGTGGAAATTCAGAGAACTTGTTTGCTGCACAATGGAGCTGTTTGTTCCTGCCCAGGAGGAAAGTGAAAGCTGAAATCGTTCACAGCTGCAACTGAGAGCCAGGTAGAGAACCTGCAACCCCTTACCAAGTGAGGCAGACTTGGCTGCATGGGGCCAAGGGTGTGTGCCTGAATGCTAGGGCACTCTGGACCCATTAGGGGAACCAAACTGTGGAGTCACTCCTGGGTATGGGTTCCTTGTGGCCTTGCAGGCCTTGCATCTGGGTTCTGTGATCGGGTCTGCAGAGCAGGCTGAAGGGGACAAGCTGCAAGAATCTCCAAGTAAGTCAGAAGGTGATAAGCTGCAAGAGTCTTCAGGCAAGTCCAAGTGTGATCAGCATTCTTCTGCCCCATCTGCTTGCTGCCCTCAGTGTGGTTGTTTGAGTGATCCCTGGACTGCCAGAAACCTACTGTGCCAGCAGCCGAACCCAGGGTGGCAGGACCGTGAGTAATCCAGGGCTTGCCCTGTCCAAGGGGGAGTAAAGTTAAAAATTGTCTAGCATCCTAGAAAGAGCTATTCCAAGGGCCCCAACACAGGCCAACCCATGGCATCTAGCAGGCCTGCTTTAAACATGGGTACCCAGTCAGGACATAGGAGGTTTGCATTGGTACCAGTGGGAGTGGGCATTGTATGTGTTTTTGCCTATGGGGCCCTGTTAACCCAAATAACCAAATTTTCTTCTCAATAGAAATCCTGTTCCCAGTACCCCCTTTCCTAGCCCTTCCCCCCAAAATAAAGCTGTGGTTTGTTTGGTATAATAACTATGTTGTGGGCAATCAGTATTAGCTGCTAAGTATATGTGTTTCACAGTATTGTTGCACAAAGTGGTATCCAGTGTGTGGGGTGACTGGAAGGGGCGGTGGGTAAGTACAGCATCCAAGGGGGTTGCACCAATCAGACACCTGGCCCACTGCTACTTTACTCTGGGTGGAGGCACTGTGCTACTTTATTTCCATTCTGGGATAGAACTCCCAAACACCATTGCATCAGAACACAGTCCCCTTAACCTGTGTGGTAGTTAACAGGCAGGGGTTGTAGCCCACTGGCACATGACGCCTGGGCTGCATCCCTATTCTTCATGAGTACACGTAATTCTGGAGAGAGCCATTTGGAACACAGACCCTTTACCCTTCTGTGAAACATAGGTACATGTTTGTTTATTATACTGAGTAAGCGGCACACAAGGTAATTGAGCGCAACGTCAGCATTGTTTAGCCTCCCTATATCAGACCAGTATACAGCTGCCAGATCCCTGAGGAAGGCCGTTTCATTAAGTTGGGAGTACTCACAAACATAGATGCCTCTCGGAATGGGGTTTGTTGAAGTCATTGCTCCAAGTGCAGAAGGTCGGAGAATGGTGACTGAGTGAGTTAGTTAAAATACCAGAAAACTTTATCCTATCAGTTCTACTGACTATGATCCAGTCCAGGAGGGAGTGGTTATCTGTCTTTAGATTGAGACAGGTGGGTTCTGTGAAAATTTGTCTGAGGTGCAAATCTTGTAGTGGAGCTTTAAAGCTACATGAGCCAGTTTTACTCCAGTTTAAGTCACCAGGACTATTGACTCCTCAAGCGAGAAGGATCCTAAGCAGCTCATAAAGTCATCAAAGGCTGATTTAGCTGGGGGGTTACATACAGCCGATGTATAGGGGCTTAGTGTTCCCCAACATAAGTTTGACAAGGAGACACTCACAGGGCGAATGATGTAGCATGTGCAAAGGGACTTCTGAAATGCTGAAAGTACCTCAAGTATACAGTAAAACTCCCCCTCCTTTTTTCCCCAAATGATCTTTCTTAACAGAGGTGTAGCCAGGGATGGCAACTTCATAGAAACATAGAATTTGACGGCAGATAAGGACCGCTTGGCCCACCTAGTCTGCCCATTTCCCTACCTGATGGATAAGCTGCAGATTCTAGTTAATCAACAGCTTACTTCCTCCTACCCCCCCCCACTAAAATTGCCTCATGTCTGTCCCATGCATTCTTGAATTCTCCCACTGTTCCTGACTCCACAACCTCCTCAGGAGGGTGGTGGAGGATGCATGGAACAGCCTTCCTGAGGAGGTCGTGGAGTCAGGAACAGTGGGAGAATTCAAGAATGCATGCTGGAGGATAGAGGGTTTTAGCCAGGTTTCAGACATAGCCAGGGCCGGATTAACAAGTTGTGGTGCCCTGGGCAATTTTGAATTGTGGGCCCCCCCTGTGACTTAGCCCCGAAAGCTGAATGATTTTTGATGCCTTAAAATACTTTGGAGGGTTTTCCAGCTACTCTGAATGCCATTCTTGGGGTGGAAATAGAAGGCTATTGTTTGAAGTTGGATGGCTGGATTACATTCACACTGAGTGTCAGCACTCAAACACAGTCATGTGTTACTGACCCCTCCACACCAACATCTCACTGCCTGAATAGATAGTAGCCCTGGACAGCCTGACATTTAAATGTGTTAGCCATCCTTAGATCAGTGGGCTGGTCTACCTGGTGTTGTGTTGGGCATCAGGTAGGTGGGTGCTGCTGTGAGGGACAAGGAAGGTAATCTAGATACAATAAACCTGCTGCAGCTACTGTGAATGTTTGCTGGGGTGAGGGGTCACAGTACTGACCACAGTCAGCAAGAGACCTGAGTAACTGTGGCTGGGGCTGCCTTACAAAACTTCACTGACTGGTGGCATGATGACAAACAAAGCACTGGGAGAAGATTGAGAAGTGAGAGAAGCTGGCTGGAGCCTGGTGCAATGAAAGACCGAATTTTTCTCCCACTCCCTGTCTCCCTCTCTTACTGTAGTATGATCCTCTTCTCACAAGTCACATCATTTTATTTAAAACTTTTTTAAATAACAAACAACATTATTATTTTTTTTTACCTGAGATAAAGACAAAGTCAAGAAGATGAAAAGGCAAATAGGACAGAAATGCCTGGTGGTGATTTGGATCTGCTCAGCCTCTGGCCTCTCTGCTGACTACTCGCACTCCTCACTGGCAGCTCCTACTACTTGAAAGTCTCCCTGACACACACAATGTGGAGGCGGGTGCGTTCTGCACTGCCAGTCTGCATTCGGCATTAGCAGATAATTCAGCTGTTTTCTGGACTTCGAGACCCGACAACTGAGTTGACAGCCTGGCCAGACTGTGGGCCTAGTAACAGGCCACAGACGCTGAGGCGCAGAGTGTGGAGGGACGGTCTCTCTCTGTCTATTGACGATGACGACAGGATTCAGCAGCTCTGTTTGCTGGCGGCTGGTGCATGGTACTGTTTTCTAGATCCAGGTGAGACTTACTTCACGTGAGCAAGATGTGACAGAACCACTATGCACTGTGTGTGACACACAGACCTGAGGGTTGGGGGGACAGAAAGGTTCTGGTCAGGGTGGGTGGGGTGCAAATCAATGAAGACCCATACTGGAACAAGTTCATTGACTAGCTAGCATGTTATGCTTCACCTGACCTGCAGAGAGAACGTCCATGGGGAAACAAAAATGCCACAAAAGGCGAGCTGTTTGGACAGTCGAGGCAGTGGGCCCGGAGGGGCAAAGGAATGAGTCGATGATTGACCCCGCCCAGATTTAGTCACACACAGTGAGAAAGTACAGGGGTCAGGAAGAAGAAAAAATTAAAAAGAAAAAAAAGAAAAAAAAAAAAGAAATTGGTGGCTCCTCAAACTAGGGGGCCCTGGGCAATTGCCCCTTTTGCCCTATGGTTAATCCGGTCCTGGATATAGCTAGAACATCAGGGCGTTAAAGAGCCATCCAGGCTTCTTGTTTAGGCATCTTAGGCCATGTATGTTAATATGTGCCCACTTTAGTCCGTTAAAGTTGGACCAGGAGTGGTCTGTGTGCGAGATGTTGGGGGCCCTGGGTTGGATTCAAAATCCCCAACAGTGAGTAGGAGGGAGGTAACCAGGCTGTTAGGTAGCCAGGGACGTTTTTGTAAGGCACAAAACCTTAGGGGTCTGAGGTGAGTGTAAGTGAGCACATAGAGAATCTCTCTGTTATATAATCCATAGAGTGACAATAATAGGGGGAAAAGTGGCTGTGTCAGTTCTGAGATAGGGGAGGGACAGGAGAGTGCTGGACAGCAGTGGACAGGTATCAGGCCTGACAATAAGCAGGAAGTTGGCTCAGACAAACAGTGAACAATATCAAATTGCTATGAACATGCCCATGTGACCCCTTGAATGCCATTGGTGGGTTAGGCCCACTATGGCAGGTGATTTAGCAGGCCACATAGTGGCTAGGTGCCTTATGGGGTAATGGCTATATTCAATTAATAAGCTTAGGCAATTTCTAAGTCACACCTGCAGAGGATGGCAGTATTCTAAATTGCAAAGCAGGCCTACCCTAGATAGGGTGTTTGGCTAAGTCCAGTAACACTGGCAATTTCTAGATCTTGGGCTACACTAACAAAATATGGCAGTAGGAACATAAAAAGGTATAAAGTTGCAGAACAGGCCTACACTAGATAGGGTGTTTGGCTAAATCCAGTAAAGCTGGCAATTTCTAAGTCTCTGACTACACTTGCGTAATATGGCAGCAATAACATACATAGGTATAGAATTGCAAAAACAGGGCTACCCTAGATAGGGTGTATGGCTAGTTCCAGTAAAACTGGCAATTTCTAAGTCTCTGGCTACACTAGCATAATATGGCAGCAACAAGGTATCCTATGATAAGGGCATCCGCTATTGAGCACTTACAAAAATGGGAACTCGATAGCGGCGCCTGTTCACAGGGCTACTGGGCAGGGGGGTTAATACGGCTATAGCGACATCCTGTTGCTATATGTATTCTCGCACGGGGTGGGGGAAGTGAGCACGATGGATGGAAGGGGAGGGAGGCTTTTTGAGGTGTAGCTCAGTGATGGGTTGCCGAGCTGGCCATGTGTTGTGATGGGTTCATGGCAGGCTAGGGTTGGGAGGGTGCTGGGTTTGATGCTGGGTGCATTGGTATTTTTGCACCAGTCTGTGAATTTTGTTTTTTGGTTTTGTTTTGTTTTGTTTTCACCCCAACATGCAACCCCTGGAGTTGAGAATTTTTAGTGGGTGCGTGGGGCGAGCCCCCGTGAAAACAAAAACCTATGTTTCGGTGCCCTTGGTCTGTGCTGTAAGTGTATATTGGTGAAAGTGATTTTCGACGATGTACACACCCTAATGATGATCGCCTTTCTGCGATTGCCATTATCACATAGAACCCAGCAACAACATACATACTGTAGGTATAGAATTGCAAAAACAGGGCTACCCCTAGATAGGGTGTATGCCTAGTTCCAGCAAGACTGGCAGTTTCTAAGTCTCTGGCTACACTAGCATAACATGGCAACAACAACATACATAGGTATAGAACCGCAAAAACAGGGCTACCCTAGATAGGGTGTATGCCTTGTTCCAGTAAAACTGGCAATTTCTAAGTCTCTGGCTACACTAGTATAATATGGCAGCAACAACATACAAAGGTATTTTTCCCTTAGTGTCCTTACATTAACTGCAGTGCTGGTGGAGTCCAGAGGTGAATGGAGCAGAGTGGCTGACCAACCAGCAGACTACCGTCTGACTCCAGCAGACTCAAGGCAGACGCTGTCCTTAGCACATGGTTCTTTGCGTGGAGGGCCACTTGTCATGCTCCTCTGAAATACAGAAAGAGAGCCACTCCCCCTACCTGGTGATCCACCTTCTGACTGGCTAAGAAACTGTAGGGGAGAGCTGCCATGCCAAATTTAAAAAAGTCCAAGGGTCCTTGCTGGTGGGGCTCTGGCAAACAATGGGGAGGGGCTGGGAACCAATTCACCTGCCCTTATTACCCCTTGTTCTCCCACGCAGCTGTAAAGGAGAGCTGCCATGACAAAATTAAAAAAGTGCAAGGGTCCTTGCTGGCACAGCTCCAGCGAATATTGGGGAGGTGGGGCTGGGGACCAGTTCAGCTGTCCTCACAACCCCTTGTTGCTCCCACATGGCTGGAGTGTTCTGGATCAGTAAACGCTGACTCTGATATTAAATTCAAGCAGATTTTTCTGAAAAGCTACCCCTATCTGATGATCTGCCTCCTGATTGGCTAAGAGGGTGTGGGGAGAGCTGTCTTTCTAAATTTAAAAATATCTAAGGGTCCTTGTTGGTAGGGCTCCTGCGAACATTAGGGTTGGGCTGGGGACCAATTCAGCTGCCCTCATGCCCCTTTTTGCTCCCACGCGGCTGGAGTGTTCTGAGTTGGTAAACTCCAACTCCAATATAGTGTATGGTGGAATGTTGTTAGCGATAGAAATCCATCACTTTTGAAATGTTGTAGCTGTTATGCTGCACTAGTTACATAGCTACTACAACAACATAACAACATCGAACACTCTAGCGCATATGCGTTATATGACCAGGAAGTGGCCACAGCATTGAAAACAACGATGAAGCGAGTGGCACAGTGGAGGAAAAAACAAAGTAGGTCTCCCAGATGGTCACGTTAAGTATTCAATTTCGTAACAGTTGGCATCCTACATTGTATAAAGCAATAGATACCCAACTATCGGTAAGTAGCTGGGTTAGTTCATCTCAAGGCTGCCCATGGTGACCAAAGCTCTCAAGCTACGCTTTCAAAGTTCAGATGGTCACCATGGCAATCTCTCGATGAACTACACAGCTTGTTACTGATAGTTGGGTATCCATTATTCTCTATATTAAGGTTTTTGCTGAACAGCTCCCCCTACCTGATGATCTGCCTCCAGATTGAGTAAGAGCTGCCACACCAAATTTAAAAAAGTCCATGGGTTCTTGCTGGCAGGGCTCCAGAGAACATTGGTGGGAGGGGGCTGGGGACCAATTCAGCTCCCCTTATGACCCCTTGTTGCTCCCACATGGCTGGAGTGTTTAGAGTCGGTAAACGCCAACTACGATATTAAATTTAAGTGGCTTTTGCTGAGAAGCTCCCCCTACCTGGTGATCTGCCTTCTGATTGGCTTAATGGCTGTCGGGGAGAGCTGTCGTTGCAAATTTTAAAAAGTCCAAGGCTTCTTCTTGGTGGGGCTCCTGCAAACGTTTGAGGGGGGACTAATTCAGCTGCCCTCATGACCCCTTGCTGCTCCCATGCAGCTTCAGTGTTCTGGCATTTGCAATTTATTGTTATTTCAGACTTTACAGATACTACCGACCCCATATCTTCTCAGTTTTTGATCTAAAGCTTTAAACCATGTACATGACACCGTACTCTGTGTAACCCCCCTGTGGAGGCTTACCTGAAGTGTCCAGCTTTGTCCTCCATTTTTCCACCAGTAGGCTGTCTTTTTTGGCCCGTTGGGTGCAATTCCTTCATTGTGAGCATCCAGCATGCTGTTTTCGGCTGGCGCTCACCCAAGCGCATGAAGCACTTTGATGTTCCCGACTGCCATTGTGGTCCTGAAGCGGGGGTATTGTCCATGATCCCGGTGCTTCTCTTGTGTTTATGGGGCCTGGAGACCAGGTGGGAGTTGGGCAAAAGCCCAAGGGAGCAGCAAAAAGGAGATTTGAGTAATAGGGGGCCACTCAAAGCTCATGAATATTAATGAGTGACCCCATAACTATTGATGAACGCCGCCTGCCGCCTGGCGGGGGGACATAATTTCAGTGGCAATGACAGCCAAACGGTTAGGGCCACAGCCCTGAGGGTGGGCTTGTTTAATCAGGGTGATATGGGCTACAATCCAGCGGGTGATGGTGCAGATGGGGCTAAAGTGTTGGGCTGCACCAGACTAAGAAGCGGAGAGACTGCACAAAAACTGAGTGGGACTCAAATGAACTGCATGGGAGCTGATGTGTTGGTGACATTTAACCCCTTTCTTGCAGCCAATCAATGATCTAGGCACCCAAAATTGTGACAGAGGGACTCCTGGAAAAAGAAGGGGACTAATTATGTCACCTAGATCATGCCCCAATAAATGAGCAGGGAATATTGATCACTACGGATATCAATTATTGAAAGGCTTCAAAAGCCAATCAGAACACTGGGATTTTGACTGATACAGTGGGGACTTTCTGGGATTGAGTCAGTCTGCTGCTGGGCTCTGTACGAGTCAGGACTGTGCTGTGAAAAGTGGACACTGGACTTTAGGGGCTTACCCAGGCCCTAATCTGAGGATTGTGGTTGCTGAAGGATTCCCCAGGTGCTTGAGACAGGACTGAGTTGTAAAGGGGAAAAGAGACAGAACTGTGATCCTGTTTCTCCAGGTGCTGAGAGGTTGCTTAATGAGAGCTAGGAAAAATTAAATGTGGCAGACACCCTGCACTGGGAAATTGAGCTAGACGAAAGGACTGAGCAGATTATCTAAGTACTACGGTTGCTGCTGAAAGGTTGTTTGCTTGTGTGGACTGAAATTGCATTTTCTTGAAGAGGCAGAGCATCTCTGGTCGTGAGGGTGCTAGCCAGGAGTTGTGTGTGTCCTGAATGAACTGGTTAACGTGGCTGAGAGCTGAGGTCTTGCTGCAGCCAAAGAAAGGGTTTGGCCACTGCTAAACTGAAAATGTGGATTGGTGTGCAAGGGGGCTGTTGCTGCTATGTGTTCCCCCTGCTGAATTGCACTGACACCTGTATAAGGCCCTACACGGGCAGGGCCCTGGTTACCTGTCTGATCTTCTGGTACCTTCCACCTCTGTCCGAAATCTCCGCTCCTCTAGTGGTGGCCTCCTTACAGTTCCGAGAGCGAGATTAAAATCTGAGGGGGACCGAGCTTTCGGAGTCGCTGCTCCTGCTTTTTGGAACTCCTTGCCATCTGAAATGAGAGAGGCCTCCACTATAATAGCCTTTAAGAGTCGCCTAAAGACCTTCCTATTTGTGCAAGCTTTTGGGGAGTAAAAAAATTTTTTATGTGTATTATATTTTAATGTATAATGTATACGGTATGAAATACTGTATAGTTTTTGTGCGGCACCCAGAGCCTGTGGGATTGGGCGTCTTTTTAAATAAATTTGACTTTGACTTTGACACCGATTGACTCAGAGGCTGGCACTCGTTCAGTTTGGCACTGGACTTCATTGGAGGGACTGCCTGAAAACTGCTTGTTGAGAGCTCAGTGCAGGAACTGCAGGAGGATCCCCACCATTTGGGAGTCCTCACTCAGGGCCAGGGAGGGAACTTGCTAACCCCTCCCAAGTGGGACTCACGGTCTTAGGAGGTCACGGGTCTTGCACCTGAGAGCTAGGGAGCTCCGATCAAGGAGCCGGGCTGTGGGGCCACTCCCAGGTCTGGGCCTTCTGGGGCTGGTGTTGTCCTGCCACAGTGCACTGCAATGGGCCAGAAGCAGCTGAAGGTGACAAGTGGCCAGAACTACAGTCAAGGTGACCAGCTGCAAGATCCTCGAGCAAGTTCCATCCAGACAGAGGGTTCCTAGCCAGCTTGTGTTTGTTGTTGCACTAACTCAAGCAACCCCATTTCCCCTCGTGCTGAGATCTACAGAATCATGACTACCCTGGACCTGGTTCCTGGGAGGGGAAAGGGGAATTGTTTCTGTTTTTTCCAAATCAAGATTTCTACAATTTCAGGGCCCCAACAGCCAGACAACCCACAGCACCGATCAGGCATGTACCCAGTGGGTACCCCTAGGGATGGTAAAGGGACACTAGTACCAGTGGGAGAGGGCTTGGCCTGCAGGTCTATATGTTGAAATTGCATATTTGCATTAACCTACTTTTTGCCTTCACAGCTATCCTACGTCCAGGTATCCCCTTCCCTAGTCCATACCCCTGAATAAAGATGTGAATTTGTTTGTTGGAATTGCTGTGGTGGTGAATTTCATTGCATGCACTTACTGCTGAAATATATGGTTTATGGTGAAACAAGGTATTTGGGGACACATAGTGCAGAGTGGTTGGTTGGGGAGGTGGGGAGGCACAGTATCCCAGGGGGCTGTGCCAAGCAGATATCTGGCCCAGTAATACTTTTCTCTGGGTGAAGGCACCGTGCTATTTTCAATATTTCAGGGAACGAACCCCCCAACTGTCACTGTAGCATGACCTTGGCCTCTTGCCCGGTACCAAAAACAACAGGTGGGGTAGCCCATTGGCATCTGGCTGCTACATTTGAATTAGGCCACTCTCGAAGCAAGTTACCACTTCCTTCTAGTAGGCATGCAAAATATCATTATCATTTTTGAGCATTCTAAAAAAAAATTATTACTCTAATTTCGGCATGGGTTTTTAAAGAGATCATTCCACATTCAGCCCTGAGAAATTCCCCAGGGATAAACTGCACCAGTCCTAGTAGTACATGTATAGATTCTATAATGTTCATCCAGTTATTCAACATATGTAAGTTGACTTTCATTTCATAAATTCTCAACATGGCTTCAGCTGAATTATTAATATAAGAGTTTCTAAATCTATGATTTGTCTTCCAATTTTCTTAGCATCATCCAAAAGTGATTTTCAAGTTGATGTGTACATATCTGTATGCCCACACATTTACAGTGGGAAACCTCAGCAATTTGGTGAAAATCTCTGCCCACCATATACTGAGGACCTGAAAATCTTCCATAGGTATCCTGGCAACCCCGGTCCACTTCTCAAGCCAAAATTAATTCCAATTCAGGCAAGGTGGTCATGAATAGAATTATTTATTTATTTAGTTTTATTTAGTGCACTAGACAAATCCTGCCTATTTTCAGGCACGACCCAGGGGAAGGGGGATACAGATGAATGCCAACTGACCTTGAACCAGATTAAGCTGTTGGTGGTATTTTGAGTGAATGAGGGAAATTTGGCCAGGACACCGGGGAAATTCTCCTACTCTTTTCGATAAGTGCCATGGGATCTTTAACATCCACCTGAACTACCACCAACCCAGGCAGATGGGACCTCGGTTTAACGTCTCATCCGAAAGACGGCACCTCAGAAGTGCAGCACCCCTCTCATGCTGCACTACAGTGTCAGTATTGGGATATTAACCCAAGTTCCAGATGTGGGAACTGAACCCACATCCCTCTGATCTCCCGGCCTCAGAGGCGAGTGCGCTACCTCCTGAGCCACTGACACTTAATACTTATATTACTAATATTTTCTTCCTTACTGTATAGTTGCTCAAAATAATTATTCCAGATAAATGGTGAGATTGTGGCTTTGCTATTCATTTTTATTAGGCTTTCTATCATATGCTATTACTTTCCAGAAATTTCTTAGTATCTTTGTTACTGTTTCCTGCAGTTCACACCAAATGTATCTACTATATGCTTTCTTCTTTTATAGATCAGTGCCTTTTTGCTCTCAGTGGAGTTTGTTGCTCTTACACATCTAGCCATATTATTTATAGTTATTTTAAAGTATTTTACAATCACCATCAAACCAAGGTGTCTTAGCTGCCCCTTTACTTTGTTTGGTAGAAAGTCTTGCCCCATTAGCCAAGCCCTCAGAAAATAATCTCACAAAGTTATCAAATTTATCTACGGTATTGCATGAATTATTGACCTGATGTGCTATCAGATTTTTTTCAATACATCTTTCAGAATTCTGAATATTCTTAATTTTCTTAGGCACAAGTGCATGCCATATGATCCCCCCTTGTATTAACATATGATCATCCTCTTCATTCCTTTGGTTTGAGATTTTTGTGTCTTAAAATCCTCAAATCAGTAATATCCAATTGTATTTTAACTGGGAAATGAGCAGAGAATGCCTCAAGGAGATCTTCAAAGCTCCTTAGTCTATGAAATGTAAATATATAAACTATTCCGCCAAGGTCTAATGCTGAGCCACACCACGCCACATAGTAGGGAAAGTAATGACTCCCAGAATACCCTTTTCTATGTTTCCATTGAGAATACACAGATTATTTTCCCAACAAAGTGTCTAGATCCAATTTATCTGATTTTTTTAATTCAGTGAGATTGCATTTTCTATCCCAAGCAGTGATGTAATTCTCCTGGGTCAGTATCCTACCATTCAGATAAATTACCAAGCCTAACATTAACATCTACACTGATAATTTACATTAAAATCTATTTCTGAACTAATCAGCTTGTCCATGATAATCCCTAGAAGCTTAGTGTTGTTATGTTCTTTTTTTGTTAAAAATGGGGGTTCATACACATTAATCAAGCATATTTTCTTATCAGATCCCACAGATAAACCTATTACTATGAAGTAATCCTGATCAGAGTCCAGACTTCAACATCTCAATCTATTTTGGAAGGTACCAGGGTCATTAGTCCTCCTGTACATATACATTTTTTGTTGTTTACTCTGGATGCTGTCTTAACGTACTTTGGTAACCGTGAAAGTTTAGATCATCTTCTTCATTGAGCCATGTCTCCCACAACATAATCTCAAATGTTTCAAACGATTTAATCAAGTATGATCGTCTGACTATAATTTTAAACCAGCAGTGTTCCAGTTAATAATGTTCACAAATCTGGGGGACAGTGGACTAATGACCCTGGCTTAAGTTCAGTCTGTGTCTATGTCCACATCTGATTCAGCATCCAAATCTGTCTTTGAGTCAGATTCAATTAGCACAGAAAATCTATTGCTCACAGACAACAGTATGCTATTTAAAATAAATGTTTGGTTCATTATCAGTTTCCTGTTCAGAGTTAATAACATAGCGGCAGTTTATTTTAACACCGGTTTTCTTTCTTCCTCTTATCATATGCTCCAAAGAGCAGAAGCCATTCAAATCATGTAATTGTATAGCTGAGTAATAACACACAACAGGGTGTGCATTTGTTGGGAGATACAGACACTCCTCTGGTGTGGGCTGAAGCTCAGGACCACAGGCTGACTGCTCCTCAGCATAAATCAGAGGAGTACCTACATATCCAATAAATCCAGAACCCTGGAGTGCGTTATTGCACTTATGAAGTGTCCTGTTAAATATTTTGACTTAGAAAATTCGGCACTATGCGTATGCGAGTCCTTAAATGCACATCAGGTGACTTGGTTCATCCAGTCATACAGCACTGCAGTATTTGTGCTGGCCATCTTGACCCATTTTATAAAACTTTTTATGATACAGTATAATATGGGCAATGAATGTGTGCAAGTTGTAACTCAAACTAGTATAACTTTTACTTTGAAATGTAATAACTCTGCTTCTGTTCAGTTCCTCCAGTAGTCAGATCCTGTTTATTTTATCAGGATTACAAATATATTTGTCTGTGGATTTCATTTATTGTGTTCCCTAGTGTGTAGACCTGCCTGATTTGTTTTCCATCACTATCTGGGTGTGGTGTTGGGAGGCCGTTGACTTCTATAGGGCCCGTACTTTCCTGTTCCTGTACCGATGAATGATTTTCAGTGCCATGATTTGTTTCAGTGCTTGTTGATTCTTGATTTTGAAGTTGCCCAAATCTATTTGATAGTTTCACCTCAAATGTCATAGCCCCTCCCCCCTTTTTTGGTCTATAGTGGTTGCTAACTAAGATTAATTCTTCATCCGACTCTACCCCATCTTCCCTTTGCCTCTTTTTTGTATTTTCTTCTGTCTGTATAAGGCAGTCATTGTTGGGCTGGTTTGCAACACCAATCTTTTCTTGTGTATCACAGAAGTTCTGGAGCAAACTCATTATTTTTTGTTTCCCCTAGCTCCAACACCTTCATTTTTAAGTGTTTTATTTCGATATACTGTCCACGTGTGAATGCTTCAAAATCTGTTTGAGACTTGAGATTACATTTTTGGCACAATATACAATTAACTGCTATCTCTCAATTAGCTAATTTGATAAAACTTGTGTCCTTATACATCATGTAATGAAAAGGCTCCACAAGAACGCTGACTGAAGGGGGAAAGGAAAACCTTTATTAAAAGTATGCATATTGGTCCTACATGAAACAAAAGTGAAAGAGCCTGGCCTGTTTGACTCATTTGACTCAGCTGGTGCAGGCAGATGCACTTGTTTCTGCTTGCATTGTCTCCACTTGTGCTCTGACAACAACTTATACCTCTGACCCCAGAAGTGGCTACCTCCGAGTAGGGTTACCACCTGTCCCTATTTTCACAGGACAGTCCTGATTTGGACAGCTGTGTCCTGCAGAAAAACATGAAAAATACTAAATGCCCTGACATTATAGTAGAACAAATATTTTCTGATTTTCCTCTAAATGTTGCAAAAAACTATAATACCTTAACAAAAATACTTTAAAATAATAAAAACACAAGAAACAACTGAAAATCTACAACACTTAGTCTTAATTCTGATTATTTAGAGAAAACATGTCTGTTGCATTGGTTGAGATGACATATTGTCCTGCGAAAAATCCAGTTTCAGTAAGAAATGTCCCACTTTGGGCTTCTTAAAAGGTGGTAACCCTACCTCCGAGTAAGGTGAGCTTGCCCAGTAAGTAAACTTAAAAAATGTTACAAGAAGTCTTTTTTATGCTGCTCAATAAACACAGCAAAAACTTATAGTGCCTTAAAACCAGGAATTGTTGTTACAAATGCAACTCGTCGTTGTCCCACTTCTTTTGGGAGGAACTACATGTCCCAAGCTCCTTGGTTAGGTTACCATGGTAACTAAGCATACAGTCAGTCTTATGGAGCCTTTCAACTCTTTTTTTTTGTTTTTGTTTGGTTTTAGTAATGCACAATCTCTCAGTGGGATATCTGGGGTAAGGGAAGCGCAACACACTTTCTTAGCATTGTTTCTGAGTCAGCTCCATGCACACTCGGCCAACAATTAAGGGGGGCTCATTGGTGCTTCCATACTCCACCCTTGCTTGCCACCTACAAAGGTTACAATTTATATATGCCCTTCTTCAGACCCTGGAAGGGACCCACACTACTCTGTATCTTATTTTCACTGGAATCTTTCAGCATGGCTTCTTACAGCAGTGGCTGCTTTTTGATGGTTCTTCTCATAGCCAAGATTTTTGGATCCGGATGCGCTCAGCTGAGTGTCTCAATTCTTAGCCCATAAGGGGCTGTTGGCCTACAGCTTCCACCACTTCACCTCAAGCTGCTTGGGGAGAGCTTCTATCTCAGAGAAAAGAAAAAGGTCCCAGACTCACCAGGGCCTGCAGCCCAGACACTCAGACCTGCACTTTAAAATCCTCCCTCTTGAGCTGCACTCACTCAAAATAACGCTAGAAAATGGCTACACCACCTTTATTCCATACAGACAGATCCATCTGGCACATAGGCAAAGAAGGGCAGTAGTGATGCTCGGATAGTGCCTTTGTGGATTCGATTGTGATTCATCGGATAGTGTCAGTATCCGACCTGGGATCCAACCTAAGTCAGAGGTCAGATCCCAGGTTGGATCCCACATTACCCACATTATCCGAGGTGGGATCCAGGGATCCATGGTCAGATCCTGTGTCAGATCCAGCATCAGATCCAGGGATCCGATCATGGATCTGGGGGATCTAACCTGGATCCAGAACTGTTGGATCCACGGTCGGATAGTGCTACTATCTAACCGGATCCACTATCTGGTCAAACGTCAGGTATCTGGTGGTATCCTAAGCCATAGGATACTATCAAAGCAAAGGGCAGACCATACCACTGAACCCTAAATGCTCATGGGGTTTACAGTTAGCTTGGATACTACAGGTCAATACACAAGCTAAGTTTAGCTTTTCATGCTTAATTGGTCAAAAGAGGTAAAATGCTATTAACAATAACACTGTACCATGGAGGAACAGTAATAGAAAAGGAGTGCTCTCGATCTTAAGACCTCACAGTCATTTTGGCATGTTCTGGCATGGTAGACTTAAAAATAAGAGGTGCTTTGTTTACATCTGTAATTGCTGTCCCTCGGGTATGGTGCAGTCCAGTATGTCTTGAAGCAGGTTGGAACCTTTGAGCTTTGGGATCGATGGCCCTGGGTCAAAAAGTGTTTAATTTGAATCTGCACAAGTAGCGTAGCGCCTGCACCTAGCAAAAGCCTTCTGGCAAGGATCATACCAGGGTTCCCTACCAGGAAACTAAAATAGGCTTGGAGGGACAGGAAGTGAATCCTCAGGATTGTGGAAGCAGCTGCACGAGGGAGGGAGCTGGATGTCATTGTCCACCTAGGGACAAATGACATGGCTAAGAATGGGATCTGAGCAGTGCAAGAGGAGTTTGTAGAGTTGGGGAGGGGCCTTAGACAAGTAGCGGATATGGTAACCTTCTCGGAGGTGCTACCTATCTATGGCAAGGGTGATGCTAGGGTACTCCACACCATGGAATTCAATGAATGGTTGAAAAACTGGTGTGGAGCTCAGGGTTTTGGCTTCTTTGGGGACTGGGGAGCCACCTGGAGGGATGCAGGCCTATACTGGTGCAATGGTCTGCATCTGTTGGGGGGGGGACCAGGATCCTAGGTGATAGATTTAAATGCTTCACTGGCAAGCATTTAAACTAGCCAAGGGGGAGGCACTGAAAAGGAGCAGGGAAATCCCAGCCTTCCCCCACAAAACACGGTAATTAGTGAGATAAACACCAAGATAGAGAAGTCATTAGGGATCAGGACAGAGGTAAATGCAAAAAAAAGGCAAAGGCAGTAAGGACAGAGATGGGGCTAAAAGGTGTAAGGCCATCACAAATTGGAGGGTGATGAGTACCAATGCCCAAAGACTGTGTGACAAGCTCCCTGAACTAGTGGCCTTGATGGAAGAGGGATGCCTGGATATTGTGGCAGTCACAGAAACATGGTACACAGAGAACCATGACTGGGATGTCAACATACCAGGATACACAATCTACAGGAGAGACAGGGAGGGTAGAAGAGGAGGAGGAGTAGCTTTCTATGTAAGGGAAGGGATCAAAGTAACATGACTAAAGAGTAGACAGTGAGCAGATGAGACCCTCTGGGTCACCCTGGAGACATGAAATGGCACCACAATCTGCATGGGGGTTTTATACAGACCCCCATCTCAGGGGGAGAGAATGGACAAGGAAATGATAGAAGGCATCCTTAGAATGGCAGAAAAAGGGGAGATATTGTTGATGGGGGACCTGAATATGCCAGATGTTAACTGGAGCACCTTTGCTGCAGGCACATCCAAGAGCAGGGTCATTCTTGATGCCCTACAAGGGGCATGCCTCAGACAGCTAGTATTGGAACCCACTAGGGAGAGAGTAATCTTAGATCTGATACTCTCAAATGGGGACAGAGAAAGAATCTCAGAATTTAGAAGTGAGTAGCCATCTGGGAACAAGCGACCACCAAACAGCGTGGTTCACAATAAACAGCCATAGAGTCAAGCCATACAAAAGCAAGAGTATTGGACTTTAGGAGGGTTGACTTTGGGAAAATGAGAGAGTGCCTCAGAAAAGCACTAGCAAACAGGCAAGAAGGAGGGGTGAAGGAACAATGGGGAGTAATCAAAACAGCCATCACAGAGGCAACAAGCCTTTGTGTGAAGCAAATCAACAAAACACAATGAAGAAAAAAAACACTATGGTTCTCAAAAGAGGTGGTAGGGAAGGTTAAGAAGAAAAGGATAGCATTCAGGAAATATAAGGAAACACAGAAGGAGCAGGACAGAGAACTTTATCAGTTAAAGCAGAGAGAGGCAGGGAAGGCAGTCAGAATAGCAAAGGCCCAAACCGAGGAAAGGATAGCCAATTCTGTTAAGAAGGGGGAGAAGACCTTTTATAGGTACATTAGGGAGTGAAGAAAGACCAAGGGAGGGATACCGAAGCTTAATAAAGGGGATGGAATGTGGGCAGAGGGTGACAGTGAAAAAGCAGGGATACTGAACGAATATTTCTGCTCAGTATTCACAAAGGAAGAGGAGGGGGAGGTACCTATACCAAACAAGAGAAACACTCTGGAAACGGGTGTCGATACCAATCCATTTACAGAAGAAAGAGTTCTGAAAGAACTAGTAAAATTGAAGATGGACAAAGCAAGGGGGCCTGATGGGATGCACCCAAGAATTCTAAAAGAACTAAGGGTAGAACTAGTGACATCGCTGACTACTCTCTTTAACAAATCATGGGAGGATGGGGTGGTACCTGAGGACTGGAGGAGGGCGGATGTGATCTCTTCACAAAAGTGGAGCAGGGCAGAAGCAGGAAACTACAGACCAGTTAGTTTGACCTCAGTGGTAGGGAAAATGATGGAATCACTTCTGAAGGAAAGAATTGTTGAATACCTAGAGGCCAGTGGGACACAGGACCCAAGGCAGCATGGATTCACATTGGGAAGGTCGTGTCAGACGAATCTAATAGATTTCTTTGAGTGGGTGACCAAAGTAGTAGACCAGGGAGGGGCTGTGGACATGGCCTACCTAGATTTTAGCAAGGCATTTGATACAGTCCCACACAAAAGATTAATAAACAAGTTAGCCAGCCTTGGAGTGGGTCCCAAGGTGGTAGCCTGGATAAAAAATTGGCTGGACAACAGGACACAAAGGGTAGTAGTAAACGGAGTCCACAGTGAAGAAAGGAGGGTTACTAGCGGGGTACCGCAGGGTTCAGTACTGGGATTGGTCCTTTTTAATGTCTTCATAAGTGACATTGCAGAGGAACTGGAAGGAAAAGTATGTCTTTACAGACAACACAAAGATCTGCAACAGGGTTGATACACAAGATGGAGTGGAAAGGATGAGAAGGGACTTGGTAAGGTTGGAGGAATGGTCAAATGTATGGCAGCTTAGATTCAATGCAAAGAAGTGCAAGGTAATGCACCTGGGAAACAAAACCCCAGGGGAAGAGTACACAATGGGGGATGAGATATTGACAACAATAAAAATGGAAAGGGACCTGGGGGTAATTATATCTGATGACCTAAAGGTGGGCAAACAATGTGAGAAGGCAGTAAGGAAGGCTAGGGGGATACTGGGATGCATAGGGAGAGGCATCAACAGTAGAAAACAAGAAGTCGTTATCCCACTGTACAGAGAGTTGGTGAGACCCCATCTGGAGTACTGTGTGTGGTTCTGGAGACCCCATCTCTGCAAAGACACAGACAGAGTGGAGGCTGTCCAGAGGAGGGCAACCAAAATGGTGCAGGGTCTGCACCAGAAGATATATGAAGAGAGACTAAAGGAGCTTAATATGTATACCCTTGAGGAAAGAAGGGAGAGGGGGGACATGATACAAACTTTCAAGTACCTCAAGGGAATCAACAAAGTCCAAGAGGGTAGTATCTTTCAGAAAAAGAGATGTGCAAGAAGAAGGGGACACAATTTGAAGATAGAGGGGGGATGGCTCAGAGGTAATGTGAGGAAGTATTTTTTCATGGAGAGGGTTGTGGATGCATGGAACAGCCTTCATGAGGAGGTCGTGGAGTCAAGAATAGTGGGGGGAATTCAAGAATGCTTGGGACAGACATAAGGCAGGCCTAGTGAGGGGTAGGAGGAAGTAGGCTGTTGGTTAACTAGGATCTGTAGCTTATCCATTAGGTAGGAAAAATGGGCAGACTAGGTGGGCCAAGCGGTCCTTATCTGCCGTCAAATTCTATGTTTCTATGTCCACCCTACCCAGTAATGGGGGACTAACCAAGGGATACCAATCCTGCAATAAACGGTTAGCTGTTCTCTATAAATGTAAGTAAGTAATAAGCCACAACAGCGTGTGCATTATAGAGATTTAATGCATGGTCAGGTGATATCTCTCAGCCAAAAAAATGTCTAGATTTTTTCTTGCCATTTTATGACACAATAACTGGTAAACACAAATGATACATGCAGAGAAATAATATATGCAGCTTAACTGATAACACAGGATTTATTTAGGGATCATGTCAAATAATACAAACATACAAAAATAGAATTTGTCAGTAGAAAAGGACCAGTAGGCATAGAATTTGTTGGCAGAAAAGGAATGGGAGACCCATCCAGTTCGCCCTATTTTTCCCTGCTTATTCCAACACCTTGAACTCTATTTGGTCATCAGTGTGCTTTTCGCCTCCCTTTCCTCTGCTTGTTATGCCCATGTGCCTATTTCACATATACTTGATGCTCCCCGTTGTTTTTGGCCCCACTACCTCTTCTGGCGGGCAGTTCTAGGCATCCACCACCCTTTCTGTAATGAAGTATTTCCTCACATCCCTCTCACCCCTCCCCTTCCCAGCTTCATTGCATGCCCCCATGTTATGGTGTTTTTCCTCCTCTGAAATAGACTCCCCACATGCACCTTGTTCACCCCTGTGAGATACTTTTAGGTCTCAGTCATGTCCCCTATCTCCTCTCCTTCAAGGAGTACATGTTGAAATCCCACAGCCTCCCCTTGTATGGCTTCCCATGCAACCATCCCCACCCCCATCATTTTGGTAGCCCTCTTCTGGATCGCTTCCACCCTGTCAATGTCCTTGCAGAGGTGCGGCCTCCAGAACTGGACACAGTACTCTAGGTGGGGTCTCACTAGTGAGTGATACAGTGACAACATCACCTCCCTCCTGCTGCTAGAAATCCCCTTCCCTGTGCACCCCAGCATCCCACTAGCCGTGCCTACTGCCTTGTCACACTGCTCTGCCACCTTGAGATCACCAGATATGATTATACGGAGGCCCCGCTTTTGCTTGATGACTGTAAGTACCTCCCCCCATCTTATACCCAGCTTTCGGGTTTCCCCGCCCCAGATGCACGACTCTGCACTTTTTGACATTGAAACCTAGCTGCTGCTCCTTAGACCACTCCTCTAGCTTCCCCAGATCCCTTTACATTCTCTTCACCCCTTCCCAAGTGTCCACTCTTTTGCAGAACTTTGTGTCCTTTGCAAAGAGACACACCTTCCCCTTCAGTTCCTTAGCAATATCACTTATGAAGACACTGAACAGGACACAGAAACAGAATTTGACGACAGATAAGGACCACTTGGCCCATCCAGTCTGCCCATTTCTCCCTGTCTACAATATTACATAAGACTGTGCCGATCTGTAGCTTTTCCTCCCTCCCCCCTTCCTTTCCATTATGATTCCTTTGTGCTTATCCCATGCTTTCTTGAATCCCACTTTTTTCGCGCCCACCACCTCCACTGGAAGGCAGTTCCAGGAATCCACCACTGTCTGTGAAGAAGGACTTCCTCACATCTCTCCCAAATAAACCCCCTCCAGCATAATAGCATGTCCCCTTGTTCTTGAGCACCTTTTCTTCTGAAAAATACTCCCCTCCTGTACTTTATTTACGCCCGTGAGGTATTTAAAAGTCTCTTCCATATCTCCCCTCTCCCTCCTCTGTTCTAAGGTATACATATTGAGGTCCATTATTTTCTCCTCATAGGGATTTGATGCAAACCCTATACCATTTTAGTTGCCCTCCCCTTGACCGCCTCCACTTTGTCTATGTCCTTCTGGAGATGTGGTCTCCAGAACTGGACACAATACTCTAGGTGGGGTCTTACCAGTGATCTATATAGAGGCAATACCACCTCCCTCTTTCTGCAGGTAATACCCTCCCTATGCACTCCAGCATCCAACTCAACCTCCCTACTGCCTTGTGGCACTTCCTGGCCACTTTTAGGTCATCCGATACAATCACCCCCAGGTCTCTCTCCTGCTTCATGGTCGTCAATACCACTCCACCCATTTCGTACTCCACCCCTGGGTTTCTGAGCCCTAAGTGCAATTATGTTACACTTTTTTGCATTGAAAACCAACACTTTTTCGCATTGAAAACCAGATGCCATACCCTTGACCACTCCTGTAGTTTTCTCAGGTCTCTGCTCATCCTTTAACCTCCCCCCCCCCCAAGAGTGTCTACCCTATCACAGATTTTGGTGTCATCCACAAAGAGGCAGACATTCCCTTCCAGCTCCTCTCCAATGTCACTTATAAAGACATTAAAGAGGACCTGTCCAAGCACTGATCCCTGAGGCACTCCACTAATCACCCTCCCTTCCTTGCAGTGAACTCCATTTACCACCACCCTCTGTCACCTATCCTCTAACATAGAAACATAGAATTTGACGGCAGATAAGGACCACTTGGCCCACCTAGTCTGCTCATTTTCCTACCTAACAGATAAGCTGCAGATCCTAGTTAACCAACAGCTTACTTCCTCCTACCCCCCACTAGGACTGCCTTATGTCTGTCCCACGATTCTTGAATTCCCCACTGTTCTTGACTCCACGCCTCCTCAGGAGGCTGTTCCATGCATCCACAACCCTCTCCGTGAAAAATATTTCTCACATTACCTCTGAGCCGCCCCTCTATCTTCAAATTGTGCCCTTGTTCTTGCACATCTCTTTTTCTGAAAGATGCTGCCCTCTTGGACTTTGTTGATTCCCTTGAGGTACTTGAAAGTTTCTATCATATCCCCTCTCCCTTCTCTCCTCAAGGGTATACATATTAAGCTCCTTTAATCTTTCTTCGTATGTCTTCTGGTGCAGACCCTGCTCCATTTTGGTTGCCGAGCCCTCTGGACAGCCTCCACTCTGTCTATGTCTTTGTGGAGATGGGGTCTCCAGAACTGCACACAGTACTCCAGATGAGGTCTCACCAACTGTCTGTACAGTGGATAACAACTTCCTGTTTTCTACTATTGATGCCTCTCCTATGCATCCCAGTATCCCCCAGCTTTCCTTACTGCCTTCTCACATTGCTTGCCCATCTTTAGGTCATCTGATATAATTACCCCCAGGTCCTTTCCATTTTTACCGTTGTCAGTATCTCACCCCCATTGTGTACTTCTCCTGGGTTTTTGTTTCCAGGTGCATTATCTGCACTCTTAGCATTGAATCTGAGCTGCCACATTTGACCATTCTCCAGCCTTGCCAAGTCCCTTCTCATCCTTTTCACTCCATCTTTGTATCAACCCTGTTGCAGATCTTTGTGTCGCCTGCAAAGAGACATACTTTTCCTTCCAGTTCCTCCAATGTCACTTATAAAGACATTAAAAAGGACCGTCCCAGTACTGAATCTCATGTGTACCTCGCTAGTAACCCTCCTTTCTTCACCGTGGACCTGCTTACTACTACCCTGCGTCCTGTTGTCTAGCCAATTTTTATCCAGGCTACCACCGGACCCACTCCAAAGCTGGCTAACTTGTGTATTTATCTTTGTGTGGACTGTATCAAATGCCTTGCTAAAATTTAGGTAGGCCATGTCCACAGCCCCTCCCTGGTCTACTACTTTGGTCACCCACTCAAAGAAATCTATTAGATTCGTCTGACACGACCTTCCCATCGTGAATCCATGCTGCCTTAGGTCCTGTGTCCCACTGGCCTCTAGGTACTCAACGTTTCTTTCCTTCAGAAGTGATTCCATCATTTTCCTACCACTGAGGTCAAACTAACTGGTCTGTAGTTTCCTGCCTCTGTCCTGCTCCCACTTTTGTGAAGAGGAATCACATCCGCCTCCTCCAGTCCTCAGGTACCACCCCATCCTCCCATGATTTGTTAAAGAGAGTAGTCAGCTGTGTCACTAGTTCTACCCTTAGTTCTTTTAGAAATCTTGGGTGAATCCATCAGGCCCCATTGCTTTGTCCACCTTCAATTTTATTAGTTCTTTCAGAACCCTTTCTTCTGTAAATGGATTGGTATCGACCCCCATCTTCAGAGTGTTTCTCTTGCTTGGTTTAAGTACCTCCCCCTCCTCTTTCTTTGTGAATACTGAGCAGAAATATTCATTCAGTATTCCTGCTTTTTCACTGTCACCCTCTGCCCACATTCCCTCCCGTTTACTAAGCCTCAGTATCCCTCCTTTGGTCTTTCTTCACTCCCTAATTTGCCTATAAAAGGTCTTATCCCCCTTCTTAACAGAGTTGGCTATCCTTTCCTCGGTTTGGGCCTTTGCTATTTTGACTGCCTTCCCTGCCTCTTTCTGCTTTAACTGATAAAGTTCTCTGTCCTGCTCCTTCTGTGTTTCCTTATATTTCCTGAATGCTATCCTTTTCTCCTTAACCTTCCCTGCCACCTCTTTTAAGAACCATAGCGTTTTTTTCCTTCGTTGTGTTTTGTTGATTTGCATTACACAAAGACTTGTTGCCTCTGCGATGGCTGTTTTGATTACTCCCCATTGTTCCTCCACCCCTCCTTCTTGCCTGTTTGCTAGTGCTTTTCTGAGGCACTCTCTCATTTTCCCAAAGTCAGTCCTCCTAATGTCCAATACTCTTGCTTTTGTATGGCTTGATTGTATGGCTGTATTTATCGTGAACCACACTGTTTGGTGGTCGCTTGTTCCCAGATGGCTACTCACTTCTAAATCTGAGATTCTTTCTCCATCCCCATTTGAGAGTACCAGGTCTAAGATTGCTCCCTCCTGAGTGGGTTCCAGTACTAGCTGTCTGAGGCATGCCCCTTATAGGGCATCGAGATGACCCTGCTCTTGGATGTGCCTGCAGCAAAGGTGCTCCAGTTAACATCTGGCATATTCAGGTCCCCCATCAACAATATCTCCCCTTTTTCTGCCATTCTAAGGATGCCTTCTATCATTTCCTTGTCCATTCCCTCCCCCTGAGATGGGGGTCTGTGTACAACCCCCATGCGGATTGTGGTGCCATTTCCTGCCTCCAGGGTGACCCATAGTGCCTCATCTGCTCCCTGTTTATTCTTTAGTTCTGTTGCTATTCTTATTTCAATTTCTTATTCAGTTTACCACCTATGGACCCACTCCTAAGCTATCCAGTGTGCTTACTAGTCTCCTATGTGGAACAGTGTCTGATACCTTACTGAAATCGAGATAGGCCACATTCATCACTCCACCCTGATCTAGTTCCTTTGTCACCCAGTCAAAGAAATCTATCAGATTTGTTTGACATAAACTCCCCTCTGTGAAACCATGGTGCCTTGGGTCTCATAACCCACTGGATTCAAGATATTCCACAATCCTTTCCTTCAACAGTGATTCCGTTCACTTTCCCACCACTGATGTCAGGCTGACTGGCCTATAGTTTCCAGCATCCTACCTGCTACCACTTTTGTGTAACGGAGCTACATCCACCTTCCTCCAGAGTCCTCTGGAACCACTTCTGTTTCCAGTGCGCTGTTAAACAGAACTGTCAGAGGTGCAGCCAGTATTTTCCTGAGCTCCCTCAATCAAGGGCGTAGCCACCGATAGCAGTAGAGAGAAACATGCAACTTTATAAAAGGAAGCAGCAGCTCAGCCACAGTCCAAAAATCAAGTGTCGTCATCCTCTTCCAAACGCTCAGCTTCACCGGTCCTCCTCTGTTCAAACTCTTGGCGAATATGTTCAACTCTCTTTCTGCATCCCCCGCATCAGTAAACCAGTAAGTGTGTTCTGCATAAAAGACGCTAAGGCATGCTGGCATTAGAAGGGAATGTGTGATTCCCAAACCCTTCAGTTGGACTCAGACAGTGTCAAACTTTTTCCACCGGGATCAAGTGGCATAGGAGAGATCAGGGAATAGATTCAGGGTTGCGCCATTGAAACTGAAACTTTGAGCATCCCTTGACACTTGCAGCAGGATATCTCACACCACCACCGAGGCTGTCATCAGGAGTATGGTCTGCGGCCTGTCCACCTGTTGAGCTACAGAGTGAGGGGAGGGGAGATCTGGTATGCTTTGATGAAATTAGCTTCAAGGGTAGCAGCAATAAGTCCCAAAAGCTCCAGGCAGCTAGGTATTCAGAAAGGAAAGGATGTGCTCGCCCTTGTTCCCCTCCGCGAGCCAGACCAGTCTTACATTGGAGGCCCTGTTGGAATTTTCAAGGGCCTCTATGCGGTATTGAAGTTGGGTATTTTCCTGGACCAATTTGCTGGTCACCACCAGCGCTTGTACAGCTGAAGCTTCAGCAGAAGTGGCCATTTTAGTGGCTACCTCTATTTTCGCATCTTATTACCTCAAACACTTCAAGATGGTTTCAACTTTACCATCAGTGGCATGCATTGACACCACCAAAGATTGCCATGGTGGCCTGGCACCAGAACCAGCAGGTGTGGGGGTGGAGGTCTCGGCCTGCTGCATGGGCTGTCGGGGATACTTTGGGCTGCTTCCCACTCCTTTAGGATGTCCCATCTTGAAGCTGATATCAAAATGTTCTGCTTGAAGATCTAAACTGTGTGATGTAGACAGCCAGTTCTGAGTGCTGTATGGCTTTTTGTAATATAAAAATGTGTTATGGACTGTCTCTCATGAGAAATGCTGATACAGCATATGAATATGACACACACACACACACACACACACACACACACACTCACACACACACACAGGTTTTAGATACAAGGTGTTACCTGGAAGGCCAGAAGCTAATTATAGGCTAGAAGATACCTAACTGCCAAGATAGATCATAAACTTTTATAACGCTTAGAGGAAGAAGAGCAGGTTGTGACGTTTTAGTGCGAAGTCATAAAAGATGCTTTGATGTCCTGGAAAGGGGAAGCTGATCATAAGATCAAAGAAATGTTATTTGAAAAAGAAAATGAGTTATGCTGAGGTTACAGAATTTAATACTTGTTAAAGACATCCTGTTTTTATATAGATATATTTTTTTATATATTCTGACAGGGAGGAGCTAGGTGACCTCATGCAAAGAGGTGGGCAAAGCCAGCTTTTAAACAGAATTCTGTTTTCCTTCAGAGACTTTTATCCATGCTCTGACAAAGAAACATCTTTGAGCACTTTAAGCAGGTATTTAGAGAGAGAGAGACAAAATCTAAGTACTGTAGTAGGAATTGCACTGTTAAAACCTTGTTCTTTTAAAAGATTGTAAGGTTCTTGTGATATAATAGTTCTGTATTTTATGTTTTACATATTTTTTATCTATTTTAGTAAAACTCTGTTTTTAGAGCCTACTTGGTCTGTCTTTGAATTTCTTTCCTTTACAAGTGAAGCATATATATGGTTAAAGCAGACACTGAGCATAAGCTAGAATGGTGATACCAAACTGGAAAAAGGTAAGAGTTTTAATCTGAGGTCTTTTATTAGAGCTTTTAAGGGTTCATTTCTGTACACCTGGTTAGGTGCCCATAGGCAAAAATATCTGGCCCCTTGAAGACAGAATTATCTGAGCCTGTGCATTGGGTATGCTAGCAAGAGGGTCACAGTTTGAATCCTTCCAAGACTTGAGACCAAAGGTTGATCTGAATCCACAAAACAGACAGGAGGGTTACCCTGTTTCTGTTAACTGTTCACAAGACTGCACTCAGAGGTTGGCACTTTGGGAGTAGAGGGCTGACCTGCTGAGTGGGTTTGTGACAGATTGGTTGGCAGCAGTGTGGATACATTTTGGTATTACAAGCTTTTATTGTTCAGTGTGTCAGCTTGAGACCATCAGCTCACTTGCAAAGAAAGAAAAAGGCAGTAATTTTTTTTTTAAAAAGGAAACAGAACTATATCACTTGGCGTACAGTTAAGTTCCTACACATTTTTTTTCTAAAGTGCAAGTCAGAGTAGCCATAGTTAGGGAAGAATATGGCTTCCAACTACAGCAGGCACACTGTAGACTACTTACGGCAGTTGTGCGGGGATAGATGAGTCCCGTTTGAGGTGAAAGCCAGCAAGCAAAACCTCTTAGATGCCCTGATGGTAGCAGATACCCAGAGCAGCGAGTCACAGACCATGACTGAAAAGGACCAAACCTCGAGTGTGGCAGGGCTAGTGGCCAGAGTAGTGTCCAGATCCAGTGAGGATGACAGCAGGGCCACTGTCAGTGAAGGGCCACAATAGCAGGGAAAGGTCACCAGTATCCTGGATCCAGAAGTACTCAGGCTGTAAATTGAGTTGCACAGAATGGAGCTGGAGTTCCAGAGAGAGAGAGAGAGAGGGACCATGAACAATGGGAGGCAGACCGTGAGGAGCGTGAGCGCCAGTGAGCTGCAGAGGAGAAGAGAGACCGTGAACAATTGGAGGCAGCCCATGAGGAGCATAAGCACCAGCGAGCTGCAGAGGAGAAGACGGAGCGAGAATGCCAAGGCGCAGACCTTGAGGAGCAGGAGTGCCAGAGGCAACACGAACTGGAGAAGCTACGACTCCAACCAGTGGCACCAAAGCAGGCAAGTGGCTTGGGTTTAACTGGGACTACAGGACTAGGTTACAAATTGAATTCCAATTAATAGCTGAATTTAAAGAGGGGGAGGATATGGATGCCTTTTTAAATTCTTTTGAAAAAGTTTGTATTCAGGCTAAAATTCCTAGAGAGTCCTGGAGCTTCCAGCTATCCCTGCTACTTACTGGGAAAGCTCAGGATGCACTGGGTCAAATGGACAATGAGGACAATGATGATTACAGCAAACCTTAAGCTGCACTGTTAAAAAAATTTTAATTAACTGCTGAATCATACAGAGCTGAATTCTGTAAGCTCAGGGGAAGCCCTGACATGAGCTATGAGGTGCTAGCCATGAAACAACGTCAGTTTTTAAAATGTTGGTGGGAAGGAATTGAGGCAAACTCTGTTGATAAAATTGAAAATGTGATTTTGTTAGAACAGTTTTATTGGGCATGTCCAACAGAGCTGAAAATCTGGCTGGAGGACCGAGATCCCAAAACAGTGCAAGAGGCTGCTGAACTCTCGGACTGCTATGCCAAGAGCAGAGCTGCTCTGAGAGTGAATGGGGTGGGTGTGGCAGCACAGAAAGATAAAGGGCACCTTTAGGGCAGCTAAAACCCTCACTGCCTCAACCGAAACCAGTTAGCCCCAGGTTTCAGAGAAAAGATTTCTCTGAGAGAAGAAATGAATGTTGGTTGTTTAAAGAAACTGGGCATATTGCCAGACAGTGTCCCAAAAAGGCAGGCAATAATACACAACTGTGTGCTAGAAAAGAAGTGGGTTGTTTGTTTGTCCCTGGAAGCATGCCAGTGAACATGAGGAAACACATGCACCTAGTCATGGTGAATGGTGTACAGATGCAGGGGTTAAGGGACACAGAGGCATCCCTGACCTTGGTAAAGGGGGATCTGGTACAGCCTGGTCAGCTTATACCCAATAAATACATCACTGTACATGACTTTGTGGGTGGGGAGAAAACATTGCCCCTCGCTAGTGTTCTCCTAGACTGGGGTGAAACAGGGGGAACTGTGCAACAGGTGGCTGTAGCTAAAACGTTAGCAGTGGATGTGATCCTGGGTAACAATCTCAAACAAGGGATGGTGTGTGCAGTTACCCGTAGCCAAGTGGCAAGGGAAAATTATAGTTCCCTGAACCCCACAGAAACCATTGTGGAAACCACTGAGAGGCTGGTTCCCCAGCCTGTGTCTCCAGATGGGAAGATTAACAAAAAGGGGGTAGAAATTTCCCCAGTAGCAAGTAACCACACAGCTACAGAGGGTTACTCCGAAGAGGGAGGGGTGACCCCTTGTCAGAGGGTTGGGATTGACAGTGATCCTGAGTGCCCTGCCGCTAGTGCTAGGGACCCTAGTTTAGTGACTGAAGGGGACCTGTCCCATGCCTTGGGAATGTGTGAGGAGTTTGCAGCTGCTCAGAGAAGTGACCCTAGTTTAGAGAAGCTGAGGGCTTGAGCAGACTCAGACGGCACACAGGGAGGCTATGGCAGACCTAAGGTTTATTGGGAAAATGGACTTATGTATACTCAGGCAGTACAGACAGAGGGAGGGGTGCTAGGCAGGCAGCTTGTCGTTCCCCAGGGGTATCGTGAGCAGTTGCTGAAGATTGCACATGATATTCCCTTGTCTGGTCATCTGGGAATCATGCGCATGATGTAGTGGTTGGCCCAGAATTTCTACTGGCCTAACTTCACCCAGCCGGTGAAGGAGTATTGCAGGTCTTGTCACTGGTGCCAAGAAATAGGGAAGGCGGGCAAGAAAACCCAAGCCTCCCTGATTCCCTTGCCCATAGTGGAGGAGCCATTCCAGAGGGTGGGAATGGGTATTGTGGGGCCTTTAAATACCCCCAGCTCCTCAGGGAAGAGATTCATCCTGACTGTGGTGGGTTATGCCACCCGGTACCCAGGGGCAGTTGCCCTATCCTCACTGAGGACAGACAAAGTGGCAGATGCCTTACTTGGGATTTTCTCCCATGTTGGGTTTCCACAGGAGGTTATCACCAATCGAGGGGGTCCCTTCATGTCGGACTTGATGAAATGTTTATGGGAGAAGTGTTGGGTGGTGCAGAGATGCACGGCACCGTATCACCCACAAGCCAATGGACCTGTGGAAAGATTCAATGGTACCCTAAAGTCAATGCTCTGGGTGTTTGCTGAACAGCATGGGAGGGACTGGGAGAAATACCTTCCCCACCTGTTGTTTGCATACAGGAAGGTGCCCCAACAGTCGACAGGATTTTCCCCCTTCAAACTCTTATATGGACGCCGGGTATGTGGGCCCCTAGACTTGATCCAGGTGGACTGGGAAGGCAAGCACACCACCCAGGGAACTCCCATTGTGGATTATGTCCTTAGGTTTAGGGAAAGGCTGAAGGAGCTTATGGGGACAGCCCAGAGCAACCTGGCAGCTGCCCAACAGAAACAAAAAGTGTGGTACGACCGCAGAGCCAGAGCTCACTCGTACATGGTGGGTCAGGAAGTCATGGTCCTTATTCCGGTCTGGAAAGACAAGCTGCAGGCTGAGTGAGCAGGATTGTACATAGTGGTTAGGAAGGTAAATGACATGAACTATATTGTGGAGTTACCTGACCGAAGACAGACAGAAAGGATGTACCATGTCAACATGATGAAGCCATATGCAAATAGAGCTGACATGGTGTTTGCAGTGTGTAGTCCTGGGGAAGGGACGGACGAAGGAGATCCCCTTCTGGACTTGCAGGAAGAAAGTAATTGGGAATCCTCTGTGGAGGCAGTAAAATTGTCTCCCCAGCTGGCCCCGGACCAAATCCAGAAAGTAAGGGAGGTTTTAGCAGACTTTGCCCCATTATTTAGTGCCAAGCCTGGACTAACCCCCTTAGCGATGCACGATGTGGAGACAGGGACACAGATGCCCATACGGTGGACAGCATATCAGGTGTCAGAGTCTGTCCAAAAGGACATTAGGAGGGAAGTGGAGGAGATGCTGGATTTAGGGGTAATCCAGAGATCCCACAGCCCCCGGGGCTCACCCGTAGTCCTTGTGCCTAAGCCAGATGGCTCTACTCATTTCTGTGTGGACTATCATGGACTGAATGCAGTCACAAAGTCAGACACCCATCCGATGCCCGGACGGATGAACTCCTGGACAAGTTGGGAGGGGCGACCTACCTTACGACGATTGACCTGACCAAGGGATATTGGCAGGTAGAGTTGACAGACAGAGCTAGGGAGAAGTTGGCCTTCATCACTCTGATAGGCTTATTTGAGTTTAAAGTAATGCTTTCAGAATGAAGAACGCCCCAGCCACTTTCCAAAGGTTGGTGAACCAGGTGTTAAATGGTGCTGAGGAGTATGCCATGGCATACCTGGATGACATTGTCATCTTTAGTACCAGCTGGGAGGAACACCTATCCCACCTTAGGGAAGTGCTGGGCAGGATACAGAGGGCCGGGTTCACTGTCAAAGCCGAGAAGTGCCAGGTGGACACGGCTGAAGTGGCATACCCCGGGCATGTTGTAGGCCAGGTACAGCTCCATCCTAACCAAATAAAGATAGAGGTAATCCAGGCATGGCCCAGACCAGAAACACAGAAGCAGGTCAGGAGTTTTCTTGGGACAGCAGGGTACTATAGAAAATTTGTACCTAATTACAGTGCCCTGGCTGCACCCCTATCTGACCTGTCAAAGAAAAAGATGCCAAAGAAAATTACCTGGAACCCAGCTTGTGAGACAGACTTTACCAGACTGAAGGAGGCACTGTGCAGTGCTCTTGTTTTGATAAGCCTTGACTATAGCAGACCCTTTATAGTTCAGACTGACGCCTCAGACGTGCGTATTGGGGCAGTACTGAGTCAGACATCCAGCCAAGGGAGGGATCACCCAGTAGTCTACCTGAGTAAAAAGTTACTTCCCAGAGAGCAGGCATACTCCACGGTGGAAAAGGAGTGTCTTGCCATAGTGTGGGCCCTAAAGAAATTAGAGCCATACTTATAAGGGCAGCATTTTGTGGTGCAGACTGACCACAACCCCCTGGTTTGGCTGATGCAGATGGGGAAAAACAATCATAGATTGCTAAGATGGAGTCTTGCTTTGCAAGGGTATGATCTGCCAATCGTACATAGGGCTGGAGCCAAAAACCAAAACTCAGATGGCCTGTCTCATCTCTTTGAGGAGTGAACTGATTTGGGAAGCTCATCCCATGCAGGGGATAGAGCTCACAAATTCAGTCTAGGTAGGGAGGATTGTGACGTGGACAGCCAGTTCTGAGTGCTGTATGATTTCTTGTAATATAAAAATGTGTTATGGACTGTCTCTCATGAGAAATGCTGATACAGCATGTGAGTATGACACACACAAACACAGGTTTTAGATACAAGGTGTTACCTGGAAGGCCAGAAACTAATTACTGTCTAGAAGATACCTAACTGCCAAGATAGATCATAAACTTTTATAACGCTTAGAGGAAGAAGAGCAGTTTGTGATGTGTTAGTACGAAGTCATAAAAGATGCTTTGATGTCCTGGAAAGATGAAGCTGATCATAAGATCAAAGAAACGTCATTTGAAAAAGAAGATGAGTTATGCTGAGGTTACAGAATTTAATACTTGTTAAAGACATCCTGTTTTTATATAGATATATTTTTTTATATATTCTGACAGGGAGGAGCTAGGTGACCTCATGCAAAGAGGTGGGCAAAGCCAGCTTTTAAACAGAGTTCTGTTTTCCTTCAGAGACTTTTATCTACGCTCTGACAAAGAAAAATCTTTGAGCACTTTAAGCAGGTATTTAGAGAGAGAGAGAGAGAAAATCTAAGTACTGTAGTAGGAATTGCAATGTTAAAACCTTGTTCTTTTAAAAGATTGTATGGTTCTTGTGATATAATAGTTCTGTATTTTATGTTTTACTTATTTTTTTTATCTATTTTAATAAAACTCTATTTTTAGAGCCTACTTGGTCTGTCTTTGAATTTCTTTCCTTTACAAGTGAAGTATATATATGGTTAAAGCAGACACTGAGCATAAACTTGACTGGTGATACCAAACTGGAAAAAGGTAAAAGTTTTAATCTGAGGTCTTTTATTAGCATTTTTAAGGGTTCATTTCTGTACACATGGTTAGGTGCCCATAGGCAAAGATATCTGGCCCCCTGAAGACAGAATTATCTGAGCCTGTGCATTGGGTATGATAGCAAGAGGTTCACAGTTTGAATCCCTCCAAGACTTGAGACCAAAGGTTGATCCGAATCCACAAAACAGACAGGATAGTTACCCTGTTTCTGTTAACTGTTCACAACACTGCGCTTGGAGGTTGGCACTTTGGGAGTAGAGGGCTGACCTGCTGAGTGGGTTTGTGACAGATTGGACTCAGCCACACAAAAACAAATTAAAACACAATAAATAGTGTTTTTTGATCAAATTAGTCTGACTGGAGTGCACAGCTGTGCGTCTTCACAGCAAGCGTGCTTACTAGTGCCCCCACGACTTCCATGTATTATATCAACAAGCAGGTAGGGATAAGATATGAACATACAAAATTTGCCAGCAGATAAAGGCCTAGAGGTCTATCAAGTCTGCTTGAATGTGCAGCTAACACCCCTTATTCTGCAGCTGCCCCTCCCTTCCACCCTTCCCCTACATTGACCCTCCCCCTTGTCCTGTCCCATCCCCTTTTGAAGCAGTCCACTGTTCTACTGGATACCACTTCTGCAGGTAACGCATTCCACCCAGCTACTACCCTCTCTGTAAAAAAGTGTGTCCTCATCTCCCTCCTGAACCTTCATCCCTCCAGTCTCATATCATGACCCCTGGTGTCCCTCCCCTCCCTTACTTTGAGCAGCCCCTCTGTACCCGTCTTGTTTATTCCTTTCATGTACTTAAAGGTTTCTGTCATGTCCCCCCATCCCTCCTCTCCTCCAGCAAGTACATGTTCAATTTCCTTAGCCTCCTCTCATATGATAAGTCCCCAGCCCCTTGATCATCTTTATTGCCCTGCGCTGCTCCCCCTCCAGTAACTTAATGTCCCTCTTCAGATACAGGCGCCAGTACTGCACGCAGTACTCCAGGTGTGGTCTAACCAATGACCTACACAGTGGCAGAATCACCTCCTTCCTCCTGAAGGATATACCCCTTGCAATGCAACCCAGCATTTTGTTGGCCTTTGCAGCTGGCCACCTACATTGTGCCGAGTTGTTCATTGACCCTGTAATGAGCACCCCCAGATCCTTCTCCTCCTCTATCTGGGCTAGCTGCACTCCCCCCAGCTGGTAACTCCTCCTTGGGAAGATCTTCAAAGCTGTGCACAGAAGCAATGAAGATTTGGAATCTAGCCTATTCCCTCGAGGTACAAGTGACAGCAGTTCACCTGCCAGGGAAAGACAATGTCTTGGCAGATTCCCTGAGCAGAATCAGCTTGGGACATCATGAATGAACCCTGAACAAGCAGGTGTTGGCTGCAGTGTTCAGAAGGTGGGGACAACCAAAAACAGACCAGTTTGCATAGTTGGAAAACTGCTAGCTCCCCTTGTTCTGCTGCAGGCCAGCCATTGGTGGAGACAGTCCCAGAGGACACCCTAATCCTCGGTTGGGGGGGGTCTCTCTGTGCCTTCCCTCCATTCCCACTGTTACTAAGGGTGTTGCTGAAACTGAGAGAAGAGTCTGCAACCATGATCTTAATAGCTCCAGACTGGATCAGGCAGATTTAGTACTCACTTCTCCTGTTCCTCTCCATCAAGCATCCTATCAATCTTCCCCTGAGGTACAGTCTGCGGACATTGTCCCAGGGCAGAATAACATTTCCAGACCCAATAACCCTGTGTCTCAGGGCATGATACTTGAAGAGCTAGAGTTCTCTGGGCTAAACCTCTTGGAAAAGGTTTTGGAAGTGCTTAAGTTTTCCTGGAAACCAGCAACAATGAAATCATATGCCTCAATGTGGAAAAGATTTTCCCTGTAGTGTTTCTCTGGACAGCTCAATCCACTGCAGGCAGACCTTCCTACTATCTTGGACTGCCTTGTTCACCTTCAGTTTCTGGGTCTCAGGCCATCAACTCTGACGGTGTATCCGGCAACAGCGTCAGCATATGCTTCAGGTGGCAAGAACAGGTTGGTGGCCTCTCCGCCCATCTTCAAATAGTTCCTTAAGGGGGCCTTATCGACCTGCACCCTCCAGTCAGGGATTCAGTCCCATTATGGGACCTGTATCTGTGCACCACCCAGCTCATGGAGCCTCTTTTTGGACCCTTGGCAGCTGCAGATCTGAAATATGTTACCAAGAAGACAGTGTTGCCGGTGGCTGTGACATCTGCCAGAAGGGTGAGGGAGCTACAAGCCCTCCGCGCAGATCCTAACTATATCTTTTCCCACAGGGACAAGGTCATTTTAAGAACTAACAGAAAATCCCTCCCTAAAGTGGTGTATGAATTTTATCTGAACCAGTCTATTGCACTTCCAGCGTTCTATAATCCATTTCAGGTGAGCAAAAGCTCCACAGTTTGGATGTTGAGAGAGCACTGAGCTACTATCTGGACCATACAAAAGAGATAGGGTCCACCAATACTCAGCTATTTGTCACCTTTGATAAAGTGGGTAAAGGTAAACCAGCATCCAAGAGAACAACTTTTCATTGGATAGTCTCCTGCATATGGTTCTGTTATGGCAAAGCTGGCAAGCTGCCACCTCAAGGCACACTCCACGCATGGCACCTCCACCTCAATGGCGGCATCAAGGTGTATCCCCCCAGCCCGAAATCTGTAAAGCAGCTACCTGGAAAACAGTACTCACTTTCAACAAAGCACTACTGTCTGGACATACAGTTCAGAAGGGATGCCAGCTTTGGCACTGCTGTCTTGCAGAACCTGTTCCCTAAATAGGTTCTGTACCCAGCCTCCTAAGGTACTGCTTTGTAGTCTGCGGTTGTTAAGTACAGCAAGGGATTCCTGGGGTTTGAAGAAAAAACTACTCACTGTAGTAATGTTGTTTCTCCCAAGGGATCCCTCATTATGCTTAACCTATCCCTATCTCCTCTTCTGGAACCTGGAAAAAGGTTCTCACGAGAATCATTACTTGTTATATTGCCTTACAATTGATACTCAGAGTTCTAGTACTTTTAAATCTGTTCTGTCACATTTAGGACATAAATTCTCATTTTAGATCATAAGTTCATAAGTATAACATGAAATTGATATCAACAATCATTTAAGAAACCAACAGTTACTAAAAACATCTCAACAAGTAATAAACAATACTGAATATACAGAATTATGTCCTCCCCATGCTTTTCATGTTCCAAAATAAAGATTGGGATGAGTCATCAAATCAGTACTACGCAAGTATTGCATCTTACATTATAAAAATTAAATTTTCATGGCACTTTTAAATAGTAGTGCTCATCCAAATGTAAGCCCCCCTTGCAGGAGGGGCTTATGCTCTCATTAGGAACCCCTTTCCCCCTCCTACCTCCACCCCCGCCCCCAGCTAGGGAATTTATTAATGCTCTGGAGGTTAATACCTGCTAGACGCCTCAAGGTGGCAGCAGAGGGCAGGTTAGGAAAGGTATATAAGGCTGGAGAAAGGACATTTTGGAGCCTTTTCCAGCCCGGGCATTAGGCCTGTGGCTGGAGGGGGGCGGCTGGAGGAGCAGAGTAGGCAGGAGGGAGTGCGGCAGTTTGGGTGGGCCTGTGGGGGAGACCCCCCATCAGTGGCAGATGCCTGCGTCGTCAGGAGAAGGGAGGTGTAGGTGGTAGTAGGATGCCAGGATAGGCAGGATCCTGTGTAGTAGTGAAGTAGTGACTTGGGCCGCCAGGGCTGTAGGGGCAGTGGCAGGGTCCCCACGGAGGGGACACCAGTCGCAGTGGTTCTCCACCACACCTGGAGTGGCAGGGTGGCCTGAGAGTAGAGGGAGCCAGATGGGCCCTTCACCGTTTTAAGGGACCTGCGTGGAGGAGCAGGTCCTGGTGTGCCAGCATTAAAGGGCCGGGCGGGGTCTTAGAACAGGCCTTGGGGGGGGTGCATCTGGCAGGAGCTTACCACAAGCCCAGGATGTGTTGGCAGGGATGTGAGCCAGAGGCTGTGTACCCTCACAAATGGTCATCTGGGAATGCAGAAAGGAGTTTTGGGTACCACCTGTAGAGTAGTGGGCTGCTCAGGGGGGCCTGGGGTGGTGGCAGGGCTCAAGGCCCTCCCATGGCAGGGTAGCCCAGTTAAGGTAGCTCAGGTACTGGAGCAGGGCTGGGTTTGAGGGCCACTGCACCAGTAGAGAGAGAGAGAGAGAGAGAGCTGAGCCATGGTAGTGGGGACTGGTGCCATGAGGCTGGGCGCGCCAGCAGATTTTAGGCTCCATGTAAAGCGAGAGAGATTGGGTTACAGGGCCTGGGTCGGGGAGGAAAAATCCTGGTACCCCTCAAGATTTGGGCCAAGGTCCAGGGGCTAGGTGGGGGAAACAGCACGCTTTCCCATGCCGGAGATAAGGCAGCCAACCAGTGCCAGACCAGACAGAGATTGATGAAAATGAGTAACCCAGAATAAGAAAAGAGAGAGAGAGAGAGAGAGAGATTTAGCTTACCAGCGTCAGTGAGCCAGGAACCTGTGGGTTTCCCAAGTTCATTCATAAGGTAAAAAAAATGGCCAGACTGGATGGGCCTTGTGGTCATTATCTGCCATCAACTTCTATGTTTCTGTTTCCACAGGTATGTAGGGAGGTTCCTTGGGTAAATCATCCAAGACATCAGAGTGAAAAAACCCTGTTTGCACTGCCTGTAAACCATTTATGCTGCTCAAAATGTCCAGCATGAGTAAACTGTAAAAAGTTAAAATATCCCCATGGAGCTGCTTTATTTATCCAGTGAAAGATTGGACCCCTGCATTCCTGGAATCATTTGGGGTGCAGGAGCTAAAATAAAGAAGCTAGTTGCAAAGAAACTTGGTAGTGATTCTTTCTTTATTTAAGTTGGAAGGTGGGAAAATGAAATTATCCCCCCGCCCCCTGCGTCTAATTTATTTCATAAGTTGTAATTCCAGAAGGTGTCCACCGTGCTGCATCAGGATCGAGGGGATTTGAGGCTCAGAAGAGATAGGAGGCTGCAGTTTGGAGAGCCTGTGCTGGTGTCCAGCATTCAGGTGAATCCTGGTTTGGAGATGAGATCGAGAGAGCACAGGGGAATGAAGTCGTCAAGAGATAGGACAGCCATTTTTCCTGTCTTATTTGGTGGTGCACTGTCTCTGGTGTTGCACTTGTTATAGTCCTTTCCCATGCCCCTGGACCACCTGCAATGATAAGTTATGCCCCTAGACGAGGGGGATGGTTACACAAAGCAAGGCTGTCTCTGCTGGAGGGAACGAATCCATAAACATGCCCCATACCCTTTCAAATAAGTCTCCCTTCTCCTTAAGTTCATATGTCACCCTTTCAAATGGTAACGCCACCAACTCAAGTCACATGTCTATCATTGGCATTTGGCAAAAAACCCATGTATTTTGACCTCACTCATGAGCTAATACCAACAAAATGTGAATTACCCTGAGGTGTGGGTCCCAGACTTCGCCATCTGAGTGGTCTGTTTCCAGCAGCTTAGACAGAGGTGTCTCTTGTATTAGCACACCCACTCTGTGCTCAGTTTGTGCTCTGACATCTGCCCAGAACGATCGTAGGGCAGCCCCAATAATAGTAAACATATGTTCTCCTTGCCCTGCTACACCTCCCAAACATTGGTGAGATCCCAGGGGAGAACTCATGTACCAGTGCTGGGGAGGGGAAGGTACAGAGATGAATAAATTTTAACTATGCCCCGTTATACTTACTGCACCAAAGGAATCTCGTGGAATTTGCAGATGATAGTCCAGTTTTCATTCGAGGGCTCAACTCAGAGGTCTCATTCCCACAGGCTATGCATCCTCATGGATTGGCTCAGCATTACTTCTCGCAAATGTGAATATAGTCTCACCATAGACCCCTTAGGGGCCATTCTGGCTGCATAATTTCTCTTTCCAGCCCATGTAGTCGAGACGATTCAGGGGTCAGCTTCTGCATGGCTTGCAGATGGGCCCTCACCTGCATATATCAGAAATTATGGTGACCCTACAGTGCATAGGTTCGCACAAAATCCTCCTGACTTCTGATACCTCCAGAGTCTAATAGATCCCCAAAGCACCTCACCCTGGTTTGTCTCCAGTGCATAAAACCTTGATCCTCCAACCCAGGGAGGAAATCTGGGTTACCACTAACTGGTACCAGTAGAGTTTTGTCTTATTCACCCCCCACCATCCTAGTAGCCATCTGTCACATCTGTAATGTATGAATCACTAGGGGGTTCATCTCATACTGGGTGTGATACCTAGCTATTCCACCCTTATCAACAGTTCTGGGAGCGAAAGTTCTTTAAATTTGATGGACTGCATCTGACTAAGGAGGGAGTCAGTGCATTGATGCAGAAGTTTGACATCTTTGCAGAATATTTAAACTACAAATGGGGAGAGGGGTGCAGCACCCCATACATCGAATGGGAAGAACACCCCTCCCCCCTCAGCTAGTAGTCAAACAGGGATTCAGCATGTTTGCAGTTCATTTGCATCACCAGGTAAGAAAAAGGTTTGTCTCCCCATACGACGACAGGGTAATGCCAAACTCACCCAACAACTAACACACCAAATCTGGCTAATGGAAAATCATGTACAATAAATGCTCACAGCCTGGGAATAAGATCCCAGACCTGCAGGCAATAATGTCAGAGGCTAAACTGGACATAGTAGCAATTAGTGAGATGTGGTTTACCAGTAACCACACTTGGGAGACTTCAGTACCTGGCTATGTATTGTTCAGAAGAGACCGAGGTGCAAAAAGGGGGGGAGGAGTGGCCCTGTATGTCAATGAAAATATCAAAGCTACAGAAATTCAGAATACACATAAAGAGCAAGAAGAACTGTGGGTCACCCTGGAAACAGGAAATGGGACAGCCATAAGAACTGGGGTTGTCTACAGGCCCCCAGACCAGGGGGAGGACATAGATACATTACTGTTAGAAGATATACAAAACATGACAGCTAAAGGGGAGGTTCTGATAATGGGAGACTTCAACATGCTGGATACAGATTGGTCAATACCAGCAGGAACATCTGCCAGAACTAGACACATAGTGGATTCCTCTGCAGGGAGGGCCCCAAACAACTGGTACAACAACCCACAAGAGACAGGGCTATCCTAGATCTAGTACTGACTAACAGGGAAGGGATCACAGATCTCCAGGTAGAAGGTCACCGGGGCCAGTGACCATCACATGGTATGGTTCAATTGGCTACTACATCTAAATCATCCCATTCCAAGGCAAAATGTGGGACTTCAGAGGAGCTGACTTTGATAAGATGGCCAACAGAGTTAAGCTAGTCCTGGCAAAAGAAACACAGGTGAGGGGTACAGGCAAATTGGGCAAGCATTAAGGATGCAGTACTTGAAGCAACATCCCATTGTGTTAGACAGAAAAGGAAGTGCAAAAAGAAGAAGGAAACCACTTTGGTTCTCAAATACAGTAGCAGAAAAGGTCAGAGCCAAAAGGCTGGCCTTCAGGAAATATAAGGAACACAGCGGGATGAAGATAGGGAGGCATACCAAACTGCCCTAAGGGAAGCAGGAAAGGCAGTAAGGCAGGCAAAGTCCCAAACTGAAGAAACACTAGTACGTAACAGTAAAAGAAGGTGACAAGACTTTCTATAGATACATTAGTGAAAGGAGAAAGTCCAGAGGGGTATTGCTAAGCTTAATGGAGAAAAGGGAGCATGTGAGGAGGAGGATCATGTAAAAGCATCTATCCTAAATAGATACTTTTGCTCAGTATTTACTGAAGAGAAGGTAGGGCAGGGCCCACAGCTCAGCACCATGGACACAGGGGGGAGGGAGGTGAGCACTACTCCCTTCACAAAGAAAGGGTCCTACAAGAGCTTGCTAAGCTCCAGGGTGGATAAGGCAATGGGACCTGATGGCATACATCCCAGGTACTTAGGGAGCTAAAGGTGGAACTAGCAGAGCCATTAGCAGAACTGTTTAGTGAGTCTCTGAGCACAGGAGAGGTCCCAGAAGACTGGAGAAGGGTTTATGTGATCCCGCCCACAAGAGTGGTAGCAGGGAGGAGGCAGGGAACTACAGACCAGTCAGTCTTGCCTCAGTAGTGGGCAAGATTATGGAGGCACTCCTTAAGGAAAGGATAGTGCAACACCTGGAATCCATAGGGCACAGGATCCAAGACAGCATGGCTTTACAAAGGAAGGTCCTGTCAAACTAATCTCATAGATTTCTTTGACTGGGTAACCAGAGTGGTGGACCAAGGGAGCAGTTGATGTCGCCTACTTTGACTTCAGCAAAGCTTTCGACACTGTTCCACATAGAAGATTGATAAATAAGCTGGGTAGCTCTGGTGGGTCTGAAGTTGGTCAACTGGGTGGCAAACTGGTTGACGGGCAGAAAACAGAGTGATGGTAAATGGTATACAGTCATAAGAGATGCAAGTCACAAGTGGGGTACCTCAGGGATCAGTCCTGGAGCCAGTCCTCTTCAACATCTTCATCAGTGACATTGCAGATGGACTAGAGGGTAGGTTTGTCTGTTTGCAGATGACACCAAGATCTGCAACAGAGTAGATGATCCAGATGGGGTGGGCAGAATGAGAAGAGATCTGGATAAACTAGCAAAATGGTCAGAAGAGTGGCAACTGGGATTTAATGCAAAGAAGTGCAAGATCATGCACATAGGGAAGAGAAACCCTGAAGCCACCTATAGGCTGGGAGGGGAGTTGCTAGCAGTCACAAAGGAAGAAAGAGACTTGGGCATCATCATCATCACTGATGACCTGAAATCATCCTAGCAGACCTCTAAAGCAGTAGGTAAGGCTAGGGGGGTGTTAGGGTGTATTAGTAGGGGTATCACAAGTCGTAAGAGGGAGGTAATAATCCCTCTTTACAAGACACTAGTTGGGCCCATCTGGAGTACTGCGTGCAGTATTGGAGGCCACACCTTCACAAGGACATTAACCAAATTGAGGCAGTCCAGAGAAGGGCAACCAAAATGGTGCAGGGACTGCATCAGAAGACATATGAGGACAGATTAACAGAGTTCAATATGTACCCTTGAGCAAAGGAGGGAGAGAGGTAATATGATCGAGGCATTCAAACACCTTAAGGGCATTAACAAGGTGAAAGAGTTTAACATGTTTAAATATAAAAAATAGCAGGACAAGGGACATAGCATGAGATTAGAGGGGGGCGATTAAGGGGAATGTGAGGAAATTATTTTTCACAGAAAGGGTGGTGGATGCATGGAATGGCCTACCTCAAGAAGTGGTGGCTATGAACACAGTGCAGGGCTTCAAACAGGCATGGGATAGGCATAAGGGAGCAATACAAATGAGTATGAATAGATAGGCCACTGACAGAGCAAAGGCCGATGGCACATTTATAAGGTAGAAAAAGAAATGGGCAGACTGGATGGGCCTTGCGGTCCTTATCTGCCGTCAACTTCTTTGTTTCTATGTTTCTATTATCCGGGTAGCTAAGTGGTGAGGAATTCTCCCCTTCTAATTCCAGGGTCACCCATCTGGCCCCTCTTTCCCCTAGCAACCACTCCCTCATTAACTGTAGCTGGGCTGCTATGTGATATTGTTTAAGATCAGGGAATGTCAGACCCCTTGGGCTACAGGTCCCTTAAGCCACAGCAATGTAGCATGAGGTCTTTTAACTTGCCATAGAAATGTAGTACAGTTGGCTTCAAAGTGCTGAAGGTCCTTTTTAGTAAGTCCCATGGGAAGCATTTGGATGGGATATAGTACACATGGGAGAATATTCATTTTCAATAAATTTATACACCCTAACCATGATATAGGCAGAGTTTCCATCACACCATATTCCCCTCCAGTGTCTTAAGTATTTTCTCATACATACAAACATATGACTCTGCCAGCAGAAACAGACCACCCGGTCTATCAATGTCTGCCCGAGTGTGCAGCTAGCCCCCTAGGTTGCAGCTACCCCAACCCCCTCCCTATCTGTCATTGGGATCCATACTACTTCCTGACAACAAACTTCCCACTGCCTATTTTCCTACTGAACCAAATCCCAACTAGTTAACATACCAACAAACGGTCTCCCGACAATCCAGTAAAACGACTGCATGGAAATTAGGCTTACCGAATTACAAATGGCAAGGCGGCCACCATCACAGATATAGAATACACAGACTGCACAGATCTGGAAATTAGGCTTACCTGATTACGTTGTATCTGTCTTTTGGCCAGATGCACAGGTAAAGATTACATTGGATCCATTCAGCAAATTAAAATCCATTCTTTACTAAAATTTATTAAAATTAAACAACATAAAATTCAGAAGCCCTCTTAGTGTAGCTATATGCGGAGATTGTGAGCTATTCCTCGGATGTACTCCAAGGATGTGCGTGCTGTCCTGTCCTTAATAATATGGCACATTTTTTCTTCCCTCTTTGCATATTTTTTCTTTATGGGAGATTTTGGTAGTCCACATGTTATTTTTTTGATTGTGTATTCTGAGTTTATTTGCCCCTTGTGGAGCTCCTGGATAAATCTGTGCATTCCAACATGAGACCCCCCAACAAGTGCCCCTAGTCGCCTGTGCCATGCCTCTACGTTGTTTTGGGTTCGGGGGAACCCCAGTTCCATTTGTTCAAACACAGACCAGAATGCAGGAGGGAAAAGTGGTGGGCTTCGAACTACAGTGTGATTTCTCATCCTCCTTCTTATTTGTCCCAACACATAATTCTCCTCAAACTATTCAACAATCGCACCACACGATGGCGGCATCTCCAGTTTTAACTCGGCAAATGCTGCAGTGATTTCCTGAGCAGGCAGAAAAGTTAATGCTACAAGATGTCTCGGTTTGAGACTTAATTCAGCATCTGCCCCATAGTCAATAGCCATGCCAACACTTTGAATCTTTCTCCATACTATTTGCCCCAGATGAAAAAGGCAGCCCTTGCTTTGTGAACCGGGGAATTCGATCTTGCAAGCATTTACTGCTGCCTGCTCAAAATCTGTTAAAATCACTTTCGGGGCCAAAGTCTTATTCTCGTCATCTGCCATATCAAGAAGATCTTGAAAGAGTCGCAAGTAACTGTCCTGTGATTTACTGGACATAAGTGCATAGACAAGGGGCACAATTCTTGAATTATCTGGTGCTCCAACTGGAGCATGTATAGAGTACAATAGCCTAAACAAGGATGGCACAATCTTGAAAGTGCCATCCATGATCCAGAAAGGGTCCATGGACAGTTTCTCCACATTTTTTGCTGTGGTGAATATTATAATCTTGTTTTCACCCACTGACAATTCCTTAGCCAAAAATCTGGAACCATTTACATGCTGCAGGCTATCAGGAATAACAATACTGTCTAGTGTTCACGGCTCTGTGGGGCGTTTTGTCTTCTAGCCCTTTTTACGACTTGCTGTAGATCTTGTTTATTGGGCATGCTTTGCCTTATTTCATCGTTTAATTGAGACATTTGAGACTGAATTAGTTGTGCTTCTTCCATTGCAACAATTCAGCAACCGAAATGACAAACTCTGAAGCAATGCACATGACGTCCTACTTATAACATTCAGCTTGATGTTAATTACAGTAATTGATTGACAGTAATTAATTAACTGTAACTGACAACAGCCCCATGTCTGCCAAGCTCACTGACAGCTGCGCATCACTTCCTGTTGAAATAGAACATTTGATTGCTGCAAATATAAAACAGTTAAGTCCAACTGTCGGGAGGGAGATGCTGTTGGGAGGAACGCTTAGACGGGTTGTTTCATTTCAGGATGTTAAAGTCGGTAAGTGTAAAGTCAGTAAGTAGACATTTGAGAAGTCGTACTAGACCCCTATCATTCCCATGACGGCCTTAGCCCCCTCCACTCAGACCCTTCCTCGTGCTCTGTCCCATACCCTCTTAAAACTTCCTACTGTCTTACATGATACCACCTCCTCTGGTAGCACATTCCATTTAGACAACACTCTCTCATAGTTCAGCTTATATATACTTGCTAACTAGGGTCCCACCCTGCTACGCACGTATGTGAGAAAGTCATCACTCTCTTAAAGGGCGACCCTCTAAGGTCAGCTTGTGCTCCCTCTCCCACCTGCATCAGCTTTAATTTAGCAATATTTATTTTGTATCCAAAGAACCTAGAGAAGATGTATATAGCTGCACCAGTCACTGGCAGGGAGCATGCCGGCTCAGTCATGAACAACAGGATGTAATTCACATATAGCCAGATTTTATGTTTTCCTCCCCACTGTTCCCTCACCCCAGCAATATCTGGACATTGCCTGATGTATTCAGCTAGTGACTCATTAACTAGGGCAAAGAGAAGGGGGGGACAGAGGACACCCTGTCGAGTGCCTCAAGTGAGCTCAAACTCCCTGGAAAGCCCCCCCCCCCCATTCACCAGAACTTGGGCCTTGGGAACAGCATATTGCAGCTTCACATATTTCAGGAACCCTTCCTCCCAGCCCAAATGTCTCCAGCACCCTATGTAAATAGGGCATTCATCCCTATCAAAGGCTTTATTGGTGTCCAGGGAGAGCACAAATTCTTACCCCAGATGCTGACAGCCTGACTTCTGTGCCAATGCTTTTTCCAGTGTCTTTGTATCATAGTTCAGAAGTGATATCCACTTATAGGCCATGGGGTCCTTTCCAGGCATGGGTATAATCCCTATAGCTGCCTGACAACTGATAACCTGTCCCAGAGAGGGTGCCCTGCTCCAAGGCCTCATCTGCTATGTCTTTTAGACCTTGCAACACTGGTGCTCCCCACAACTTATAATACTGTGCCCCCAGCCCATCTGGGCCCACCGCTTTCCCCTTTTTAAGTGAGACCACTGCCGCAGCCAATTCAGCAACTATCAACAGTGCCCCCAGTTGTTCCATTTGGTCCTCCGCTAGCTGTGGCAAGTCCAGGCCCACCAGGAATCCCTCAACCTTGTGGGCATTCTGCATGCATTCCCCTGTGAACAACGCCTTGTAGTACGCCACAAACTGCACACAGATATCTGAACTCTTATTATAGATCTGCTCTCATCTGTCCTTCAAAGCCATAATGGCACTATTGGTACTCCTACCACGAGCCAGCCTTACCAGCAGGGGACTGGTCCTACTACCCCATTCATACGTTCTTTGTTTGATGTAGAATATGGCCATGCTGGCCCCATTAGTGAGAGCCAGATTGAAGTGCTCCCTAGCCATTCTTAGCTGCCGCATCACATCCATAGGTTGATCCCCACAGAATTTTTTTGTAGTGCCTTAATGGTATCCTCAAGCTTTTGGAATTTTTCATGCTTCTGTTTGGTTTTCTTGGCCATATAGAATATGACGATCCCCCACATGTAGGTCTTCCCAGCCTCCCACAGGATTTTCTTAGAGGGTGCAGTGGCTTGATTGTCCTTTACATAGTAGCCCCATTGTTCATGCAGAAATTCCACAAATTCCTTTGAAGAGGCCATATACACCGGAAATCTCCACTTCCTCTGCTCCCTCTCTCCTTCCCCAGTACGGAGCAACATTATCAACCTAGCATGATCTGGGACAGCAATGGCTATAATTTCGGTATAGAGTACTCTGCAATAAAGGTTTCTAGGGGGGAAAGTATAGTCAATCCTCAACCATGTACAGTGGTGTTTTGAGAAGAAAGTATACTCCCTGGAACCAAAGTTAGGCTCCCTCCAAGCATCTACCATGTCCAACTCTGCCAGCCCCAACCCCCAACATCTTATACCCACTTCCTGACTATCTCCATCCACTGACCTATCCAGGGCAGCAGCCAGAGCACAGTTAAAATCACCTGCCAGAATTCAGTTGGGGAACTGTTCCTTTTGCAACAGGGCTAGCATGTCATCTTAAAAGACATGGTCATATTGTGCAGGTGCATAGATATTGTCAAAAGTGAAGTTCTTTCCTTGTATGTGGCCCTGGACAAAAACGTATCACCCACCTCTAGGATCCTCCACCTTCCCCAGCTCCAAAAAATTAAGGCTTTGTTCATCAGAATAGCCACTCCTCTCATACTTATTAAAGGACACTGCATGGCAGTGGCCCACCCATTCCTGAACAAATTTACTATGTTCCACATCTGTAAGATACACCTCCTGGATCTTAGCTACATCTGGCTTAAAAGTATTGAGCACTTTCTTCCTTTAATTGGGGTGGAGAACCCCTGGACATTCCAGGAGCACACTGTAATATTATTCATGACACTTATGTAGGATTCATGTATAGCTCTGGGGGGTAGAAACCCCATCCCAACACAGACCCAGAACTCTGCTCTCCAGTGTTCCCCCTATAGCGTAACATCCCATGCCAGGTAATCCAGCAATACATAAAACCAGCACTCAGACAAACAACAGTCTGTAATAACAGTACAATAACCAGAACAGATCTCAAGAACAAAGACTAATGCTTGTCCTATTTGTCTTGTGGGCTCTGTCACCAAGCAGGGCCCCCTCCTGGTAGAGTCATAGAGGTCTCATCCTGGTTCAGGCAGGCCATGTTCTTGCTCCATCATTAGTTACAGTAGTAAGAATTTTTAGCTTACCCTCCACCCTCCCTCCACTCGCTCAAAAACTTTATTCCCTCACACAGTGTTAGGGAGTCTTCCAGCCCAATAGAACTGCATCAGTCCCTTGGGCAACAGAATGCAGGTCCCTAGGTATACCAGGGTTCCTTTAAGTTGGCAGTTCTATGTATCCGTCGCTCAGTTGATACTGCTTTGCAGGGTAGAGTCAAGGCTCCCCCGGTATGGACCCCAGAGGATGCACCCCCCTCACCAGTGGCCCCCAATCATCTCCCCATAGTGGTGCCCTAATTTCCTCAGGCCTCATCTAGCCTGTTAGCACGTTTCCTGGGGGCTTAGAAGGTCTCCATCCAATTTTCTGCTGGAGCAGAATAGGTAGCAGGTGCATTCACCCACAGCCCCCCCAACCCGGCACTCTGGTGATCACCCCCAACCCCCCACCAAAAATGAACTACTACATATGATAAATGCCTCCTCTCACTGATAACATATGTTACCATACCTTTTAATCCCAGGTGCCCCTTACCAAGCCATGCACCGCAGGGAGACAAATTAACACTCTGTTCTTGGTAAAATTATAAACTGTTATCTGCCCTCCCCCAGGAACACCTCCAAACATAGAACATTACAGTATATCAATGGGCTCAGCCCTTCTGCTTCACAAGTTGTTAGCAGCCATTATCAGGATTTTTAGAGCCTGTAGTGTCCAGGTTCAGTAATCAACAGCAGTCACCCCTCATATCACAAACCCAGTATGCACAGACCTTAAATGTCATACAGCATGGTCCGTTGTCCTGCCTGCACAAAAGTGTCCCCTCCTAGTATTGTCCATCCTCTTGGGCACACCCAGTCTGCCACACACTCTGGTCAGAGGTTTCCATGTCAGGGAGCGAGGAGACATCCGGTCCTTTATAACCAGTGGGAAGAGTTTGCGGCAGCTGGAGAAATGAAGAGAGAGAATAACCATGACAGGCTCCATCTTTTCCTGGGGCAGGTTTAAATGATATTAAAATATTAGCAACAAGTATAATAAAAGTGGATATCCTTAATGCCTGGTTTTTACAACACAACCCTGACATCCTTTCAGTGGTAGAGACCTGGCTGTCTCCTAAGATTGCTGATGCATCAATTTCGATCCCAGGCTATACAGTGTACAGGATGGATCGTCTAACCAAACGTGGGGGTGGATGTGCAATCTACATAAGGGAGGACCTGCAAGCCATTGTTCTACCTCTTCCAGACACTGAGACCAACCTGCAAGTTTTAGCTTTAAAATTGCTACTTGGGAAGCACAACAAAACCCTCACAGTTCTCTCGGTGTACATTCCACCTGGTCAGAAGATCCCTGGGCTAAACTCGCTGATGGAATGCCTTGGTGCCTTGAACTTAAACAATGAAATAGTCCTGCTGAGTGACTTTAATGACAACTGGCTTGCACCAGCATCTAGTCCCTATTGGGATGAAGTTTCCACTGTGCATCTTTCCCAGCTTGTCATTTCTCCTACCAGGATAAACTACAAGACTGGCACCTCCTCATTGCTTGACTGGGTCTTGTCTAATTGACCGGACCACATCTGTTTCATCACGGTGCTTCCAGATGTACATAGTGACCATTCACCAGTTCTAATTCACTGGGCTAACAACTTCTCCAAACCATCACTGAAAACAATTATCTACAGGGTCCTTAAACACGGTCACCTTAAAATGCTAAAAGCCGACCTTCGCCAACAAAACTGGTCAACAGTCTACTCTTCCAGTTCTATTGATGCTGCCTTAAACCAATTCATCCTGCTGTTTAACAGGGTGTGTGACCAGCGTGCCCCACTAACAAAGTGAAAAATCAAAAGTTACGACAACCCCTGGTTCACGCCTGAACTTCTTGAATGGATGAAATTAAGGGATCATCTGTGGCACATAATCAGAGCAATGGGTAAACAAGAGGTCATCCAAGCATACAAAAAAGCCCGGAACAACTGCACTAGGGCCATACGCACAGCAAAAAATCAATATTACAAGGAAGCCCTCACTTGCACTTGGAGTGACGGTAGAAAATTCTGGGCAAACCTTAAAGAAGTCACTGGCAAGGACACAAAGTCAGCCCCCACCATGTTGAACATTGGTGGTGCTCCCACTACAAACCCCAATTTCATTGCAAATTCTCTCAATGAAGCCTTCTCAGACATCAACAGTGTCCTCCATTCTGATTTTTTTCCTCCAAACAGTCTCAACTTCTAAACCAAGCCCTGTAGTCCTACCTCTCTCTCCCCCGACTCCACTATAGAACCATTTCTCATGGTGAGGCTAGGAAATATCTCCAAAAGGTCCTGGATAAGTCCCGTCTTAGTGGTGACTCCCTCAACCTCAAATTTGTTGCTTTTATCCTAGAAGACATGCTGGCACCACTAACACACATAATCAACACTTCACTCAGGCTTTCTCATTTCCCATAGCTATGGAAAGTGGCCCTGGTGACACCCGTTTTCAAGAATGGTGATCGAACCTCACTAGGTAACTATCGGCCCATCTCAATACTCTCGCCTTTGTCTAAGGCTCTTGAAAAAATAGTTGCTGACCAATTAACTGAATACATAGAAATGTAAAATATACAGTGCCTGCAACAACATGGGTTCTATAAAGGACAAAACACCACTACTGCATTGCTAGAGTTTACCAGTTATAGTCACAGTTCCCTGGATTATGGCTTGCTAGTCGGCGCCTCTTTCATCGACCTGTCAAAAGCCTTTGACATGGTTAATCATGACCTTCTAGTCAAGCAGCTTGCATCTATTGGTCTGTCTACTGACACAGTTACCTGGTTTAAGAGCTACCTCATGAATCGCTCTCAGCAAGTTAGGATTGATAATGTCCTATCTGATAGTAGACCCGTTCGCTCCTGTGTACCCCAGGGCTCCATCCTGGGTCCTATTGTATTCAGTTTGTTCCTAAACAGGCTCCCGCTTGCCAGTAGTTGTCCGATACTGCTTTATGCAGATAATGCAGTCCTGTATACAAGTGACCCTGATCCTTTTAACTTGAAACACAAGCTCTAGGACAGCTTTACTGTAGTTGAGAGATGGTTCGGAGAACATAAACTCATTCTGAACTATAAAAAAAAACAAGACCTTGTTGTTTTCCAGTTCCCAGAATAGGCATCAATCACATCCACTGAGCATAACAAATGAATCTGGGACTACATTGGAGATCATCCAGCATTTCAAATATTTGGGGATCACAATAGACAGCACTATGTCATATGCCTACCACACCGAAAATGTAGCAAAGGCTGTGAACATCCATATTGGTCTGCTTCATAGGCACAAGCAAAGTCTTACCCCAGAGGCCCTAAATCTCGCTATCCAGTGTTCGGTGGTCTCTCTTGTTGATTACGGCATCATAGTCTATGGCTCAGCTACAGACACAGCCATTCACCATATAGAGGTTGCCCGAAATAAAGCCTGTCAACTCTTAACTGGTTCCCCACGGCTTACACATACATGTGACCTATATGACCAGGCTAACTGGCTCCAGTTCACAGATAGGCTCAGGTTCCAATCATGCCTTCTGGCCAAAAAAGTGAGTCTGGGCCTCATGCCGAAGGGCGTACAGAAGCTCCTTACTCCCTATGATAACAGCTTTTCCACCAGAAGCTCAGATAGCACGGTCTTTAAAATTCCTAGGTGTCACACCTCTCTTGGTCAAAGAGCTTCTGCCTACTGTGCTCCCACTTGGATTAATAATCTTCCTCCTGCCATCTCCGTGATAACAGCATAAGCCCCTACAAATGTGAGCTCCGAAAACATCTCAGTTCTAACACTATCTTTGACTGCTTGCTTTAGCCCCTCAATGCTGTTTTTCCATGTCCCTAAGCAGCTCTCCCTCATGACCACATGGCCCCTTAAATCCTGCACTTGTTACTTCCCTTCATCATATGCCCTAATGTAATCTATCCCTCCCTCCCCCCTTCCTTCTTCCGACAAACTCCCATCTTCCCCACCACCCCCATCTTTTCTCCTACTGTCCTCTCCCATCTGCCTTCAGCCCACCCCCAAAAAACAAAGCTTAGACAAGGCCTTCCTGGGCTGATGTTTCCCCACTTCTTTAGTGGGTTGTTAGCCGCCCTGGGCTGCTGTAACCCTTGAACATAGCCCTCCATCCTGACAACTCAGTCTGCTGCAGCACCTCCCTCTGCCTTACAGCCCCCCCCCCAGTCTGAATTGTCCTCTCTTCCTTAAACTGCCTTAACCCTCTCACAAACTTGTGGTACTTATTAGAACCTGCTGACTTAGTCTGTTTGTTTATATTTATATTAATACTTAGTCTCATACTTGTTATTAGCCTGCACTTACAGCTCTGTTGTATACTTATATGTTTTCTTTTTGTTTTAAATCACTGTTAATGTAATTCTGACATGGAATCTATGTAATGAGCTTGTTCTCAAAGGCGTTGATCTGAGATCACAATAAATAAATAAATAAAAGGGTCAGATGAGAAAAAACATATAATTATACATGCTGGAACCAACGATATACAAAGGAAATCTGAGAGTGACATTCTACTTGTCTATCAAACACTGCATAAAACACTTCATGAGAGGAATTGTCAAGTGACAATCTCAGAAATATTGCCAGTTCCAAGACTGAACCAGACCTGGAACCATAAAATTAGTAGAATAAATAACAGTTTGAGGAAATAGTGCTTGATGAATGACCTCAGATGTCTAAAAAGCTGGGAACAATTGAATGCACATAGGGATTTATTTGCTTGGGATGGTTTACATCTAAGCCAAACAGGAAGTAATTTGTTTGGATGTACAGTATGTTCCTGGAGGAACTAAAAAAAGGAGGTTGTTTAAACTTTTAAATGGGTGCAACAAGAGGTAGCAGCTTAATGTCCACCCACTGCATATAATACTGCACATAATACAACTAAAGGCCTGAATATATTATCAATTAATGCAAGAAGCTGAAATGAAAAGTCTGATGCCTTGGAACTTTTACTTAAGCAAGAAAACATCAACATACTGTACGCACAATAACTGAAACGTGGTGGACAAATGATAGCTGGTGCAAGCATGTCCCTGGCTACCGACTCTTTTTTTAAAGATAGAGAAGGAAACCATGGTGGGGGTGTAGCCCTAAATGTCAATAATCAATTCCGAGCTCATGAATGTGATATTCCAATAAATAACACATGTACAGTGGAACAAATCTGGGTTAAAATCAATCATAATAATAACAAGCATATAGTTGTAGGTGTCTGCTATAGATCGCCAACTCTTTCACTGTAGCAGAATCAGCAGTTTATGAATTTACTAAATGAAATGGGTACTGAGCCAAGAATACTGATCTTGGGGGACTTTAACTTACCCAATATTAATTGGACGACTAGCTCTGGGTACTCTTCCATTGCTCTTTACTGGATTTTGTTACAAGTAATAACATGACTCAACTAGTCAGATCAAATACGAATCTACTGAACCTTGCAATTACTAAACTGGGTGTTGATACAATTGATTGTACAGTAAGGGAACCCTTGATGAACAGTGACCATAATACAGTACAAATAATAAAGAAACCTGGCACACAGTAAATGAAATAACAAAAATGAAGTGCTATAATTGAGCTAAGTATGTTGAGATGAGGGATTGTTTAGCAAACTGGGACTGGAAAACTGAGTTAGATGAATTACCAGTTGATATAATGTGGGAACAATAAAAATGCATTTGGATTACTGTATTGATGAATATGTTCCAGCAAGAACTAAATACAATAATAAAGGGAAGGTTCCATTATGGTTTAATAATAACTAGTGAGCAATTTTTGCTATAAACTCAGCCAATTGTCACTGTAACTGTCTGTAAATGACTGTAACAGTCATTAAGTCTCTTCCTTCCCCATGTGTGCCATATTTATCCACTGGTAAGGTATGATTGATTTGTCATATTAACTGCTTTCCCTTCTCCTTCCCCTTCTACTCCTGGCTTTATCTTTGCTTACGCTCCACTGCTACTCTATCAAATCTCTCCTCCCCCCAATATCAGTTGTAGACTGTTGTTTGTTCTAGCTGCCAAAATACTGTATATGTATTGCACACACCAGTCATCATGTTTCATTTATCAGTATGCGACCTATAAGTCGCTTCCCTGTCTCATATCAATGTTTACCACCTGCGGTCACCCTATGTGGTACCCTTGTATGTATATCCAGCCTGTATCATGTAACGTGTATTTCATGTATATACTGTTATTACCTATCTGTGTTTGTACTTTAAGTGTTTATGTCACAGGACCTCCTTGTGAATGAGCTTGCTCAATGGAGTTTTCCTGCAATAAACTTGAACTTGAACTTGAATTGATATTTCCCGTAACAACCAGTCAGTTGTTTTGACATTCTCGCACCTTGTCACTCAGTCAGTGCCTCTCACTCATTGGCTTATGTTCCGTGTCAGGGCAGGCTGCACTCTCTCACAAATATGGCGGCTCCATCTCTTGCTTTCCAAGGAGCCGCCACAACAAGACGCATCCATCCTTTCTTTTTTTTTTTTGTTTCCTGTATCTGGTTGATCCAGCCTTTTTCCCTACTAAATATCTGGTTGATCCTGCTGTTTGTCTGTTTCGGGACAAAATTACCAGAGCTACAAGGGAGCGTGACAGAGAAGTGTGGTACACGTGATCTCATCAGAGACAAACTGTAAGGTAAAAACAAAACAGAAACAAAAAAATTAAAACAAGAAAAAGAACTATGTTAAGGAAGGGAGGTAGAGGGCAGAAGACAGAGGAAGTCAGAGACTGTGTGTGTGTGTGTGTGTGTGTGTGTGTGTGTGTGAACACTGAAGTCAAGCAGGAGAAAAATTACTGACCTTTTATTATAAAAAATAAAAGATGGTGAAGTGTATCATATTCGAAATTAATATGTTCACCCTCAGTGTGGGATGTTGAGCAAACCGGCTTCGCCCTCGGGGTTTATGTAGCATCCCACACCTCGGGTGAGCATTAAATTCTTATAACACACACTTCCCCATCCTTTATTCTCTATGTAATAGTATCACAAAGCAGATTGGAATTAAAAACAGAGCATATAAAAAATTTAAAACCAAACCCTTAATAGGTGCATGGGCAATATATAAGCAAAAACTTAAAAAAATTTAAATACTTAATCAAAAAAGCAAAACAGGAGGCAGAATTACATCTGGCAGTCGAGGTAGGTGATAATAAAAAAGTCTTCTATGATTACATTAATGGACTGCGAGGAGACCAGCATAAACTCGCCCCTCCTTAAAACAGATAACATACTTATTGAACATGAGAAAGATATGGCTATAGAATTTAATAAATATTTTTTAAGTGTATATCAGCCTAGCCAAAAGTACTATAGCAACAGATGGTCTAATTGACATTACAATAAAGGAAAGTGATGTCCTATCCAAGCTAAGTAAGCTTAAAATCAATAAATCACCAGGCCCAGATAATATTCACCTAAGGTTACTTAAGGAATTATCCACTGTATTAGCAGGCCCTCTAGCCTTATTATTCAGTAAGTCTATTTTGAGAGGATGAGCCATTCCAGAATGGAGAGAGAGACTAATGTGACCCCTGTCTACAAAAAGGGTCTGAGGCATGATATCACAAATTACAGGCCAATTAGTTTGACCTCAATAGTTGGTAAACTCATAGATGTATTTATTAAAGATTTAATCAAGGCTCAGAGAATACACTTAGGCCACTGTGACATATCTCAGCATGGGGTTACACATTCCAGATCTTGTCAAACTAATCTATTACATTTCTTCAAACCTATAAGCAAGGCATTAGATAACCGACTTCCAGTAGATGTTATCTATTTGGACTACTCTAAGGCTTTTGATACAGTTCCCCATAAAGAACTGCTTGAAGAACAAAAAAAACATTGGATTTAATAGTAATATCTTAAAGTTGGTAGAGTTTTGGCTGAGTGAAAGAAGGCAGATGGTATTAATTAAAGGCCATAGTTCAACCTGGGGAGATATAAGCAGTGGGGTGTCCTGAGGATCAGTATTGTTCCCACCTTTTTCAACTTATTCGTATCATTAATGGAAACATCTAAAAATTCATGGATGGGGAAATTCACCGATGATACAAAGTTAAGCGCAACAGTGGAAAATAACATAGTTTGTCAAAATCTCCAGGACGATTTGAATAAAATGTCACATTGGGCAAACAACCATAAATTACACTTCAGTGTAAAAAAGTGCAAAGTAATGTATTTTGGAAACAAAAAACAAAATGATGAAATATTTCCTAAATGGTATCTAACTTGAAGTAAGTTATAATGAAAAGGATTTGGGTATAACCATGACAAAAGAATTAACCTTCACAAAACATACTCATGTAGTAGCAGTAGCTCGAGCAAATAAAATCTTGGGGTCTATCTTTAAGAATATTGAGAGTAGAGACCAAAAAGTTATTATGCCACTGTATGGGGCTCTCGTTAGGCCACATCTGGAGTATTGTGCTTAGTTTTGGGTACCATGCAAGGCAAAGGATGTTGAACTGCTCAAGAGTGCAAAGAAGAACCACTAAAAACATTAACAATATTTCACATTTGGATTATGATGAAAGATTGAAAGAACTGAACATATTTCCACTCAAATACAGATGCTGTAGGCATTCAGAAATCAAGATCTGTGGGAGTGCTTTGGACTGCAGGTGAAGGTTACCAATAAGAAACTCAGAGGTCATAACATGCAGCTTAGTGGTGAAATGTACAATAGAACCAAAAGAGGGAAGTGGTTCAGCCAACGTGTGGTTAATATTTGGAATGCACTCCCGGAGGATGTTGTTAATAGCTCCTCAATGGAATCCTTCAAGACAACTCTAGATGTTCACTTAGGTTGTTCCAACTAATCTGTTGGTGAGTCTGTTATGGCACAATGCTTTTGACTCATATTAATCCTATGAATCTTTCCCCAGATTTTCCAACTGTGTCACATAGGTCCATATTGTGTAAAGCATACCCGTTTTCACTTTTTCAGCAAGCCCATGTGCATACATGATTGACAAGCCCTATTGACCTCCCAAAGAGTATACGTCTGTCCTTCATGGTGCACATTCACAACAGCAGGGTAGAAAAAATTAAAATCTGTCTTGTTCTGCCAAAGCTCATTAAGAAGTGATGCAAACAATCTCCTGTTCAGTTGTACAGTCCTCAAGAAGTCTTGAAAAATAGTTACTGGCTGGTCCTCATATTTCACTGTGCCTAGTTTCCTATAGGCAGCCAAGATCCTCTTCTTATCTAGGTAATGATGTAGTTTAAAAATGATTTGTCGGCAGGGTGTCCACAGGTGGCTTAGGAGTGAGTGCTCTATGGGCTCTGTCTATCCTGATGCTCCCATGTTTACTTGGGAGTCGCAATGTCTTCACTAGCCACTTTCTTACAAATTCCTCCATGTTAGCCCCCTTGACTCCCTCAGGAATACCTCGTGTACACAGAGTATTCCATCGGTGGAAGTTCTCTTGGGAGTCTAAACTCTGCCACAGTTCAGCAATATGCTTCTCCAGCATTGGGACTTTATTTGTTAGCAGGCTTGTAACAACTTCCACATGGGATACTCTGGATTTGAGCTCCAACCGTCTTTTCTGGTGCTGATCTTACTGCACGGCTAGCCAGTCCAGCTTAGCCACTACCAACTCCAGTTTCAGGGTCAGGGCTTCCAGAACATGCTCTGACACTACTCTGGCCTGAGTGGTAGTCACCTCCTCACAGCCCTCTGCATCCACATGCGTGTTAGGACCTGCTCTCATCTCTGGGGGATTTTTCTTACCTCCTCGTTTGTTGGCTTGTGTGGAGTTCCATGGGGCAAACATAAGTAAGCCATCCATCACTATTATAGGTATCTGCTTGTGCAATTAACACTCGGTGCTGAGGACATAAAATAACAAAACAACATACTTTTTCTAGAGTGAGGGGTCGGGAGCTGACATAGAGGTGTCTACTCACATGAGCCGTGCATGTGCACACCCGTTTAGGAACTTTAAGTCCAGTACTAGTCTGAGGTCCCCAGTTTTCTTTGCTACCAAAAAGAATATAAATTCCTTTTTCTCTTTCATCCTCCGGTACTATCTGTATTGCTTGTTTTTTGATGAGTTTGTGTAGTACTTCCTGTACTTGATGGGCTGTGGCCTTTCTTTTTGGTATTGGTGACAGTATTACTCTGTTCCTGTCTGATCTCTCCTTCAGTTCTATGGTGTAGCCTTTGCTTGCTACTTCCCAGACCTATCTCTCTGTGGTTGTCTTTCTCCATTGTCTTATGAATAGTGATAGTCATGTTCCCACTGTCACTAGCTGCTGTTGTATTACTGTCTGTATTGACTCTGTTGTCGAGTGGGGTGTCGTGTGGACTGGCGGCTCTGCAGTCATTGTTGATCAGACTTGCCACCTCTGCCTGTTTCCATATCTACCCCTGGAGGATCCTCTGCTTTTAAAACCATAGGCATTATTAAATATGTAGGACATAGTGGTTGTACAAGCTTTTGCCACAAAAATTGTTAACTCCTTCATTTCCAGTTCTGTTGAAACCAGTTTCCACAAAAGTGGTATAGGTTAAAAGGGAGATAAGTGGACCTGGTTTTGTCCTTTGACAGATCCTTGCCATTGTCCCTCTGCTTCAGGAATTCTTTCAATCCCTCTCTGGACATGTGACCTCCTTTAAGGGGTAGTTTCCACAATAAGGATTTGGATTCATTATCTGCTTCCCAAAGATTTAACCACAGTGGTCTTGCTCTGTCTGCCAGGGCTGCCATCCTGACATTTATTGTAAGTTGAGTGCATCCACAGTCATGGCTCCCATGTATTTTGTGGTCTGCAGTACACATTCTGCCAACTATGCTTCCGGAGATTTAGGTGTCAACTTCTTTGATACTTCTTCCAGCCATCTTATCTGTGATCTGGCAGCACAGATTGCCATGGCGGTAGCTCTGACTGCCAGACCTGCCATCTCAAATACCTTAGTTAGCATATCCTCTACCTTCTTATCAGTTGCATCCTTTAATGCTATAGCACCCTGCACCAGTAGTACAGTCTTTTTACTTAAAGGAGATAGGAAATGATTTTTGCTTATTTAGTTGCCCTTCCATCATCCTTTCCATGCCAGTTATGTATTTTGATGTGCTTTGATGATTTTTGGATAAATAAATAATGTAGCTTTGGGGTGCCCTCAGATCTACATTGAGTTCCACTCTCCTCACCAGCTACTACTCTTGACTTTCATATATCTAAGACATTCTATGACATCACAGACTCCCATTCCATGCCATTCATCTGAATGGCATGGAAAGGCGTTTGGGATGCCATAGAATGCTCAAGCTTTATGAAAAGAGACAGCAGCAACTGCTGAGCAGAAAGGGAATCAGAGTAGTTACAAAAGCAACAAAATTAGATTATTAATTTAGCAAAAAAGGTCAAATATATATCAGAATACTGGGTATCCAATAAAAGAACATCTGGAGGGCATCTAAAGGTGTAAAAACCATTTCCTATCCCTTTAATGCTGCAATCTGTAGCTCGATGGCTGGGGCCGTGCACCATAGTTTGAGTTTATCTTCCTGAATGGGATACATCCTATCCCGTGGTCTTCTCTCTGGAATGTGCAATGGATCCATAGCCTCCCACTCAAGGTTATGACATCATCTATGGCTGAGCATGTTAGGAAGAAATCCTGTTGTATGTGTTTTTGTTGTGTCATCGGGTACAGTTTGGATTCTGGTCTGGGTGGAGGGAGGTCAAATACCATTGTTATTTTTATGGATTTCATCAGTTTTCATACCAGTGTAAATGAGCATAGCTTAGATGTCAACAACAGTTCCTCTGTTACCACTGGTTCATCCTCCTCACCTACTGATTCATGATTGGATGTGTTGTCAGGGTCTTGATTTATCTTAGTCATCAGGATTTGGTGCTTGGGGATTTTCTGGGTTGTTCAGCTCCCTGTTGGGTACCACTGTGGGCTCTGATGCCCTTCCTGCAGCATTGGATGATCGGGGGTTGCCCCATGATGATGCTAATTGTTTTGGATTAGCCATAGCCTCCATTCTCTCCATCATTTTCAGCATAAAGTTTTGCTGGTGCTCCATCATGGCTCTCATTGCTTGGTGTGTCTGTAGTAACAGTGTTGTGGTGTGCAGTCTCCATTCGCTACTACTGCCTGCCCATTTGTCCTCTGATACATTTCCCAGAGAGAGAGAGAGACAGAATGCTTTATAAAGGACTCTGCCTCTTCCATGTCACAGGCAGGGCATTGCAGCCATGTATGGTGGGACAGCGGAGTTGCATGGTAGGTGGAGCATTTCCTCATCTTGACCACCTGCAACAAGAGAACACAAGATACATATTCAGTGATCAGTGTGATTGAGGTGCATTGTCAATCTCCTTGTAGGCGTGTGAGATGGACCAGACAGGGAAGCTACACTGTGATGGGGGAAGTTACTGTGCATATCATATAGAAAATCAGTATTCCTTTGTTGGTGCACGGGTATTGCCCAAACAAGAAGAACCCCAGAGTTATTTCTTATGCATTTTAGTAATCAGGCTAAGATTAGTATGGCTTCTTGCTGCCTGGATCCATACTCTGGGCAGTACAGAGGGCTGAGGTGAATTCTTTACTCTCCTGTACACTGGGGTTATGCCACTACTTGCTAGCCCTTTAAATTCCTCATAGCTCCCCTTATTGAAAAATCCATACTCGTAAATTATAAGCCAAGCCCTTTCCTTCATGAGAGGGAAGGATTCCAGTGTAATACATGACTGTTTTCCCATAGCGGTCAGTAATTTAGCCTGGTGGTAAATCACAGCTATAAAAAGGTGAACCACGAGTATTCAAGTACTGCCATTCATAAGATGGCTGCCAATGACTGTGCATGTATGGCTATATCTATGTTGGCCAGCCAGCAATGAGCATGCATGAGCTATCCATTGACAGCGTGTGTGAGTGAGAGGCAATCAGCCACCATAGCACATGCATGATGATTCATATGTTGAGATGAGCAAGTGGCATGAATGCACCGCAAAGAATCAATCAACAAACAATGGCTGAGGAGAAACTGTCCTAAGTGCCATATCAAGATGGCACCCACTCTCACCCACACCCACCAGTGCATATGCTGCTGAAACCCTCAACCATGAAAGAGGGAGAAACACAAGGAACACAGCGATGCAGTCTGCAGGTACGATTAATACAGTATAACACTTAAGATTCAATTCCATTCACTTGTGCCAGCTATCAAGCATATAGCAACGACTGAATATAGTTGGCATGCTGCTGGTTATGAGTACATACTTGTATCGGGTATGCACAGTTTACTCTATATGAGCTACATGCTAGAAGGATCATAAAAGTTATCAGCTCTCCATTTATTTTTCTAATACATGAGGGAGGGAGAAATAGAGTGGGAGAGTATCAGGCGCCCACCTATGACCACTCGTGAGTAGCCATGGGGGTGGGGGGATTCAGGCGCTTTCACCAATGTGCCCTGCTACTTGAGGGGAGTAGACTGGCACAGTTTGGACAGTGAGCAGTGGCTGTTAGTTTGTATTAATGTGCTCATGCTGACCTGCTGCCAATGAATTAGGAGCAGCAGGCACACACATGCACTGCTCGTGAAGAAGAACACCCTCCGTGCTCAGCGTGTTACGTAATGCACCAAATTCTAAAACTTGCACATGTACAGCAGAAAAACCCTGCACCATATTGAACAGAAATCTTAGTAACCAAGGAAAGGATATATTCCTGACAAGCACCAAACTGTGCCCACAGAGGTGTGGGACACAACAAGGTTAGTGGAAGAAACTCTTCAAAACATGTTTGGAAGAGTACACTTCAAAGAAAATACTCATAGTCTGCTATACTGGTTCCTAATACCAAATAGACATCTGGCCATCATACCTTATAGCTGTATAAATGTAGTTTAGCAGAACACAGAGCTCATGTGACTATGCTGCAGCCTTATCAGATGCACAAATTAACTGGAGACAATGGGAACTTCTGGGATCAAGGTAGGAAGGTGAAATTTGATCCTAGGTCACATGTGCATCTAGCAGCCCATCAGGTGAACATAACCCAGTCTGTAAGGAATTTGAGTGCCATGGATATAAACACGACACTATGACTGTCCTCGGAGCATATAGAGTAATAGCACCACACAAAGGATGCTGGGGATAAAAAGTAAGTGCAGTGTGGGGACACCAGACTTTGCACTGCAGCAATACTAAAGGCAACAGGCCAAGACCAGCCAAAGAACCAAGTAGATTTCACAAGGTTGAATTTTCTAAGGTTGAAAACTTTTAAGGTCAGACTCAAAAAATGTATATTTAATAACGAATGCTTGCTTCTGTTGCTAAACTGTTTGTACATGTTTGTCAATTCAATGTCCAACTGTAGTTTGTTAAAAATTTTTTCGCTTATTGTGTTTGTACTTGTGTTGTTTTAATATTGTACTCGTCACTTGTGAAAATGGGCATGATATGCTCATCAGCTAACAAGTATAAAACATAGAAATGAAATTAAAGATTGGATCAGATGGCAGTGGCCTGTGGAGCACTTTTCTACCTTGTTGCTAAGGTTACGGTAACACCTGCAGACTGATTAATGCAGTGGCCTTTTGATGTCTGACAATTTGTAGAAATCCTTAGAAAGCAGGGCAGCTGCACTATGAGAATCAATAGTGAGAGACAAAAGAAACAGTCCTACTTTTTCTAAAGATCTCTCAAGCAGCCTGTAACTGCAAAATCTTTAGCATAAAGAAGATGCTGACATTATCAACTTAATCTTAATGTATTTAAGCACCAAGGCATGACTAGGGGTGGGATATTGTGAGTTAATCAGCCCTACAGGGGTCATGGGGCACGAGACAAAGCCAAGTGCTCTATGTCTTTATGGTTAGATTAATGAAGCTAACCCAATCCTGGAGTGTCCTTATACAAACAGTAATTTTTTTTATTAATATTTGTATTGTTTAATTTGTGACACCACCGCAAGTGCACTATGTGACTTCTCCCCTCACCCCACCCCCATGGACCAGGGCCCTGACTTCCCAAATTATCATTGGGAAACTATTATTTTTTAGCAGCTGTAGAGATTGCATGGACATGACCCTCAAAGATTGTGGGGATGGACAAAACTTCATCTGCCCAATCAGAGGTCATTTTCCATTTTTCTGCTCTCCCATCATCCCTGTTGGCTTCACATATCTGCAGTAACAGATACACACCTATCCCTCTGCTCTGACTCAACAGGAGCAGGTAGAAAGCAGCACAGATAGCCCCCCCCCCACCTCCTGAAGAAGGAGACCTTCTTATTGGGATTTTCAGACTCCCCTGTGTGGCCCATCGCAACATCCCAGACTTAGGATAGAAAGCAGGTGATCATAATGTGCCAGTGCTGGGTCACTTATTTTTAAAAAGTCCAATTCTCATTACAAGGAATGTCCTGTTGAGTTATGTTGAACTGTTCTATTTTCCCAGCTACGTGTCTCTCTTTTTCCAGTAAAATCAAATCTTGTAATTGTAAAGTTAAACTCCATTTACAAACATTATTTATTATTTAACTGGGGCCCTCAGGAGCATCTCCCAACTAGTGAAAGGGCTGGCCAGCGTTCACTATTATCATTAGCAAGTCCTGTGCAGGAAGGGGAGATGGGAGGAACATCTAGAGACAAGTGTAGGGGCTTTTCATTAGGAAAAACCTGTTTTAGTGAAGGTGATCAATTGTAGTTCCACTAAGACTGTTATCCACTCAGGTTTATAATATGAGAGTGGTTCAGGCACCAAATGTTAAAAACTCTTTTCTTTTGAATAGTCTGCGTGACATGCTTATCCAGCATGGGATTATATGGACATCCTGGTAACACCCACCTCTTTTCACTGCTTAGGATCAGTGCCACAGCCCACTCTGAAATGTTTATATGAAATACCTTGCTTTCTGGCTCCTTGAGGATTTCCACACCCTCAGACCCTGTGGCAATGGATCCAGGTACTGTGCCCATGGTCCAGCCAGAGGGCTCCCTCTACTGGCCATCCACATATGTCACAGCAGAATCAGCACCCTGCACTTCACATAGGAGAAACCAAGCAAAATGGAAGCTTGCCACTCGGGATCTCAGTTACCTGCAGTATGGGGAGTATATTCCAACCCCCAATGAGCACAAACAGAACTGCAGCACAAAATACTAGTATTATAGTGCTCAGTTTCACATTTATTGGTGTACAACTACAAAAGTGCATACAGTACTGTGTGGAGGAGTAGTCAAGTCAAGTTTATGTTTGTTGTTCGGCTATAAGCCTTTACAAGATACATTTAAAATACAGTACATAAAATTCCTTCATCATACAAATGTTGCGAGAACAATTGTCAAACACCAAGACAGTAGCAGCTTTCAGGATATCCCCACATCATAATGTAAATACGACCCCATACATCCATTAGTAATGTACAATAGATAATCTGTAGCCTATTTTAAAGACATTTTCCCTTTACTTATAGTGTGTACATAATGTCTCCGCTATTCTGTTTTATGTGTTCCTACATTGCAAATTACAAATGAACAGTTGATAAAAAGTGGCAGACTTTATTCAGTATATCAATGCTATGTGAACTGAGGAGTTAAGGAGTAGTTTGGTCAGGAGGAAAGTCAATATCACCCAGGATACTACTCAAACTTTCCTGCCTCCCCTTATTATAAAGGGGCATATAAATAAAATATGTTTCAAATCGTCTTCATATTTCAAATTACATTTACAATATGGGGAAACAATGCCCACCTTTTTTGATTGAAAAATATATCATTTGCATTGTATAATTCCAATCTGAATCTTGTCAAAATACGTCTTTTATCTGGATTAACAATTTTCCTAAGATAAGGCTCTGATATTAATTTAAAGCATTTTATACCATCTAAAATGTTTCAAGGGCATGAGGCACTACAAACTATTTGATATCTCTGTATCCCTAACCCTTCTTTTTATGTTTGATACTGGTTCTTCTCTAGGTCTTAAATATATTTCAGTAAGCAGATGTCCCAAGCCTAACAGGAGTAGCTTTCTCTTGATCAGTTGAATAAAAGGGAAGTGAAAGTCCATCAATGAATATTGTATTTCTTCCTCGAGACAATATTTAGGAATACCAGATTCTGGCAACAAAAAAAGGTGAAGTAGAAACATTGTCTTTCTGTTATCAAAGTTTGCAAAGAGAATTGACCCAGCTCAAGTCTTGTCAACTCTGAATGAACTGATAGTGGTATCACAAGTAAGTAGAAGTATAATTTGTTTATTAATATTTCTAGAGGTTTACTCTCTGTAAACCCCCAGATTTCTGTTGCGTAAAGGATACTGGTTTGAAGTTTAGCATTACTAGGTTTACTAGGTGTATTAGACACAAGAAGGCCAAGGCCCATTGAGATTGTCTCCCACAACTTTGCAGGTGATTTATGTGTGTCCCTTTATCCAATTTAAGTGCATATCTAACATGCTGTAATTTTCAGCTTCTACCACCTGTTATGGCAAGCCATTCCATAACATGGCTGCCATGATAGTAAAATAATTATCCCTTTTTCGCATATTAGTTTTTGGGATTACTAGCTGTTTGTTCTGGCTTCTTAGGTTTGCTCTTCTTGCAATATATTCGAGACTACATTGTACAATAAGGGACAATTTCTTTAGTATCCCATATAATTATAACAAATCTACCCTGCTATGTCTCTCCTCTAGGGTGATAAGCCATGTCCTTTCTAATCTTTCATTATATGTTAGAGGCCTCAGATTGGGAATGAGTTTAGTGACCCTATGCTGCACTTGTTCTATATGGTGTATGTCTTTTTTCAAATAAGGATTCCAGATGGGGGAACAGAAGTCTAGGTGAAGTCTGATGTAGGTTCTATATAGGGAAAGGATGCACTGCTCACTTTTATTTACAAATGAACATTTAATACAGTTTATTAACATATTAGCTGTTGTGTGATCTTATTACAATGTCCTGTTTGGTAAAATGAGTCACTTATTATGATCCCCTGGTCTCTCTCTCTCTTTTTCTAGACTGCTCTTAAATTTTGGTTTTGTAATTTGTAAGCTAATAAGGGGTTATTTTTTCCCATATATAATAGCACACATTTGTTGATGTTTAGGGTCATTTTATTTTCGATTGTTCACATCTCTATAGTTTTGAGATTATTTATAAGAGCAGATTGTTTTGGTACTGTGACCACCTCTCCCCCAATTTTTGTGTCATCTGCAAATTTACCAATGGTGTTTTTGATATTTCTGTTTATGTCACTTATATACAAGTTGAACAATGTAGAGCCATTTATTACTTTTAAGACCCCCTCCACAGACCCCTTGCCTGTCCTTATATGAAAGTTCTTAAATGCATTAACAGTCATTTTTAATTAGGTTTGTAAATATAATATCTATGCTTTCCATAAACAATTTTCTGTGAACCTGTCCCCTAAATAATTGTAAGAATTTGTAGTCTCCAGTTTATTATTACCAAGGAATAATGTGGGTAGTTTCTTACTTTTGTTCCCAAAATGACCATTTTTGTTTTATCTTTCTTAATTGTAAGTCTGTTTTCTTTACATAATTTTGAAAAGTGCCTTTTTCTGTAAACCTAAAAAGGATGTTGAAAGCAAGACTATATCATCAGCATAAGCAAGGTATGATATTTGTTGTTCTTTAACCCCAGGAGTGAAAATCTTGAGTCACCAAATTCAATTATATGCTCTCTCTCTCTCTCTCTCTATATATATATATATATATATATATATATAACAAAACAAATATATATATATATATATTCTGAAGAGCGTTGGGGCCAAAAGACATCCCTGTCATACATCATGATTAGTATTGATTGATGAGATAATTCCTCCAAATTGATTTTATTGCACCTTAATCCAGATATCAGAATGCAACAGAATCAAAATATCCAATAAGGCTGGATCTATTCCCAATTTTTCCAATACTTTCCATAACAGAGTTCTACTTATACTGTCAAATGCTGTGCTTAAGTCTACAAAACAGCAGTATAGTTTTGCTTTCTTGACTCTAATATTTCCAGATAATATGTGATAATACGTGACAATGCTGGACAGTCGAACGTCCTGCTCTAAATCCATTTTTATATTCACTAAATATTTATTTGTTTTTCTTTAAGACAGTCCTGGACTCTTTAAAGAATTATCTTGGATAATAATTTTTGTGCGGCATCGATCAAACTTAAGGGATGGTACATTTTAGGATCCAAAGCATCACCTTTCTTAAATAATGAATAAATAATGCTTCCTAATCAGTTAGTTGGAATTTTCACCTCCTTGAACTCTATGATTGGATACATACCCTTAAAATGGGGACCCACAATCAGGAAAAAACTTGTTCACATCCACCAGGATTTGATCTGGTCCTGGGGCCTTATTTGATTGAGCATTAGAAAGTGCATTTCTGATCTCATTTTCCTCTATATATATTGGATAAGGGGCCAATAGAAGTTTTAAATAATGTTCCAATGTATAATTATCCTGAGAATCCATATCTTCTATTTTGGAATAATATAAATTCCAGAAGTGTTCTTCCCAGTTGTTAGGAGCAATATACACCTCTATAGCAGTTTGTATATCCACCATAGCCCTTCCTTACTAAAGTCCAGATTTTTTTTGTGCCTCTATTATGAATGGTATCTCTCAGTTCCTCCCACATTTTCTTATAATATTTGCCTTTTTCAACTTCAAGTAACTTTTTATATTTTTTTCCTTGCTTTGTTTAAATTTTGAATGTTTTCTTTTGTCCTTGAGCCTTTACAATATCTTACCAATTTCTGTAGATTTCCTTTTGCATTTTTACATGTTTTATTAACCCTTGCTGTGCCACAGACTGATATATCAGTCCAAAATTCCTATACGTTCTAATGATATACCATCGTTAAAGCGACACCAGCACACCAAAACCCCCACCAATATCGCCAGTGATGGGGGTTTCACTTCAGTCAACTGTTTGACGATGGGGGGGTAAATAGCTAACTCTGAGACTTGTGATTTTGCCTGGATCTGCATTTTTGCTTAATATGAGGTAAAAGAGAGCACTGACTTTCCAGTTTGGATGTAAATATCTAACTCCACTGTCTGTAAGACATGGAGTTATATATCTTTAGTAGTGGGGGTGCGGGGGTGCAGCTCCCTGCATGGGTGTGTGTGGGGGGCCCCCGCATTGATCATCACTGTGTTGCTGGTCATTCCAGGGATGCGTCGGGGTCGGGGTTTCGATGGCTTTCCAATGTAGTCGAGGTCATTGATGTATTTGTTGTTGTGCCAGTGTCATAGATCCCATTCTAATTCTGTTGGCAGCCTAGGGGTTAAACCAAGTAATATGTTTTTTCTTTGATAAAGCTCTAGTTCTCATGAATGGCTGAATGCATGAAGTTAGCAAGTACCATTTTTCTACAATCTCATTTCTTTCTTAGGAATTCAAGATTTCAGTAATAATATTGGAAGTGATTATATCATTCAGAATTTCAGTAAAAAAGTGTCATATTTTGGTTATACCATCTAATTCTTTTCTCATTAATTATTTCTAGACCTTCCCCATTCCTGTTCAAATCATGATTTATATCTAGAAAGTATTGTGAATTTAATATTATCAATACAGGTACATGTACATGTTAGTACAGCTAATAAAATCATGTGGTCTATTCTACGTAATATTAAATCTCGAGATAAGCATGTGTTGTTACCCCTGTTTAGATCTTATGTTCGACCTCACCTTGAATACTCTTCTCAATTATGGTGTCCTTACAGGATGTTTGAAATAAATTCTCTTGAAGGGGTTCAACGAAAATGTACTAAAAAAATCTCGGGGTTAGAATTGTTATCATATGACTCTAGGCTGGATAAGCTAAAATTAATGCCATTAATTACAAGGCGTATTCGGGGTGATCTTCTATTTCTATATGATGTTATCCAGGATCCTTACATTATGTTTGAATGCGGTCTCTCTTTTAAAAAATCGGTATATAACACACGAGGTCATATTCTCCAGTTAACTGGTAAACCTTTTAAGCATCTCAGTCGTAAGTATTTCTTTACGGTCAGGATTATTGGGCCTTGGAATCGTTTGCCATCAGAAGTGGTTACTAGTAATACTAAAGCATCCTTTAAACATCGTCTTGACAATTTGATTTTGTCAGGATATGATTTGGCTTATTTTTATATGGATTAGTATAGGAGCATCATGGGCTTTGGCCTACTAGCTCCTTCCTTTCACCTTAGTATGAACCCTTAGTATGTGAAGAATCAGAGCAGTCTATAATTTTTAAATCGTGAATCATTTTTCATGTCTGAAAGTTAGCCCGTGCCAAGTCTGTAATGGAAGAACCCAAGTGACCCATATACGTAAAGTCCCCATTAGGATCACCATGCAGGCAACCATTGAGCAGACAAAAGTTCTTTTCTGACATTAATCAGAAAAGATTTTTACCACGCAAGCTGCATTTTTGAGTCTTTATATCTTCTGAGCCAATTCATCCTTGGGTTAATTATTTGAAAGCTCTTCAATAATTTATAATAAAGACTTTCCAATTTCTTGTTTATATAGATCCTAGCATTGTAGTCACCCATTGTTAAAATTTTCTTTTGGTCATATTTATTCATTAAACCTTTGATAACTGGGGATCTGTGGGCTCGCTGTAGTTCATTTTTTTCTTCTGGATATTGCCTATCTAGTAATTTAGTAAGCATTTTTTCACAGTACCCCAGAATATCATTATTTTCTAAGCCCTCTGGTATTCCCAGAATCTTTAGGTAGTCTCTTGTTGATCTTAATTCCAGATCTAAGATGTTGTTCTTTACAGAGAGCATTTGCGTAGAAAGTTCTCCTACCTGCTGTTTAAGCATCGGTAGTTCATCTTCTAAATCCAAAAGTCTCTCCTCATATTGTGTCATCCTACTGTTTAAACCTACAGCTTCTTGTTTAACCACTCTCATTTCCAAATTAATACCTTCTAACTTCTCCTCAATTTTCTGGAACCCAGTTTTCATTTGTTGTAAAATGGTCTGAAGCAACTGGCTGTTGCCAGAGTTCTTCCTGGGAGGGACTAAAGGGGTGTTATTTTCTTTTAATACCACATTGCTTTCCAAACGTATTCCTCTGAAAATATAGAAGCCCTTTCCTGCTTCTGATGATCCCTGATTTCCAGGATGTTCTCCCCTTGGGAGGGCGAAGAAACTATCTTTTCTGCCCTTTCCATGGTGTTTCCTAATAGATCATCCACAGATGAGGGGGGCAGGGAAGAGTCAACAGTAGAATGTTGCTTCATGTCCACTCCCTTGAGTTTATATTGCCCTGAAAAAATGTCAGGGTTATCAGGGGAATCAAATGAAGTAGTTTATGAAGTCTCAGTATTCAAACTGTATTGAGATTCAAGAGTCTGTCCTGGTTCCTCAGCTATTTCTCTGTTTTCTTGCGTAGGCATAGGGGTAGGTGGAGGAAATAAAGGGCCACTGCCCTCTGCTAACAAATCTTATAATTTAAGTGAAGCTCTTCTTCCACCCCCAACCCTTTTTGCAGGGGAACCTTTATTCATTAGTTTCCTGTTCTTTCTTCCTTTTGGCTTTAAGTCTGATTTAGGAAAGAAAGCTCTGATTTCCTTAAAATTCTTAGGTCTAGTAGCCATTTGAAGAGTAAAAGATAAATGATCCAATTAAACTACAGCAAATTTACACCCAAATCAAATTCACACCGATAGTAGGGTGATAGAAAAGTCCCGTGCAAAACCATTAAATTCCAGCCCCAGAAAAATCTCACTTTTTTCAAACCAGTTTGGCATTCTGATGTGTCTGAAATAATTCCAACATGAGGCTATAAACTATATCAATCTGTAAAGAAGTTGGTACTTAGCCTCTTCTTGCACCTCAACGCTTTCTAAATTGTTATTGACCAGTACAGATTTATAAAGTGTCACCGTTTACATATTTGCACCAGTATTTTATCAATAGAGTAGGGACTGTCCCATCAATAAGATTTAGGTCCACCCCCAGGTCAGACTGTTGAGATAAAACTAGGTCCTCGTTATTCACAGTATTTATAATCCATAGGCAAATAGTAATGATGGCTTGCTTCTTTTGGGAAGGGGAGTCCCACCAACCCGATTCACGCTACGGCAAAAGAAAACAAAAATGAAGGGCGGTAGTGAACTTCAAATAATATAGTAGATTGCTTATTTTTTCTAAATTTTTTATTTCTAAGAAGGAGGTCTCCCTAACCCAACTCACGCCACGGTGTTAAAATTAACCTTACCATGGCAGTAAGCACTTCAACTTCCAATTCTGCTCGAACCAACCGCAAAAATGTAGGGCAGTATAGAAGAGGAGGAAAATCAGTACCCCAGACTCTCCCGAGCTTTTGAAATGTTTTATCATATTTTGTTCTGATTTATCCGATGTGCAGCTCGAAAAATCACTGCATTTGATGTAGCGTTTGGTGTCCGGCATTCCGGGATTCTGGATGCTGCAGCTCCTCACAGCGCCATCTTGACTCTACCATTATTAAAATTTCCTCTGGGTCATATTTATCCATTAAATCTTTGATAACTGATTCATACTGTGCCCAACTATCTTCAAATTGTTTAGTATTTGGAGGAAAAATAAATATTTACAAGTACTAGTTTCAAATTCTCTCTAACTAATCTTAAGATGAGTATATATATTCAGAAAAGGAAGGTATTAACATACCCATAACATTCAAAGTTGTTTTAATATATATAGCTAAACCAGCTTTATTACGTCCAAATATTTCGTGTTTAAGAGCTGGTAAAGCATATGAAGTATACCCTAGTATCAAATGAGTACTGAAGAACCAGGTCTCTTGAAAACAGAGACTATCATAAGTCATTACAAAAATCCCTTGACTCATTATCTGCTAATTTAAATTGTAGGCCCGCAATATTCCAAAATAAGAGGTTTATTTCTCCTTCCACAGCTTTATAATTAGGTATTGCTAGTGAATTCTTCCTTTGTCATTGGGAGGACATGGTCTGCAAAACTGAATATCTATTATTGTCTTCAAAAACTGCCTTTCCATATTTATAGGTGGTTTTGTAAAGCCCGTACAGCTGTGTTCATAAGGAATCTCAAGGCATCTCCCTCTCTACCTATTCCCTATTTTTCTAAAATGTGACTAGTGATACCTGTGTTAAAGGGTACTTAAGAAGTGTCTGAGCTCATTTGAGATAGATAGGTGGGAGAGAGCAGTCCTATCTCTCTACTATTGGAGAACATAGATGATTGTGGAAAGGTGATGCAAACTACTTCCACTCTATGTGTCAAAGTTGTTATTTTAAAAGTTCTTGGTGAGCTAGGTTTTTCTTTATATCATTGCTTTTGAAAGTGTTTTATTTTCCTTTTTAGTAGCCTGAGTTTAAATTTGGTTATCATTTACAAATAAATGGCACACAAGACGTTATTGTGTACCACAAACTGAATTCCTGTCTCTGGTCTCTGCCTATACCTACACCCTATCACAAGGATCAGAATGTATAATTAGAGCTTCAAATTTTGTTGTAAGTATCCCCCATGTATCAAGTACATGGGAAGATTTTAGAACCAAGTCTGCTACTTTTGAACTTTTAAATGTAATATCTAGCTGTGGAGTATCTGAAATGCCCTTACTGATTTTAATCCAAGCTATGGAACTAGGCAAAATATTCAAATTAAGTGACCATGATAAAAAAGATGCCAATTCTTGTTTCAATTTCTTATTGTCTCCCCCTCATTTGTTTTCCATCCGAAAATTGAAAGAGTCCTATTTTCCCAAGACAGCTTGTTGCCAAACTCATACTTAGTTATTGTCTCTTGGACTCTGTTTATTCTATTTAAATCCTCCTTTCTAGTTCTGCTTTGTGGGATATTCTCAGAACCTTCTGTATACGTCCCTAGTGGTTTGGGGACTTTTACAGTAGCATAGACCCTGATTCCTAATGATTGAAAAGAAGTTGCTTGTTTCCCTTATAAACTAAGGCCTGGATATTCAAACAGGTTACACATGGCGCAACAGGGATGCACCATACGCAACCCACCAATGCACCTCGGCGCAATATTCAAAGGGGCAAGTTGATGTACGCTCGATCTTGAGGCGCGCCGGTAATGTATCTGCAGTGCAATGCGGGCGTGCCCATGCATATGCTGCACATCCCGATGTTCAGCCCAGGATGTGCGGCGCATATGCTGGCACAAACCTGCCTTGTGCCACTCAGGGGGGTGCAAAGATGTGCCTGGTAAAACCAGGATCAAATCCAGGCCACCCGCAGGTGAGCTGCCATATTGCAGGGTGCAACACGACAGCCACCAGCTGTGGGTGGCCACCCGCCCTCCCAGAACACTGACCCCAGCCCCCTGCCCTGGGAATGTTCTGCCCCCCTGCCCCATTGCCCGATCGTGGGTGACTGTACTGTTAAATCCCTGGTGGTCCAGTGGATACCCCCCCATTGCCCGACCATGGGCATTTGTAACAATAAACCCTGGTGGTCCGGGGGAATGCCCTCCAGCACCCGATCATGGGCATAGGTTGACATACTTCCTGGTGGTCCAGTGGAAGGTCCCCTGTCACCTGATCATGGGTTGACATACCAAATGAAGCCCTGTTGGTCCCATGGACCACCTCCCTACCTGCCCACCGAGGTCCCCCGGAACCCAGCACCCCCCCAGTCAGCGGCGGGTGGCAGCACCCCACCCGCATGCCTCCCGGCCACCCACCAACTGACAGAGTACAGTATGGTCCACACACCTATTGGTCCACCACGTGGACCAATGGGTGTGCAGACCATGCTGTACCACAGGTCCGGATATGTGAATGAATGTGGGAGAGATGTGGAGTGCTGCCACCCGCCACTGACTGGGGGAGCTGGGTGGTGGGGACCTCAGTGGGTGGGTGGGTGGGAGGGGTCCACTGAACCACCAGGGCTTCATTTGCTATATCTTCCCACGATCGGGCGATGGGGGAGTTTCCACTGGACCACCAGGGATGTTAATTTCACATATGCCCATGATCAGGAGACGGGGGACCTTCCACTGGACCACCAGGGAGTAACCTATGCTCGTGATCAGGTGCTGGAGGGTGTTCCTCTGGACCACCAGGGTTTATTATGACATATGCCCGCAATCGGGTGATGGAGGGGGTTTCCACTGGACCACCAGGGACCTTTATGTAACTTATGCCCGCGATCGGGTGATGGGGGTATCCACTGGACCACCAGGGTTATTGCAGTACCTCTGCCTGCGATCGGGCCTATGGGAGTGGGGGAACTGCCATGGGACCCCCTGGGCATCGGTCCCCAATGGCTGCTGTGTGGCAGGGTGCCAGGCGCAAGTCGCCAGGGATCAGCGCACTGCATACAAATGGGGCCATAATGACATGTAAATGGCCCCATTTGTGCCTTGCATGCATATTGGACTCATTTGCATTTCCAGTGCTGAATATCATGGTTGATGCACCTAGCGCAAGTGCACTTGCGCTGGCGCATCCCCCTACTCCCGTTCTGCCACTTGTGATGGCACAGTGCCACTGCGCCATGTGCAGTGCATATGCCATCAGTGCCATATTCAATGGTGCTGTGCCATGGCACAACACCATTGAATGTCGCCTGGTCCATGCCCTAGCGCAGCCCAGCTGCACTGCGCCTGGGCTTGAGCCCCTGCCCAGCACAGTTTGAATATCTAGCCCCTAATGTTTATTACTCATATATAATAAAACACAATCTGTGTAAGCTAGATTAGGAGGATGAAACACAAACACATCCCTTTCTTCTTCTGAGATATGGACTAAAACTTGAATCCATTTTAACAATTTTTCTGGGGTTTCCTGCTCTAAAGGAATCACTCCCCGAATTTCTATCAGAAATTCAGTTTCTATGTGTGGACTTTCCTGAATCCCATCATATGCATTAAAGGAGATGAATGTAATGGGTGGAGCATCCCCAAGAGATATTTCATTTAAGCCTTTCTTCCAGTTTTTGGCCCTCCGAGGCTCCTTCAGCTTCCCCCCTGACCAAACTCTCCACCTTGGTACAATTATGTTTATCTATTTCTTTATGTTGATTAGATAATACCTCATTTCCCACTTGCTCAACTTTCGTGTAATGTTTAGATAACGGTACTTCCTCTTGAATTAATTTTAAATTTTGATCTTCCTGCCTACTCATATTATTTTTCTCCCTTGTATTTTTGGTTATATTCACTTTTTATGTTTGCTTGCATGCATGTGCAAGAAACATAGTGCCACCATACTAATTTTCGTAGGTGTGCCACCCCCACTTCCAATACCATGTTCCTTTTTGCAGGCGCTGCCTCACCGCACCAATAAATGTCCAAGCTGTCTATGACAGCAGTTCAGATGCAGTGGCGTAAAGCTGAAAGCAAAATACCGCTACAATAAGCAGTGGTAATGTGTAGGCAATTTGCATACTGCCATCAGCAGGCAATTTACATACTGCCATCGGCAGTATGCAAAGTGCCTACACGTCAGCACTGCATCTGAACAGCTGTCATAGACAGCTTTTCTTTTTTCTTGGTTCACCCCGAACAAACACACAAGTAGCATGCTGGGAGCCCACCCCAGCATGCTCATGCGCTCCCCCCATCCCTGCACACTGTATGGCCAACGGGGGTGCCCAATCCCCCGTTGGCTCCACTGCCCCCCCAAATAGACTTCCAGTTGCCACACTGGGAGCCCACCCCAGCATGGCAAATGTCTGTATGGCTGATGGGGGTTCCCAATCCCCATCAGATCCACAGTACCCCAAAACAGACTTCCAGGTGCCACACTAGGAGCCCACCCCAGCGTGGCAAAAGTCCGTATAGGCCAACAGGGGTGCCCAACCCCCATCAGCTCCCTGCCCCCAACAGACTTCCAGGTGCCACGCTGGGAGGCCCACCCCAGCATGGCAAAAGTCTGTATGGCCAATGGGGGTGTCCAATCCCCCATCAGCTCCACTGTCCCCCTAAACAAACTTCCAGCTGCCACACTGGGAGTCCACCCCAGCATGGCAAAAGTCCTGCGTCGTCTTGTAAAAAAACACCTGTAAGAAAAATGGTCTCTTGTTGACTCTCTTGCCCCCTTCCCCAACCCTCACCCACCCTCTGCGCATACCACCTCCCCACGCACCTGCCTCATCCCATACTTACCTCTGGAGGCCAGTGCAATGATCGTTGGTGGACCAGGAACACATCTGCACTCTTCAAAGCTGACCGCGAACTGAAGAAATGCCGATAAGCTGTATAATGGCATAAATCATTTTTCTCAACTTTGGTGCATATCTCGGCAATTTTTGGGAATTTTTTCACCAAATTTTCAACATGGGGTTCTTGGGACCCCACCTCATGACCTCAGTCACTGTCATTTTGTTATTTGGTCCCGAAAGGTGATTTCACAGAGACTGCATGGAACCACCTTTCAGGACTGATTAACCAAACAACAGTGTCACAGTTCATGAGGTAGGCCCCCAAAAACCCTATATTGAAAATTTGGTGAAAAAATTCCCCAAAATGACTGTTTTACGAGCGTACATTTCGCAGTTCCTATGCATGCTCGTAACTTTGAGAATTTTTTATATTTTCACTCCAGATTTTCAACATTGCCATTTTACCACACCTCCTTATGAAAAGTACAGCTGTCTTTTTTCACATCTTGCCCAAAATGTGTTTTCATACATGTAGCACACATTGGCAAGGTCAGTGTGCGAAATCAATGTTCAGGACACATTAAGAAAATTACAGTGACACTGTTCATGAGCAGAGATGTTAAAGTGGCTATGTTGAAAATTTGGTGACAAAAGTCCATAAAATAACTGTGTTATGAGTGTGCATTGCACAATTTCCATGCACCCTCGTAAGTTCACAAATTTGTAATATTTTCAGTCCAGATTTTCAACATTGACATTTTCCCACACCTCCTTATGACCAGTACAGCTGTCATTTTTCACACCCTGGCCAAAATGTGTTTTCGCACTTCCGATGCAGAAGAGCGCGGTCGCTGTGGGAAATTAGTGTTTGGGGCAGATTAAGAAAATCACAGTGACATTGTTCATGAGCAGAGGTCCCAAAATGCCTATGTTGAAAATCTGCTGTAAAAAATTCCCAAACTAATTACATTATGGGTGTGCATTGCACAGTTTCTATGTACACTCATGACTTCACCAGTTTTTCATATTTTCACTCCATATTTTCAACAACGCCATTTTTTACACCTCCTCGTGCACAGTACACCTGTCACTTTTCACATCCTGTTCGAAATGTGTTTTCACACCTGTGGCACCAAAGGGCGTAGTCACTGCCCAAAATCACCTTTCATCTAATGAACTGATAGTGTTACTGTTCATGCGGTGGGGTCACAAAAAACCCATGTGGAAAACTTGGAGTAAAAATACCAAGAAACGCCCAGGGCATTAGGGTTTTTGACCATAACGCCCTACCCTGTAGGGACTGACAGGCCAGGGGTGTGACTTGGGATTGTCGGGACAGTAATGCTCATGCCATCCACCCCCACCCTGCAGCAAGTGACTGGCATCAAGGTGCGCCTTGGACCCTTTGCCCCCAGAGTTCACCCCATTCTCCTATACGATTCCCATTTTCAGTGTATTTCCTTATGGAATGAGGTGAATGTAAAGCCCAAACATCCCAAGGCACACCTCGACACTTGTCAGTGTCTGAAGGGTAGGGTGAGGTGAAATGTCATGACCGTCATGGGCGATGACCCAAAGACACGCCCCAATGCCTGTCCATCTCTGCAGGGTGAGGGTGAAGTTGGCGTCTGTTCAGTACTTCAATGCCATTCCTATACTGCATCTAACTCCTGCATTTCCACTGCTAATGCCAGCAAGCAAACATTTGGCAGTGACAAACGCTTGTTTAGTTTTATGTTGATCCTTAATTTCAAGTTGTATTTGTTTTTGTCTTTTTTTCCTTATTTGTTCTTTTGGTTTTTCCTTACTTCTATCACTATTCTTTTGGCCTTTTAGATATTTCTGTATCCCTTTCTTATCTGATAATACTTTGTGATGTTCTTTGATGAAAGGGTGGAAGAGGCACTTGAATTGCTTTATTAGCATATTCTTTTGTTTCCCCTCCTTCGCAGATGTAACAGGATGAATCAGAGTTTGTTGTTCCTTTCCATTAGTTGCTTTAAAATAGACTGATTGAAAAAGACATCAGCCCTCAAGTTTGAAATTTCCTCCTTAAATGCTTCAAGATTTTGCAGAATTACTATGTTACCAAAATATGGATTTTTAATTATTTCCAACATCTGGTTAGCAAGGGAAGAGAAAGAAAGAAAATTCCCTTCATTAGTAAAAAAAATCCTTATTGTATACAATACTTGCAGGATTTGTCCTTTTCTCTGTACTCAAGGTAGTATCTGAAATCATCTTGGGAGAGAGAGATCCCTTAGGATTTGTTTTGTCCATTGATCTCTCCTCTAATCCAGATGGAAGTAAATTCTTAAATCCATCTATGGCATGACTAAGGTCATGTATGACAGATGCAAGATTATCAGAATTTTCTATATCAATATGTGTAAAATCACTTTGATTCTTACAAGAATCTTCCTTATATAAGATAGGTGATCTTAATGCATAGTCTGAACAACTGGTTTGTGTTAGTTCAAAGGAAAATTATTGTGAGGCTGTTAAATCACAATTTTGTACATAACTTGATTTGTCCAGATTGGAAGTTGAATTATTGTATGACTCACAATTCTGTGCAAAAAAGATAGTCCTTCTCCTATTTGTCTTGTTTTGTTGTTAAATAATGCTTCCAGATTAGCAGAGTTTTCAAGATTTGAATAATTTGGGGAATTCACTTTTAAGATTTTATCATTCTCCATTTTCCGACTGACTAATTCTGTTGTCACCATGGGAGTAGAGGCAGATAAGGAGACATAGGGTTCCTTTTCTTTATGAGTAATGCCCTTAAACAATTTTGTAATTGTGGGTCATTTAAGAGGTATCCCCTCTGTACTTTCCTTGTTTTCTTTATTTTCCAAACTTTTATGCCGAATAGTCATTTTCTTTATTTTCTGTTTCCTTGTTTTTTTACCTTCCTCAGTTTGTTGTATTTCCTGTACCAGTAAACTATTTTTCCACTTTGTGTACACACCATCCTATGCTTAGTGTGGCTATAAACCACTAATCTATGGGATCAACTAAAAATCTCTTTTGTTGTCTTTTGATATAATGCAACTGTCACAAATGCACTCAGTAGGTCAGGCCCTCTGCTCCCACAGTGCCAACTTCCGAGTGCAATATTGTGAACAGGTAACAGACAGGGTAACCCTCCTGTCTGCTTGTGGGTCTGCATCACCTTTAGTCTCAAGTTCTGGGGGGATTCAAACTGTGAACCTTATGTTAGCGTACCCAAATGTACAGGCTCAGATAATCTGCTCTTCAGGGGGATGCCAGATATCTTTTGCTAAGAGCACCTAACCAGGTATCCAAAATGAACCTTTAAAACTCTATAAAAGACCTTAGGTAATCTTACCTTTTTCCAGTTTAGTAACACCAACAAGCTCTGAACAGTTTTTGTCAGTCTTAACCCTCTATACGTCACATGCAAAAAGAACTTCGCAGACACACCCAGGCAGTCTTTGGAATAAAAGGTTTACTTAAAAATGGATAAAAATATGTTAAATGTAAACACAGAACAGTATATCAAAGAGCATATAATCACATAAAGAAAAACAAGGAAAACTACAGACAAACTCCTACCACAGTACAATTAGACCTTTTCTATCTAATGTTTTACATCTATAGTGCTTATAGTTAGATGTTGTTTCTTAAGAGACAAAAAAGATATGTTGCAAAGATCAGGCACAAGTCTTTGTTTAACTGTGTCTCTCTCACACACCCCTTCTATGATGTCATCTAGCTCCTCCTTTTAGAATATAAAAAAATATAATTACAAACAATGATCTTCCGGTCAGGAGATATTTTAAATACTGTGACTTCAGCAAACACAAATTTCCCAAATTATGATAGTCTTTAATCAAGCCTTTCCTTTGATCTTGAGCAGTTCCTGTTTTTCCAAGGAATCAAAAGATTTTATAACCTTTCAGTACCATGGTGAGATAACATGTTTTTCCTCTAAGACGTCATCAAAGCTTACAAGCCCTATATCCTGGCAGCTGGGTCAGTTCTAATTAAGATAGGAAAACAGGAGAACCTTAATTGAGTCTCTCTAGTCTTTTAATTACCTTCTGGTTTCAGGTCACTTGACTGTAATTGAAACCTTGGGGGGGGCACCCATAGCACAGCTGTCTTATGTGAGACAAATCACCTACTATATTCTATATTACAAATATCACAGAACAATCATAACCAGCTGGCCAAGTGTCACAGCAACTATATATGAATAGTATATGAATGTACAGCGTCTGTAACAAATAAGTAAATAAATCACTGATGCGATAGGGTAAAATTACTCCTATAAAAATATCTGAAAATACAATTCCAACAATAAGCTATTAAATAGCAAATTATCTAATAAATTCAGGTTAAACCTTTTTAATGTCAAGAAAGACCATTTACTGGTTAAATCAGGTCCATGTGCAAAAAGGCTGGACGAACCAGTTTAGTACTTATTTGTGCAAAGTCTTTAAAACTGGTTTGGTCCAATTTATCCACGGAAAGCCGAAATGTAGCAGTTCCTTAAAAAGCTTTCTTGATTCAAGACAAACCACTTAAATAGCCTGAGTCCTTGATGGTAGTTCCTCACCCAGGACTAGGAATCACAGTTTTCCTTCCTTCAGAATGTAGCCTCCATAAACAGTAGAGTCCATGTGATCTTCCCTTTATTTTTTTATTTAAAATTTTGGTAACCAGGTAGGCCCACTGGAACCTTGCGGTCCCTTTTTCAGGTGCGACCCAGGATTAGTTACATATACCTAGAGGGAAGGAAAAACCAATGCTTTTTTTTTAATTCTCTATTTTTTGTCCTGTTTCCTACCGCCAGGATCATCTACCTGGTCACGGAATCCGGCTGTGGCTACTCATATTTAGCCACCCTCCCTGAACCCCCTGGCTTGCCCCCCAGGGTGGGGTCATGGTGCCTCGGGCCAAGGTGCTGCGAACATGGGAAAGGCAGGAGTCAGGCTGAGAGCCTGATGTAGCTGGAGCAGTCATCATCAAGGTAGCAAGAGCAGGGTTTTTCTTCCCTTTTGTGCACAGGAGGAGGTAGGGACATGCAATGACGTCCTGTGTCCACCCCACCCCCTGAAGTTGTCAAGCGCCGGTAGCTGCAGTACCCCCGGTCTCCACCAGGGGTCTGTCAAGCACCAGGCACTGTCCTCATCCTCCCCCCCGGAGAAGGAGAGCAGTCCCTGGGATGCTCCATCCTTCTCCCCCGGCTGACCCTCCAGCAACCCGGGTCTGCTCCTGAACCCGGGTCGCTGGTGCCGTAAGTGGAAATCCAACTGCTGCGCCGGCAGGTTGGCTTGGAAAAACCAATGCTTTTGATATGTTCAGTGCAGCAAGGCTTACATTGGGTGAAAGAACATACATTATAGCACAGAAACTGATACAACAATAATCAAGACTTTTTGTTAGGAACATTGGCCCGGATATTCAAACTGCGCCATTCTGAGGCGCAAGCCCTTGTGCTGCTCAAAATAGTTGCGCAGGGGTGTGGCCGGGGCGATATTCAAAGGAGCTGCGCTAGTGAGCAATTCCTTTGAATATCACCCCCCAGCCACAGCCACTGTGCATGGCGCAGTGGAACTTGCGCCACCGCAAGTTGTCAGAGTGGAGCATTCAACTGCGGTGACATAGCTTCCATTGCGCCATGCATAAATTCCGATATTCAAAAGATGACATGCAAATGGGGCCATAATTCATGCAAGGTGCAGGGGGCATTTGCATCTGATTATGGCCCCATTTGCATGCCATTAGCATGTAGGTGCGCCGATCCCTGAGGACTTGTGCCTGGCCGCCCTGCCAGGCAGCAGCCGTCGAGGGACCGATGCACTCTGCAGCCGATCGTGGGCAGAACGTGAAAGAACCCCAAACATCTCTAATGCCCGATCGGTGGGCAGAACGTGAAAAAGACCCCAAACATCTCTAATGCCCGATCATGGGCAGAATGTAATAGGAACCCCCAACCCGAATATCTCCCTGGTGGTCCAGTGGACCGTAATGCCCGATCGCGGGCAGAATGTATATTGACAACCCCCAAACATCTCCCTGGTGTCTGGTGTCCCCCACCCACCACCCGCGAGCCCACCACCCCCTCCCCGGCGGCGGCTGGCGGCAGCATCCACCCACCTGCCGCCCCGCCCGCCGACTGACTGTCCGATAGGGCTGCATGCCCATTGGTGCAGAGTTAGAGCCAATGGGAGTGTAGTTTATTGTTGTACATGACAGTCCAGATTTGAATGTCATTCACAAATCTGGACTGTCATATAGTATATGGCTGCATGCCCATTGGCTCAGCTCTGCACCAATGGGCGTGCAGCCCTACCGACAGTCAGTCGGTGGGCGGGGTGGCAGGCGGTGATGCTGCCGCCCGCCGCCGGGGAGCGGGTGGTGGGCTTCGTGGGTGGGTGGGTGGGGGACACTAGACACCAGGGAGATGTTTGGGGGTTGTCAATATACATTCTGCCCGCGATCGGGCATTACGGTCCACTGGACCACCAGGGAGATATTCGGTTGGGGGTTCCTATTACATTCTTCCCTGATCGGGCACTGGGGTTCTTCACATTCTGCCCGCGATCGGGCATTAGGGAGATGTTTGGGGGTTCTTTTACATTCTGCCCACGATCGGGCACTGGGGGTTCTTTTACATTCTGCCCAGCGATGGGGCATTAGGGAGATGTTTTGGGGTGGGTTCTTTTCATTCAGCCCTTGATCGGGCATTATGGTCCACTGGACCTGGGGATGTGAGCGGAGGCCACATTGTGCCGTTACCCTGTCGGGCTGGTGGGGGGCACAGGGACTGAGTTGGGGCCAGCCACGGGTGGCAGCTGCTGTGTTGCGCCCTGCAATACAGCAGCTCACCTGTGGGTGGCCCTCAACTATTTTTTGGCTCAAAGTTGTGCAGGCGCAGGTTGGGGGTTGCGCCTGCACAACTCTGCACAGCCCGACTGAATATCGGGCTGTGCAGTTTATGCATGGTTCCTCCCCCTCCTGTTGAGCATGCATTCATTTGCATTGCGCTGTTGCTCAGCCTGTTTTCAGTGGTGCAACTGCCTCCTGCTGAATATCGCAGAATGGCGCAATGTAGGACTTGAGCATGTGCAACCCTGTTGTGCATGGCGCAACCCTTTTGAATATCCCACCCATTGTCTTTATCTTTATCTTTATCTTTATCTTTCCCTTTTCCCAAAACTTAGAGACCTGGCAAAATAAAATCGGAAAGGGAATACAAGGAACCAGAACCGGCCCAGTCAATTTCCAATTAACAATTAAATACCTAATTGTGCTAATTAACAATTAACCGAGGCACCCTCAGATTTGTTGATGTCAACGGTTCTTATAATTACTGACTATAATCAGGAAAGTAATTGTTTATATATTTTAAGTTTTGCAATTCGATAATGAACTATATGCTCCAAATTCCTCACTAAAGTGCTGTCAAAATAAATTACCCTTACATTGATTCATTTATTAAGATAAATAGTCTGGTTTAAGTAATCCAGACAGATGTCTGGCAGTTATCTGAAAATTGCTCTGTAAGAGCTTCTAATTAATTTACTCCAAATCAGCTTTTAAATTTATGTATTTATTATAGTTACTGTATTTATTATATTGGTTATAGAACTTAGATGTTATTTATTTGACCACTTATTCTATTTGTAAATAGTATGAAATTAAATAATCTTTTCCAGTATATCAAAGACTATCCCAGTCAATGAACTGACTGTGATTGTCTTGCTTTTATCTAGCCTTCAGAAATCTCTTTATCTGAATATCAGATTCTCAATTCCAATCCCCCCTCAATACCTTAACATTAATAAGAAAAGATACCTTTAGTTTAAAACTGGTGGCAAGGTGTCCTTTCAATGGTAGGACAGAAAGTATAAAATGTATAATTCCTTCTGGTACCACAGTTTGCTGCCAGCGGAACTAAAAAGAAAAAGCATACAAAAAAAATTGTGCTGCAACTTCTTTATATAGGCTTTGCCAAACTTTTATTTAAAAGGTATGAATTTTATAGCCCGCTTACCATGATCAAATAGGTTGCCATGTCAAAACTGCCACCAAACTATCAAAACTGCAGAACATTGATGTTGCTTATAATTTCTAGCTGCCAGAGTGTCACGCTCTTCTTTGGATGTAGTGAGCAGCTCTGTAGATAGCTCTGCGCGACACGTTTAACCACACTCTACTCCTGTTAGTTCGGAAATGGCGCTGTCCCACTGAGAACGCCGGTGCATGCACAAAATAGAGCTATGGTAAGATCATGTGACCCCAACTTGTAGCAGAGCTGAATTTAAAGACACATGTACCCTAGTTAATGGGCTCTCCTCCACTGACTCTCCAAATACTGCACCACTGTATTCGCCCTCCACAGGGCTTATTGCTACTGGCTCTTTCCGGGGGCTCCTTACCAGCATGGATTCCCAAGAAGGAGTTTCAGAAGCAAAACTAGCAAAGCAGTGGTGAAATTTCATGTGATATAGGTCAGTCTGGAAAGGTGGTGCAGGAGTTAGATATTAAGGACTAAAGATACATTTCTATTATCGTTTTCCAAAATATAGTGGCAACGGTGGCATACCTGCTCTAACTCAAAAAGTGCCTTGCACAGCCTGCTCTTGGTACTTCTCCTCAGCAATGCAGCATTTGTCACGCTCCCAATTTCCCAGCAGCCTCCAGAGCCACATCATGTGGTGGAGTAAAAAAATGACTATCTCTAGCCGGCCCGGTGGTGCAGAGAGCTGAGGCACTTAGCGCTTTACCTTTCCATGCCGGTGACTCGAGTTCAGGAATGAGCTCAGGCTGTGGGGGTTGGCTGGGGGAGGCTGGGAGTAGGATCAAATGGCTGTGAGGCAGCCTTCTCTCCTGGATTGGGGAGGTTGGTCTTCCTGGTGCTTGGCTGCCACCAAGTGGAGGCTTGGTGGCAGTGTCATGCAGATGGGGGGCTAGGCACTAAGCCAGGTGGGTGGAGTAGAGCCACCGGTTCTGGCATGCATGCGCACCTCCATGCACACGCACGACCACATTTGCTGAGGGAGTATTCAGGGGACAAAAGCGGAGGAAAAACGACAGGCATAGTGAGGGCAGATGATGCCCACTGGCCACACCTCCACCTGCCACATCACTGGACAGCCTGAAGTGAGGCACTGAATCGTGCTTTGGGGGGAGGACCAACCTCCCCCTTCTGATCCCACCAAGGGGGTAATCCATGGGGGTATCCTCACTGCTGGGGTCCAGGGGAGACGGTGGATGGTGGAGGGAGTGGCAGAAAGCAGAAGGGAGCCCTACCTTACTGTGACCCTGGGGGATAAACAGAGTATAGAAAAAAAAATGAATACCTCTAGATTTCTCATGAAAAACTCTATCCTGGGATGTCAATTAAAATTTAGAAGGGTGAGGGAAATTATAGATTCTAGGGGTGTGGATATGATTCACTTATCCACACAATGGTAATTCTTCCTTAAGAGCTGATTCACTGGATGGTCTTTAAGCAAAGCTCCTCCCACCACTCAGGTGGTATATGCCTCAGCTGTGCCCCATGATGTCAGCTCTTCCTTTTCACTAGAATTTGTTCTCCTCCTTTGCAGCTCCACACATTGTAGGGTCTATTAAGTGTGCCATTGGCAAACTTAGTTACTTTTTCTCCACTTTTCGATGTTTATAATAATAATAATAATAAACTTTATTTATTAAGCGCCTTTCAAGCACCAAGGCACTGTACAAATGAGTCATAAAATCAAAATATACATATAAAATCAACATTCACAGCAACATCAATTTATAAAAGCCTTGCTCCACAAAAAAGTCTTAAAATGCCGCTTAAAGGATTCCACGGTCTTGCATTCCCTAAGCCAGCGAGGCAGAGAGTTCCAGAGAGTTGGGGCCACAAACACAAAGGCCCTGGCCCCAGAAGACTTCAATATAACCCTCGGAATCTCTAGCAACCCCTCGTCGGCTGAACGGAGCTGTCGTACAGGGGCGGTAAGGAATCAGAAGCTCTTTCAAGTAGTCGGGCCGAGTCCATGCAGGGCTTTGAAGGTCAAAAGACCTACTTTAAAGGTGATCCACCACTGTATAGGCAGCCAGTGCAGATTGCGCAGCACAGGGGTAATGTGTGTCATTCTAGCCACCCCTGTCAATAACCTTGCAGCAGCGTTCTGCACTAGCTGCAAGTGGCAGATATCAACCCCAGGAAGCCCCAAGTAAAGGGAGTTGCAATAGTCAAGGCGTGATGTCACGAAAGCATGGACCAACACGGGTAAATCGCTGGACAGAACAAGGTGTTTCACCCGGGCAATGTTCCTAAGATGGCAGAATGCGGACTTAACGACTGCTGACACCTGATGACGAAGAGTCAGCCCGTCATCAAGTACCACTCCCAGGTTACGCACCCATTCAGAGGTAAGGATCTGATCCCCCCCCAGCAATAAGCCAGAGGACTGACCAGACCCCAACCCCCCTGTCCCACGACCCGGGTCCACAACCATAACCTCAGTCTTACCGGCGTTCAACTTTAACCAGCTCGCATTCATCCAGTCCTGGATTTCAGTGAGGCAGCTATTAAATACCGAGACAGCACTAACCTGGTCGGGGGGCAAAAGACAGGTAGAGCTGGTTATCATCAGCATAGCAGTGAAACCTCAGCCCATACCTTCTTACAACGTCTCCGAGGGGCAGCATGTACACTGCAAACAATATGGGGGAAAGCACCGAGCCCTGGGGGACACCACACTGCAGAGGAAAAGGGTCAAAGGAATAAATCCCCGATACAACTCTCTGTGTTCTCCCAGATAGAAAAGATGAAAACCATCTGAGCACTGTACTAGATAGTCCACAGATGGACTCCAGTCGCTCGAGCAAAACCCTATGGTCTACAGTGTCAAAGGCTGAAGAGAGATCAAGGAGAACCAAGATAGAGCAGTTTCTCTGATCTCTCGCCATCAAGAGATCATTGAGCACCTGAACCAGAGCAGTCTCGGCACTATGCCTCTTTACGAAAACCAGACTGGAGAGGTTCGTAGATACTATGGATGGTCAAATGGTCCTCCAGCTGGTTTGCCACTACCTTCTCAATAACCTTCCCAATAAAGGGAAGGCTAGAGATCGGTCTGTAGTTGGAAAAAATATCTGGGTCCAAAGAAGCCTTCTTCAAAAGGGGAGTCACCACAGCTTCCTTTAGGGAACTAGGGAACTCACCCAATTCTAGGGAGCACCAGATTATTTGAACCAGAAATGGGCCGACGATCTCAACACAACCCAGAATCAGGGAGGTCAGACCCGGATCTAAACTATAGCACGTAGGGCACATCCTCTGTATGATCCGCATAATATCACCGAACATCGGCAGGTCAAAGGAACACCAGGAGACAGAGGATTCCGTGACCAAACGCCGACCAACAGCTTCCCCCTTAGAGTGTGTCAGACGGATCTCGGAACTGATGTCGGCCACCTTATTCGCAAAGAATTAAGCGATCTCATCACACTCCTTTTGTGAAAAGGCTCGACGGAGCTGGAGACAGGCTGGGTTGCACAGCCTGTCCACAGTCCTGAAGAGCTGAGCTGGTCGATTCTGAGCAACAGAGATCTCTCTGGACAGGAATTCTGCCTTCTTATGGGAGATCTCTGATTGGTAGAGCTGATAATGCTCCTCCAAACTAAGGTGGTCGGCATCTAGAGCAGATTTCCTCCAACGATGCTCTAGCCGGTGTCCCACATGTCGCAACTCCCTCAAGGACCAATCGAACCTTGGGGCCCGAGGGCGGAGAGAGAGGGGACGAACACGGACATGAGCAATTGAGTCCAGGGCCAAGGAAATGGCCTGATTATAAGCCAAGACCATGGCCTCTGGACCCAAGCTGGCAGTCAGAAACTCTGAGAGGTTCAACACCACCATCAGGTCTTCAGGGCGCACATCCCGTAAAGGGCGGTATCGAACCATCTCCACAGGGGCAGACCTACGAGGGGGAGCACAAAAATTGAAGCCCACGGTGTAGTGATCAGACCAACTGACAGGTTCCACCACCAAATCAGAGGCCTCGATCCCCAGGAGAAAAACTAAATCCAAAGAGTGACCATGATTATGAGTGGCTGAGGAAACAGTCTGTGTAAGGCCCAGTGATGTCATCAACTGGAGGAAGTGCTGACCAAAGGCAGAGAGTTCGTCGTCGACCCAGGCATTGAAGTCACCCAGAACCATCAATCTGGGCGACTCCAATGCCATATCGGCGACGAAGTCTGCCACTTCCTGCAGGAATCGTCTCTCGTCTCCTGGTGGACGGTAGACAAAGGCTATCCTGCAACCCACACCAGCCATTATGGTACACTCAAAGGATTCAGCTTCCTCAACTGGTACACCCGTGAGCCCCAACCTGGTCTTGAAACAGACTGCTACTCCCCCCCACTGCGATCCAATCTCGGGCGGTGAATCACTGAGTACCCAGCTGGAACAGTCACCTCCAAAATGGGGCCAGCATTTCCATCCAGCCAGGTCTCAGTGATGCAAGCCAGATCTGCTGTCCCAACAAAATCAGAAATAACGGCTGATTTGTTTTTGACAGATCTGGCATTGCACAACACCGCCCGAGTTGGACAGGGCTCCGAAGCCATCCTGACTACTTGCCCATCCACATAGGTGGAGCCCTTGGGTACGGAGACCAGACATGGATCACCACGTTCCAGGCTCCATTTCACCCCAGGGCGTCTTCTGGACTTAACCACCCCTATGCGAAAGGTCCGTTCATTCGCCCTACGAGTCCACGGCTTGACGCCCACCCTCCCACGAGCAATACCAAGTGCCCGACAGCGCTTGGTAGATGGAAATGGGAGGAGGAGGGCAAAAAGGTGAGCGCGTGGAGATCTTGAGGACAAATAATGCACGACTGCAATCAAACAACACATTACGAAAGAGGGAAACAAACTAGCTGGAAACAGCTAAATTAAAATCCTAATTACCTCTTAAATAAAATACCCACAATTACAATTAGACTAAAAGCCTGCCCAATAACATAATCCAAAAACAAATAAACAAAACAAAACTAATAAAAACTACCGAGTTACACGACCATAAATAATCTGTAGACAATTATTAAAGAATCCAAATATATAAGGACAGGGAGGCCCTCTCACTGCACACACTATCCTTCATATGATGAAACAGGATCCAATAGAAGATGAAATTGCAATTCTTTTAGGCACACTCACTGCCAATGGATATAATGTTGAAAGGTCCAAATATATAAGGACAGTGAGGCCCTCTCACTGCACACACTGTCCTTCCAATAAAAATCCAGTAGTGTTGCGATAAACCAGGTCAGAGTCCAAAATATTATAAATGTACATTCAAAAAACAGCAGTATGCAGACTCAGTGCAAGTTCATAGATGGAAAAAAAATGTCTCTTATAAAGTTGAAGATGTCTATCGACTTGACTGTAAGACACAGGAGGCTTCCCCCCAACCATAACACCCCCAAACTGCCTAATCAGGCCCAGTTATACCACTAAGACCCACAGCTTCAGATACCCCCAGACCAGACTAATAAGGCCAGCCGTAGAGTAACTTAGAAGCCCCCCCAAAAATCCCCAACTCCTTGAAGGAAACAGGAGAAGCTCCTGCTTGGTCCCAGACAGCACAATACAAAATACCCAGGCAAAGAGAAAAGGGGGGTATGACCTCCCAAAACCAAAATCAACAATGTGGCAATATTACCCCAAGAGACCTTAAACACAGCTGAGTCCCAGAGAAACACAGGACGCCGATCAATGAATTGGGCCCTAGTACTCACGATACATCTAAGGCAACAAACTATTCTTTCATGCCTGAAGTCGTATAGCAGTCACAGCAAATGACACCAACTAATCCAAATCTTCACCAAATACGTTGCTGTAGAAACCTTCACAATATATCCATAATCAAAAAATGCATCCTGTATCAAATGATGACCGATAATCCCTGGGACTGGAGCCGGCAAACATTCAGTTGAGCCGAGACTCCCACACACGGAGACGCCAAGAAAGCAGCTGCAAAAGCAGTAGACTGGCAACAAAATCTGATTTCCAGCAGGAATTCACTCGCTCGTTTTCTCAAAACTCCCACACACAGAAACGCCAAGGGAGCAGCTGCAAAAGCGATGAAATGGCAGCAAAGTCTGGTTCCTGGCAGGAATTCATTCGCTCGTTTCCCCGAAACTCCCACACACAGAAACACCAAGAGAGCAGCTGCAAAAGCGGTGGGATGACAGGAGAATCTAATTCCCAGCAGGAATTTGCTCGCTCATTTCTCCAAAACAAGGGCGAAAAATATTTGAGTAAAGCTGCTGTAGGGAAATCGAACCAGCAGTCAATCAAGAAAGGGGTACAACTCCCCCCGCTAGAGCGCCCTTCAACCACGACCGCAAAATGCCAGGACAAGCACAGCAGAACATCGACATGGCAACGCAACAGGACTGAAACTCGAACGTAAATAAACTAAAAAATAAGTTAAACAAATAAAAACGTGTAAAAATGTAATAAAACAAATAAAACCAAATTAAACAAAAGTGAGGTAAGGACGAGGTAAAGGCTAGTCCAGCACGATCGCCATTAGTATATTCCTCAGCCCCGTTCTTGGTACTCAATCGAAAACATGGAACATGAGGAAGAAAAGCCTGCTCCTGGCATCAAATGGTGCATCATGTTCTGGCAGAAGATGGTGCAGATGGACACACATGTGTCATGCCTATACTGCCTTGGGACAGCGTATGATGTTGCTGGTTACAATCTCTGCCAGAAGATGCTCCCGTCCTTGCTTGAAGACAGAAAGGCTTGCCTTCTCCTTGGCCAGCCAATAGATCAAGACCCTAAATTCTGGGCCAAGAGTGATCACAAGGTGGCCTCCACTGAGGTGCGGGTCTGTGGCCCAACTAGCAGCTATGGAAAAGGCAGCAGCAAAGGTCATGGTGGGCACCTCATTGGCCTCAGTGCTGCTCCCAGCTGAGGCCAGCATCAGAGCGCCCTTTACAGGGACATTCTATGAAATGTGTTGGGCCCTCAAGACCACTGGGGAGAGCCCTGCCCACCATGGTAAGAAGCACAAAAGCAAAAAACACTACCATTGGTCATGGGACTAGGAGTAATCATGCTCCTCCCACTCCCTCACCTCCCCTGACCGCTCGACGGTTGTCCAGCGCTCACTTCAGCTGAGCCAAAAATGGTCAAGGGGCAGGTAGCTAGCTCTGCTGTACCCCCATTGGGCTTGCCGACCTTGACATCGGTCAGTCATGTGGTTGAGACTTTTCTTGACCCTGTCAACCCATTGTCAGAGGAGTCGATAATGAGTCAATCTCCAACAGCCTGATCATCACTCAGGGGGATGTGGTGCAGTCAGCATCCCCGGCCATCCCCGCTCAGTATCAGCCTACCCTGGAGGTAATGCAGTTGAAACCAGTGCAGGTGATTCATGCTGCACTTCCAGCTGCATCTCCTCAAATTTAGCCACTGGGTCAACGGTCGAGGTTCAGATCAAGGTTAAGAAGCTCTTCAAGTTCTTGATACCGCTTGACCGGGAGGTGTCGCTCTCGATGCTCCTCATCCTCTTCATCTTCAGATGAGGAGAGGCTCTGCCAGCAGAAGTGGTGGTGCTATGAGGAGCTTCTCTGGCAGCAGTGGGCCTTGGCAGCACCAGGAAGGGCTCTACACCCAACCCCTATGGTTAACTGCCCGGTGCTGGTCAAACCCATGCCAGTCCACACAAGACAGCTGTCTCTAATATGTGTCTCTCCACCTCTTTTGGTGGCAGTGTCTCCACAGCAGCTTATGTGGGGTGCTTCTTTGAAGGACTCCCATCCAGGGACCAGGTTGCTAGGCCAATTATCTGTGGAAATTACCCACTCCAATGACTCCAGGATTGTCCCTGGTGTTAAACAGTTGAGGACCATCTTACAAGTCCTTGGATGTCTCTGAAGGGTCCTCCATACAGTCTTCGAGGACGCATACATTTGACTGGGAATCAGTCAAGGAACTGACCACCGACCATGGGCCAATGTCTTTCAGGGCTCTCTTCCAACTTATGTTGGTGTCCATGAATGTTCCTTTGGAGCCAGTTCAAAAGAGGGCTAAATACCCTTTCACTGACATCCTGGATAAGGACATTCTGGGACTGGCTGTGAAGCTTTAGCAGCATCCAGCCTCCTGCCCGGTACCCTCAGCTCATATGGTTTGCCAATATGTGGTTCATGCTGACTGTCTGGATTCTCTGACCACACCTCGGCTAAGGGCCTGGTCTCCGATTCCATTTTCCAGAGGTGCATCAATACTGCAGACATGAACAAGCCCTCTGGCAAGGAGTCAAAGAAGCTTGACCACATGGCTAAGAAAGTCTGTAGCACATCATCCCTTCATCTCCACAAGGCAAGCTACTGGGAGTGCTTGATACAATCCTCCCTTACCTGCCTGCTGACAAGCAGCTCCTGTTAAAGGTCATCCAAGTCCAAGGTCAAGTGCTGGCTAAACACCAGCTCTAGATGGCCTTGGAAATTGACGATTCTTGTGCCCATGCTATGACTGCAGCCATGGTGATGCATCACAGGGCTTGGTTGAGGATTTCCACCTTCACGGCAGACACTCAGCACAAGTTGGCCAATGTTCCTTTCCTGGTCATCGACCTCATCGACCTCATCAGCCCAAGGGTGGATGGGCATCTCACAAGAACCGAGAAGTCCAATGCCACCCTGGATTCTGTAGCTTTGTTTCAGAAGACCCTGAAAGGTCAAAAGCAAAAGAAGAAGGCCTTTCAAGTGTGTCCTTTTCAGTCACAGCAGCAACAGCCCCAGCTGGAGAAATTCCAAGCCTGGCACCCCAAGACCAAGTTCTCCAGTTATGGGCCTAAAAAGGTGTGGGTAGGGGAAGTGGTGCCTCTCTGACCTCAGCGGCCAGTGCCCCCTCCAAAGCTGCTGAGTGACAGGTCGAGGGGTGTTCACCTCCCACCTGTCCACTCCATGACTCAGTTCCTGGTGGGGGGTTAGCTTTGCCACTTCTGGCCTCACCAGTCCATCATTACTATGGACAAGTGGGTTCTCAAGGTGATTGGCAGAGAGTTGTCTCTCGATTTTAAGATTCTTCCACCCTACCAATCCCATGCTCCAAGGGAGTCTTCAGTGTCACAGGACATGTTATCTGCCCATAGGGAGGATGTTGCTCAGCTTCTCACAAAAGGAGCAATAGCCCATGTCCCAGATGCCCTGGCAACTGGGAGCTAGTGCTCCATACTGGATCTTCACAATCTGAACCAGTTTCTAAGGAAGCACAAGTTCAGGATGTCACACTGAACCAGATCATATCTCTGGAGCAGAGAATGTGGTTCTGCTCCCTGGACCTGCAGGGCACATTCTTCCACTTCCCAGTCTGTCCATCCCACTGGTGTTACCTCTGGTTCTGTGCAGAAGAGATGCTCTATCCATTCAAGATCATGCTATTTGGCATCTCCTCGGCACCTAGGGTCTTTATCAAGTGCATTGCAGTAGTGGCAGCCTTCCTGCTGCACTAGGGCATCAGAGTTTATGGCTACCTGGATGACTGGCTGATAGCTGGGCCATCCAAAGAGGTAGTGGAGCAGTTCATGGATCTGGCCCTCCAGACCTGCAGAGATTTGGGCCTGTTGGTCAACCTGGCCAAGTCTGAACTGATCCCCTCCCAGCTGATTAATTTCATAGGGACAGAGCTAGACTCCCAACGGGCCAAGGCCCACCTCCCTTCAGACCGGGCATTGACTCTTACCTCTTTTGACTAATCATTTTAGGCTGGGTACTCACACCCTGCTCTGGACTTCCTGAGGTGGTGGTGTACATGGCATCTTGTACCAGTGTGGTCTCATGGGTTCACTGGCAGATGCAGCACCTACAGTGGGAGTTCAGCTGTCAGTGGTCCCCACACCTAGGATACCTGGACGAGCTGGTCACAGTGACCCAGCCAATGTGGGATGCCACCTAGTGGTGGCTGATCCCAGAACATCTGGAGGAAGGAGTCCTGTTTCCCTGCCCAGAAACAACCATCACTTTCATGACAGATGTGTCTCTGGTCAGGTGGGGAGTGCACCTGGGGGACCACAGGACCCATAAGTTCTGGTCACCATAGAGTCCTGTCACCACATCAGCCTGCTGGAGCTCTATGCAGTGCAGCTAGCTCTGATGTAATTTTCTCTTCTAGTCAGGGGTCAGGTCATGCAAGTTCTGATGCACACCACAACCATGTTCTATCTGAACAGGCAGAGCAGAACACATTCCCTTCCATTATGGTGGAAGGCCCTCCTCACCTAGACCCTCATGTACAGCCTGGGTGCAGATTTCCTGGCAGTTCATGTTGCAGGAGCAGACAGTCAGCTGGAAGATGCTCTCAGCTGGGTGAGCTAGATGTGGCACCAGTGGTTCCTGCATCTGGAGGTGGTAAACCACCTGTTCTTCCTTTTGGGCACCCCTCTGGTGGATCTGTTTGCCTCCTGGGAGAACACAAAACTGAAGCTATTCTTTGCCCACCCCCCCACAGTCTGGGACACTGGTGGGGGATGCCTTTGTGAGGCCCTGGACCACAAGCCTACTGTATGGCTTTCCTCCCTTTCCCCTGATCCACAAGGTGGTGGTCAAGGTGCAGAGGGACAAGGCATGGATGATCCTTATAGCTCCAGGCTAGCTTCACTTGTTCTGGTACCCAGATCTCCTCAGCCTCAGAAGCTGACCCCCGTAGCAGTTGCCTCTTTGCCCAGATGTGCTGACCCAACAACAGGAGAAGGTCCTGCACCCAGACCTTCAAACATAGAAACATAGACCTAGACATAATGTTACAATACAGATAAGTATGAATAGATAGGCCATTGACAGAGTAAAGGTCTATGGCACATTCATAAAGTAGAAAAAAATGGGCCGACTGGATGGACCTTGTGGTCCTTAACTACCGTCAGCTTCTTTGTTTCTATGTAACATATATAGACAGATAGCTATATAAACATATATCTATATATTATTTGCAAAAAAACTGTGCTAATGCACCAGTTAGGGTAATTTAACACCACAAAAGTAGGAAAATGTGGAGTTAGGGTTTCCACTTCCCCAAGAAGCAAAAGGAAAACAAAATTAGGGTTTTGGGTCTCTAGAGTCTTGGTGAATTAGTGTGTGGGGTCTTCCTTGGGGGTTGACAACCCTAATGCCCACCCCATTCCATGAGCAAACAACGTTGCACATGATCTCCTTTCTTCATGCAGGGGCCACGGGGGGAGGGAGCGCATTAAGGTTGACAACCCCCAAGGAAGACCCCACCACTGATTCACCAAGACTCCAGAGACCCAAAACCCTAATGTTTTTTCCTTTTGCTTCTTGGGTGGGGGGTGTTAGGGTTGGAAACCCTAATGCTACATTTCCATACTTTTGTAGTGTTAAGTTACCCTACCTGGTGCATTAACGCAGTTTTTTGCAAAGAATTTCATTACTTTTTGAGATAGTATAATAGAATCCTCATTTGCCTGTGGGAGCACAGGGTCCACTCCCATCCCTCCATAGATGCATGCATGCATGTATGTTTCCACGGAAGCTTGCATTTTAGCCAAAACAGCAACCAAATTGACAGCATAGTTTGTTATTATCCAACCTCATGAACGCTATGCTGAGAATTTTCAAACCTCCACTGAAATGTCATTCCACACCACTGCAACCTCATTCCATGTTGCAGGTGTGAAAACACATTTTGGCCAGGATTTGAAAAATGACAGCTGTCACATTCATGAGGTGGTATACAAAAATGGGCATGTTGAAAATTTGGGGTTGAAATATTTAAAATTAACAAAGTTACATGCAAGTATAGTAACATTTCAGTGTATCAAACTTGCAGCATAGCCTTATGAACAAAGGCAGTTAAAATTTTCAAATCCCACCCGGAAGGTGATTTCAACAAGCGGCTGCAAAATCACCTTTCAAGTGGGATTTGCATAATTTCACTGATACTGTTCATGAGGGTGGGGTCTCCAAAAGGCCATGTTGAAAATTTGGTGCTAAAATATGCAAAAATGGCTGAGTTATGCATCAAAGTTGAAACCCCCATTGAAATACTTTGATCCACATTTACCTTAGTATCTTATACTGCAGTTGGCAGTTCCAGCAGCAAGACATGTCTTCGATCGGAGAGTGACTCTTTGTCCTGTAACATGTTCAGGTGAGTGAGGGTGTGTGGGTTTGTACTGGGGGATATGGGGTGGTGGATGCTGAGTGAAAGGTGGGTATGGGGGGTCTGATCAGCAAGAGGCCATTTTCTTTTTTCCAGGTTTGAAAAAAAAAAACCAAAAAGGGACCATTTTCTTTTTTTCAGATTGGGCCAGCAATGGGATGGTGGTGGTGGGGGGTAGGTGCCACTCAACACCAGGGAAATATAAATAAACTATGTGGATCACGATCTTAGGGTGGGGAGGGTGCTACTAGACACCAGGGAAATATAAATTAACTATGGGGATTGCGATCAGAGGTGGGGGTGCCACTAGACACCAGGGAAATATAAATGAACTATGGAGATCATGATCAGAGGGTGGGGGTGCCACTAGACACCAGGGAAATATAAATTTACTACGGAGAGTGCAAGAGACCTTTCAGAATGATCTCAAGACTGCAAAAAGTATTTTATTAGGGGGACGATGATCGGAAGGGTGGGGGGGTGCCACTAGACACCAGGGCAACTTTATACATTTACAGGGACAGCAATTGGGGAGGGGTTCCACTAGACACAAGAGGCATATTATTTTATCATGGGGATGATGATCAGTGGGTGGGGGCTGCCACTAGACACCAGAGACACATTATTTTATTACGGGGATGGCAATTGGTGGGTGGGGGTGCCAGTAGACACCAGGGAGCTATTACAATTCGATCTGTTATTGACGTTTACATTAATGAGTGATGGGCAAAATGATTCTTGCCACAAAAACACACATTTGCCCTGTATTCTAAATACTAAGACAAAAAAATGAACTACGTATGTGAGGGAGACCTAAATACACATCTTGTTCCTTCATTACCGAGCAGTACTTCTTTAAAAAAACATTTTTAAAATGGGAAAAAACAAGATGGCTGACATCATGAACACTATTTCTCTGAGCACGAATAGTAAATCCTTAACTGTTAAGAGTTAGAACTTTTTTTTTTAACCTGCCTGTCTAGTGGCCATCACAAAAATCATTATAATTCAAAAATGGTATTATATTTTTTCACCAAACCATCCAAAGGCACACCCTTGGAACAGCCTCATCATTCCTGGAAATTTCAGGAAAACATTCCATATTATCTGGGCTATAGATGAGGGCACAAAATCTTGTGTTAAGCTTAAGAAAAAAAGTGTTTTAGTCCTGTTTTTCATCATACCATATCTCAAAAACCATACAAGATACCGTCATGAAACTTTTCACATTTTGAGATTCTGGCAGCCTCACTGTGCATGCTAAATATTGGGCTATTTTGTCAAAGTATGCCAAAGTTATTAAGGTGCACAAATTGGGGTTTAACATAGAAGTGCTGATCCAACCCTAACTATAGGGGCACTACCTGACCCATATGTTATGATGCTATCCTGGTGTCTAGTAGCACCCCCACCCTCTGATTGCTGTTATTTATTTATTTAAGAGATTTACCAGATAAGCATACTGAGCGGGATCCACTTGTTTCCAGATGCGACCTGGGAGTTACATGCATACATACAATTGAAGCATAGACAATGGTGCAATACAATAGGTACAGAATGAGTACAATAAAGGGTGAAACATCTGGTCCAGGAAATGTTATAGGCTGGACTATGCATTAGGTACTTAAATACAAGTTTAGTTCAGAGTGTCTGAGTTACTAAAGCATGAGCAGACGTAGACACATAGGTGGAGGCAGCAGTTAGAGTCACTTTTACAGTTTATGGCACAATACGAAGCCTCTTGCTAGCAGAACTGGGCTGCAGGTTACAGTTACATGAGTCTGAGAAGTGGGCCTGAAGGAGAGTGTCTAGTGGCATCCCCACCACTCTGATCACCAATCCACTTTTTTGAAAGTGTGCCTGGTGTCTAGTGGCTGCCCCATCTTGTCGTCATGATCTGAAATAAAGGAAAACATCCCTCAACATCTTTTTTTCTACTGTAAAAAAAAAAAGATCCCTCACTGATCTGAACCCCCCCGCCTCCCACTGAGCATCCACCACCCCACCCTCCCACATCTCCCACACACCTTCACTCACTTGAACAGGTCCCAGGGTGAGGATCTGCTCTTCAGTTGAAGACACGCCTTGCTGCTGGAACTGGCGACTGCAATATGAGAAACTATGGTAAATGCAGTTCAATGTATTTCAATGGTGTTTTCAGCTTGGATGCATAACTTGGCCATTTTTGCATATTTTGCCACCAAACTTTCAACATGGCCTTTTGGGGACCCCACCTCATGCACAATGTCACTGGAATTCTACAAATCTGGCCCAAAAAGTGATTTTGCTGTCACTTTGTGAAATCACTTTTTGAGTGGGATTTGAAAAATCTCACCACACTTGTTCATGAGGTGGGGTCATGAGAAGGCTATGCTGAAAATTTGAGCTGAAAATATGTCAGAATTGCAAAGTTATGTATGTGTGTTGAAATTTTACTATGCTCACTTGTAACTTTAATAATTTTAAATATTTTCACTGCAAAGTTTCAACATAGTCATTTTTTTGCATCCCTTCATGAACGTGACAGCTGTCATTTTTCAAATCCTGCCAAAATGTGTTTTTGTATCTGTGGCACAGAATGACATTTCAGCAAGGATTTGAAAATTCTGAGCACAGCACTCATGAGGTGGGGTAATAACTAGGTTATGCTGACAATTTGGTTGCTGTTTTGGCTGATATGTAAGAGCCCAAATTGCCCTGTGCTTCCACAGCAACATACATGTATGCATCTATGGGGTAATGGGAGTGCAAGGCCCAGAGGGCCCTGTGCTCCCACAGGGAAATGAGGGTATGATTATAGTATCTCAAAAGGTAAGGAAATTCTTTGCAAACAGCAGTGTTAATGCACCAGTTATGGTAACTTAACACCATAAAAGTAGGGAAATGTGGTGTTAGGGTTTCAAACCCTAACTCCTCCACCCTCACAGCAGCAAAAGGAAAAATTATTAGGGTTTTGGGTCTCCAGAGTTTTGGCAAATCAATGGTGGGGTCTTCCTTAGGGGCTGTCAACCCAAATGCTTACTCCTCCCTCCATGGACCCTGTGTGAAGAAAGAAGATTATGTGTGATGTTGCATGCTCATGGAATGGGGTGGGTATTATGGCTGACAACCCCCAAGGAAGACCCCACCACTGATTTGCCAAGACTCTGGAGACCCAAAACACATCTGCAAAGAGATAGACCTTCCCTGCCAGCTTCTCTGCAATGTCACTTACAAAGACATTAAAGAGAATCGATCCCAGCACTGATCCCTGAGGCACCTGCTGGTCACCCTCCCTTACTCATAGTGAACTCAGTTTACCACCATCCTGTCACCTGTCTCCTAACCAATTTCTTACCCAGTTACCGACTTTGGACCCTCCCGAAACTACTCAGCTTGCATAGGAGTCTCCTATGTGGAATGGTTTTGAATACCTTATTGAAGTCTTGGTAGGCTACATCCATCGCTCCACCTTAATCTAGTTCCTTGGTCACCCAATCAAAAAAATCTATCAGATTCATTTGACATGACCTCCTTGCCATCAATACATGGTTCCTCAGGTCTTGTAACCCATTGGATTCATGATATTCCACAATCCTTTCCTTCAGCAGTGACTCCATTAACTTTCCCACCACCAAAGTCAGGCTGACTGGCCTATAATTGCCAGCCTCTTCCCTGCTACCACTTTTGTGAAGAGAGACTACATCTGCTCTCCTGCAATCCTCTGGAACCACTCCTGTGTCCAATGAGCTGTTAAATAGAACTATCAGAGGGGCAGTCAGTGCATTTCTGAGCTCCCTTAATATTCTTGGATGCACCCTATCTGGCCCAATTGCTTTGTCCACTTTCAGATTAGCAAGTACCCTCAGAACACTCTCTCCTGAAAATGAACTAGTGTCCCCCTTCCTCCAATGTTTCTGTTACTTTTTGGTGGCCAATCCCATTCTCCTTCCTCTGTGAACACTCTGTCTTTTCCTGGTCCCCCTCTGCACAGTCTCCTCCCTTCCCTTTTTAATCTTGCAATCCCACCCCTGGTCTTCCTCCTTTTGCTTACATACCTAAAATATGTCTTGTCCCCCTTCCTCACCACATGGGCTGTTCTCTCCTCAGTTTGGGCCTTTGTGCTCCTTACTGCTCTCCCTGCTTCACTCGGTTTCCCCGATACACTTCCATATCCTCCTCCTCCCTCTGCGTCTCCTTATACCTTCTGAATGCTGCCCTTTTAGACTTTACCTTTTCAGCCACCTCATTCAAGAACCATAGTGGTCTCTTTTTCCTCTTGCTTTTGCTCACTTGCTTGATGCAGAGGTTTTTTACCTTCCCTATGGTCCTCTTTAGCTTCACATACTATTCATCCATCCCACTCAGGTCATCCAACCCCTGCCTGATGATCCCTGAGACATTAACCCATCTTTTTAAAATCTGCCCTCCTGAAGTCTATGACCCTCACCCTTGTTTGGTTCAGTTCCATAGAAGTCCTTGTACTGAACCACACTTACAGCAATTGCTGTTTCCCAGGTTGCCTCCTACCTTGATGTCTGCAACACTGTTCTTGTTAGTGAGTACCAGGTCCAGTATTGCCCCATCATGAGTGGGTTCACTGACTAGTTGCCTGAGGAACTCCCCCTGCAGGGAGTCCAGGATGTTCTTGCTTCTCACTGAAACTGCAGCTGGGGGGTTCCAATCTGCATCTGGCAGATTTAAGTCCCCCACAAGTAGCACCTCCCCCTTTTCTGCAATCTTGCCAATAACTTCCACCAGTACTTTAACTCCTCCCCTGTGCTGGAGGTCTATAGATCATGCCAGTGTGAATAGAGGTGAAATTAGAAGCCAGTACATTAGAGTAAACAGTAATAAGTTTGTATACAATGAGATTTATAGATTTTAAAAGCTCAGCATTTATATGGATGTTGAGGCAAAACAGTCAATAGACATCTGCTTTATTTGAAGCCACATACTGTATATATTAAATACATTGCAAAAAAAAACTAATGCTAATGCACTAGTTAGGGTTAAACTGACACAAATAGGGAAATGTGGTGCTAAGTTTGCCAACCCTAACACTCCGGCCCCACCCTGCAGACAGTAAAGGAAAAACCATTATGGTTTGACTGCTCCTGTGTCTTCGTAGATCAGGCATGGGATGTGCCTTGGGGTTGTCAGCCCTAACACTCACCCCATTCCATCAGTAAATAAGCTGAGCTGTATACAGTATATGAGAATATGGTAAGTGTTAGGGTTGACAGCCCCAAGGCACATACCATGCCTGATTTACGAAGACACAGGAGAGGTCAAACCATAATGTTTTTTTCCTTTTGCTGCCTGCAGTGTGGGGGTGGGGTGTTAGGGTTGGCAACCCTAGCACCACATTTCCCTACTTCTATTGGTTTAACCCTAACTAATGCAGTAACAAAGTTTTTTGCAATGAATTTCCTTAATTTTTGAGATAGCATAATTGTATCTTCATTTGCCTGTTGGAGGGCCCTGTGCTTCCATCCCGCCATAGATGCATACGTGTATGTTGCTGTGGAAGCACAGGGTCTTCTGGGTCCTGCACTTCCATTTCTGCCAAAACAGCAATTTTTTTCCTTCACCACATGGCTTGTTAAAGTGATTTAATACACTTTATTACCTAAGATACCACTTTTGGGATGTGGTACCTTAGGTCCGCATTAGTCCCTCTGTGTACTTTTTAATATTTTATTTTCATCCTTTTAAAGTGGTAAGTGCTCATAGTCTGGCCTGGCAAGGCTGATCCCTTCCACTTTCTGATTCAGCTACACACACCTGTACTCAGGCACACAGTGATGTGAAGCAAAGGAGAGCATGGGGTGAGCCCCATTGAAATGAATTGGACTGATTTTTCCCTACTTTTTAATACATTGTGATGATGATTTGGAGATTAATACAGGCCACGGTTTGACTAACAAGGTTTGTTAGTCAAACGGTGGCCCCTTATTAATCTCCAGGTCATCATCACAACATATTAAAAAGTAAGGAAAAATCAGTCCCATTCATTTCAATGGGTCTCACCCCTGTGCTCTCCCTTGCTTCACGTCACTACGTGCCTGAGCATGGGGGCATGTAGCTGAATCAGAAAGTGGAAGGGATCGGCTGGCCATCTTGTCAGGGGGACTATTGCAGATATAAGGTACCACATCCCAAAAGTGGTACCTTAGGTTCCCCAAATCACTTTAAAGTTCCAATACTATCCGATTGGAATTTGCATTTTTATTTTTATGCTTTTTTATGTTGCCCCTAAATGTTTTGGATGTATGTTATTCTTGTAGTACTCATTAAGACCTTTGTTTTGATATGTAGATTGTCCCTTAAGTCCAAATATTTAGAGAGTAATGGCTTGTTGAAATTCCAATGTTATCCTATGACAATTTATATTTTTTATTGGTTGTTTTTATATTGCTCCTAAATGTTTAGGGGGTGATATGTGTTACTCTTGAAGTACCCATTAAGACCTTTGTTTTGATATATACATTGTCCCTTAAGCCCAAATATTGAGGGAGCTATGGCTTGTTGAAGTTCCAATGTTATACTATGGGAATTTGTATTTTTTATTGTTTTTTTTTTTTTTTTATTGCCCCTAAATGTTTGAGGGGAAGGGAATATGTGTTATTCTTGTTGTACAACAATCAATAAAATGAGGGACTCACGTCACTAAATATGACTCATGGTCTGGTGCATGCAGTAACAGAGCCCAAAGCAACATATGGAGGCTAACAGCCCCCACACAAACCTGAAGCACTGACCCAGGAGCATAAAAGCTCATAATATACATACATACAAGACATGCTTACTGGTGAAGTCTTCTTTATTCAAAAGTGCTCCTCATTCAAACACTTAGCAAAAGCAAGGTAAAACAACAACAGAAACATTTCATCTTATTAAAACAAGGACCACACCGGCACCACTACAGTGCTCAACCAAAGCAGCAAGGTATGACCAGCGGCCAACATGCATGATGAGTAAGGCATTAGCTGAAACATCAGCTGACTGGTTGTGCGTAATCACGCACACTGTTGTCTGTTGGCCGCTGGTCATACCCCACTGCTTGTATAGATTTTACGAGCTTTTACGCTCATGGGTCACTGCTGCAGGTTTGTGTGGGGGGCTGTTAGCCTCCATATGTGTATTCATGTAGTACTCATTAAGGCCTTTGTTCTGATATATTGATTGTCCCTTAAGTCCAACTGTTTAAGGAGTTATGACTTGAAGGTCCAATGTTATCCTATGGCAATTTTCAGTTGTTATTGTTTTTTTTATATTGCCCCTAAATGTTTAGAGGGGATATGTGCTATTCTTGTACTACTCATTAAGACCTTTGTTTTGAAGTATAGATTTTCCCTTAAGTCCAAATACTGATGGAATTATAGTTTGTAGAAGTTCCAATGTTATCCAATGGGAATTTTCATTTTTTATTTTTTTTATATTGCCCCTACATATTTTTCTTTGGGGGGGGTAAGGTGCTATTCTTTTAGTACTCATTAATACCTTTGTTTTGATATATAGATTGCCCCTTAAGTCCAAATATTGAGGGACTTGTTGCTTGTTGAAGTTCAGTGTTGTACTATGGGAATTCATATTTTTTAATTTTTTTATGTTGCCCCTAAATGTTTAAGGGGAATATCTGTTATTCTTGTAGTACTCATTAAGGCCTTTGTGTTGATACATACATTGCCCCTTAAAGGGCAGCTGACACCTTCTATAGAACTTTAACAAAACATACTGTTTAGATAAAGTTCAGCTTATATTTCAGAGTAGTTCTGTAGTTCTCCTTCACAAAATTTATTATTGAGGTTATTTGCATGTAAACAGGATATTTGCTCCTGAAGAGTCCATCTGTTCCTATTGCTTTTTCTCTACTTGATGTCATGATGTACTGCTTGTGATATCACAGTTATTCCCATGGCAACAGAAGGTGATGTCACAACAGAGGATTATGACTTGAAGTAGGGAGTAAGTTATACAGGCAGATGAACTCTAAGGGATAAAGATCATATATTCATGCACATTTACTTAAGCAATAATACACGACAGGGCGTGGGTTGTGCTGGGATTACCTCATGCCTGGGTGGTTGGACATGAGGCCACAGGCCGAGTGCATCCAACATCCCAGAAGTGAGGTTATCCCAGCACAACCCACACCCTGGAGTGCATTATTGCTATTATACAATGGCTCGTTATACAAAAAAAAAAAAGTTTTAAAAATGTTTTTAGTAGATTTTTAGTTAGGCAGTGTATCTTTGTTTATTAAGAGAAGAGAAAAAAAGGTGATGCTCATCCATGACAGTGAGGTTGTGATGGGATAACCTCACTGTGCTAGGGACACACTGACCAATCATAGTCCAGAAAATTTTCTTGCCATTGTATAATCAGTAATATACACTGGGAAGGAAAAATCTCCAACATATATATGGAATACAAGCTGAATTGTACCTTCTACGTTTATCAAAGATTTCTTTGAGGTGTCAGTGGCTCTTTAAGTCCAAATACTGAGGGAGTTATGGCTTGTTGACGTTCCAATGTTATCCTACATGAATTTTCATGTTTTATTTTTTCAAACTGCCTGTAAACATTTAGCAGGGGGAATATGTGTTTCTCTTGCAGTACTCGTTAATACCTTTGCTGTGATGTATCCAATGTCCCTTAAGTCCAAATATTGAGGGAGTTATGGCTTGTTGAAGTTCAAATATTATCCTATGGGAATTTTTATTTTTTATTTTTTATATCTGCCACTAAATGTTTGCAGGGTGGGGCATGTATTTTTCTTACAGTACTCATTAAAACCTTTGTTTTGAAATATAGATTGTCCCTTTAGTCCAAATATTGATGAACTTATGACGTGTTGAATTTCCAGTGTTACCCTGTGGGAATGTGCATTTGTTATTGTTTATTTTTGATATTTCCCCTAAATGTTTAGGGGGAGAATGTATGGTATTCTTGTAGTACTCATTAAGACCTTTGCTTTGATATATAGACTGTCCTTTAAGTCCAAATATTGAAGGAGTTATGGCTTGTTGAAGTTCAAATATGGGAAAAAAAACTAAGTCCAAAATCTTTTTTCATATAAGGGCACACTTTTTTTGTATGAATGAAAAAAGCCATATGAAAATACTAAAATTCCAAGCTATCTGGGCACTAGGCGATGACAAAAAGAATCACTTTTTAAAATGTTTTCACTATTTGCATCTTGGAATTCACAAATCTGATCAGAATAAAACTTGGCATGTCAAGAGATCTATCCCCCGAGACCAAGCATGCAAAATTTCATGCAAATCTGTTGAACAGTTGCAAAGATATTAAAGTGCAAAGTTATTTATTTATTTATTTATTTATTTATTTATTTATTTATGACTTTGGTAACCAGGTAAGTGCACTGGTCATGGGGACCTTTTTCAGGCACTACCCGGGCCACAGTAGTGGCAGGCAACAAACAACAGAAATACAATAATGGTTGCAGGCAGGAGTAGGAATGCATGACATGAGTACGAGGGGATGCCCCCAACATGGGGTTAAGATACATAATAAGTAGGCCAGTCAGCATAGTCAGTGAAAAACACAATGCAAGTACACAGGGATACATACCCCTAGCATGCAGTCAATAGTATGTAATAAGTAGATCAGTCAGTTCATTTGGTGAAAACACAAATACCGGCACATGGGAGTTGCATGAGACAGGAATTGTGGCCATCAGACAGCTTGAGCAGCAGTGTATGAGCTGAGAGAGGTGCAAATAATCAGGATAGGGATGGAAGATAAAAAGTTAAGTCGTAGTAAGGCAGCAAGTGCAGATTTCAAGACTGCAGGTTATAGTGTGCAGTGGCCAAATTAAATATAGCATAATATCAGAGAAGTTAGGGAAGGGTGATAGGTCAGTCAGCACACAGCACAAAGTCTGAGGTTTAACATAGAAATCCCTGCTCAACCCTAACTATAGTGGCACTACCGCGCCACTATAATTCATGTGCTGTTTTACCTTGTCTTAATTTTTCCTTTCCTTGTGAGTGATTCTTCTGTGTAGAGATGGGCGCCACCATCATTTTTGTAAATAAACAAGTCAGTGAGCATGCATGCAAAGGTATCCCTTGCATACCACATGCCATTCTCTAGCTTATCTTTGAAAACAACATTCTAAACAGTCCAGTTAGTAAAGATGGCAGCAACTGATTTTTTTTTAAGTTACCCAAGCAGTGTAATAGGGTCTAGTAATTAGGTGTTGAGTTATTCCTGCACTCTGTTCAGATAAACTTTCTAAAACAGGTAGTACAATCCAAATTGCTTCAAAGAAATTGTGCACTCACTTCTCATAGATCAGCCATCTCAAGGAAACAAACAAAAGAGCTTTAATTATGCTTGGCTAGCTACAAAGAATTATAGTAATTTGATGGCAGAAAAGGACCCTTCTGGCCCATCCAGTCTGCCTAACCCACTCCTTTCACATAACCCCCTCCCCACCTGCCCCCACCCTCTGCCAATGCTCAGTCCCATATGCCTGCCCCAAGCCCTCTTAAATTCCTCCACAATCTCAGCCCCCACTACTCCATTCGGCAGTCTGTTCCAGGGCTCCACCACCCTCTCTGTGAAGTAGTGCCCCCTCACATTGCCTCTGAACCTATTTCCTTGCAATCTGAGGCTGTGCCCTCTAGTTCTGGCTCCTTCCTTCCTTCCTCCTCAGCTAACCCCCTTCACCTACTTTATTGAGCGCCTTTACATATTTAAAGGTTTCAATCCTGTCCCCTCCTTTCCCTCCTTGTTTCCAGCATGTACAGATTCAGCTCCTTACACCTCTGCTCCTATGTCTTCCCCTGTATACCCTGCACCATCTTTGTTGCCCTTCTCTGAACCCCCTTCAATGCATCTATATCCTTGCGGAGGTGTGGTCTCCAGAACTGAACCCCGTACTCTAACTGCGGCCTCACCATGGCTTTATAGAGGGGCATTTTAACCTACCTCCTTCTGCTAGTAATGCCCATGCCTATGCATGCCAGCATGCCACAGCTACAGCAGCATCATTTTCCACTGCTAGATAGCAGCTAGTTTTTATGTATGAGTTTCACGACCAACTGATCATGCAGATGACATACCACAGGCCACACAAGTCACAAAATGAATTCTTCAGATAAATCTTAAAAAAATCAGTGATCAAAACAATCCCCCACTGGGTCAGCCCACTGGCACAGCGGCAAGGCATCTGCTTGCAGCGCCGACATCCCGGGTTCAGAGATGGACTATGGAGTTGGAGGGCCAGCCAAGGGGAGAAGGATTGAGCATCCCAGGGACTGCTCTCCTTCTCTGGGGGAAGGGGGAAGAGTGTCTGGTGCATTGCGGGCCCCTGGTGGAGGCTAGGGATACTGCCGCTGCCGGCACCTCATGCAAGGGGGTGGGGTTGATGCTGGCATCATTGCACATCCCTGTCCCCAGGGATATCCATGATTAGCATACAAAAAATTCAGCCTCATTCATGACATCCCTGCCTCCGCTCCTGCTGTGGCCTATGTCCACCAGGGTGGTCCCACTCCTGTGGCCCTGCCCTGGGGCTAAGCCAGGGCAAGAGACTGTTTACCTTGGGGAGGGGGCACCCACCCACCGGCCCTGCCCAGGAGGGTAAGCCTGGTAATGGGGGGTGGCGAGTGAGGCACGGGACTGAAACCTCCGGCGGGGTGGGGACTGAGCAAAAAAAAAAGCTATCCCCCACCAGCATTTTTATGTCTTCCCAAATAGTTTTCATTGCTCCAGGATGCAGTTATAAGAGTGAGCCAAAATACCCATAAACTTTTTTTCTTTAAAAAGAACAAGTAATGTTTCTGAAGCGATAGAGGGTTGTCCGCTGATACTGAGAGGTTTCCACACCCTCATCATGGAGGATCCCTAGTGGTCTTCCTGACTTCTCCTATTATCCCCCTCTATCCAATGACTTGCTAAAAATTAACATATCTAATAGTTACATACTGGACGGCGTAGATCAACCACTTCCTGACTTCTCCTATTATCCCCCTCTATCCAATGACTTGCTAAAAATGAACATATCTAATAGTTACATACTGGAAGGCATAGATCAACCATTTCCTGACTTCTCCTATTATCCCCCTCTATCCAATGACTTGCTAAAAATTAACATATCTAATAGTTACATACTGGAAGGCGAAGATCAACCATTTCCTGACTTCTCCTGTTATCCTCCTCTATCCAATGACTTGCTAAAAATTAACATATCTAATAGTTACATACTGGAAGGTGTAGATCAACCATTTCCTGACTTCTCCTATTATCCTCCTCTATCCAATGACTTGCTAAAAATTAACATATCTAATAGTTACATACTGGAAGGCATAGATCAACCATTTGATTTTATTTATGTGTGGGCCATGATTCAGTCCTGTGCCCCATCGATGAATAGAAAAACAGTTTTGCCACTTCTACTCAAAAACATTTTAAATACCATGCTGTTATTAATATTCAGTTTTGCAGTGAAATTGAAGGAACTGAAAATAAGTGATTACGTCTTTCTGGAGTCCACATTTGGCAGCCTTATAACCATTGTAGTCCACAGGGCCTGATTCTGTCCATACACAAAACAATGCTGGATATAAAAGACTGTATTTGTAACCAGCTTCTTTAAGATGATTTTTATAGGGATAAATGCATAAATGCATCCCTTTACTAGTTCAAGAGGAAGATCATTGAATATTTTTATTTTACATCCTTCGTATTTCAGATTTGGCTTATCTTTTATGGACCTTTGTATAAATAATTTGTGTTGCTAGTTCATCAATTTTAAAACAAAAGGCCAAGGTCATTTGTTATGATTGGGCTTAAGTTTAAGTGATTTGTGTGCTCATTCAACAATAACGTGTACCATTGGGTGGAGGACCAACAACCTGTATCAGCAATTCATTTTCAAACTTGATGGAGTCATTCCCTTCTAAATCTTCCTTTAAACTAATACTGTAATTCTTAAATTGTTTCTGTGGTTGAACTTGAGATCTTCTATTTCACTCTGTCATTTGGACAGGCTTCTGCCATCTATTATTTGACAAGAGTTTCTTTCTGAGCTAGCTTCTAGATTGCTCATCTTTGATTCTGAATTTATGATCCAGTAACTTCTTCCTTATTTAACATAATCATTCACCATGTTACTTAATGTTATCTTTGTTAGTTATTTCATTTGCAAAATGCTCAAATGTTAAGGGACTTACCACCATTGAAGTATTTCAGTAGTAGGGCAGACAAGAACAATTTAAAACTAAAGATTGTTTTGGTGGTTTCATTTCCATGCATTGTTCCATGAGGAGAACAAGTGTATCTTGTGTAGACATCTCCATAGGTTATTATTTCTATACCAAGAAAAGGCAATTTTCAAATATTATGGCTAATCATTCTGCACAGCCACAGGCCACATAAGCCACAAAATGAATTCTTCAGATAAAGCATAAAAAATCAATGGTCAAAACAATCCTCCACCAGGATTGATTTTGTATCAGTGACAAACCATTTGAACCTGGAGAGAAAGCTTGGTTTCCCACTGTCCAGTGTAGTTTTCCATTTCCATAGCTGATAAGAAAAATGTCATGCAACTGAAATCTAACTGTAGCAAAAGGGTTACCAAGGTTTACTTGTAAAGAAAAACAAAAAAACTGAAAAGAGTTTTTTTTCTTGCAATTTGCAGTTTAACTGTTAAGTGGAACGGAGGTCGCAACAGAGCTCATCACAGTGTGTTTGCACTGTACAATGCCATTCAATCAAGTGCTTAACATTTTATGTTGTCAGATTTTTTCATTTGCAAAATGGAAAATGGATTTAGTCCTCCCAATTAGTCTCTCTTCATCGTGTGCTTTTTCCATGAATTTGTACATTAACCATGAACAATCTTCTCCATGAATCATGGGCAAACCATGGATGGAGTTATCATGGAGAAAGATTAGGGGCAAAGCAGGGAAGAGCATGGAGGTCCATGGACAGCCTTTGTTTGTCCATGAAATCATGGGGATTTTAACCTGATGCTTGCCCCGCTTGGATAGGTTTAGAGGCTCTATGAACTATAGGGATAAAGTTGTGAGAACTGCAAAGGGATTTATATAGGATCTTAAACTGATCGATCCATTCAGGTTTACGTATCCATATCTGGAAAAATTATCATATTACTCTGCTGTTCACAAATCTTAATCAAGAATATACTTTTTTACTTTCTGAAAACAAGCTCTCTAAAACACTGAATATCTCTTATGGAGCTATTAAAAAATACTGACCATAGCCCCCTATTTCTGTTCCATGACTTTGGGTTTATGGTGACTCGTGCCCTGATCTGGAAATGATATCCTCTCTTATGAAATGACCCTTACTTTTCTGGAAAGATTAAAGAAGAAATCTCCAGTGTTCTAGAATTTAGCTACACCCTTGATGTCTCTGTAGGCTTAATATTGGAAACACTAAAGGCATACATTATAGGTTGGAGTATCTCCTATAATATATTTTTTAAAGGTGAAGACCCATAAATTAAACTGTCTAGTGGAGAAACTCTGTACTGCAGAGGTCAGACATTCACTCTGGAGATGAACAGGATCTTTATACAGTATTATTTATATGGGAGGACTATAGCCATCTTTATAATTTACATGCACATAGTCACATTACAGGCTCACTCAAAAGATTACTTTTTTCCTGATACGCCAGACAAACTTATCTTCTCTCAGTTGCCATGTGAATGATTCAGATCAAAAAATGGCAGCATCTCTGTGGATCCCATAGTGATAAATACATTTTAAAGATTTCCATTTTCAGTTTTTACACCCCTGGGATGGCACAAAGCAAGTCAGGAGTCAAGTCCAGCTTCACTTGAACAAAATAATTGAGATGGACATTAACAAATTCAGCACACATGCATAACATGTAGGGCATGCCATTTCTAACATGTGACCAAATATAGAAAACTTTCTCAAAAAACTTACTAAGTCCAACAAAACCAAATATTTAAAACACAAAAATCATTGAAAAACTTTCTGTCAAATATGAACAAAATATTAAAAGCACAGAAATAAACCAGATATGCTAGCAGTCTCGGAGACCTGGCTAAAACCCCATGTCCTCGACCACGAGGTAGCTGCCTCAGGGTACGTCCACTACAGAAAAGACAGAATAACTAGAAGAGGGAGCAGGGTTCTCATCTATGTGAAGGAGACCCTAATCTCCTCCCAGATCAGCATGCAGCACAGCACGTGCCCTGAGAATGAATCGATCTTTATACGGTTCACCCTAGGTGGTTCCAAGCACCTTACCATTGGGTGCATATATAGGCCCCCTAAGAATGCTCTCCAATCCCTGGAGATACTCACTAAAGCCCTAGTCAATGAGGTCTCATCTGAACTCCTCATACTGGGGGACTTTAACCTGAACTGGGCCCAGGAGTCAAAGTCATCTATCAATGGCCTGCTACAGGAGGTAAATCTTGCCCAGATAATCACTGAAATCACCAGAATGAATCATAGAATGGGAAGGCACTCAACCATCGACTGGGCTCTGGTGTCAAACCCAAAGAATATTCAGTCAGCAGGCACTATGACCGATGCCCTGAGTGACCACTCATCCATCTTCTGTGTCTGGAAGAACAGGGCAGACAGGATTCAACCTAGAATCCTCACAATGCAGGACTACTCTAAATTCTCACCCAAGCAATATAATACCTTTCTCAGTAACACTGACTGGAGCCTGCTACAACGCCTCCCTACCCTGGACGGGGCCATCGCCTTCTTCCTGAAATCTCTCATGAGGGCCGCTGACCTCTTTGCTCCATTGAAAACCCAGCGAGTTAAAGGCAGTTGCTATAAGTGGATCACTCCCCCCCAAAGGCCCTGATGATCCGCCGCGACAAAGCCTAGAAAAAGTTCAAGTGCTCCTCACTCCTAGCTGACCTTGAGACCTACAGAGCTCTTAGAAACCAAAGTAAGCATGCAGTCAAACTGGCAAAGAGGGCATACATCAATCACCTCCAGAAAACCAACCTAGGTAACCCGAGGTTATTCTGGTCTCACATCAACGAGCTAATAAAGGGAAAAGGCAAGGCTGCCCCAGGCCCTATTGTGGCCAATGGGCAGTTACTGAATAATGGGACCCTCATTGCTGCATCCCTCGATCGCCACTTCACGAACCTTGATGATTACAAGGCTGGGCTCCCAGTGACTAACAACGAGTCCCACATACTCGAACCTCCTAACCTTGACTGCCCATCCTTTCATCTGAGGTTAGCTAAGGTTAAAGAAGTCCTCACCTTCCTAAAGTCCCTGAAAACCAGAGGATCAGGTGGGCCCAATGGTATCCAAGCCAGGCTACTCAAGGACGGTGCTCCAGCACTTGTAAGGCCTCTCACCTGGCTCATAAACCGGTCCCTTCTAGAAGGGACTGTCCCAGAGCTGTGGAAACATGCTCATGTGGTCCCCATTCACAAGGGTGGGCCAGCGGAACCCATTGGCAACTACAGGCCAATCTCCCTGCTCTGCACCCTAGCAAAAATCCAGGAAAAACTGGTGTACATTCAACTCCATGAATACTTAGAGGCACACCGGCTTCTTTCCCCGGCCCAGTATGGGTTCAGAGCTAAACATGGGACAGACACCACTCTAACTAAGTTCTCTGCAGATGTACTTAGGGAACTTAATGCAGGGTCCAATACAGGAGTGGTTTTCATCGACCTTTCCAAGGCCTTCGACTTGGTCGACCACCGACTCCTACATCACAAATTGTGTAACATAGGCCTGGACATTCATGCTGTCAGGTGGTTTGAAATCTACCTTACTGGTCATTCTTAGAGGGTCAAGTGGAAGGACAAGATCTCTGATCCACTGCCCCTAAAGGAGGGGTTACCACAAGGGTCCATACTCAGTCCCCTCCTGTTCTCCCTGTTTATAAATGATCTGCACAACCACTGCGGGAGCAGTGTTGTCATTCAGTACGCTAATGATGCCATGATTTACAGATCCTCTGACAACCTGAGAGACCTAGGTCCATCCCTCCAAGAGGACCTACTCACTATGGAGGACTGGCTTACTAAGAATAAAATGGTCCTTAATACCACCAAAACCAAGGCCATGTTGTTCGGACCTAGATCCCTTGGCCTAAACAGAACATAACACCTGCAACTCACTTCCAGGGCGGGTAGCAAACTAGAAGTGGTTGCCTCTACAAAATACCTTGGCCTTACTTTGGACCAAGGATTCACTCTAAAACAACATGTTGACCAAGTCACCAAAGTCATTCATGGTAAACTTGGTACCCTTTATCACCTCAAGGATCAGCTGATCCCAGAAGCTAGGACTGCCATTGCCTCATGTGTCCTCCTCCCAACACTCACCTATGCTGCTCCAATACTTCAGGGGATGGCCAAGCTTGAGTTCAGTAAGTTACACGTCTTATACAACAAGATGGTCCACTTCGCCACTCAGTCCCACTCTAGGAGCCACCACTGTGACGCTCTAGCACTTACCAGCTGGCCTTCATTCGAAACCCATCTCGGGTACTCAGTGCTCTGCCTAGCACATAAACTAATTAGCTCAGCACCTCTCCCAAGCCTCTCAGGGCTCATAACTGCCAAGCAAAATCCTCACAACCTACGGACCTCAGGCCAAACTCTTCTTGAAGTCCCAAGGGTAAGGACCAAGGCAGGGGGCATGTCCTTTTCCCACACTGCCCCTTCCCTTTGGAACAACCTTCCTCCTGAGGTTTGGGAAGCTCCATCACCTGTGAGCTTCCGAACAAGACTCAAGGCACACATGCTCACCACGAGTCAATGTCAATGCTATGTTACCTGACACTTCCACTCTACCCTCCTGCCTGAGCACTTACCTCATACCTACTAAAGCTGGGAGCCCTAATCTTTCTCTACTGGCTCTCCTCCTAACATACTCTACTCGGGTAATTGCGACCCAGGTGTTGCTCTGGCTCTCCTCCATTGTTTCACTTTTGCTAATCACTGTAACCTGTTATGTAATATGTCATTGCTATATGTCACCTGTACATGCTATAACCTACATCTGTACTAATTGTGTATCTTACTAGCCCTGTAACTCCCAGGTCGCCCCTGAAAAAGGGACCTCCAGGGCCCAGTGGGCCTACCCAGTCATCAAAATTCAGTAAATAAATAAATAAATAATTGTAAAACATGGTCTGTCCTACACAAAATGTTTAAAGCTGATAAAATATGAAAGGGCCCCATATGCTGTGCTTTGAGCAAAGCAAGTTAGGATTTACCTCCTGCTTCTTTTTGTTTTGCATGAAGCAGGTTAAGACTCCCTTCCTGCTTTATGCAGCGTCCTGCCCAAAGCAAGATTTATATATATATAACTCTGTGTTCTCAAAAAGTAAGGAAATAATAGAAGAAATGTTCCAAAGCCACAAAAGCAGAGAATTGGGGTGCTAGGGGATTTTTTTTGTAATTTTATATTTATTAAAAAAGGTTTTACAATAAAGACAACCATAAACACAACATTAACAATACAAATTCCACAGTATCACAGTACTATATCAAAGCTGCATGTATAAACAATTTCTCTGAAGCAAGGCCTAATATATGAATAACCAGTATACAGAAAAGAATATAGGTGGTGGTCAAATACAATTCTAGGTCCAAGGTCTTTGGATCAGTGGCCAAAATAGGTAAAAAAATGTAGAAAGGCCTGTAGAAACCCTCTCTCCTGAAAGGCTAAGGTCAAAACTAGCAGGAATATCCACCAGAACTAGACACATAGTGGATTCCCTGCAGCGGGAGGGACTCACACAACTGGTACAACAACCCACAAGAGACAGGGCTATCCTAGATCTAGTACTGACTAATGGGGAAAGGATCACAGATCTCAAGGTAGAAGGTCACCTGGGAGCCAGTGGCCATCACATGGTATGGTTCAATTTGGCCACTAGAACTAAATCATCCTATTCCAAGGCAAAAATATGGGACTTCAGAGGAGCTGACTTTGATAAGATGGCCAACAGAGTTAAGCTAGCCCTGGCAAGAAGAAATACAAGCGAGGGGGTACAGGCAAAGTGTGCAAGCATTAAGGATGCAATACTTGAAGCAACACCCCATTGTGTTAGGGAGAAAAACAAGAGCAAAAGAAGGAGGAAACCACTTTGGTTCTCAAAAACAGTAGCAGAAAAGGTCAGAGTCAAAGACTGGCCTTCAGGAAATATAAGGGAACACAGTGGGGTGAAGATAGGGAGGCATACCAAACTTCCCTAAGGGAAGCAGGGAAGGCAGTAAGGCAGGCAAAGGATCAAACCAAGGAAACATTAGCACAAACCGTGAAAGAAGGGGACAAGACTTTCTATAGATACAGTAGTGAAAGGAGAAAGTCCAGAGGGGGTATTGCTAAGATCAAAGGGCATAAGGGGTAGTGTGCGGAGGAAGACCAAGGAAAAGCATCTATCCTAAACAGATACTTCTGCTCAGTATTTACTGAGGAGAAGGTAGGACAGGACCCACAGCTCACCACCATGAACATGGGGGGAGTGAGGTGTACACAAGTCCCTTCACAAAAGAAAGGGTCCTACAAGAGCTCGCTGAGCTCAGAGTGGACAAGGCAATAGGACCTGATGGCATACATCCCAGGGTACTAAAGGAGCTAAGGGTGGAACTAGCAGAGCCATTATCAGAGCTGTTTAGTGAGTCTCTGTGCACAGGCGAGGTCACAGAAGACTGGAGAAGGGCTCATGTGATCCCGCTCCACAAGAGTGGTAGTAGGGAGGAGGCAAGGAACTACAGACCAGTCAGTCTTACCTCAGTAGTGGGCAAAATTATGGAGACACTCCTTAAGGAAAAGATAGTGCAACACCTGAAATCCATAGGAGCACAGGATCCAAGACAGCATGGGTTTACAACAGGAAGGTCCTGTCAAACTAATCTCATAGATTTCTTTGACTGGGTAACCAGAGTGGTGGACCAAGGGGTGCAGTTGATGTTGACTACCTTGACTTCAGCAAAGCGTTTGATACTGTTGCACACAAAAGATTGATTAATAAGCTGGGTAGGCTTCGGGTGGGTAAGAAATTGGTCAACTGGGTGGCAAACTGGTTGATGGGCAGAAGACAGACAGTGATGGTAAACAGCATACAATCAGAAGAGATGCAAGTCACAAGTGGAGTACTTCAGGGATCAGTCCTGGGGCCAGTCCTCTTCAATATCTTCATCAGTGACATTGCAGATGGATTGATGGGTAAGGTTTGTCTGTTTGCAACAGAGTAGATGATCCAGATGGGGTGGACAGAATAAGAAGAGATCTGGATAAACTGGCAAAATGGTCAGAAAAGTGGCAACTGGGGTTTAATGCAAAGAAGTGCAAGATCATGCACATAGGGAAGAGAAACCCTGAAGCCACCTATAGGTTGGGAGGGGAGTTGCTGGCAATATATGGGTGAAACTTTTAACAGGTATTGAAAACATTATTTTGGGTGTCTGTTATAGACCCCCAAGTGTGGATATTACATATACAGAAGGTATTATTACCGAGTTTGAAAATGCTTGTGAGTATGGTTCCATTTTATGTATGGGGGGACTTTAATTTGGGGGACATATTCTGGGACAAAGGTTTTGCCCTTACTAGTGCAGGTAAAAAAATTCTAACATGCTCCAAACAACTTAACATCCAACAATGTATTATAGTTCCTACTGGAGGAACAATATTTTAGATCTAGGGCCAGATATTCAAACTGCGCTCTTCTTAGGCGCAAGCCCTTGCACTGCACAAAATAGTTGAGCAGGGTGTGGCCCGGGCGATATTCAAAGGAGTTGCACTATTGAGCAACTCCTTTGAATATCACCCCCCGGCCACAGCCACTGTGCATGGCGCAGTGGAACTTGCGCCACAGCAAGTTGTCAGAGTGGAGCATTCAACTCATGGGTGCAAGTACCATTGCGCCATGTCAAAATCCCAGTATTCAAAAGGTGACATGCAAATGGGGCTATAATTCATGCAAGGCGAGGGGGGCCATTTGTATCTGATTACATGGCCCCATTTGCATGCCATTAGCGTGCAGGTGCGCCGATCCCCAAGGACTTGTGCCTGGCACCCTGCCAGGCAGCAGCCATCGGGGACCGATGCCCCCTGCAGCCCGATCACGGGCAAAAGAGTGAAAATCCCCACCACCACCCCCCACTGGCCCAATCGCTGGCAACAGCAGAAATGTCCCCCACCAGCCCAACCGCAGGCTGCATTAGTTTAAAACAACCCTCTCCCTGAATATATCCCTGGTAGTCCAGTGGACCAAAAAGCCTGATCGGCGGATGTAGCGTACCCCCAACATAGCCCTGGTGGTCAGTGGCCGAAACTCGATCGCGGGATGTAATCATTAAACACCCCCAACATCCCTGGTGCCTAGTGTCCCCACCCCACCCACCCATGAGCCCACTCACCTCCGCCTCCCCGGCAGGCAGGCGGCAGCATCCCACCCACCTGCTGCCCCGCCATCACCGACTGACTGTTGTGGGGCTGCATGCCCATTGGTGCAGAGAAAGAGCCAATGGGCATGCAGCCCATACCGCATAAGACAGTCCAGTTTTGTGAATGAATGCCGGGGAGGAGTGGGGTGGTGGGGCTCATGGGTGGTGGGTGGGGACACTAGGCACCAGGGATGTGTTGGGGGTGTTTAATGATTACATCCCGCGATCGGGAGTTTCGTCCACTGGACCACCAGGGCTATGTTTGGGGGTGTTTAATGATTACATCCCGCTGATCAGGAGTTTCTGCCCACTGGACCACCAGGGCTATGTTTGGGGGTGTTTATGATTACATCCCGCGATCGGGAGTTTCGTCCACTGGACCACCAGGGCTATGTTTGGGGGTTAAATGATTACATCCCGCGATCGGGAGTTTCGTCCACTGGACCACCAGGGCTATGTTTGGGGGTGTTTAATGATTACATCCCGCGATCGGGAGTTTCGGTCCACTGACCACCAGGGATGTGTCGGGGAGACACATTGCTGCCCGTGATCAGGCTGGTGGGGGGGGGTTAAACTATGCCCATGATCGGGCTGCAGGGGGGCATACCTCTCAACCTCTCGTCTCATAAATCAGGGACACGACATTAAAATATCAGGGACACAGACCCCATATCAGGGACACATCCTAAGATTTGGTAGTATACACTCAGAAAGCTGACAGAATTAGGGGATTTATGTAAGATGCATTTTCTGAATAGGAAGGAATCTGTAACTTTAATATTTAACATTATTGTATGCTTACAATCCCCAGTGTTCTGTCACAAAAATAAAATTGTTATGAGGGACAGAGACAAATTCTGAGGCATAATCAGGGATGTCCCTGAAAATCAGGGACAGTTAAGAGGTATGGGGGGGCACAGGGAGTGGGTTGGGGGCCAGCCACAGGTGGCAGCTGCTGTGCTGTGCCCTGCAATGCAGCAGCTCACCTGTGGGTGGCCCTTGACTTAAGCCTTTTTTTTTTGGCTCAAAGTTGTGCAGGCGCAGGTTGGGGGTTGCGCCTGCACAACTCTGCTCAGCCCGGCTGAATATCGGGCTGTGCAGTTTATGCATGGTTCCTCCCCCACCAGTTCAGCATGCATTCATTTGCATTGCACTGTTGCTCAGCCTGTTTTCAGTGGCGCAACTGCCTCTTGCTGAATATCGCAGAATGGAGCAAGTTTGGACTTGCGCAGGCACAACCCTATTGCGCATGGCACAACCCTTTTGAATATCTGGCCCCTAGTGTTTCATAGTAGTCACTTAAATATGCAAGATATCACTATATCATCTCCCATTTGTAACAGTGACCATAGCTCAGTACAGTTTTCTCTAAAACAGTCAGTTATTTTCAATAGTAATAATAAATCTATTATTTATCATTATAATAAAGCTGACTTAGCAAGCATTTCTACTGTGCTAAATGGTATTAAATGGGATTACATTATGACTTCATCACAACCAGAAATAAGCTGTGATTTTTTCCAAAACACATTATTACATTTAAGAGATAAATTCATTCCATCGTCCATTAAGCATGGACAAAAAAACTAAGACTGAAATGGTTAACCAAAAATATTCAACACTTATTAAAACAAAAAGATAAAAAATATGCTATCTATTTAAAATCTAAGACAAATGAGCATTGGTCTTCCTATCATAATATTCAAAAGAAGAGTAAATCTATGATAAGAAGGGCAAAAAAGAATTGGGAAATACATCTTGCAATAAATACCAGTAAAGATAATAGAAAGATGTTCTATTCCTATGTAAATTCTCTTAAGAAGCCTACATGTCAGGTCAGACCCCTATTGGATGATTCGATACTTAGTCATATAGCCATAAAACAATACAAAATAATGTAATAGCAGATGTTACAAATGAACCTCCGATCAAATTAACCAATAATATGATATTTAAGAAACTTAATTATTAAAAAACAAATATTCTTCCGGACCTGATAATATTAGTGGACACATATTATATTTATTGACGTCTTCTTTAGGCCGTCCCCTGTGTATAGTTTTTGAATATTGTTTGATGCACCATTTTGTGTCTAAAGAATGGAAGTCTGCCCATGTTATTCCAATATATAAAAAAGGATCTCGTTCAAATTGGGAAAACTACCGACCCATTAGTCTAACATCATCAGTTTGTAAAATACTGGAGAGTATAATTAAAGATCTTATTAGTGATATAATAAATACTGTTGACCCAGAAGAACATGGGTTTAAAAAGGGCAGAGGGTGCCTCAGTAACCTAATGTGTTTCTACAAAAATGTTAGTAAAAACATCGACCAAGGCTCCCCTTGGGATATCATTTATCTCGATTTTAGCAAAGCTTTTGATGTGATGGCTCATGACTCTCTAATAGTCAAATTGTTAGACACAAATATTAATAAATATATTATTGCATGGATAAAAACTTGGCTGGATCAAAGGACACAGAGGGTCTTGATTAATGGCCATCTGTCTGCATCTCAGCATGTTTATAGTGGTGTTCCTCAGGGTCTGTTTTGGGCCCCTACCTATTTTTAGTGTTCATTGCTGATTTGACAAAAAACTGTAAATCTATTTCAATAAAATATGTAGATGACGTAAAACTTGGTGGACGTTACGGCAGTGATGAAAAGACATCTGTAATACAGCAGTATTTAAATAACATCTCGAATTGGGTCAGTACATGGGGTATGCGTTTAAACCCATCTAAATGTAAGGTAATGCACATTGGACCAAATAACCCTCTGACCACATATATCTTAAATGGATTCCCACTTGAAACAACTGTAGATGAAAAAGATTTGGGCATATACGTATCAAATGATTTGGGGCATAATAAACAAATAAATGAGGCAATTAATAAAACAAATACGGTTATATGGTCAATTAAGAGAAACATTAAATCTAGAGACCCATGGATAATGCTGCCCCTATATAGAGCCTATGTTAGACCCCGAGTGAGATCACTTCTCTTCAAAAAATACAGAGGAGATTTACTAAAAATATTAAAGGACTTTCCAAATGTCCATATGAACTACGTTTGGAAAAATTAAATTTGATACCCTTATCACTCAGACGTCTTCGAGGAGATCTAATTTACATGTATGATATAATTAATGACCCATACCTGCTTTTTCAAATGGGTTTTGAGTTTAAAACAAATATATTTCATACTAGAGGTCACCCACTACAGATTAATAGGGCTAAGTTTGTTCATGTTTCTAGGAAAAACTACTATACTCAAAGAATCATTAATCCCTGGAATAACTTACCATTAGAAATCATCACCAGTAATGACAAAAAAACCTTTCAAAATCACCTTGATAAATTTATATTTAATAAACCAAACTTGGGATACTATAATTGATAAGGTGCAGTTATGGGCCTTATAGCCCCTTTTGCGCCACATTACCTTAGAAACCTTAGAAACCAATCACAAGGGAAGAAAGAGACTTGGGCATCATCATCACAGATGACATGAAATCATCCAAGCAGACCACTAATGCAATAGATAAGGCTAGAGGGGTGTTGGGGTGTATTAGTAAGGATATCACAAGTTGTAAGAGGGAGGTAATAATCCCTCTTTACAAGACACAGGTTAGGCCCCATCTGGAGTACTGTGTGCAGTACTGGAGGCCGCACCTGCACAAGGACATTAATAAAATGGAGGCAGTCCAGAGAAGGGCAACCAGAATGGTGCAGGGACTATATCGGAAAACATATGAGTACAGATTAATGGAGCTCAATATGTATACCCTAGAGCAAAGGAGGGAGAGAAGTAATATGATTGAAACATTCAAACATCTTAAGGGCATTAACAAGGTGAAAGAGTCTAACATGTTTCAATATAAGAAAAATTGCAAGACAAGAGGACATAGCATGAGATTAGAGGGAGGCCGATTAAGGGGTAATGTGAGGAAGTTCTTTTTCACAGAAAGGGTGGTGGATGCATGGAATGGCCTACCTCGGGAAGTGGTGAATATGAATACAGTACTGGGCTTCAAAGCGGCATGGGATAGGAATAAGAGAGCAATACAGATAAGTATGAATAGATAGGCCATTGCGGTCCTTATCTGCCGTCAACTTCTATGTTTCTATAAAGGGCAGAGAATAGAAGGAAAAATCCTAAAAACTGCAGCACCCCCCCCCAATCATTCACTAGGTAGCTTCTTTATTGTCCACCATAAGAAACAAAATCCCATCTGTGTTGCATAATGTAAAGCACCTATCTCCCTCAAAGGGCTTCAAATACCTCAAGATGGTGATCAACTTGTGCCGTCAAATTTTCCATTCTATAAATTCCAATAACAAGATCTTGGCAGAGGGGAACTGCGGGCACATTGCATGTAAGACAGTTTTTCATGATGGCCTGCTTTGCACCAAGTAAACAGATAGCTAATAACTTCCTCGTGGGAGGCGAGCACCATTTATTTATTTATTTAGTGATTCGGAAAAGACCTTTGAGCGCAAGCTCTTTTACAAAGGTTCCACGTCATAGATTGCAAAACAAAGAACAATAGGAGAAAGCAAAGGTACATTACAATAAACGATACAGCTTGGATTCAGAACTTACAGAATAACTCAAAACATAGGTACAAGTTAAAATAACAAGAAAAATACTTTATGGGGGGGGAATAAGCAGCCACAGAGTGCCTTGTCAGTGGGACAGCACAACAGGAAAAAAAATTCAGCTATCAACCGGAGTAGGAGACTGAAAATATCTGAAAGAGCACCCTCCAATAAGGTAAAAAACGGGTTACTACTGGATATTCCCAAAAAATATGTCCATGGGGGGCAGGAGAATATCCTCAACATCTCCATCAGGTTGCACCTCTTCCCGGGAGATATTTACATTAAATAGCAGGCACTCTAAAATAGCTGACAGTTACTTTCGAAAAGAAAAATCCTTCAATGCGTGTGACATTGTGGCAGATTGCAAAAATTTAAGATGTCTGTTCCAATCTTCATCTTCAAAGGAACAGTGCACATTCACTTCCCAGACTTGTTTGAGAGTGACTACAGATTCAGGGTATAACTGATGTAAGGCATTGCAGATGTAAGAGCATATGTGAAAGGGAGTCTGTACTCTTTATGACTGCATGCAATGGAGACACTATTGATAGAAGGAATCGGGTATCGAAATTAGAGGGCAGCAAATGATTTATGAAATCTTTTTTGAAGTTAGTTTTTTATTATCACATAAGTACAAAAGTCAACATCCACATTAACTGTTTACATACAGCTCAAGGAGTACGGCAGGTAATTACTGCTTACAAGTTGGTACTGCATCTGGAGATTAGAAAAATACAACACAGGGGGACTTCCAGTTCAGCTCTCTTGAAGATGGCAGCATAAACATCGAGTTCCGTGCCCACCTAGCCCCAAAACGTTCCCAGACTACATTAAGCCACAGCTGAAAGCAATTAAAATATTGTTACTTCAGGGACTTTGCATCGGAATACCAACCAAGAATTTTTGGAGGCTCCTGCTTTATTTAAATCGTATTTAGTACGCTGCCATGATGTCGGCAGCTGAGGCCTCAGACTCAGAGCAATCGAAGGCCCCGCAAGAACAAGAAGATCAAAACACTCCAGGTAGACAGAAACCAGCTAAGGTTAAGCGCATTAAACTGGACATGATTTATAAAGAGCTTCTATCTTTTCAAATAGAGATTAAGGATCTTTATGGAGAATTAAGAAAGGACGTAGTAAACCTTGGGCAAAGAACAGATGCATCGGAGTGCCAAATCACGGTAGTGGAAAACCAAGCAGACGACATGGAACTAGAAATACAAAATTTACAGGACCAATATGCACAATTACAAGCAAGGCAAGAAGATGCGAGAACAGAGCACAATGTAAAAATATCAGGCTATACTGTATCCCGGAGGGCTCTGAGGGGCAGGATATAACTGATTTTACCATTACTTTATTAAAAACAGCATTAGAACTATCCTCAGACTTTCAAATTGAGATGAAAAGAGTACACAGAGCATTGGGCCTTCGCCCCACAGATCCAAACGGCAGGTCTCGGTCCATTATTGCAAGGTTCCTTAGTTATGCAGTAAAGAAGAAGGTGCTAACAACCGCATGGCGCAAGGGAAAAGTGTTCTACGGACAGACCCGTATATATTTGGACAAGGACAATCCACCACAAACAACAAGAAATCAGCGAGCATATTCAGACATTTTACCAGCACTGAAGGAGGCATCCATTCAATTCACCATGCCATATCCAGCACGACTTGTGGTGCAGTTCCCCTCCAGCCTGCAGGAATTTCACACGGCTGAGGAGGCCAGGGAAGGACTTCAGAAGCATGGACTACAATTTAAGATGAGGCCAGAACAGAGACAACAAACACAGAATCCACCTAGATGGCAGACTGCGATGAACGCACGGAATCTGCGAAGGGGATCTTCCCAGAAAGTGTTGTCTATTTCTAATAGACTGGCTGAATTTCGTCATCCGACCCATGGACGAACCTGAAGGGTAGGAACATTAACCTTGGCACCATTACGTGTTAGGCCTGTTGAGACCTTGACCTCGGCCTCCGATGTACTGGGAACCTGGACTCCTTGTACCATTTGGGGACATGCTTATTGAGGTACCGCACTCTTATTTGAACTGAGGGACTTCTTAAACCTTCGTGGTCTACCTGAAGACATGGACATGAGTATTGCATAAAAATGTATAAAGCTGCTTATACATTATTTAAATATGTTTGATATTCTAGACATTTAGCAATGATGTTTACCCCTATATATATATTAGATGATAGAAGCTCTAGATATTTAGAATGGAAACTCAACTTGGAGTTAGCGTTAGGGCAGCCAAATAATTTGATTTAATGAGGGGCACTATTAGTAAAATCAAGATATAATGGTTCTACTTTAAAAACATAACATTTAGGGAGATTGGTGGGCACTTACTCGTCGGAGAGGGGCAGCTCAAATTTGTATTATTTTGCAGGGCTGATGATTTTTTTTTCATGTGTATACTTCTATGCGATTTATTTTTGGCCCGCCTTTAATTTGCTATTTAGAGGGATAACATACCCCCAGGGGGCCCGGGAGATAACCATCTCCAGATTTTCTCCAGTGCACCTTCCCTTTTTGACGGTGACACATACAGGGAGAACAAATGAGATCTCCCCTACATTGGCAGTTCAATACAAGTATGCATGTAACAAGTTAGCTTGGATCAGTCTGACATAGATCCTAAATAGTATTCAGGGGTGGCCTCAACAACATCTCGACCCCAACAATATATTGTTAACCCTGTTGGCTCAGTTGTATAGATTGAAATGTTGTTACTATGTTATCAGCTGGTGTGATTAGACCTTTTATATAATTTTCAGCAGGATACAACTAGATTGTAATGGTCTATATGACAGTGAAACTTTAAAGACAGTAATAGAGGTTTTGTACAAGTTAGAGTCAGCTGGGAGAGACTTTCAGGAGACATTTGGAAACAATTGTGGCAGCCAAGGTTGGCAGGTTGGGATGTATGCTGCGACTCAGGAAAACATTGTAGGCCTTGGATTTTTTGCAGTACAGCTTATTTTTTATACTATTAAAGATAGTAATTAGCACTGTAAACATTTTTTCACTTAACATAAATGGAATTAATAATCCGATTAAGAGATCCAGATTATTTCAGTACCTTAAAAAACAAACTAGTGATATAATTTATTTACAAGAGACACACCTTTCTGACAAGGAACATCAGAAATTAGTCTTTGGGGGTTGGTACCAAGTTTTTGCTTCTTCCTAAGGGCAAACGGAGGGGGGGTTGCAATTTTGATCCCTTCTACTACCTAGTTTCACCTGGAGTCGCAGTGTACAGACCCCCAGGGCTGTTTTGTGATCCTTAAAGGCCTACTGTATGGAAAACAAGTAACCTTGGCGAATGTTTATTTTCCTCCACAACATGCTCCAGGGAGGCTTCAATGTTTTTTCAGTAGGTTGCTGGATCATATGCAGGGCTGGCTGATTATGGAAGGAGATATCAACCTTACACTGATGCCCCAACTTGATTCCTCAGCACCTTCCCAATACCACCTCTCCCCATCACAGAAACAATTTCAGACCCAGCAGAATTCTCTTGGGATAATTGATATTGGGAGGCATTTTTTTCCCACTACCAGAGCATACACTTTTTATTCCTCTCGATATAATACATATTCCAGGTTAGATTATTTTTTTATATCTAAAGAACATGTAGATTGGCAACAAGATTTAATAATTGGCCCCAGATTTTTATCAGACCACTCCCTTTTACTTTTGAAGTTAGATTTCAAGATTCCAACAAAGACCACTGAGTGGCATCTGAATACCTCATTACTTAAAAATGAGGCCTTTAAAACTAGTTTTAAGGAAAAGATCACACAGATTTTTAGTAGAGAACTCTACCCCTGAAATCTCAGCTTCTGTTATATGGGACACCCTGAAGGCTGTTATCCAGGGGTAGATTATTGCTTATACAGCCCACAGGAAAAGGCAGTGGGAAAGTAAATATGTTAAACTTTATGCAGAACTACAAAATCTACAACACACCCCAAATTTAGCCACCACAGATGTGAGAGACCAGATTAACCAGAAGAAGGCAGAGCTACAAAAGATTCTTGATGAAAAAACCCAGCAGGCATTCTTTTATCTTAAGTCATATAAATTTGAAGGGGGACCCAGAGGTGCTAGAAATTTAGTACGTAGACTTAGGAGCCATAGAACAACTGCTTATATCATCCACCTTAAGGATCCGCACCATAATATTTATGCCAGGAACTCCCCTCAGGTAATGGATATTTTTAAGACCTACTATTCTCAATTATATAATACCCTCCCAGCCTAACCAGCAGGCATATGAAGAGTTTTTTAAATCTATTTCCCTTACTAAAATTACACAGAATATGGTAGAGAGAATAAAAGCCCTGATTAGAGCAGAAGAAATAAAGAGAGTAGTTTCATATAGTAAAACCTTGAAAACACCTGGCCCAGACGGCTTACCTTCTGAATGATACAAAATGTTTTTCAAACAAGTGGCTCCAGCCTTACTGACAACGATTCAGGAGGGAGGCCCCCCGCCTTGGGCCTATGCTAATATCTCCCCCATTCTTAAACCAAACAAGCCAGCAGATCAACCTACTTCTTACCGGCCCATATCCATTCTGAATATGGATTACAAGTTATTTATGTCAATCTTAGCTTTTAGAATCAATGAGATGCTGCCATCCCTTATAGACTGTGACCAGTGAGGATTTATTTGCTCACGTTAAACCACAGACAATATATGTAGGACAATACATCTCCTAGACCATATAAATCAGAGGAAGATACCGGCAGTATTTGTCAGCCTTGATGCTAACAAACCCTTCGACCACGTTAGGCGGCCCTTTTTATGGCAGACGCTGTCCATATTTGGATTCCCAGTGGAGTTTATAGCTCTACTACAGCGTATATATTCTTCCCCCAAGGCATGCCTTAAAATAAATGGCCAGCTATCCACTTTACTATCTCTTAGCAGGGGGACAAGACAGGGTTGCCCTTTTTTTCACCCCTGCTCTTTGCTCTCTACATAGAGCCTTTAGCTGAATTCATCCAACAACACCCATTGATTCAAGAGATACCGCTTGGCGGGAGAAGTTTCACAATAATATTTCTTCATATGCTGATGATATACTTTTGACATTATTGGATCCAGAAACTTCTATTCCAGCAACACTGGAGGTGATTAATGTTTTCTCTGCTATATCCGGCTATCAAATAAATAAGCAGAAAACTGGGATATTAGCCTTAAATTTTGTCCCTACCCAAGAATTGAAACAACTTCTCCCTGCCAGTTAGAGAAATAACAAGATAAAGTATCTGGGGGTGAATATTCCTAACAAATTAGAATACATGGATCGCTAATTTAGAACCACTGTCCTTTGAAATTGAATCTTTAATGGGAACATGGTCTCATTTATTTTTGTCTTTTTATTCTAGAATACATGCTATTCGCATGACAGTTTTTCCTAAGATACTATATTTTTTCCAGACTCTACCTTTAACTCCTCCTCAGTTTTAGTTTGTGTCTTGGAATAGAATGCTGTCCAGATTTGTATGGGCTGGAAAACAACCAAGGATTCGTTGGTCACTACTACAACTAGCAATGGGCAAAGAAGGCCTTAGTCTCCCAAATTTGAGGGATTATCATAGGGCAGTAACCTGCAAAACAGTTATGCCTTGGCTCAGTGGGCGGCTGAATCCAACCTGGAAACATATTGAATTTGTGTTAAATGACTTATTTAATATCCTTCCTATAGTGTTTGCCACTCTTGCTTCTCCCCCACAGCCCAGGAAGTTTACCTTTGGAACTCATAACACCTTAAAAACCTGGTATGAGATACGGGTCCTTCCACAGTTAGAGGAAACCTTTTATTATTTTTAATTACTAGTTAGTGAGAGAGATTTTATCACCGCACAGATGGATCATGGTTTTAATGAATGGCATACTAGGGGGCTGTCAATGATATACCAATTTCTGGACACGCAGGGGGTGCTACCCTTTACCTCTTTGCAAACAGCTTTCCATCTCCCCAACTCCCATCAGTATAGATATTTACAGATGAGAACATTTCTGTGTCAGAAAAAACACCCCGAATGCTCTTCCAAACCCTGTCCCCCCATTGTGGCCTTTGATAGAGGCCGGGAAAACAAACACTGGATAGGTTTTATTTATAAGGCCCTGAGAGAACACTGACATGAATCCACAAGAGAAGTATTACAGGCCCGGAACATAGAGCTACAAACACACCTGACTTATGAGAAGTGGTTGGAGCCAATTCTACCCTCCATGAAAGTTTCTCAAGCCCCATACTGGGTTGAATTCATATGGAAATGCAGGCTTCGATTCTTTAATACGCCTAACAAATTAGTTAAGTTTCTGCCAGCCAGCTATGGCATATGTTGGAGAGACTGTGGGGAGTCTTTAGCTAATACAGTATGTCTCATATTTTTTATACCTGTCCAATGATAGCCCAGTACTGGTGAGAAAATTGAATCTAGTTTATGACAATTAATGGGAAACGACTTTACACTTTCTTCACAGCTGGTGCTGCTATATGTAAGTGAAGATGATTCTGTTCCTCCTAGTAAAAGTAAATTATATTTATATCTGGCTGCAGCAAAAAAAGTAATAACTCGCCTTTGGCATACCAGTACTGCCCCTACATTGGACATGTGGCATAAGGTGGTGTCTGAAATTTACTACTTAGAACGGGTGATTGCCAAATGAACTGGTAGAACTAAGCATTTTTAACTGGCTTGGAGGCCTTGGGTGTTCTATTTTACCCCTATAGATGTATCCTATGTTCCCTGAGTACTATAGAATGATGGATAATTAACATGAAAGCACATTCTGATCTATGAAATGTATTTATTACAGTCTCAAGATTTGTCTTTCCCAAGCTGCTATATTTATGTAAAAATATTGATGAATGTCTTTATCACGTCATTGTGTATATTGTATCCTTGCTGATATGCTGAAAAATAACAAAAATAAAGAATATTAAAAAAGAAAAATACAACATAGTAGAGGCTTGTTTTGTAAATTATAGGCAGGATTGAAACACAGCTATTTACATACACAGTATATCAATAAACATTTATAAGTGGGTACTGGTACAGGAAGGGTTCTTAAGGGCATCCGGACTGGGAAGGTATAGGTAAGTAATTGAAGTAGTTAACAACAGTTGGCCCTACTAGCGACTTGCTTTTCCTGCTATTCTTGTTCCCTGGTTGGGGGGGGGACAGGGGTACTTATCAGAGCTCTGTAACATACTGTAACATGTATGTGGTAGTCTGCTACTCCCTCAGGAGGATTTCAGGAGGTCTTTCATCCAGTCTGGTGTAAAGCGTCGAGCCTGGCATTGAATAAATTGTAGATAAGGGCCTCACAGCAGTTGATATTTATAGGTTGTTTATAAGGAGAAATGCAGCATTTTTGCATTAATGCTAGACCTTCCATTGCCATATACCATTCCCTGAAAGAGGGGATGGTGACTGATTTCCATCTTGTTAGTATAAGTCTCTTGGCTTCAACTGAGGCCTGCAGGAGCCATTGTTGCTGCGGAGCTCTCAGAGTCAGCCCTGGGGGGGATTCCCAGAAGTAGCAGGGAGGGGGGAGAGGTTATGATAAGTGACAATATTTCTGCATATGCCCTGGTCATCTGAAGCCAACAATTTTGAAGAGATGGGCAGTCCCATATGATGTGCAGCAGGTCTGCACCTGGTGCAGCACATTTCCAGTAGTTGTCATTGGACATTAGACCCATCTTATGCAGCGCTGTGGGGGTATAGTACCGCATATGAAGGATTTTACTTTGGATTAATAGGTTATTTTGGTCCCTACCCACTTTGGATGCCAATTTCCAACACCCCATCCATTCTTCGTCACTGATATCCAGATTAAGCATCTTCTGCCATCTTACATTTGCCAGAAGGGACGGATCAGGGGATTTTTGTTTAATCATACTCTGAATTCTGCCTGTTAACCCTTTTGGCTTGGTGAGTCATTCTGCTATGGGTAGTTTTGGCAGGGAAACCTTGCGGTATTTTTTGCAAATAATACAAACACATTTCTTTTTCCACCAGGATATATTTTCCATATATGCTCCTGATCTGGAGATACCTCCAGAAATCCCTGCTAGACATATCAGATTTCTGCTGTATGGATTGAAAGGAAACCAAAGTATGACCATCAGATTCTAGTAGATCTTTGCACCATTTAACGCCCTTATTGTCCCACTTCCTCCAGCAGATTGGAAGGTTACTGACTGTTAACTGGGGGTTGTTCCATAAGGGTGTGTACTTTCCCAGGTGCAGGCAGTTTTTGGTTAGCTTACCCACTTGTTGCCATGCCATATGGGCTGCTTGCACTATGTACCAGGCTTTCCCCCACCTAGAGAGCAGAGCATTGATGTAGCATGTGAGGTGAGTTTCTTTAAGTATAGCTGATTCCATCTGAGCCCATTCTGGAACTTTGGTCGCACATTCCCTAAGCATCTGGCATGTCATGACCGTGAGGCTGGTGTAATGATAGTGCTGGAAATTTGGGAGATTCTATCCCCCCCCCTTTTCTTTTGGTGCCCTGAGCTTCATCCAGCTGAATCTGGGTTTGGCTACTCCACATAGAAATGTATGGATTGACTTATTAAATTTCTGAAACCAGATTTCTGGTATTGATACTGTCAGATGAGAGAGGATGTAAAAAACCCTTGGGGCTCCATCATCTTTAATTGCCTCTATCTTACCTGCCAGTGTAAGGTGTAGGTGTGACCATCTGTACATTTCACTTTTTAGCTTTTGTATTTGGGGGTTGAGATTGTCCAGTACAAGCTTCTGTAGATCCTTTGGGAGCTGTATTCCTAGATATTTGGTTGCATTATGGACACATGTTAAGCCAGATGTGGACACATTTTAGGGCATTTGGATCTGGTTAAGGGGTAGAATTTCCAATTTGCTAAAATTTATGCGGAGGCCTGAGAGACTAGCCAAGGAATTTAATAGCTCAGTCACGTGTGGGAGGTCCTTACCAACGTCTTTAGTGAAGATTAAGCAGTCATTGACATATAATTTTGTGGCATAGGCCTTCTCCCCTACCAGTATGCCTTGAATTTGTGGGTGAGCTCGGATCGCAGCTGCCAAGGGCTCCATGGCCAACACGAAGAGTAATGGGGGGGGGCAGCCCTGCTCAGTATCCAGTGAGGACAGCAACTGAATATGGGTGACTGTCAAAACACGAAAGCGAGCACAGGGAAGAGCGACCAGAAGGGGGGGAATAGCGAGGGGAAGGGGAGGGACAAGGAAGAGGTTTTAGGGGACTGGTGTGTCTGCTGCCACTGAGCTAGCTGTGTGGTGTGGTGGTGGTGTGGGTGGCTAGCTCTGGCTCAGCAGGTACTGGGTTCAGGGCTGGGGACCGGGAACATGGAAATTTTACTGCTGCCTGCAGCTGCGGGACTTAATTTTTTTTGCAGATCTGGACTGTGCCCCCTTCCTGACATGTACACTTTTTGTTGTTCCGGATGTCAGGTCGCTGACGAATGTATATCACTGATTTGCTTTTTGGTGATATACACTCACCATAGCAGCAATCACTGTTTTGCGATCGCTATTATGACATGGAACTACCCTGCCTTGTCCTTCTGTGAAGCAGAAAAGGGTTAGAGAACATGTTATTGGTCTGGAGCCTGGCAGAAAGTGCCTGTTAGAGTGTATATATCCTGCTCAGGCTACAAGGATTGTGGTGCCTCAAAGTGTTTGGTCTCATTTCTGACGACGTAGTGGAAGGAACAGAACTTACTTTTTTCCTCCAGACAGAGTACTGCTCCACACATCACCCCAGTACTGCCAATTAGAAAATCTTCTAATTAGCAAACAGAAAAGAATAAATACCGGTACCTGAGATATAACAAGTGATAGCTGATTACATCTGTAAGTTACAATTAATTGCAGGCAGTTTCCAGGCAGTACACTAGCTCTTTAACTCTAGAGTATGCCCTTCGCCTTTGTGAGAGCTCCTGAGAATAATCTTGAAATAGTAAGATTTTGTGGCCTTCCCATACCAGTTCTCTCTTTCCCTTGCCATACAGAGGTATAAAAAGTGGCATAGGATGGGTCTGGGACGTTCACCTTCCTGGTGCCTCGGAGCAAGAGACCTCTGGGTTCATTCGAGCTTGGGAGGAGGCATGCTGATTAGTTGCAGCAGTTCGGGAGAAAGGTGTGGAGGAACTGTAACATACTCTTCCCCTTCGCTCTTTCAGAAACCCCAATTATACGCATGTTGTTCCTCCTAGACCTATTTTCAAGGTCATCAACTTTTTGCATTAGATTGAAGTTGTGAGTGGTGTTCCCACAACTGCCCCTGCTGTGAGTGTATGACTTCATCATGGTTTTTGACAGTTCTTTCTGTGCCCATTACTACAGCAGTGAGAGCTTGTAGTTCATTAATAGTTCTTACTAATGTGATTTTCAGTTGTTCTGTGTCTGTCAGCACTTTATCTAGCATGTCAGTAATTTTACTTAACTTAGCATCTGCTGTGTTCTCTTCCAGCAGAGCAATGGCAATTCCTGACACAGACGTCCTAGGTAGCAATTTTCAGTAGTTACCACCTGCAAAGCCCAGCAAGAGGATCAAGGATGATGGCCTTGAGTCCCCTGGAAGACCCCGAGGTAGGAGTCAGTGGCTTGTTATTCCAAAAGTAGATAACGTTGTCCTTTAGTGAGATAGTTGGAAAAGGTGTCATTTAAGAGTGCATCGTTCACTGGTTCAGTTACTCCATTTCAAGTGGCAGTGGTGAGAGTCCAGTCAATGGATGCAGCTATTAGGATCCCCTGGGGTTACTCCATAGAAGAATTAAGTTGACACCATTTTGCTAGGCAAGCCACGCCCCCTTTTTATGAAATCTAGTGCTTGATAATAATGAAACTGGTCTGCAGCATGCAATGAGTATTTTTGTTGTATCTTTGCAAATGATAATATTTTGCCCTCTCAGAAAAAATGAATTTTTAGGTGTAGTCCTATCCACTCCCAGTTCATAAAACCATGGTCTAGGTGAACAAGAAGAAATGTGGAGAGGTGTAGGAGTGAATACAATAAGTATTTAACCAGTTTAAAATGGGGGTGCCTCAAGTAGTGATCTCCAGGGCTTAAGCATGCTAATCATATAACGAATACTTGTTATCTCTGTTAGGGGAATAGAAGGATATGAGAGCAGGATTTTATTTAAATGGTGCAAGTCTTCTTACGTTAATTCCAGGGCTTCCCAATGCACCTGGTATGTATTGTTAAGCCAAAAGAAGATAATGCGTAATTGAGTCGCTCTATGATATTGCGCAAAGTCTGGTAGTGCCAGCCATCCCCAATATTTTGGACGTTGCAAAAAAGAAAACCAGATACAGAGACATCGTGCCCCTCCCCCCATATGTATTGAGAGAGTTTTTTATTAAGTTCCCAAAAATATTTTTTTGAAGGGCTAATCAGCAATGTTTGTGCAAGATAAAGAAATCTAGGGAGTAGGGTCATGCAGATGGCATCTATTTGTTGAATCAAGGGGAAGGGCAGATTCTTCCAGGACTCCAGATTCTTGGTAAATTGCTGTAATAAAGGATCATAATTACAGGCGGCTAATAAACAAGGATCTCCCATGAGTTGTACCCCTAAATATTTTAATGAGGGAAGGTCCCATTGAAAGGGATAAGATTGTCATACATGCAAAGATGGAGAGTAATGGATCAGCAAGACCTCCGTTTTTGTCCTGTTGAGCTTATATCCAACTAGGTGCCCCAAAATAGTGAGGGTACTCCACAAGTGGGGCAGAGATAGGTCTGGACAAGTAAGATAGACCAATAGGTCATCAGCATAAAGTGCCAGTTTTTAGTGTTTACCCCAAATGGATTCCAGAAATTGCATAGTTATGTCTAATGGCTTGGGCAAGGGGTTATAAATACACCGCAAACAATAAAGGGGAAAGGGGGCATCCCTGCCGAGTGCCTCAAAAAGAAGGAAAGGGTCAGAAATAAGACCATTAACCTTAACATGTGCCATAGCACTATCATATAAATTGTTAAGAAGTTTGCCAAACTGATGAGAGAAGCCCATCCTCCCCAGGGTGGCCACCAGGAATGACCATGCCACCAGGTCGAAAGCCTTCTCAGCATCTAAACTAAGTAAAAGAAAGGGTATTTCCAACCAGGTGACAGGATGGAGAATGTGGAGGGTACGTTTTATGTTGTCCTGAGTTTGCCTTGCTGTTGTAAATTCAGTTTGATCACCATCTATGAGAAAAGGGAGTAAGCCCTCCAAGTGCTTAGCAATAACCACCATAAATAGCTTATAGTCTACATTTAATACTGATGTGGGGCATTATGAGGAGCATTGTATGGTATCTTTACCTGGCTTGGTATAGAAGAAATAGTGGCAAACTTCCAAGTGAGAGGAATAGGAGCACCCTCCATCACTTCTCTACAGGCATCTAGTAAAGGTGGCAGTATTATTTCTCAGAAAGATTTGTAAAATTCTCCTGTATCTCCATCAGAACTGGGGCTCTTACCAGATTTTAAATGTTGAATAGCCCCTTCCAGTTCCTCTGTGAAATGGAGGCATCTAATATAGTATCTTGGGCAGGTGTAAGCTTAAGGAGGTGTAGGTTTGCCAAATAAGCATTAAGTTCCTGTGGGGTAGAGGTTCCCTTTGAAGAATACAGGGTCTGGTAATACTGTTTAAAGGCTTGTAATATCTGCGTGGGTTATTTAATAAGGACACCAGAGACGGGATTCTTGATTTCCGTTACCGCCATCTGGTTCATACATTGTCGGAGACGATAGGCCACAATACGCGCAGCCCAAAAACCTCCTTCATAATATTTTTCTTTCAAAAATTAGAGAGCAAGTTCTGTTTTGGCATTTAGTATTTCTTGGATCCTTTGATGCGTGACTTCAAGAAGGGGAGCCATCACAAAGTCTCCCTTAATGTGAAGAGCCTTAAGATCCTGCAACTGAGTGTGCAGGATATCAAGCTGTTCCACCTTCTTTTTTTTTATATTGAGAAGAAAATTGGATAATTTCTCCTTGTAATACAGTTTTAATTGTATCCCACAGGGTACCAGACTTGGCCCCCTCCTGATTATTGTCAGCAGTGATTTATGGGAGTTTCTTCTTAATCAGCAAGTTGAAAGCCGTTATGTTAAATAAATAATTATTTAGGCACCAAAGGATGTGTCCTGGTGGAGAGTTCCATTCCAAAGACATCAACAGTGGGGTATGGTCTGAGCGAAGGATGAGGAGTATCTGGCAATCATACAGTAAATGTTGATTTTAGTAATGTGATAAAAATCGACTCGGGAATAAAGATTATGGGGAGCCGAGTAATGTGTGTAGTTACGGTCTCGAGGATGGAGCATCCTGCAAGTGCCAATCCATCCCAGCTCTTTGAAAAAAGATTGTGCAGCTCTTCGAACTCCTGTCTTACTGGGCAGATTTGGGCTAGTAGTATCTTTAATGTCAGAAATCATATTATAGTCCCCCCCATTAGTAGCATTCCCTTTTGAAATTCAGCGATTTTCCGAAATAAAGAGCAGACCATGTCAGCATCCGAGCCTGGGGGAAGAGAAGGACTAACCAAAGTCAAATCCTGTCCCAAATAGGAGGTAGTCAGCAAGGCCAGCCTCCCCTCAGGGTCAGTGTAGGTAGTTGTGGATTGGAATGAGCTGGACCTGGAGACCAAGATGGCCATGCCACGTTGTTTCCGTTTTTGAAATGAGGAGGCCACCACTTGCACATACCCAAATCTATTCAGTTTGACATGTTCTTCATGACTGAGATGTGTCTTCTGTAGGAGAACAAACATGGGATATGTTTTTTTAATGGCAAATAAGACCTTAGACCTCTTTACTGGGTTGTTCAACCCACTGACATTGTGAGAATATATGTTAATGCGAACAGCCATAGTTACCTAACAGGTGTATAGTCTTCTGCAAAAAATGTAATCTTCTGTTGCCCAGAAAAAAGAAGCAGGAGGATGGAAAGAAACCCCCTGTAGTCCAATCCCTCTCCCCCTCCTCCCCCCAACACAACGGAGGGTGTACACTGCAGATGACCGCCACTAAAAAAGCAATCAGTAAGTTAATGGGCCAGGACCCAAGTGCAGCCTTACCAGGAACTAAGCAATTAATAACATCTAACTTTACAGAACAAGAACAATACATAACTGATACAACAGTAAGGAACAAGAACAAGTATAAATCACAACACAGGCTTCCAAGGCAGGAGGGTTGAAAATAACACCCTCTACAGTGCTGCGCAGTCACAACAGTGTGACAGGGCCCAGCTAGGAGGTAGAGTGACAGAATGAACCGTCAGGCCTCCCTGGCCACAGGTATGCCTGGGTCAATATGGGAAAAGGGAGTCAGGAATATCAGAAGAAGCCATGCATACCACAACACCTCTGAAGGTTCCATAGGCATAAAATGCTACCATGTCTACTAGGATAGGCAAACTAAGCATGGAGAATTGTGGTTCCTAAGAGGTCACAGATATAGTAGCAGTTAAGAAAGCCGGAAGGGTACTAAATTGTTGTCCAATAACCTATTGCTTAATAGGATGCAGCAGGGGTCATTATTTAAAGAAAATTAATATTTAAGCTAAGATAGATCTCTTTAGCTACTTATGGAAGGAGCAGGAACAACAACAAACAAAATGATACCTCCAATTAATGTTATCTGTTGAGGCAGATTTGAAGTCCTGCTATCAAAATGTAAGAGACATCAAGTTATCTCCCTTTCCCCTTCTCTCTGCCACACAACATTAAGGAACTCTGACCTAATGAGAAGTGGAGAATAGAAAGAAGCTAACCAACATGGTGACCAGTTGAGTGTGGCAAAGCTCCCAAAGGTCCTATGCAGCATTGCAATTGCCCAGGCTGTGTGTGGCTGTTGATGTATGATATGGCCGCCACTACACATTCAGTCACTTCACTACCAGTCCAGCTTTGCTTGTAAAGTGCTTTGGGATACACTGTGTATGAAAAGTGCTATATAAATGCTGATTCTTCTTCTTATATTCTGAAATTCATACTAAATGGGAGGGGGGAGGAGGTGAACATCCACTCCCAAGCAGGCAGATGATAGACATATTGTGTAATAAAGCAAAATGGGGGAACAGCAAGGCAAAGCATCTAATAAAACAATAGCTACTAAATACTTATATTGGAATCCTCAGATAGAGTGGTAGAGTTAATATTGCATAGGCATGTTAAAAAAACAAACAACGCTCTCATTTGTTGTATAAGCATCACCATAGAAAAGTTTAAAAGAAAACAATCCAAGTCACTCAGGTAGTAGAAATCTGTCAGCTGTGGGCTTCACTTAATTCCAACCCATACTGTTTTAAATAAAAAAGAACCTAAAATCCATTGTGTGGTTCTATGTAATAATGGCGATCACTGAATGGTTACCACCATTAGGCAAGTGTACGTCACTGAAAATATAAATGGTGTTGTACACTCACGGTGAAAACAAAGGCACCAACATGCAGGGGCGCCATGCAGTCAGAAATTCTGGAGGGGCACAAAATCTCAACTTCTCTAGGGGAGTCTGGGGGCATCCTCCCTGGGAAAATTTTGAAAAACTGAAGTCAAATGGTGCATTTCAGTGACTTTTAGTAGTCCAGAAAGCTGTTTACAAGCAAGTTAAATGCCATAATACTGATATAAGTTACAGCAATGATAAATTGTTCTTGTTCTTTGTTCAGTCTACTTACAGGGCTGTAGGTTCAATTCCCACACCTGGCACTCGGGTAAATATCCCAATACTGACACTGTAGTGAAGCATTGAAGGGGGGCGCTCCACTTCTGAGGTGCCATCTTTCAGATGAGATGATAAACTGTGGCCCCATCTGCCTGTTCTGGTGGTACTTCAGGTGTATGTTAAAGATTCCATGGCACTTATCAAAAAGAGTAGGGGAATTTGTTTTTATTGAAAAAAAAATTTAATCAGTCACAAATACACTACATATCACAAATACATTTTAGAAATCATGAAAACACAAATTGGTCCTTTTCTCAATACTTAAACAATCTTAAGTAATGGGTATATCTGAATCAGTTATTCATGGTAAATTCCTCCACACCTTCTGTATATACTGATCAGTTTGTTCATTTTTTTCCTTGAAATAAATATTTTGAATTTCTTTTGTAATATTATTTAACAGTTCAATATGCCCTATCTGTTTTTGTTGTAGTGTAAATAAACAATGAGTGTTCCAAATATACCACTTAAATATAGCAAATATTATATGTAAGGTACTCTTTTCCAAATGCTTCCATTCTACCCCATATACACCATATATTAGATGCTCATAAGTTACGTTAGCAAAAACCTTGTTTTCCCATTGTAATGTTACATATGCCCAAAACTTTTTCATATACGAGAATGAAAATAATAAATGCTACATTGTTTCTGCCACTGTAATACATTGTAGCCTTGCACAGTTTATTTCTTCTCTCATTTTATATTTTTGATTAGCTTTGACATTTAACTTTTCATGGCAACACAAGCAGAGATTATCTTTATATTTATTTGGTATCCTTCTTTCTGCATTTAATTTCTGTACACTTAATACATATTCTTCCAGACAATTGGTAAAATGTTTCAATTTGGTAAAATGTCTATCCATAACTTGCTGATACAGCTGTTTTTTTTGTTTGTGTTCTGATCATCATACTTGTTATGTTACATTGTGTAAGCCTTACAAACGTTTCCCTGAAGCATTGTGGTGCAAATTTTACTGCTTTAAAAATGTTTAAAGTTCTATTATCCCATCCTGAATACCATGCTATAAGAGCATTAGATAACATGTTTGTCCAACTCTTTTCCTGTTGTATACGTAATGGTTTTAAGTTATTATACACAAAATGGCAAAAAAGAAATAAAACTGGATTTATCATATTTAGGCCCCCTTTTTGTTCTGGTAGATACAACACATTCCATTTGATGGGATTTAATGTGCTGCTCCAAATCGCTTGGGAAAATAAGCTGAAAACTGTTGTCTCCCTTTCCTTGAGGGAGGGGAGACTGTGCTTATTAACAAAAACAAAGGAAGTAAATATGTTTTTATTAAATAGACCCTCTTTAGTTTACACATTGTATATCTGTTCCATTGTTTAACCATTTTCTATCCCTGACTTATTTTATTGTCCCAGTTATACAAATCTTGTCTTGGTGCACCATATTCTAGCATTAATATTTTTATAGGTTGATCTGTTATTAAAATCCCTGCTACTTGTGTCTGTGTATGTAAAGGGCCTCCCAGCCTTCTTCCTTTACATTTTTTCAGATTTAATGAAAAACCTGCTACTTTGCTATACTCTTCACATATTTGTATTGCATTTTCTGCTGAAGTTATATTGTTTACCAATAAGCATACATCGTCTGCATATGCCACTGCAGAATAGGGTCATTTATATTCTAGGGTAGTCATTGGTGTAATAAATCTGACATCATTTAACAATCTAAATACTGTGTCTGTACTGAATATGTAGAGCAATGGGCTGAGTGGGCATCCTTGTCTAACCCCTCTTTTGAATGGCACCACTGCTCCGCTATAACCCTTTATTAATGGTATTGCAACCACATTTTTGTATAACGTTTGTATCCAAGATACAAATGTACGTGGGAACCCACATTCCAAAAATGTTTGCCATAAAAAGTAATGGTTTGTGGAATCAAAAGCTCCCTTCTGATCTATTGATAGGATATACCCTTTCAAATTCTCTGCTTCTATTACCTCTCTGATAAACAATAATTGATCTGTTATTTCTGTTCCTGGAATTGCACATGATTGAGCAGTGGATATTACCATTGATGCTACTTTGAGTAGCCTGTTGTTTAATATTTTTGCTAGTAATTTAAAATCTATATTCAGGAGACTAATTTGTCTCCAATTATTCAAATCTTTCTTTTCCCCTTTTTTATACAAGAATGTTATTATACCATTTCACCCGTATTCATATCTAGTGGAAGATCTTCTTTTTGTGGGATGTAATTATATACAGCTGCTAATTCAGTTAGAATTTCTAAACCAATAAATTTATATAATTCTCTGGTAACACCATCACTACCCAGTGCTATTTCTTCTGGTTCTATTGGTCTCATAAGAGAATTGAGTGTTTCATTAGGGCATTCCGGTACAGATATTAATTGAAATAATTTGGTAAAACTCTCATTGTCGTTAGGCTGAAGCTCATATCATTTTCTAAATAACCGGTTACTGCTTCCACCACTTCTAGTGGTTTTGTTTGTACAGTTTTGTCTCTGTCCATTATTGCATCCATCTGTTTTTTCTTTGTCCTCTCAGCACAATTTAAAAATGGGCATACTGTGTCTAACGTCCCTTGGGTTCTGTATTTTTATTGCATTATTAAAGATTATGTCTGTTTATTATGATATTCTGTCATTCATTGTTGCTTATTTTTTATTTGTAAATTATAATCATGTTTGGTAGTCTGGGCTAATGTCATTAATTGTTGTAGTTGTTTTCAATACATTTGATATTTTATTTTCTCTGCACCTTTATTCTTTTTTCTTAATGTTATAAGTAAATTTCTAAGTTCTGCTTTTACCCTTTCCCACCATAAGAGTGGATTCTCATATAGTTCAAATAAAGTTTTTTTGCAAATAATAAAATATAATAGTTGCTATTTTATATTTTCCTTCTGAAGTAATGAAGAATTCAGTCTCCATATTCCTGGGCCTACTTTATTTTCAGTTGTTCCTATAAAAACATATAACTCTTTACAGTCAGTATATTCTACAACTTCCACCTTAATTTTGGAAACCAGTAGTGTTTTATTGAAAAAAAAAAGAAATCTATTCTGGTGGCTGTATTTCCTCTTTGATAAGTAGGTTCTGTTTTTATATGTGCGTTGTGAAATGCATCAACAAAGTTAGCCATAGTAATTGTATTCTGCAAATAGTTCATATCATTGAATACCTTTTGTGTTGTGGTTCCTTTTCTCCTATTTTTACTAGTTAGTCCACAATTAAAATCACCTCCTCATATAATGTTTTGTGATGAAAACAAAAATGGACGTATTAGACGAAATAAAGCAACACTCTCCGACTTTTTCTGCCAAGCATAAATGCTAATTAGCCCATAATAATCCCCATTATGTTTTATATCTAATAACAAAACCCTACCTGGAACTAAATCCATAATCTTTATAATATTAACTGAAATAGTAAATAGAACCCCTACTCCTGTACAAGTTTCTACCCCATAGACCAGTATGAAATTCCAGAAAACCATTCCAACCCTGCCTTCCCTATTTCTTTACTGGTATGTAGCCCTGTATCCTGTAAAAAAAATTATATCTACATTATTTGTTTTTAACTGTGAGAAAACTCACACCTGGAATCTTGATTGGTGCGAAACCCGAAGTCCATTGACCTGTAGTTGGGGATCGCACCCATCCAGCTGCATGTAGAGAGTGTTCTACAGACCAGGGCTCGTTGCTTTCCATTTCACTATCAGCCCATGATTTTGTTGCCTCTTGGTCTTTCTTTTTCTCTTGTTTCTGCTGTGACCTTGCTGAAAATGAAAATACAGAGGCTTTTCCTTGGTCACTTGAATTTGTTTGAAACACTATTTTCGGGCCTCCAGCTGCCACGTCACCTGCTGCAAACAGCTGCTTATTCTGTATTGACACAACATCACTCCCGCCCATTGCAGTCTTTATTTTAAGCTGTTCCTTCAGTTTCTCTGCAGCTTTTGCTGCATTTAAAGCTTTATTTAATGCACGTTTAGTTTCTTGGTATTTTTCTTCATCTTTTGCCATTAATGCACAATATCTGTAACACTTTTTCTTCCATACCTGTTTTCCCCGTATTTGAATTTGAAGCCTTTAATCAAACGTTTTCTTTGTTGCTTTGTGCTCCCTCAGTATGGTCCCTTTCTTTTTTTTCTTTTTCTAAAAGTCCTGCTGCATCGTAAAAGATTTCAGCCTCCATTATTTCTGTTGCTGCTACAGAGTTCTGCTCCTCATCCATCTTCCCTACCACATCAGTATTTCCTCCTCCTCCTCTGTCTGGCTCCAAACTGGGCTCCTCTATTCTGTTCCCAGGAGGTCAATCCCCCTGCTGGCAGAGTAGGGGAATTTTCCTGGTGTCCTGGCCAAATTTTCCCCATTCGCTGGAAACACCACCAAAAGCTGAATCTGGTTCAGGGACAGTTGTCACTTATATGTGTGTGTGGGGGGGGCAAGGGGGTTGCTAGCAGCACACTCAAGCAGACTTGATAGGCCCTGTGGCCTGTTTTTGCTGGTAAGTAGTAATAATTTCAAACAGACTGCTGTTTTAAAATTTATACAGTAACATGACAGCTCACAGTCTCATAACAACACCTTATAACCCAGTTTCATCCATCTCTGGTGACTAACTGCCCAGTGCCCTACATTTGTATTAGGATAGAAGCTGGATGTACTACTACTCCAGTTAGTACAATTTTAAACTATTCAATGGGGAGGGAAGTGTAACCCATGGAGCACAACAGAACACACAATAATAGCCTAGCTGGTTCTTCTCAGTAAAACATGATAACATAGGTGAAGGCAGTAAGGGACACTGTGCCAGTAGTGGGAAATCAAAATTCAACAGGGCTAAGAGGATAACAGGCAGGAGCATAGGTAAATGCAGAGTAATGTCCAACTACAAACTTCCGCATTTGGCAATAAAAAAGGGAGGGTGGTTACTGGGTAAGGCTTATTTAGTCCAGGAGGAAAAACTCAGTGATAAATTAATCACCCAGCAATGGCATGCCATCTTGAAGATTCACAATCCAAGGCATGCCACTGGCCAGGTGACCATGTTAACAACTTAGTCAGACTAACCAATTCTACTTAAGACACCAGGCTTCAAAGATGTTGTGGCCCCCCTGGTCCTAGCTACTGCTAGGCCCGATGACGATGGCATGTGATGACATGTGATACCGATTTGTGCACTGCTGTGGACCAATGACCAGTCTGAAAGTACTTTTTTAATTCTGAAAATTAAAAATCCTGCTATAACAGCTTATCACATACACATTTCATAATAGCGACCCTCTGTTGCCTCTGCAGGGATGGCAGCTGTGAGGAGGGACCGGCCATCACTCGATGCATTGGCAGAAGCCTGGTGGATCAGAGAGCCAGGCTCCACATGAGTTCTGCAGCACACAAGCACCCAGTCACATGGCTGGTCCTAGACCCTGGTGGAATCTCTATCTCACTATAGCAGGGAAAGGCTGAAGGAGGTGGGTGGGTCTGGCTGAGCAGGGAGAAAAGATTAAACACAATAAAGAGAATGCTTCCAAAAAAAACAAAAAAAAACAGTGACTGGGTTTCTTCCTGTTTCCACCCAAAGGAGGAAGTGTCATGGTGGCGTCAACACCCAAAATGTGGACTGATGATTCACTGAATGACGACTTCTAGAGCAGCATGGTGTAAAAGTAATTGCGGGTCTTTGGCTGACTGGGTCATGGTGGCTGTGAAGGGGGGGCACTTTGACAGCAGTATTTTTGAGAACAGCAGTCACAGCAAAAGATAAATCATAGGCCTGCTCTGTGTGCTGGATAAAGTAGGTGGGGGTGTTTGTGAAAGGAATTCAGCGCCTTCCCAAATGCAGTTCCTATTTTATTTGTGCCTAAATTACAATGAGGACCTTGATTGTGTTATGCAAACAGAGCAGACACCAGGTAGTGTTTGTTCATGATATAAAAAGCAGAGATTGTAACTCACACTCACAGGCTAGGCTCTAGGCTGGGATTCAAACCTGAGACTAACACCCACAGGTCGGTGACCCCCCGTTTTTGTATTTCCTATCTAGAGGATTGCTCCATGGTCAGGCTTAAGAAGGCTGAAATTGATAATCATCAAGGAAGGACTTTCCTAAACCACTATTCATTACATCAAATAAAATATCTTAAACTATAAACAGTTCATTGGGTACCCTGCCTACTGATTAATGGGCACAGACATTAGATACAGGGAACTTGGACAGAGCTACACTATATGGGACTAAGAAAAGAAGTGAACTATTAAAATGATTTGGGAGTCACAATTACTATATGAACTATAACTTAGACTTGGCTCTAACTCAGTGGGTTTCTCATTGGACTCAAGGAAAGCGGTGACTCCAGCTAAGCTTTTCCGCCTCCCTCCTCCCCTGTACCATTATACTGTATTAAGAGACTTCCCCCCACCTTTTTTTTTCTTTTTCTCTCATGAAATATCTCTCCCTGAGTTTACTTCTTTCATCGAGATTGATCAGGCAGAAATCATCTGAGACATCTTCAAGCACAGAATTTATGCTTTATTTCATTTATTAACACTAGAGGGCACTGTACATACACTTGATGTACAGAAGTATTCTTAGGGCCAAATAAGAAATATAAGGGACACTCCATAAGGTAAAATCAGCCTGCAGAGATAGGGGCTCTTTGGGTCTCTTCCCCTTATGTCCATGTTATACGATGAGTTCCCTCTTAGGGAGGAATACTCATTAGTTTTTTCTCCCCCTATTAAGTAAAAGGAAGTAATCTCACAGCTTTTTACAGTTCATCTATGGTGATGTTTACCAGCTATGAGGAACATATGTCTCCTCTCTTCTGAAAATTAAGAGATAGAATGGATATATTTCTCTTATGTAAAGGATAAATTTAGGTTTCAGGGGAACAGAGGGAGGGCAGCATGGATAGAGCTGGCAAGCCAGACTAAAGATATGGAAGTTCCCCACCCCTTTTTTTTCTCTTTTTTCTCCCCCTCCTCCTGTATTTTTACTTTAAAGGGAGGGGAGAGGAAGGGGGAGGGGAGAGAAGGGAAAGGAAAAATATTAGCTTCTCCAATTAATAATTGATCTCTATATGAGACTAGATTTAAAATTTTGATGTGCGGGGAGCTCTCCTTCCTTTAATTGGAGAGTTACCTAATGGTTTGATACCATACACAAGCTCCAAGCTCCACCACTACAGGACTTGGTTCCAATTAGGTACTAATTTCTTGAGAGGGAGTTCCCTCTCAAGTGGGCGTAGATCTACTTTTAGTGGATTGCTCCCCACTTACCTAGAGGGAAGAGTTCCTTCTTTCTAGGACCAGGGTCAGAGATGTCTGACTCTCCCCTTACACTGGAAGACCACCTGTCCATAGTTCTTCCCAGCAGGAGGTTAATAGTTCCAAAAGTTGTTGGTTTTGAGTTAATCTGGATGTTGTTATTACTTACAATGTTTATTATAAAAAATGTTGGTAACATCTTTCAAATGCAAGGACAAGTGCTCCCAAACCAGGCATTAGTTGTCTGGGCAGGGGGAGGCCAGAGATCAAAATGTACTGTACCTTCCAGGTATGCTGAAAATGGTCCGCCTGGACCTCTGGAAGGGAAGAAACATATATCTTTAATAGACCGGTCGGCTGTACACCCTCGTTGCCCCAGACGACTGGCCGTATTAATAGAGGAGATGATGTTTACCCGAGATCATGGTTAATGTGCCAGTTAAAATTTTTTCACAAAATGTGAATGGCCTGCACTCCCCCATTAAACGCTATAAAATCATACAACACTTAGGTAAACAGAAAGCTGACTTGTATTTTCTACAAGAAACCCACCTATCCAATGTGGAACATTCTAAACTCCACTGGGGGGCATTACCAAATATTGGCATCCTCTCATTCGAGTGGACATAAAAGGGGATCAGCAATTTTAATTCCCACTTCAACATCAATAGAAATTCAGGATACTTACATGGACCCTCAGGGTCAATATGTAATCCTGACGGCTACGTTATATTCACAGGCTATTGCCCTGGTGAATGTGTATTTGCCACTGCAGACCTCACTCCCTATAATTAAGACCTTTGTACAAAAGGTGATGGAAAGGCTTCAGGGCATTCTTATAATGGGAGGCAATTTCAATATTTCTCTCCATCCCTATCTAGACTCTTCGAACCCTAAACCACAAAGACTCTCCGGGGCAGCTAAGCATTTAAAGGGAAATTTGTCTTTTTTGGAAATTGAGGATGTCTGGAGGAGGCTCTTTCCCTTATCTCTGGGTTACACTTTTTTTTCTGGAAGACATAACTCATACTCACACCTAGACTATTTTTTTGTTGCTGGAGAGTACCTAACACTAGTACAGGATATATTAATAGAACATAGAATTCTATCAGACCATAACCCCTTAATTCTTAAAATCAATCTAGGAAAACAAAAGAAACACAAACTTTGGAGATTTAATAATTATTTATTAAAAGATAAAAAAATTCTAGATCATATTAAAGAGTGTATCCCACAAATAATTTAAGACAATTATTCCTCCCAAGTCTCACAAGCAATTCAATGTGACACATTGAAGGTGGTGCTCCATGGAGAGGTACTGTCTTATGCATCCTATAAACAAAAAAACACACAAGCAAGATTAAATTATTTAACAGATTTGTTATCCTCCTATCAAATGTTATACAGAGAGGGCGATAGAGTACTGCAGAGATGCATAAAAATTTTAAAAAGAGATATCCAGAAAATAATTGACAATAAGACACTACAAAACTTGAGTTATCTAAGTCAATACAACTACGATGGAGGCACCCGTGGCGCCAGAGCCTTGGCCCGGAAGTTGAGGGCAAATAAAAGGGCATCAACAATTTTAAAAATAAGATCAACGACCTCAGATACCTTTTCTTATAAAGAAGAATTGCTAAAACAGGTGTTTCAAAAGTTTTATGAATCCCTTTATACTGCTCCTCTCCCCCCTCAGAATCAGGAAGAAAATATAGCTGCCGCAATTACAAATCTTAATTTGCCCACCTTAATGGAATCTCAAAAAGACATTTTAAATCAACCAATTACGGCTGAAGAGATTCTTTTACAAATTAAACAGCTAAAACCATTAAAATGTCCAGGACCGGATGGATTTGGCGCAGAGTGGTATAAGGCCTTTATCCCTCAGCTCCTCCCTGATTTGCTGCCTGCATGTAGGGAAGTATTTATTTATTTATTTGCTTTTGATTACCGGGTAAGCACACTAGACAGCTAAGTGCCTATTTTCAGGTGCGACCCAGGAGGATTACAAGGTACATACAATCAGCAACAACAGGAAGAATCCAAGTAACATTCAAGAACATTAGGCATAACAAAAATTAAAGAGTAACTAACAGGATAACAGACTTCATGCACAACTGATTAATGTTTAGATATCATCATAAGATTCATAATAGATTAATTCGGTAGATAACATCATAGTACAGAGTAGCACAGAATAGTACAGACTTTTCAACAGGGCAGTCAATATAAGGTATGCCATTTCCCTCGGGGGGGGGCTAGGTGGTTAATGGGAGAAGTACAAAAGTGCAGGAAAGAGACCTGGAGAAAGATAGGGATAGATTAGGCAGGGTACTCCACTGGGGCAGGGGGGCAGGGAGTGAGCCCAGTCCGAAACTGACAACTATATTTATATCAGCCGGTTACAGGGGTAGAAGTGCTTTTAAAATGCTGGAGCCACACCCCCATCAGTATGAAACTGGGAAAAAAAGAGAGTGTCAGCAGGTGGACTATGCGGTACAGAGAAAGGCAGAGGTAGATTTCAGGAAGCCCCACAGGGTGGCTTTAAAACAGGGATGGGAGGAGGAGGAGGAGTGGATTAAGGCAGGAAGGGAGTTCCACACTCTCAGCGCGTAGCTGGTGAAAGCCTGATCACCCACAAGGGTGCGGGTTTTTGGCACCAGGTGGTCCTGCGACTCCCTAGACCTTAAGTGGTAGGTTGGGGTTCCCTGTTTAAGGGGTAGGGTGATGGCAGAGGGGGTAGCCATTCTGACAATGTTGTCAATGAAGTTGCTGAGGACAAAGGTGTGGTGCTTTTCCAGGGGGAGCCACTCCAGTGGCGTGTAGCGATCACAGCAGTGCATGAGGTGAGGGGCCGAGAGCGCAAAGTGGCAAATATAATTGTAAGTAGTGTCCCATTTTGTGAGACTAGATTTAGGGACAGGGGCAAAGGATACAAGCCCATAGCAGAGCATTGGTAGGAGGACCCCCCCTGGCTAAAGCCAGTCGTGCAGCCGGGGTGAGGCAGCTTTTTGCTCTATAAGCAAGTCCAAGCTTGCCATTGGTTGCCTTACATATGTTCTGAATATGCAGTGTAAGATCCAGTAGCGGGTCAAGGGTGACTCCCAGATACTTGACAGTATCCACTGTCTGCAGGAAGGAGCCATCTACCCAATAGATCTTTAGTGGAGCAGGGCAGGTTTTTGTCTTGAACAAGGAGCCAAATAACATGGCTTGGGTCTTTTTTAGATTGGTGGTCAGCTTATGGTCTTTTAGCCAGGTCTGAATACGCATAAAGTCGGAGTTTAGCCAGGAGTTAATGGTAGTGATGTCTGGGGAGCTGGCCAGGACGACGAGGTCATCCGCATAAAGTGTTGTACGCCCATGGGCAGTGACAGAGGGGAGTGCGTTAATGAAAAGAGAGAACAGAATGGGTCCGAGGACAGAACCCTGGGGGACTCTGCAATTAACTGAAGAGGGGTTAGAGAGGGTACAGTTGAAGTTAGTGTATTGCTGCCTACGCGAGAGGTAGTTTGAGAACCAGGCAAGGGCAGGGGAGGAGAACCCAAGGGACTGAAGAGTGGAGCAGAGGAGGGAGTGATCAACCCGATCAAAAGCCTTTGAGAGATCCACGAAGATGGCTCCGGTGAGATTGCCTTGATCAGCAGCAGTCCTGATCCCTGAGGTAACCACAGCAAGAGCTGTAGATGTGCTGTGCCCTTTTCTGAAGCCGTGTTGTGCAGGGGAGAGAAGGTTGTAAATCTGAAGGTAGTGTGAGAGCTGAGAGGCAGCTACTTTTTCTAGAAGCTTGCATAACACCAACAGAATAGCAATGGGTCAGTAGTTCTGGATATCTTTGGGGTTGCCTTGTTTGAAGACAGGGACAACCTTGGCCACTTTCCATATGTCAGGGATGATCTCTGAGATTAGGAAAGTAGGGGAGGGGGAAGCCCCCCCCCACCTTCCTGGAATTATGCAGTTTTGTCTCCTCTGCTCAAACCCAACAAAGATCCCTCTCTACCATCTTCATATCATCCCATATCAATATTAAATGTGGACTATAACATTTTTATGTCAATTTGGGCAAGGTGATTATAACCCATTCTTATGACTTTAATTCATAAAGATCAATCGGGTTTTATTAAACAAAGAAATACCTTCGATAACTTTGCGCCGCTTGATGCTTCTACTAGAATATATTCATACTAGAAAGATCCCATCTATTGTTGTCAGCCTAGATGCTGACAAAGCTTTTGATAAAGTTGACTGGAAATATTTGTGGGTCACCTTATCTAAATTTTCGTTTCCAAATCCCTTTATTACTTGCATTAAAAATATCTATGCTCAGCCACGTGCCTATATCCGAGTTAATGGTGCCCTGACCCAATCAATTCAAATTCAAAGAGGCACAAGATAGGGATGTCCATTGTCCTCTCTACTATTTACGTCATATATAGAACCATTAGCTGAGATTATAAGGGGTAATAGGAAAATAGAAGGAATTCCACTGGGCCAAAGGGAATACAAGATAGCATTGTTTGCTGATGACATTTTGATAACCGCTCTTTCTCCCAAAACATCTCTTCCAGTCCTATGGCAGACACTGGAAAACTTCAGCAAAATTTCTGGTTTTCAGTTAAATATAGCTAAAACAGATTTACTTTCCTTATTTTTTACTCCGTCCCAAAATCTAAAAAATAAATATCCAATTAAATGGTATAAAACTAAATTTCAATATCTGGGTGTGATAATCCCTCAAAATTTAGAACTACTAGAGTTATTAAACTATGAACCCCTATCTAATCGAATCCAAAAAGATCTGACTATATGGTCCCAGTTACCATTATCATTTTTTCAGAGAACAGAGTCTATTCGCATGATTATCCTTCCAAAATTACTGTATTTATTTCAAAATGTCCCTACCTCCCCTCAAACTTTTATTTTAAATCATGGGATAAGCTAATTTCTAATTTATATGGAATGGCCAGAAACCTAAAATCAGGATGTCACTTCTTCAGCTTCCTCTCTCTGAGGGAGGGGCTAATTTACCAAATTTAAAGTTCTATTCAATGGCTTCTTGTTGCAGAGTATTGTCTTTGTGGCTCTCTCCATCTTACCATTCTCCCTGGAAAGATCTAGAATTTGCAATAAATGACCTATATGACATAATGAGGGTCACATTGGTCTCGGCTGGTAGGTATCTTCCTCTCCGAGACCTCACTTCATTTACAGCCCAAATATTAAAGATATGGTACAAATTAAAACAACAAAAAGCTTTTAGAGAATTATTTTTTCTCTATACTCTAACCTCAGAGGATGATCGACTTATTCCAGCAAAACTGGATCATACCTTCTCCAGATGGAGGCATATGGGGTTACAATTTTTTAAATAATTTCTCTCCCCAACTGGAATTATTTCATTTGAATCACTTCAAACTAAATTTGAACTATCCAACAATGATGAGTTTAGATATAATCAGGTGAGGAACTACCTACTATGCCAAAGAGACATTAATGTCCAATTACCGGACCCATTACCACTGGCCTGGAGATATATGGAGGACAATATTAAGGGATGCTTATGGCCACATCAGGTGGGCTACTTCTTTAAAATTTTAAGAGAGGGAATGGGAGATTCTTCGATCTCTGTCATGAACAGCTAGAATAAAGACCTTGAACTGGAAATATGGGAACAGGATTGGCTTCACTCCTCTGTGCAAGCATACAAAGTTATGCACGCCACTAGATGGTGTGAATTTGCATGGAAGTGCAGGAATCGTTTTTTCCATTCTCCTGCACTATTAACTAAATATCTTCCAATATCATATGGGGCTTGTTGGAGAAAATGCTTTTGTAGAATGGCAGATTTTGGTCACATTTTTTGGTCCTGTCCTTTATTGATGCCATTTTGGTGTTTAATTCAACAATAAATTTCAGATTGTTTGGGAGAGTCAATTGAACTCACAGCAGAGTCTGTGATGCTCTCTATATATCCCAGACAGAATCCCGGGTGGCATTGAACTCTTCTACCTATATTTTTATTAGCAGCCAAAAAGGCAATAACTCGCCACTGGCATTCTTCGGTAGTTCCAGCTGTTCATGAATGGAGAGGACTAATCACGGATATTTACTAAATGGAGTCACTGACAGCTGAAATCACGATAAACAAACACAACTTGAACAGCATTGGAGACTTTGGTTAATATATTATTCCAGATATGACCCTGATTTTGTCCCTTAACCATGTTTTTAGACCACAGGATAGGTTTGAGAGGTGAATAGAAGTGAGATTCTACTAAATAATGGGGAGTGCAGGCCAAACTCCTTAGCACTGATCATTGAACGGGTTATGACATCAACTTCATAAACCAGGGAAGCACAAAGTCACTTTAATTCATTCTGAGGCATGGACTTTAGGTTAAGACAATTGTGATGTTAAAGCTATAATGTAGTATTCCTTTTTTTTCTCTCTCTCTCTCTTTTCTTTAATTTGTATATGAAACATCATTCTCAGTTTTTGATATACATAACTGTTGATTTCATGCCTAATTTATTTACTTTTGTATGTGTCACCACATCTTAATAAAAAGAAAAAAAAAACTGAGACTGGTCAGTTCTGTGATCTAAACACTAACACTGATTAGACCAAATTGTCTCAATGCAGACAGAAGTAGAGAAATGCAAACATTTTTAGGTCCAGGGATGTGGAAGTAAGTAACCCCAGCCACACCCATGGGTGGCTCAGACTTGGCTGAGATGGCTTGCCTCCCACAAGAGAGATGTTGTCATTGACATTGTCCACTCCAGTCCAACTCTGTTTGGACTGTACCAGATGCAGACTGCCCGTCGGGCCACCACACTGTTTTTTCCCCACCACCCGATCCTCACACACTCAGGCAATTGAACATCCGCTTTTCCTTACTGGCCATTTGCCCAGGTCACCACACGTCCTCACCAGCTGGGCAGTGCTTCTGCTTCCCCTGCTTCTGAAACTGCTCAGCAATTTTCTTTTTCCTAATCCAGTTCTGGAATACCGAGCTCTCGAGTCTCTCATCCGACTCTGAAGGAACTATCTTCAACTAACTGACCGAGATGGTGCTTAAACGAATAAACCAGTTTGCCACGAGAGATATTTCTTCATGCCTCGTGGTAATTGGCTGGCTGGTAGACTTGGCAGTGAATGGCTGGCTGCACAAAAAAAACTTGTGGGAGAAAAAGCAAAAAGAAGACGTGATTGGTGCTGATTGTTGTCAGCATGGTTGGACTACCAGTCACTGTCTGTCTCTGTTCTTAGTTTTATTTTTACAGCCAGAGCCAGTCACCATCAAGCAAGCAATGCAAGTCAGGTGCAGCACGTGAAGATGGCAAGAGAATGAGTGCATTTTTTTTTAATTGCTGGTGGCTCCACTCCACACAGTTCCCAGCCCAATCACAGAAAGACCAATTGAATTCAGAACCCACAGGCCCCAACCCCCCACCAAAAAGACTTTGGAAAACAGCATTGTTGTTTTTCAGCCCTCCACATAATAAAATAAAATACTAAATCAATTATCTTTTTAATAGATTGCACCACAATAATGGGGGGGGCACATGCCCCCCCAGGCCCTATGGGCATGATGCCACTGCCGATACGGATCTACTTGTTATGCAGGAGGGCTGTGCCCCCCATGCCCCTCTAACTAAAGATTCTCAACTCCAGATGGGGTGCATGTTGGGGGTGGACTTGTAAAAAAATATCAAAAACCACTGCAAAACAAAACACTACCACGCTCCCCAGACCCAAACCCTGCACCCTCTCCACCACAGCTGGTCACCCTCACCACCATGCTACAGGCCAGCTCAGCAGACTTCTGTTGCACTGCCTCATACATAAAAGCAAAGTGAAGGTAGCTGCAGGCTCCAGCTGAAGGGGGTGCTTTCAGGGCAGCCAGCCCGTTTGTATGAAAACCAGCAATGATGGAAAACATTCCCAGTGAACTTTTAGAAGTCACAGACAGTAGAAGTAATTTCAAGTCAAAGTTTTTTATTTACCATAAAAAGCAGTAATGCAGTGAGATGGCACAGGCAACTGCCTCATACATACCTTCCCTCCCCTTCCATCCCCCACGGTGTGGTTCCAGTTGCCTTGCTTCTTGCCCATCACTGCCCTTCCAGAGTAGCCCAGAACACAGACACTGAGACTGAGTTGCCGTTATTGCAGTCACTCCATCTCAGTCGCTCTGTTCACTGGATACCCCATTGGGTCTCAGGAGTCTGTACTTCCCGATGAGTTCAATATAATAAAACCAACAGTAAGGGGTTATCAATAGTTATAGAGACCTCTGCTGGTAGAAACACTTAATTGTAAATTAGCAACGGGAAGTCAAAATTCCTCAAATATAACTGATTACAGAAATGTAAGGACTGTTATAAATCACACAACCCATGTGAATCCTCCAGGTCCAGTCCCACTGAATATAATAAAAATAGCTTTGGCTGGAGAACAGAGGGTAGAAATCAATGTGTTCATAGGATATTAATTGCCCACATGATTGAAGGCAAGACTAAGTCTGTAAGGCAGACATATACACTGCGATGTCAACCCAAGAAAAGATAAAAATAGAACAGTCTCACTGTACAGTTCAGATACAGGCACATAGTCCCTTTGTGATATAGATGACTGTGGTCTCCCTGAACGATTGGAGAAGCTTCCAAATATCCTGAATTGTAGATGATGGTGCCTTTCTTCCAGAGTTCCGATGGTGATGGAGGTGGCCAGCCAGGTCAAGTGTTGTTGCCGAGGGGGTTGAGGTACTGGGTCCGATTGCTGAATCATAAAGCCATGATCCTCTAAGGATTTTCTTGCTTCCTTAGGGTTGGTGTAAAGCAGTATGCCACCTTCCCAAAAGACTCTAAGCTTTGCCAGATAGGGCATCTGGAAGTGGATCTGATGAGCCCTGAGAATGCGCACAATATGTGTATATGCCAGTCGACATCAGAGAATCTCAGGGGGATAATCCTGATCAAAGAACAAACAAGCATTATTATATTTGACTGTTTCCCCCCAAGTGATGTGGAGAATAATAATAATAATAACTTTATTTATAAAGCATCTTTCTTTAATCAAGGCGCTGTACAACTTAAAAACAAGTAAAATCCTGTAAATAAAAGCATAAAAAATTCAAATACAGCAGGTAATAAATACCAATCCAAATATAATTTAATCATCATAAGCAAGATGCCACAGATGGGTCTTCAAGGCCCTCTTAAAGCTCTCCACAATCGTGCGCTCATGAGTCTGGTGAGGTAGAGAATTCCACAGGGTCGGGGCCACATACATAAAAGCACGGCCCCTGATGTTATAAGCCATATCCTGGGAATCTCTGACAACCCCTCGTCAGCTGAGCGGAGAGGTCGGCCAGGGCAGTAAGGCTTCAGGAGCTCTTGCAGATAGCTCAGATCTAGTCCGTGCAGGGCCTTAAAGGTCAGAAGCCCAACCTTGAAGGTGATCCACCACTGAATAGGCAGCCAGTGCAGTTTGCGCAGCACCGGTGTGATGTGGCTTGAATGAGGAGTCCCCATCAACAAACGTGCCTTGCCATTCTGCACTAGTTGCAAGCAGTGGATATCAACCCCAGGCAGCCCTAAGTACAGGGAGTTGCAGTAGTCTAGGCACGAGGTCACAAAGGCATGGATCAACGTTGGAAGGTCGCTGGATGGAACAAGGTGCTTAATCCTGGTGATGTTCCTAAGATGGTAAAATGAGGACTTGATGACTGCCAACACCTATGAATGCAGTGTCAACCCATCGTCAAATGCCACCCCCAGGTTTTGCACCCGTTCAGAGGAAGGCAGTCGGATACCTCCGAGACAGAGTCCAGAAGGCTGTCCGGCCACTGACCCCTCTGTCTGGTGAATCAGATACACCACCAACACCTCAGTCTTTTCAGAATTCAATCTCAACCTGCGGGATTTCATCCAGTCCTGGATTTCTATGAGGCAGATATTAAAGACCGAGCTCGCACTATCCCGGTCATGTGCAAAAGACAAGTAGAGCTGGGAATCATCAGCATAGCAGTGAAACCTCAGCCCATACCGTCTTACAATGTCTCCAAGGGGCAGCATATACACCGCAAACAACATGGGGGACAACATCGACCCCTGGAGGGACCCCACATGGCAGAGAGAATGGGCCAGAGGAAAAAATCCCTGACACCACCATCTGAAATCTGCCAGTGAGGAAAGATTGAAACCATCTGAGAACTGTTCCAGACAGGCCACAGATGACCCTCAGGCACTCGAGGAGCACCCCATGGCCACGGTATCAAAGGCTGAAGAGAGATCAAGAAGTACCAAGATGGAACGGCAGTTCTGATCCCTTGCCATCAGGAGATCATTGAGCACCCAAACCAGACTGGTCTTGGTACTATGCCTCTTCCGAATACTGGACTGGAGAGGTCCTCCTTGTCCTTGAAGCTAGAGAATTTGACCACTATGGATCGTGGTCGTGACAAAGGATCAGTTGGCTTTGGGCTCAATGCTCTGTATGTCCTCTCCAATCGAAACTGGAAAGTCACAGCTAATTCCAGGACCTCTCTCAGCACATCCTCAACAAAATCAGTCATTTTGCCCTCTTCTGTGCCTTCAGGCAAGCCATATTTACGTACATTATCGCAGCATGAACAGGCTTCAAGGTCCTGAATTTTGTCTTGGAGGGCCACTTGTTGATTAAGTAGGAAATCCAAGGCTGTATGGAGTTGTAATGCCCCGTCTTCTACAGCGGCCACGCTGACCTCCATGGCCTGAATCCTGGTCTCCACGGAGTGTAACTTTTGATTTTAATCTTTAAATTGATGCTGGGTTTCACTCCTAAAAGTTTTTATTTCTTTCAATAGTGTTTCAAAGAGAGGCCAGGAGAGGCATTCATTTTCTGTGTCCATGTTGGGATCCAGACCAGCCATGCTAACAGGAGAGGAGCCCTGACTGCTGGTGTCATCTACAGAATTGGATCCCTTGCCATCCAGCATTTTTTTTTTGTAAATTTTGAGTGCAGAACTGGGTCACTCTGTCTCCTCTAGGAGTTCCTGTACCCTTGTGAGCAATTTGTATCTGCTGTGAATGCACTGGAGGAGTTTGTTAGCAGGTGAAATACTGAGCTTTACAGAAGACCAGCATTCAGGCGGTTATGTCACCAGAAGTCCCATGTTAGGGGATTTTCAACCCTAATGTCCATCCTCCTCCCCAACCCAAACCTGGTGAAGTTACAGGTCCAAGGCTATGCCCCCATGGGTCTGCTGCATCAAGCTACAGGTCTGGGGCCCTGTGTGAAGAAAGTTAAATTCATTTTATCCTTCAGATAGGGATGATAGGGCCTTATAGGACAAAAATTATGACTGAACTCTTACTTTGTGTATGGCTGCAGGGCTCTGCAAAGAGAACGTTATAACTGATCTGCTTCATGCAGGGCCTTACACAAAGAAAGTTTTATTGTATATACATGCACACACACACAGATATATACATATATATATATATATCAAATATATATATATATATATTTATCAAAAAACTTCATTAATTCATCAGTTAGGGTTCCAGTGACAAATGTGGTGTTAGGGTTTCCAACTTTATCATTCCACTCGAGCATGCACCAATAGGCATCGGGTGTACCTTTGGGGTTGTCAGCCCTAATGCTCACCCCATTCCATGAGTAAATAAGCCAAGATAGGTACAGTATAGAAGAATGGGGTGAGTGTTAGGGCTGACAATCCCAAGGCACACCCCCAACGCCTGTTGGTACACGCAGGGTGGGGATGGGGTGTTAGAGTTGGAAACCCTAACACCACATTTCCCAACTTTTGTCACTGGACCTCGTTGCCCCTATGAAAACCTATAGGGTCAAAGGTAGCTGTTATAAGTGGATCTCACCCCCCCCCAAAAGCCCTGATGTCTACTCAGGACAAAGCGTGGAAAAAGTTCAGGAAATCTAAGTTTCCAGTGGACTTTGCTAGCTACAGGGCCCTCAGAAACCAATGCAAACTGGCCATAAAGAAGACCAAGAAGGAATATATCACCAATCTCCAAAAAGCTAACCTGGGAAACCCTAGATACTTCTGGTCACACATTAACGAACTCCTAAAAGGAGGTACGAAATCAACAACCAGCCCTATCTTGGTGAACGGGGCAAGTACTCAAAGAGGCGCCTCTCATCGCAGAGGCCCTAAACGGTTTCTTCACAAACCTGGATGCGTACAAGGTGGGTCCCTTAGATAACAAGAACGAACCTAATAGGCACCTGCCCCTTGAACTAGACCGCCCTCTGTTTCATCTGCGGCTGGTTAGGGAAAGGGAGGTTCTGCTCATCCTTAAATCCCTGCGGTCGAGAGGCACCGGGGGCCCTGATGGGATCCAGACTCGAATCCTCAAGGAGGGCACCCCCATCATTAGCCAAGCCCCTAACCTGGCTGATAAACCGGTCCTTTACGGAGGGGTCTGTCCCTGAGCCATGGAAGCAGGCCCTAGTGATCCCCATTCACAAGGGAGGGTCCACCGAGCCTATTGGGAACTACAGGCCTCTCTCCCTGTTGTCCGCAATAGCGAAATTACAAGAGAAGCTTGTATACTTTCAACTATGCGAATATCTGGAAACATACCAGATAATCTCTTCATCGCAGCACAGCTTCAGAGCCAAGCATGGGACAGACACTGCACTAACCAAATTTTCGCTGATATCCTGAACAATAATGACTCAGGGTCAGTGAAACCCCGGTCTTCATGGACCTGTCTAAAGCGTTTGACCTGGTAAACCACAACCTCCTTTACAAAATGTGCGCCTTGGCATGGACGACATGCCCTAGGATGGTGTTAATTACCTTACGGGCCGGACCCAGAGGGTCAAGTGGAAGGACTATGTCTCCCAGTCTGCACCGCCCAAGTAGGAGTACCTCAGGGTCAATACTTGGTCCCCTTCTCTTCACTTTGTTTATAAACAATCTGCACACATTGCGGAGCAGCAGCATCATCAATACACGCGGACGATGCTGTCATTTTCCGAGCCTCCCTAACTTAGGAGAACTGGGGAATGCCCTCCAGAGGACATTCTTCAGATGGAGGACTGGCTCACTCGGAATAAAATGGTATTAAATACCAGTGCAAAACTAAAGCGATGTTGTTCACGGCCCAGATCCTTGGGAACCAAGAGGTCGCTGCTCCTTCAGCTGCAGTCCAGAGGGGTGATAAACTTGAGGTGGTTACTCCACTAAATACCTAGGGCTAACCTTGGACCAAGGCTTCACCCTAAAAATCATGTTGACCAACTCACCAAAGCCATACATGGAAAACTCGTATCCTCTACAGAATAAAGGACCAGATTATCCCTGAAGCCAGAGTTGCATCGCAACTAGCGCCCTTCTCCCCAAGCTCACTTATGCCGCACCTGTTCTTCAAGGCGTGGCCTCTATGGAACTTGGCAGGCTCCAGACCTTATACAATAAGATTGTCCGATTTGCAACATTATCACACCCTAGGACACACCACTGCGAGGCTCAATCCAAGCTCAGCTGGCCGTCATTGGAAGCCCGTCTCATCTACCCCACACTATGTCTCGCTTTTAAGCTTCTGGGGCCCTTACCTCCCCCTAGTCTCAAAGGACTAGTTAGTGTCAAAACCAACCTGAGGAGTCTCCTGCCTCAGGACAAAACCTCCTTGTAGTCCCCAAACAAAGACTAAAGCTGGGTCCAGGTCCTTTGCTTTTACTGCACCTTCCACTGGAACAAACTCCCACTGAGAATGCGGGAGGCAGGGTGAGAGCCCCTGCTTCCGATCTAAGCTCAAAGCACACCTGCTCCCAGAGCACTTACCAATGCAAGGAACTGACCTTATGCCACGCCCCTCCTCCCGTCCACCTTCCGTATTGTAAATGCCATTAAGTCTTTCAAGTTATACAGTATGGAATTTGACTTATGTGTTATCACTGTTAAACCATTTGGTATTTACGCAAGTTTACAGCTCTGCTTACCTACTTGTACTGTCTGTTTACCTGTATGTTATTTTTACAGCTCTGCTTACCTGCTTTTACTGTTCTGTTTACCTGTATGTTATTTTTTACCCCCGGGTCGCCCCTGAAAAAGGGACCTCCGGGGCCCAGTGGGCCTACCCGGTCAACAAAATTCAATAAATAAAATAAATAAATAACTGATGCATTAACAAAGTTTTTGCAACAAATTTCCTTACTTGTTGAGAAAGTATACTCATAGCCTTATTTGCTTGTGGGCACCCAGGTTCTAGAGAGCCCTGCACTCCCATCCATCCATAATTTTAGAGTGACTGTAATTGTATCCCATCACTCCAAAATAATATCCTTATTTCTGTAATATCCTTAATTCTGGGTACAGGAGGAAGGGAAAAATGTTTAAGATATTGTAATCACGCCACTATTTCCCTTTGGGAGCGATGGGCCCTCCGGGCCCTATGTTCCCATCAATCCATAATGGTCCAGGCCCGGTGCTCCCATCAGTGTAAACTTCTTCCCCTTGGGGGAGCATGGCCCGCGAAGCACGGCACTCCCATTACTCCATACTGGTATCCATATTAGCATGTGGGAGCACAGAGCCCTCTGGGCACTGCGCTCCCATCCATGCATAATTTTGTAGAGACTGTAGTGGTATCCTTCTTTGTCTGTGGGAGTGTAGGGTCCTCCCATTCCATAGTGTGTGGCACCAAAGAAACACCTCATATTGCAATATTATCCTATAGAAAAGGCAGCAAAATGTGAAACCTTTATAACCGAACACCAAACTAATATATTTTCAAGAAACCAGCAAAAGGCACATCAGTGAGGCAAGCCCTTTCCACCCTGAAAACTTCACTGAAAAATTGCAAACCGTTTCTTCACAGCAGAGTGACAAAGAAACGACTGGGTACACCTCACATTAGAATGTTATCCTATGGGAAATTAAGCAAAATTTAAACCCACAGAACTTCAGAGCAAAGTAATTTTTTTCACCAAACCAGCAAAATGCACATTTGTGGGCAAAGCCCTTTATACCCTGAAAATGTCAGGCCAAAATCCCAAATTGTTAGTTAACTGTGAAGCGACAAATGAAATGCGGTCTAAAAATCCTCTTTTCACAAATTGTGAAGAAGGATGCTTTTTCATGCTTCCTTTATCACAATTTGTGGCAAAGAATGAATCCTTTTCCACAAGTCACAAAAAAGGATCCTTTTTCACAAAATGCTTTTTTGTGATTTGCGACAAGGCATTTCACCACTTTAAAAAAAAAAACATATTTCCAGGCACAGAATCAAAAACCTGACCCCGGAATCAAGGTCTATGAGCCCCAATTAGGTAGACAACTGTTGCCACATTCCAAAGCCAGGTATTTTTTGAATTTTTTAAGTTTTTTGCCACTGCCAGCTGAAAACAAGATGGCGGCAGCACAGCAAAGGATTCCACATTTATGATAAAGAATCCTTTATCAAGTGGGATATCTATATGGTCCCATAGGAAATAATGGGAAACTTTGAAATGTAATAACTTTTGAATGGATTAGTATTTCTTCACCAAACATTCAAAAGGCACCACTGTGACCCAAGACCTACTGTATATACCCAAAAATTCAGACACAAATTCCACACCATTTTTGTGCAGCAGTGTGACAAAGAATTTGAACAAAAATGATAAATTTCACAGTTTTGTCTTCCCCCATATCTCCGCATCCATGAATCTGATCAGAACAAAACATTCCACATCAAGAGATCTATGGTTCCTGACAGCACATGCAAAATTTCATGTGAATCACTTGAACGGTTATGAAATATTATTAAAGTTCAAAATTTCAAGTTTAACATAGACGTGACTGCTCAACTCCAACTATACTGGTGCAGTCACCCCAGTATAATATATACATGTGGCGAGATAATGCTATATTTTATTATTTTGGGTAATATTTTATATAACTTCATGTACAATGTATAATGCATTTGAGATGCCCTTGGTAGCCAGTGTAAGTGCAAAGCATCATGGGTACAGAAACAAAAAGCCATAACCCCAAGACTAAGGCTGGAATTCCTGTTACTGGGCAGAAAAGCTGTTTGTTGCTAGCCAGGAAACTGGAATTAATTAAATTACCTAAAAGGAGATGAAAGAATGATTAAGCCTAGTTGGGAGGCAAGGTAGGCCCATCTGTTTGTGAAAGGAAAGGCCCTTATGAAGAGTCAGGATGTCTGGGCATCCTTTGTGTTGAAATGTCTACAGTGACTTAAGCTCATTACAACTGAATAGGGCTACCATTTATGTACTGTAAATAGCTATATTTAGGGTTGAGTGACAATGGCCATCTTCCAGCAGAGAGGCCTAGAATGTTCTCCAGAGAATCTAGTTTGAGCTGGCTACCTCATGTATTTTTTTTCTGTGTTCAGAAACTGCATATCTGTGTTACTGTAATAACATACTGAACTCTGATTGGCTGGGTAGCCATAGAAACTGAAATGCCAGCCAGTCACAGGGCTAGCCACATTGACCGGACCTGCCCTCTTGTACTCCTTTAAAACCAGAACGAAGAGGGTTATCTGGGCCTTTTTGCTGTCTTCTGTTTTTTTCTTCCTTGAAGCAGTTGGGACACTGCTGTCTTGAGCAAAGATCATTTTCTCCTGGATTAGTGACAGCCAAGACATCATTTACCACACTTTTTAAGGACACTTCTGCACTTCAAAATTCCAACTAAGGACTCAAGGTAGATTTTTAACCTCAGAGTTTAAAGTGTAGTTTTTTTTTTAAAGTATTCTTTCTTTTTATTTTCAATATCTTGAAACCAAATCTCCAAACTATTTTGTATTTTTGTTATTTACTGTTTTCTTATTCATTTAATTAGTAAAGCCTTTGGCTTATTTAGAAATAATTCTGCCTATGTCATTTGTGTGTGTGGCTGCCTGGGTAAAAGTTGTTCAAATGATACCATGCCTGTGTGACTGTTTTAAGGCTAAACGCTACCAGAGTAAAGTACCATTGGGGACTTCATGATGAAAGGAGGGGAGGAAATATGATGGGCCTCAGGGGGAGCCTGTGGTAGGATTTGAACCGAGCACTGCATTTCTGGTGAAAGACACACAATCGTGTGTAAAGCCCCCCTGAAGCTTATACACACCTGTGGCTTTCTGGTTTGTGGTGCAGTGGCTGAAAAGGTTCTACCCCCCAGCAACACAGACTCAAGACTGTATTTGTCTCCCCTCACATGGAGAAAGGGTATCTCTGACCCCATTCTCCCCCCCCCCGTCATTAGAAGGATTCACTGTGATGCAGAGAAAGGGAAATATCGCCCCAGGGCAGTGTACTTGTGATAGATTTGGTCACAGCAGTGGGACTGGTGAACTGTTTGAACAACCACACACAAAGAGGGCAAAAAATTGGAAAAAGGGCAAATTGGTTACAAGATATAGTTCCCACCCTGTTTTGTTTTTTTGCTACAGGTAAAAGACAGACTAGTGGTACAGTAGTGTAAAGAAGAAAGATGATTTCCAAGTACAGTGACTACACTGTAGAAGAGCTGAAGCAGCTGTGCCAGGAAAGAGGGGTCCATTACGAGGAGCAAAGCAAAAAGAACTTCATGGAGGCTCTTGTGGCAGCCGATGAGCAAGCAACTGCCCAAAACCTCGAGTCACAGCTGGTGGCTGAAGGGGACCAGACCTTGGCCATGGGGGTGCCAAGGAACATTGCAGTGTCCAGTCCCAGGGAGGAAGACACCAAGACCAGAGGGAACCCAGAGCCATAGTGCCAGAGGAAGGCCACCACAGAGCTGGGGCTAGAAGAAATCAGGCTGCAGCTGGAGCTGAGGAAACTACAGCTGGAATCTGAACAGAGAAAGTTTGAAGCACAGCTTCAGAGAGACAGCAAGAGGCCGAGGAGAAAGGACACCAGTGAAAAAGAGAGCAGAGGAGTTTTGAACTGGAGATGCAGGAAAAAGAAAACCAGAGAGTGGCTGAAAGAGAGGAAAAAATGTGCCAGAGGGAATTCAAACTGGAGAAGTTGAGACTCCCAATGACCAGCGCCAGAGAAGGTAAGTGGCAGGGGTGGACCTGAGACTCCAGAGCTGAGGTATAAATTAAGTTCCAAATTAATAGCAGAATTGAAAGAGGGGGAGGATATGGATGCATTTTTGAATTCATTTGAAAAGATCTGTATCCAGGCCAAAATACGCAAGGAGTCCTGGAGCTTTCAGCTATCTCTGCTACTTACTGGTAAAGGGCATGAGGCGTTAGGCCAACTGGACAATGATGATAGCCAAGACTATGAAAAACTGAAAGCTGCTGTAACTCCTCTGCAAATGGGGGTTCCCAAAAAGTCTTCCTTGAGCTTGCCTAAATGCTCACTGCCAGGTTGGTGTTCTGCGTTTTAGCAGTTAAACGTTATTGCCAGAGAGTGCCTGCAAAGCCTCTGTGTACTGTCTCTTTAAGGGCTGCCTATATTGCAGTAATAATTGATCTGGGAAGGAGGCTGAGTGTTTCCATGTTCGAGTCCCACCTGGGCTGCCAGATAATCGCTCTGTTACTGCCGTCGCTAATTGTGCAGAGGGAGCTCTGTTAAAAGATGTACTTGTTGGCTGATTATCTTTTTAGAGCAGTAAAGATATTGTAGTTTTTCTAACCTGCCTTCTTTGCAGCATGGACTGTTCTGTTCATCACCACCATTTTGGTCCTGGACTGCTGCAATGGGCCAATCAGTGCTTTTGGGATTCTAACATGGAGCCTGCCTACAGGGGCTTGGTGGGGGCAAAACTTGTAGGAATTGTAGTTTTGGGCTTTTGGTGCCTTATTGAGCCTGGAGGGGGAGCCCTTGTTGTAACTGACAGATAGATCAGCTGACCAAACCTTTTGGATCCTGTGGAAAGTCCCAGGCTTGCTGCAGTTTGGGTCAGATCTAAGTTGAGAAGTGAAGAAGCAACAGCTTGAGACAGTCGAGCAGCCGTGCTGCATAGTTTTGCACAGGAGAACTGTGGAAAGGCTTGAGTTTGGCCTGCGTGTTTGTCTGCTGCCCCTGAGAGGGACAAGAGAATTATTTCGGACTGAATCCGAGTTTGTGAGAACGAAGTAAGCCACTGAATTGTTACCAGGCTCACACCTGAAGAAGACCGAAGATTTGCTGCATGTGATCGGCCTGTCAGGACTTCCAGCCACCTCTGAATTCCCAGTTTGTACAGAGACTTTGTAATTGCGACCAGATAGTAATCTGCCTGGTACAGTAGAATTTCCTTACATGTAAATGTGCTGTGTCCTGATAGTGGGTCTTGATTCGGTTCCCCACTGTGTGAATTGTGTTCTGCTTGCTCGAGGTGGCATCCAGCTCCGACAGACTAAATCTGTTTGCATCTCCTTTGGCCTGGGCCTTGCCACACTGGCCCAGCCAGACTACCCGCTGCACAGAGAAAACCATTAACGAGAGATCTGCCTGGGGATAAGCCCCCTGCTCAACGCTTGAACAGGAATAACGCCTCTGTGATTTGTGTGGGCCCCTGCTTCTCCTGGCACTCCAGCTCAACAATCTGCAGTCTCCATTTCATTCTGTCTGTGTCCTGTACTGGGTATCGTGAGTAATCATCAGGGTAGCTCCCTGCAACAACAGCTAAATCTAAAAGTGTTGTCATCTGATTGCCTTGTCGTCTTTCGTTCATAAACTGAGCCCTCCGGCTCCAGATTACAAATAGTGTGTGTTGTGCATGTTGCTTTTTTTCCGTCACAGGGCCCCAACCAGCTGCAACGCCGGCCTACCCCGGGCAACATTCCTGGCTAGCCCACCTCTTCCCCACCTGGGTACCCAGAGTGTGTGACTTTGTAGGGACTCTGAAGTGCATGCATAACTGTCTAATTGATCTAGTCTTTAAGCAAATCAACCTGATTACGCCCCTCCCTTGTTCAAGTCCCCTAAATGAATAAGATCTGACTCTTTTTGCATTTAACCTGACTGTAGTTCCAGTTGGTGCAAAAAGTATTGTATTGTTGCTGTTTGCTGTGCTTAACCTTGTTTTACAGGGGGTCTCCAGGGTTGAGTTAGAGGAACCAGCCCTGGTGGTAAGTGCAAACAGTGTGGGTAATTGCACGATGAACAACAGTCATTGTGAAAGTGATTATTGTGTATTGTTCAGGCCACTAGAAGGGAAAAAGGGGGGTTACAGTGTCCCGGAGGGCTGTGCCCAGGTTAGCTTGACCACTAACAACCCTGACCTCCGGGTGGGGGCACTCGTTTCATTACCCAGGCCCCTTAACCTGCAACTAGCCAAGCAGGCAGAGGTAGTAGCCCTTGGGGTAGCACCACATCGGGGTTACATCTTGGAGGCACCACTGGGATTAGCGTCCTCTAGTGGCCAGAGGAGGGAATTACCCCATTATGTTCAGAACTGGTGAAAAAATGAAAGAGCTTGCTATGCCTAAGCTCAAAATCGCACCCCCATAAGCTGTTAGTACACTGAATGATGGGGTGGAGTGAGGCTGAGGGGATGGATCCCCGACAGGCCCTCCTGTTAATGGATGTTCCATTAGGGACCACTAATGCTGTTATTGTAAAAGCTGTGAAGCATGTTAAGTGTTTGGGGAAAGTTGAAGTGAAGGGGAATGATTCAGACCTGTTTGACCAGACCATGGTAGTTTTACTCTCTTGCAGCTTCCCCATAGATCCAGAGAAGGTACCCCCTGTTATTCTGTCTGAAGGGGCCCAGAAGGGGTGGAGGGTCATCCACTTACACAGTGATCCGACTACCCCGGGTTGGTCTCCCAGTATAGAGGGGTTCAAGGACAAGCTGCTTAAGTTGTTAGCTTCTGAGGGGCAAACCACCCAAGAGTTACATAGAAACATGAAAGTTGATGGCAGATAAGGATCACAAGTCCCATCCAGTCTGCCCATTTCTTTTTCTACCTTATAAATGTGCCATCGGCCTTTGCTCTGTCAATGGCCTATCTAGTCATACTCATCTGTATTGCTTCCTTATGCCTATCCAATGCCTTTTTGAAGCCCTGCACTGTATTCATATCCACCACTTCCTGAGGTAGGCCGTTCCATGCATCCACCACCCTTTCTGTCAAAAAGAACTTCCTAATATTACCCCTTAATCAGCCTCCCTCTAATCTTATGCTGTGTCCTCTTGTCCTGCTATTTTTCTTATATTGAAACATGTTAGACACTTTCATCTTGTTATTGCTCTTAAGGTGTTTGAATGTTTCAATCATATCACCTCTCTCCCTCCTTTGCTCTAGGGTATACATATTGAGCTCCGTTAATCTGTCCTCATATGTTTTCTGATGCAGTCCCTGCACCATTTTGGTTGCAGTTCTCTGGACTGCTTCAATTTTGTTAATGTCCTTGTGAAGGTGTGGTCTCCAGTACTGCATGCAGTACTCCAGATGGGGCCTAACTAGTGTCTTGTAAAGAGGGATTATTATCTCCCTCTTCTGACTTGTGATACCCCTACTAATACACCCCAACATCCCTGTAGCCTTACCTACTGCCTTAGAGGTCTGCTTGGATGATGTCAGGTCATCGGTGATGATGATGCCCAAGTCTCTTTCTTTCCTTGTAACTGCCAACTCCCTCCAGCCCATAGGTGGCTTCGGTTTCCTCTTCTATGTGCGCGATGCACTTCTTTGCATTAAACCCCAGTTAACACTCTTCCAACCATTTTGCTAGTTTATCCAGATCTTCCTCATCCTGCCCACCCCACTCCTGAATCATCTACTCTGTTGCAGATCTTGGTGTCATCCGCAAACAGACAAACTCCACCTCCAGTCCATCTGCAATGTCACTGATGAAGATATTGAAGAGGATTAGCTGCAAAACTGATCCCCTGAGGTACCCCACTCAGGCACTTGCATCTCTTCTGACTGTATACCATTTACCACCATTCTCTATTTTCTGCTTACGTCCAACGAGTTTGTCACCCAGTTGAACAACTCTGACCCAACCCTGAGCCTACCCAGCTTATTAATCAATCTTCTTGTGTGGAACAGTATCAAAAGCTTTGCTGAAGTCAAGGTAAGCAACATCAACTGCCCCCCTGGTCCACCACACTCTGACCACCCAGTCAAAGAAATCTATGAGAATAGTTTGACAGGACCTTCCTTTGTAAACCCATGCTGTCTCTGGATCCTGTGCTCCTATGGATTCTAGGTGTTGCATGATAATTTCCTTAAGGAGTGCCTCCATAATCTTGCCCACTTCTACGGTAAGAGTGACTGGTCTGTAGTTCCCTTCCTCCTCCCTGCTACCATTCTTAAGGAGCGGGATCATGCAGAGCCCTTCTCCAGTCCTCTGGGACCTCCAGCTCAGAGACTCACTAAACAATTTGCCAATGGCTCTGCTAGTTCCACCCTTAACTCCTTTAGTACCCTGGGATGTATGCCATCAGGTCCCATTGCCTGTCCACCCTGAGCTTATCGAGCTCTTGTAGGACCCTTTCTTTTGTGACGGGACTAGTGCACACCTCCCTCCCCTCCTGTGTCCATGGTGCTGAGCTGCGGGCCCTGCCTTACCTTCTCTTCAGTAAATACTCAGCAGAAGTATCTATTTAGAATAGATGCTTTTATGTGGTCCTCATCCTCACACATGCCGTTATCTCCGTTGATCTTAGCAATACCCACTCTGGACTTTCTCCTTTCACTAATGTATCTATAGAAAGTCTTGTCACCTTCTTTTACTGTTTGTGCTAGTGTTTCCTCAGTTTTGGCCTTTGCCTGCCTTACTGCCTTCCCTGCTTCCCTTAGGGAGGTTTAGTATGCCTCCCTATCTTCATCCCGCTGCGTTCCCTTATATTTCCTGAAGCCCAGCCTTTTGGCTTTTGACCTTTTCTGCTACTGTTTTGAGAACCAAAGTGGTTTCCTTCTTCTTTGCACTTCCTTTCTCTCTAACACAATGGGATGTTGCTTCAAGTAATTGCATCCTTAATGATTGCCCACTTGCCTGCTGTTCTCACCTGTATTTCTTTTGCCAGGGCTAGCTTAACTCTGTTGGCCATCTTATCAAATTCAAGCTCCTCTGAAGCCCATATTTTTGCCTGGAAAGGGATGATTTAGTTCTACTGGCCAAATTGAACCATACCATGTGATGGTCACTGGCCCCCAGGTGACCTTCTTCCTGGAGATCTGTGATCCTTTCCCTGTTAGTCAGTACTAGATCTAGGAGAGCCCTGTCTCTTGTGGGTTGTTGTACCAGTTGTTTGAGGCCCTTCCCCTGCAGGGAATCCACCATGTGTCTAGTTCTGGCAGATGTCCCTGCTGGTATTGACCAGTCTGTATCTGGCATGTTGAAGTCTCCCATTATCAGAACCTCCCCTTACACTGTCATGTTTTGCATATCTTCTAACAGTAATGTGTCTATGTCCTCCCCCTGGTCTAGGGGCCTGTAGACAACCCTAGTTCATATGGCTGTCCCATTTCCTGTTTCCAGGGTGACCCACACTTCTTCTGGCTCCTTATGTGTATTCTGAATTTCTGTAGCTTTGATATTTTCATTGACATACAGGGCCTCCACCCCCCTTTTGCACCTCGGTCTCTTCTGAACAGTACACAGGGTACTGAAGTCTCCAAGTGTGGTTACTGGTAAACCACGCCTTGCTAATTGCTACTATGTCCAGTTTAGCCTCTGTCATTATTGCGCACACAGGTCTGGGATCTTTTCTCAGATCAAGTAGCATTTGTGTACATGATTTTCCATTAGCCAATTTGGTGTGTGTTAGTTGTTGGGTGAGAGTCTGGCATTTCCCCTGTGCGTCATATGGGGAGCCGGACCTTTTTCCTTACCTGGTGATGCAAATGAACTGCAAACAAGCTGAGCTCCTGTTTGACCACTAGCTGAGGGGGAAGGGTGTTCTTCCCATTCGACGTATGGGGTGCTGCACCCCTCTCTCCATTTGCTAGTTTAAATATTCTGCAAAGATGTCAAACTTCTGCCCCAATGCACAGACTCCCTCCTTAGTCAGATGCAGTCCATCATATTTAAAGAACTTTCGCTCCCAAAACTTTTGCCGGTTCCCTACAAATTTGTGCCATTTTTCCTGGCACCAGCCCTTGAGTCACATGTTTAGCTCCCCTATCTCCCCTTCACTGACCTTCCATCCATCTGCCCCCTGTCCCAGACTGACAGGATCTCAGAGAAGGAGGTGTTGGACTAAATAGATGATAGTTTGTCACCCAGCCTGGTCAGGTGTTCCTTGGTCTCCACAACTGACCGACTGGCGAGATCATTAGTCCCTGAGTGTACCAGGATGTTAATGTTTTCTCCTGCTTCCTGAACAATTTTAGCAATGCAGTCAGTGTCTCTTCACACTGATGTACTTGGGAGACATCTGACCATTACCCCTGGCTGGAGATGGATATTAACTCCCCGAATCATGGAATCTCCTATGATCAGAAGTTTTTTGGATTTCCTTTTTGCTTTTTTTCCTTTGGTCCCTGTTTTGGGCGCATTTTGTTGTGCTAGCTCCAGTGCTGCAGTGTCCTGCTCTGCAGTGTCCTCTGCCCCTTTATTTGATTTTGGAGATAGAGACAGATACCTGTTTGTAGTTTTGATATGGTTTGTGGAGGTAATATGTTGGAGAGCACTGAGTGATGGGGCACCCGATTTGCCCCTTCTAACCATCTGCCAACCTCCCAGACCAACTACCCTCTGCGGTTGAGGTGCTCCTGTTGAATGTTGGGTAAATGGTGGGTAGTTCTTATAATACATTTCCTCTTGAATATGCAATTTGAGGTGCATAGTCTCTCCCCATGCTGCCTGGAGCTGAGCCCTTAGATCTCCAATGGCCCAGCATATAGGACAGTGTCCTAAATCCTGTAAAACTGCCCTTCTGAAAAGTGTTCCACAGTACCTGCAGTTAATGATATCCATTCCAGATAAGATGCTGGGTTTATAATCTGGTCAGAGTAATTAGAAGGTAGAAAATGAAAGCAAAAGTTTGATTTTGTGTTTTGTTTGTTTGTCTTTATATAACTTGTTATAACAAGTACAATAACTAGTGCCCCTGTAAATGAGGTCACCATGTGGATAGTCCTCTGATCTGCCCATTCCTGCTTTGCTACAGGAAATGTCACGACTGTGCTACCCTATAAAAGGAGTATAGTGTGGGGTGGTTGGGATGGGGTTGGTGGCTGGGCTCTTCCCCTGCCGAAAAAGAAGAACCACGGACGAAAGAAACAAGGAGGTAAGAGCAGAAACAATCAGCCAACAGCAAATGCAGTAGCCCTGAAAGCTTATCCTAATGATAGATAAAACCTGTAAAGCACCACCTGTAATAATTTCACAGAAGATATACCCTGTAAGAAACACTTTGGTACAGAGAAAAATGAAGCAGTAACAGAAGATATACCTTGCAAAAGACAATTTGAATCAGAAGATTACAGCAGTAATCTGTTAGCACACACACCTGTAGGCACACCCTGTAATAATGCAGCAGAAGGTATACCTAGCAACAACAATTTGAATCAGATAAAAATAAAGCAACAAAATGTTAGCGTCAAACAGTAACAATCCCTGTGTGAGTACAAAATAAAAATAACACACAGTAAATCTGCCTAGCCAAAATAAGCCTTAATCCATACCCTTGCTCTGGTAAGGTTCTTTGCTTTGTCCTTTCAAGCAACCTAAAAGGAAAGAGTTCAGGGGAAGCTAGTTGCCTTGGCCAGCAAACGTAGACTCTTCTGAAGAACCCACAATTTTACAGTCCCCGATAGCGTCTCCTGCCTCTCATAAGGGTTCCCCCGTGGTCACCTCCCCCATAGTAATCCCACCTCTGCACCTGGACTCTTACCGCAGACTCAGACTTTTCTCGGGCACAGTCCCATTGCCTGTAGGGAAGGATGACCTGGAAACATGGATGGACTATGCTACCCCCCTGGTCCAGGAGTGCCAGTGCTCTGAGGGGAGAAAAGAAAGAGACTCATGGAAAGTTTGAGGGGCCCTGCACTGGAGGCCATTCACTTCCTACGAGCCACTAGCCCAGAGGTTACTGCGGCTGAGTACCTCTCTGCATTGGAGGGAGTTTTTTGGAAGTATTGAGTCAGGTGATGATTTACTGTGGAAATTTAAATCCACCAAGCAGTGGAAGATGAGAAGTTGTCTATGTTTGTTACCAGAATGGAGAGGGTTTTGCAGAGGGCCCACAGAAAAGGAGGGGTGCCTGCTAAGTAACTGAATCAGGTCAGATTGGACCATATTCTCAAGTTAGCCAGGTACTCAAGTGTGATGATGCTAAAACTTAAATTGCAAGACAGGAAGGCTGATCCTCCCGAGTATTGTCACCTCATGAAAGAGATTTGTGAGACAGAGAATGATGAGGAGAACTGGAAGCCCTTTGCTGGGGTTGTCCGCACCTGCCAGACCCCTGAGAGAAGTGACGAAAATGAGTCCCAGCAGCTGAGAGAGTTGATTAAAGCATTGACAGAGTTGAGGGTCAGCCCACAAGCAGCTGAGGTGGACAGAGATCTTGACCTCTTTCAGGCACTCCTTGAGTTAAAAAGTGAGGCCCCACCTAGTGGGGTTGGGGTGCATGTTGTCTCTTCAGAAACCCGGACTGAGGGTAACCTACTAGAGGAAGTACAAGTAATGATAGCCATGGTGGGGGATTTAATACGAGCCACACAAACCCCCAAACTTGGTGGAGGTCCAGAAGATCAGGAGCGCAAGTTGCAAGTCCAAGAAGGGCCTCAAGGTGCCCTTGATGTACCCAAGCAGGGAGAAGCCCCCCCACCACTCAGAGACTCTAGAGAACCCAGTTTTTGCTACCACTGCGGGGAGGATGGGCACACCTATTTCTTTTGTCACTCACTGGAGAATCTGAGAGAGGTTACTACTAGACTATTAGCCTTGATTAGACGGAACAATAACCAGCCACCAGGTGTAGCTGCTCGAATAAGTTACTCTTCAAGGGCCGCTGCCAAGTTGACATCCAAGCCTGCAGCACCTGAATGGTCCGAGGTGGTGGGCCCTTCAATGGAAACTACAGTAAAGGTGAATGGTGTGTCCACCCGAGTCATGCTTGACAGTGGGTCTCAAGTGACTATAGTGTTCCAAGACTGCTATCGAAAGCACCTACCTGATGTGCCTCTACAACCCTTGGAAGGCTTGCACGTGTGGGGTTGAGCAAGAAGTCTTATCTGTACTCAGGGTATATTCATATCTAGCTGTCTTTCCCTACCTCCGTGGCTGGAGTAGATGAACAAGTCGAGACACTGGCCTTAGTGTGTCCCCCTACTGGACTGTATGATGGGGTTCCCCTGTTAATTGGGACAAACGCCCATATGTTTGGGAGACTGGTGCAACTCTGTCACGAGAAACAAGGGCGACAGACTGGGAGGGCCCTGATAATTCCAGCTCTGACCAAGAGGGCCTATGATTTGCAACAGAAACCCAAGGAAGCAGACCAAGATAAACCAGTGGGGATTGTGTGGAAGAAGGACCCTGACTCAATGGTGCTGGCCCCTAATGCCCAGTGTACTATTCAGAGGGAGGTCCACCTCCAGAAAGATGTGAAGAACAAAATACTGATGTTGGATGTGCTAGGCGATGGAAAATTGCCGGAAGGATTATTGGTCAAACCCAGCATCTTGCCTGCTCATGCCCACACCTATGAGTGATGGTTCAGATTTAAAATGTGTCAGATCGGGAGATCCAGATGAACAGAGGGTGCACCTTAGCTACAGTACACTGTGCAGACACTGCAGTATTGCCCAGCAATAAGCATTCTGGTGAGAAGAGGAGAGTGACCCCGGGCTTGTTGGATTTTAGTGACTCCCCGTTGCCAGCTGAATGGTAGACTAGAATTAGCAAGAAACTCGCCCAGAGAGACCAAGTGTTTTCGTTAAAAGAATGGGACGTGGGGTGTGTCCAGGGTGCAGAGCATCACATACACATGCATGATGAACGGACATTTCGAGAGAGATCCCAATGCCTCGCCCCAGTGGACATAGATGATGTGAGGAGACACCTGCAGGAAATGCTCACTGCTGGCATGATACAAAATCAAGGAGCCCATATGCCTCTCCCATTGTGGTTGTGCGCAAGAAGAATGGGTCTGTGAGGATGTGTGTTGGTTATCGAACCCTGAACCGGTGGACCATCCCAGACCAATACACCATGCCCCGTATACATAATGCGCTGGACTGCTTGAATGGGAGCAAATGGTTCTCGGTGTTGAATCTTCACAGTGGATACTACCAGATTTCAATGGCCCCGGAGGACCATGAGAAAACCGCCTTCATTTGTCCTTTGGGGTTCTATGAATTTCTGAGGATGCCACAGGGGATATCAGGTGCCCCGGCCACCTTTCAGTGACTGATGCAATGTGCGGTGGGAGATATGAATTTGCTGGAATGCCTGGTGTACCTGGACGATGTCATTGTGTTTGGGAGTACATTAGAGGAGCATGAGACCAGACTGTTTAAAGTCCTAGACCGACTGGAAGACTTCGGCCTCAAGTCATCCATTGATAAGTGCCAGTTTTTCCAAACCTCCGTGAAGTATGTGGGGCACATAGTATCTACAAACAGGATAGAGACTGATCCCAGTAAGGTTGAATCACTGACTACTTGGCCCCAGCCCCATAATTTGAAAGAACTACAATGCTTCCTGGGGATCTGTGGCTACTAACGCAGGTTAATAAAAGACTATTCAAAGGTGATTCACCCTCTCCTGAACCTTACCCAAGGTTACCCTCCTACCAATTGTAAATACAAAAAAGGGGCCGTCAAAAAATCAAAGAAAGCATACTTACGCCCAGATGAACTCTTCGGGCCCTGCTGGATGCCCGACTGTGAAGCAGCCTTCCACGAAGTCATATATCAGCTCACCCATGCCCCCTTTCTCACCTATACTGACCCCACCAAACACTATGTGCTGCATACGGATGCTAGTCTGCAGGGTCTAGCAGCTGTGCTGTATCAAGACCGTGAGGATGGTTTCAGACCAGTGGCTTTCGCTAGTAGGAGCTTGACCCCATCAGAACGAAACTACCCTGTGCATAAGTTGGAGTTCCTTGCACTAAATGGGCCATCCCATCTTAGACCAGTTTCATGAATACCTCTATGGGGCAAAGATATTGGTGAAGACCGACAATAACCCATTAACCTATGTACAGACTTCAGCTAAGTTAGACTCCACTGGGCACCGGTGGCTTTCCGACTTATCAACCTATGATTATGCTGTTGACTACAGGCCAGGATTGAACCATATTGATGCTGACTCCTTGTCACGAAGGCCAGTTTCCAAGAGTGATTGGGTCAGGTTGTCTGAACCTGACATTCGAGCCTTGTGCCAAAAGTTTGACCGAGATGAACAGATGTCTGCGGACACAGTGGACAGTTTAGTAGATTGCTTGGGCCCTCCTGATACCTGCATACCGGCTGCTTATTGCCACTTCTCTGCTCTAGATATTACTGCACTACCTCAATTTGACAATGATAGCATTCAGTGGGCTCAATCCCAAGATCCTATGATTCAGCCAGCGCTTGATGTCCTGCGTGCGGGGAAAGATGTGTCCAAATTGCGTTCCCCTGACTTGTGAACTGCTCTATTGTTTAAAGAAGGCCCCAGGTTGAAGTTGCTCAATCAGTTGTTGTATAGAGAGACAGTAGATTGTAGTGGCCAAGTAGACAAGCAACAATTAGTCCTGCCCATGGCCTTTAAAGATTTGGTACTAAGGTCCCTCCACAATCACATGGGGCACCTCAGTATTGACAAAACCCTTGGCCTGGTACAATCTAGCTTCTACTGGTCCAAAATGGGGGCCGATGTTGAGCACCATGTAAAGTCAGCCTGGCTCAGTTGGTAGCACATCTGCCTCTGGACCAGAAGGTCGTGGGTTCTCATCCCACACTGGGATTGGGCTTGCATCTAAAAATCGCTGGCATTTGAGTGCAGTATTGGGGGGTGCTGTACTGCTGGGGTGTGCCATCCTTCAGATGAGACATTAAACCGAGGTCTCTTCTACCCATTCTGGTGTTGTCCTGGTGGGTGTCCAGGTGGAAGTAAAAGAACCCAGGGCACTCTTCGCAAAGAGTAGGGGACATTCCCGGTGTCCTGGCCAACATTCCACTTCCCATAAACCGGTTCATGAATTATCCAGGCTGTGTGGGTGATGATGTGTGATATGGGCACCACTACACATTCAGTCACTTCACTACCAGTCTAGCATTGCTTGAAAAGTGTTTTGGGATACACTGTATATGAAAAGCGCTATATAAATGCTGATTCTTCTTCTTCTTCTTCTTCTAAAGACTTGTAGTCACTGCCTGCAAAGAAAAGCTCTGCCTCAGAGGACTGCCCCCTTGTTAATATTACTTTCAGCACCCCGATGGAACTAGTCTGCATAGACTTCTTGTGTTTAGAACCTGATCAGTGAAATATTGGCAATATGTTAGTGGTTACGGATCATTTCACATGGTATGCACAAGCTTTCCCCACCAAAGATCAAAAGTCTTCTACCGTGGCCATGGTGCTAGTGGAAAATTTCTTCATCCACTATGGTGTCCCCCAGCGGATCCACTCTGACCAGGGCAGAGACTTTGAGAGTCGACTAATCAAAGAAATGCTGTCTCTATGGGGGGGTTCGAAAGTCAAGAACCACCCCCTATGACCTGCATGGAGACCCTCAACCAGAACATTTTAACCACACCCTTCTAAACATGCTGGGCACCCTCCATCCAAAAGACAAGCATAAGTGGAGCCAGCAGATTAGCACCTTGCATGCATACAATTGCACAAAAAATGATGCTACTGGGTTCTCCCCCTACTGCCTTATGTTCGGGAGAGAGGCCCGACTGCCAGTTGATGTCTGTTATGGGGTCTCTCCAGATGGGGTCTGAGCCAAAAACTACTTGCGATATGTACAGAAACTGAAAGCTCAATTGAACCATGCCTATCAACTGGCCCAGACAATGACCGTCAAGAGAAATCTAACCAACAAAGAGAGGCATGATAAAAAAGTAAAGGCTCAAGAGCTTCGACCTGGAGACCGTGTGTTGTTAAGCAATTTGGGACTGCATGGCAAACACAAAATTGCTGATCAGTGGCACTATCTTCCCCATGTAATAGTTGGAAAATTGGATGATTTACCTGTGTACAAGGTGCGCCCAGAGAATAACTCCAAAGCTGTCAAGACCATGCCCCGTAACCACTTGCTACCTATTGGCCAAGTTATAATTGAGGCGGAACCATCAGAAATGGATTCTCCTGGGCCGTTGACTCATGCTGCTGCAAGAAAGAGACAGAGAGTCAACCTACCTCAGTGGTCACAAATTTAAGGTTTCCCCTGCAGCAGGTCCAGAATGATAATGACTGCCAGTCTACCTCTGATGACAGTGAGTGTGATAATGCCTATTACCCCTCCTATGAACTGAGTCAGTTGTTTTGAGGAAATCCTATGCTGAATCGTGGGGATGAAGTTGGGCCTTCTGGACTGCCTAACCCCCCAGCTTTGTCCTTGGAGCCAATGCTCCCTGAAAGTGAAATGCAAAGTATTATGTCTCAGGCTGCCGACTCCCTGTGTTTTGTGGAACTGTGTGAATTGCCCAAGGAAGGGGCTGATGGTCTAAATCTCTCTGGTGACACACCAGAACTTGAAGAACATTATGAGAGTGCTGACAGCCCCCTTTCAGTGCCCCAAAGCCAATTTATGTGGGTCCAGTGTTGTGGAACCAGAGCCTACAGAACAAGAAGCTGACCGTGCTTCAGAATTGGACATTCCCCTCCATGCAGAGGCACCCCTCCCAAGTGATGGAAGCTCCAAGACTATTGCTGAAAGTACAGATACTGTGGTTGTTGCCCCTAGAAAGACTGGCCGAGCTGTCAAGCCAGTAGTGCGCTTCAGTTATGATTCTCCCGGGAGGCCAGCGGATTTGCCTGTCAATGTAGTCCACAAAGGTGTTTATGTTTCTCAGAGCTCACTACCCAAACTGAGTTTAAGTGCCAATTACAGATTGATTGTTCTCCTTTCTCAGTATGGTGCCCATGCCCCATCCAGCCCCAAGCTAGCTGATAGGAAAGGGCCCTCTCTGACGCTGTTTAATGTACAAGAAGTTATAACATGAGACAATACTGTAAAGTTCAGGGTGTAATACTGATTCCTCTATGATTATCCTATGTATGAAGCAATGCATAAGTAACATCATTATGGATATGGTATAGTGAACTATGGTGAAATGTATAGTAACATGATAAGCTGTTAACTGGTGTATTAGATAGTATTTGCATAGCATACCAATGTTATATATGTCTCGTATGTATTGTATTCCTAATGGTGTGATGGTACAGACTTGAAGCGGACACCAGGTTTTCTTCAGGCAGGGAAGGGTGTAACACCCCTGCAAATGGGGGTTCCTGAAAAGTCTTCCTTGAGCTTGCCTAAATGCTCACTGCCAGGTTGGTGCTCTGCATTTTAGCAGTTAGACATTATTGCCAGAGAGTGCCTGTAAAGCCTCTGTGTACTGTCTCTTTAAGGGCTGCCTAGATTGCAGTAATAATTGATCTGGGAAGGGTGTTGAGTGTTTCCGTGCTCGAGTCCCGTCCAGGCTGCCAGATAATCGCTCCATTTCTGCCATCGCTAATTGTGCAGAGGGAGCTCAGTTAAAAGATGTACTTGTTGGCTGATTATCTTTTACAGCAATAAAGATATTATAGTTTTTCTAACCTGCCTTCTTTGCAGCATGGACTGTTCTGTTCATCACCACCATTTTGGTCCTGAACTGCTACAATGGGCCAATCAATGCTTTTGGGATTCTAATATGGAGCCTGCGTTATGGCGACTTGGTGGGGGCAAAACTTGTAGGAATTGTAGTTTTGGGCTTTTAGTGCCTAATTGAGCCTGGAGGGGGAGCTCTTGTTGTGGCTAACAGACAGAGCAGCCAACCAAACCTTTTGGATCCTGGGGAAAGTCCCAGGCTTGCTGCAGTTTGGGTCAGATCTAAGTTGAGAAGTGAAGGAGCAACAGCTCAAGACAGTTGAGCAGCCGTGCTGCGTAGTTTCGCATGGGAGAACTGTGGAAAGGCTTGAGTTTGGCCTGCATGTTTGTCTGCTGCCCCTGAGAGGGAGAAGAGAATTATTTTGGACTGAATCCAAGTTTGTGAGAACGAAGTAAGCCACTGAATTGTTACCAGGCTCACACCTGAAGAAGACCGAAGATTTGCTGCATGCGATCGGCCTGTCAGGACTTCCAGCCACCTCTGAATTCCCAGTTTGTGCAGAGACTTTGTAATTGGGACCGGATAATAATCTGCCTGGTACAGTAGTATTTCCTTACATGTAGATGTGCTGTGTGCTGATAGTGGGCCATGATTTGGTTCCCCACTGTGTGAATTGTGTTCTGCTTGCTGGAGGCGGCATCCAGCTCTGACAGACTAAATCTGTTTGCATCTCCTTTCGGCTTGGGCCTTGCCACACTGGCCCACCCAGACTACCCACTGCACAGAGAAAGCCATCGACGAGAAACCTGCCTGGGGATAAGCCCCCTGTTCATCACTTAAACAGGAACGACGCCTCAGTGATTCGTGTGGGCCCTGCTTCCCCTGGCTCTCCAGCTCAACAACCTGCAGTCTCTATTTCATCCTGTCTGTGTCCTCTACTGGGTATCGTGAGTAACCATCAGGGTAGCTCCCTGCAACAACAGCTAAATCTAAAAGTGTTCTGAGTGCTGTATCATTTCTTTTTAATATAAAATGTATTACTGAATGTCTCCTGCTGAAAAGCAAATGCTCTAGGAGTGACCTCACTCATCCCCCCAAATTTCAGCTGAGAGATGGAAGCCATGAGGAAATGCTGACAGCATGAGTTCACACACACTCAGTTTTTAGAGGCAATGTGTTACATGGAAGACTTTAATAAGGATCCTGTTTCTCTGAGTTAATTACAGACTTCTTTAAGTTAATTTTATTAAGAGAGTAATCATAAAGAACGTTTATGATGTTGGAGAGGAGCCTAGGTTGTTACACAGGGGTTCAAGGTTGTAAATGTCCCTGTGGAAGCCTGTGAGGGAGGATACAGCATGAGATCAAGCAGAGTGTCATTTTGAAGGGCGTGAATTATGCTGAAGTTGCAGAATATAATTCGTTTGTATAAGATATATATTTTCATATCTCCTGACAGGGAGGAGCTAGGTGACCTGAAAAGAGGTGGGGTAAAAGCCAGCATTTAATTTAGTCTGTTTTACTTCACAGAGACACGTTTTTTACCTAGACTGTGACCACGAAACATCTTGGGAGCACTTTTAAGCAAGTATTTAGAGCCTAAGTACTGTAGTAGGAATTGCACTGTTTAAAATCTTGTTCTTTTAATAGATTTGTAGTCTTGTGATATAACAGTTCTGTATTGTTGTGTTTTACATATTCTTATCTATTATAGTAAAATTATTTTTAGGACTTACTTGGTCTGTCTTTGACTTCTTCTTATTTGTAAGAAAAGTACATGGTTATATCAGACAATAGACATAAGCTTGAATGGTGATACCAAACTGGAAAGAGAAGCGTTTTAAATCTGAGGTCTTTATTAAAGTTTTAAAGGGTTCATCTCTGTACACCTGGTTAGGTGCCCATAGGCAAAGATATCTGGCCCCCCAAAGACAGATATATCTGAGCCTGTGCATTGGGTATGCTAACAAGAGGTTAACAGTTTGAATCCCTCCAGAACTTGAGACCATAGAAACATAGACTTTGATGGCAGATAAGGACCACTTGGCCCACCTAGTCTGCCCATTTCCCTACCTACAGGATAGGCCACAGATCCTAGTTAACCAACAGCCTATTTCTTCCTACCCCCACAAGAACTGCCTTATGTCTGTCCCATGCATTCTTGAATTCTCCCACAGTTTTAGACCCCACAACCTCCTCAGGAAGGCTGTTCCATGCATCCACTACCCTCTCTGTGAAAAAATACTTCCTCACATTGCCCCGGAACCCCCATCTTTAAATTGTGTCCCCTTGTTCTTGCATGTCTCTTTTTCTGAAAGATGCTACCCTCTTGGACTTTGTTGATTCCACTGAGGTACTTTAAAGTTTCTATCATGTCCCCCCTCTCCCTTCTTTCCTCAAGGGTATACATATTAAGCTCCTTTAGTCTCTCCTCATACGGCTTCTCTTGCAGACCAAAGGTTGATCCGCACTCACAAAACAGACAAGAGGGTTACCTTATCTGTTACACTGTTCACAAGATTGTGCTCAGAGGTTGGCACTTTGGGATTAGAGGGCCTGACCTGTTGAGTGGGTTTGTGACACATGTTGCTTTTTTTTCCATCACAGGGCTCCAACCAGCTGCGATGCCAGCCTACCCTGGGCAATGTTCCTTGCTAGCCCACCTCTTCCCCACCTGGGTACCCAGAGTGTGTGACTTTGTAGGGACTCTGAAATGCATGCATAACTGCCTAATTGATCTAGTCTTTAGGCAAATCAACCTGATTACGCCCCTCCCTTGTTCAAGTCCCCTAAATAAATCAGATCTGACTCTTTTTGGATTTAACCTGTGGTTCCAGTTTGTGCCAAAAGTATTGTACTGTTGCTGTTTGCTGTGCTTAACCTTGTTTTACAGGGGGTCTCCAGGGTCGAGTTAGAGGAACCAGCCCTTGTTGTAAGTGCAAACAGTGTGGGTAATTGCATGGTGAACAAGGGTCATTGTGAAAGTGATTATTGTGTATTGTTCAGACCACTAGAAGGGGAAAAAGGGGGGTTGCAGTGTCCCGGAGGGCTGTGCCCAAGTTAGCTTGACCACTAACAACCCTGACCTCTGGGTGGAGGCACCCATTTCATTACCCAGGGCCCTTAACCTGCAACTAGCCAAGCAGGCAGGGGTAGTAGCCCTTGGGGTAGTGCCACCTAGGGGTTACACTGCTTTCCTTAAAAAGTATGAACTGACTTCTGAAGCTTACAGGGTTAAATTCTGTAAACTCCAAAAAAGCTCTGACATGAGCTTTGAAGAACTAGCCTCAAAGCAAAGGCAGTTTTTACAGCGTTGGTGGGAGGGGGTGGAAGCAAACTGTGAGGGGAAATTGAGGGAGGCCATACTTTTAGAACAGTTCTTTTAGGTTTGCCCATCAGAGCTGAAGACCTGGCTGGAGGACCAGGATCCCAAAACAGCACAGCAAGCTGCTGAGCTCTCGGATCGCTATGCCAGGTGAGGATCTGCTCTAAAAGGAAGTGGGGAGGAGGTGCTGCAGGGCAGAAAGAGAAAAGCGTACCTTCAGGGCAGCTAAAACCCTCAATGTCTCTGCAAAAAAGAGGAAAGCCCCAAGTTACCAAGAAGGGAGGTCTTAGAAAAAAAGAATGATGAATGTTGGTTTTGTAAGCAGTCAGGGCATCTGGCTAGACAGTGTCCTAAAAAGGCGCAGAGTGGACAAAGTGTCCCTCGAAAGGAGGTGGGTGCCCTGTGTATCACTGAGAATATGCCTGTGAACATGAGGGAGCACATACACTGTTACTGTAAATGGGGTGCAGACCCATGGGTTAAGGGACACAGGGGTGTCTCTTACCCTGGTAAAAGGGGATTTGGCTAAGCCTGAACAGCTTATAACTAATCAATTTGTCACAGTGAAGGGATTCTCAGGGTAGGAAAAAACATGCCACTAGCTAGTGTTCTCCTGGATTGGGGTGAGGCAGGAAAGAGGGTACAAAAAGTAGCAGTGGCAGACAACCTTGCCCTGGATGTGATTATAGGGAATAATATACAGCAGGAGGTGGTGTGTGCAGTTAGCCGAAGTCAGACAGCTAAGGCCCCTTGTATTTCCCTGAACCCTACAGAAGCCCGTGTGGAAGAGAATAGGAGGCTGGTTCCCCAGCCTGTGTCTCCTGAAATGGAGAATAGTGAAAGGGAAATAGGACTTCCCCTAGTAGCCATGCACCAAACAGCTACAGAAGGTTACTCTGAGGAGGGAGGGGTAACAAATGGTCAGAAAGTGAGGGATGGCAGTGACTCTGAATGCCCTGACGCTAATGCTATGGACCCCAGTTTAGGAACTGAGGGGGACATGTCCCATGCTTTGGGAAAATGTGAAGATTTTGCAGCTGCTCAGAGAACTGACCCTAGTTTGGAGAGGCTGAGGGCTTGTGCAGAATCTGATGGGACACAGGGAAGAGACATGAGACATAGGGTATTTTGGGACAACAGACTGTTGTATACACAGGACGTGAGAACTGAGGGAGGCATGGTGGGCAGGCAGCTTGTCGTTCCCCAAGAGTATCGTAAGCGGTTGCTCAAGGTCAACCATGACATCCCCATGTCTGGACATCTGGGAATCATGCACCATGCAGCAATTGGCCCAAATGTTCTACTGGCCCAACTTCACCCAGCAGGTGAATGAATATTGCAGATCTTGTCATCAGTACCAACAGATAGGGAAGGCAGGTAGTAAAACAAAAGCTGCCTTACCTCCCTTGCGCATTGTAGAGGAGCTATTCCATGGGGTAGGAATGGATATTGTGGGACCCTTGAATACCCAAGCTCCTCCGGAAAAACGTATATCCTGATGATGATCGATGATGCCACCTGATACCCAGAGGAGGTCGCCCTGTCCTCCATTAAGGCACCCAAAGTGATAGACGCCTTGCTAGTGATTTTCTCCCGTGTCAGGTTTCTGCAGGAGGTTATCTCTGATCGAGGGGCTAACTTCATGTTGGACCTGATGCAATCTTTGTGGGAGAAGTGTGTGTTGGTGCAAAGATGAAGGACACCTTATCACCCGCAAGCCCATGGACTCATGGAAAGATTCAATGGTACCCTAAAATCAATGCTCCAAGCATTTGCTAAACAGCATGGGAGGGACTGGGAGAAATACCTTCCCCACCTGTTGTTCGAGTATAGAGAGGTGCCCCAAGAATCAACAGGGTTCTCCCTCTTCGAACTCTTATACTGATGTAGGGTGCGTGGGCCCCCTAGACTTGATCTGTAAAGAATGGGAAGGCAAGGACGACACCCAGGGAACTACCGTAGTGAAATATGTCCTTAGGCTGAGGGAGAAGCTGAAGGAGCTTATGGGGATGGCCTTCGTCATCTCAATAGGCCTCTTCGAATTTAAGGTGATGCCTTTTGGGATGAAAAATGCCCCAGCCACATTTCAAAGGTTGGTCAACCATGTGTTTCAGGGTACTGAAGAGTACGCAGTGGTTTATCTGGACAATATTGCCATCTTCAGTACCAGCTGGAAGGAACACCTGTCCCATCTGAGGGAAGTGTTAGGCAGGATATAGAAGACAGTACTCACTGTAAAGGACAAATAGTGCCAGGTTGCCATGGCAGAGGTGTCATACTTGGGACATGTAGTGGGGAAGGGGACAGCTACGTCCAAACCAGGCCAAGATAGAGGCCATTGAGGCATGGCCCATACCAGAGACTCAGAAGCAAGTCAAAAGCTTCCTGGGGACTGCAGGGTGTACCATGGCAGCTCTCCTGTCTAGCTTGTTAAAAAAAGGCAACCTCAGAAAGTAAAATGGGACCCAGCATGTAACAAGGCCTTCACCCAGCTAAACGCCACATTGTGCAGTTCCCCTGTGCTGGCTAACCCTTACTACACTAAACCACTTGTTGTTCAGACAGACGCCTCAGATGTGGGGATTGGTGCTATCTTCAGCCAGAGGTCCCAACAGGGTAAGGATCACCCAATTGTGTACCTAAGTAGGAAGCTACTTCCCAGAGAGCAGGCGTACTCCACTGTGGAAAAAGAACACCTTGCCCTGGTGTGGTCACTTAAGAAGCTAGAGCCGTAACTCTATGGGAGACCCTTTGAGGTACAGACAGACCACAACCCTCTGGTGTGGCTAAACCAGATGGGAAAAACAAATGGGAGATTTCTTAGGTGGAGCATTGTGCTACAGGCCTATGATATGGACATTAGACATAGGTCAGGATCTGCTAAAGCCAATGCAAATGGCATATCCCACCAGTTGGAGTAGAGCAGAATTGGTGGAAACCCTTACTAGAAAAGGGCATGTTCCCCCCAGGTTCAGTTGAGGAGGGAGTAGTGTGGTGAGATAAGGCCATATTTTATTATTTTGGGTCATGTTTTTTATAGCTTTATGTACAATATATAATGCATTTGAGATGCCCATGGTAGCCAGTGTAAGTGCAAACCATCATGGGTACAGAAAAAAAAAGCCATAAGCCGTAGACTAAGGTTGGAATTCCTGCTACTGGGCAGAAAAGCTGTTTGTTGCTAGCCAAGAAACTGGAGTTAATTAAATTATCTAAAAGGAGACGAATGATTAAGCCTAGCTGGGAGGTAAGATAGGCCCATTTGTTTGTGAAAGGACAGGACCTCATGAAGAGTTGAGATGTCTGGGCATCTTTTGTGTTGAGAGGTCTGCAGTGACTTAAGCTCATTACAACTCAATAGGACTACCATTTATGTAAATGGCTGTATTTAGGGTTAAGTAATGATGGCCATTTCCCAGCAGGGAGGCCTGGAATGTTCCCCAGAGACTCTAGTTTGAGCTGGCTACCTCGTGTTTTTTTTTCCCCTATGTTCAGAAACTGCATATCTGTGTTATTGTAATAACATACTGAACTTTGATTGGCTGATTAACCATAGAAACTGAAATGCTAGTCAGACATAGGGCTAGCCACATCAACTGGCCCTACCCTCTTGAACCCCTTTAAAAGCCTGACCGATATTTCTATTGTGTTAAACTCCTCCTACACATTGTTATGTTTGCTTCTCTCTCTATTTATCTGAATGTAATCCACACTGTCAGACCTTCTTGGGTTGGGTTCCAGTACAGGTATAACTTGATTTTGTTTTCGTTTGTCTCACCCCTGCGTGGGTGACCTATGTTAACGATGTCAATTTATATTTTGACCTTCCTGTGTGAGGTCCTGCCCTGGGATACTGTACCATTTTTCTACTGATTATTTTGTATCTATGTATTCTGTACTCTCCTGGGCCGTGCTTGAAAATAGACAGGTCAAATTGCCTAATGCACTTAACCGGTCACCAAAAGCTAATAAATAAATAAAGAAAACTAGGATGCAGAGGGGTATCTGGGCCTTTTTGCTGCCTTCTGTTGTTTTCTTGCTTGAAGCAGTTAGGAACCTACTATCTTGAGCAGAGATCATGTTCTCCTGGATCACTGAGAGCCAAGACTTCATCTACCACACTTTTTAAGGACACTTCTGCACTTCAAAATTCCAACTAAGGACTCAAGGTAGACTTTCAACCTCAGAGTTTAAAGTGCAGATTTTTAAGTATAGTTTCCTTTCATTTTCAATATCCTGTAACAAAATCTCCAAATTATTTTGTCTTTTTGTTATTTACTGTTTTCTTATTAATTTAATTAGTAAAGCCTTTGGCTTATTTAAAAATAATTCTGCATATGTCATTTGTGTGTGTGGCTGCCTGGGTAAGAGTTGCTCAAACGATACCATGGCTGTGTGACTGTTTTAAGGCTAAAACACTACCAGAGTAAAGTACCATTGGGGACTTCATGACAAAAGGAGGGGAAGAAATACGAAGGGTCTGAGGAGGAGCCTGTGGTAGGATCTGAACCGAGCACTGCATTGCTGGGGAAAGACACATAATCGTGTGTATAGTGGCTGAAAGGGTGCTACCCCCAGGAACACAGACTCATGACTGTATTTGTATCCCCTCAAACAGAGAAAGGGTATCTCTGAGCCCACCCCAACCCCGTCACAAGAGGGATTCACTGTGACGCAGCAAAAGAGAGAGGATACACGATGGGCAGGAGTGTGATATGGAAAATATTCTCACTCCTGCAGAGTGAGCTGTGTATTCTCATGAGTGCCTAAGGCATGAATGTGAGTATCCAGAGCTCACTCTGCAGGAGTGAGAATATTTTCCATAGCACATGATCTGTACATCATGTGTGCTATTTATACAATTGGGGTGGGAGCTCTTCTGTGACTTTTTATTTTATTTTTGTGCTTTGTGCTGGTTTGTGTTGGTACTGTGAGTGATTGGGTATGAATGGGTTTTGTATGAGGGTTGTGATTGTTGGTTTTGTCTATGTGTGAATGTTGATTGGTTGGTGCTTTTGTGAACATGGTGCATGATTGGCTGTAGTCTCTGAGAGGGCGGGAGTTTGTGTGGAGAGCCGGGACAGAGGGTGTGTTAATCAGCCATTTTGTTTTTTATTTTTATGTGTTTGCAATACTTTGGCTGTTTCTTTGGCTTTTACAAGGGGTGAGTGTACTGGTTAAGCTAGTGTAACTTTAATTTTGTTAGTGTCTGCTCCAGTTTGTGTCAGCATTGCGTGCAACAGAAATGTTTCACTTGTGCCAGACAGTTTCACTTTTAAATACAATTTAGCTTCAAATGGGCATGTTTATTATTTAAATTCAGCTAGAGATGTGATGTGTTTTCTACAATCAGAACACTGGATTTGTATTTGATTCCCATTAAATATATATGTGTGTGTGTGTATATATATATATATATATATATATATATATATATATATATATATATATACACACACAAACTATGTACACACACACTGACGGGAACCTGATTTGCTGGAGACTCCAGCCCAAGTACTATACTTTCTAACTTACAACGAGAGTGCTGAGTCTTTTTGTTTACTAGTCATTTAATTTGTAGCAGGCAGCTACTCGACTCAAGCACCTCCAACCTGTACTCGCCACTCGCCGTTTTTCTTTGAATGTTATGCATGATGTTGGAATGATCGGATGCTTTTTTCTTTTTTTGGTTAACTAAACCCTATTACACAGGAACTCTTTTTTTTTTTTTTTTTATTTACTACCATTGATATTGGATAGTTGCTTTTATACTTTGCCACTGTCTTCCCTTTCTGCACTCACCACTGTTCCCTTTGCTCTTCTCTATCACCCCTCTTCCTCAACGGCACCTGATCTACTGTCTGGCCTTTACTGCTAAATACTGGTTCAGGTCCCTTCCTTCCTATCTCCTCACCCTTCTATCCCCTGCAAACCCCTCCTCCTATCCTCTTCACTCCAGGAACTATCGCTCCTTCTCCCTACCACATCCCAGCTCCACCTCTGTGCTACCGGCATTTTCCTACCGCTTCCCCTTCCACTGGAATCAATTCCCCCTAGACACTCACTTAACCCAGTCTCTCCCTGCCCTCTGGCACCTGCTGTGCCTCATACCTTCACTCCACTGCTCCTGCCCTACTGCTCCCAATGTCCCCTTACCACAGTTGACCTAGCCATTCTGTGGCCCTGCAAGCTATCTCCCATTTATACACTTCTTCTGCACTCAGTTCCCTGCTTCTACTCCCACATTATTTTATCTCTAGACTTATGCACCCTGCCTCCTATTTTTTTTAATATTTATATTTCTTGCTGGGTTTTAATTACTCCTTGATTTATTACTTCGCACTTTGCCACTCACTACATATTTTATGCTTGTATGTGCTAGTTTTGTACCTTATATTTTTGCATTCTGTAATTTCTATGCTTGTATGTGCTTTGTTCCATACCTTAATGTTTTTGCCTCCTGTAACCAATCAATCAATCAATCAACTTTATTTAACCAGGCATAAACACCATTGAGCAAGCTGATTTTCAGAGTGGTCCTGGACATTAATACAATACAATACATAGTCACAGATGCAGTAAATCAATAATGCAAAAACATTGTACAGACGAAGGTCAATGTAGGCCTGTACATACTGGTCTGACGTAGGTGTGAACAGTTATAATTCATAAAAAAGTTTACAGGAAAAAGGGAAGAGCCAACAATCCTAGACTGTCGCCAGTTATTGTTAGTAAGTAGGGAGAGGGAAGACGGGGAGAAGAGTGTGTTATTGTAAGGGGATAGGATGAAGAGGGCTAGGAATAGAGGGAACAGGCTAGCAAGTGTAACCTCCCCTCCCCAGGTTGCACCTGGAAACGAGCCTCGGGTCAGTGTGCCTTTCCCTGTTACCAGGTTTTAAATCAATTAATAAATAAAATACTTGCAGTTCACAGGACCTTTGGGACCTTCTGTGCAATACTGATAACTTGTAAGGCTACGTGAAATATAACTTTTGTTGGCAGACTTCAGGTGAAATTATGAAAATTTCACAAAACTTTGCAAAAATTTAAATTTCAGTTATTTCCATGTATTTTTGAAAATACTTGTTCAAAGTACACCAGTTTTTGTACATCGGGAGCTCCCTAAATCATGGACATATATACAAAGGGAGGATAGCATGAGGTATGTGGGTGCAAGTGACCACTAGGATAATTGCAACACAGTACCTAAATTGCAGTTGGGATCACTGATTGAGCTCAGAGGACACAGACACCTTTAGAAGTGTTCTCCATGTGATTTTCTCTTTCATAACACCTAGGAAGTGTTATTCTATTAATTTTAGTTTATTTTAGCTATACTAGTTTTGTAGAGCAAATCTCAGAAAAGGATGTAACAGAAAGTTGAGCTGCATACCGTCATGATTCTGGTTCTGACCCAACTCAAGATAGTGATTTTTTTCTACATTTCACACAACAATGGTAACTCTAAAGTACTCAGATTGACACGGTTAGGTGGATTACAATTTACACAGGTCTTAGATGCAGTAATCTCACATAAAAGAGTTCAAAATAGAGCATACTGTCCTCCTCCAAGGTGCACAAGCCACCAATACCAGCACAAACTTGACAAAAACAAAAAAAGGCTCTGCACACACCAAGTGGATTTTTAAACATTTCTTTAAGTATAAAGGACACCTGTAGCATGTCCGCTGGCCCAACACCCTCTTGTATCACCTCCAAAATGAAGTTTCTTCAGGGGGGCCCTGAAAAAGCCTCACTTTGGAGGCGATATGTAGAGGGTGTTGAGCCAGCGGACATGCCTCAGGTGGCCTTTATATGTAAATAAATGTTTAAATGTCCACTTGGTGTGTTCAGAGCCTTTTTTTGTTTTTCTTAAGTTGATGCAGTAAACTCATATAGGAAGGACAGATTAAATTATTGAGTTATAGCTGCAATACCTGGAATGAATGCATAACAATCGCTCAACTCAAGGAAGAAATCATAAACATAGTAAAATGATTGACTAAACTAAAGGCAATAAGGGAACTAGAAACCTTTCTAGACAAACTGTACTCTCATTAGTGGAGCCCAGAGGAACTTACAGAACACATCCCCTCACCAATCAAATCTCAGTTGGCTGAGGGACATGGTATAATAGATAGCACTAATAAAAAACACCCAAGGGAGACAGTCCCAGGTGCAAGACCCGTTAACAAGGTGGAAAATAGTGATTTCTTCAGCCCTACACACAATACTGTATGTTCAATCCAGCAAGTGATCTCAAGAGACTCAAAGTGATGAAAATATTTGGCTTATAGACTTAAGCAGCCCTCTGGATAATGTAGGAACTGGTAATGGCCCACAGACCTGCTCAGCAGGTCCAGACATGAACACTGAAAGCCCTCAAACAGTTACACCAAGACAGCTGGTAGTACTATGTGACTCTGTCATCAAATACTTGGACAGATATGTATGCAATTCTGATCAATTAAACAGACTATTGTGCTGATTCTCAGGAGCCAAGATAGCAGACATAACTAATCAGGTAGGTAAGAATCTGCAGAACTCTGATGACAGCCCACTAGTTGTCATATTGGAACAAATACTGAGGTTCATAAGGAGTGAGATGGCAATGCCCATGAGAGCTCCTGGCCACCTGCTCCTAAAAGTAACTAAGAATAGCACCTGATGAGATATACCTATCCAGTCTTTGCTTGAGTTCAGTTTTGCTTTTGCTAAGAATGATGTTTTCGGGTAATGAATTCCAGGGATTTACTACCCTAGTAGTATAAAAGTACTTCCAGTGATTATGCCTAAATCTGTTCCCCTTTATCTGCAAAGGATGACCCCTTCGTTTCTTTTATTCCTTGCTTAAAAGAAATACCAAGTTCATGTAGCAGTGGTGGATCCTGCATTACATCATATATGAACAATAAATCTGAGCGCATTCTCCTACTTTCTATGGACATTAGATCAAACTGACCTGTAACAGCCTTTCCTGATATTCAACATCCCTCAGACCAGCAAAGCATTTAGTGAACTTTCTCTGAACTTTTTCAATTTTATCTCTTTCTGCCTTTCTAAAGGGGAACCATAGTTGAGAGGCATATTTGAGTTGTGGGCGAACACAGGCCCAATACAAGGGGCTAAGACTTTTTTATCCTTGTAGCACTGGTTCTCTTAATGGACCAGATTATAATGTTGCATTTTTTAATAGCAGCGTTTGTTTGCTCAACGGTGCCCAGGGTATTAGATAGCAAAATACCCAAATCTCTTTCAGAGGTGGACTTAGTGAGAGGTACTCCACGTAAAATATAATTCCTCATCAGGTTATCTCTAGCAATGTGCATCACTCTGCACTTTCCAAAGTTAAATTTCATCCCCCATTTATAAACCCAACTAGAGACAGAGTCCAAGTCCTGCTGAAGGTAACCTGATTCAGTAGAATTTCTACATGGTCCTCCTATTTTAGTGTCATCAGCATACTTTGTCACCCAACAGTTCAAGCTGGTAGTCAGATCGGCGACAAATATTTGAAATAAGATAGGCCCCAGCACCAATCCCTTATTAACGCCACATGTAACCTCACCAACACTTGATGTTGCTCATTTATAAGTACCCTCTGTTGCCTATTGGATAGCCATTCAGTGATCCAGTTTACAATGATCGTATCTATTTTGAGGAACTTAAGTATTTCAACAATAGCCCAATGCGGTGAGATAGCAAAAGTTTTACTAAAGTCTAAATAAACAATGTCACACATAATCCCATTATCAAGTGAGGCACTAATGTTCTCATAAAAACAGAGCAAATTGGAAGTGCAACTCCTACCCTTCCTAAACCCGTGTTGGTCTGGATCACTTTGTTCCATATAGGAAGTTAGTATATCCTTAACAAACCCCTCAAGAACTTTGCACACAATGCTGGTTAAGCTGATGGCTCTGTAATTATTAACCTGGGCCTTGTCACTCTTTTTATGGATTGGCACCATATGTGCTAACTTCCAGTCAGCTGGTATATTGCCTGTATTAATAGATTCTTCAAAAAGAATTTTGAGTGGATGAAGAGAGAAATCTGACATTATTTGCAACATACATACAGATATCATATCTGGGCCAGGTGAAGTATTTGGTTCTAATTTACTGATTCATGATTTGATGTCTTCTTCTACTTTAAATTCGACTCTATTTTGGCTATCGCTTATTAATGTTTTGATAGTTTTTGTCTTTTGCCCATACACCTATCAAAAATATCTGTTGAATAGTGATGCCATGTCAGTTGATATAATGTTATTTTCATATGAAAGCAGGCCCACCTTATTTTGTGGCTTTTTAATGAGTTTATATATGCATAAAATGATTTATAATTGTCTTTTTTTTTGCGTTTTAAGCCAACTTAAGTTCAGCCTCATTTTTTTACTATTTTGATTTCGCTTTTGCATGCTTTTTGTGCTTTCTTTCAAAGTGTTTTGAGTTGCCCTGGTACACATTTTCAGAGTTTTTTTGTAAAGTCCATTCTTTTTATTACTGTTTCCTTATTCTAGTGTTAAGCCACATAGCGTGTTTGCAGTTGTTTTCTTTTTTATTTTGGGAATCGATGTCTCACTAGTTCCCAGTATGGTGGTTTTTAGTATGTCCCACACTGAGTCCACAGATTTCCCATCCAATTATAGATCCCAGTCAATGTTACATAAGGTTTGCTTTATTTTGCTAATATCTGCCCTATTATAAAGAAAAATTCCAATGCAGCCATGAAGTGCAATATAATCATATTTAATTTGAAATGTAATAGTGTTGTGGTCACAAATGCCACTGGGAAAAAAATTAGACCAAGACACCCCAGATGACTGCATTAGGCTCAGTGACAAACTTATAAGTGAAGGCTGCAGGGTCATGTTTTCAGAGATTCTCCCAGTGCCACAAGCTAGTAATGGAAGACAGTGAGCAATATGGAAAATGAACTTATGGCTGAGAGTGTGGGCAACTGGCAGAGTATACTTTCATAAGGCACTGGGACCCCTTCAGTAATCATCCAGAACTTTATAACAGGGATGGGCTCCACCTAAATCAGAGGAAGCTGTCTCTTGGGGGAAAACCTGGAAGCCACAGCCGCAAGACTTTTAAACTGAAACACATGGGGCAAAGCGGGCCAGTGGATCTCACTTCTTTGACTAGATGCCTTACATTAAGCATTGGGGAACAGGGGCACCCTCACCCTCCTTCCAGTAATAAGCTCTTAAAAAACAGGCCAAATAACACCTGTACACACTAGATATTATCTAAATGAAAATAGAACTGCCTTTACCCGAATGCCAGAGTCCTCAACAACAGCAACATTTCTTAACTCATTAATTTAACAATCACACAAAACTGTGACATCACTGGCATTACAAAATATGGCAGAAGGAACAGAATGACTGGAATACTGCTATAGACAAGTATACATTCTGTAAGAAAAACAGAAAATAAAAAAAACAGAGGTAAAGTTGCAATATACGGTAGATCCAACATCTAAAGTATTGAAATTAAGAACAGCACAACTCATTGTAATGAGTCTGAATCACAAAGGATCAAAACGGTAAATCTGGCAGGCAAGCCAGTTGCCATAGGGGTCTGCTACCAGCATAGCTGTCAGTGAGAATATGTTATGAACATATGAAATTTGCCAGCAGATAAAGGCCTAGTGGGCTATCAAGTCTGCTCGAATGTGCAGCTAGCATCCCTTATTCTGCAGCTGCCCCTCCCTCCATCCCCCTCCTTTGACCCTCCCTCTTGTCCTGTCCCAGCTCCTTTTCAAGCTACCCACTGTTCTACTGGATACCACTTCTGACGGTAATGCATTCCACCCAGCTACCACCCTCTCTGTAAAGAAGTGTCTCCTCATCTCTCTCTCCTGAACCTTCCTCCCTCCCTCCAGTCTCATATCACGGCCCCAGGTGTCTCTCCCCTCCCTTACTTTGAACAGCCCTCTGTACCTGCCTTGTTTAGTCCTTTCATGTACTTGAAGGTTTCAATCATATCCCCCCATTCCTCCTCTCCTCCAGCAAGTACGTGTTCAACTCCCTCAGCCTACTCTTGTATAGTAAGTCCCCATGCCCCTGGATCATCTTTGTCACCCTGCTGCTGCACCCCCTCCAGTAACTTAATGTCCCTCTTCAGATATGGGGCCAGTACGGCATGTAGTACTCCAGGTGCAGTCTAACCAGTTGCAAGTACTATGCAATGAAATATAACATGAATACACCAAGGGAGCAGTAACAGTGATGGAAGACTTTAAGCTACCTGATATAAAATGGGACTTCTTAACATTATACATGAGTTTGGAAGGTAGACTTATCTTATACATAGTTGACAACTCTTTGATCCAAATGGCTAAAGAACCAACCAGAGGAGAGGAACATTTTGGATTTGATTCTCCCTTAAAAATGTCTTACCTTAGCTTAAAAGAAAAATAATTATCATTGTAGAAATAGATTATTTTTTGCAAAACTGTGAAGAGAAGGCATGCACACCAGTCACCCTTGAAGGTGCTCCAGTAACCAACTAGAAAATTACTTTGCAAAAAAATACAGTATTTATTGCATAAGCAGACAAAGGGCTAACACCTCTACCTATCAATTCAGAACACAAATCTTCCTCAGAGGGCCCCGGCCCTGTGAAAGACTCATGCTTCAAGTTGATACATAGGGGTGTTAGCCCTCTGTCTGTCTATGCAATAAATATTGTATTTATTATTTTCTAATATCTGGTGTGTGCACAGTTTTTTCACAAAGCAAGATTCTTTTTTGCCAATGCATGAACAGGCTTCAGCAATTTTAGCTAAACTATCAGGCATAAATGCCAATTATTTTCTTTATTCCACATACTCTGTGCCACATATTATCCAAAATTGAAAGTCAAACTATTTATAATACCTTTAGAAAGCCTCACAAGAACAGGGCAACAAATACATTTAGATAAACTCATAGAATAACCTGTACATGAACATCATTAGTAAAAGATGAAACATTTATATGTCCTGAAGAAAAAATACTTTAAATTTAACTTTGAAAACCAGCATCTAGGACAGAATCCTTCTTCACATACATTGGCGGGACACAACGTATTGCATTTGAAATATTTAAAACTCAGACTAGCAAAATACCTAAGCTGTTTAGTTTTCTTTTCACTTTATCTTTTTATTGAAATTTGAGTATATAAGAAAGCACACATCTTATACAATAGAAGACTATCCTCCATGTAAGGTATAAATTATCACTTAACAAAACACAGTATTTAGGGTAAACATATTGGAGAAGTCTTATATACATGTATTGATAATAAAATGCACACCTAGACAGGACGTAAGTGGAGAACAGAAGGGTTACAATCAATAGGGTATTATAGGATCAGAAATGGCAACCAATCCATGTACAAAATACATGCTAGGGCAGGCTATGGCAAGGCATTCAGTAAATTGCAAAAAGTGATAAATGTGGTAATATGAACAATGTTCAGTAATGGAGAGGTGAAGATAAGAGAAAAGTGTGCAAGGAAAGAAAGAAGAGAGAAAAAAGCAAGAAGGAAGGAGAGAGGGAGAGAAAACAGGAAGAAGGAAAAAAAGAGGAGATATCTGTGCACAAAAGTTTCGAGAAAACCTAATCTGAGAGCAAAATAAGAAGGAAGGTCAAATATCCCTAAGAATTAGGGTCTAGAAGAACTAGGTTCATGTACTTGAAGTAATCCTGCCAACATCTGTCATTTACAGTGAGTCGGTTATGAGTAACATGAGATAATCGGTCTAGAGAGGCATACTGAAAGAGGCTTTGGAGAACATCTGAAAGAGAAGGCACCAGAGTTGATTTCCATTTCATAAGAATCAGACGTTTGACCTGAGAAGAAAGTATGTTTAGCCATCTAAAATGTGCATGTGAGAGGAGAGAGCTATTGGGGAGAAGGATGCCTAGAAGGAATAGCTTGGGGTCAAAAGGTAGTTTTTGTCCTATTACTCTGGAGGTAAGTAAACAGACTTTATGCCAGAGCTTATTAATGGGAGCGCAAGACCACAAGATATGAAGTAGATCCCCGTTGGCCAAATTGCATTGCCAGCAATTATTATTATTTAATAGACCCATTCGTTGAAGCACAGAGAGGGTTCTATACCAAAGATGTAGGATTTTAATTTGTATTAAAGAACTATGGGCATCTTTAATGGTATTATGTGCATACGTAACAATTACTCCATTCTGGCGTCTGAAATATTATAGTTAAGAAAGAGTACTCCATTTATTTTTGGCCTGTATAGACTGATCAGGTAGATTATAAATAATGTCTTTGTAAATGGAGCTATTTAATTTACTGATAAATTAGTCCAGTGCGAGATGTATGGGTTTAGAAGAGTATGCCTACACACTAAACTAGAGAGAGAGAGAGAGTTATATGCCGACCAAATTTGTAAAAACTTCCAGAAGTCCTGTTTAGGAAGTTTCCATGTGACCTGCAAGTCTGAGAATGATCTAAGAGTGAGTGAATTCTGGTCCAAGATATCTCTGAGAAAGAAAATGTCTTTGTTCCTCCATGCACGACAGAAAATTGGGTGATCTTTTAGAGTGAGCAGTGGATTGCACCATGAGGGGCATAAAACCAGGGTGTTGGATTGGATTTCAGGAATTTGTGGGTTAGTTTCCAATAAAGTACAGAGGATGATATAGTCGGGTGAGATTTTAGTTTAGAGGAAATGGGATTAAAAATGAAGGAAGTGGGAACTCCCCCCGGGCACAATGCGGGTTCCATTGCAACTCATAGTGGTGAGTGAGGGGAGGGTTTCTGAAACCATTTAATGGTTTGGGCCATTCGAAAGCCCAAAGGTAGCCTTTGAACCAGGGGAGTCCGAATCCCCCTTTTTTCCAATGTGATCGAAGTTTGTTGCAGTTAAATCTCGGTGGTTTCCCATCCCAGATAAAGTTACCTATTAATTTATCAATTTTAGCAAAAAAGGAGGATGGTAAGATTAAAGGAATATTGGCAAAGAGGTAAAGAATCTTGGGAGAAATGGACATCTTAATGACTGCAAGTTTTCCCATGAAAGAGAGATTAAGAAGCTTCCATCTATCCAGAATTGTTTTGATGTTATCAAATAAGGGGTTAAAGTTAATGTCCCATATCTTCCTTACGTTACTAGTAATTTTGATTCCTAGATATGTTATACCCTGTAGTGACCATCGGAGTCCAAGAGGTATGTTCATAAAGGCTTTACGGTGGTTGTTAAGGGGCATAGTTTGTGATTTGCTGTAATTCAAAGCAAGGCCAGACATTTTAGTAACATTATTAAGCAAACCAACCAACAGGGGCCCAGCCTCATTCAGGTTTTTAAGTAAGATTAAGAGGTCATCCGCGTAGGAGAGAGAAACGTATCTTGAATTGCTTACAGGTATGCCTATAATGCCAGAAGATTGATGTAAACAAGCAGTCAGGGGTTCCATGGCTAAAATAAACAGGAAAGGTGACAGGGGACAGCCCTGTCTAGTTCCCCTTGCTAGATGAAAGTAAGAGGAAAGGGTGGAATTAGTAAGCACTTTAGCTACAGGGGAGTTATATAATAGCTTGATCCAGGAGCGAAAGGTATGAGAAAGACCGAAACAAGATAAAACTTGATGAAGGTACTCCCAGTTTAAGGAACCAAAGGCCTTCTCAAAATCAATAGCTATGGCTGCAGCTGGTGTCTTGAGGGATTTGGCTTTGTGAATTAAATTAAATAAGGAATGTAGGTGATCAGAACCAGATCTATGTTTAATAAAACCAGCTTGTGAACAATGAGTTAGCTTGGAAATCAAGGATTCAATTCGAGAAGTTAGTAGTTTAGCAAACATCTTCCCATCCATGTTTAATAAAGAGATGGGCCTGTAACTTGCAGGGTGAGTAGGGTCTTTTTCTTTCTTAGGGATTAGGGTTATGATTGCTTCGGTGCAAGATGGGGGTAGCTTGCCAGTATTGGAAGCTTCTTGATAAACATTAAGAAGAAGGGGACATAAGGTGTTGGAAAACATTTTATAGAAATTGACATGGAATCCGTCACCCCCCAAGGGATTTGCCGGTTTCAAGGAAGACAAAGCTTTCTGGATTTCCTGAAGTGAGAAGGGTTCATCTAAAGAATTTGTTTCAAGAGTAGAAAGATGAGGAAGATGTAACGATTTAAGAACTGTTGAATTTGTAAAGTAGATGGAGGATTTGTGTTATAGTTTTCGATAAAAGGTTTTCATGATACGGTTTATATAGGGGTTGTCGGAGTGAATCATACCCTGTTCATCTTTTAGGCTTAGAATGTGTCATTCCATTTGTTGTGCTTTGAGCTGGTAAGAGAGGAGTTTTCCATTTTTATCGCCGTGTTCCCAAAACTTATATTTAAGATTAAACAAGGCCAGTTCAGTTTTTACAAGAAATTAATTTGTTAATTTTAACTCTAAGTTGAAGAATTTTAAGATGAAGTTGAGAATCAGGACAGTGCTTATTAGAAGAAAAGTGTAAATTCTCTTTAGACTTAAGAGATTTTCTAAGCTGTTTAGTTTGACTGAGGAATAGTACTGTCTGGTGATGCGTTTTATGTGTTAAAACAGTGTGCCATGGGTATGCAAATGAGGCTGATCACCCAGGGCCCTCGGGCCTCACCTCTCTAAACCCTCTGAGGGGACAGGCCTGTGTTGCCTCAAATTATGCTACACTGGCTACTTGGGTCTAAATGTGAGCAGTGCCTCCATCTGGGGTAGCAATATGGGGTACCTGGATACTGACACACAAGGCTATTACACCTCAAGAAACAATGCATAACCTGCCCACATAGTCCTGCCCCCAGAACAAGTGACACCATAACAGCCATAACAACCCACAAACCAAGAAATGCAGCTCAAACAAATAATTTATTTAAAAGGTAAGGGTACAAGGGGACAGTAGGGAAAACAGCAGTAAATCCTTATACTGTATGCAATAATAACAACAACAATTTGCCCCAAGCAATCTACCCACTCTCATGGCAGTGCTTCAAACCCCAAGCAGATACACCATCTTAAATTCCCCCAAAAGCCATGCGTGACCTTCCTTTTTTGTTGCAGTGGGTACCACAATGGGGATGCAGTTGCTGCTAGCGAGGTAGGAGCTCAGTGGTGCATTTGAACTGTTGCGGACAAAACACACTTTAAAACCCAAATGGGCCCCTTTTTGTAATCCACATAAAAAGGGGTGGATGGATGGCCTCCACAGATCTGCTGCCTGGGCCTACTAGAGTGAGAAAGTCCCAACCAGGGCTTCTCCCTCAGTTCTAGAACAATCAAAATTTTTCCCTGACACGAGGATGAAAGCCTGATGGTTACCCACGGTTACATAGCTTCACAGATACCTTTGGTGCCTGGATAGAACAGGTGAGATGGCCGGATGTGCTTCTGGCTGGACAGCAGGTTTCCCTGAGATCATCTGGTGTTCACTCAATAGTCTTGGTTCTCTCATGGTCATCTATGGCTGCAGGTGCTGGAGGTCCAGTGACCCTGAAGCAGACAGTGGCCCATTCTCAGTCAGTCGGTTGATCTTTGAAGGAGCTCCTCCCCCAGAGGGGAAAGCCACTGGTAGGGCAAGAAACCCCCAGCTCCAGTCCCTGCCTTCAGACTAGCAATTTTTATAAAAACTGTTGTTTTTCTTATAAAAAAAGTCAGTTGCTGGGACCCCACACTTGTTTAGCATTCCAGGCCAGCAGTGCCTGGCAGACAGTGCTCACTGGCTCACAGCTCCTATCTCTCTGTCACACTGGCAGACCTGGCTGGGCCCAGTTTCCTTTGATATTTACTGAACTCAATGAACTATTGGTCTAAAACTCCTCAGGCTGGCTCAGCTCTGGAATGCCAGCCTGGCCATGCAAAGCATGCATGTAGAGTCTGTAGTGTTGCAAACAGATTAGTGACCTCAGACGCATTTTCTAGCAGTCTTTGTGAAGCCAGAGTCTTGGAACTGCATGGACATTGCCCAATAGGTTTACATTAAAAAAAAGGAGGTATCACAAACGGGGATGCACATTGGGAATGGACAGCTTTATGTCTCAATGCACGCAGTCTGGCTAACAAGATGCCAGACCTTACTGCCACAATAGTAGGACTGGTCTGGGTTGCCATGACCAAAACATGGTTTATGAACAATCACGACTGGGAGGTGACTATCCCAGGGTATAACTTGTTCAGGAGAGATAGGACTGGGAAAAAAGGAAGGAGGGGTAACTATTTATGTTAAAGATACCATAAGTGCTACTGAAATCCAGCAGGCACAGGGGGAAACCGAGGACCAGTGGATTACAATTGGGGCCAGAAGCCAGACATCCATCTGGGTAGGAGTAATCTATAGGCCCCCCAAATCAGGAGGAAACCAGGGACAAGGATACCCTGGAAACCATCCTTCAGATGTCAGAAAAAGGGGACACGGTACTGGTAGGGGACCTCAATCTACTAGACATTGACTTGAGTTCCCGCACAGCAGCATCAGAAAAAAGCAGGGAATTCCTAGTTACACCACAGGAAGCAGGCCTATGTCAACTAGTAAAGACACCCACAAGAGGAAACGCAATCTTAGAACTTGTACTCACAAATAGCGATAGGGTTATGGGCGTCAAAATGGGGAACCATCTGGGAAATAGTGACCATCACACAGTATGGTTCAAGGTAAACAGGACTGAGAACTCCACACACTCTAAGATAAAGGTCCTTGACATCAGGAGGGTAAACTTCACAAAAATGAAGGCCTGCCTGAGGGACAATTGTAGTAACACAACAGAAGGGAGCATCGAAAAGTGTTGGACAAGGTTAAAATCAGGGTAGTTAGTGAGGTGAACACCAAGATAGAGCAGTCAATAGGGATAAGGGCAGGGGTAAATGGAGAAAAAGACAAAGGCAGTAAGGACAGGGATGGGGAAAACAGAAATAAAGCCATAAAAAAATGGAGGGTAATGAGTACCAATGCCCGTAGTTTAGGTAAAAAGCTCCCCGAAATGGTGGCCTTGATGGAAAAGGGATGACTGGATATCGTGGCAGTCACAGAAATGTGGTACACAGAGAACCATGACTGGGATGTCAACATACCAGGGTACACAATCTACAAGAGGGACAGGGAAGGAAGAAGAGGAGGAGGAGGAGCTCTCTATGTAAGGGAAGGGATCAAAGCAACAGAACTAAAGGGTAAAGAGGTAGGAGAGGAGGCACCATGAGTCACCCTGGAGACTGGAAATGGCTCCACAATCTGCACAGGGGTTGTATACAGACCCCCGTCTCAGGGGGAAGAAATGGACAAGGAAATGATAGAAGGCATCCTTGGGATGGCGGAGAAAGGGGAGATATTGCTGATGGGGGACCTGAATATGCCAGATGTTAACTGGAGCACCTTTGCTGCAGTCACATCCAAGTGCAGGGCCATTCTCGATGGCCTACAAGGGGCTTGCCTCAGACAGCTAGTTTTGAAACCCACTCGGGAGGAAGCAGTCTTAGACCTGGTACTCTCAAATGGGGACGGAGAAAGGATCTCTGATCTCGAACTGGGTAGCCATCTGGGAACAAGCGACCACCAAACAGTGTGATTCATGATAAACTTAGCTGTAGAGTCAAGCCACACAAAAGTGAAGGTACTGGACTTCAGGAGGGCTGATTTTATCAACGTGGGAGAGTGCCTCAGAAAAGCACTAGCAAACAGGCAAGAAGGTGGGGTGGAGCAACAATGGGGAAACATCAAAACTGCCAGCACAGAGGCAACAAGCCTTTGTGTGAAGCAAATAAACAAATCAAAACGAAAGAAAAAAACACTATGGTTCTCAAAAGAAGTGGTGGGAAGGTAAGGGAGAAAAAAATAGCATTTAGGAAGTATAAGGAAACACAGAAGGAGCAGGACAGAGAACTGTACCAGTTAAAGCAGAAGGAAGCGGGGAAGGCAGTCAGAGTAGCAAAGGCCCAAAACTGAGGAAAAGATAGCCAACTCGGTTAAGAAGGGGGATAAAACCTTTTATAGGTACATTAGGGACCAAAGAAAGATGAAGGCAGGGATACTGAGGCTGAATAATGAGGAAGATGGTTGGGCAGAGAGTGACAGTGAAAAAGCAGGGATACTGAAAGAATATTTCTGCTCAGTATTCACAATGGAAAAGCAGGGGGAGATACATAATTCAATCAATAGAAGCACTCTGGATAGTGGGGTTGATATTAGTCCTTTCACAGAAGAAAGGGTTCCGAAAAAACTCTTAAAAGTGAAGGTGGATAAAGCAATGGGGCCTGATAGAATGCATTCCAGAATTCTAAAAGAACTAAGGGAAGAACTAGTAACACCACTGACTACCCTTTAAACAATGGGAGGATGGTGTGGTACCTGAGGACTAGAGAAGGGCGAATGTGATTCCCCTTCACAAAAGTGGGAGCAAGACAGAGGCAGGAAACTATAGACCTGACAGTTTGACTTCAGTGGTAGGGAAAATGATGGAATCACTTCTGAAGGAAAGAATTGTTGAGTACCTAGAGGCCAGTGGGGCACAGGACCCAAGGCAGCATGGATTCACAACAGGAAGGTCATGTCAAACAAATCTAATTGATTTCTTTGACTGGGTGACCAAAGTAGTAGACCAGGGAGGGGCTGTGGACATGGCCTACCTAGACTTTAGCAAGGCATTTGACACAGTCCCGCACAAAAGATTATTAAACAAATTAGCCAGCCTGGGAGTGGGTTCCAGGGTGGTAGCCTGGGTAAAACACTGGCTGGACAACTGGACACAGTGGGTAGTAGTAAATGGAGTCCACAGTGAAGAAAGGAGGGTTACTAGTGGGGTACTGCAGGGTTCAGTACTGGGGCAGATCCTTTTTAATGTCTTTATAGGTGACATTGCAGAGGGACTGGAAGGGAAAGTATGTTTCTTTGCAGATGACACAAAGATCTGTAACAGAGTTGATGCACAAAGTGGGGTGGAAAGGATGAAAAGGGACTTGGCAAGGTTGGAGGAATGGTCAAATGTATGGCAGCTTAGATTCAATGCAAAGAAGTGCAAAGTAATGCACCTGCGAAACAAAAACCCAGGGCAAGAGTACACAATGGGGGGTGAGATACTAACAACAACAAAAATGGAAAGGGACCTCGGGTAGTCATATCAGATGACCTAAAGGTGGGCCAGCAATGTGAGAAGGCAGTAAGGAGACCTGGGGGATACTGGAATGCATAGGGAGAGGCATCACCAGTAGAAAACAGGAAGTTGTTGGCCCTCTGTACAGACAGTTGGTATGACCACATATGGAGTACTGTGTACAGTTCTGGAGACCCATCTCGACAAAGACATAGACAGGGTGGAGGCTGTCCAGAGGAGGGCAACTAAAATGGTGCAGGGTCTGCACTAGAAGACATATGAAGAAAGACTAAAGGAGCTTAAGATATATAGCCTCGAAGAAAGGAGGGAGAGGGGGGACATGATAGAAACTTTCAAATACCTCAAGGGAATCAATAAAGTCCAAGAGGGTAGCATATTTCAGAAAAAGAGATGTGCAAGAACAAGGGGGCACAATTTGAAGATGGGGGGGACTGATCAGAAGTAATGTGAGGAAGTATTTTTTCACAGAGAGGGTTGTAGATGCATGGAACAGCCTCCCTGAGGAGGCCATAGAGTCAAAAATAGTGGGGGAATTCAAAAATGCATTGGACGGGTATAAGGCAATTCTAGTGGGGGTTAGGAGGAAGTAGGCTATTGGTTAACTAGTATCTGCAGCCTATCCGTTAGGCAGGGAAATGGGCAGACTAGGTGGGCCAAGCGGTCCTTATCTGCTGTCAAATTCTATGTTTCTATGTAAAAAATGCAATAACCATGGTCACATCACAGTGTGCCACCAAGTCAATAAGAATAAAAAGAGGAGAAACCCACTTTGATTTTCCAAGGAAGTGGCAATCATGGTGAGGGAAAAGTGCAAAGCCTTCAGAAAGTACAAGGAGTCAGGGAAAGAGGCTGACAAAACAGTATGTAAAGAAAAGGTAAAAGAGACAGGGAACGTGATAAGAAATGCCAAGGCTCATAGAGAGGGGCGAATAGCTCAGGGAGTGAAGTAGGGTGACAAAATATTTTACAGGTACATACAAGAAAAAAGGAAGACTAGGGGAGGCATTGTTAGAATCATAAAAAAAGGACAGGCAGCCCATGGAATATGACGGAGAGAAGGCAGAGGCACTCAATGAATACTTCTGCTCAGTCCTCACACAGGAAGCATACGGTAGCAGTCCAACAATAGGCAAAGAAAATATTCCACTTGGGGGTACAGACACGAGTCCCTTCACAGAGGAAAGGGTACTAGAGGAAATCAACAAGTTACCATTGTACCCAATGGCTCTGTATGAAGTCCGAACCATCCATTGATTCTCCTGATACAAAATGGCCGACCAGGGTATAATGAGTTAAAGGTGGATAAAGCTGTGAGGCCAAATGGGTTACACCCAAGAATACTTAAGGAACTTGGGAGGGAACAAGAGGCCCCCTTAGCAGTGCTCTTCAACAAATCATTGGAAAGCGGGGAGGTTCCGGAGAACTGGAAGAGCGCAACAGTAGTGCCACTCCACAAGAGCAGAAGCAAGCAAGAGCCAGGAAACTATCATCCAGTTAGTCTAACTTCAATAGTGGGGAAAACTGATGGAAAGAATTGTTGCTTTTTTGGAGGAAAGTGGTCAGCTTGACACAAAGCAGCACGGTTTCACAGCAGGGAGGTCCTGCCAAACAAACCTGGTAGATTTCTTTGACTGGGTCACCAGAACAGTGGATCAGGGTGAGGCAGTGGATGTGGTTTACCTGGACTTCAGTAAGGTGTCTGACTCAGTTCCATACAGAAGACTAGTCAATAAACTGGAGAACATGGGAGTCAGGCTTAAGGTAACAGGCTGGGTCAGGAACTGGTTAAATGGAAGAACACAGAGGGATTTAGTAAATTGCACTTTGTCAGAGAAGGCTAGGGTGACTGGTGGGGTTCCACAGGGCTTGGTTCTGGGGCCAATCATCTTCAACATATTCATCAGCGACATTGCTGATGGACTAAAGGGAAAAGTGTGCCTGTTTGCTGATGACACCAAAATCGGCAACAGAGTTGACACAACAAAGCAAGGAATCTGATCTCCAAAAGCTGGAGGAATGGTCAAGGATCTCACAATTGAAATTCAGTGCCAAAAAATGTAAAGTTGTGCACCTGGAAAAACATAATCCAGTGAAACTGTACTTGATGGGATGGGAGCTGCTGGTAGATACAAGGCTAGAGTGAGACCTGTGGGTGATCAAATTGGATGACCTCAAGGTCAGCAAACAATGAGAGGAGGCAGCACTAAAAGCTAGTGGCATCCTGGGGTGCATAGCAAGGGACATCACATGCAGGAGGCATGAAGTGATCATGCCTCGATATCGATCCTTGGTAAGAGCCTGCCTGGAATACTGCATCCAGTTCTGGAGGCCACACTTCTGGAGGGACATAGATGGGCTAGAGAGGGTGCAGAGAAGAGCAACAAAGATGGTGCAGGGCTTGCACCAGAAACCATATGAAGCCAGACTCTGTGAACTCAATCTGTACTCCCTACAGCAGCACAGGAATTGGGGGGACATGATAGAGACATTTAAATACCTTAAAGGCAACAACAAGGTACAGGTGCAGAATCTCATTCAGGGAAAATACTGTAGCAGAACAAGAGGGTATGACCTTTGCCTCAAGGGAGGTAGGATCAGGAGCAATATGAGGAAATTCTTCTTCACGGAGTGCATTGTTGAACCACATAGCCATAAAGGTAAGACCCATTTGGAGGGGGGCTTACAGAAACAAATGATAATTACCTTATGACCAATGCCATAGCCTAGAGGTTAACGTAATTAGCTGTGAATGTGCCTGGTACATCCAGCAGACCTGTGTTTGATTTCCACAACTTCCATTTGCATACTGTGTGACTCTGAATAAGTCACTTAACCACCCCCAAAGCTCCTGAGTTGCCCTTGCAAACAGGCATTGTGCCTAGTGGACCTTATCTGGTTAACAAAGAATAAGAAAATTATCATTTTTGCAAAACCTTATGTAACTCACATTGTAGCATTTTATATTTCCAGCCACTGGGTTTCCAGCTATTCTCTTTAAAACATCCATCATAACCTTAAAAGAAGTAATACTTCTCACTGTAGAAAAATATGTTTTGCAAATTCTTGTATTTAGCTTCAGCAACTTTAATTAAATTGTCTGGCACACAGTAATGTTCATCCTTGTCTTAAGATGAAATAGTCTTCATTACAGGGTATGTGAAAGAAAAAAATCATAGATTCACACATAGATGACTAAAGACAGATAGACAAGAGTCCACATATAGTTTGCCCAGGTTTACCTGTCTAGGCTTAGTCATCCACATTAGGATCTACTTTTGAAACCGCAAGAGAGCCTCACAAAGGCAGGGCATAAAAATTGGATGAATCTCATAACTTTTCCAATCCAGGGTAGGGTGATAGAGGAGGATAGGCAAAAGACCGCCATCCTAAATGACTACTTTAGCTCAGTTTCACTAAGAAGGACAGTTGGTCCATGCCAGATAGTGGCAGCAAAGCAGCCACTAAGGGAATCCCGGAAATGAGACAGCCATTTTTTATCAGTGAAAGGGTTCTGAAAGGGCTGGCTGCCCTTAAGATAGATAAGGCTTTGGGACCACATGGGTTGCATCCGAGGATACTCAGGGAATTAACAGTGGAGCTGGCTGAACCACTGGTATGTCTGTTCAACAGCTCACTTAGGTCTGGGAAAGTTCCAAGGGATTGGAAGGTGGCAGACACTATACCGCTTCATAAGGGATAGGGGGATAAGGACCAACCAGAGAACTACAGGCCTATCAATCTAACCTCTATTGTAGGGAAGCTGATGGAGTCACTGATCAAAAAGGACCTCTGGGATAGGATCTGGGAGTTATTATTAGCAACTCATTTAAGCAATCGAGTCAGTGCAACAGGGCCTATAGCAAGACTAACAGGATGCTGGGATGTATCAGGAGGGGTATTAATGGCAGAAGAAAAGAGGTAATACTTTCCCCTCTAAAAATCCCTGGTGAGGCCTCACCTAGAGCACTGCATCCAGTTCGAGAGCCCTCACCTCAGAAAGGATAAGGATAGGCTGGAGACAGTGTAGCACCAAGTAACAAAAATGATTCAGTGCCAGGAGGGCAGATCCTATAAGGAGTGCCACAAGGCACTAAATATGTACTCACTGGAGACCAAAAGAGGGAGGGGAGATATGATAGAAACCTTCAAGTTCCTTAAAGGAATTAACAAAGTGAACTGCGGGGAACTCTTTCACCTGAATACCAGTTCGCGATCACGTGGACACAAATGGAAATTAACAGAAGGTAGGTTCAGGAGGGAATGTGAGGAAGTACTACTTTACAGAAAGGGTGGTGGAACCTTGGAACAGTCTGTCAGCTGAGGCGGTGGGTGCAAAAACAGTCAGGGAATTCAAGCAGGGCTGGGACATAATGAAGGGAATAGTGTTTACTGGGGGCAACAGGACCAGGGAGGAGAACAGAGAGATGATGGGGAGGGTTAGCACCCTGGAGGAACAGTAGGTTCCAGGGATTATAGGGAACCTGGGCAGACTGGATGGACATTTGGTCTTTTTCTGCCGTTTCTATGTTTTTGTTTCTGCTTCTGGCTTTATTGCTACTCTGGGTTACTGTGATGTCATCAGTATTTTATTGTGAAAGCTGTTCTTTGATTTGTTCAGTATTCCATTGTGATGTACCCAGCTTTCAAGATATCCCTTGTAACCTACCCAACGGCAACAGTAATGTGTTATCTTGGAGTTCGGATCAAAAACAACACAATGTACAGGACACAGAGGCATTTAATGAAGGGCTGAGGGAAAGGTGTAGAGAGGCAGAGGGAGATGGATTTGTGGGAGACTGGGGAGGATTCTGGAATATAAGACTTTTTAACAGGGATGGCCTTCATCTCATGAGGGAGGGAGCTAGTGTACTGGGGCAGAAATTAGACATCTATGTGGACAGTCTTTTCAACTGAAGAGGGTGGTAGCTGATGCTGGGAACTTTCTCAAACATGTTAGGTACAGAGTGAACCAAGTCGTATACCGTTATGAGGAGCTGTGTGAAACTTCTTGATGAGCTTCAACAGGTCCCTGAATTTCATTTCTGGGGGAAAGACCTTGTTGGCTTGTGTCATGAAGTCTACCCCCAGGTGGTTCAAGGTCTGGCTTGGAGTTAGGGAACTCTTTCTCCAGTTGATGACAAATCCGTGTGCAGACAGGCACTGGACAACCTCCGCCACTGCTTGCACTGCTTGGACAAGCTACGGGGCCTTGATGAGAATATCGTCCAACTAAGGGAAAAAGTGTACTCCTCGGTTCCGAAGGTGAGCTATGACTGCTACTAGCACCTTTGAGAATGTTCTTGGGGCTGAAGAAAGTCCGAATGGCAGCGTTTTGAATTGGAAGTGCTGCTCCCCCACCTTGAACCTAAGATCATGCCTGTGTAGTCCCTGAATGGGAATATGCAAATAGGCATCTTGCGGATCGATGGATGCCAGAAAATCCCATTGTTGCAACTCCCTGATGATTGATGACAAGGTTTCAATCTTGAAGGGTTTGCTGCAGACAAAATGATTCAGGAAGTTGAGGTCTAGGACTGACCTGAAACCCCCTGTGCGTTTTGGCACGATGAAGACTAGGGAGTAGACCACCCCCCAGTTGATCTCTGTGGGAGGAACTTGTACGATAGCCTCTGCTTGTAGAAGGTCTGTAATGGACTGTAACATTGCCTGTCTTTTAGATGGGTTGCCCAAAATAGGGAAGGGCACCACATGAGGTAGTAGGGGCTTGGATTTGAATTCTATTAGGTAACCCTTGCTGATGATGTCTAGGACCCGTCTGTCTGACGTTGTTTGGACCCATTCCTCGAGAAAATTTGAAAGTCTCTCTCCTACTCAAGGATGGGCCCGGATAGCTTCATTGTGACTTCTTGTTGCTGTTCCCGGTGTCTCTGGTGCCACCACCACCACCACCGGATCCGCCCCCTCTGAAGTTACACTGGTTGCATGAGGAGAACCATGTTCTTTTTCCCCGAGAAGTAAAGAGTTTTGACCCTTGTTGTAACCTCGGTCATGAAAATTGTGTCTGGGACCTGAGGACCATGATTTGCCCCAGCCCCTTGACTGGGGCATGTACATCATAGCTGTCTCCCTGGATTCCTTCACCGCCTCCTTCAGGGCTGAACCAAACAGGAGATTACCTTCATAGGGTACATTTACTAAATGGCTCTTTGAAGAGGTGTCTGCTTGCCAGGCCCAAAGCCAGAGGTTGTGGTGAGCCAAGGTTTGATAAAACATGGTCCAAGCAGCGCACCTGACTGCCTCCTCTGACATGTCTTCTGCATAAGCCAAAGCTAAACCCATTAACTGCAGCTGATGAATAATAGGTGTGTTCTTCTCTGGGTCCTCAGCGAATTGAAAGGTTAAATCTGAGGCCCAGGACAGGGCGGCTCTGGCCGAAAAAAGATTGGTGGTTGCCACCTTGACAGACGTTGATAATGCTTGGAAGGCCTTCTTGAGTGAGGCATCCACTTACCTGTCCACCAGGTCTCTGAGTGATGCCCCTCCTTCAGCTGGGATGACCGTCTTCTTGGTTAGGTTTGAAATCAGAGGGTCAATTCTGGGGCAGTCTAACCACTTTTCAGATTGCTTCTTGTCAAACTTGAGAAGCTTAGAGATCTGCTGGGGCACTGGATAGGAGCATTCTGGACCTTGCCATTTCTCCTTTAGCAAGTCCTCTATGGCAGGAGGAATAGGGAAGGCTGTGGCCAATTTGGAGGCAGATGCCAGGCGAAAAGCCTGTTTGTGAGCCGCCGGGGAAGATCCGAGGTGAATCTCGGCTATGACCTTTTTTATGGTCAAAGTTTCTGGATGGGGAGTCGTCCAAGTCTGATGATGAGCCCACTAGCTCTCCCTCTTCAAGAGAAAAGGAACTGGAGCCTGAGGAGTCCGAGAAATGCTCCATGCGACACTTTCCCTTATGAGTGCCCCTAGATCTACTTTGAGAATGAGATCTTTTCTTTCTTCTGTGGTGTGAGGAATGCTGATCCTCCTCATCTGAGGATCTGCTCTTGTGTTGGGATTTTTTCTTTTTATCGTAGTGATGTGAGGACAACTGTCCCTCTTTGGACAGAGACAGGGTCTTCCTTCTTTTTGCCTTTTTATGAGGTCTCACATCTTATAACCCGAAGGTTGCCAGTCAAAGCATGCAGGGTCCAGAACAAAGGCCATAAAAACATAAAAATATAGAAACATAGAAGCTGACGGCAGATAAGGACCGCAAGGCCCAGCCAGTTTGCCCATTTGTTCTACCTTATGAATGTGCCATAGGCCTTTACTCTGTCAATGGCCTATTTATTCATACTCATCTGTATTGCTCCCTTATACCTATCCCATGTCTGTAGTAAGCCCTGCACTGTATTCATATCCACCACTTCCTGAGGTAGGCCATTCCATGCATCCACCACCCTTTCTGTGAAAAAGAACTTCCTCACATTACCCCTTAATTGGCCTCCCTCTAATCTCATGCTGTGTCCTCTTGTCCTGCTATTTTTCTTATATTGAAACATGTTAGACTCTTTCACCTTGTTAATGCCCTTTAGATGTTTGAATGTTTCAATCATATCACCTCTCTCCCTCCTTTGTTCTATGGTATACATATTGAGCTCCGTTAATTTGTCCTCGTATGTTTTCCGATGCAGTCCCTTCACCATTTTGGTTGCCCTTCTCTGTACTGCCTCCATTTTGTTAAAATGTCCTTGTGCAGGTGTGGCCTCCAGTACTGCATGCAGTACTCCAGATGGGGCCTAACCAGTGTCTTGTAATGAGGGATCATTACCTCCCTCTTACAACTTGTGATACCCCTACTAATACACCCCAACATTCCTCTAGTCTTACCTATTGCTTTAGTAGTCTGCTTGGATGAGTTCAGGTCATCTGTGATGATGATGCCCAAATCTCTTTCTTCCCTTGTGATTGCCAGCAACTCCCCTCCCAACCTATAGGTAGCTTCAGGATTTCTCTTCCCCATGTGCATGATCTTGCACTTCTCGCGTTAAACCCCAGTTACCACTCTTCTGACCATTTTGCCAGTTTATCCAGATCTCTTCTCATTCTGCCCACCCCATCTGGATCAGCTACTCTGTTGTGGATCTTGGTGTCATCTGCAAACAGGCAAACCTTACCCTCCAGTCCATCTGCAATGTCACTAATGAAGATATTGAAGAGGACTGGCCCCAGGACTGATCCCCAAGGTAGCCCACTTGTGACTTGCATCTCTTCTGACTATATACTGTTTACCACCACTCTCTGTTTTCTACCCGCCAACCAGTCTGCCACCCAGTTGACCAACCTCTGACCCATCCCGAGCCTACCCAGCTTATTAATCAATCTTCTATGTGGACCAGTATTGAAAGCTTTGCTGAAGTCAAGGTAGGCAACATCAACAGCACCCCCTTGGTCCACCACTCTGGTTACCCAGTCAAATAAATCTATGAGATTAGTTTGACAGGACCTTCCTGTTGTAAACCCATGCTGTCTTAGATCTTGTACTCCTATGGATTCCAGGTGTTGCACTATCCTTTCCTTAAGGAGTGCCTCCATAATCTTGCCCACTACTGAGGTAAGACTGACTGGTGTGTAGTTCCCTGCCTCCTCCCTGCTACCACTCTTGTGGAGCGGGATCACATGAGCCCTTCTTCAGTCTTCTGGGACCTCTCCTGTGCTCAGACTCACTAAACAGTTCTGCTAATGGCTCTGCTAATTCCACCCTAAGCTCCTTTAGTACCCTGGGATGTATGCCATCAGGTCCTATTGATTTGTCCACCCTGAGCTAAGCGAGCTCTTGTAGGACCCTTTCTTTTGTGAAGGGACTTGTGCACACCTCCCTCCCCCCTGTGTCCATGGTGCTGAGCTGTGGGCCCTGCTCTACTTTCTCCTCATTAAATACTGAGCAGAAGTATCTATTTAGGATACATGCTTTTCCTTGGTCCTCCTCCACACACTCCCCCTTATCCCCTTTGATCTTAGCAATAACCCCTCTGGGCTTTCTCTTTTCACTAATGTATCTATAGAAAGTCTATTTAACTTGTCTATGAGGTCTGGGGCCAGAGAGGGGGCTGCGGACTGCTGGGTCTCCCTGGTGGCCTCTGCTATCTCAGACCTGGTGGTTGCTGCTCGCTCAGACCTGTCTGTCTGTTGGCTATCAGTCTGAGCCAAGGAAGGGGCTGCCTCCGTCGCATCCTGCCCATTTACAGATGCTGCCTTCTCATATTTTAGGCAAAGCAACCCAGCGAAGGTGATTCATAGTGGGGATTTGCAGCACTGGCATTTTCTGCCCCTGGAAGGTTTGTCTGAAGCTATGACACCAATTGACCCTACTCTCCTTCGATTCAGCATACCCCGGAGGTTTCCTGATGCTCTGCTGTTGAAGCTGCGATGAATTGTGCTGGCCCTTTAAGGGCTAAATACTGAGCTGCTCCCCTTTTTCCTTTCTGTAATCAGTAATTTTATTAAGTTCTTTAAAAATCTATCTAGGAATCCCCCTGTGCATCCCTTATTGCTGGTTGGGGGGGGGCCTGCACAACACTGAGTAGAAGCTCCATTGGTCCAGATTAGCGCTTCTCATGCACTGCAGCGCTCGTCAATGAGAGTTCACTGAACATCGATAAGCTGCTATATTTGCACTGCCGGCCCACTGTCAACGAGCGACTGAGATGATCAGAATGCCAGCTGTCGATGGAAAATTTACAGAGCTGCCATCGGCGAGAGGATAGATCCTTATTAAGCACTCCAGTGCTGTTTTTATTCTCCCGATCACCAAAAAATGTCACTAGAAGAAAACTTCCAGGAGTTTGTTTCTTGTCAGTTTGCTGGGTTGAGCTCAAAATTATGGGAAAAACACCGCGGTGAAGTAGGGCCAGTCTTTGCAGCTTGCATGGCTGAGAGTGGAACCCACACAGGAGTGCTGTAACACAGCTAAGATTCCTCAGAAATCAAAATGAATAAGATTTGTTTGACTTACAGTCAGCTGTCTTCAGCTCTGCCATGTGGAGACAGAGCTCTGCTTGCAGAGTACCTGCTGGTCTGAAGGCAGGAAGTAAACTGAGGGAAACAGGAAGTGGAGGGCTGGATATCCCGAGCTGCAGAGATCAAGTTCCTGTCTTCCTATCTGCATCAAGAGGTACAGCCCATGTGTAAGGAAGCCCAGAGACCAGCTTAGGAGAGAGAAAGGCCAATCTGGTTCTCGAAGTGGGTAAGGGAGGCAGTGAGGGTGAAAAGGGTATGCTTTCTTTATGGTGACAATTTTACCATGACTGACACTACAGTGACAACAGCACCAGGTCGCTGTAATGTTGGCATGGGACCGCAGCACTGCTTTCTGGGGGTCTTGCACCCCCTTCCCAAATCAACGTCGACTCACAGTTGATTACTTTAGTTACAGGGGGTGCAAGGGGCTCTAGCCCCCCGATGAAAATGCAGTCCAAAGTGACTGCCTTTATGTTGACATAAAGGTGTCACTGTAACAGCAGTCCACAACGAATTTGTCGACCGACTGTCATGGATCCGGTGAAAAGAAGGGCCTTCACAGAGTACAAGAGGAACATGGGGCGAAGCCTAGCAGTAGTACCAAGCTAAACTCAAAGAGGCAAGGGTGGAGGTCAGGAGGACAAAGGCTTACACAGAGCTGTGGATTACCAAAGGAGTAAAAGGTGGGGAAAAATAATTTTTCAGGTCCATAAGGAAAAAATGGAAAGCAAGGTGGAGATTGCTAGGCTAGCCAAGAGGAGGGGGGAGGAGTAGAAGATAATGAGCAGAAGGAAAATGTAATAAATAATTACTGCTCTGTATTCACAGTAGAGGGCAATGGTCCTCTGCCAGAGAGAGTGGTATCAAGACTGCCACAAGGTAGGTCCAGGAAAAAAATTAGATCTTAGTAGACAGAATACAAAAGGATCTAGAAGCTCTCAGGCTAGACAGGACACCAGGCCCAGATACACACAGAAGAAAACAGTGAAAGCTAGAAGAAATAATATATAGAATAATATATGGGTGTGTGTGTGTAATCAGAATTTTACACACACCCAAGGTGCGGGATGCTACATAAACCCTGAAGGCAAAGTCCAAGGGGTTTATGCAAGCATTCCACACCAAGGGTGTGTGTAAAATTCTGGTTCATACACACCCACCCATATATTATTTTATTTAATTAATGGCCAGAATTAATGTCACTTGCCATTTTTTTGGAGGGCATTTTTGTTTTCCTGTTCAGAGGTGAAGTCTTCCCGGCTTGGTATGTCACTCGGGTCGAATTTGGATTCCATTGTTGTTTTGTTTTTTTCTTTCTATGATGTCTGTTTTATTTTGTTTGTTTTTATGTGGTTTTGTGAGGTTTTGTACCATTTTCTGGCTGAGTGTTTTGTCTGTCAGGAAGTCCATTCAGGTGGTTTAGAGTGGGTTGCTTAGCTCATGCTAAGGTTAGCAGAAGCAGGATTGACAGGTGCTGATTATGGCCTCCCATTTATAATTGAAAATATCAACCGGGAGGTTGTAACTGGGAATAAAACTATTGTTATCTGTGCTTAATAAATGCTGGCCATTAACTAAAAGACCATAAACATCAATACAGTTCCATAAAATGCTATTAAACAGAAGCAGCACATTAGCAGTGTCAGTGGCTCAGTAGGTGGCATACTCGCCTCTGAGGCCGGGAGATCAGAGGGCTGTGGGTTCAGTTCCCACATCTGGCACTTGGGTTAATATCCCAGTACTGACACTGTAGTGCAGCATGAGAGGGGTGCTGCACTCCTGAGGAAGTCATTCTTCGATGAGACGTCAAACTGAGGTCCCATCTGCCTAGATTGGTGGTAGTTCAGGTGGATATTAAAGATCCCATGGCACTTATCGAAAAGAGTAGGTAAAAGTTTTATTGAAACAAAAGAAATTGTACAGTACCAAAACAAAAGCAATTTGCAAAAACTCATGTGGAGTCAAAACAGAAGTAAACAAAAAAAACAGAACAGAACTATTCAAGAGACAATCCATCAGGTCACTGCAAAATCAGAGTCCGTGATCCAAGGAAGAGTTTTCCAAAGTTCAAGTAATGTCTCCTTGGAAAATAATGTACGTTCATGTACATAAATGTTAGTTAGGTCTGTTACGATTTTCTTCTCAAGCTCTGAATAAGAACAGTTTTTTTGCTGTAGAGTAAACAGACATCGAGCCATCCAAATATTCCATTTAATTACTACAAAACTAGATTTAACATGTCCAGAGTCCAAAGGACCACTGGGGAGAAAAAACACCATACATAATATTCTGGTAAGAAACCGTTTGAAATAATGGAGTGGCCCAGACTCTTGCCAAAAAAAACCACCAGTGCCGAATAAAAGAACACTCAAACAATAAGTGCGATATAGTTTCCAATTTAGAAATACACAATAGTCGAGAACATTGTCAGTCTTGAGACTGCTTGTGTTTATGATTATCTTTGACGTTAATTCTTTCATGACACAACAGCCGGAAAGTCCCACATGTGAGCAGGCACCCTTTTACACCGTAACAAAACCAATAGGGAAGGTGTTGGCTAGGGCACTTTTCAAAGGGCAACTGTATTGCACAAACGGTCAGGAGCAGATTATTATACAATACTTTATGAGAATTCATTAACATCTGGGTAGATATCCTCCACTGTTTCAAACGTAAAAACATGTGTTTAATATATACCGGTATTCCCAAAGTTTGTCGTATCACAGTTAATGAATCACATTCCCATAAATGAAACCATAATCTGCAAGAATCATAGAACCAAGGTTCCCACCCTCTCTGAGTATTTATCAATAGAGGCCGAAGATTTGCAGTCAAAAAAATACATGAAAAAAATAACAGAATTATTAATCATGTTAATACCCCCCTCAGAAATAGGTAAGTAAGTAACATTCTGTTTTACCGGATTAAGCCGGCTTCCCCACAGAGCTTGAAAGAAGAGACCAAGAACTGCAGTTTCTAATTGTTTAGGGATTGGGAATACATAGCTTAAATAAAGAAAAGTCAGTATCAAATAAGTCTTGATTAGGAAAACGCGCTTCTTCTTCCCAATTTGCCCTTATTCCATGAGGCAACCTTAAGTTTGCCTTGTTGTAATTTAGCAGACCAATTAAAAGGTCAGAATCTACAGTCCCAAAATAAACTCCCAAATGCGTTGAGGCCCTCAACAAGTTGTAAAGGACCAATATGTGAAAAAGGGCTATTTTCGATCCTAACCAATACCAAAACTTTTGGTAAAATTTAAACTCACACCAGAAAAATCACCAAAGGAAGAACATTCCTGGAGGGCAGTAACCACAGAGGCTGCATTAGCCACAATAATGCAGACATCGTCTGCATATGCAATTGCCGTATATGGCGAGATTAAAGTAGAACTAGAAAGGGCATGAATTTGAGGATGAGTATTCAGACGGCGAAGCAAAACATCTAGAAAAAATACATATAACAGAGGGCTCAGAGGACACCCTTGGTGAACCCCTCTTTTTATGGGGATCATAGGTCCAACCCAACCATTCACAACAGGCACAACAGTGGCAGTCCTACAAAAAGTCTTAATCCAGCGAATCATTTCACCGGGCACATGTATAAAATGTAGTGCCTTCCATAAAAAATCATGGTTAACTGAATCAAAAGCCGCCTTCTGATCTACTGATACAATAAAACCCAAAACAGAGTCTGCGTAGCCATGACAAAATAATTCTCGAAGGAGAATCAAATGGTCAGAGATTCTCCTGTTCGGTACAGAGCAGGGCTGAGCAGGGTGCAAACCCACTTCAGCTATCCTCATAAGACGTTGTACAATGATTTTCATTAATAACTTGAAGTCAGTGTTTAGCATACATAAGGGGCACCAATTCTCAAGAGAATGTATATCTCCTTTCTGTTTATAGATATAAATCAAAGTACCCTTAGTAAAATCTAAAGGGATAGACTCACTAGCTAACAGGGAGGTAAATACTGAAGTTAATTCAGGGATCAGGTGGTCACCCAGTACCTTATATAAGGCAGCGGGGAGTCCATCTGGACCAGGAGTCCTCCGTAAGGGTAAGGAAGAAATAACCGGCTTCAATTCTAACTCAGTAACAGGTATACAGGCTGAGTCAGAACACGGCTGTGAAGGGATAGGGATGGGGATGTCAAGGTCCCTATACAACACCGCAGGATCAACATCTGCAGCTGGAAAGGAAGAAAAGAGGGCAGTCGTGTAACATGTCACTATCCGACAGATGTCCGACTGAGAGGTACATAAGGTGCCATCAGAATCAGCAAGACACAACATATTCTTTTGTGTAATTTGTTGAGAATTCGACTCAAAGGGGCAAACAATAGCCCTCGTGCCTACCACATTAAATTTGTGTTGATGATAAAGTTGCTGTGATTGTCTAGATTGGAATTTCAACATATCATTCCGAATTAAGTGCAATTGTTGAAAGATCTTGTCCTGTCATATAAGCTATTGTCAACAAGGACTGAAAATGTACCCTTTTCTGTAAATATTCAGATATTCTCTTGACATTTTTGATGACTATATTTTTCAAAAGCACCAAATCATGTTTAGTGTCCGTCCACCATGCAATAGGGTCTACGTAACAAATAAAGCAGTTCCGGGCCTGAATAAAGGATAAAAGGGACTGCATGAAAGTCGGAATTTGCAACAGAGATATGTTGAATTTCCAGAGTCCTGGTCCTTTGCGAACAGTGACATCAGAACCAAGGCCCACTGAAAGCAGTTTATGATCAGAAAATTCCACAGCTTGTACAGTAGCAGAGGTAATTGGGAGTGTGCGGGACAAAAACACAAAATCAATTCTGGTAGCCAGCTTACCCTTTTGAAATGTAGGAGTATGTTTTTTAGTAAAAGAGTAATAGGCATCCGTGAGATGAGCAATGCTGAACCAACTTCCCTAATTCATGGGAGTCACAAAACAATTTCTGGGTAGTAGCAAAGAGCTTTTGTCATGAAGACTTAAGCCACAGTTAAAGTCACCAGAAAATATAAACTGAAAGGAGGTATGCAAATAAGGGCGGAGTAAAGAAAATAAAGCTATACGTGCAGACTTAATTTGGGGAGCATAAATATTAATAACCGATAAGGGCAGGGCCCAGTTAAAAAAATCTAAGACTAACACTCTGCCAGGGGCTACGTCGATCAATTTTAGCAAACGAAAATCTGGGATATTGAATAAGAGCCCAAGTCTGGAACAGGAGTCCAGGCCAATGGACCAAAAAGAAGGACCTAGAAGCCAGTCCTATTGTGCCTGTCTAATCTCATGGGTGGTATGGAGTCGTGTATCCTGCAACAGAAAGATCCCCATAGGTAAGAGCCGTAAACAGGAAAAAATCAATCTTCTTTTTGCCAGACGCTTAATACTATTCACATTAATAGTATGACAAACAAAGTGAGACATAACACAAGGAGAACAGAGACACCTTACGATTTCCTTTTCCCTTTTAGCTTAACCCTGGCCTTCCGCTTCTGAGAAAGACCAGTACCCAGTTGAATCTCAGAATCAGTAATACCATCTGGGAGGGAAGATGCAAGAGAGGAAGAGTCAGACTCGCCTCCAGCATCATCAGAAACAGTTTGGAGTAGCTCAAAGGCATTAGACAAAACCACAGGAGGGGGTTTCAAAAGCAAAGGAGGTGATGGTAATGCCCGGGGGTAATTTCTCATAGACCTCCGACGCATAACACTAGTGGGTACTCGGGGGGGGTGGCATAGTACTCGGGCCTGGAACAAGGTCCAGGACAAGCTGGACAGATTGGACAGGGTCAGGGGTAGGAGGGGTCGTCTCAGTAAGCGGTGCCACACAAGAGGCCACCGAGGGTACCACAACCTGATCTACAACAGGCTCAGGGACCTGCAATAGAGGTCAAGTGACTACTGAAGTCGGCTCTACTAAGGTGGTCCTAAGATGAGCCTTCTGGGCTTGTGTGATTACAAAACGTTGATCAGCACCATTATCATGTGTGGCCTGATTATGAGCAGCCCACGGACAATTTTGAAACGTATGACCCAGCTCATCACAAAGATTACATTTACACTCATTTAGACAGTGAATCCCCACATGACCCAATTCTCCACAGGTATTACATTTCAGCTTATCACAGACATTACTAAGGTGAGAGGGGTCTCCACACCGGTAACAAGCTTTCGGTTTTCCAGGGTAAAACAAGACCCCCCTATCACGACCTATAAAAAAAGAATTAGATAGGTGCACTGGCCCAGAATCATTAGAGTGTAACAAAACCTTAACCTTCCAGCCTCCAGTCCAAATATTTTCCATGTCCAATATTGCCTCAGGCTGACCCTGAACAGTACAACGTTGTTTTAGCTAATAGACAATGTCAGTGACGTCAACACCTTCGTTCCGAAACGGGACGGTAATATTCTTAAAGGCTGGTTTGGAAAGGGGAATGGCCTTAAACAGGGTCCACAGGACAGTATTTCTTAAGGCATGATATCGTGACCAAAAACGCTCCAAGCCACGAGGCGTTTGGAAGCTGACATCAAACATAGTTTTGCCAGAAATATGAATCAGTGCATATATTTCGTGAGAAAAGAATTTCAGAGAGTCCTTGAGTAGTGTCCGAGCTACATACACTCGGTCTGGTGGCTCAGGTAAACCGCCCATATAAGCCAATCGTACCGCATTATGCTGCTTTGCAGCCAGAATTGGAAATTTAAACAATGAGGAAAAAGAACGATTTGGCTCTATTTTCTTTGAGGGGGGCTCCACTACTGCAAGAGCTGTATTCTCTGTAATGGTAGTGGGAGAAGCAGCACAAATAAGAGAACCCTGCAAAGGTTCCAAGACTGGGTGCTGGATAAGTTCCAATTCCTTGGGGAGACACAAGGGGTCAGACATAGGCAGACTTCTGTTCGGTGAATGCTGCAGCTCAGGAAAATCATTGAGACAGGGGGAACGAATAGGGGACGGACCAGAAACCCACTTCCCTTCTGTAGGTTCCTGCACCCAGCCAGCTCCTTACAATGCTGTTTCTACAGACCAGGTAGGTGTTGTAGCAGGATTGGTATCAAGAGATAGCAATTGAGAGGGAGAGTGTGTCACAATAGGCAAACTAGGCACTGTATGCAATGATGTCACTGTAGTCTGCAGGGGCAGCTGAGAAGCAGGCGTGAGTATTCCAGCTGAGAACTCACCAGGATGGGCTGCACAGGGCGGCACCTCAGCCGCTTGAAAAGGCAATGTAGGCTGTTGCAAAGTATTATTGTGGGCTGCAGGAGACATACATCCTGCCAATCTGACTTCACGAATCCATTGCAGTTTTCTGTTCAAATTCTTCTTTGTAATCTCAAATCGACGTTCTGCATCACCCAAACAGTCCTGAAGCTCCTTTTCAGCCAAACAGACAGTAGCAGAGCCAAAAGTGGAAAAATCCCTCATTGGGACGGCAAGGGGAAAAGACGTTTGAGAGTCCATGTCAGGGTGACCCAGCAGAGGTTCTAAAGTTGTAACCTGTAGTGTAGATTCATTTTCTGCAGTAGACACAGAAACCAGCTTTGCTTCAGTAGTTGCAGACGTGGTCTCTACACACACAGAGGCAGGAGTTCAGACCAGGTCTCCCACCTCCATCGCCACCTCCTCAGCAAGCAAGGGTGCATCCGCCATCTTGGACAGAGGTTCCCGCTCTGAAGAGTAGGTGAATTTCCCCGGTGTCCTGGCCAAATTTCCCTCATTCACTAAAAATACCACCAACAGCTTAATCTGGTTCAAAGTCAGTTGGCATTCATCTGTATCCCCCTCCCCCGGGTCGTGCCTGAAAATAGGCAGGATTTGTCTAGTGCACTTACCCGGTCAACAAAAACTAAATAAATAAATAAACAGTAATGTCAAACTTCAGCCATGCAGAACATTCCCAAATTCCACAGCAAAGAAGTGGGATTTCAAGATCCTTTTAAGTTCACCCACAGTGGGCCCTACCTTTACTACCCAGGGCAGGGTGTTACAAAATCTCAGAGCCACCACGGAAAAGGCTGTTTAATAACTGGTGTCAACCTACTGTAGACATAGGCATTACCAACAGGCAGTTGGTGGATGACCAAAGATAAATACAGGGGAGTACCACACCAAGAAGTCCTCCGTGTAAGCTAGATCCATTCCAAGCAAGACTTTAAAAGTTAACAACAGGACTTTGCAGCTCACTCACCACCTAACCAGCAGCCAGCGCAGTGGTTATAAAACGAACGTAATATGCCTGCGAGGGCACATTCCTGTGAGGATCCTGGTAGCAGCATTCTGCACAAGCTGCAGGCCACTCGTAGGCTTCAAAGACAGCCCAGAATAGAGCACATCCCAGTAATCTACCGTTGACGTAATGCAGTTATACACTGTACCAGGGTTGCCAGCCCCACCGCAGGAAGCAGGTTGCATACCTACTTGACGTAATGGAGATGAAAATATCTGCTTTGAACTGCTTCCAATATCTGACACTCAGATTTCAGTGACTTGGCCAAAAGCAGTCCTAGATTCTGTGCCACCTTGAGTGTACACCAACCTTTCCCATTTTTCATGGGAGGAGCTGAACCCCATCCAGCCTTTCCATCTGCTTTTTCTGGCTTACAACCAATAGTTCAGTTTTTTGGGGTTAAACCTGATTCAGTTTGCACTCAACTAATCCACTAGCTCAGCTAGGTAGAACTTGTAATTACAACTAAACCTTTAAGATAGTTGATAAGGGAATGTACAACTGGTTGTCATCAGCATACAGTTGTGGCCCACACCATATCTCCTAGGAATCTCCCTGATGGGCAACAGCTACACATTGAATAGTAAGGGTGTCAACACAAACCCATGTGGCACCCCACAGGTTATACCAGCCCATGAACTTCATCTCCACAGAATGAGACCTTCCCTGCAAGCAACACAGAATCCATACTAATGTGCTCAGCTAGGATTCTTGACTCATTGATAAGTGACCACACAACAATTTTCTGTTCATGAAGAATCCATCAGATGGTCCATACTCCCCAAACTCTCAACAGGAAATGTTTTAAATATTTCGACTACAGTTGTTTGCTCCAGGCACTCACAGAAGAGGCATGTGAGAAACGTCACCTTATAATCTGGCATGGAGTTAATTCTGTTCTAGTTTCACATATCCATGTGATCATTTTGCCCCACGTAAGTAGGTGGGAGCTAAGGGTCTTTCATACCCTAGATAAGCAGTGATTTGTTACATAAAATAAGCCTCAGAGAGACAGGTTATTAGTGAAAGCTAAGAAACTTAAGTCAAGTGATGAACGGTTTGCGAACACACAGACTTAGAAATGAAAGAAGACCACAGGTCCATAGAGTTCTTTCTCCCACCAACTCAGCAGGAGTACCCAGTCATCTCCTTTTTTTAAAGATAGATAGATAGATAGATAGATAGATAGATAGATAGATAGATAGATAGATAGACAGACAGACCAGGGGTGTAACCAGGAATTTTAAACTTGTACTCAAAACTGATGCAATGTTGCCCCACCCCGTTATGTACACATAAACCAAAATATGCGCTGCCACGCCACACCAACAGTAGGCCCACCCCACCCCCAATTGCCATGTCTGAGTTCAAGTATTCAGTTCCTTCCTGTAATCCTCCTTCCTTTGTTTTTCTGCCTGCCTGGTAAGTTGTTCTTGTCTGTGTATTTGGCTGGTGGTATCAGTGCCCCATAGCAAACAACAAAGGCAAAAGGGCTCAGCACCACACTGACACAATGTGTCTCACAATGTCCTTGGTTTCCTCTTTTTGTTGCCCCTTCCTGGTTTGTTGCCCCTGCCTGAATTGTTTTACTGTACTCTGCTGAGTACAGTGCGTATGCCTGCCGACACCCCTGAGATAGACAGACATACAGACAGACAGGTATGTACAGACAGAGTGATAGTAGTTAATTAACTAAGTTATCTCTTGAGATTCTCTGGAGATACCCAGAGAAATAAATCTCTGGGACTGCTTATGCCTGCGACAATCTCACAAAATGGTCCTTCGAGATCTCCAGAGATTTTAGAAAATACTGTAACTTGCTGAATCAGGACTACTACTGTTAGAGCGAGAGACAGACAGACATACAGATAGGTATAGACATAGAAAGAAAGAAAGAAATACACATTTTTATTTAATTACTCCTTTCCAAAATACAAGGCACTGTACAATAAATACAGTTTACAAACAGAAATAAAAAAAAACCATAAATAGCAATATACAGTTCAGAATTCTGTGAATTAAATAAATAAAAACCTCCAGTGCAGCTATTTACATGAGAGAAACTAGAATGTCAGCCAGCACATCTTCTTGGAATCCAACTGAGTTTCTAGGAAGGCTTGCTTAAACAACCAAGTATTTAATTAAGTACTGTATTAAAACAGCTAATGGGGAGAGGGGCAGTCCAAATGTCCAGGGGAAAAATGTTGCACAGTCGTGGTGTGGTGATACAAAAAGCTATTTCACCTACAGACTTTAAACGAGACCTTAGAACAGCCAGAAATGGCAGCTCAGAGATCAAAGCTCATGGAAACTGGTGCAGCTTGCAAGGAGCTCAATAAGGTAGTGTTGGCACAGTCCACAGAGGGCCTTACATGTGAGAAGTAAAATCTTAAAGTTAATCCTCCACCTGCTGTAACTGGTAGCCAGTGCAAGGAGCACAGGGCATGCATAATATGCTCTACTCTCCTAGCAGATATTAGCAACCTGGCAGCAGCATTCTGCACCAGTTGGAGATGGCAGATCAGCTTGCTAGAATACCCGGGTGCAGAACATTGTAGTAATCAAGATGGGAGATTATTCTGGTCCACTGGCCTTGTGGGCTCAGGCACCCCACACCACACTGGCAGCTTGGGTTTGGGAAGGGACCAGGGTTGCTCAGGATCCAGAGGCTGCACTCCTCTTTCAGGGAGGGAGACAGTGCATACAGCTGCTTCACTATCTCCCAGCTGAGGCTAGGTGGCACAGCAGTGGTCACCCAGTTCTTTAGCTGGGTGTGGGCATTGAGGCATGCACCGTCTTTACATTGCACTTGTGCATCATTGTACTTATTCTGGCTCCAGATCAAAGAGAAACAGAAAGAAAAGCTCCTCTGCTGCTTGGATGACATCAGCAACTCCACATGCTCCACACCTCCTACCAGGCACCCACTCACCCTTCTAGGTAAGCAAGTAGATGGAGTAAGCACCGAAGATGGTGGGTGATGGGACTGGGGATCACTGGCAGAAGTGGGGTCAGCAGAGAGGAGCAGGAGGATAAAAAAAAGATGGGTGATGGTGAAGGCATGCACTTGTGACCAGATTGTTGAAAGGTAGGGCCATAACTCGGGGGGTGTTCTTAAAGGAGAACTGCACTGAACCTGTAAATCAATTTTCCCAGTAGAAGCAGATTTTAAGCATTGGTTAAAATTCTCTTATTGTTCCATTTATACATGCTTTTTAGTAAGCTCGCTGGATGTTTCTGCTTTACACTTACATGGTGAGTACCATTTTAGAACTGTATGATGTAGTTTATGTCCCTCTCGCCTCAGAGTTCCGTAGTAGAACATGGATACATTGTGCCAACAATAGAAGAGTAGAACAGGGACATAAACTACATCATACAGTTCTAAAATGGTTCTTACCAGCAGAATATAAATCAGAAACACCCATTAAAATAATTGAAAAGCCTGGTTAGCTGCAGGGAGGACAGAATTTGAACCAGTATTTAAAAAACAGCTTCTACTGGGGAAAAAAAGACTTGTAGATTCAGTGCAGTTCTCCTTTAAGATGGTACAGCCACTCCTGACTGCAGCAGACATCTGAGAAACAAGGGTAAATTCTGTGTCCAGAGTGACCCCTAGGTTTTGGACAACCTGCTTAACCTCGAGGCTCACTCCATCAACAGTGGGAGATCTAGGCACTCCAAAATGGATGATCTGACACATTCAGGATCAAAGCAGAAGCAATTCTGTTTTATCAAGATTCAGACCACTGCGAGTCATCCACAAACTGATCTTGGATATTGAACATGTTCAATCACAGCTATCAAGGTGTCCTGTTTGGGTTTGAACAAAAGATACAGTTAGCTATCATTTGCATAGTAGTGAAAACCCAGACTGCCTTCGGATAACTTCTTTAAGCGAAAGTAAGAACACCACAATCAACAATGGGGACAAAATGGAACCCTGAGGAAAGCCAGTTAATTTCATGAATGGAAGATCTAAAATTCCCCTGAAGCACTGACTGACGGTGATTGCTGAGGAAAGATCAGCACCTGCTAAGCACAGAACCAGTCATAACAGCAACAAATATCATACGTTCCAAACGTTTATGGTGCCCAACTGTGTCAAAAACAGATGACATATCTAGCAAAACCATGAAAGAATGTTCTATGCAGTCCCCTGCAAAGAGGAGACCATTCAAAACCCTCATCAGATCTCTGTGCCTTGCGAAGGATGAAATCCAGATTGGGAATTCTCATAGATGTAAAATTTCTGCATGTGCTCTCTTGGTCGCATACCACCACTTTCTTAATAACATTGCCTAAAAAAGGTAGGTTAGAGATGTGTCGAAAGTTTAAGAAATCATGAGGATCTACATAGAAACACAGGATCTGACAGCAGATAAGGGACACTTGGCCCACCCAGTCTGCCCATTTACCTACCTAGATTCTCACCACAGGCCCTGCTTGATCTACACCTCTAGTTCCCTCTCCCCTTCCTCTCCAGTACTATTCCCTTGTGCCTATCCCACACATTATGAACCCCACCACTGTTTTTGTCCCCACCACCTCCACTTGAAGACTGTTCCAGGCAGCCAACACTCTTTCCATGAAGTAGTAGTTCCTCACATCTCTACTGAATCTACCGCCTTCCAGCTTCATAGCATGTTCCCTTGTTCTTATGCACCTTTTCTTCTGAAAAATACTTCCCTCCTGTACCTTATGAACACACATGAAGTATTTAAAGATCGATATCATATCCTCATTCTCTCCTGTAAAGTGTGCATATCAAGGTCCTTCAGTCTCTCCTTGTAGGGCTTTTGATGCAGATCCTGCACCATTTTAGTTTATTTATTTATTTATTTGAATTTTGGTAACCAGGTGAGCCTGCTGAGTCATTACAGTCCCTTTTTCAGGGGCGACACGGAAAGTGCAGAGCATAGACAATGACATGGCAGTAGCAGTGGATGCATTTACATCATTCATTGATTTGCAAAAATTCATCATTTACAGAAACATTCACAGATTTAACATTTACAGATTACAAAGACATGGCAGTTACAGTGGTTATATTTACATTGTTTGTAGATTTACAAGCTAAGATTAATAAATTTTAGTTGCCCTCCTCTGGACTGCCTCCACTCTGTCTATGTCTCTCTGGAGATGTGATCTCCAGAACTGAACATAGTACTCAAGGTGGGGTCTTACCAGTGATCTATACAAGGGCAACACCACCTCCCACTTTCTGCTGGTGATACCCCTTCCTATGCACCCCAGCATCCCACTTGTTCTCCCAACTGCCTTGTCACACTGTCTGGTTACCTTCAGGTCATCAAATATGATTACCCCAGGTCTCTTTCCTGCATAGTGTACGTCAATACCACTTCACCCCTTTTGTACTCTGCCCCTGGGTTTCTGTGCCCTCAGTGCATTATTTTGCACTTTTTCTCATAGAAAGCCAGCTACCATATCCTTGGCGACTCCTCATTTTCCCAGCTGTCCGCTCATCCTTTCTACCCACCCCCAGAGTGTCCCCTTGCTGCAGGTCTCAGTGTCATCTGCAAAGAGGCAGACCTTCCCTTCCAGCTCCTCTGGAATGTCACTTATAAATACATTAAAGAGGACCAGTCCAACCACTGATCCCTGAGGTACCCTGCTGGTCACCCCATCCCTCCTCACAGCAAACTCGCTTATCACCACCCTGTAAGTCTAACCAATTTCTTACCCAGTTTACCACCTGTTTACCCACCCCTAAGTTATGCAGCTTGCTTACTACTCCTATGTGGAATGGTGTTGAAATCCTTACTAAAATCTAGGTAGCCCATGTACACCGCTCCTCCCTGATCTAATTCCTTGGTCACCCAGTCAAAGAAATCTGTCAGATTTGTTTGACATGACCTTCCCCCTGTGAATCCATGCTGCCTTGGGTCTTGTAACCCATTGTATTGCCCCAGTCTAAAGATTGCCTTCTTCAGAAGGGGACTCACTACTACCTCCTTTAAGGCAAGTGGAGCACACTCTCCTGCAGGAAGGCATTGATGATCTCTACAAAAATTGGCACCATCACCTCCCCTTCAGCCTACACTAGAAATGCAGGTGCTGGGTCCAAGACACAGGAACTGCATTACAGATCCAAAAGCACCTGACAAATGCCATCACAATCAGATGGATGGATGGATAAACAACCTTCTTTCAATTATGCAGGGCCAACTCATAATGGGGAGAGATTTTAACATAACTTTAGACCCAGCACTAGATGCCATGCCACCGGCCAGACATCGAGCCACTCCCTTACAAAAATACCTGCACAACACTTCCTTCCCTGAGTATAATGGACCTTTGGAGACACTTTTACCCAGTGACTAAAGTATACTCCTATTTCCCCCAAAGACACATAGCTTTTCTAGGCTAGACTATGTTTTAGCACGGTAGAACACTTGGATTCCATACAGGATATATACTATGGTGCGACCATTTTATCAGATCACTCCCCCGTGTATGTCAAATCAGACCTAGGCAAGCCTCGGCAGTGCTCTTTTTGGAAATTAAATATTGTGCACCTCCAAGACTCCAAATTTGTACACTTGGTTAAAGATGCTATCCCCAGGATAATAGCGGATAATGCCTCGTCAGATGTAGCTAATACTACATGTTGGGATACTTTCAAGATGGTTCTATGGGGAGAGATCATTAAATATTCAGCACAAAAAAAAGGCAGTGGGATGAACTCCAAACTAAATTGCAAAAACAACCGGTAGAACTGCAAATGAAATTTTCCCAGGGAGATATTTCGGCCCACTCTCAGATGCAATCCATAAAGCAAAACTTGCAAAAAATAATAGACCAAAAGATAGAGCAACAATTACAATTAATTAAAAACTAAACTATGAAAAGGGTGGCCCCTTGGGAGCCAGGAACCTAGCCAAATGATTGCAGGGAGCAAGGACTCAGATAGCCATTACTAGCCTGATAGACCCTAGAGACGGCCGCCATCTCCACCACCCAAAAGACATTAGGCAAGCCATGGCAGCCTATTATACAAAATTGTATACAGAGGACACTTGCCCCACCCCTCAACAAATAGACCACTACCTAGAAACTATTCCTCTCCCCAGACTTATGGAACTTCAGGTACAAACACTTTTGACTCCAATCACCAACAGCAAAGTCTTGGCTATAATTATGCAATCAAAAGCTCTGAAAGCCCCAGGGCCGGATGGCTATCCATCCGAAGTTTATAGAAAACTTCAGGAAGCCCTTCTCCCCACCTTGATTGCAGCCTTTCAGAAGATTCAGAGAGGGGAACAGCTGCCTCCTACATAGAGATATGCCAAAATAGTGGCAATCCTTACACTCCAAAAGGACCCTAAATACCTGACATCCTATAGACCCATATCAAAGCTAAACTATGACTATAAACTTTTTGTGTCAGTGCTAGTCCATCGAATCAATGACCTTCTCCCCAAACTTATAGACCCAGACCAGGTTGGCTTTATTAGAAAGTGCCAAGCCCAAGGCATAAAATAAGTGGGTTCGCATCGCAATTTGTGACCCAAGATTGGTAAAAAGTGAGTCAAATCTGGCAATGATTAGCAGTCATTGCTAATCATTTCCAACTGGTCCTGGGTCCTGTAAAAGTGTTTTTTTGGGCACTGTCACTTTAAATTTCTTTCTTTTTTTGTCCTGGTATCCATTTTTTGCCTTTGTCCTCCACGCCCCACCCCATGAACCCTGAGCTGTTCCCTGATTGGTCCAGTGATGCTCTTGGTCCTCCCACCCCACCCAGTCTCCTCGTGGGAGAAACATGACTGAGTCCTTTTGCAGCACACCCAGAAGAGGAAGCAGGCACTGGGAGGTTGAGCAGAAGTTCAATGGTGAGTTTTATTTTATTTCTGTTTTTAATTTTTTATCATTGTCACACCATCATCTGGTTAACTGAAGTGTGTCTTTTTGTTTTGCAGGTGGTCGGAGAGAAGCCCAGAGCTGTGAGGAGTAGTGGCTGCACTGAGGAGAAGCAGGAGGGAGAAGGCCTGGCCAAGACCGTGAGAGGGCATGGCTGCAACTTGGATGGAGTGGAGAGCAGGCAGCTGCATCGTGGGGCAAGGCATCATTGGACGGGCAGATTCGGCGACTGCAGAGGACAGCAGGAGCACAGCAGAATCGGAGAGCAGCAAAAAAACAAGTAAAACATTTTCATTTGGCCGGGGGAGCCTGGCGGAGGGAAGAGGAGCACACAGACTTCAGGGCACCGATCGGGAGGCAGTGTAACGGCAACAAACAGGCAAAGCCTAGAGCTGGACTGTGGGTGGTGAGAGAACAAGGACATAAGACTGGGCAAGTAGAGGGTGCCCTGCTTGAACTTTAAATTTGTGCCCTGCTTGCAGTGAATTTGGGAACAAACAGAGAACGTAATTGCAGTGAACATTTGAGAACAGAATAAAGACTATGTGCCCTGCTTTGCAGAGATTATGGAGGAGCCAGAACTTAAATGTGCCCAGCTACTATGTTGTGTGCCCTGCATCTTTGCAGTGAACATTTGGGAATAGATAAAGACTAAGTAAGCTGCCCTGCAGCCTGCTTTGCAGAGATCTGAGGGTAACCAAGAAGTAATGTGCCCTGCTAGTTGTGTGCCTGCTCTTTGCAGAACAATTTGGGAACAGAAAAAGAGACTAAGTAACGTGCCCTGCTTTGCAGCGATTGGGGGAACCAGAACTTATTTAATGTGTCCTGCTTGTCAAGTTGTGTGCCCTGCATCTGCAGTGAACATTTGGGAACAGATAAAGACTAAGTAATGTGCCCTGCCTTGCAAAGATCTGTATTTGTGACCTGCAACTAGTATGTGCCCACATGCAGTGAACAATTTGGGAACAGAAAAAGAGACTAAGTAATGTGCCCAGCTTTGGCAGAGATTATGAGGGAAGGAACCAGAACTTATTTAATGTGCCCTGCTTATGTTGTGTGCCCTGCATCTGCAGTGAACAATTTGGGAACAGATAACGGCTAAGTAATGTGCCCTGCTTTAGTTTGCACAGATGAGGTGGAAACAGGTGCTAAAGAATTATGTACCCAGCTGCTTATGTTGTCAATGTGTGCCCTGCTCTTGCAGTGAACAATTTGGGAATAAGACGAAGTTGGGTGCCCTGCTGATAGTAGCAATCCATGAGGGAACCAAAAAGACTTAATGTGCCCTGTTAAGTGTTGTGCCCTACTCTTTGTTTGCAGTGAGCGTGGGAACACAGAATAAGACTATGTGCCCTGCTTGCTTGCAGAGGTCCATGAGGGGAATTTAAAAGACTTGTGCCCTGCTTTGGCAATGTTGGAAAAAAAAAAAAACTATACTTTAACTGTCTGCCCTTTTTCTGGGCAGAATGAAAAGTGTTGTCGTGTGCCCTGCAACTGCACAGATTTTAACTTGAACTCACTGTGTTGCCCCTGCTTTTCAGAGGAAGGAACTAACTGTGCTCTTGCACTTTGATTTGGACACACTACTTGTCTTATTGGCAGCAAGCCCACAAAAATGTAAGTAATGTGGCCTGCTACACAGTGACTTTGCTGCCTGCAGCACAGTCACAATGGAAGGAATTGCCCCACTTAGACAGGAACAGGGTGGTCTGAGAAGTGCCAGCGACTGGGACAGGGGTCACACATCTGCTGCCAAATTTCTTTTTTTCATGAAAAGCCTCATGTGTTAATTTAAGTAGTTGTGCACCCTGACACCTTGTTTTGCTAACTTCAAACTTTTTAATAATTACAGTCCGACATGGCTAGAGTTAAATTAGCAACTGCAGAGGGATAGCGCCAAAAATATGATCCAGAAAAGAATTGGCTACAGATTAGCAGTGAAGGAGACTGTGCAGTGCATGTTAGTTGCAAATTGTGCTGTGAGTGCAGAGGTGAGCTACGTGGTTTGAGGAACTTTAATGAGGCACTAATTACAGGCCCCCAGCTAAAAGCTGACACCATCTGGAAACATCTTCTGACAGAGCAGCACAAGGAAGCTGTTAACATTTTGAAATTTGGTAGAACAAGGTAACCACTTGATATATATCGCCATACCACAATTGATACGTTTAAAATAGTGAAGGGGGGTTAGGGGTTTGGACCCACACCTAAAACTTTTAATTTATTTGCAGGGAGAGCTTTCAGTAATGCAGAGGAACAGCATAGAATGATTCTAGGCAGGCTGATGGAAATCCTGTGTATCATGGCCAAAGAGGACATCCCTATTAAAAAGTCTGAAGCAATAGCAGAACAAGAGAAGTGCCATGGAGCATATTTGGGCAATAAATACATTAACGCTGTTAGTGGGAAAGAACTCACAGTGTGTATTGGCAAGAACTTAGAAGAAAACCTGCGGGCAACTGTCAAAAATGCAAATTATTTTTCAGTGCTTATGGACTGTAGTACTGACAGTGGTGTTATTGAAAAGGAACTAGTTTACATAATTTATGTAAATCCCATCAATGGTCACGTGGAGACTAAGTTTTTATGAATGAAAGCTGTATCAGATGGCACAAGTCAGGGATTGGAAAATCTCCTTTAGACATTTTTACAGAGTGTGGCCTTAATATAAAAACCATGGTTGGGTTTGGGGCTGATGGAGCATATGTCAACATGGGTGTAAGATGGGGTCTTGCTGCACTTTTAAGGGAAGACATACAGTGGTTAGTCGGTGTTCATTGTTTCTCACATAGATTAGAACTGGCCATGAAAGACACTTTGGATAACACCTACTTCAATGATGTTTCTAACCCAACTGTTTTGTCTCTATCAGAAAAGTCCTAAGAGACTCAGAGAGTTATGGTCCCTTGTCCATGCCATGTAGATGTCAGTTGAAAAGCCCAAGAAGGCCCATGGCACACGTTGGGTGCAGCATAAACTTCTTGCCACCCGTGCTGTTACCAAATCATTCCCCGTAATGTGTGCACATTTAGAATCCATGGCTGCAGACCCCACTCATGACCAGGCCAAAGCCAAGGGAGTGTTGCAAATTATAACTAAATTCCAAATGGTGGCACACCTTTTGTGTTTTGAACAGCTGCTTCAGCCACTTGCCAGGTTCTCACTAGCTCTTCAAAAATAAGTAGTTGAAATGCCAGAGCTACTTTGCTCTGTTGAAACTTTGAGAAACACTCCTGACCATGCTAAGCAGAGTGGTCCCATAGGTGGCAGTGAACGTGACATTCTCTTAAAAATGGGTCTGATGTTCTTTCAGGAGCATGTGCTGAAGTCACTTAAAAGGGTGTGAAAGTACACATTTTAGTGGCCAAGTTGTTAAAACTTTTAAATAGCATACTAAGAAATACATTACAAACATTGAGAACTGTTGTGAACAAAGGTTCGGTTTGACTGATGAAACTAATATCTATAACCGTGCAATAGTGTTAGATACCAGACTTTGGCCGGCAGACAGAAAAGAACTCAAGCTGTATAGTAACAGTTACATTACTGCAGTAGCTGACCACTTTTCTGCACTTTTGCAGCCTGACAGTGACAGCACTCTGCTACTTGCAGAATGGCAAGGAGTTTAAGATTTTTGCTCAAACCAATTTAATCAATCTTTCTGCCTCTGCTATCTGGTCAAAGCTGGCATGTGATTTCCAAAATTCTTATCCAAATCTGTTGAAGCTTGTCAATGTGTTGAGAATATTTCCTGTGTCTAATGCAATTGTAGAAAGGAGTTTTTCAACTATGAACAAAGTAAAAACTGACTGGAGAGCAAGTCTGGCAGAGGATACTGTAGAAATATTGATTCACATTAAAAAGCAGGGCCCCCCCCCTCCAGCTAAATTCAACCAGGATAGGGCTGTAGACATATTTTTTAGTGCTAAACCAAGACATCAAGGTGATTTTTGGGCAGCTGCGGATAGTGGGCCACCCCCAGGTCCCCCCCCCCAAAAAAACAGGCCAGAATTACTGGCTACCTGCCTGGTGGAGAAGAGTAGCAACCCAGTCCTTGTTGTTGAAGTTTATGGTCAATCACTGTCCCGGGTGGAGTAGTTTTATATGGGGCAGGGGGTGATCATTTTACATTTATATTTGTCATGACTCACGATCATGTCTTCACGAATTTCATGAATTCACAGTCTGCTTTGGCAGACATCCTTCACGGCTTTTAAAAAGTATTAGTGCTGCTGCACAATTGCTGTATTCTCTGAATGACTAACTAAAAGAGCATCAGTCTCAGAAACTTGTTTACAATGTGTATTTTATCAATATAGAGCAAGATAAGTAGATTTTATGGTGTTCTGAGCAAAAATATGAATTTTTGGTAATTGCCAATCAACTTCGGTCAGTTGTTAATCATTTTTTACTTTGATTAGCGAAGGCCGCTAATCAAGTCTCCAACACTAATTTATGCCTTGAAGCCCATGATGCGGTGAGACGTACCTTGCTTCTGGTGGAATATGCAACCCAAAGGCAGATTCCCCTAGCTCTCCTTGGCCTCGATGCTGAGAAAGCATTCAATAGGGTGTCTTGGCCCTTTCTTTGGGCAGTCCTACGACAGTTTGGTTTTCCAGATAAATTTATTGCTCAGATACAGAACATGTACCAAACCCCACTTGCCTATCTCAAACTGGATGGCTCCCTCTCAGATCCTTTCCCCCTCCCAAGGTGAACCCAACAGGACTCCCCCCTATCTCCCCTACTATTTGCCCTATAGCTTGAACCCCTAGCAGCCATTATCAGGAATACTCCCAGTACTGAAGGTATACCCATCAGAGGACGCTCCTACAAAATAACATTATTTGCTGATGCAATTCTATTAACAGTAACCTCCCCAGAAACCTTGATTCCAGCAGTCTGGGAACAACTGGAAACATCTGGAAAGTTAGCAGGATATAAGCTGAATGACTCAAAAACGGAGATGCATTATCTAGGGATTAAACTAACAGCGCAACTGTTATTCTTAGAACTGGTAACCCTTGAACCCCTTACTCAGCAGTTAACAGCAGATCTCTTGTGCTGGATGCAACAACCATTAGGATTTCTAAACCGGGTAGAAACTATTCAGCAGAATACACTGCCACAACTCATCTTTTTTCTTCAGACGTGTTAGGGAACACCAAGCCCTCCTCAGATTCTAGATGGTAATAAACCAGCAGGATTTTGGCTCACAAAGACCATCCCCTCCAAAGAACAATGGACAGATAAGTGGCAAAAGCAGTAATAACTTGTTTATTACTTACAAGGATCAAACTTACACCCTAAACAGTGTCTCACCTAAGTAGACAACTAGAAGCCACAGTTTTCATTCCCACAAAGATGGTCTCAGTGAGAATACGTAAAGCAACAGTTCTTATAGTAAGATAGTGGCTATGGCAACAGCTAGTCCATGCATATATTATAATTACTGTTAGCATTACAGACAAGCTCTATTGGCCAAAAGTTAGGTGGCTCCACAGTGTAGCTAACATACAAAAATTGTAATGTCAGCTGAAATAAACAAAGCGCTCATACAAGGTACAGGAAGAACATGTGCACTATGACATAGTAAGTGTAGTATTACACAAATCGAAAAGGTGGCGGTGCAGACTGTATAATAACTTATTAGAAGATAACAAAGACAAGTGTCTTGGCCTACTACATGCTGTTGCTAAGCAGAGTAAAATGGAATCATAAAGTTTCCCTGGCTACTTACACTTGTACGGTAAGTACCAACGCCCTACAAGTTAGTAGTGATTTGTCATAATATGTGTAACATAAGGTTTGTCTAAGGTGTGCAGTGGAAGGCCAATTAGAGTGTGGGGACCGAGTGTAACAGATGCTTCCTATTACCCCCTCACAATCTTATTTTAACTCATGGGATAAACTGATTTCCCGATTTATATGGAGTGGCAAACCCCCCAGAATAAAATACACTGTGCTACAGCTCCCAAAAGACAGGGGTGGGTTAAATCTTCCCACCATGCGACAATATATGCAGGCAGCCAAACTTAGAACTCTCCTAACCCAACTCACACCATATCAAAAAGCCCACTGGAAACAAATAGAAAACACTCTGAATGGCATTTCTGATCTCGCTCCTTATATCCTGGAAAATCTGCAAATGTGTCTCCCTCTAGGTAAATTCTCCCCATATACCACAGAACCCTTTAGCCACTTGATTTATGTCTTCAATTCTGTATTCACATTTGCAGAAAAAAAAACAAACAAATTTGCAAGCCCTGGCGTTCAATTTAACTGCTTTCCCTCCCTCCCTGATCAGGACTCTTAGGAGAAGGCCTACCTACCATATTCATTTTACATATCAACTAATAGGACCTACAGGGTTTCTTTCACAGGCATCACTCCAGACCATTTACAAGCTACCTTCCACTGAATTTCCTCACTATCTTAAACTAAAGAATATATTATAGCCCTGGGAAGAGGCTCTAACTTTGGTGGTCGAGGCACCCTCCAGTATGATAAACTTAATAACTTCTAGTCTGGGAGGGGTGTTGAACATGAGCATCTCATAAATAAACTTTCTAAAGCATTAGCAGAATATTCTCCTGAAAACACAGATGATCTCAGGAAAAGATGGTCTAAAGGGCTTGGCCTGGAGCTAGACCAAGAAATGTGGGAGGCCAGTGCTCTCTCATCTCAAAAATTATCTACAACTACATACTGGAGGGAGTTTGCCTGGAAGGCCAGGAGCTGATCTTTTTGAGCACCAAGCATTACAGCTAAGTTTGCAGGCCCAGAACAGGAAAACTGTTGGAGGGAGTGTGGAGAGCTGCTCGCAGACATAGAGCACATACTGTGTCTCTGCCCACTCTTCCACCGATACTGGCAAGAGGTTGTAGCAGGGCTCCAAGAAATATATGACATCCTTGAACTTTTCACACCTACTGGTATTCTAACGGCAACCCCTCCTAAAGATATAAATGTAAGTAAACTTATATAAAAGCAGACAGCCATATTGCTATTAATCGCAAAAAAGTAATAACCAGGTTATGGCTCACAAAGACCATCCCCTCCAAAGAACAATGGAGGAAGTTGGTATATGAGGTGTATAACCTGGAAAGGACCTCAGCCAGACTACAGAACTGGGTTACAGCATTTGATAACATATGGCATAAGTGGGTCCAGATTCAACTTGACCACTACCTAGACTTTGTACCATAGATATTGTCAGCTATTACGGGCTAGGGCAGTGGTGGGGGGGGGCCTTTTGAAGACAACCCCTTTTCTCTCTATCTCCCATATCCTTTCTCCTCTCATCCCACCCCCACTTCATTTCAGATCTTGCTAAGTCACTATAAATGGCTCTTTCTTAAGGATACGACTTGGGACCCTTCCTATGCTTCTGAGCAACTATCTCCTCTTTTTAATATTCAATGGCCTAAACATTTTGTATGTGGTATAAGAAAATATATCTGCATTAATTTTGCTTGGAAAAATGTTTAAAATGGTGTGGTCAAACAGATTTACTATGCTCTCTGACACTTATGTGAGAATGATTGTAATGTTCCACTGTCTTCTAAATAAAGCATTTAAATAAAAAAAAAAACAGTCAGATGGATGGAAGCTGTCCCACATAAATGGAGGTTCAGACAGTTCCAAGACTGGGTCACTGTAAATACTGCATGCCTCACAACAGTGGAGGCTATCTCAGCCCTCAAATCTACAATCTTGGTTGAAAATAAGTTACCCTACTCCATGCATCTCTTTTTGGAGACCTCTCCAGATCTTTGTGAGAAGCTTTTCAAGGGAAATATCCCATCTACCACGCTGAAAAGAGTGGTAGGTTAGTTTCCTTCAGCTGCAATGATGCCCAAGAAGAAATTTCTTCGTCACAATCATTGCCTCCTGATATTTCTGATAATATGATACAGTACCAGGACAAGTCTATCAAATTCTAAGCTAGATTTCCCCTCCTGTGCCCTACCCTCTAACCCTACGTTCTCAAAAGGTGGAGATTGCCACTGAAGGGATCCAATGGTACACTGGGCACTCCATCAGCATGCAGGGTAACTACACGCTGGTGCTGGTGAGTCAGCTGAAGATAATAGTCATATAATATAGGCTTCCACAGTCTCCATGACACCAGTAGGGAGGGCAGCTAAGATGCTAGAGGTGTCCACTGTCTCCCAGAAGGTATTGGGACTGAGCCTGCCCCAGGATCTACAGTGGATCATCTCCAAAGGGGCTACAAAAGTACAGGAAGCCAACAGATGGAAGGATATGACCAAGTGGTCTAGCCAAACCAAAGATTCTATCTGAAAGTTGTCAACCACAGTCTCTGTAGAGAAAACCAAGGTGAAGCTTGTGGCCTCTCACATAAGTGACACATTGGATGTGTTGAACCAGTCCTAAGGCACTTACTAAATTGATAAATTCTGAAGTAACATCCTAGCAATTGAAATCCCTGAGTATCAATAACCTTGGGGCCTCAAATACCATGGAGGACACCAGCTCAGAGTTCATCTGTAAATTCTGTGCTCCCCCACTGGAGGGTTGGTAAAATAACAGGCCCTTAAATTTATAATTTTAGACTACCACCATACACACAAAGGTGTCTGCATCCCCCACAGGGATGGATACAGCCTCCAGACCAGATTTTCAAATCATGGCAATTCCCCTATTCTTGTGCTCCATGTGCGGATAGTGAGTTACCCGGAAACTAGGGGGGAAGAGCAAGTTCAGAGATATTAATAACCCAATTTTTTCCTAACCAGATCTCAATAACACAAACCAGGTGAGCTCCAAGGGTCATAATAAGATCTCCTAGGATATTTGTTTTATTAGTTACTCACCCGGCAGTAACACTGCCAACACTGGAGAAGCCCAAACTGTCTTGCTTACCCATCCATTCAATGCAGATGTTTGGAGAGGGACATTGACTAGCACACTAAGCTTAACCTATGCTCAGCCTGTCTTCTCCGCCCTTCTTCTTCTTCCACTAGCGCTTCCATGTCTACCCTTCTTCTTCCATTCTGTAATTCAAGGCAGAGTCTTAAAGAGAAATAACCTCCTCAATGCACTAGGAAAATAGGTCAATATCCTTACACATAATGGGCCCTATGCATGAAGGCAAATATAGAATGTGAAAATGTGTCATAATAACACATGTAGCAACATGAAACTTAACTATGCATAAACAGTAGGTGTGCATGAAATGTGGACATGCCCTAAAGAACTGCATAAACTTGTGCATACCTGTAGCTGAGCACAACTGAGTGTGGAAAACGGGATGATCCTAACAGCTCCTGCCCTGCCTCTTAAACACACCATAATAGGACATGCACACAGCTGCATAAACACAGAAGTGTGCATCTGTTGTGAGTAAGACAGGAATCACAATAGTCCATGACAGACACACCATAAACACTGAATGATGTCAAGGGAGCAGACCCATGGAAACTCCATCATGCATAGTACCAGTGGTGCCTGGGGATATGCATATGTTGCAACAGCTGTGCCACCAGAGACGGGATGTATGAGGGTCACAACAACTGAGCTCACAGCCAGTGTGCCACAAAGAGGGTGTACCATCAATGGTGGTCAAGGGTTTAAACATACAGCATGCAACAGGGACCAGAACTTCACCCCAGAACAGTTCACTAGCGCTGTGACCAAAATACATGCCCACTATGCCACACTGTATGGTCATGCATCAGTCTGTGCTTAACAGAAGAAGGAACACATCTGGCTTGCCATAAAGAAGGCTGTCAGTGCCAGAGGTTATGTACCAAAGAACATTGAGGCCATAAAACACAAGTAGAGGAACCTGAGAACATTGGTGAAAAGGAAATTGGCAGTGACAAGAAGAGCACAGAATGTAACTGAAGGTGGCCCACTGTCACCACAAGACCTCACATCAGTGGAAGACACAGTAGCATACAAGTTTTCCCAGACTACAGTGGATGGTGAGTATGACGGACTGAACACAACACCAGGTAAGTATAACACTACACTACGTAGGCACTGAATAAACAAAGTGATGAACATGGTACACCAAGCATGTACACTAACCAGTGTTCCATCCTGCAACAGAACAACTGCCAAATGAGGATGACAGTGATGAGTCACAAATGCATCCTGATGGCGACCGTGGTGAGCATCACACAGAGCACACCAATGCTGGCCCTGAAGTACAGCAACGTTAGCCAGTCACACCAGCACACACCATGCCTGGTAAGTCACACGTGCAGACAACACATGTGTGACAATAGAATTCACCTTACATGACCTAACACACGTCCCACACCCTTTCCGCAGGCATACCAGCGACACAAGCCACAACAACTGGGCAAAGATCTATGGATGGTGAGGAGGAGGAGAGATATGATGAGAAAGACACACGTAACATATACAGCAGCTACACAGTCATCCCCACACAGCTGTCAACACATACATACCAGGCAGAAGAGGTCATGAGTAGAAAACCAAGAACACAAAGACACACAACACACATGTGACACAGAGTAATGCAGACAAACATGCCCACAGACAGACAACATTGATGCACAGCAGGAGAACACTACACATGACAGTAGCATGAGCTCACAACATGCCTCAACAGGACAAAACCTGTCTGCACAAACTTAGGACACATGGTCAACACAGCAACAATATGGAGGACAGTGGTGATGAGGGTCCCTCACACGGGGCTGGACAGTATCACAGACATGGAGCAGCTTCATCCATGTAGCGTACATATACTACCCAGAGGTCCACAGACTGGAGCAGCTTCACCCATGTAGCATACATATACTACTCAGAGGCCCACAGACTGGGGCAGCTTCATCCATGTATGATATAATGTATAATATAATGTATGGAATAGCATGTCTTACAATTTGAAACATTGGGGTTTGAATAGGAGTCCCGTTTGTTTATAATTGTTGACTGCTTAATTTTATATGGTGTGGCTCATGTACTAGTTCCAGTGGTTAATTCTGACTGGAATTGTGCATGATTAAGTTTATGTTTTAATTTTATAAATTCTAGAGTCTAAATGTAATAGTTTTGATATTAGCATTTGCCTAGAATAACCCCTCTATATAGAGGTTTGTCCTTGTTTTAATTGGGGCATTATTAACTATATAGTTTAAATCAAAATACATTTTAATATTTAAAGGATTTAAAAATGTTAGTGTTATGGTGGGTAATTTTATTAGTGGGATGTCAGTTTTGCTCAAACACAGATTCTATTCAGGTAGATAAAGATGTTGTAGTACAGTCATATATAATAGTGCATAAAAGTACTTTGCCTGGAAAGATAGATGTATTAGTAGGATGGTATGGGGTAATACAGGATACTTTATTGGACAGTTATACAGAAACCACTCTGATTAAGTGGGTTTGTATTTCTAGTAAAGTTTTAAGTGGTTGGTGGACAAATACCTTTTTGGTTGGTTTTAATATAAATAAACATATAAGAAGGGGAAGACAAATAAACCCTAAATTGTATAGATTAAGTAAATTAGTAGTAATTATGGGGTTAATGACGAGTGGGGATGTTCATTTAAATCCTGGCCCTGCACTTGAGTTGAATAATAACTGTACCCAAGAAATGTTAAATGTAAAGGGACTAAAGATTGTGCATATTAACATTTGTAGTTTGTTTAAAAAAATTGACAACTTAAGACACTGGGTAACGTGTTATAAACCTGATATATTAATAATTACTGAGTCACGGTTGCATACAAGAATTCAAGATAATGACATAGCATTGGAAAACTTTAATGTATGGAGAAAGGATAGATCCAAAAAGGGGGGTGGAATAGTAATTTATGCTAGAAATTGGATTGATATTAAGGAATTAGGTAGCCTAAATGATTGGACTGAGGCAGAAATTCTATCATTGAAAGTAAAATTACCATATTCTAAACCCATATTATTGTTTGGTATTTACAGACCACCTAAAAATAGTTTTGAGGTTTTTGATGAAATGCAAAATATCTTGAAGAATTACTTGAATTCACATGAAATAATGGTAATAGGGGATTTAAATGTTGTTTGGGGTACAGTAAATGTTCATCATAGCTTATTTGATATGGCTACAACTCTAAATTTAATACAACTTATAAGAGAAGTAACTAGGTTAAATGTAAAAAATTCTGATAATTCAACCATTTTGGACCTCGTATTTACTTCAGATCCTAATAAATATGTTAGTAGTGGGGTATTGCCAGATTCAATGTCTGATCATCAGATAGTTTTCTGTATAAGAAATCAAAAAATAAGGAAAGTACCTAAGAATATTATACATACTAGGGTATATAAACATTTGATTATGTTGCATTTATGCAGGATTTAGAAGGGTATAATTGGGAAAGATTAGATTTAATTCCCAATGTGGGGGATGCATGGGATATGTTCCAAAAGGATTTTTTACAAATGTGTGATAAATACGCTCCAATAAAAACTAGGTTGATTAAATCAAATAATTCACCGTGGTATGATTCTGGATTATTTAAAATTAAAAGAGCTAGAGATAAGGCATGGAAAAAAGCTAAATTAATTAAAGGAAATCAGGAGTGGATTAAGTATAAACAATTAAGGAATTTGTACACTAAAGAAATTAGGAAAGCTAGACAGGAATACTGTAATAAAAGACTATCCAAAGAAATGATGGAGAACCCAAGGGTATTCTGGAGTACAATAAATACGTTACATAAGGGTCCAAATATGGGTTATCCCAATCAATTTTTGATTAATGGGGTTAAATTAGAATTAGGACAGGAATTAGTAAATGAGTTTAATGCATTTTTCACTATTATGGGTATGGATGTATTAAGATCTGGAGGGAATAATATGAACCAGGCCTCACAAGATATTATTGGGTTAGATAAAGTAGGCAGAGAAAATGTTCAATTAGACGAAAAAGAGGAGTTTGAATTTACTCCTATTACTAGTGGGGAAGTTAGGGAATTATTATTTAAAATTAGTATTAATAAAGCAGAAGGCATGGATGGGATCCCTAATATTTTATTAAAGTATGCAGCCCCTATTATAGATCAACCTTTAGCAAATTTATTTAATATATCTCTTTTTTCTGCAGATTTAACCCTAATATGGAAAACAGCTACGATTGTGCCAGTGTATAAGTCAGGATCTAGGATGCTTTTCGAAAACTACAGGCCTATTTCTCTGTTGCCAACAATATCAAAAATATTGGAAAAGATTGTAGCAAAACAACTACAGACATTTTTAAAAGATAATGGTGTCCTCAATAAATATCAATCAGGCTTTAGACCAGAACATGGCACCACTACAGCCCTACTGAAGGTTACGGGTGATATTGTAGAGGATCTGGACAGGGGGATGCCTGTGGGGGCCATTTTTGTTGATCTTTCAAAGGCATTTGATACCTTGGACCATGGCATCCTCCTGTCCAGATTAAAACTCCACGGTATATCTGAGTCAGTAGTGAATTGGTTTAGAAATTATCTGGACTCAAGACAGCAACAAGTAACAATTAAGGGATGGTCGTCGGGTTTAAAGGTAATTGTTTCGGGTGTGCTGCAGGGATCTATATTGGGACCCATATTGTATAATATTTATATGAATGGTCTGAGGTTTGAGCAATTGGGGGTACAATATCATCTTTATGCTGATGATACAATTATATATTTGGCTGATTCATCAGTGGTACTTATCCAGTCAGTATTACAGCAGGCTTTTGATTATTTACAGGATTTTCTGTTGAGATCTAAATTAGTTTTAAATGAGAAAAAATCCCAGGTAATGGTATTTCATAGGGGGAATGGTGTAAACTTGGAGCAAGATGAATTGCAAATTACAACCTATACTGGTGGTATTTTGCAACAAGTTGATAAATATAAATATTTGGGGGTTTATTTAGATAAGAAACTTGATTGCCATAATCATTTTGAGTATACTTTGATGAAAATAGGAAAGTGCTTAGGATCCCTATATAGAATCAGGAATAGTATGTCTCCGGATGTTAGAAAAATCGTGATCACTGTGGTGGTACTACCCATGTTAGAATATGGGAATTTGATCTACATGGGTGCATCAAAAGAGCAGTTATATAGGTTGGATATTATGTATAATAAATTGGCAAGATTTATATTAGGTGTACCAAGGATGACACATAGATTAGATATGTATAGGGAGTTGGGTTGGTATACCTTATCCCAAAGGAGAGGCCTAAGTTTAATTTTATTTGTGATGAAATGTTTATCCGGGAAAGTTCCAGAGTGCTTGGCAGGGGGTATTGAAATTAAGATTCCTATAAGGGGACTGTACTCTGCAAGTAGTTTGGAATGTATCTTACCAAAAAGGAGAACGGTCTGGGGAAATAATCATTTTATAAGTGCTGGACCTCTCCTGTGGAACTCCTTACCTGGGATATTAAGACCACCAGATAAAAAATTTCAGATAAATGCAATAAAGGAATGGCTTGTTGAGCACATAAGTATTGAGGGGGACCTAGTCTAGGAATAAGTATAGAAATCTGTGTGTATCTGTCCTATGTGTTGTATGTATTGTGTTTCTTTTAAGTTATTGTAAAGATATATGTATTTTATTTTCTTTGTTATTTGTCTATACTAAGGGATGTTGTATTTATTATATTGATATGATTAACTGTATGGTTGACCTGAAGTGTAACTGGTTTTTGATCCTCTGGATCTCACTGTAAATGAGCTTTGCTCAGTGGAGTAATCCATATTCATTATCTTATGAATAAAAATTTTACCTACCTTACCTACCATGTAGCGTACATATACTACTCAGAGATCCACAGACTGGAGCAGCTTCATCCATGTAGTGTACATATACTAACCAGAGGTCCACAGACATGGAGCAGCTTCATCCATGTAACGTACATATACTACCCAGAGGTCCACAGACATGGAGCAGCTTCATCCATGTAATGTACATATACTACCCAGAGGTCCACAGACATGGAGCAGCTTCATCCATGTAACATACATATACTACCCAGAGGTCCACAGACTGGAGCAGCTTCATCCATGTAACGTACATATACTACCCAGAGGTCCACAGACTGGAGCAGCTTCATCCATGTAGTGTACATATACTAACCAGAGGTCCACAGACATGGAGCAGCTTCATCCATGTAACGTACATATACTAACCAGAGGTCCACAGACTGGCGCAGTTTCATCCATGTAGTGTACATATACTAACCAGAGGTCCACAGACATGGAGCAGCTTCATCCATGTAATGTACATATACTACCCAGAGGTCCACAGACTGGAGCAGAAAAGGCTTAGGGTAAGCAGAGACAACAATACTCAGCTTTTAGCACTGACCACAGAGTAGTAGTAGTAGCAGTAAAATATTTTTTTCATTGAATGAATTGGATACTCAGTTGAACAAAGCTAATTTTCAGTGAGGTCCCATGCACTCTCACACTATTAATACAGTTAACAAAGGTTGTCAGAAATTCTTACAATATTACACATATGGAGGACAAAAAGAGTAATTTTTATAACAAGATAAACACTAATAGATATTATCATATGCAGTGGTACAATACTATCAATTTACCTATTAGCTATATCGTTCTATATCTGATAATGGACAACAAGGCAAAGATTTATTTCACTGTTCTAGGTGCCATTTTTTGATGTTGTGCAAACTAATAAACTTAGATGGACTGGGATGCAATTCCAGAGTTTGGGGCCTGTATACAAAAAATGCGACCTACCCCCCCCTCCCCCAATGTTCTGTTTGGTAGTAGATATTCAATCCCACCTGACGACAGACAGAGGTGTCTAGTTTAAGGAGTAATGTTACACGTACTGACAATGTGCTTGAGCACATGTTGCAACATGTGATTACCAGTCACAGACCACTAGTACCACCACCACTAACACACAATCACAACCAACACGGTCACAACATGGTGTACAAATACATCCAGCTACAGAGAATGATCAGCATGCAACACCTACACAGGCACAAGGGCATGTGTCTGTGACACATATGGGTGCCTAAGGAAAACATTGTGGAATGGTGCGGCAGAAGAATGGATAGAAGAGCAGCTAACAGAAATGCACCTCCCCCCTCCCGAAACAGCCTGCAAAGTGAAATGCATGACAACAGCAGACAACACACATGTGTGCACTAGCAGTACACATAGCTCAGCAGTGACAATCATTACAGCTGTAGTGTGACGTAACACATACACACCACACATGCCTGCCTGGTGCTAGCATAATTGTGCCACCTGTCTTACTTAGACAACAAAACACATCTTTATCTGGCCAAATGTGTGCTCCATAATACCCTAAGTGAGTTTATGTGCCTCATGATACCTCTACTCCGTCACACTGTCAGGATGTAAGAATAGTGCCAGTATGCATGGCTTCTGGTCATAGCCATTATCAGTTATGCAAGAATGTCATTGTGTCAGGGTATCTGTCACACCATAGTAAAGATATAGAACATTTTTCATGAGCTGCTGTCTAGCAGTTCACCCAGTAGCCATTGTGGATAACCCACATGGTCAATCATCTACTGTTTTGTCCAGGAGTGGTCAAGGATGTACGAGTCATGTACATAATGAGGATACTTTGCACAGACATTTGTGAACAGTCCTTCTGCATTTACGACCACCTGCATGTTCATGGTGTGGTGCCATTTTCTGTTCCTATATGCCTTCTCATGTGTGTATTGTGCTAGTACTGACATGTTTGTGCAATCTATTGCACGCTTGACATATTGGAAGTCATGGTGTCCATAGAATACCTCTATCATTTGTTGCTGCTCATCCACAGTGATTGAGAATCTTATGACATCCTCAGCTTGTGAACAGTGCATTGGTCACTTGTCTGAGGGCACCAGACATGGATGACTGACTGACACCTCTCATGTCACATGCTAGCCTTTGGAACATGTCTGTTGCATTCTATGCCAATAGACTCATTTACTGATTATTTATTGAATTTTGCTGACTGGGTAGGCCCACTGAGACTAAGAGTCCCTTTTTCAGGGGTGACCCGGACATGATCTTCATTTCTACCGACATGGTACATAATGTCTAGTGTGCGGCTCATGTTGATCACACAGTATGCCACACTGCTCACGTGTACTGGCCCAATCAAGTCGAAATCACTTCAAGCAGTATGTCTCCCTCATGCTGTTAATGAACATACATGGCTAGAACACGCATGACATTGGTCTTGCATGCCCCTTCATCCTCTAGGGCCAGCTCCATCTCCAACAGCAGTACATGAATTAGTACGGAAGGCACATCCTGTTCTGTGTCCATGTGCTGTGTCAGCACTCCCTTATGACATTATGACACATGTCCAGTTATGAAGTGACCAGCTGATTGGACACAGTGTGCACTCCAGTATTGGGTGTTACACATCATGCACTATGCACATGTGTGATGGTGTCTTAGTACACATATTGTGAAGGCCTAACTAGCACACACTGTGGTGCATGAGTGTATGCATTCTTGATGTTGCCATAAGTACAGTGTATGCTGCATCACCGGTGTGTGTGTGTGTGTGTGTGTCCCTTTAATTAGAGCAGCAGTATGCGTAACATGTGCAATTGTATGTCTCTATGTCATCAACTGTGGTGCTGCACCTCACACAGTATACAGTAAAACATGGAGAGGAACTGAGAAAGCTATGCTGCTGCAGGACCGAATGCTGTGCCCAGTCCACAGGATAGAGCCCCTGTTATATCAGGGCAATAACAACACCCTCTTGCAGAAGACTGAGCCAACTAAGGTGGGTTTGTGCTTCATTGTGAGTATTATGGGTTAATGGCATTGATGTGTGTTTTAATTGTTGTCATCTTACTTTTAGCCATTTTTTCCACTGCAGTTTACATTGGAGGGCAGCATACTGGGTCTGATGAGGCCACTGAGCAGGAGGAATGCCTGTGTTGCCAGTCAAATGCATCCTTTGGATAGCCTTGAGTACGTGACACACAACTACCTCAATGAATACAGCAACTACTACCTCGATGAATACAGCACTATGTGGCATGTGCTGGACCCACCTGAGGTAGGTGCACTGAGTATCTACATGACCTCCCCTTAACTGAAGTCATGTTGTCAATTATGCCCATAATTATCACCTCTGTAATGTTTGATGGACTGTTGTGTGAACAGGTGGGTGCCTGTGCATTAGGCAATGTGTAATCATACCACATGACTTGGTGTTCTGACATGCCCAGGACAGGGGACTCATTATGTATCACATCATGCACTGAATGATAATGTTACTATGTGGGTCTATAGTGACACTAGCCAGGATCCAGCACAGTACATAGAAACATAGAAGTTGTCGACAGAAAAAGACCGCCGGGCCCATCCAGTCTGCCTGTTTCCCCTATCTGTTATGGCGGCCGGTGCCAATAGTTGGTCACCTGCTTAAGCCATTCCTTCTCATCTTTATGGCCCTCTTATTCCTATCCCATGCATGTTTGAATCCTGGCACAGTGCTTGCTCCCACCACTCCCTGGGGCAGGCTATTCCATGCATCCACCACCCTTCCAGTGAAACAGAACTTCCTCCCATTACCCCTTATGCGGCCACCCCCCTCTAATCTCATGTCGTGACCCCTTGTTATAGTACTCTTTTTATACTGAAAGATATTTTCCCCTTTCACCTTATTTATGCCCTTTAGATACTTAAACATTTCAATCATGTCCCCCCATTCCCTCCTCTGTTCCAGCATGTACATATTGAAGTCCTTTAACTTATCCTCCTTTGTCTTATGCTGTAATCCCTGCACCACCTTAGTCACCCTCCTCTGTACTGTCTCCATCCTGTCTATGTCTTTTCGAAGGTGCAACCTCCAGCACTGAATGCAGTACTCCAGATGAGCCCTCACCAGCATTTTGTAGAGTGGAACCAGTACCTCCCTCCTACGGCTTGTGATACCATTCCTACACACCCCAACATCCCACTGGCCTTCCACACCTCCTTTGCTGCCTGCTTGGTGGCCTTCAAGTCATCTGTGATAATGACCCCAGATCTCTTTCCTCCTTGGTGACTGACAGCAGCCCCTCTGCCCCCCATCTTGTAGTTCTGTCCTGGGTTTCTACCCCCCCCCACATGCATGATCTTACATTTGTTTGCATTAAGCTTCAGTTGCCAGCCAGCCCGGTGGTGCAGAGATTAGAGGCATTGGATGTCACACCTCACGCTACGCCAGTGACCCAGGTTCAGGAACTGACTTGAGCCACTGGGTGTCGGCTGGGAGAGGTAGGATTGAGCATCCCAGTGGCTTCTCTACTCCTCCAGGGGGGCCAGGTTACAGGGCAGTGATGCCCACATGCGTTGCCAGCTGTGGAAGCACAAGCGCTAAGGCACAACAGCTCCTTATGGGGAGTCATGGGTTGGGAGGGTGCTATGGATGCTTGACAGTGACGTGTATAAGCATGCCATCCATCTGGACATAAATCCTCTGCGTTGGCACCCTCAAGGGGTAGGGACTGGGAGAAAAACCAAAGGCAACTAATCTCCCGGTCTCGCGCAGAATGACGCTGGGTCCACAGTACATCGGGGCCCAGCCGAAAAGACCAGAGGATAGGATTCTTCAGGGCTGAGACCAGGAGGAAGTAAAAAAAAAAAATTCAGTTGCCACACCATAGACCATCTTTTCAACTTCTCTAGGTCTTTTCTCATTCTTACCACTCCCTCTGGTGTATCAACCCTATTACAAATTTTGGTGTCATCTGCAAATAGGCAAACCTTCCTTCCAGCCTTTTTGCAATGTCACTGATGAAGGCATTGAAGAGAACTAACCCCAAAACTGAACCCTGGGGTACTCCGCTGGTCACCTCCATTTCCTCAGACTGTGTTCCACTTACTGCTACCCCCTGCCTTCTGTCCCTCAGCCAGTTACTAACCTAGTCCACCACCTTGTGGCCCAACCCCAGACTACCCAGCTTGTTGACCAACCTTCTATGTGGAACAGTATTGAAGGCTTTACTGAACTCTAGGAAGGCGACATCCACCGCTCCCCCTTGATCCACTACCTTTGTAACCCAGTCAAAGAAATCAAGATTTGTTTGACAGGACCTCTCTGCTGTGAATCCATGTTGCCTCAGATCCTGAGCCCCTATGGATTCTAGGTGTTCCACAATTCATTCCTTAAGGAATGTCTCCATGACCTTACCCATCACTGATGTGAGACTTACTGGCCTGTAGTTCCCTGCCTCCTCTTTGCTGCTGCTTTTGTGAAGAGGGACCGCATGTGCCCTTCGCCAGTCCTTGGGGACTACACCAGTATTTAGGGACTCAGTGAACAAGACTGTTAGTGGGGCTGCCAGCTCCATTCTTAGTTCTTTCAGGATCCTGGGATGTATGCTATACGGACCCATAGCTTTGTCCACTTTCAGCTTTGTAAGCTGTTTTAGTAATCTCTCCTCCATAAAAGGACTGGTGTCACCCCCCCCCCATGCCTATCCTGTCTAACCATGGTCCCTGTCCCTCTCTTCCGCTGTGAAGACTGAGCAGAAGTATTTGTTCAGAATTGATGATTTGCCTTGATCTGCTTCTACAGTATCTCCCTTATCCCTCCTGAGTTTAGCGATGCCCCACTGCATCTTCTTTCCTCACTAATGTACTTGTAGAATGTCTTATCCTCTTTCCTAAATGACTGAGCTAATCTTTTCTCAGTTTGCATCTTTGCACTCCTTACAGTTTTTCCTGCCGCTCTTAGACAATTCTGGTACTCCTCCCTTTCTTTCTCCCTTTGTGTCTCCTTATATTTTGTGAAAGCCACCCTTTTGGCTCTTATCTTTTTTGCTATAGCCCTGGAAAACCAAAGTAGCTTCCTCCTTCTCTTCCCTTTATTTCTCACCTTAACACATTGTTCTATGACCTCAATAATGGCCTCTTTAATATGTGCCCATTGCTCCTCAACTCCCCCTACTGTCTTTTTCTGTTTCAGGGTCCTTTGACACTTTTTCCCATCTTACAGAAGTCAGTCCTTCTGAAATCTAAGATCTTTGCCTTGGTATGGCTTGACTGTATCCCTGTGTTGAGTTTGAACTGTACCGTGTGGTGGTCGCTGGACCCCAGGTGCCCCCCAAAACTGAAGATCTGCTATTCTGTCTCCATTGATTAGGACCAGAGCCAGGATTGCCTTGTTTCTGGTGGGCTCTCTCACCAGTTGTCTGAGGCCTGCCCCATGTAGAGTCCACAATGTCACGGGTTCTGGCTGAGGCCCCTGCATGAACGGACCAGTCCACATCGGGCATGTTAAAGTCCCCCATCAGCATAACTTCCCCCCTTGCTGTAATATCATGCATATTATCCATCAATATCTGCAATATTACTGGAATATCCTGCAGTACGCTGCAGGGATCAGTGTAATTCAATGGCAATCACGCCCCTTTGTCATGCAGTATTTTGTGACATGTCACATACTGCAAGGTACTGTGATGCATCCTGGCTGGCCCCACTGCTGTATGTCACATGCACATGGGATATTTGTCATGATATTGTGGGGGGGAGAGCATAGTCTTCTCTGTGTTTTATTGGTGGTGTGTGGGTATATTATAATGGGGCTGCATGTTTGCATGTGTGTGCATCATATGACACTGTGCATTTCCATGAGTGTGGTCATTGTTTTGTGTCTTTTCTTATGTTCTCTTATGTTTTCAGTGGTCTGGTGGTCCTGTCCATTGGATAATCCTCAGTAGAGAAGGGCTGGAGGAGCTTCATGTCATATACCACTGCAAAGACAGTCACTTGATGTCAGGAAACATGCAACCATGACAGCTTCCAGTGGGTCTCAACTGTTACCACTGGGCAGAGTGGCATGGAGGGGGTAGTGTGTAGCTCTGCCATACCATCTGTCTGCCATTGTTAATTTCTGGCATGTTGTGACATGCTTTATGTTACTGCAGGAGCATTATTGTTAATATGAAATTGTGTCCTGTGTCTTACTGCGACATCATTTATCATGTTTACATAGCCCTATTATTCTGTCGCTATCTTTCCTCAGATATAGGGACCAGAATTGTGCACTACACTCAAGATGGGGTCTGACCAATGATCCGTACAGGGGCAATATGATAGCTCGATCTGCTTATGAAGTTTTTCTTGCTGCATGCCTTGATTTTATTTGATTTTATTTTCTTTGTTATACCTGCTATCCCCCCCAGTATTGCCCCATTTAAATTTACTGCTAATCATTACCTCAAGGTTCTTTTCATGCTGAGTTTCAGTAATCTCTGTCTTGCACAGGTACTGCAGTACTTTCCTTTCATATTTTTCTGACCTAGATGCATCACTTTACAAAGAAACATAGACAATGATGGTAGAAGAAGACCAAAGGTCTCTAGTCTGCCTGGAGTTCCCTATCTGCCCTGGCATCTATTGTCCATATGGCGTTTTATCCCTCCTGATCCATCCCTATGCTCCCCTCCCACACTACTACTGATGTGAACAACCACCAAATCATTCACTCTTTCCCAGCCAGGCTTGAAACCATTTACAGACTTGGTACTCACTGTCACAAACACACTCAGCAGGTCAGGCCATCAGCTCCCATAGTGCCAACCTCAGAGCGCAAGAATGTGAACAGGTAACAGACTGGGTAACCCTTCTGTCTGCTTGTGGGTCCAAATCACCTTTGGTCTCAAGTTCTTGGGGGATTCAAACTGTGAACCTTATGCTAGCATACCCAAATGTACAGGTTCAGATAATATTCTCTTCAGGGGGATGCAATATATCTTTCACCTAAGGGCATCTAACCAGGTTTCCAAAATGAACCCTTAAAACTCTATAAAAGACCTTAAGTGTATTCTTACCTTTTCCCTGTCTAGTAACACCATCAAGCTCTCCAGAACAGCTGTCAAACTTAAACCACGTATACATCACATGCAAAAAGAACTTTGAAGACACACCCAGGCAGTCTTTCAAATAATATATTTACTAAAAATGGATAAAAATATGAAAAATGTAAACACAGAACAATATATCAAAGAGCACACAATCACTTAAAAGAAAACAAGGAAAGGTATAAAACAAAAACTCCTACCACAATACAGTTAGGCTTTTTCTATCTAATGTATTACCTCTTTCAGTGCCTAAGTTAGATCACAGAGTTGTGTCTTTCTACAGTCCCAAGATGCAATATATCACAAACAGCTCAGACACAGTATTAGTTTAAACTGTGCCTCTCCACACCCCTTCTATGAGTCATCAACCTCCTCCTTTTAGAATATAAAAAAACACAAACATAATGTCCAATCAGGAGGTATTTTAAATAATGTGACTTCAGCAAAAACTAATTTCCCAAATTATGACAGTTTTTAATCAAGCCTTTCCTTTGAACTGGTAGCTGATTCCTGTTTTCCCAAGGAACATCAAAGGTTTTTACAACTCTGCAGTTTGTCACCTAGATGCAAATATAGCCAACAGGAATCAGTTAAGTTATGTCCTGTCTTGTAATAAAATGCATATTTAGCTTCCCAAATTCAGAGGCAGGAGGTCATAAAAAGACCATAAAATACAACTTCTCAAGGAAGTTAATTACATTACAGAGATCTCCTGGTCAATTATATATCCTGTAGTTTTCACTGAAACCTGGTGGGGGGGGCACCCATGGAGCACAGACTCACATACTGTATTTTTATATTACAACTATCATAACCAGCTGGCCAAGCGTCACAATCCTCCCCATCTAGACTGAATTTGGGGGCTCAGTCCCCTGCATGGGATGAGTTTCTCAAGTCAGTTCACTTCTCATACAAATGCAAAAAGCCATCTGCATTCTGACTGGTTGCTTCAGCCCTATGTAAGATCATGTCATACCCTTGCAAGGCAAGACTCCATCTTAATAGTCTACCATTAGTTTTTCCCATTTATGTCAGCCAAACCAGGGGGTTGTGGTCAGTTTTACCTCAAAATGCTGCCCATATAAGTATGGCTCTAACTTCTTTAGGGCCCACACTATGGCAAGATACTCTTTTTCCACAGTGGAGTAAGCTTGCTCCCTGGGACGTAACTTTTTACTCAGGTACACTATGGGGTGATCTTTCCCTTGGTTGGATGTCTGACTCAGTACTGCCCCAATACCCATGTCTGAGGCATCAGTCTGGACTATAAAGGGTGTGCTATAGTCAGGACTTGTCAGTACAGGAGCACTACACAGTGCCTCCTTCAGTCGGGTAAAGGCTTTTTCGCAGGCTGGTTCCCAGGTAATTTTCTTAGGCATCTTTTTCTTTACCAGGGCATTCTTCATTCCAAAAGGTATTACTTTAAATTCAAATAAGCCTATCGGAGTGATGAAGGCTGAGCTCTCCCTAGCTCTGTCAGCTATCTCTACCTGCCAATACCCCTTTGTCAGGTCAATAGTTGTAGGGTAGGTTGCCCCTCCCATCTTGTCCAGGAGTTCATCTGTCCGGGGCATCGGGTGGGTGTCTGACTTCATGACTGCATTCAGTCCACAATAGTCCACACAGAAATGAATAGAGCCATCTGGCTTGGGCACAAGGACTATGGGTGAGGCTCAGGGGCTGAGGGATCTCTGGATTACCCCTAAATCCAGCATTTCCTCCACCTCCCTCCTAATGTCCTTTTGGACAGCCTCTGACACCCGATATGCTGTCTACTGTATGGGCATCTGTGTCTCTGTCTCTACATCATGCGTTGCTAAGGAGGTTAGCCCAGGCTTGGCACTAAACAGTGGGGCAAAGTCTGCTAAAACCTCCCTTACTTACTGGATCTTGTCTGGGGCCAGCTGGGAAGACAATTTAACTGCCTCCACAGAGGACTCCCACTTGCTTTTTTCCAGTAAGTCCAGAAGGGGGTCTCCTTTGTCTGTCCCCTCCCCAGGACTACATGCTGCAAACACCATGTCAGTCCTATTAGCATATGGCTTCATCATGTTGACATGGTACATCCTTTCTGTATGTCTTCTGTCAGGTAACTCTATGATATAGTGCACATCATTTACCTTTCTAACTACTTTGTATGGTCCTGCCCACTCAGCCTGCAGCTTGTCTTTCCAGACCAGAATATGGACCATAACTTCCTGACCCACCGTGTATGAGCGAGCTCTGGCTTTGCAGTCATACCACACCTTTTGTCTCTATTGGGCAGCTGCCAGGTTGCTCTGGGCTATCCCCATAAGCTCCTTCAGCCTTTCCCTAAACCTAAGGACATAATCCACAATGGGAGTTCCCTGGGTGGTGTGCTTGCCTTCCCAGTCCTCCTGGATCAAGTCTAGGGGCCCACGTACTCGGCGTCCATATAAGAGCTCAAAAGGGGGAAAACCCTGTCAACTCTTGGGGCACCTCCCTGTATGCAAACAACAGGTGGGAAAGATATTTCTCACAGTCCCTCCCATATTGTTCAGCAAATGCTTGGAGCATTGACTTCAGGGTACCATTAAATCTTTCCACAAGCCCATTGGCTTGTGGGTGATAAGTGTCGTGCATCTCTGCACCACCCCACACTTCTCCCACAAACATTTCATCAGGTCTGACATGAAGGAACCCCTTCGATCGGTGATAACCTCCTGAGCAAACCCAACATGGGAGAAAATCCCAAGTAAGGCATCTGCCACTTTGTCTGTCCTCAGTGAGGATAGGGCGATTGTCTCTGGATTCTGGGTGGCATAACCCACTACAATCAGGATGAACCTCTTCCTGGAGGAGCTGGGGGTATTTAAAGGCCCCACAATATCCATTCCCACCCTCTGGAATGGCTTCTCCACTATGGGCAATGGAATTAGGATGGCTTGGGTTTTCTTACCTGCCTTCCCTATTTCTTGGCACTGGTGACAAGATCTGCAATACTCCTTCACCTGCTGGGTGAAGTTGGGCACATAGAAATTCTGGGCCAACCGCTGCATAGAGCACGTGATTCCCAGATGACCAGACAAGGGAATACTGTGTGCAATCTTGAGCAACTGCCCATGGTACCCCTGGGGAATGACAATCTGATTGCCTATCACCCCTCCCTCTGTCTTCACAGCCTGAGTATACATCAGTCCATTTTCTCAATAAACCTTATGTTTACCATCACCTCCCTGTGCTCTGTCAGAGTAGCCCAAGCCCCCAGCTTCTCTAGACTAGCGTCACTTTTCTGAGCAGCTGCAAACTCCTTACACATTCCCAAGGTATGGGACAGGTCCCCTTCAGTCTCTAAACTAGGGTACCTAGCACTAGCATCAGAGCACTCAGGATGACTGTCATCCCTAACCCTCTGACAATGGGTCACCCCTCCTTCTTCGGAGTAACCCTCCGTAGCTGTGTGGTTAACTGCTACTAGGGAAATTTCTACCCCTTTTTCATTAGTCTCCATATCAGGAGACACAGGCTGGGGAACCAGCCTCCCAGTGGTTTCCACATGGCTTCTGTGGGGTCCAGGGAACTACAATTGTCAGTTGCTGCTTGACTATGGGTAATTGCACACACCATCCCTTGTTTGAGATTGTTGCCAAGGATGACGTCAACTGCTAAAGTTTTGGCTACAGCCACCTGTTGCACAGTTCCCCCTGTTTCACCCCAGTCTAGGAGAACACTAGTGAGGGGTAATGTTTTCTCCTCACCAGTAAAGTCTTGTACAGTTACAGATTCACTGTGTATAAGTTGACCAGGCTCTACCAGATCCCCTTTTACCAATGACAGGGATGCCCTTGTGTCCCTTAACCCTTGTATCTGTACACCATTCACCATGATTGGGTGCATGTGTTCCCTCATGTTCACAGGCATGCTTCCAGGGACACATAAACAACCCACTTCTTTCCTAGCCTCATTCTGCATATTGCTCGCCCTTTTGGGACACTGTCTAGCAATATGTCCAGTTTCTTTACAAACCAAACATTCATTTCTTTTCTCAGAGAACTCTTTTCTTTGAAACCTGGGGCTAACTGGTTTCAGTGGAGGCAGTGAGGGTTTTAGCTGCTCTAAAGGCATGCTTTTCCCTTTCTGCACTGCCATGCCCACCCCATTCACTCTCAGAGCAGGTCTGCACTTAGAATAGTGGTCCAAGAGTTCAGCAGCCTCTTGCACTGTTTTGGGATCTCAGTCCTCCAGCCAAGTTTTCAGCTCTGCAGGGCATGCCCAGAAAAACTGTTCTAACAAAATAGCATTTCCAATTTTATCTACAGAGTTTGCTTCAATTCTCTCCAACCAACGTTTTAAACATTGATGTTGTTTTGTGGCTAGCTCCTCGTAGCTCATGTCAGGGCTTCTCCTGAGCTTACGGAATTTAGCTCTGTATGCTTCTGCAGTTAAATCAAACTTTTTTTAAAAGTGCAGCTTTAAGTTTGCTGTAATCATTACTGTCCTCATTGTCCATTTGACCCAATGCATCCTGACCTTTCCCAGTAAGTAGCAGGGATGGCTGGAAGTGCCAGCACCCTCTAGAAATTTTTGCCTGAATACAAACTTTTTCAAAGGAATTTAAAAAGGCATCCATATCCTCCCCCTCTTTAAATTTGGCTATCAATTTGGAAATCAATTTGTAACCCAGTCCTGCAATTCCAGTTAAATCCAAGCCACTTACCTGCTCTGGTGCTGGTGGTTGGAGTCGTAGCTTCTCCAGTTTGTGTTGCTTCTGGCGCTCTCGCTCCTCTCGGTCCGCCTCTCGCTGTTCACGCTCCCTCTTCTCCTCTGCAGCCCACTGGTGCTCACGCTTTTCATGGTCAACTTCTCACTGTTCTCACTTCATCTTCTCCACTGTGGCTCGCTTCTCTTGCTCCGCTTCTCTCTGTTCTTGCTCCGCTTCTCACCGTCCCCACTCAGCCTCCATCTGGAACTCCAGCTCCATTCTGCACAATTCAATCTGCAGCCTGATTGCTTCTGGCTCCAGAATGCTGATGACCTTCCCCTGCTGCTGTGGCCCTTCGCTTGCACTGGCCCTGCTGCCCTCCTTACCAGATCTGGACACTGCACTGGCTGCTAGCCCCTCCACACCCAAGATTTGGTCCTTTACAGTCACAGTCTGTAACTCAGTGCTCTGGGCATCTGCTGTCATCAGGGCATCCACAAGGTTCTGCTTGGTGGCTCTCACCTCATGCAGGACTCCTTTGTCCTGGCACAACTGCCTCAAGTAGTCTGCAGTGTACTAGCTATAGCTGGAAACTATCTTCTTCCCTAACTACAGCTACTCTAACTTGCACTTTAGAAAAAAAATAAAACAGGTAGGAACTTGACTGTAAGCAAAATGATATAGTTCTGTTTCCTTTTTTAAAATTAAATCACTGCCTTATTTTGCAGTTGAGCTGTACAGTATTAAGCTGACACACTGAACAGTTAAAGATTGTGTTACCAAATTTATCCTCAATGCTGTTAACCAAATCTGTCACAAACGCACTTAGCAGGTCAAGCCCTCTGCTCCCACAGTGCCAACCTCAGAGTGCAAGAGTGTGAACAGGTAACAGACAGGGTAACCCTCTTGTCTGCTTGTGGGTCTGAATCACCTTTGGTCTCAAGTTCTGGGGGATTCAAACTGTCAACCTTATGGTAGCATACCCAAATGTACAGGCTCAGATAATATTCTCTTTGGGAGGATGCAATATATCTTTCACCTAAGGGCACATAACCAGGTATCCAAAATGAACCCTTAAAACTCTATAAAAGACCTTAAGTATATTCTTACTTTTTCCCAGTCTAGTAACACCATCAAGCTCTCCAGAACAGCTGTCAAACTTAAACCACATATACATCACATGAAAAAAGAACTTTGAAGACACACCCAGGCAGTCTTTCAAATAATATATTTACTAAAAATGGATAAAAACATGAAAAATGTAAACACAGAACAATATATCAAAGAGCATACAATCACTTAAAAGAAAACAATTAAAGGTACAAAACAAAAACTCCTACCACAATACAGTTAGACTTTTTCTGTCTAATGTATTACCTCTTTAAGTGCCTAAGTTAGATCACAGAGCTGTGTCTTTCTACAGTCCCAAGATGCAATATTTCACAAACAGCTCAGACACAGTATTAGTTTAAACTGTGTCTCTCCACACCCCTTCTATGAGTCATCAACCTCCTCCTTTTAGAATATAAAAAAATACAAACACAATGTCCTATCAGGAGGTATTTTAAATAAGGTGACTTCAGCAAAAACTAATTTCCCAAATTATGACAGTTTTTAATCAAGCTTTTTCCTTTGAACTGGTGGCTAATTCCTGTTTTCCCAAGGAACATCAAAGTTTTTTACAACTCTGCAGTTTGTCACCTAGATGCAAATACAGCCAACAGGAATCAGTTAAGTTATGTCCTGTCCTGTAAGAAAATGCATATTTAGCTTCCCAACTTCAGAGGCAGAAGGTCATAAAAAGACCATAAAATGCAATGTCTCAAGGAAGTTAATTACATTACAGAGATCTCCTGGTCAATTATATATCCTGTAGTTTTCATTGAAACCTAAGGGGGGCACCCATGGAGCACAGACTCACATACTATATTTTTATATTACAAATATCATACAGCAATCATAACCAGTTGGCCAAGCGTCACACCCACCACCTCCATAATTTTCAACGCTGAATTTCCTCTGCAATTTTAAAATTATTGAGGAACACAGCCAAAAATAAAATTATCAGAGCAAAAGCCACGCAGTGTATTTCAGAGTAGCCCTGGAAAGAGCTATTGTAGAGAAGAGCCCTAAACATTTTGTTGGCATGTAAATGAATTGTACCGGGGGTTTCTCTCCTCCTCATCATCATCATCATTTCAGTTAACCATGAAGGCAGCACTATCACCAAAAACAAACAGATAGCCAAATTTGTCAATAATTACTTTGCTGAAGAGGCCTGTGCCCTTTATCTCAAGGTCACCTAGGAGGCTTAGTCCCAGACCTGCTCCCCAGGCTGCATCTGCTTCTGTGCCTTCATCCTAGAAGAATTGACTAAGCAAAATCATAGTAAGACCAAAAATCCAGATGATCTGAAGAACTACAGAACCTGTTAGCAGCTGTAGCCCCCATTACAGCTGACACAATAACCAAACAATAGTTAGTCAGCTGGTTAGTTAGTTAGTTAACTGGTTGAAATTTTGCACTCCAGAAAATCCACATTTATGCAGCTCACCACCTAATTTTCAAGAGGGTCCTGGGGGACAGTTACAGCAGAAGAGTAGACTAACAATGTTGTCATAAGCGTTGATAGACCACGCACAAACAAAACACAAATTAACAATAAGCCTACCTCTCACCTTTTTTGTAGTACCTGATTAGTGCAAAGTAGCGGAATTATCTCAGTCTTCGAAGCAGGCTTTAGAGACCTGGTGGGCAACTACAGGCCAATCTCAATAATATCCAGCATTTCTAACATGGCTATAAGAGCTGTCCACTCTAAGCTGTGTTATTACTTAAACCACAGTGACATCCTAAGCAAACAGCAGCATGGTTTGCAACAATTGGCACTCAGTCATTACTGCCTCAATTGACCTTACCAACATGACTGTGAGTAAGAGGGATATGATACTGTTCTGTCAGCCTGGGTCACTTACATTAACTTGCAAAATGGTTTCAACAGTCATGTTATTACTGTAGCATCATGCTTCTCTGCCTGTTTGACAATAGTGATATAATATTTTCCAGTGTGACCCCATCATACTAATGTGAATTTAAAAGTGGGGTTGTACGTTGTTGTTGCTCTGAATGTGCATTTATAAAGTTAAGTGTTTGAGAGGAAATTCTGCAGAGAGCAAGGATTTAATGTTCTGCAGGGTAGCTGACATAAAGCTGGGGGCCCCATTTCCTGTACTGAGTTAGTCTACAAGCAGAGTCCAAGTGGCAATTGAGTTGGTACAGGCAGAGCTGAAAGAAAGAAAGAGTTTCTAATCTGAGGGGCGAACATCTTACCAGCCTAGTGTGAGAGTAGTTACTGCCAGATCCCAAAAGGGGGGCCTTGTGCCCATTAGGAGAATTCCACCTCTGGGTGAAGGTACAGTAAATCCTCACAAAGCACGCCAAGCGTGGGATCCTCCTAGAGTCCCATAGACTGTCTATGCCAGTATGCATAACCTGAATGTGCTAACTACTGTAACAGCCTGGCACGATGCAGGGCTGCGATAGTTCAGGCCAGGGTCAGGTGCTAGGGAAGAACTTAGGGAGTGGGCAAAAATGCTTGTATTCTCAGATTTTCTGCCAGTGCCTAGAGCCAGAATGGTTAGGAAGCTGAGACTCTCAGACTCCAAGACTTGGCTCAAAGAGTGGTACAAGGAGGAAGGCTTAGGCTACATAGGCAGCTGGGGGAAAAGTCTGGGAGGAGAACCCCCTGTACTTATTAGGCAGGCTACACCTAAGCAGGGAGGGGCTAGGACACTTAGGGACAGGCTGGGGAGTTCATAGGGCAAATTTTAAACCAAGCTGGGGGCTACTATGGGGTAATGGACCCTAAGATTTCCCATGAATGGCGCTGGCATCCCCCCTCCCCTGGATATGGATTGCTTGGATGGAAGGGAATCATGATTTAAGGGTTAGAGAGGGAAGGGCTGTGGGTAGAAAGGCAGGAGAGGAGGCTGGGGAGAGGGAGGAAGGGGATATTGGGAGGCAAGAGTGAGAAGCTCCAGTAGGACTGGTACAAGGGAATTTAGGTCTGTGATCGAGGGATCGGGGAAGTAGCAGGAAGAGGGGGGGTGAGAAGGGGAAGATGGACATCATGAAATGTGGTTTCAATCAATGCTAGGAGCCTGGGGAACAAGACAGATGACCTCCAGGCCTTGGTGATGGAGGGCAGTGTGGATCTGGTGGCAATCACTGAGACCTGGGTGTAAGCCCCCTCTCTTCAGAGCAGCTTATGCTCACATTAGGGACCCCCTTCCACTTCCTATCCCCCCCCCCAGAGTTTAGAGATTTATTAGTGCTCTGGGGTAATCTCTGCTGGATATCTGAAGGTGGCAGCAGAGGGCAGGCAGAGATAGGGTATAAAAGGTGAGTAAACAGGAAGTTCTGAGCTTTTCCAGCCTGGGCAGTAGGCTTGATGCTGGAGAGGGCACTGGAAGAGAGGAGAGGCAGTTAAGGAGGGAGCTCGATAGTCCGGGTTGGGCCTGTGGGGACCCCCCAAAAGCCCGTAGTTAGGGATGGCTTCTGCACAGTGATGTGGCATCAAGAAGCAGTGATGGAAGATCTGAGACAGGATGATCAGCTAGCCTGTACTGCATCATTGGGAGGGGGGAGGCCTGGTTAGCAGGCAAATGGCAGCGTAGGTAGGAACCCCATTTTAATCCCGTGCAGGTGTAGCTTGGACTGCCAGGGCTGTGGGGATGGTGGCAGTGTTCCCACAGGGGAGGGGCTGGTGGCATAGACTCCCTCCTGTACCCAGTGTGGCAGGGCAGCTCAGGTTGTTAAGGGGTCCAGGAGTGTCCTTCACCCACAAAAAAGTGGCATGCATGGAGGGGCAGGTTCTGGGGTGCCTGCATTTAAACGGTTGGGTGGGCCACAGGTTTTTGGACAGGCCTTGGAGGACAGCTCCTGGCTGGGAGCTTATTTCAAGCCCAGCATGTGTTGGCAGAGATGTGGAAAGGAGGCTGAGGCCATCTCTGGAGGGTAATCTGGGGCACTGTAGAAGAAAAGAGGACTCCAAGGGTGCCAGAGAGGAGTCGAGCTGTTCAGAGGGCTTGGGTGGTGGCAGGGCCCAGGTTTCTCTCGTGGCAGGGTAGTTTGAGGGTTCAGCTGGGCATTGAAGCTGGACCTGGGTACATTAGGCCCTTAAAGGATCCCAGCACCATTGGGAACAGGAGAACGAGAATTGAAGGAGTGGTAGAGCCGGTGTGAGGATTGTTTGGTACACCAGGGTTCAGGCTCAAACTAGAAGAGGACATGGGTTACAGGACCTGGGTTGGAATAGAAAAATCCTGGGACCCCTTGAGATTTGGGCCAAGGTCTAGGGGCCAGGTGGGAGAAGCAGCTTGCTTCTCCATGCCAGAGATAGGGCAGCCAACCAGTGCCGATGAGAAGAGAGCAGGGAAATGGTACCCAAAGAAAAACAAAGTTTGGCTTACCAGCACCAGTGAGAAAGGAGCTTGATGATTCTTCCGATATGAAGGATCCACTTGAGTAAATCAGCTGAGCTTACAGAAATTGAAAACAGTCTTGCATGTACTGTCTGTATGCCATTTTGTGTCTGCTTGAGAGTTCCAGCTGGGTGAGCTTGTAAAAAAGTTAACAGCCCCATGCAGCTGCTTTATTTCTTAGAGTAAGCTGGTACCCCTATGCCTCTGGGATCATTTGGGGGCACAGGAGCAAATAAAGAGCTGTTTGGGAAGAAACTGTCTACTGATTTTCTTCATTTAAGTTAGAAGGCGGTGTGAATGAAATGGAAAGCCCCACGTATTTATTTCTGCCATGAGTTGTAATTTCAGGTGTTCCAGCAGTTTGCAACAGGATCGTGGGGCTTGGGAGCCCAAGGGGAGCTGAAGGCTGCAGATTGATCAAAGGTCCTGTATCCGGCAGCAAGAGGTTTCGGGCAAAGTCAGACTACAGAGGTACAGATCAAGGGTGCTCTGAAAGCTGAAGCCATTGAGAGGTAGGCTACATTTTCCTACTTTTATATTGTGGTGCACAGGCTCGGAGAAGATTTGAAATGTTGTGGACCTTTTTTCCCCCAGACCATCTGCAATTTGTTCATGCCCCTAGACAGTGGGGGAAGGGAGGGCTACATGGGCATCCCTGAACTATGACTAGGATCTCTCCATCCTGTGGCTTACCCTCTATAGGAAGGATAGAGGAGGAGAAGAGAGAAAGGGGCGCTATTTATCAAGGAAGGGAGTACAGCCACGAGGAAAGATATGGTGGATACAGTGATGATCTGGGTACAAGCCCAAATAGAGGCAGGGTGAAGGAATATGGTGGGGGTGATTTATAGGCCTCCAAATCAGAGCAAAAGCACAGACCAGGAGTTGGAAATGGAGACCAGGAAGGCTTCCTTGCAACAGAAGGTGATAATAGTGGGAGATTTCAACCCACTGGACCCAGATTGGAGCATTCCTAAGGCCAGCAGCAGCAGAAGCCAATCACTTCTACATGTAGTCCAAGATGGCTTCTTAATCCAGGGGATGAGTAAAACATCTAAGGATTGGGCAATCTTGGTCCTAGTACTGAAAACTGCAACTAGGTCAGGGACATCAGTGTGGCCGAACCCTTGGATAGCAGTGATCACTAGTCAGTGTGGTTTCAGCTCGATATGGGGAGGCTCTAAAACAGTACACAGCATACGTCTGTGGCAGGAACATCATGCTAAACAAACTTGATTAATTTTTTTCACTGGGTTACAAACGCAGTGGATAAGGGACAGGCAGTAGGCATACTGTACCTGGATTTCAACAAGGCATTTGACTCAGTCCCCCACAAAAGACTGATCAAGAAGTTGGAAAACCTGGGGGTGAAGGAAAAATGTTTTGGTGGGTGACAACTGCTTAGGGACAGAACCCTGTGAATAGTGGTTAGGAGGAATACTCAGGGATGAGGGAGTTAGCAGCAGGGTACCACAGGGGTTGGTGCTCGGGCTGGTGCTGTTCAATATGTTCATAAATGACATTAGAGACTGCATAAATGGCAATATTTGCCTTTTTTAGACAACACTAAGCTCTGTGGGAGGGTGGACACAGACAAGGGTGTCTGGGACTTGAGGGAGGACCTGGAAAGCTTGCTGAGATGGTCTTGAACCTGGCAACTGGGGTTCAGCGCAAAGATGTGCAGGGTCATGCACATGGAGAGAAAGAATGCCAGAGTGGAGTAAAAGCTAGAGGGGTGACCATCATAGTATCCAAAGAGGAGAAGAACCTGGGGATTGTACATACTATTACCCTGAAGCCCTCTCTAACCAATGCAGTAAAGCAGTGGCAAGGGCTGACAGGAAGTTGGGTTGCATAACTAGAGGGTTTACTAATAGAAGAGGTCATACTGCCTCTGTATACAGCCATGGTGTGACCACACCTGGAGTATTATGTACAGTTCTGCAACTTTTTATCACAAAATGCACATAGAACAGCTGGAGGAGGTGCAGAGAAGGGCCACAAAAATTAATAAGGTTGCAGGTGCTGTGTGGAGATTGTAATAGGATTGGGGGGGCACCTAAATGTACTTAGATTATCTTTACTGGCAGGTATACATGTATGTGATGACCACTCAGCTCATATAAGAAAGTTGCGAGACAGGCTTTATGAAGGAAATAACTTTTTTATAAGTAACAAAAAAATTGATATATGGCTCAAATAGCTCCTAGGGCAGGCAACTCCATTGCGTAGGGTTCCTGCCTGGAGTCAACAATCGTATCAGTTGCTCTTTAAGTATGTCAATGGCATAAACAAGGTAGACCCTTCTGAACTTTTCAAGACCAGCAAAAAGAAAAACACGAGGGGAAACAGTTACAAACTGTCTGGGGGGAGGTTCAGGAGGCACTTCTTCATGGACAGGGTAGTGGGGGGTGGAAGAGTTCGTCAGAAGTGGTAGTAAGCAAGAAAACCAATTTCAAGACAGGGTGGGATAAAATAAAGGAGAGGGTAAGAGTGCCAGGGGAGGACAGCAGAATAGCATGCAAAAGATGCATGGGCTCCACACTGGGCAGAATTTATAGACTGTAAGGCTGTCTTCTCCTGGCAAAATTCTTTTGCTGTCATGTTCTTAACTGTCGTTGTGTAAAAAAAACTCTTATTGCTTGGCTCAGAGAGTTTCTGTGTGGAACATAGGCACCTAGGAAGTACAGACAGGAGGGAGCGAGAGCCCATCTAGCCTAGCCACTGCTTCCTCAGCAGAAAGTATCATTTATGCCCTCCCTTTTAAGATAACTATCTAATCTGATCTTAAATGTATTCAGGTTACCACTGTTTACCACTGACTCTGGTAGTGAATTCCAAAACTTCACCACTCTCTGAAAACCACTGCTTCCTTTTGGTTGTTTTAAAAAGTTATTCAGCTAGCCGGAGTCTGTGTCCTTTTAAATCCTTAACATTCTGTTTAAATTCCAAACTTAAACATGTGCTTAGATCATGATTCGACACTAAATTGTATACAGTAATTAAGGCACCTCTCATCCTCCTCATCTTCAGGGAGAACTGGCCCACATTCTCCAGTCTTTCTCCATAACCTTTGTCCCCTAAACCATTTATTATTTTGCTTGATCTCCTCTGGACTCTTTGTAACCTGGCAATATCTCCCACAAAAATGGACACAATACTCCATATGTGGTCCTGCGAGAGGTCTATATATTGAACGTATGACACTTCTTCTGTTATTTATGTTCATTTAACACATCCCATTATCCTGTTACACTTTTTTACATCTTTATTGCATTCCGTCCAATGCATAGTGCTTACAAGATCACCAATACATCAGAACTAATTACATGATCACTATCATGCGTATTCTCCAGTTACAATACTGTTAAGATATTCACAGCTTATCTCTGAAATTAGGAATTAGCTATCAAACTTCTATCATCAGGTCTGCTGCTCTACATCTCTTCCTTAAGATAGTATGCAGAGCCCCCGAGTTAAAACTGATCCTTCACTATGTTTATACAACATGTTTAATAAACATTTCTGTTTTAAATTAAATCAAAGTGTAAGGCACCCCCCCCCTTCCCTGTCTAGTGGTATTTAAGGTGATATGGAGGTTCGTGGGGAAGGGGGAGCGTTGTACAGCCAAGAAAACACAGTCCAGAAATATGATATGGAAAAACAGTACCTGACTGTCCACGGGTGATGATGGTGATGGAGGGACTCCATCGGGGACCCCGGACCCTCGAGGCGCTGAGCTGGAACACAAGGGGGATGACGCTAACTTTCACCTGCCTGGCCTTGCCCATTTCACCCGGAGGCCTTTGTAGACTGCTTTCACCAGGCAGGCCTCTCGATGTCTTCCTCGGTGGATTCTCTGGTCCCTGACGCTCTGGATACCACCCTGGAATGCACTGGGTAGAAGGCTGTGGAGGCAACTTCATTTAGCAGCAGCAAACAGTTTCTTTAAAACATGAGGCAAACGCAAAACTGCAAAACAGGGGATTGTGACAGGGAGCTCCTGCCACTCTTGAGGACCAACCTTTTCCTAAATCTGTTGCAACAGTTCTTCAATTTCTTAGCCTAATCTATCCTTTACAATTTCTAGTCCATAAGGTTGGCCACCTATGGGCATCCCCTTCCCTTTTTTGACTATGCTATAGTGCTCTCTTTAATTTTTATTTTCCCTCTCAGGTCCTCGTACAGGGAGGTTATTGTGGTGACCTCCAAACATATGTAAAATAGGTTGTGTTTATCGTTGTTGGATTTAGTATGTAATAGCACTATGTCATAAAATACCTTGATCTATATACCTTATGTTTATGAAACCTGTACATGTTGAAAATACCATGGCACTAGGTGTTTTTAATAATGGTAAAAAGTACTATGTGACTATTACAGAAATTAAGTTAGTGCTATTTAAAATGCATGTAAATTGCTGTAAACTGAATAGGTTTGAAATTGCATGTTGATTTGCATGTATCCCATGATGCTTTGCATTATGGAAGTATGTATGATGTTGTATTTCTTTGAAACATGATTTGTTGCCAATGCCCTTAGGGGTAACCCTTTTTTCAGTGATTCTGCATTGAAGTTCTTTGTCTATAGCTTGTTTTTTGTTTGTTTTTTTCTTTTTGAGCCCCCACTACCCAAGCAAACAAGGCCCACATAGGGATGAAGGGTTTTCACTAAAAATGTTTAGATCAGAGATCAGTGTCAATAGGTGTTGGCTAAGTGCAGAGAAAGGACATTTATAGTCTGTTGCTGCAAACTGATGTACTGAAGAAGGAATATGCTATTGTTGAAGCTTATTTTCTGTAATCTGAACAAAAATCACACAGAGATTGTGTGTTAAACTTGAAGTTTGATATCTGGTCCATCTGTTATCCCACAACTCCTCCACAGGGATCCCATTTAATGAACAGTCAATAAAATAAACAGTCACTCCATGGAGTAATAAAGCAGGACCAGGGGGTCACAGTAGTAGCTGAATCGGTAGATGGTAAACTGAACTTTGGACTCAGGGGTCCCAATTGCATAAGATGTTTAGGTGGCCATGTAGTCCCAACACAGTCAGTAGCTTGAGGTCAAAACGACCATACACACAGGCAGCATTAGACTTTTGTCTCCCAGCTTCCCACTCTCTTACCAGGAGCTCTGACCAGTAAGGGGGGCACAGAGCGCTTGTGGCCCCCATCACCTTCTACTCCTCCTGCACAAGCTTATTAGACAGATAGCCCATCTTCGATCTAATGAGGTTTCCTTTATTTCTTACTGGAGCAATTAAAGCCACAAATGACAAGGGCAGGAGCAAGACCCTTCAAACACAGTCCAGCACCCAATCACTGATGCTATGCCATTGCTACAAGCATCCCAGGTGTATTTTCCCTGGCGACTCTGCAGATTTGGGCAAATCCCTCATGTAGTGATCCCTGTCCAGAACAACCTCATTTGTGGGGCTCAGTCATTTTGTCACGAGGAAATTAAACACAGCCTGCTACTCTGCCTTCTTCCCCCATGACCAGTCGCACAGGTCTCCTCCGGCCTCCTACGAATTTACACATCCTGGAGCTCCTCAGCATGCAGTGGCACTCAGCATCCAGGTAGTCCTGGGACCCACTGCCACCTAGGTCCCAGCACCCGGATCCCTTCAGCCAAACCAGGCCCAGCCATAAGCCTCCATCTGCTCCAAAGTGCAGTCCTCCCAGGATGCAGCATTCTCTGGTAATGCCACCACACCTCATGACTGTTCCAGGGGTTACAGCATTTTCCCTTTTCAGATTCTCTGGCTGAGAATCCCAGGACTCCCTACAAGCTGCAACTTCTGGCCCTTCCATGTCTCCTTCCGGTGGCTATACTTTAAAATAAACAACAGCGCAGCAGAGGCCACATGGCCAAGCAGGCGAGTGCCCTGCTCTGACCTCCTTCTCTCTCTCTCACGAATTTCTCCCATCTCTCTCAGCCCTCTCTTTTATGTGCTCACGCGTTTGGTACCAAAACCCACTGGTCCAATCCAGGACTGAATTTACTGGCGCTAGAGCTGCTGTCTGGTTTTGTGCCCCACAGGACTTGTAGTCCCGAATTCAACATTTATTTTGTGCCCTGTTGTGCCAGCCAGCACCAAAAACTACTGGGTGCAAAGGAGCCACTGCTCCTTTAAATTTTGGCTCTTCGGCAGTACCCACACATGAACATTGTGCACAAGACCGCCATTTTTAAAATAAAATATTTATTTACTTTTGCGGTCCCCGAGCCCGGTCTGGTCCTTTACCAGATCTGGGACCACACAACCCAATACCTGGCAGCGTGGACATTCACTTCGGCACTTGGCCCTGCCCCAACTGAGCTGAGACACCGGAGAAAATGTCCCAACTGCCTCAATGAAGGGTTGCAAGGCGTGACTTCCACCAGAGCCACCAGACCCCAACAACGCCGTCGGGGAAAAAAACAGGGATCATGGAGCTCCTCTAAAGGTAAGCCCATTTTGGGGGGGTTTACACACTTTTTCTACCAAACGCTCGACATCCCGGTGAGCCAAAACTCACCCTAATACTATTTACACTATACCTATCCTAAACTAACCTAACTACTCCTATGTTAACACTATCCAAACTCACTAAGCCAACCGGGAATCACTATACCTACTGGGCCACCCATTGACCAAACCTACGAAAGACCCAAAGCTTAGCCTGACCGATGGCGTCCCCTGTCCCTTAGCTAATCCCTACCAGGCCACCCGATGACCAAGTCTACGAGGTACCCAGGAACTTGGCCAACAGCATCCCAGTTTTCTTCCCTTGGTGACCCACTGCCAAACCTACAGATGGATTGCTTTTAGTTCACATGGATGCATCCCAAGTTGCCATACCCTGACACAAACCTACCGTTTAACCCTCACCTGCACCCAGTGGCCTGTGTTGGACTGCCTGGACCTTTAAGATAGAAAACAGCTTAGAAACTGGACATTCTAGCAATAATTACTAATCCCCCTAAAATAGCATTACTGTATTATCTTCTCATTTTGAAACATTTTATTTAAAAAAAAAAATTTAACTAGAGGAAACAGTCTACCCGAGCATCCCCAGAATAAAATTTTTTTAACCTTTGAAACGGTAAACACATTTTAAATAGTGTGCAACTAATTAATGCTTTGGCATGGCAAAGTGAAATCATTAAAATAACAAATTATGATATGTTACACTAACAAGGCATAAATATTCAATCACATTTTCTTTCTTTTTAATCAAAACACAATTTCCCCCCAAACCCATTTTTCATAATTAGTTTAAATGTCTTTGGATTAGTTGCATTTCAGTTCAGATACATGGGGCACTGATAATTCCAGGAGCAAACCCCCTCAATACCCGGGCCCTGGGTAGAAGAGGCAATGCCCACAGTACAGTCTCTGCTCCCACAATCCATTCTTGCTTTAATCCTCGGCCATGGACAGAAACAAGGCTCTTGCAGCTCTTACTGGAAATGGCGTGAAATGTCCCAGTCGTAGGCACCATTTTGACTGCCACCAAATAATCCAGCAAATTGGAGGGGGGCATCCACAGCTTGTCCAGCACTACAGTCATGAGGTGGAAAAGGGCCCGGGGACCCCAAAATCACATCCCGGATGATCCCCCACGTTGTAAGCCACTCCCCCGCCTAGGGGTATTTAAGGTGGTATGGAGGTTCGTGGGGAAGGGGGGATCACTGTACAGCCCAGAAAACACAGTCCAGAAATATGACATGGAAAAACAGTACCTGACTGTCCACGGGTGATGATGATGATGGAGGGACTCCATCGGGGACTCCAGACCCTCAAGGCACTGAGCTGGAACACAAGGGGGGAATTACGCTGACTCTCACCTGCCTGGTCTTGCCCACTTCACCCAGAGGCCTTTATAGACTGCTTTCACCAGGTAGACCTCTCGACATCTTCCTCGGTGGATTCTCTGGTCCCTGACACTCTGGATACCACCCTGGAATGCACTGAGTACAAGGCTGTGGAGGCAACTTCGTTTAACAGCAGTAAACAGTTTCTTTAAAACACAAGAAGCAAACACAGAATTGCATTACAGGGGATCCCATTTAATGAACAGCCAATAAAATGAACAGTAACTCCATGGAGCAATAAAGCAGGACCAGGGGGTCACATTAGTAGCTGAATCGGTAGATGGTAAACTGTACTTTGGACCCAGGGGTCACAATTGCATAAGATGTTTAGGTGGCCAGACAGTCCCAACACAGTCAGTAGCTTGAGGTCAAAATGACCACCACACACACACACACACACACAGGCAGCATTAGACTTTTGTCTCCCAGCTTCACTCTCATACCAGGAGCTATGACCTGTAAGGGGTGCATAGAGTGCTCATGGCTCCCTTCTCCTTCTACTCCTCCTGCACAAGCTTATTAGATGAATAGCCCATCTTCAATCTAATGAGATTTCCTTTATTTCTTACTGGAGCAATTAAAGCCACAAATGACAAGGGCAGGAGCGAGACCATTCAAACACAGTCCAGCACCCAATCACTGATGCTATGCCATTGCTACAAGCATCCCAGAGGTATTTTCCCTGGTGACCCCACAGGTTTGGACAAATCCCTCATGCAATGATCCCAGTCTGGAACAGCCTCATTTGTGGGATCCAGTCACTTTCCCACGACAAAACTGAACACAGCCTGCCACTCTGCCTTCTTCCTCCATGACCAGTCCCACAGGTTTCCTCCGGCCTCCTACGGATTTACACACCCTGGAGCTCCTCAGCATGCAACAGCACTCAGTGTCCAGGTAGTCCTGGGACTCACTGCCACCTAGGTCCCAGCACCCAGATCCCTTCAGCCAAACCAGGCCCAGCCACAAGCCTCCATCTGCTCCAAAGTGCAGTCCTCCCAGGATACAGCTTTCTCTGGTAATGCCCCCTCACCTCATGTCTGTTCCAGAGGTTACAGCATTTTCCCTTTTCAGATTCTCTGGCTGAAAATCCCAGGACTCCCCACAAGCTGCAGATTCTGGCCCTTCCATGTCTCCGTCCAGTGGCTATACTTTAAAATAAACAACAGCGCAGCAGCAGCCGCATGGCCGAGTGGGAAAGCGCCCCACTCCGACCTCCTTCTCTCTCTTCCTCACGAATCTCTCCCATCTCTCTCAACCCTCTCTTTTATGAGCTCACGCATTTGGCACCAAAACCCAGTGGTCCAATCTACGACCGAATTTACTGGTGCCAAAGCTGCTGTCTGGTTTTGTGCCCCGCGGGACTTGTAGTCCCGAATTCAACATTTATTTTGTGCCCTGTGGTGCCAGCCAACACCAAAACTACTGGGTGCAAAGGAGCCACTACTCCTTTAAATTTTGGCTCTTCGGCAGTACCCATTGCATGCTGGACCACCATTTGTAAAATAGAATATTTACTTTTGTGGTCCCCGAGCCCGGTCTAGTCCATTACCGGACTTGAGACCACACAATCCTGCACCTGGCAGCGTAGACATTCACTCCAGCACTCGGCCCGGCCCTGATTGGGCTGAGACACCGGAGAAAATGGCCTGACTGCCACAACAAAGGGTCACAAGTCGCGACTCCCACCAGAGCCACCGGAACCCAACAACGCCGTGGGGAAAAAATCGGGGAGCACGGAGCTCCTCTAAAGGTAAGTCCATTTTGGGGGGCTTACAAAAGTGTAATACAAACTGATAACACAATGGTTGTCAGCAACTTCCCTTCATTCCTTTCTTTATTGCCTATATCAACTTAAATGGATCATCTTGTCTCCCTATGGTTGTGGAGTTACACAGGTCCCCTGCCCTAATACTCTTTGAGTTGTTGGGAGAGTGCTGATTGACCGTCTGTTTCCTCTATATAGTCCATGAAAGACAACCAGACCCCTTGAAATTTGTCTAGTTGTAAATGTAATTCTGCTATAATTTTTTCAGCCTGGTGTACTGACTTAATAATAGTTAGCCATTCCTGTAAGGAAGGATTATGCAAAGTAAGCTATTTTCTAGTAATGGCTTTATGAGCTGCTGCCAGTAAAATCCCAGCAAAGCTTCTTTTCTGGTTAGTCATTCCACCCGTTGGTAATAGTCCCAGAATTGTGAGAAAACTGTTTCGAATAACAGTTCCATTCATTTTTTATTAACACCCCTAATTTTTTCACAAAAAGGTTGGATGACTGGACAACTCCAAAAGACATGATATGGGGTCCCTTCCTCTCCACACTCTCTCCATCTGCCTTGACCTATCTCTGAAAAAATATTTGGTTCTATAGGGGGTCAGAAAGTACCACCCCACTACCTTCCAATGGAATTCTCTCCAATAATTAGAGGATGATGTGTGGAAATCCCCCTCCCACACACCTTTCCATTGCTTATCATCTATTTGAATACTAGCCTGTCCTTCCCAGTGTTCTGGCTAGGACTGGGATGCGTCCCTCCTATAGGTTTATAGCAAAGAACCATTTGAGATATATGTTTTTTTACAGGAAGTTCGCCATCCGCATGTTCAATAAAATCAATCAGGGGGTGAGGGTCAGTCTGTAAGTCTTACAGTCTATTACCTGCTTTAATGAAAGCAGTTACCTGAAGATATTTGAAAAAATCTGTCCCTCTTAAATTATATTCCACTTGTATATCCCTAAAAACTCTCAATCTGCCTTTCTTTCACAAACTGGACAAAAGTTGTTAGGCCGTTATTTCCCATCTCTTAAAAACTATATGGTGGTGCGAATGCTTCACAGCGGTCTATTTTTGTGTGTCTGGAAATAGTCACTGTGATCCCTAAATCTCTGCATACCTTTTCCCAAGTATAACACATTTGTTTTAGCCAAGGATTGGCAACTGTCAGGAATTGTGAAGGTTTGGCAAACATTTCCAGTCTGGACAAAGGGCATGCAGACTTGTCACTATTCTGTTCCATAATTAAATGGGCATTATCTGGGTCCCATTTTTTGTATGTTACCCATTGAAAGAAACTGGGCCATCTGTAAATATCTTTTCAAGTTGGGTAGACCTGCCCCCCGCCCTGTTTTAGGGCACTGAAGATCCAACCACTTAATACTGTGCTTTCCTTCTGCCATACAAAACTTCAAAGTGATTTTTCTATTTTGATCCAGTCTATTCTTGGTATAGTAAGGGGAGAGTTTGGAACAGAAATAAAAATCGCGGCAGGACATTCATTCTCATTGACTCAGTTCTACTAAAAAGAGAGAGAGGCACAGTCCCAGCATTTCAGATCTGCTAGAACTTCAGCTGTGACAAGTCCACTGGAATCTGAATCCCCAAATAGCAGATCAGAGTAGTGGCCCATCTGTATGGTGTACATGTTTTAAGTTCTGGGGTCATGCTACCAATTAACAAAATTACTTTAGTTTTGGTTTAATTAATCTTGAATCCTGAAAGTTTAACAAAGTGTTGCAGTATATTTTCTAAAGTCATAAAGGTCTGAATAGGTCCCTGAGGTATAACATGGTATCATCGCATGTAGTGAAATTCTCGATTCTTCATCCCCCAGTTGAATCCTCTCTACGTCTGTATGAGATATTGTCATTGCTGCCAATGGTTCCATGCTTATAGCGAATAAGATAGGTGACATTGGATAGCCCTGTCCCATTCACGTAGCAATGTGAATTTGGTCAAAAACTGTTCCATTTACCTTAATTCTGCTGTGAGGGGCATTGTGTATTTCCTTAATCCAAAATAAAAATGAATCCCCAAACCCACATTTTTTAAGTGTCAAGAATAGAAAATCCCAGGTTAGCCCATCAAAGGCTTTTTCTACGTCTGTCATGCTGGCAGTTTGATGCTGCTAGAAAGTCTTGCTCCCAAACACCATATTTAGGTACCGCCAATTGTCTCTTCGGGATAAACCCTGATTGGTCCTGATGGATCAACGTATGTAGAACTTTATTTACCCTGTTAGCTAACGTTTTGGTGAAAATGTTTATATCTACATTCAGTAGAGATATAGGTCTGTATGATTCGCTTTGATCCTCTGCTTTACCTGGCTTCGGCCAAACTGTGATAAAGGCACTACATCGCCCAGCCCAGTGGTGCTGAGGGTTGAGGCGCTGGACACCACACCTCGCGCCATGCCGGCAACCCGGTCTGGGATGCAGCCTAGGTCAACCGAGTCACTGGGGGAGGAAGGGATTGAGCCGTCCGGAGGACAACTCTCCTCCTGGGGGCCAGGGATTCTCTGCCCAGCACTGCGGCGACCTCTGGTGGAGACCAGAGGTACTGCAATGCTCAGGGCCAGAAATAGAGGGTTGCGGAATTACGGCAAGACGTTCCCTGGCGTCATTGCACGCCGGACTCCGTCAGGGAGAGGGAGGGAGTAACGAGGGAGGGGAGTGGGGACAAAGCAAAAAAATACCCAGCCAGGTGGATAGGTGACAGCATCTGTATCCACCAGGACCACACTCCACCGCCAGGGGCACTCCTTACCTGGGCCGAGCCCAGCCCGGCCCAAATTTGCAGATAGATCACCCTGGGTAGATAGGGCAGTCCTACCTCGGGGGGCTCAGAGCCGGGGGGATAACCAGGCTGGTGCCAGGTTTCAGGAGGCCTCTCAGGCAGAGAGGTAGAGTCAGGGGGTACTACAGGATGCCTTAGAGAGTTCCACTGGCTGGAGGAAAAAACAGAATTAAAAAAAAAAAAGGCACTACGTCACAATTCAGGACTGTCACCTGCATCCTCCCATGAATTATACAATTTGACCAACATTGGAAGTACCCATTTTTTATGCGTTTTATAAAATTCCACATTAAATCCATCCGGGGGGGGGGTTTCCCACTGTCATATCTTTAAGCACTTTCAGTATTTCCTCAGCCATTATGGGGATGTCTGTTATTGTTTGCTCCTCCTCATTTAACTTGGGAAGGTCTATTTTATCCCTAAATTCCTGAATTTTATTCTTCCGGTCTGCACCCTCCCTCTTGTCCTGTTATAAGTGTGGAGTAATATTCCTTAAACAGTTGTGTTACATCTTTCAGGGTATGTGCCATTTTTGGAGCGAACACATTTTGCATATCTTTCTGCCTGCATTTTTCATAATCCAAAGGCCAATGGATTACCTGCCCTAATTACCTTGTTCATAATATTTTTTTGTTTAAATAATGTAATTTCCCTTTAGCCTTAATATCTTGCAGTTGTTGTAATTCCTTCCTGACTGCCTTCATTTGTCTCTCTACTTTGGCAATTTGTGAACTTTTGTGTTGTGCCTCCAATTCCTTAAAAGCCACCTGAAGCTGGGTGCATGTTTCAGTTCTTTGCTTTTTAATCTGAACTAAGTATACTATGATCACCCCTCTAAGTTTAGCCTTTAGGGCATCCCATATCCATTCGTTTTTGGTTTCAGACCCCTGATGTACCCTTTTGTGTTCCTCCACTGCTTCCTTTATTCTATCCTGAAGATCTTGCTTATTCAAGAAAGATGTGTTGATTCTCCAGAATGTTGTTCAGGGCCAGTAACCTAACCTGAGAGTAGCTACAACCACCACATGGCCCATATTAATCATTGGTTGTATCTCACAGGTAAAGAATTTATGCAAGTCTGTTTTGTGACCTAAGAACATATGTCAGTGGCTCAGTAGGTAGCACACTCGCCTCTGAGGCCGGGAGATCAGAGGGCTGTGGGTTCAGTTCCCACATCTGGCACTTGGGTTAATATCCCTGTACTGACATTGTAGTGCAGCATAAGGGGGTACTGCACTTCTGAGGTGCCGTCTTTCAGATGAGACGTTAAACCAGGTGGATGTTAAAGATCCCATGGCACTTATCGAAAAGAGTAGGGGAATTTCCCCGGTGTCCTGGCCAAATTTCCCTCATTCATTAAAAATACCACCAACAGCTTAATCTGGTTCAAGGTCAGTTGGCATTCGTCTGTATCGCCCTCCCCGGGTCGTACCTGAAAATAGGCAATATTTGTCTAGTGCACTTACCCGGTCAACAAAAAATAAATAAATATGTAATCTGGAGTAGGATTTATGAATGTTTGAGAAAAAATGAAATCTTTATTAGTAAGGTGTAGTTCTTGCCTTATATTAATTAGTGCTACTTCTGCCATCCCCATCCGTACTGTCCAGGCCATTTGCTTATTAGTAACTGCGTTACCTGATGATCTCTCCATTAAAGGGTTGATTACGCAGTTAAAGTGCTCGCCAATCAGTATTGTATCATCTGACAATGGTAACACCTTTCTGAATACCCTCTCCAGAAAGGTGAGAGTGTCGTTATTTGGTGCACATAGGTTAAGAAAATGAAAACATTGACCAAATACCTCCCCTGGCACTACTACTAACTTACCATTTCCAGCGTTTCAGCCTTTTGGACAGCAAAGGGTATATTTCTTCAGAACAGAATTGCTGCACATGCCCTTTTCCCTGATTCGTGCAAGGCTGCTACTACTGTTCCTACCCAAGCTCTTACTAACTTCTGATGCTCTAAGTCTGATAACTGGGTTTCTTGGATAAACCCTATATCACAGTGCAATTTGTTTAGCTGTGTAACTGTTTTCATTCGCTTAACCACCAAGTTTATTCCTTGTACATTTAAGGAAACCACATTAAAAGTACCCATTTTTAAGTAGTCTAAATTGTTTCCCCTCTGGACTGAGAGGGCAGGGACCTGAAACCACAACCCATACAGACTGCCAAAATCTGCTATTTATACTTTAAACAGTGTTAAGTGCTGACAACCTGTAATAAATAGTCAAAAATGTAAACTGTAAAAAATCTGAACAACAGTGCACAATGGGTGTTTCATGAAACAGTTCAGTCATACCAGATCCCAACATTTCTATAACAAATTTGTAGTCTTTCCAAGGTAAAGTAACCCCCCACATGTTGGTGGGTATTTGTTAGTGCGCTTGCAATCTTGAGCAAGCATGACCCGGTGAAGGTTTGAGTCATAATGATGTCACCCTCGAGAAGGCCACCACCCACAGTGATGTGGATGGAAACTAAGTGAAAATATCTTCCTCACGTCGAGGGTACTTCCACACTTGGAAATGCCCATGTGGACATGTTGCTCCCATTTACTAAAGGGCCCCACCACCCCCCCGTCCCACAGCTGCCCAGCTCCGGGTTTCCAGTATTCCATTTGTCAACCCTCTCGTGCCCTCTTTGACTTTTCTATTTCATCTAAAATGATTTTGTTACCTGAGATGGTTCACCCAGGATCTCCCCAGTCAGACCCCCAGCTAGGGACTCTCCCACCCATGCCCAGCCCTTGTTAGTTGACCCTCATGATGTCATCTAAGAGAAAACGCTGCCATTCCCCTCTACTCATCCTTATCTTCCCTGTGTTTTTCTGGGTTACCCCTGGTGGTATGCCCAGCCCCCCCAGCCCAGCAGAAGTCGCACTGCCTGTCAAAGACTTTCCAAATGAAGGACTTTGGGCTCTACCAGCAAAGCTGTCATCTATTCATTGTTTAATTCAATCTCAGGCTTCAGTGATCTGCCACCTTGGGGCCCCGGCAGTCCGATTAGGCCAACTTGTGCTAATCTCCCAGTCAGCATGCCTGTGAGCCCCCATCCAACTGTCACCCGTGTTTCAGTATTGTATAATTTGTTTATATACTTCTGATTGCCCTCTCCTCTGTCCCCTCCCTTCTAGCCAGCCTGCCCTCGAGGACACACACACACCAGAGGGGCTCCGAGCCGCCAGCGGGCGGGCGGCCACCGCACAGCCGAAAAGGGAACCAGGAGGCCGGGGGAGAAAGCCAGAAAGGTACGGGAAAGCCGCACAGCCAATCGGAAGGCGACCGCCGACTTTGCCAGCCTCTGATTGGTGCGCCTTCTCCCATTGACTTTTGCTGTATCTTTGCACCACCAAAACTGGCCGAGATTGCTTGTGTTTGTACTGAAAAGTTAATTTCTCTAAAAAAGGGCTGTTTTTGCTGTTTTACTGTGTACTTCTGTGAAATGCCTCTTACCTGTTTAGATGGTAATCACAGTCTTTTGGGTCAATTTTGTGTTAGACACTCAGGCGCTAACCCCCACCCTCCAGTCTTTGTTGTGCAAAGTTTTACAATCTAGCACCTCTAGCAAGCCACTGCCTGCAAGTGCTACTTCTGATTGCCTCCTCTGTCCCTCCCTTCTAGCCGCCTGCCTCGAGGACACACACACCAGAGGGCCTGAGGCCAGCCGGTGGCGCCACCGCGACAGCCGAAAAGGGAACCAGGAGGCTGGGGAGAAAGCCAGAAAGGTACGGAAAGCCGCACAGCCAATCGGAAGGCGATCGCCGACTTTGCCAGCCTCTGATTGGCGCCTCTCTCCCATTGACTTTGCTGTATCTTTGCACCACCAAAACTGGCCGAGATTGCTTGCGCTTGTACTGAAAAGTTAATTTCTCTAAAAAGGGCTGTTTTGCTGTTTTACTGTGTACTTCTGTGAAATGCCTACTTACCTGTTTAGATAGTAATCACAGTCTTTTGGTCAATTTTGTGTTGGGCTAGACGCTCAGGCGCTAACCCCCCACCCTCCCAGTCTTTGTTGTGCAAAGTTTTACAATCTAGCACCTCTAGCAAGCCACTGCCTGCAAGTGCTACTCTGATTGCCCTCTCTCTGTCCCTCCCTTCTGGCAGCCTGCCCTCGAGGACACACACACCAGAGGCTCGAGTCAGCCAGCGATGGTGGCCACGCACAGCCGAAAAGGGAAACAGGAGGCCGGGGGAGAAAGCCAGAAAGGTACGGGAAAGCTGCACAGCCAATCGGAAGGCGACCGCCGACTTTGCCAGCCTCTGATTGGTGCGCCTTCTCCCTTTGACTTTTGCTGTATCTTTGCACCACCAAAACTGGCCGAGATTGCTTGTGTTTGTACTGAAAAGTTAATTTCTCTAAAAAAGGGCTGTTTTTGCTGTTTTACTGTGTACTTCTGTGAAATGCCTACTTACCTGTTTAGATAGTAATCACAGTCTTTTGGGTCAATTTTGTGTTGGGCTAGACGCTCAGGCGCCTAACCCCCCCCCCATCCTCCCAGTCTTTGTTGTGCAAAGTTTTACAATCTAGCACCTCTAGCAAGCCACTGCCTGCAAGTGCTACTTCTGATTGCCCTCTCCTCTGTCCCTCCTTCTAGCTGGCCTGCCCTCGAGACACACACACACCAGGGGCTCGACATGTGGTGGTGGCTCACCGCACAGCCGAAAAGGGAACCAGGAGGCCAGGGAGAAAGCCAGATAGGTACGGGAAAGCACAGAACTTTTTACCCACCCCTTTAGGGTGTTTTATACACACCTTCCGCCAAATCTCATCCCCGCCCCATAGCTATTCTCCTAGCTAATTCCCGAGCTCATTTTCTTCACATCACCTTACTTTCTTTAACCCTCTCCTACCCTCCACCATGCTACTGCACCTACTACTGCTGCTTTGCTTCTCACCTTCCTTAGATCCAGAAGAGATAACTGATGGAACCCTTACCGAGGTGCTTAGGGCGACCACTCAACACTGCCCCCCTCTACTGTCCCCTGTGGATGCCCCTAAACTCTACATACTTATACTACCGCTTCTGCATAATAATCCTTGGGGAATCCCAAAAAAAGGCTCACAACCAGTTTGGAACTCCTCTATCCCCCTGCTACCATACTGGCACTACAATTACTCCCTACGCCTGTCCATTGCTGGTAATCTATGATAAAATCGATAATCATGCAGCAGGATCATCACCCACTATATATTGGATCCCAAGAAAGAAGAAAATACTCCTGACTGCTCACTACTCCTATCACTGTGCCCTCATCAAGTTAATCTTCTTTCTGCTGGTCTGTGTTGGCACTGTGGAAATCAACCCTGGACCCACTGAAAGCTCGATCTCTCCAACTGACTCAACCTCCATAAATGGATTGAGTTTTCTTCACTTCAATGCCTGCAGCCTCCTAAAAGTTCTCATCAATACAGGCCTGTTGTACACACCCTACCGACTGTCTGGTTATATCTGAAACATGGCTCAAATCTGCAACAAAAGATAGTGAAATAAACCTTCCCAACTACCAGCTCTTCAGATCTGACCGCTCATCCAGGGGCGGTGGGTAGCCATCTATGTCAAAGCAAATATCTCTGCATCCTGCCTCAATTCTACATCACAACCAAAGGAATTCGAATGCTTGTCAATTAAAATAACCCTTCCCAACACATCATCCTTTCAACTGATTGGTTGCTATAGGCCCCTCTGCAGGCCTCAAACTCCTATCCCACTTAGGATCTATACTTAATCTGGGCCCTGAAGACACCATCATCTTAGGAGACATGAACTTAAATTGGCTGACTAATGCATCTGCACCCTGGTAACCTTCTGTGACACCTATGGATTCTCTCAATTAATCAAAGAACCAACAAGGATCAACCCAAAGAATACTCTCAACAGCACACTCCTGGATATTATATTGGTAAATAAACCTCATCATTATCCCTATGCAGGAGTACTATTCAGTGACATAATGACCACTGTCCCATAGCTGCCATTAGATCAACAATCAAGCCACCCAATCCTGCAAAATTCCTCCCAAAGGTCAAAAAGAACTTTAATATTACAGGATATCTTCATGATCTGTGCCACACCACACGTTGGCAAGAATTCTATCTCACAGCCTCAATAGAGACAGCTCTTCAAATCCTAAATGATATAATCATAAGTGCCCTCAATTCACATGCACCCCTCACCAGTGTCAGAACCAAACTCAAATCCTGTCGCTGGTTCTCTGTCACCTTAAATCCAAGACTGCTTGCCAGAGACAAACTCTGAAAAGGGCAAGAAAGACAAAGGACCCAAATGACTGGCTCCAATTCAGAAAAGCCAGAAACTCCTGCAAAAACAAGTAAGAAAAGCCAAGGCAACCTTCTACACAGCTGAACTAGATGCCTCCTATAACAACCTTCCAGGTTCTGGGGTACCATAAAGGGCATCCTAGGTCAAACCTCTACCCCTGTCTTACCATCCAAAATTCAATTAAATAATATTGAAATCACCGACAAGCAAAATATCTTGAATGCCTTCAATGATCATTTCACTACAGCTGGCCTGGCTTCGACTCCTCCTGCAAACCTTTTAAGATCATCTCTAAACCTACAATCTACTGAGAGTCAAAAGGTTGCTTCCACATTCTCATTCAAACCAATATTGTTCAAAGAAGTAGAAGACCTCCTACTCCAACTAGATACCACCAAAAGTGCAGGTGCAGACTCCCTGGATCCCTACTTTCTAAAAGTAGCACTGTATGCCTTAACCGCCCCCCTCACCCACCTCTTCAATCTATCACTTGCCACTGGTTCTATCCCCTCAATATGGAAAACAGCTCAAGTGTTTCCATTACTTAAGGCAGGTGATCCCATGGACCTCAATAATTATAGGCCCATCTCCATCTTACCAATACTATCCAAGATGCTTGAGAAGCTGGTAAACTCTCAGTTAACTGCCTACCTTGATACCAACAATCTCTAAATCCAGCTCCATCTGGGTTTAGATCTATGCATAGCACCATCTCTGCACTAGCAAAAGTCACAAATGACTGGCAAACTGCCCTAGACAAAAAGAATAATACCTGTGCTGTGTTTCTGGATCTAAGCAAAGCCTTTGACACTGTGGATCATGATCTTCTAATCACCTCACTGAACTCCATAGGTCTTGACTCACTCTCTCTTAAATGGTTCAGATGCTATCTCTCTGGAAGACTACAATTGGTAAAGAATGATGGTGATCTATCTACCTCTAAGCCACTCCTAAGAGGTGTACCAAGGCTCCATCCTGGGTCCCATCCTTTTGCCATTTACATCAACAATATTGACTCCAATCTCTCTCTTTAATATCCACCTTTTGCTGATGACACTGTACTTTATGTGAGCGATCCTCACCATCAAAAGCCTGTGAGCTCCTACAGTCTCAATTCTCCTCCTCCAGCATAACCTATTAAGAAAGAAATGATTACTAAGTGCTAAGAAAACCAAAGCTATGTTCTTTGCCACCAAGTACTGTTCTTCCACTATCCCATCATTCACCCTCCCACAACTCTCTGCCATCCTTGGTGAAAATCTGGAATATGTTGACAAATTCAAATACCTAGGAGTATGGATAGACAATAAACTAGACTATACTACCCATGTTAAAGAGCTCCTGAAAAAGCTAAGACAAAGACTTGGTCTATTCTATAGGATCAAACACTACCTGACCAAAGATTCCAAACAAAGATTAATCCTTGCATCATTCATGTCCCTCATTGATTATGCTGACTTCCTCTATGGTCATTGCTCCCTCTCCCATCTAAACAAACTAGACACCCTGTATCATAGAGCTATTAGATTCATTACTGACCTTCCCTCAAGCACCCATCATTGTTTCTACAATGCAGTCAGCTGACATCCCTGCAACATAGAAGAAGAAAAATGCTGCTACCTGAATCTACAAAGCTCTGACAAACAAACTCCTTCCTACATCTCAGACTGCTTCAACCAGATCACATCCAGGCTCTACACCCTTGAGGATCAACAAACTGATCCTGCTGAAGATTCCTATCACCTGCACCCGTATAGAAGAGCTGCAATCAGTTATTCCTGGCACTTATCTGGAATTCTATCCAAAAGACATTGAAAATGGAAACACTGATTCCCCTTACATCCTTCAAAAAGCTGTACACCAGCCTAATCCCAGATTCGTGCAATTGCTTCCACAAGGCCTAGTCCTCCCACACCCCCACCCCTCCCACACCCCCTCTCTCCCCACCCCTCTTTAAAGCTCCCTCCTATTCTTCTATCATTCCTCTGGTCCTTTCCACATCAAACCTCAAACATATATGCCCACCCATGTACCATTATCCAAGCCTTATCCCTACTAGACTGTTTGTTTCTCTCCTTTATTAGGTTTTTGGTTTACTGTCCTTTGCCTTGTATATATGTAAATATTTGTACATCTATCTCACTCATAAATGATTGTATTTGTGCTTATTCAATATCATGTTTTTGTATACACTCTGTAACCTTTTTGTTATGACCACTCAGGTCCATCTTGTAAATGAGCTATGCTCAATGATGTTCGCCTGAATAAATAAAGATTTTGATTGATTGATTGATTGATTATATGCTAGGAAGCCTCTTGCATCACTAGTTATCGGGTAAGGGGACCCCCCACACCACCGCTATTTCATTCACTGTCCAGCATAACCACCATTCCTCTCATGTAATTTGTATTATAACCCCAATTGTTCTGGAGGAGTGAAGGAGAAGGGGAGATGCAAACTAACAATATGGGCTGGATTGAGCAATCCGCCCCCCCCTCACCAAGCACCATCCCAGCAAAAAGAACTGCAGGTGCCCCCCCCAACTGGTCCTGTGATCAAGCATGTCACCCATAACGTTTGTTCAGATAGCAGGGTAAACTCCTGCTGCCAGCTGGGCATTGACCAGGTAGTGAAGCATGTCACAAACCCACTCAGCAGGTCAGCCCTCTACTCCCAGAGTGCCAACCTCCGAGCGTAGTATTGTGAACAGTTAACAGAACAGGGTAACCCTCCTGTCTGTTTTGTGGGTTCAAATCAACCTTTGGTCTCAGTTCTGGAGGGATTCAAACTGTGAACCTCTTGTTAGCGTACCCAATGTACAGGCTCAGATAATTCTGCTCTTCAGGGGAGCAGATATCTTTCGCCTACAGGCACCTAACCAGGTGTACAAAATGAACTCTTAAAAACTCTAATAAAAACCTCAGATAACTCTTACCTGTTCCCAGTTTGGTATTACCATATAAGCTCATGCACAGTGTTGTCACACTCTTAACCACCCACACATCATAGGCAAAAACAGAAGGACTTGGAAGACACAAATAGTCTATTTAAAAATTAGATGTTTACTTTAAAATAGATAAGAATGTAAAATGTAAAACACAGAACCATATATCACAAAAACATACAATCACTTAAAAAAAAAAATAAGATTTTAAAAGTGCAATTTCCTACCACCAGACAATTAGACTTGATCTATTTAATGTATCTCTTAAAGTGCTGCTAGCATGTTGTAGCTTTCAGAGTCCAAACATTTTTGTTTAAATGGAAAACAGAATACTGTTTAAGAACTGGCTTTGCCAACCTCTTTGCGTGAGGTCACCTAGCTCCTCCCTGTCAGAATATAAAAAAATCATACCAACAGGATGTCTTATTCAGAAGGTAAATTAAAATTCTGTGACCTCAGCAAAACTAATTTTTTTCAAATGACTTTCTTTGATCTTATGAGCAGCTTCCCCTTTCCAGGACATTAAAGGACTTGTTATGACTTTCTGCCAGATCTCACGGAGGTGCAGCCAGCTTTGTATCACCATGTGAAATTAACTGTGTTTCTTCTGAACGTCATAAAAGTTTATGATCTATCTTGGCAGCTGGCAAACTGCAATTAGCTAGATAACCAGGAGATCCTTAATTTAGGCCTCTTCTATCCTGTAATTATCTCCTGGCCTTCCAGGTAACACGTTGCAGCTAAAACCTGGAGGGGGTGTCATTCCACAGGCTGCCAGCATCTCTCATGAGAAACATTCAATAACACATTTCTATATTACAAAAATCATAGGTTAATCAGAACCAGCTGTCCAAGTGTCACAAAGCACAGCCCCTGAATCTTTTAATATTGCTCTCTCCCACTCCCCCTTGTCAGCCATTCTTTCCCCTGAATCCCACAATTTTCTTTCCTTTAATACATACTGTCCCCCACCCCACTGCTAGTATTTTATTCCCCCCCACAGGTTTTTTATTTTATGATCAGCCCCTTGTTGTCAGTATATACTGTAGGTACATGAACATGGTGAGTACTTTAGATAGCCTTATATACTGTATAGCGTCCAGATCTAAGTTAGCCCATCAGTGAAAACTGAGAACCTGACTGACTCAGTTCAAATTACTGCATAGTAAAATATGAAATGATCCTCTAAAAGAAGAAAAACAAAAAAAACAATAAAGAGTTTGGTCACTTATCCAGTCTGTTTTGTGCTTTACTGGTGTCTGCTGTTCAGTCTTCTTTACTGATTGTGCCATTAACTGCTCGCAGCTCTCCTATTAACAGCCATTGGTGATTGTTTTTCAAATGTGGGGGCAGAATCCCGGCAGCAATATTGAAAATCTTTGGCCGTCCCACTATCATCCATGCTGCACTGCTCAGGAAGTATTCGAATGATTCCATGTTCATATAAGGGCACGAGATGCCCAATTTGTGTAGTGCTGGTGCCACTTCTCTTAGGGAGTTGAACGTTTGCACCCCAGTATCTAGAAACATCTTTAAACGAGAAGGATAGTTCAAATGTATGCGAATTTGCTTGCTCTCAGCCTGCTTAATAATCTCCCTGACAGCTTTCCTTTTGTTATTTAAAATGTCAGAGAAGTCCTGATTAAAAAAGATATTTGCCCATGCAGTTGCAGGTCTTTTTTCTTCCAAGCTGTGTATAATATGAGCATACCACAATTGATCTGGGCTGGGCTTTCTGGTCCATGGAATTTTAAATTAAGGATCTGTGTATCTGCTCTATAGGGAGGGAGCTAGATTCAGGGCTCTGCAGAACTGACCAGAGCATTTGCATGACAACATCCACCACTGAGGAGAATTAGTTTTCCATGTTCTCTGGGACACTGTGGATCCTAAAATTGTTGCGGTGGGCCCAGTTTTCTTGGTCCTCCAGCTCTGCCTGCAGCTCTCCCCAATGTAGTAAGTACAGAATAGCCTGATTATGTGTCTCCAGCTGGCTTGTAACTTCTCCAAGAGCTGCTTTTGTTGCCCTGGTATGCTTATCAATTTTTTTTGAGGTTGGCATGCAGATCTGCTACAGAGGCTTCAACTCTTTGTATAGCTTTGAAAATAATGTCCAGTTCTCTGTGCACCATCATCTGCTGTAGCAGGGCTTCTGTTAAATCTTAGCCTTCCATGCTTCGAGTAGGGAAGCCCGGCCTACTCCTGCTCATGTGGTCCAGGAAACCAGCCACATCCATGACTGTCTTCAGTTTTCCTGCCTGGCTCTAGGATTCATTTGAAATTTGGTAACCAGGTGAGCCCACTGAAACAGTGCAGTCATTTTTCAGAGGCGACCCGGGTTGCTGATACAATGAGCAAAGATATGTAATGCAAGAAAACAATAATACCAAAAAAATACATTATATACAGTATATATATATTTATACACATATACATACATACATACACACACACACAAACAATGGAGTCCCATGAGTATGGTCATAGAGGACATGAAAAACAATGAGAACCAGGGTCCAAAAAAAAAAATAATTTACATACAATACATAACAAACAAGAAAACAAGAAAAGCAAGATGCAAAAACTGTACAATTCATGATCAAAATATAAACAGTAGCCGGCCCGCCGGCGCAGCAGTAGGGTTACCACTCGCGGCGCCAGCGACCCGGGTTCGGGAACGGACTCGGGGAACTGGAAGGCCGGCCGGGGGGAGGAGGATCGAGCGCCCAGAGGCTGCTCTCCTCCTCTGGGTGGGGTGGGATGCGGGTCCCGCTGCGATACCACCACCTGAGTGACCACAGGTGGTGGTGCAGTAAGGACTGCATGAAGCAGGGAGGGAAGGACGTCCGCCGGGAGCCGGAGCGTTAGCATGCTGTGACGTGCGTCGCTCCTAGGCTCTCCTAGCGTGCAGGCATCCTATGGGGATGGGTGGAAAAAGAGGAAAATAGCCTCCGGTGCTCCCTGTAGACGGAGCTTCAGGCCCTGATCCCAAGGCCCCTGCTGGCATGGATGACGGATCCCTGACGAAAAACTCAGTAGCTCAGGGTGGTGGAAAGGGGGGCCCCGCCTCGTACCCACCTGGGGGTCAAACCAAGGCAGCGTGGGGGGATGACCGCATCCGATGCCGACAGACGAGCAGGGATGTACAAGGCCGTAGGAGACTCCCGAAGGTAAGGAAGCACCGGGGTGAGAAGGGGGAGTAAAAAGAAAGTACAAAAAAAAATATATATATAAACAGTAGAGTCCCATGAATAAAGTAATACTGTACCACAATTAGACAAAGCAGGTGCAGGCCCTGGGGCAAAATAGATATTCAGAAAGAGAGCACCTGAAAGTCGCAAGAGATTTGAGGGAGACAGCAGAAAAAGGAATATAATTCCAAAGGGGCAGAGTAAGCAAATGATCACCATCGCAGTGATTTACCATAGCAAGTCATGGATATCTTTAGGGGTTTGCCCAGGTTTTTTTCTTGGAGGTTAGGTGAGAGAGTGCAAAAAAAGAGGTTGAAGAAAACATGCAACTGCTAGAGCTTAGTCCTCAGGCAGCATTCTTCCCATGACGTAAGTGGAAGTCCCTATTGCACTTTTTAATTGCCTCGTTGCACTGCTGTGAGGATTTCAGGTCACTGGTTACTACAACCCCAATCCGTGATGTATTGAGAATGTGTTCACCCAGTTTATAGATTGCATTAATAAGTTTACCCCCGAAGTGCATTACAATGCACGTTTCCTGATTAAATGTCATTTTGTGCCTGTTCACCCGCTCATTTATCTCATTTAGTTCTTCCTGTAATTCACTTGCTTGTTCTTTGTTTTCTATTGGATGGCCACAGCCTGTAGTTCAATGGGACAGTGTAACTGGCCACCCCCCCCATTTGGCCCATTTAAGGGCTGCACTCCTCACTCCACACACAAGCATTTTTTCCTTGCAGCCGGAGGCTCTGTCCATCCTCTCTATGAGCCCACTCTTTCCCTGAGTCCTGCCCTCCCCCCCGCTGTGTTTGCCTCCTTCCTTCCTTCCTGTTGGACTCTGCTGGCTGTGCTAGACTCCCTGCCTGGTTTGTATTCCTCCTGCTTCTGGGTCAGTAAATGTTGCCTTTGCCTCGTGCTTCTCAGTCTGTGTTTTGCCTATGGCTGCAGTCTGTGCTTCTGTCTCAGTTATTTGTTGTCCCTACTGCTCCTGTGGTCCTGCTCGTTCATTTGCTTTTTGGGCTTTTCTGGTCTGCTAGTGCCCCTCTGCTTGCATTGTTATATTTAGCTGCATTGCTAATCAAGCTCTCAGTTCATTTATCATATTTCAGCAATCTCTCTTTCTCTGCACTAGGTGCCTGAGTGCTCTCAGTTCCAATTGATGTTTCCATGCTGTAGTCCCGGTGCTCATCACCTTAATTGTTTGCACCTGCCTTTAGTACTGGCTTCCCTTAACAGCTATCACTCTGTCTCATTCCCTGCCTGCTCCAGTAACGTCCTGCCCTACTGCATCACTGCTCACTTCTATGTTTGTGTTATTTAGGCTCACTTATTGCTACTCCCACTTTTACCAAAGCTTACTTTTACCAAACTCACAGCAGTCTGTTTCTGATGATAACCTAATCCTGCCTTCATGACTGCAATGAATTTAACTTATTTCATTAGCTATCTATAAACTGCCTATAAACTGGGTGAACACATTCTCAATACATCATGGATCGAGGTTGTAGTGACCAGTGACTCATGAAGAAGTACTTCACAGAGAAGGTGGTGGACGCATGGAACGGCCTGCCTGAGGAGATCGTGGGGTCAAAAACAGTGGGGGAATTCAAGAATGCATGGGACAGACATAAGGCAATTCTGGTGGGGGTTAGGAAGCAGTAGGCTGTTGGTTAACTAGGATCTGCAGCTTATCCAATAGGTAGGGAAATGGGCAGACTGGGTGGGCCAAGCTGTCCTTATCTGCCATCAAAGTCTATGTTTCTTTGCTTGGGCATCATGTTTGTGGCTTCTTTGTTTTTCCTATGGTGGGAGATTGAGGAGTCACAGTGGGCATCGTGGCCCCAGGCAGCCAGAGCAGCTTCCTATTTGTCGTATATTGTATAAGCCCCTGGCTCGCACGGCCTTCTCCTGTTGCTCCGCTTAGCCTTTATGGCACTACGCAATCAGCTATTCCAGGCAACTCTCTACTTAAGGGTTTCTGACCCTACCCAGCCTTCTACCATTCCTTACCTAATATTATGCACCTGGTTTACACAGTCATCCCAGCCTTCCTGTCCCTTGCACTACCAACAATGCTTATCACCTTCTAAATCTGGCAGCATATCATATTTACTTGCTTTGAACCGTACCTCCTACCGTACTGGCTTTGCAGCCCCCTCCTACCTAACCGGCTTCACAGCCTCCTCCTCTGCAACCGTCAGCCCCGGGATTTGCCCAGCCTCACCGTTCTCTTACTCATAACATACAATTCAATTCACTCGCAGTTTGGCTTACTAATGGACTTGGTCGGTATACATTCCTGTGGTTGATAAGAACATAAGAAAAATGTCAGCAGATGGGGACCGTATGATCATCAAGTCTGCCCAAAAAAAGATTACCCCCCCCACGTTGCCTGTAACCTACCCTGTCCTCAATGCCTATCCCATGCAAGTTTGAAATCTCTAATCATCTTTGATGCTACCAACTCCTGGGGCAGGCTGTTCCATGGTTCCACTACTATCTCATGAAGAAGTACTTGCTTCTGAACCTACCTCCCACCAACCTCAAATTATGGCCCCTTGTATGTGCTGTTGTGTTGTGCTGAAATAGACTACCTGCCTGAGTTGTGTTTAGCCCCTTCACATACTTAAATGTTTTGACCATGTCACCTCTGTTTCTTCTTTGCTCGAGGGAGTACAAATTTAACTCCGAGTCGCACCTAGTACATTTTGTGGTGTAGACCCTGCACCATTTTTGTAGCTCTTCTTTGCACCATCTTCAAACGGTCAATGTCTTTTTGAGGTGAGGTCTCCAGAACTGGCCGTAGTATTCCAAGTGTGACCTTATCAAGGACCTGTAGAGAGGCATGATAACCTCCTGCTTCATACTAGTAATGCCCCTACTAATACAGCCGAGGATGCCATTTGCTTTCTGTGCTGCCTTCTCACACTGTTTTCCTACCTTTAAGTTGTCTGTGATTACTACGCCAAGATCTCGTTCTATCTGTGTTTCTTCGAGTTGATGTCCTCCCAGTGTGTACTTATTTTTTTTGTAACCCCTAGGTGGTGCTATCCCAAGGGCTACTACCCCTGCCTGCTTGGCTAGTAGCAGGTTAAGGGGCCTGAGTTCTGAAATGGGTGCCTCCACCCGGAGGTCAGGGTTGGTAGTGGTCAAGCTAACCTGGGCACAGCCCTCTGGGACACTGTAACCCCCACTTTCCTTACTAGTGGCTGGAACAATACACAATCATCACTTTCACAACACCCCTGATACACCACACAAGTACCCACACTGTTTGCACTTACCACCAGGGCTTTCCTCTGGCTCAGCCTTGGGGACTCCCTGTAAAACCAGGTTATACACAACAGATAACAGAAGTACAGTACTCTTGCACAAACTGGAACCATAGTCAGGGTAAATGCAAAAAAAAATTTAGATCTGATTTATTTAAGGGACTTGAACAGGGGAGGGACGTAATCAGGTTAATTTGCTTAAAGACTCTATCAATTAAACAGTTATGCATGCACTTCAGGGTCAATAAACAGTCACACACTCTGAGTACCCAGATGGAGAATGGTGGACTAGCCAGGAACATTGCAGCTGGTTGGGGCCCTGTGATGGAAGAAAACAACATGTACAACACACACTATTTGTAATCCGGAGCCAGAGGGCTCAGTTCGTGAAAAGGAAACAACAAGACAATCAGATGACACACTTTTAGATTAGGCTGTTGTTCCAGGGAGCTACCCTGATGATTATTCACGATACCCAAGACTGGACACAGGCTGGACAAAAATCAAGACAGCAGGTGGGTAATCTGGAGTGCCAGGAGAAGCAGGGCCCACATGATTCGCCGAGGCATTGTTCCTGTTCAAGCGTGGAGCAGGGGGCTGATCCCCAGGCAGGTCTCTCATTGGTGTCTTTCTCTGTGCAGTGGAGTAGTCTGGCAGTGCCAGCATGGCATGGCCCAGGCCGAATGGAGATGAACACGGATTCAGTCCGATTAGACTGGATAAAGCTTCCAGCAAGCAGAACACAGTTCATACAGTGGGGGACCAAATCACGACCCACTTTCAATACACAGCACATTTACATTTAAGGAAATTCTACTGTACCAGGCAAACCGCTCTCTGGTCACGATCGCAAAGTCTCTGCACAAACCGGGGATTCAAAAGCAGCTGGAAATCCTGACAGGCCGATCGCATTCAGCAAAATCTTCGGTCTTCTTCAGGTATGAGCCTGGTACAAAATCAGTGGCTTACTTCATTCTCACAAACTTGTATTTAGTCCGAAGTAATTCTCTTCTCTCCCTCTCAGGGGCAGCAGGCAGATATGAAGACCACAAATCAGGCCTTTCCACAGTTCTCCTGTGCAAACTATTCAGATGGTTGCCTGACTGTCTCAGGCTGTCTCCCTCTTCAGTTCCCAACTAAGATCTGACTCAACTGCCAGCAAGCTTGAGGATTTCCCACAGAATCCAAAAGGTTCGGTTGGCTGATTCAGCTGTCAGTCACAACAAGAGCTCCCCCTTCAGTTGCAAAAAGGCACAAAAAAAAGCCCAAAACTACAGTTCCTACAGATTTTGACTCCAGACAGCTCCTATAGTTTGACTCCATTTTAGGTCCCACCAGACTGATTGGTCCAACTCAGCAGTCCAGGACCAAGTTGTGGAGATAAACAAAACAGTCCTTGCTGCAAAGAAAGCAGGTTAGACAAACTACATTATCATTATCACTCTAAATGATTTTCAGCAAATAGTTACATCTTTCAACAGAGCTCCCTCTCAGATTACGTATGACTGCAAGCCAGGCAGCTCTTAAAGAGACAGTACACAGAGGCCATACAGGCACTCTCTGGCAATCACATTTAAACTGCTATAACGCAGGACACCAGCCTGGCAGTGAGCACTTAGTCAAGCTCGAGGAAGACTTTTCGGGAACCCCCATTTGTAGGGGGGTTACACTTTTGTTCCTCCTACCCAGGTGCATTACCTTACATTTTTTGGCATTAAATATTAACTGCCAAGCCCTGGACCATTCCTCCAACTTTCCAAGGTCAGCTTTCATGTTGTCTGCCCCTTCCTGTTAGTCCAGTCTGCTGCAGAACATAGTATCATCAGCGAACAGGCAAACTTTCCCTTTCAAATCATTTGCGAGGTCTCCTATAAAGATGTTAAAGAGGATAGGTCCCATTACTGACCCCTTCAGGACGCCACTGCTTACAGTACCTTCCCTCGACAGAGATCCATTTACTAGCACTCTCTGTGTCCTATTGTTTAGCCAGTTGCTGATCCAATTAACTATCTTTCATCCAACTTCTGTATGTTCTAGCTTGTTTGTTAGTCTTCTGTGAGGGACAGTGTCGAAGGCCTTGCTGAAATCCAGGTATACAATGTCCAGTGCCCCTCCGTGATCCACAATTCTGGTGATCCAGTTGAAGAAGTGGATCATGTTGGTTTGACAAGATCATCCTGCTGTGAAGCCATGTTGCCTTGGGTCCATTTTTCCAGTATCTGCTAGGTACGCCACTATCCCCTCTTTTAGTAATGACTCCATAATTTTTCCTACGACTGAGGTCAAACTGACAGGACGGTAATTTCCTGCCTCTTCTTTACTCCCTCTCTTGTGCAAGGGCACCACTGTTGCCCTTTTCCAATCTTGAGGTATTTCCCCACTGTCTAGTGACTTGTTGAAGAGCTCAGACAGTGATGTGGCTAGTTCCTCTCGAAGTTCTTTTAAAAACCTAAGGTGTATGCCATCAGGACCCATGGCCTTGTCTGTCTTGAGTCTACTCAGCTCTTCTAGGACCCTTTCCTTTGTGAAGGGGCTAGTGTCAACTCCCTGACCATCATGCTCTGTTTGGACCTAGCGTGTGACCATTGCCACTGTCTTCTATCGTGAAGACAGCAAAATAACTCATTTAGGGCTTTGGCCTTTTCCTCGTCCTTCACTGCCATCTTGCCTTCTTTGGTTGCTATTCAGACTATTCCTCCCTTAATTTTTCTTTACTCCATTAAGTATCTGTAGAAGGTTTTGTCTCCATTCTTAACAACCTGTGCTATTTTCTCTTTGGTCTGTGCTTTTGCCCTTCTGACTGCTTTCCCTGCCTCTTTCAGTTTTTCCTGCATTCTTTTCTGAATACTTCTTGCTTTGTTTGTTTAAATTGTGTAAAAACCCTTCATTTCTCTTTGATTTTGGTCGCTACTTCATTTGAGAACCAGACAGGTCTCTTCCTTCTTCCGGACTTGCTAGTCAGCTTTGAGCATTTAGTTGTTACTGTGTGCAGAATAGTCTTTAGGATATTCCAGCAGTCCTCTGCATTCCCTGAGTTTCTGCCTTCCATTATGGATGTGAACACAGTTCGCATTTTGGTGAAGTTAGTTTTTCTGAAATCTGTTACCTTGATTGTAGTGTGACTAGTATCTTCCTCCTGGTTAACAGTTAACCAGATTGACCTGTGGTCACTGGTCCCCAGACTGGCTCCCACTTGAGCTTCAGAGACCCTAGGGCTGTTTGTAAGCACTAGGTCCAATATTGCTCAGTCTCTGGTGGGTGAGTTCACCAGTTGACGCAGACTCGTTCCCCTCAGTGCAAAGAGGAAATCTTTGCTCTGATCTGAGGATGCCGAGTATGATGACCAATCCACATCCAGTAGACTGAAGTCCCCTACTAGCAGTAATTCACCCCTGTCTGCCATCATCATGATGGCTTCTAAGAGCTCTTTGTCCACATCAGCTTCCTGGGATGGGGGTCTGTAGATGACTCCCAACCGGATGGGGGTTTGGCCTCCAGCTCCAAGTGTAACTCAAATGGCTTCCGCCTTACCGTAAGTGCCCTGGGTTTTTGTTGCACAGACATCTTCTTTTACATACAATGCCACTCCCCCTCCCTCTTTCCCCACCCGGTCTCTTCAGAACGGCATGTAACCCGGTATGGTGACATCCCAGGTGTGGTTCCCGGTAAACCAGGTCACTGTAACTGTGACCCAGTCCAGTTTTGCTTCTGCTATCATGGCTGTGAGAGCTGGTATTTTGTTTGGCAGACTGTGAGCATTTACGCATGATGCCTTCCATTCTAGTCTTCGGTGGCCCACTGCGTGATTAACCCTTTTGGATTGTGAATCTGCATAGTAATGTCTGGTCCAGCTATTATTGGTATGTACTTGTGCTGGACTAGCTGGTGATGGTGGAGGGGTAACTGGCTCCCATTTTGATGCTAGGAATGCCTGTACCAACCCTCCCCCAGCCACTAGTTTAACTGACCGATATGTACATCAAACTTTTGGCCTAGCACTCAGGTTCCCTCCTTTGTGAGGTGAAGTCTGTCGAACCTAAAGAACTCCCGCTCCCAGAAGTCCTATCAATTTCCAATAAAGAGGTGACCTTTTTCTTGGCACCAGCTCCTTAGCCAGGTATTAAGCTCCAAGATGTCCCCTTCTCTGATTTTCTGCCTGCTGTCTCCTTTCTTCCAGACTGGCAGAATTTCAGAGAAGGTAATATCAGACGAAAGTGAAGCAATCTTGTCACCTAGCCTGGTGAGGTTTTGTTTTGTTTCCTCCACTGATTTACTGGCTAGGTCATTTGTTCCTATGTGGAGAATAACCTGCATGTCACGTTGCACGCCTCAAACAATCTCCTGTATGTGATTGGTGTCCCTCCATGCCGACATTCCAGGGAGGCACCTAACTGAAATAGAGGCATGGTTCTGTTGGAGATGAGTCCCTACACCTCTAATCATTGAGTCTCCGATTATTAGTACATTTCCTACTGTCCTTTTTGTTGGGTTTAGTAGTTGAGTGCATCTTCGTGTGCTGCTATGGGTGAATAGAGCCTTTGACTCTTGTTATGCTAGTTGTTTTGGAAGATAGTGCAGTGTACCGATTTAATGTTTGAATTGGTTTGATGTCTTCTGTCATTTGCCTTACCTAGACCCATAAGAGGGTCCATATTGCTCAACCTGACCTATGTACAGGTGTCTCCCTGTCGGCTCTCATCTAGTCAAGACCCACAAGAGGGTCCACAGTGCTCAGCCTGACTGATGTACAGGTCTCCCCATGTCTGCTGTCATTCATCACGACCCACATGCATGTCCCACACTCATTACAACTCACTCCTCCACATTTTGGAGACATGTCAACCATATCCATTACTTTCAGGTTTCAGGGCTAGCCCTATGGCCGACTGTCTCTCTCTCTCTCTGCACCCCGAAGGCTGCCTCTTAAGCATGCGAAGCTTGGGGCAGGGTCCTTCTCACCTGGCCCATTGTTGGGAATGTCCTTGCTCCAGGTGGACCTTCAGTCGGCAACTGTACGAACGGCACCTCTTGATGTAGCATTGAAGACGTCAGCGGTGAAGGGGTGGGGCTGTCATGGAAAGGGCCCCTTTAGCTGCCCGAGTGGGTTCAGAGGCACCCTTTAAAGCTATTCTCCCTACAACCGCCTCTGGTTCACCTGGTTTGTTTTTAGATTGGTAGACTGGCTGAGCACCACAGTGATCATTACTCTCCTCCTCCTGCTTTGGATGTTGGCACCGAGATGCCCTGGTGTTGCAGATTTCTCTTGCAACCTTCCACAGCATTCCCATCAGAGGGATAGAGCGAGAGTCTTCCCCAAAATTGCAATTCCCCTGGATTGGTCTACTAAATTGCAGTAGCAGAACCATCACTAAATAAAACTGTCCCAAAGCCTGGAGGGAAGGCGACCTAGACCTTGGATCCCCAGAGATTTCATCCTCAAAGGGTGTTTTTCCTCTCCTCCTTGCCAATGGTCATAATACTAAATGGGCATAGTCATAGTCCCTTGATTACTTAGTTAGGTTTCCGCTGTTGGATGGAATTGGGTGGCTGCCCTGTAATTGTCCCTTCTCCCCCTTTGGGTGTTCTCTCTCTCCTAAGGAAGCCAGGCCTCCATGCCTTACAGTCAGACCTTCAAGCAGGTCACTATTCACCTGTTGTTTCCTGCCTACTCTACTCAAACAATAGACCAACTGACCCATGCTACCAACCGACCTATGTACAGGTCTTTGACCCCAATAAGTGTTCACCACTCTTTTTGGGCTTTTTCCTAAGGTACCTTTAGCCAAGGGAATCACTCCCAAGGCACCTCAAGGAGTGGAACCCTCCTCTAGGGTTCCTTGCCTTCATGTGGTGGTATATCCCACCTATTGAGAGGCGAACAGCCAAAGATTATCTATTTTACACAAACACAAAACCAGTTGCACAGGCACATTGAATTGGAAGGCTTCAGCCTGTAGTTCAAGGGGGCAGTGCAACTGGCCACATCCCCATTTGGCCCATTTAAGGGCTGCTCTCCTCACTCCACACACGAGCATTTTTTCCTTGCCCCTCCATCCAACCCTCCTCCTCCTCCTCCAGCAGCACACCTCTCTCTTCTGTGGGCTTCTTCCTAAGGTACCTTTAGCTGAGGGAATCACTCCCACGGCACCTCAAGGGGTGGAACCCTCCTCTAGGGTTTCTTGCCTTTGTACCCCTACAGGGTGTCATATCCCATGGATAGAGAGGTGAAAAGCCAAAGATTATCTGCGTTACACAAGCACGAAACCAGCTGCACAGGCACATTAAACGATATGCCTATCTTAGTGTCAGACAATGGTTTAATTAAAGTACTGCTATCTGTACTGCTTAGGGTGCCCCAGCTCTCTGTAGACCATACAGTCCCACCAGACACTTTCAGAACCCTGGTTGGCCCCTTCCCAAGGTCAAGGACCACGTAGTACCTGATTGGCAGGGGTCGGGTACAGCATGACATCTGGCCTCATCCAAAAAAACTGAATATTCTGTGCAAGAGAGCAGCCTGTTTTGCACTGAGCAAACAAAGGTATATATACACCATTGTGATGCATTTAGTAAACTATGATAACTCCCTCTTGAGGCTTAAAGAGAGCATCATGCCCTGAGTCTGATACATAGAAGCCTACACAGCAGCCAACCTGTATTGGCTCTTGTTTAAATTATGGAGAGTTCAGTTATAACTTGAGGAGCCAGTCTATCCTCCTTCTTAAAATACCCAGATGTAAATGTAACCAACTGGGTGCTATTTGGTGCCTGTTGGCACCTCTGCAACCCATGCTGTTACTTAGATTAGTCCCTAGGATTTGCTGCTGTGGATTCTCTCTTGTCAAAACATAACAACCCCATTGGCTCTGTGTCCTCTGACAGAGGGATGAGTGTCAAGTAGGAGGAGTTACTTGAGTCTTAGAAAAGCAGGCCAGTGGCCGGCCCGACCTGAAGTTGAGGTGCTGGACACCACACCTCATGCAATGCTGGTGACCCGGGTTTGGGAATGGACTCGGGTCACTCGGGAGTCGGCCGGGGCAAGGAAGGATAGAGCATCTCCCAACAGCTCTCCTTCCTCGGGGGAGGGGGGGACAGTGCAGTGCGCTGTAGACTGACACCCGGGGTGGCTGGGTGTCAGCACAGATGTGCTACCCAGAATGGGGAAGGCCCACGTCCGGGGCATTAGTGCCTCTGCGGAGGCAGAGAGTCACCCCATCCATTGCACATTCGTTGGCCCTGGGGCATAAAACCAGAGGAAAAGACGGAGATGGCAGGCTCCATGATGGCCAGCCACGCCCGTGCTGACCCCCAGCAATCTGGATGTTGGCTTCCAGGGTGGTGGAGGCCAGCACCCCTTGCCACCAGCCCTGTCATGGGGGGGTAACCCATGGGGGATGGCCGGGTGTGATGAGTGCGGAGAAGCCTGGCCGGAGAAATGAGTCCCCTCTGAGGGAGGGTCTGGAGCCTCGTCCCTGCTCCAAGGAGGAGCAGAAAAAGTGTATATGGAAAAGAAAAGCATGCCAACTACCAAAGAAAGTGATGTGGTGGCAGGGGCAAGACTGTGAGGGTGTAGGGGAAGTGGTTGGCAGAAGAGAACACTCATCAGATGTGCACGTAGGATAACGCATTTATCGTTCCTGTGATGTTGGTACCCTTCACTGTTAAGCAGACTCTCCAAGCCAGACCTGTGGCACTAGCACTGGCTGGTAGTGCACAGCACTGCCACAAGGGGAGACCAAGAGCAGGATTTTTTTTAAAGCATGGCGCAGGGCTTGCAACAAAGAGAAAGAAGTCCAATATATATGTAGTTAAGCCTAAAAGCGAAAACTACGTACTGGGAAGCAGCATAAAATACGCACCCAAGTATATGACATAATAGTAGCAAAGACATATAAGAACATTATGCTAAGGGAGAAAACCAGCATAAACAATAACCATGCCAAAAAAATCCCAGTACATGGAGACTGATTTATGTGGAGATACACCAAATGAAATAACACACAATCTGTCCAATATGTTAGGGGTAGGAGGGTTGCGAAAAGGGGAACTGAACATAAGCGTGAGTTAAGAAAGGGGGCCCATTTATTGTGAAAAGCAGCTTGCCTTCCAGAGGTTGCAAAGGACAGTCTTTCAAAGAGTGTCAAATGGGAAAGCCCCGATTGCCAAGAAAGCACCGAAGGGGGAAAGGGAAGCTTCCACTGTTGAAAGAGTAACTGTTTGACTTCTAGTAGTGCCACAATAAGCCAGGATCATTGGGCAGTAGGGAGGGGAGGTAATCTAGACAGCAGGCCTCAAATTGCCAATTCAGGATGAGGTGTAATAGGTATATGTAGGATTTTAGAACATTCCAAAAAAATAGTCTCTCACCACTTAGTAAGATGTGGACAGCTCCAGAACAGATGTAAAAGGCCAGCCTCATATTATGAACAGCACCAACAAGAAGAGTCTGCCACCAGCGCTATAGCATGAAGAGACTGGGGGGTTCTGTACCAATGATGTATAATTTTGAAATGGATTAACCGACTTCTAACATCATAACAAGATTTTTGCACTAAGTGATCCACACCTGCCAATCATCCTCTGCAATAGAGAAATTAAGTTCACTCTCCCATTTAACTTTACACCGATCAGTTGCTGAAGGTACGGCTCTGCAAACAGTGTGGTAAGTTTTTCCTACCCAGCCCCTTGTGCCCGATGTCTCATGTATAAGAGAAAGCCAGCTCCAGGGAGAAGGGGATACTAATTTATTTACAAAAGACCAGATAGCAGCCCGAAGTTGTAGATAGTGCCAAAAATCTGATTTGGGCAAAGCAAACTTTTCTTGTAGCTGCTGAAAGGAGAGACGTTCATTCGTTCAAGGGATAGAGATGTCTGCGACAAGGTTATGGTTGTGTTGTATCCAAATGACCAGTGAACTGACTTTCCTCCGATAAGAATATGAAGGTTGTCCCAAACGTATGTAAGAGCTCTCAGTGAATGCTAGCAGCTTTAGTCTCCACAGTAAGTGACATACAAGAGCTCCAAGCTTGAAAAGTAGTGGCTGGGGTGGGATAAAAACCATTGCCAGGAGCGATGTCCTTCTCCCCCTCCAGCTCACCCGTCCTAGCATACCCTCCACTATGCCAATGTATTCTCTTGCTTAAGGCATGGAAGGCAAGTTTGTTCCAATTCCCATTCCTGTAGATTATCCATGTTGGGTGAGCATAATACTTAAGCCCAGAAACAACAACGCCATGCCACCCCCAACCCCATCCCCATGGAGGGCAAGTTTGTTCTGATTCCCATTCCTGTAGGTTATCTATGTTGGGTGAGAATAATACTTGAGCCCAGCAGCATCATCTCCATGCCCCCCTCACACCACATACACAGTCCACATCCCTACACAGATAGGGCCCTGCCTAACTCCTCTGTCTGAGAGGGTGACCTGTACACTACCACCATCCCCCTCACCTTCGGCCATGAGAGCCTGTAGCTCTGCTTTGTTTAACAGGCACCTAGCATGCAAAGTGACCAATGTCCACCCATTTTCCTTAACCCTTCTCCCCTCCGGCTCACCTGTCCTAGCATACCCTCCACTATGCCAACATATTCTCGTGCTCATGGCATGGAGGGCAGGTTCTTTCCAATTCCCTTTCCTGTGGATTATCCACATTGGATGAGCATAATACTTCAGCCCAGCAACATCAACGCCATGCCACCCCCCACCCCCATCCCCACATACACAGTCCCCACCCCTACAGAGATAGGGCCCTTCACAACAAGAAAGACAGATTGAGCCGCACAGGGGAAATGGGTGCTCTGAAACTTGCACACTGGACAAAATGTAAAAGTCACGGCACACCACTCACAACAAATGAAGTCCACAAGCCAAAAATGCTGGTCAAAATATTTTCTTTACTTAATATCTCAGCAGCAGTCAAAAAAACAAGTGCAGGACACAGACAACTCTTCACATTTTGCCCAAACGTGCTGCAAAGATATTAAGTAAAGAAAACATTTTTTACCAGCACCTAGCATGTGAGGTGACCACCATGCACCCATTTTCCTTATCCCGCCCTCCGCTCACTCCATCCTATACCTCTAATATGCTGAACGATTCCCGTGCTTATGGCACGGAGGGCAAGTTCATTCTAGCATCCCCTCTAGTACACATAATAGGTAAGCCCTGCAACAGCAACCAAATGCCACACACACACACACAAACACACACACACAGTCCCCACCCCTACACAGATCGGGCCCTGCCTAACTCCTCTGCCTGTCACAATTCCACCCCCTACACAGATAGGACCCCACATAACTCCCTGGTGCATGAGAGGGTGACTGGTACACTACCCCCATCTCCTCCCCCGTAGCTCTGATTTGTTCAACAAGCTCTAGCATGCCTGGTGACCATCTGCCACACATCTTCATTATGCCGTCTCCCCTCCTGTGCACCTTTACTAGCATCCAGTCTAGCAAGCCAACATATTCCCGTCCTCCAGGCATAAAGTGCATGCTAATGACTTGAGTGGAAGCCACTGTAGTCCAAAAAACACCAGTGAAATCAAATGGCCAGGTCAGGATACATTTGTAAACAGTTTCTGTCCTCTGATAAGGTGAAGTACCAGCAGTGGATTTAAAATTTGGGAGTAGATATACATGGCTACCATTAACAGCATGTAGAGGAGGTAAAAAATTACCCTTAGTAAATTATCTATTACTGATACTTAGAAAGGAGACGAATGGAGATGATGCTGATGGCGGAAGAATTTAATGATCATAATAATAATCATACCGAGATATTACAGGTGGTGCATTTTTCATTCTTCATTCTTAATTCTTAATTCTTCATTCTTCAAACTAACAGTGTATAGTGGCTTGCTTATATAGTGGAAGACAGTACTATGGTTGTCTATGATTGGTACAAAACAAATACAAACATTAACTTAAAAAGCAATTCTCTTTTTAGTACATGCATGAGCTAATCCTTAGTAAGCACAAATGTATTGATAGTGTAAATTATATTACTATATAAGGCTAGTAATAATGGTCATTACCAGTTATCAAGGTCTTAGGAGGAAGAAATAGGTTTGCACTTAGGAATGTGCATACAAGCTTTTATTCTGGCCTGTCCTCCTGATAATAATAGTCAAAAGGGTAACTTGAACTCTATTCCTGTATTTCTGTCTTGCAGACACTTAAGACACTTGTTTTCTATTACTCACATGATTAGTACAAATATTAAAAAACACTTTAATATTACAAGTTGTGGCTCAGTTAAACTTGTAGCTTCATAAGTTTTTATATGATTTAGCTTTATAGTTCATTATCTGTTACACAAACACCTTATGTTTTAGACCAAAATGAGGTTTAGGCTGAAATATTGGGACACATTTCTTTATCCCCTATTACACAGCACCACACTATTCCACCTCAGTTGGGGGGGGGGGCAAATGTCAGCCATGTTAGAGTACCCTGTCCCTACTAGCCAGGTAAAATGGCTGTGGTCAATACACAAATCCCCTTTTTAATCCTATACATCCCAAAATATACATAAACACAGCACAGCATGCACTGAACTCACCCAAACAACTCCCAAGAATCTATACAGATGGTAGATCAGCGAGTAATTTGCTCGTAACCACCTAAAAGGGAGATGTAATCTATTATTTAATGGCTACTTGAGGCCACACAACAGGGAGATGTAATCTATTATGTAAAGGCTGCTCATGGCCACATAAAAGGGAGATGGGAAAGATCAACGAACTACACCAGTCAAACCTCACATTGCAATACAGTGGCCGTGAACCCAATTCAAGGTCATAACAGCTTCCTCACAGTGGGCTCAGTGATGTGCAAATGCACAGCGACCGGTGCATACCGCTGGCAAACCCACATATCCCAGAAAACACTACAAATGCCAGCGCCTTAAAGTAATTTCAGTATTTGTGCATGCGATCTTACCTGATTGCAGAGTCCGGAGCGGCTGTAATGGGACAGGGTGGGTGCAGCCTGCGGTTTGCAATCACGCAGACTAGATGAAAGTAGATGAGTAGCTGCAGAATGTCAAGGGCCAGTAACCTAAGAGACAGAAAATTCGACCGAAAAAAAACCACTGAAAACACACAGACCGGGAGGACTGGAAAATTTACTTTTATTTAATCTGAGTTCTAAAAATGACAAACAAGAGTGCTGCCTACAAAGATGGCCAACAACAATAAAACATTTAAATGACTTATTTAAGTCATCCACTTCTTGTTGTCACCTTGCCATGATGTGACATACATGGCGGCCACCATGTACATCCACTGTAACCCCCTGCCACCCCGTCCTCGGACATCAGCTGGAAAGACACTAAAACTGCCAGAACAGGAATTGTGCACCATCAACATTGTTGCACACTGTGACCATCTGAATGGGGGGGCAGCAACCGATTTGGTACCAGAATGGGAAACGTCCGCATGTGCAGCGATGTCATAAGCTGCCGTATGAACGAGCCTTAAGACAGGGGACCTGCACTGAGGTCGCTACGAGACCAAGCCAACTTTCAGTATTGAAGGAGGGAGGTTTAAACCACCAATAGACTTGGGCCATCCAATGGGTCAAAGCATAGCCCTTGAACCAGGGGAGGCCAAGCCCCCCCCCTTAGATCAAGGAGCACGAAGCTTGACCTCACTCAACCTAGGTGGTTTATTCTCCCAAATAAAATGATGAACACTGCGATTAAGCTGATGCAAAATGGTTGGGATAACAGCAAGTGGTAAGCTGTGAAAAATATAAGCCAGCTTCGGGAGGGTAAACATACAAATGCTGCAACTTTGCCAGCCAACAAGAGCCCAAGCTTAAGCCAGCACTGTGTATCCCATTCTAAAGAACAAACAACAGGACTGTAGTTCAGGGGAATAAGATCATCCCACCATGTTGGAATGTATACCCCAAGGTATTTAAAGAAGTCCTCAGCCTATGTCATCTGAAACCAGGAGCACAGGGAGTTATCATAGAGGGGATTAAGAACTGTCTTAGACCTATTCATCATAAAACCAGACAGAGTCTCAAATTTAGATAGAAGAGCAAAAATAGGGGGAAAAGAAAGAGAGGGGGATTGTACAGTAAGGAGCAGGTCGTACGCATATGAGTGCACAAGAAAAGAATGAGGGCCTACCCAAATACCACAAATATCAGTGTAACCCCTAGATGGCGCTATCCCAAGGGCTATTACCCCTGCCTGTTTGGCTAGTAGCAGGTTAAGGGGCCTGAGTTCTGAAATGGGTGCCTCCACCTGGAGGTCAGGGTTGGTAGTGGTCAAGCTAACCTAGGCACAACCCTCCGGGACACTGTAACCCCCCTCTTTCCCCTCTAGTGGCCTGAACACTGTACAATAATCACTTTCACAGTACCGCTGGTACACCCCACAAGTACGCACAGTGTTTGCACTTACCACCCGGGCTGGTTCCTCTGGCTTGACCCTGGGGACCCCCTATAAAACAAGGTTATGTACAGCAAATAGCAACAGTACAGTACTTTGAGCACAAACTGGAACCACAGTCAGATTACATGCAGAAAAAGTTAGATCTGATTTATTCAGGGGACTTGAACAAGGAAGGGGTAAAATCAGGTTAATTAGCTTAAAGGTTATATCAATCAAGCAGTTATGCATGCACTTTGAGTCCCCCCACACAGTGACACCTCCGGGTACCCAGGTGGAGAAGAGATGGGCTAGCCAGGACTGTTGCCCGGGGTTGCAGCTGGTTGAGGCCCTGTGATGGAAAACACAACATGCACAGTACACAATATTTGTAATCCAGAGTCAAAAGGCTCAGTTCGAAAAGGAAATGAAACAACCAGACAATCAGATGACACACTCAGATTAAGCTGTTGTTGCAGGGAGCTACCCTGGTATTTACTCACGATACCAAAGACTGGACACAGGCTGGATGAAAATCGAGACTGCAGGTGGTTGATCTGGAATGCCAGGAGAAGCAGGGCCCATACGAGTCACAGAGGCGTCGTTCCTGTTCAAGCGTGGTGCAGGGGGCTGATCCCCAGGCAGGTCTCTCGACGATGGCTTCTCTGTGCAGTGGGTAGTCTGGCTGGGCCAGTCTGGCAAGGCCCAGACCGCATGGAGACAAATTCGGATGCAGTCCGTTTTGGGCTGGATACAGCTTCCAGCAAGCAGAACACAGTTCACACAGTGGGGAACTAACTCACAACCCACTAGCAGCTCATAGCACATTTACATGTACGGGAATTCTACTGTACCAGGCAAAGCACTCCCCAGTCACAATCGCAAAGTCTCTGCATACACCGGGAGCTGGAACGCCTGACAGGCCGATCACATTCAGCAAAATCTTCAGTCTTCTTCAGGTTGAGCCTGGCCCTCTTCAGTAGCTTTCTTTATTCACACAAACTTGGATTTAGTCCAAAATAATTCTCTTCTCTCGCTCGCTCTCTCTCTCTCTCTCTCTCTCTCAGGAGCAGCTGGCAGACATGTAAGCCAAAAACTCAGCCCTTTCACAGTTTTCCCATGCGAATCCACTCAGGATTGCTGCCCAAAATACACTTGAGCTCTTCTCATTTCACTTCCCAGCTCAGAACTAACTGAAAACTGCAAGCAGTGTGGGATTTCCCCAACATCCAAAAGGTCTGGTTGGCTGATTTGGCTGTCAGTCAAAGCAAGAGCTCCCCCTTCAGTTGCAAAAAAGGCACAAAAAGTTCAAAACTACAATTCCTACAGATTTTGACTTCAGACAGCTCCTGTAGTCCGGCTACATTTTAGGTCCCACAAGAACTGATTGGTCCAATTTGCAGTCCAGGACCAAGATAGTGGAGACAAACAAAACAGTCCTTGCTACAAAGAAAGCAGGTTAGACAAATTACATTATCATTATCACTCTAAATGATTTTGAGCAAATAGCTACATCTTTCAACAGAGTTCCATCTCAGATTACTTATGCTGCAATAAGCAGCACTTAAAGAGACAGTACACAGAGGCTATACAGGCTCTAGTAATCAAATTTAAACTGCTAAAATGTAAGACCAGCCTGGCAGTAAGCATTTAGGCAAGCTCAAGGAAGACTTTTTGGGAACCCCCATTTGTAGGGGAGTTACACATGACAAGTGTGTCAATGCTCAGGACCTGCTACCTGGAGACCAAGTTCTGTTACGGAATTTAGGACTGCATGGAAAACATAAGATTACCGATAGGTGGCACCACCTCCCCTACATTATTGTTAGTAAGCAGGAAGATCTGCTAGTCTATAGGGTGCACCTTGACAATGACTCACAAGCTACCAAGACAATGCACAGGAATTATTTGTTGCCCATCGGTCAGATAATCTTCAACTCTGCACCTCAAGAAACTACCCCTCCCAGGCCTGTAACTAGAGCTACAGCAAAAAAGAAACAGATAACCCCTTCTCCGGTTGTCAAGGATTCAAGGCCTTCCCCCAGGCAGGCCTGAAATGACATTGACTGCCAGTCTGAATCTGATGACAGTGAGTGTGAAGCATCCTATTATCCCTCTTATGAATTAAGTCAGTTGTTCCAAAGTAACCCCATGTACAATTTCGGAGATGAGGCTGGACCTTCAGGACTGACTAACCCGCCAGCCTTCTCCACAAACCCTGTGCCCCAGAAAGCGAGGTGCAAAGTGTGACTTCTGATGTAGCTGACTCTTTGTATCTGGTGGAGCTATCTGAGTTGCAGGAAAGCGATCCTGAAACAGAAAACACTGTTGGTGACATACCAGTAAACATGCTTGCTGACAATATTATGGAAGATGTTAATGATGTCAATGATTCTGAAAATATCAGTAATGTGCTGCAAGACTTAAATTCCATAGAATTCGCCTTAGATAATGAACCTGCAATTTCGTCAGAGGCAAATGAAAGTAGTGTTGTAGAACAAGAAGCTGACAGTGCTCCCAGTGCAGATGCAGATCCAAACACACCTGCTGAAAAGAATGAGCCTGCGACTGTTCCTCCCAGAAAGTCTGGAAGAACCAACAAACCAGTGATGCGCCTTAGTTATGACTCCCCCTGGGAGGCCTGTGGAACTTCCCTTACATGTTGTTCATAAAGGGGGGTAAATCTCCAAAAGCTCTCTTCCTAAACTGAGCTATGTGATGTAGACAGCCAGTTCTGAGTGCTCGAGTGCTGTATTAATTTTTGTTATTACATATAAAATATGTGATGGTAAACTCAGTTTGAGGAAACTACTATCTTACTGGAACTGACACATCAAGACCCCCCCAGGGATAAGTTCAAAGGACAGGATGTATTTTAAACTGCAGAGATCTGGGGTGCAATTACCTTGTCAATTTGCTTTCATCCCAGGAAATAAGATTAGCCATTCATAATGCCCTCGGGGAGATCCTTTGACTTGCATGGTTACCAGGAAGGACTTGTGGGGAGGGGCATCGGAGAGAGGCCAGAATGGACATTGAAGAGGTTTGATGTCTGAGTCAGGGAGGACCCAGACAGATTTGGAAGGTCCAAAATAACATTTCCCGGGGAACCCTTGAATTACATCAGAAAGACCTGAGGTGTAGATTCCAAGGTCCAGATGGGATTAAAGAGGCCAATACACTTTTGCTTTGAATACAGTGACTTAGATCAAAGAAACTTTTGAGATGTATGTGTAGCAGAGCACAAACCAGTTCTGACCAGTTAACCTGTGGAGAGGAAAGTCAGTGAGGTCATCACAGATGTTTTTTTAAATATTTTATTTGGAGACCCTGTATTGTAAAATACAGAGTTTGATACACCAAGGTGGAGTTAGTGACCTCATGAGAAGGCTGGCTCAGAAGTGTGTTTAACTGCTGAGAGAACATGACAGAGACACACAAGAAAATATTTATGACTGAGAGAAGGGAGATCCTCAAAGCACTGAAAGAAAGTAAGCATTAGATTATACCAGTATGAATTGTAGGAACTGTACTTTTTTTACCTGTTTGTTTTAATGCTGTATGTGTTGGGATATATACATTTGTTCTGTAATTATTGTTCTGTTTTGATATTTTTAAAGATATTTTTTTACAAATGAAACTGCTTGAGTGCCTTGACATTTCTTTTTATTTTAAGTGGAGCTTTTAAAGGTTATAGTAGCACTGTGTATGGGCTTATTGTATACCAAACTGGGAAATGGATAGAGTTCTCTAAAGTCTTGCATAGAATTCTAAGGGTTCATTTGAAAGACCTGGTTGGGTGCCTGTAGGCAAAGATATCTGGCCTCCCGAAGACAGAATTATCTAAGCCTGATAATTGGGTACGCTAACAAGAGGTTTGAATCCCTTCAGAGCTTGAGACTAAGGTGACTTGAACCCACAAAACAGACAAGAGAGTTACCTTGTCTGTTCACTGTACACCAATCATATGCTCAGAGTTTGGCACTTTGGAAGTAGAGGGGTTGACCGGCTGAGCGAGTTTGTGACAGATTGGTTGGCAGCGGTGGGATAAAAAGTTTGGTGGTGTAAGCTTCATTGTTCAGTGTGTTAGCTTGAAACCGTTTAGCTCACTTGGAAAAAAAGAAAGGAAGTGTTTTATTTCAAAAAGGAAACAGAACTATATTCCTTGACTTACAGTTAAGTTCCCACCCATTTTATTTTTTTTCTGACGTGCCAGTCAGAATAGTATTAGTAGTAAGAGAAGAAGAAAATGTCTTCTGACTACAGCAAGCACACTGTAAATTTCTTAAAGCAATTGTGCAGGGACAGGGGAGAGTCCCATTTGGGGTGAAAGCCAGTAACCAGAACCTCATAGAGGCCCTGATGATAGCAGATACCCAGAGCAGTGAGTCACCAGCCATGACTGAAAGGGACCAGACCTCGAGTGTGGCAGAACAAGTGGCCAGTGTGGGGTCCCAAGCCGATGAGGCGGACAGCAGGGCCACTGTCAGTGAAGGGTCACAGCAGCAGGGGAAGGTCACCAGTATCCTGAATCTAGAGGTGCTCAAGTTGCAAATTGAGTTGTGCAGGATGGAACTGGAGGCAGAGCGACAACAGAGGGAGGCGGACCATGAGGAGCGTGAGCACCAGCGAGAGGCAGAGGAGAAGAAAGAGCGAGAATGCAGAGCTGCAGAGGAGAGGAGAGAGGAGCGCCAGTGGCAACACGAACTGGAGAAGCTACGACTCCAACCAGTGGCACCAGGGCAGGTAAGTGGCTTGGGTTTAACTGGGACTGCAGGACTGGGTTACAAATTGAACTCTAAATTAATAGCTGAGTTTAAGGATGGGGAGGACATAGACACCTTTTTAAATTCTTTTGAAAAAAGTTTGTATTCAGACTAAAATTCCTAGAGAGTCCTGGAGCTTCCAGCTATCCCCACTACTTACCGGAAAAGCTTGGGATGCATTGGGTCACATGGACAATGAAGACAGTGATGATTACTGCAAGTTAAAAGCAGCACTACTAAAAAAGCTTGAATTAACTGCTGAATCATACAGAGCTAAATTCCGTAAGTTCAGGAGAAGCCCTGATATGAGCTATGAGGAGCTAGCCATGAAACAACATCAGTTTTTAAAATGTTGGTGGGAAGGAATTGAGGCAAACACTGTTGATACAATTGAAAATTTGATTTTATTAGAACAGTTTTATTGGGCATGCCCAACAGAGGTAAAAACCTGGTTAGAGGACCGAGATCCAAAAACAGTGCAAGAGGCTACTGAACTCTCGTACCACTATGCCAAGAGCAGACCTGCTCTGAGAGCGACTGGGGCAAGTCTGGCGGTGCAGAAAGGCAAAAGTGTGCCTTCAGGGCAGCTAAAACCCTCACTGCCTCCACCGAAACTAGTTAGCCCCAGGTTTCAAAGAAAAGATTTCTCTGAAGTAAGAAATGTTTGTTGGTTATGTAAAGAAACTGGGCACATTGCCAGACAGTGTCCAAGAAGGGCAAGCAATAATACACAAAGTAGTACCAGAAAGGAAGTGGGTTGTTTGTGTGTCCCTGGAAGCATACCAGTGAACATGAGGGAACACATGCACCCAGTCATGGATAATGGCGTACAGATGCAGGGGTTAAGGGACACAGGGGCATCCCTGACATTGGTAAAAGGGGATCTGGTACAGCCTGGTCAGCTTATACCCAATAAATACGTGACTGTTCAGGACTTTGTGGGTGAAGCAAAAGCATTGCCCCTGGCCAGTGTTCTCCAGGACTGGGGTGAAATAGGGGTAACTGTGCAACAGGTGGCTGTAGCTAACACATTAGCAGTGGATGTGATCCTGGGTAACAATCTCCAACAGGGGGTGGTATGTGCAGTTACCCATAGCCAAGCGGCCAGGGAAAATTGTAGTTCCCTGAGCCCCCCCAGAAGCCATTGGGGAAGATACTGAGAGGCTGGTTCCCCAGCCTGTGTCTCCAGAGGGGGAGACTGATAAAGAGGGTAGAAATTTCCCCAGTAGCAAATATCCACATAGCTACAGACGGTTACTCCGAAGAGGGAAGGGTGACCCCTTGTTGGAGGGTAGGAATTGACAGTGATCCTGAGGGCCCTGACGCTAGTGCTAGGGACCCTAGTTTAGCGACTGAAGGGGACCTGTTCCATGCCTTGGGAAGGTGTGAGGGGTTCGCAGCTGCTCAAAGAAGTGACCCTAGTTTAGAGAAGCTCAGAGCTTGGGCAGACTCTGGCGGTGCACAGGGAGGTGATGGCAGACATAGGGTTTATTGAGAAAATGGACTTATGTATGCACAGGCAGTACAGACAGAGGGAGGGATGCTAGACAGGCAGCTTGTTGTTCCCCAGGGATATCGTGAGCAGTTGCTCAAGGTTGCCCATGATATTCTCTTGTCTGGTCATCTGGGAATCGCATGCACAATGCAGCAGTTGGCCCAGAATTTCTACTGGCCTAACTTCACCCAGCAGGTGAAGGAGTATTGCAGGTCTTGTCACCGGCACCAAGAAATAGGGAAGGTGGGCAAGAAAACTCAAGCCGCCCTGATCCCCTTGCCCATAGTGGAGGAGCCATTCCAGAGGGTGGGAATGGATATTGTGGGGCCTTTAAATACCCCCAGCTCCTCAGGGAAAAGGTTCATCCTGACTATGGTGGATTATGCCACCCGGTACCCAGAGGCAGTCGCCCTTTCCTCACTGAGGACAGACGAAGTGGAAGATGCCTTTCTTGGGATTTTCTCACGTGTTGGGTTTCCGCAGGAGGTAATCACTGATCAAGGGGGTTATGTCATGTCTGACCTAATGAAATGTCTATGGAAGAAGTGTGGGGTGGTGCAGAGATGCACGACACCATATCACCCACAAGCCAATGGGATTGTGGAACGCTTCAGTGGTACCCTAAAGTCAATGCTCCGGGCATTTGCTGAACAGCATGGGTGGGACTGGGAGAAATACCTTTCCCACCTGTTGTTCGCATACAGGAAGGTGCCCCAAGAGTCGACAGGATTTTCCCCCTTTGAACTCTTGTATGGACGCTAGGTATGTGGGGCCCCTAGACTTGATCTGTGAGGACTGGGAAGGCAAGCATGCCACCCAGGGAACTCCCATTGTGGATTACATCCTAAGGTTTAGAGAAAGGCTGAAGGAGCTTATGGGGACAGCCCAGAACAATCTGGCAGCTGCCCAACAGAAACAAAAGGTATGGTATGACCGCAAAGCCAGAGCTCACTCGTACATGGTGGGTCAGAAAGTCATGGTCCTTATTCTGGTCTGGAAAGACAAGCTGCAGGCTGAGTGGGCAGGACCGTACAAAGTGGTTAGGAAGGTAAATGACATAAACTACATTGTGGAGTTACCCAACCGTAGACAGACAGAAAGGATGTACCATGTCAACATGATGAAGCCGTATGCAAATAGGGCTGACATGGTGTTCGCAGTGCGTAGTCATGGGGAGGGGACAGACGAAGGAGACCCCCTTCTGGACTTGCTGGATGAGAGTAAGCAGGAGTCCTCTGTGGAGGCAGTAAAATTGTCTCCCCAGCTGACCCCGGGCCAGATCCAGAATGTGAGGGAGATTTTAGCAGACTTTGCCCCCTTGTTTAGCGCCAAGCCTGGGCTAACCCCCTTAGCAACACACGATGTGGAGACAGAGACACAGATGCCCATACGGCGGACAGCATATCGGGTGTCAGAGGCTGCCCAAAAGGACATTAGGAGGGAAGAGGAGGAGATGCTGGATTTAGGGGTAATCCAGAGATCCCACAGTCCCTGAGCCTCAACCGTAGTCCTTGTGCCCAAGCCAGATGGCTCGACTCATTTCTGTGTTGACTATCGTGGACTGAATGCAGTCACAAAGTCAGACGCCCACCCGATACCCCGGACAGACGAACTCCTGGACAAGTTGGGGGGGCGACCTACCTTACGACCATTGACCTGACAAAGAGGTATTGGCAGGTAGGGTTGATGGACAGAGCTAGGGAGAGGTTGGCCTTCATCACTCCGATAGGCTTATTTGAGTTCAAAGTAATGCCTTTCGGAATGAAGAATGCCCCGGCCACTTTTCAAAGGTTGGTGAACCAGGTGATAAATGGTGCTGAGGAGTACGCCGTGGCATACCTGAATGACATTGCCATCTTCAGTACCAGCTGGGAGGAACACCTGTCACACCTTAGGGAAGTGCTGGGCAGAATACAGAGGGCCAGGTTCACTGTCAAAGCCGAGAAGTGCCAGGTGACCATCGGAGAAGTGGCATACCTCGGGCATGTTGTAGGCCAGGGACAGCTCCGTCCTAATCAGATACAAATAGAAGTAATACAGGCATGGCCCAGACCAGAAACTCAGAAGCAGGTCAGCAGGTTTCTCGGGATAGCAGGGTACAACAGAAAATTTGTGCCAAATTACAGTGTGGCTGCTCCCCATCTGACCTGACAAAGAAACGGATGCCCAAGAAAATCACCTGGGGTCCTGCCTGTGAGGAAGCCTTTACCAAACTGAAGGAGACACTGTGCAGTGCTCCTGTTTTGACAAGTCTGGACTATAGCAAAGCTTTTGTAGTTCAGACGGACGCCTCAGACATGGGTATTGGGGCAGTACTAAGCCAGACATCCAGCGAAGGGAGGGACCACCCGATAGCCTACCTGAGACAAAAGCTGCTCCCCAGGGAACAAGCATACTTCACGGTGGAAAAGGAGTATCTTGCCCTAGTGTGGGCCCTAAAGAAATTGGAGTCATACTTGCATGGGCAGCCTTTTGTGGTGCAGACTGACCACAACCCCCTGGTTTGGTTGTCACAGATGGGGAAAAACAATGGCAGACTGCTCGGATGGAGTCTTGCTTTACAAGGGTATGATATGAAAATCGTACATAGGTCTGGAGCCAAAAATAAGAACTCAGATGGACTGTCTAGGGTCTATGAGGAGTGAACTGATTTGGGAAGCTCATCCCATGTAGGGGATGGATCCCCCAAATTCAGTCTAGGTGGGGAGGAGTGTGACGTAGACAGCCAGCTCTAAGTGCTCGACTGCTGTATTAATTTTTGTTATTACATATAAAATATGTGATGGTAAACTCAGTTTGAGGAAACTACTACCTTACTGGAACTGACACATCAAGATCCCCCAGGGATAAGTTCAAAGGACAGGAGGTATTTTAAACTGCAGAGATCTGGGGTGTAATTACCTTGTCAATTTGCTTTCATCCCAGGAAAAAAGATTAGCCATTCATAATGCCCTCAGGGAGATCCTTTGACTTGCATGGTTACCAGGAAGGACTTGTGGGGAGGGGCATCGGAGAGAGGCCAGAATGGACATTGAAGAGGTTTGATGTCTGAGTCAGGGAGGACCCAGACAGATTTGGAAGGTCCAAAATACATTTCCCGAGGAACCCTTGAATTACATCAGAAAGGCCTGAGGTGTAGATTCCAAGGTCCAGATGGGATTAAAGAGGCCAATACACTTTTGCTTTGAATACAGTGACTTAGATCAAATAAACTTTTGAGATGTATGTGTAGCAGAGCACAAACCAGTTCTGACCAGTTAACCTGTGGAGAGGAAAGTCAGTGAGGTCATCTCATATGTTTTTTTAAATATTTTATTTGGAGACCCTGTATTGTAAAATATAGAGTTTGATACACCAAGGCGGAGTTAGTAACCTCATGAGAAGGCTGGCTCAGAAGTGTGTTTAACTGCTGAGAGAACATGACAGAGACACACAAGAAAATATTTATGACTGAGAAAAGGGAGATCCTCAAAGCACTGAAAGAAAGTAAGTATTAGATTATACCAGTCTGAATGTATGAATTGTAGGAACTGTACTTTTTTTACCTGTTTGTTTTAAGGCTGTATGTGTTGGGATATATATATTTGTTCTGTAATTATTGCTCTGTTTTGATATTTTTAAAGTAAAGATATTTTTTTATAAATGAAACTGCTTGAGTGCCTTGACATTTCTTTTTATTTTAAGTGGAGCTTTTAAAGGTTATAGTAGCACTGTGGGCTTATTGTATACCAAACTGGGAAATGGATAGAGTTCTCTAAAGTCTTGCATAGAATTCTAAGGGTTCATTTGAAAGACCTGGTTGGGTACCTGTAGGCAAAGATATCTGGCCTCCCGAAGACAGAATTATCTGAGCCTGATAATTGGGTATGCTAACAAGAGGTTCTCAGTTTGAATCCCTTCAGAGCCTGAGACTAAAGTGACTTGAACCCACAAAACAGACAAGAGGGTTACCTTGTCTGTTCACTGTACACAAATCATATGCTCAGAAGTTGGCACTTTGGAAGCAGAGGGTTAACCGGTTGAGCGAGTTTGTGACAAGCTGTTCTGCTACTTCCAAGTTACTTGTTAAGCCCTCAAACTCTGGTGCCAATGCCCTTGCCCCATGCAGCCCTAATGTAGCTGAAAGGGATAGGCCCCAAGCCACGTGGGTTAAAGTACAGGAGGTAAGACCGTCCCGGTGGGACTGAGGGCTGAGGCGCTGGATGCCTTACCTCGCGCCACGCCGGCGACCCATGTTTGGGAACGAGCATGGGTCACCGGGGGTTGGCGGGGACGAGAAGGATAGAGCTTCCATCGGACTGCTCTCCTTCTCCGGGAAGGGGGGGTTCACTTCCCGGTGCCCAATTGCCCCCTGGCAGAGGCTGGGGATCAGGGGATGGTGTGACAGCATTGGGAGGAGTCTGGGCAGATGCCTGGGGGAGAGACATGTGGACGCATGTGCCTCTGCCCCCACCAGCATCATTGCACACCCATGGCTCCAGCAAGGGGGGGGAAGCGACCAAACAAGGGAAAAATGTAGCACCTCTCATGTGGATTGATGGTCGTCTGCGAGTGTTTGTCAGGAGCTGGCAACCCGAACTGGATCCATGAGGGTGAGAAGTTAGGGGGCTCCCTGCTGCCCCACTGTGGGGGGGCAAGTCGCAGGGGTTTCAGGGTGCCAGCAGTCCCAGTCGAGATGGATGGCAGCTGGATCCCTGACAATGGATGTGAAGTATAACCAGGGCAGAGAGGTGCCCCAGAAGCATAAATAATCTAAAAAAAAAAAAAAAGTACAGGAGGTAATACAGACCCGAATGGTCAGAGTAATGTGGTTATCTGTATGAAACTGTTTTGAATATGCTGAAATGTTTATGAAAAAGTATGGAAAATGTATCCTTGTAGGAAATATTATTGCCATGGAAAAGTATAGTAATGCTTAGTGCCAGTTTATTTTTACTGATGCATCAGTCTTTTTTTTTGTGGTATACCAAATCAATCATGCATGTATTCTCGTATAATGTTTTCTATATAGAATGTTATAGTAAGTGTAGACTTGACGCGGATGCCAAGTTTTTCCAGGCAGGGAAGCATGTAACCCCCCCTTACAAATTGGGGTTTACAAAAATGACTTCCTGGGCTCCTAAAATGCCCACTGTCAGGTTGATGTCCTGTCTGCAGTAGTTCTATTTATCTGCATGGGAGTGCTTTAGTAAGCCTCCGTGCCTGTCTCTTTCAGAGAGCACCTATGCTGTGTTAGAAAATTAGTCTGAGCTGCATCTAGGTGATTTAAGGCTCGTGACCAGCCATACAGTCCATTGTTCTGCTCCATTCTGCAGTCACAACTTCAGCAGAGGGAGCCCTGTTAGGGAAGTGATTATTTACTGTTTGTCTGCTATAATAACAATGATAGAGAAGTTTGTCTAGCCTGCTTTAAATTGCAGATTGAGCTTTTCAATAGGAGCCACCATTTTGGTTCTGAACTTCCAATGTTGGACCAATCGAACCTAAGGGGACCTAAAATGAAGACTGTCCCCAGAGGTCTTGTGGGAAGGAAATTCTGTAGTAATTGTAGTTTTAAGGATTTGGCGCCTAAATGGACCTGGAAGGGGTAGCCCTTGTGGTGATAGACAGTTCACTCAGCCAACCAAACCCTTTGAATCTCAGAGAAAATTCCCAGAACTGCCTGAAGCAGAGTAGTCGAAAATTGGAGGTTGAAGAGTGAACAGCTCTAGCCATCGAGCAACTGCTCCTAGTAGAAGCCTAGGAGAATTGGTGGGAAGGCTCTGCTGGCCTGCCTGTCACGTTCTCCAGCCTTGAGTATGAAAGTCAGACTTTTCCTATTGCTGATTAAGATCTGCATCAGCAGGGGAGAGAAAAGTGTGTTATTGTTACTTGCAAGTGGACCAAAGACTTGCTCCAAAAATAACTGGCCCACCTGACATTAGAAGAGAGCCTCAGATCGAAAGCTTTGCGCAGTAAAGCTGTGATTGATAAACAGACTTTATCTGAACTGTGGCTTGGGAAACTAAGTGTTGTAGATGTGCTGAATGTGTTTCATGGGTCGTGATTTAGTTCCCTACGGCAAGCTCTGTTACACCAGCTGGAGGCTTTCCCAGCATCCAACCACGGCCATTATCTGAATGGTTTCTCCTACCTGGGCCTTGCCACCTCGGCCTAGGCTGCTATTCCCGATTCAGAGATGCTCTTGGTGAAAGACCCGCTTGGGGATTCAGCCCCCTGTTTAACACCACTGAACAGGTAGCAACCACCAGGAGGTGAGTCGCGTAGGCCCTGCTTCCTCTGGCAATCCAGCGCAACACCACAAGGTCTTCATCTCACCTGTACTGCATCCTGGTCTGGATAGCTCGTGTACATATCAAGGTAGCTTCCTGCCCAGGGAGAGAAGGATTGAGTGTCCAGCGACTGCTCTCATTCTCCGGGGGGGAAGGGGGTAGAGTTTCTGTGTACCACATGCACTGATGCCGACATGTTGGCAGGCAGGGCGGATGTTGGTCATCATTGCATGTCCCGGAAAAAACTCCATTGCCTGCCACATCCATGAAGCCAGCCCCTCCGCCTCGATTAGCTCCCAGGGCCAGCTCCCAGACCTATTCTGGTGATTGCAGCATTTAGGGCTAGTGCCGCAACCCCACCCTGGGGTTAAGCCAGGAGGTAGTGGGGAGCCACAGCAGAAGTTGAGAGTGGAGGCGATAGGGGTCCGTGACCGGGCAGAAGTACCAGCGGCAGGTACACACCAAAAAAAGAAGAAGAAAAGGGTAGCTCCCTGCAACAATAGCTGCAATCGTAGTGTGCCATCTGATTTCTAGTTTTAGGTTTATTGCAATGAATTGAGCCATCCAGCTCCGGATTACAAATATTTGGGTTGTGTGCATGTTAACTGTTTTCCTTCCTAAGGGCCCCAACAACAGCTGCAATGCCAGTCTACCCTGGGAAAAACTTCAGGCTAGCCTGTTTAGCATACTGTGTACCCAGGGCTGTGGGTCTGTTTCAAAGGGACTTACAGTGCATGCTGAATCAATCTGAATCAAATCAAAAGTGGCAATCATTTGCTAGATTCACACCCCACCCTTGTTCACTTGCCCCAAATAAATCTAATTGTTTGTTTGCATGTTTAACTTGGCTTGTATGCATATTATTAGTTGGGCTACAGTGGTAATATTACATTGTAGCCAATACCAAATTGTAAAGGCATTGTGACTTCAAGGCACAGGTAAATGCCCGAGGAATATTAACTCTGGACTTATGCCCACCGATGAGGGAAAAATAAACTCTTTCTCCCTCAGGGCTTCTGCTCAAGATCAAACTAGGAGCTGGACCCATGCCATTAAAGGAAGAGTCCACTGCCTGTATTTTAGGGGCACTCAAAGTAACCCTGAGTCACAGAGAAAAGCAGGCACTCATCGCCACCCAATCCCCCCAGAACCCCCAACCACTTCAAATCACATTCTCCTATTATTACTATAAATTCTAAAATGAGAACCAACTATGAGGCATATCAAAAAATGCTTCCGATATCAGTCCAAAAACTAAAGCCAGGAGGTGGGCCAGTGGTTCTAGACCAGAAGAGGCGGAGACAAAGAGTGAAAGGGCACCATCTCACTAATCCCCATCTGCATGCCAAGCAAAAGAAAAAGAAAGTGCTCAGAAGAGCAGCCAGTCCTTCAGTTAAATGATAAAGATAATTTTTAAGCCATATAATAAGCAAATATCTATACTTGAAAATATTAGGAATGTGTTGCTGACAAGGGGGTGCTCCTCTGTGGAGTTTACATAACTTCCACTGTTGGCCCATTCACTTCAAATACACCTCCATGTCCCTCTTTCTCCGTCCCTGCTAAGAAAATACAATGCGACATAAAGATACAGAACAACCATACCAAAAAAAAAAAAGTTTTCCTCCAGCCATTCAGACCCAGACTCCCCTCGACTCATTGAAACCAGAGTTATCTGAAAGTAAAGCCCTCAGAGAAACATTAAGGGAACAAGGATACTGTTCAGAGGGTGCAGCTGTATAAAAGCAATCATATAGTCAAAACGCGCTTCACAAACCAGCAAACCTCCAGTGCCTTCTGTATAGAGCAATATGCTACAATATACAAATTAAGACTGAGGGATTCCCCATGCAGACTGTGTCTCTATACTTGTACATAGCTTGGCCAGGAGAGGAACGAGTTCAGGCCCCAACGCTCCCTCCCCCCCTCCAGACACCACAGCCCCTTACCTCCACATTTGATCCAGAAGGAATATTCCAGAAATAACCATTAATCCAGTGAAGGAGCCTCCTATATATGTTTCTGTAAGGGAGTAATCAGGCATGAGGTCCTACAAAAAAACAAAAATCAGTTATTTGCATCAGTACAATAACAAATGATACACGGGGCAAACACTGTAGGGCTCAGATGAAGTATCAAGGCTGTGTCCTAGAACAAAGTACAGTGTTCACGGCGGTCCAGTTTTCTCTGGTGGAGCACAGTCCACTTTGTCTGATGCACGACGCCCATGAAGTAGCCCTGCAAGATCTTTCAGTAAATAAGCTGACAGACTGTCCCCAGGGCGTGCTCTTTTCCTCCCTCCTTCCTGCTACAGTACTTCAGGCTTTCTTAGAGAGCAGAAAATGTTTCATAGCAAGAAGGGAGATGCAGACCCCACTCCTTAAGCTTCGGAGCCACTTCAGCCAAGTTATTAAAAGTCACTGGACCCCTTTCAAGAAATAACTTGAGCCTGGCTGGAAATAGGATCTGACCCATGATGGACTGCTTCTCCTTCAGTTGTTTGAGCTGCTGTCTCTTAGCCTGAAGTGCAGGGGGAAAAGTCTTGCTCCAGAAAAATTGCTTGTCCATAAGAAATCCCCTTCTTTTTCCAAGCAGTCAAAAGTATTAAATCCCTGGTATTAAAGTCCAACGTACATACAAGCGTAATAGAGCGAGGACAGGTTGATTGATCCTTCAGGGGAGGGCCCAAAGCTCTATGGGCAGTGAGCACACTCAGTAGGTACAGCAAGATGTGATCATGCGTAATCGTTTTATCAGTTAAATCACCAGCTTGCTGTGCCATGGCTGAAATCTACTTGTCAAGGTTCCTCATATGCATTTTTAGATCGGCGAACGCAGATTCAATTTTCTGCACAGTAGTTAAGACTTGCCTAACTGTGTGATCTGCATTAAGAGTGTCAGTGGCTCAGTAGGTAGCACACTCGCCTCTGAGGCCGGGAGATCAGAGGGCTGTGGGTTCAGTTCCCACATCTGGCACTTGGGTTAATATCCCAGTACTGACACTGTAGTGCAGCTTAAGAGGGGTGCTGCACTTCTGAGGTGCCGTCTTTCGGATGAGACGTTAAACTGAGGTCCCATCTGCCTGGATTGGTGGTAGTTCAGGTGGATGTTAAAGATCCCATGGCACTTATCGATAAGAGTAGGGAAATTTCCCCGGTGTCCTGGCCAAATTTCCCTCATTCAATAAAAATACCACCAACAATTTAATCTGGTTCAAGGTCTGTTGGCATTCATCTGTATCCCCTCCCCCGGGTCGTGCCTGAAAATAGGCAAGATTTGTCTAGTGCACTTACCCGGTCAACAAAAAATAAATAAAATAAAAAAGAGGTTTGCTATCCTAATCAAAATCCTGATCTCCCAAGCATTCCAAGATAGGTGATCGCAACCGTGGGAAAGGAGTCACCAAGGGAGGCAGCCGTTTTGCATTTATTAGAGAGCATCTCCAAGATTTTAAGAGTGGTGATCGTGGATTTCGAACAACCAGGGCAAGCAGCCATGATAAAGGAGCCCAATGTACGATGGTCCTGATTCAAAAGACCTCTCAGGATAGGTAAACAAGCATTTGTCAATGCCAAATGTTGTCTTGCAGGCATTGGCATTGGTAGTGCAGAAGTTAGAGAGATGCATAATATGAATGGCAATGAAGTATTAAACTGACGCCAACCCCACCCCCACCCTGCAGAAAATGACAGGCGTTGGGGTGTGCCTTTAGGTCCTCGGCCATAATGCTCCCACCATTTCACCTCACCCTACCCGGCAGACACTGACAAGTGTCGCGGTGTGCCTTGGGGTCTTCGGCCTTACGCTCATCCCATTCCATAAGGAATTACGCTGAGATGGGTGCACTATAGGAGAATGGGGTGAACTTTGGGGCCAAAGAGTCCAAGGCACACCTCGGATGCCTGTCAGTGGCTGCAGGCTGGTGGTGGAATGGCGTGAGTATTACAGACGAAAATTCCAAGTCATACCCTTGACGTCTGTCAGTCTCTACAGGGTGGGGCGTTACAGTTAGAAACCCTGACTCCCCAGGCATTTGTTGGTTATTTTCACTCCAAATTTTCAACTTGGGCTTTTGTGACCCCACCTCATGAACAGTGGCACTATCAGTTCGTTAGCCGAAAGGTGATTTTGCACAGTAATTGCGCCATTTGGCGCCACAGGTGTGAAAACATATTTCAGGCAGGATGTGAAAAATTACAGCTGTACTGTTCGTGAGGAGGTGTAAAAAAATGATAATGTTGAAAATCTGGAGTGAAAATACAGAAAATTGGTGAAGTCACGAGCGTGCGTAGAAACTGGGCAACAGACACCCATAACGCAATTATTTGGGGGATTTTTTTAAACCAAATTTTCAACATAGGCATTTTTGGACCTCTGCTCATGAACAGTGGCACTATGATTTTATTAATGTGTCCCGAACATTGATTTCCCACAGCAACCGTGCCATTCTGCGCCAGATGTGCGAAAACACATTTCAGGCAGGATGTGAAAAATGACAGCTATACTGTTCATAAGGAGGTGGGAAGAAATGCCATGGTTGAAAATCTGGAGTGAAAACATTAAAAATTCTCGAAGTTAAGAGCATGCTTGGAAACTGCGCAATGCACGTTCGTAACACAGTCATTTTTTGGAATTTTTTCACCAAATTTTCAACAAAGGCATTTTGGGACCTCTGCTCATGAACAGTGACACTGTTATTTTCTTAATCTATCCCAGATGTTTATTTCCCACAGCGACTGCGCCATTGTGCACCAGATGTGCTAAACAACATTTTGAGCAGAATGTGAGAAATAACAGCTGTACTGTTCATAAGGAGGTGTGAAAAAATTGTTATGTTGAAAATCTGGAGTGAAAATATAAAACATTCTCCAAGTTATGAGCGTGCATGGAAACTGCACAACACACGCTTGTAACACAGTCATTTTTGGGAATTTTTTCACCAAATTTGCAACATAGGCTTTTTGGAAGCCCACCTCATGAACAGTGGCAGTCATTTCATTAATCAGTCCCAAAAGGTGATTCCACACAGTGACTGCGAAATCACCTTTCGGGGCCGAATAACAAAATGGCAGTGACTGATTTCATGAGGTGGTATCCCAAGAACCCCATGTTGAAAATTTGGAGTCAAAAGTCAAAAAAATGGCCACGATATCCACCTAAGTTGAAACCTACTCCATTGATGCCATTATACAGCTTACTGGCATGTCTTCAGTTTGTGGTCGGCTTTGAAGAGTGCAGATGTGTTCCCGCTCCACCGAAGATCGTGGCGCCAGACTCTGGAGGTAAATATGGGGTGGGGGTGTGTGGGGATGTGGGGTGCACAGAAGGTGGGTGCAGGTTGGGGGAAGGGGCTCTTCCGACAGTGAGGGACCGTTTTCTTTATTTCAGGTACTGGAAAAAAAAAAAAGAACAGTGCTGACTGTTTTCTTTCTTTACAGGTGTATGAAAACAAATGTTGGGGACACTGGGGTGGGCTCCCATTTGCCCCATGCCTTTGGGGGCGTGATGTTGGCCACACTGAGGGGGGCTCCCAGTGGCTCACAATGGGGGTGGGTGGGGGCAGGAACATGCCTACGCGGTCAGCTTTCGAATACAGGGAAGCACACTGGGGTGGGCTACCAGTGTGCAAACAATCTTGGGGGGGTATTAAACATGCCGACAGGGGGATTGGGCACCCCTGGAGTCGGCTTTCTAGAGCTTGTGAGAGGCGGATGGTGGAGCCCCGCCATGTTTCCTAAACTGTTTCACAAGGCAAGGCACATAGGGGAGGCATGTCATCAGTGCCACTGCATGACGAGCTTGTCTCTTATTGGAGCTGCAAATTCATTTCAAATTGGTGGCACTGCAAAAAACTTGTGTCACCGCTAGCATGCTCGCTAATTGGCAAATGAGGGACGCACCTTCTAAAGCATGCCCTGCATTTGCCAAAACTGACACACCACTGCATTTCTCCTACTAATCTCCTACTGCCACAAAATGTTGCTTGTGCATGCGCATGAAAACATAAAAAATTGGGAAACTGAGGGGGACTGAGAGACACCAAAATTATGCGGCACCATCATGGTGACATCACCAAAAGTCCCCCAAAATGTTTTGTTATATGATATGAGTTATGGTGGTTGTCAGTCAAGTTCTGAGTGGATAGGTGTCCATATCACAAAAACATCAGTACAGCTGGCATTGGTGTTGTCAGTGTCACCTGAGAGGCTGAGGACTGAAGGTACGTGGAGTCTGAAGGACCATCTCACCTACGTAGTGGTCCCTCCAGGACAGGCTTGAGGCATATTGGAGGTACAGTGTGGGGAAGCTTGCACTGTGATAACCCATGCTGCAACTGTCATGTGGATAAGCACAGGACTTTATCACGGCTGCAGTGGGCATAGCCCTGCAGCCATCTTGTAAGCACAGTAGAGAAAAGGAGGCTTACCGGATGCTGAACGGACTTTTAAATAGTGGAGCTGAATGGCTATAACTGCACATTCACCACACTGTTTAAAAGTCCGGTCAGTAGAACATGGCACTGTCCATCATGTTCAAGATGGCCACCGAAGTGTTCTGCTGAACTCTGGTTTTAAAAAGGTGGTGGTAGTACTGTGTTCCTGTGTGGGCTCCTGCCTAACTTAACCCTTGCACATAGCAGCATGCGGAAATGTATAGCAGAAGAGAAGCATGCAAGTGCACCCATGGACATTGACAATAAAATGATTTCCCTACCCCCTTAGTTCAGGCTTGCAGTTGCTGCTATTTCTGTACTTTGCTTGGTAAATTCATGTTGCCCTTATCCCTGCATACTCTTGAGGACACTGTGTATGAGCCAGGCCCGGTGCCTGACCCTCCAGCCATGACAGTGCCACGACAGTTCCGCTTGGGTGGCCCCACTCTGGGGGGCATCCCGGGGTGAAGGTGAGGGTCACCATGGCCAGGGCAAGCCCATTCACGGGGCTGGAATGACTGGCAACAAAAAGAAAAAAAAAATTACTGAGCAAACTCAATAGACCAAATGGCCTTTTTCTGCTGGCAGTTTCATATGTACATAATTGTACTTGCTCCTAAAACTCTCCAATTTGTCCCTCCCCCAATACATCCTTGCCTCATTCCAACTCACTGATCTCACTACTGTTCTCCCCATACTGCTCTAGCTCCTAGTCTGTATAAGTTCCCCCGTTTATAGCAGTTTCCTTTTCCTGGGCTGCTTCCTTGTTCCTTCCATACTGCTACTTGCCACTGTTTACTCCTCCCCACCCCGCTAGTAGCTCCATTAACTGATGCTAATTTGCACCATTTAGGCTCTGCTTGACCTCTCTCGATCTGCTCTCCTAACTACCTTAATTGATTACTAACCTAATGTCAAGCACTTATACTTTCGGTTCACTTATATTGCATCTATAAATTAAGCACTTCCTATTCACTGTATAATTCCTATCCCTGTTTTACTTTCTATTGTATAACTCACATGTATTTCCATTTAATTATCTTATCTGTCTACTGTTTGCTTGTATTATTATGTACTCCACTACCCTCTCCCCCAGGATGCACTGGGAGATGAGCAACTTGTTGCTCAGTGTGCTTTTCTGGTAAATCTCTTCAATAAATAAATAAATACCTAAAAAATAAACTATGATACCAAACTTTCTGGTTGTCACTCGTCTCTGTGACAGGGTTGAAAAAGACCCTGTCCCATTTGTTATGTAGAAAGACTTGTTATGTAGAAAGAGTAAATGTAAGGATCTGTTTTAGCCTCTTCTGTTGTCTCTTGTCTGTCTGATTGCACAGTCAAATTTTCTTGCGAGAGCTAGGAACTGGCCACTCTGATGGTCTTGCTACTCCCCCCCCACCGATATCTCTCTGCCTTCATATGTGTGAATCTTTTTGTGAAACTGGGATCCCCTGGTTTGAAAATGTATATAGTTATATTGTTGAAATGATTGCAAAACACTATTTGGAGCTCAAGGGGTTAACCTGAGATGCTGGTTTGCAAATTGTTTGCAGAGATGTCAACAGGAGGTCAGTTCTGGGACATCATGTACTGTTTTATTGCACCTGCAAGGAAGGAAACTGACAAGAGCATTTTCTGAAAAACAGGATGTCTTCTTAATGAGTTCCCAGACAGACTTATAAAAACAGCAGCAATGATTCTGCTAGAGAGAGAACAAGATTGAAACTTGGAATTAGAGATATCCTCAGATGAAGGACTTTGTTGTCTGTGTTTGTACTGCCTTTTGTAAATAGTTATACTGAAACATTTTATTTTTTATTTTGCTGTTATTGGAAAAAATAAAACGCTACTTGCGAATTTTATACCTGCTCCTGGTCTTCCTGTGCTTCCTGACCTGTGCCTCAATGACAGTCTCCACCCTTCCCATTTGTCTCCTCTTCCTTGTTAGGTACTTTTTTTTCCGATTATATATTTTTTTCCACCTTGAGCCATGGCAGGTTGCTGTGGTCCTCCTCATGGAGGAACTCACTCTCCGGTCCAGCACATCCCCACTCTGCCAACCCCCGGAAATTTCCCCATAGATTGCCCCTGTGGAAGGGCCAGAGAGGAGGGCACCAGCCTCCCCCCCCAGAGACTCAATCCAGACACTAGGGGTGGCCCTTGGGAACGCGGGGCCATCACGGAACCTGCCAAGTCCCTTTTCCTCTCTTTTCTCCCATCCCCCCTCCCCTACCAATACAAGGATGTCAGTACATTCCTCCCAATCCATACTGCCCTCCAGTCACTGCCAAAGGGCAGTCAACGAGCGGGACGACAAGTCTCCCTCCTCCCAGGAGAGGAGAGCAGTCCTCTGGATGCTCGATCCTGTCTCCCCCCTGCCGACCCCCGCCAGCCCCGACCCTGGTCGCCAGCATGGCATGCGGTGTAGCAACCAGTGCCTCAACCTCCAGCTCCACCAGGCCAGCTCTGTTAGGTACTTTTTTAATATAAATTCTTCTTCCTTAACTAATTTGGCAACAGGCCACTACCCTAGTCAGTCATGTGACTGCTGTCACTCCATCCAGCAACTGATGATGTCATCATGCCGCTGGCTTTTCGACATCTCACCACTTTTTTGATTCAGCTTGGCTGTCCCTCTGTTCATTGGACCCAATATTCAAACACTGTTGGCAGCTGGGACAGATCTGTAGGGCGCCATTGGAGACACACGAGGGACGGGATGTCGGTCAGCTATGCAGCCGGGCTGTCCTCATACCCAGAAAAGGGCGGGCTTCCTGAGGTAACAGGAGGCTAGCAGGGCCAGAGGGGGCAGTCAGCAAGAGACCCAGGGAGGAGACTGTGGGGTAGCCAACGTGGAGCCCTGTGAGCAACTTCTGGGAGAGGGGATAGAGCTGAGAGATACCAACAGAACTACAGCTGTGGAGTGCAGCTGGTCACAGAATGGTACCCTTGGCTGCAGGGTTTTGTGTGGGTGCTGGGAGGGGTAGAGCAGGTGAGTGGGATGGATATTCCTCTCAACTTTAGTTTCCAGAATGCCGCATAGTGGACCACAATATGTATGGCACGTCATCAGACAAAGAGCAGGCTCAGAACACTGAGGAAACCAGTGCCTTTATTTGTTTGAAGTTTAGCATTAATGTATCTCTTGCAGTATTATGCATTTCTGTGCTTTAATGTCTGAGTTTACATGGCACTTTTCTTGTGGGATAGAAAAATATCCAGGGACTTGGTGAAAACCAGACTGTAAACTGGACTGGCCCAGATGGTAAAAGCAGGTGTGAATTATGCCAGTCTGCTTGGAGGAGATCTAGCTTTTACTAGTCTGGTCCATTCTGGCGATGAGGCCCTGAGCATGGCTGAAAACTAGATCACCAAAACCATACCAGATCGGTAAAAACTCATCTAGTCAGAGTGTTAAAATTTGACATGAGACTTGTGCTCTGTCTGGTTTTTACTGTTTTTTTTTTTTACATGTATCTCTATCTGCTGTGGGACTGAAAAATTCTGTGGTGTTAAATAAGAAAGCCCCTCTTAGTCTTAGATAATTGAGACAGAAACGCTTCTCAAACCCCCTGCACAACATATCAGGAACTAGGGTTAAAAAGACAAGGTATAGAGGGCCAAAATTAGGGACACTTCATAAGACAAAAAATATGGCAATGTTGGCTCACTAAGCATAATCTGTATTTCCTAAAGGAGAACCAGACTGTAACACCAGTGTCTTACACTGTCTTACATATAGAAAGAGATGTTGGTCAATTCATTCTGCCCTTATCCCTGCATAAACTATGATACCAAACTCTCTTGTTATCACTCATCTCCTCCCTTCCCATTAGTTCCCTTCTTCCTGTTGCCCCCCACCCCATCCCCACTAAACTCATGTGTTTTTCCCACTTCTGCTTGAACCCTGCCACAGATTCTGCACAGACCAGCTCTGGCAATTTGTTCTACCCATTTACCACCCTCGGACCCGCTCCATAAAAAGTACCTCTTGATGTCCTTAAAACTTCCCCCTACCAAAACAGCATGGGTTTGTGACAGAGGGGTCTTGTTAGACCAACCCAATAGTTTTTTTTTGGCTGGGTAACAAAGGTACAGGCGCATACTGAGGGGGTGCTAAGAGGGCAATAGCCGCCCCAGATGGTCCTTACAGGCTCTGTTATTTGCACCTGCAGCATTCTTCCAGTAATGTCTCCCTCAGGCTTACCATGAGTGTTTGTTTAAGCACAGCTTTGCTACTAGCAACACTGCTGTGCACGACTGATAGTGCCACCTCCAGTCTCTCAGCCCGTCATCAAGTCCTGTTTCCTAAAGTGTCCCTGGACTCCCCGCTTTCCCATTTGCTTGCCTAAACCATTCTGCTTGGAATAATACAGCTCCCACTCACAGGATGCGATGCAGAGAGTAACTCTACACAGCTGAATGCAAGAAGGGGTCTGCAGGCAGCTGTCTGCCACTCGAACCAAAGATGGTGATGGGACAGCCGCCTGAAGCTGGACCAGAACTTCCAGAGGGGGACAACCACAACCCCTTGCCCTACCTCCCCCCCCAAGAACATTTCCCTGACTCCCTGTGATTTGGTGGTGGAACCCTGCTTCCCTAATCCCCTTCACCCACTGGGAAATGGCACGGAGTAAGGTCTCAAGGTAGGTAAAAGTGATTAAACAGATCCGGACCATGGCACAGATCATTTACAGTGTAAGTTTAACCCATGCAGTTTACAAATGCCTGGGCCCAATGATGTGTAAAGCAAAGATTGCCCCCAAACTACATGAGAGTTGAGACTGCCTCCATGCATAATGATGTAAAATCTCACAGATTTATCACTCCATGTTCAGCAGCATACCTTCCACACTCAAACCATGTTTCGGCTTATTTTTATTTGACAACTGACCAAAAGGAGGTGGTTGGGGTGGGTTGTCGCCCTCCCATAGTTCTGCCCCCTCCAGGTGGAGGTCCAGTGGAATCCAGTGGGATAGCATAGGCAGAGGGGCGGCAGGATGGGAGGGTGGAAGGGGAGCTGGCTGAGTACCACAGTGTGCGTAAGTGTTTCCACACGCATGCACAATTGTACGGGCAGCTGCCTACAAAAGAAAACCCATAAAAACTTGTATATATATGTATATGTATATATAATGTATATATATATATATAATGACCCTATATATATATATATATGTATGTATATATAATGAATGGACAGAATGCCTCGACTTTGCACCACCTTGCTGATGGAAAGCAAGTTTGGTGGGGGGGGGGTGGAGACTAGAGAGATTTATTTATTTTTTTTAACACTGGCAAGCCCAGCGGAGCATGGAATGACAGAGGATTCAGGACTGGCACAGATCCATGGAAGGGGTCAAGGAGTATCTGAATGTGACTGTGTGATTTCAGGCAGTTTTTAGTAATGACCAGGATGCCCCAACTTTAGTTCCCATTGCTGGTAGAAACCAGGTGCTGGCAGCACAAAACATCTGTTTCCCATGACAGTTCTACTGCAAATGTAGTTCGAGTCATGCATGTGCAAAAAACTCTGGCAGCCATCTTGAACACGGCGTACTGTACTGCCATGCCACTGGAGTTCAGTGCACATGCATGAGTCCTCACACATGTGCAAAAAACTCCAGTGGCCATCTTTACCACAGCAGACAGTGCCATGTTCTACAGTGCTGCCATACCCCCGGACCTTGGCTGCAGTTGTATTGGCTCTTGCTAGAATTTGTTTTCAAGTGTTGTCAATCCAGTACCTTTCATGAGCACTGGATTCACACCAAAACATAAAGCTGGACAGCGACTACTGGATAAACACCAGTATAGGCATATCTAAGAACAATATTTAATGAATCCGATACTCCATTCAAGATTTCTTTGTGTTTTTGTGCTATTCTGTTAAAGCATTATCCTGTGCATCATTTCATTTTTGTAGGATTGTGTTTTAAATTGTAGGAATCAGGCTGTATAAATTCCCCCATGAACCATCTGTGAAGCAGTTCTTGAACTCATGTTGGCAGTCCCAGCAGACTGGGTACTAGGTAGTAACTTGCAAGATCATTTTTATCAGTAAGTATGCTATAACTGCCATTTGTTTGAGATTTAGAATTATATGTATCAATAATTGGTCACTGTTTCATTTTCTATCACAATAAAATAACTATTAATAAAAAAAAAAAGCTCACACCTTGTGCTACGCCGGCAACCCGGGTTCGGGCCCGGGCCGTCGGGGGTTGGCAGGGGAGGGAGAGGATTGAGCATCTGGAGGACAGCTCTCCTTTCCCGGGAGGGTGGGGGGTTCACACTTGGCACCTGACTGGCCTCTGGTGGAAGCCGGGGGAATGGCAGACAGAGTTGACGTCAAGGGATGGGGAGTGGTGCTGCCTTAGCATAGGGGTGCATGCCACTCCTCTATAGGAAAATGCAAAAAAGAATGCAGATGCCTGGAAGAAGGAGCACCCAGAGCTTGCCTCCTATGTGCCCTCACCTGCTTGACTACCTCCGGTCCGACGCCACTTACAGTATCATGGGTGCTTGCTGCCCCAGCTTGGCCCCGCTCAGGGGGAAAGCCACAGTTCCATGGGGACCAGGAGGTAAGCATCGGGTAGGGTGAGAGAGGCAGGAGGATGACTCCTTGGTGGTCCTGAAGGATCGGGGTCTGCAGGGTGTAGGGGAGTTACAAACAGAAATTCAAAAAAAAAAGCTCATGCAAGGATTTCTTTAGAAGTGTCTTCACTGAGGTCCTCTTGAAGACCAAGGAACAGGTGACGATACCATGAAGTAGGTACACTACCATGGTACTGACACCAGATTTAAAGTGTCATGCCCTGAGAAATGGGACACAGATTCTTGTCTGCATTCTTTTTTTTTTTTTTGTATAAGGTAGAAGACTAGGTTAGCTGGCCAAGGCACCTAGTTTCACCTGAGCTCTTTCCTTCTAAGATTGCTTGAAAGGACAGAGCAGAGAACCTTACCAGAGCAAGGGAAAAGGATTAAGACTTCTTTTGGCTAAGCAGATTTACTGTACGTTGTTATTTTTATTTTGTACTCACAAGGATTGCTACTGTTTGTTGCTAACATTTCATTGCTTTATTTTTCTCTGATTCAAATTGTTGTTGCTGGTATACATTCTTCTGCATTGTTACAAGGTATGCCTACAGGTGTGTGCTAACAGATTACTGCTGTAATCTTCGGATTCAAATTGTCTTTTGCAAGGTATATCTTCTGTTACTGCTGTATTTTTCTCTGTAGCAAAGTGTTTCTTACAGGGTATATCTTCTCTCAAATTATTACAGGTGGTGCTTTACAGGTTTTACAGTTTTATCTAACATTAGGATAAGCTTTCAGGGTTACGCATTTGTTGTTGACTGACTGTTTCTGCTCTTACCTCCTTGTTCTTTGATCCATGGTTCTTCTTTTTCGGTAGGGGAAGGGCCCAGATACCCACCCCCATCCCCAACCACCCCACACTAAACTCCTTTTATAGGGTACCACGGCTGTGACATTTTCTGTGGCAAAGCAGGAAGGGGCGGATCAGTGGGGCATCCACAAGGTGAGCTCATTTACAGGGGCACTAGTAATTTAACTTGTTATAACAAGTTATACGAAAACAAAACACAAAATCAAACCATTACTTGCATTTTGTTCCTTCTGCTTACTCTGACCAGGTTATAAACCCAGCAACTTATCTGGAATGGATATTATTAACTGCAGGTACTGTGGAACACTTTTCAGAAGGACAGTCTTACAGGATTTAGGACACTGTCCTACATGCTGGGCCATTGGAGATCTTAGGGCTCAGCTCCGGGCAGCATGGTCAGAGATTGCATGCCTCAAATTTCATATTCAAGAGGAAATACATTATAAGAACCACCCACCATTTCCCCAACATCCAACAGAAGAACCTTGACCGCAGAGGGTAGCTGGTCCAGGAGGCTGGCAGGTGGTTAGGAGGGACAAATCGGGTGCCCCATCACTCTGTGCTCTCCAACATGCTACTTCCAATAACCATATAAACACTACAAACAGGTATCTGTTTCTATCTCTGAAATCAAACAAAGGGGCAGTGGACACTGCAGAGCAGGACACTGCAGCACAGGAGCTAGCACAACACAACTCGCCCAAATCAGGAACCAAAACAAAAAAAGCAAAAAGGAAATCCAAAAAACTTCTGATCATAAGAGACTCCATGATTTGGGGAGTTGATACCCATCTCCAGCCAGGTGTAATGGTCAGATGTCTCCCAGGTACATCAGCATGGAGAGACACTGACCACATTGTTAAAATTGTTCACAAAGCAGGAGAAAACATTGACATCCTGGTACACATAGGGACTAATGATCTCGCCAGTCGGTCAGTTGTGGAGACCAAGGAACACCTGACCAGGCTGGGTGACAAACTATTATCAATTTCATCCGACATCTCCTTCTCTGAGATCCTGCCAGTCTGGGAGAGGAGGCAGATGGATGGAAGGTCAGAGAAGGGGAGATAGGGAAGCTAAACATGTGGCTCAAGGGCTGGTGCCAGAAAAAAGGACACAGATTTGTAGGGAACTTGTAACAGTTCTGGGAGCGAAAGTTCTTTAAATTTGATGGACTGCATCTGACTAAGGAGGGAGTCAGTGCATTGGGGCAGAAGTTTGACGTCTTTGCAGAATATTTAAACTAGCAAATGGGGAGAGGGGTGCAGCACCCCATACATCGAATAGGAAGAACACCCCTCCTCCCTCAGCTAGTGGTCAAACAGGGATTCAGCATGTTTGCAGTTCATTTGCATCACCAGGTAAGAAAAAAGGTCCATCTCCCCATACGATGCACAGGAGAAATGCCAAACCTCACCCAACAACTAACACACCAAAATCTGGCCAATGAAAAATCATGAACACAAATGCTCACAGCCTGGGAAATAAAATCCCAGACCTGCAGGCAATAATGTCAGAGGCTAAACTGGACATAGTAGCAATTAGTGAGACGTGGTTTGCCAGTAACCACACTTGGGAGACTTAAGTACCTGGCTATGTACTGTTCAGAAGAGACCGAGGTGCAAAAAGGGGTGGTGGAGTGGCCCTGTATGTCAATGAAAATATCAAAGCTACAGAAATTCAGAATACACATAAGGAGCCAGAAGAGCTGTGGGTCACCCTGGAAACAGGAAATGGGACAGCCATAAGAACTGGGGTTGTCTACAGGCCCCAGACCAGGGGGTGGACACAGACATGTTACTGTTAGAAGATATACAAAACATGACAGCTAAAGGGGAGGGTCTGATAATGGGAGACTTCAACATGCCGGATACAGATTGGTCAATACCAGCAGGAACATCTGCCAGAACTAAACACATGGTGGATTCCCTGCAGGGGGAGGGCCTCAAACAACTGGTACAACAACCCACAAGAGACAGGGCTATCCTAGATCTAGTACAGACTAACAAGGAAGGGATCACAGATCTCCAGGTAGAAGGTCACCTGGGGGCCAGTGACCATCACATGGTATGGTTCAATTTGGCCACTACATCTAAATCATCCCATTCCAAGGCAAAAATATGGGACTTCAGAGGAACTGACTTTGATAAGATGGCCAGAGTTAAGCTAGCCCTGGCAAAAAGAAACACAGGTGAGGGGGTACAGGCAAAGTGGGCAGGCATTAAGTATGCAATACTTGAAGCAACATCCCATTGTGTTAGACAGAAAAGGAAGTGCAAAAGAAGAAGGAAACCACTTTGGTTCTCAAATACAGTAGCAGAAAAGGTCAGAGCCAAAAGGCTGGCCTTCAAAAAATATAAGGGAACACAGTGGAATGAAGATAGGGAGGCATACCAAACTGCCCTAAGGGAAGCAGGGAAGGCAGTAAGGCAGGCAAAGTCCCAAACTGAGGAAACACTAGCACGAACAGTAAAAGAAGGAGACAAGACTTTCTATAGATGCATTAGTGAAAGGAGAAAGTCCAGAGGGGGTATTGCTAAGCTCAAAGGAGAAGGGGGCATGTGAGGAGGAGGACCCTGTAAAAGCATCTATCCTAAATAGATACTTTTGCTCAGTATTTACTGAAGAGAAGGTAGGGCAGGGCCCACAGCTCAGCACCATGGACACAGGGGGGAGGGAGGTGAGCACTACGCCCTTCACAAAAGAAAGGGTCCTACAAGAGCTCGCTAAGCTCAGGGTGGACAAGGCAATGGGACCTGGTGGCATACATCCCAGGGTACTTAAGGAGCTAAGGGTGGAACTAGCAGAGCCATTAGCAGAACTGTTTAGTGAGTCTCTGAGCACAGGAGAGGTCCCAGAAGACTGGAGAAGGGCTCATGTGATCCCGTTCCACAAGAGTGGTAGCAGGGAGGAGGCAGGGAACTACAGACCAGTCAGTCTTACCTCAGTAGTGGGCAAGATTATGGAGGCACTCCTTAAGGAAAGGATAGTGCAACACCTGGAATCCACAGAGGCACAGGATCCAAGACAGTATGGGTTTACAAAGGAAGGTCCTGTCAAACTAATCTCATAGATTTCTTTGACTGGGTAACCAGAGTGGTGGACCAAGGGGAGCAGTTGATGTCGCCTACCTGCTTCAGCAAAGCTTTCGACACTGTTCCACATAGAAGATTGATAAATAAGCTGGGTAGGCTCAGGGTGAGTCAGAAGTTGGTCAGCTGGGTGGCAAACTGGTTGATGGGCAGAAAACAGAGAGTGGTGGTAAATGGTATACAGTCAGAAGAGATGCAAATCACAAGTGGATTACATCAGGGATCAGTCCTGGGGCCAGTCCTCTTCAATATCTTCATTAGTGACATTGCAGATGGACTAGAGGGTAAGGCTTGTCAGTTTGCAGATGACACCAAGATCTGCAACACAGTAGATGATCCAGATGGGGGGAAGGGGGGCAGAATGAGAAGAGATCTGGATAAACTAGCAAAATGGTTAGAAGAGTGGCAACTGGGATTCAATACAAAGAAGTGCAAGATCATGCACATAGGGAAGAGAAACCCTGAAGCCACCTATAGGCTGGGAGGGAATTTGCTGGCAGTCACAAAGGAAGAAAGAGACTTGGGCACATCATCACGATGACCTGAAATCATCCAAGCGGACCTCTAAAGCAGTAGGTAAGGCTAGGGATGTTAAGTGTGTATTATGGGGTATCACAAGTCATAAGAGGAGGTAATAATCCTCTTAAGACACTGCTTAGGCTCCATCTGGAGTACTGCATGCAGTACTGGAGGCCACACCTTCAAGGACATTAATCCAAATTGAGGCAGTCCAGAGAAGGGCAACCAAAATGGTGCAGGGACTGCATCAGAAGACATATGAGGACAGATTAACGAGCTCAATATGTATACCCTTGAGCAAAGGAGGGGAGAGGTGATATGATCGAAACATTCAAACACCTTAAGGACATTAACAAGGTGAAAGAGTCTAGCATGTTTAAATATAAGAAAAATAGCAGGACAAGAGGACACAGCATGAGATTAGAGGGAGGCTGATTAAGGGGGAATGTGAGGAAATTATTTTTCACACAAAGGGTGGTGGAGGCATGGAACGGCCTACCTCAGGAAGTGGTGGCAATGAATACAGTGCAGGGCTTCAAACAGGCATGGGATAGGCATAAGGGAGCAATATAGATGAGTATGAATAGATAGGCCACTGACAGAGCAAAGGCTGATGGCACATTTATAAGGTAGATAAAGAAATGGGCAGACTGGATGGGCCTTGAGGTCCTTATCTGCTATCAACTTCCATGTTTCTATTTTTATTTACTTTTCAAAAGTTCAACAAACAGACAAATATACAACATAATCATTCCTCTAAAAATATAATAAATAATAATCAACCATTTCACTTCATTTCCAAATATATTTCATTCAAGTTAAGTTAATAGTGCAACCAGTATAATCATACTCTCAACATTCTCCCCTTTCCTCTTTCTCATTTTTCACATATCATCTAGATCATTCATTATTGTTTTCTTCCCTTTTATTCTCCTTCAGGCAATTCCCCTTCCTTTTAAACCATGCTTTCTTCCACCCATATGTCATCCCTCTCCAGTCTCCTCTTCCTCAACTTACTGTGCCTTCCCATAGTATCCATCTCTCCTCCCCGATAGAGAAGCTAAGAACGGGGCCCAACTCTTTGTAAATCCTTCCTCCCTCCCCCCCAACGTATAGGTTAGCCTCTCCAACCGTAGTGTCTGCAGCACCATCTTCCACCAAACTTGGACTGTTGGTGTAACTTGAGAGACCCAGGTGTTTTGAATCCCATGACAAGCTAGAACGTATAGTACCCTAATCCATCTAGGGGGCAACGTCCACTCTTCCTCCTCTCCATCTTCCACACCAAATAAACATCCCAGGGGATCTAATGGTAACTCCCTCCCAGCAATCCTCCCCACTCTGGACACCACCTCCTTCCAATATTTCTGCAATATGGGGCATTCCCAAAAACAATGCATATACGTCCCCCTTCCCATTCCACACCTCCAACATAACAGTGACACTTCAGGGTGTGCCTTATGCACAATCACCGGGGGGTGGTACACCCTGTGAATAAATTTAAAGTACGCCTCCTTATATTTACTGCAGCCCATAATCCCAGAATGCATCGGGAGCAGTAATTTCCAGTTCTTATCCGTTATGCATCTACCGAGGTCCCTTTCCTACAATTTTTTTGTTTTCATCATTCTATCAAGGAGTATATGCTTTCCTCTCTTCACCGCCTGGCCTATAAACCCTTTCTCTTGGTTCTGAGCCACATAGATCATTGCCTCCACCAGGTCTGCCTCATATAACCCTTTGTCCTGCTTTCCCAGGCTTCCCATATATGCCCTTATTTGCAGATACCTGAACCTACAGTATCTCTCTCACCACCCCCTACTGCTTCCTGAAGTTCCTGCAGTGAACAGATCCGCCCTCCTACCAATAGATGACCCAGACTCCTTATTCCTTTTCATTCCCATTCCCCATAGCCTTTATCTTCTAACCCTGGTAAAAAATAGAGATTATCCATCACAGGCATTAGCAGTGTCTCCTTACCTTGTGTCCATCCTTTTCTCCTTAGCGCCTTCCAGGCTAACAATACCTGCACTACTAAGGGGTTGACTTCTTTTCCCATTCTATATGCCCTTAGTCCTTTGCTGTGAAGATATGCTGTTATCTTGCCCTGGGCCGTCTCCTGTTCCAGTTCAACCCAGCTGGCTACCTTGGGTCTATGCACCCAGTCCGCCACATATTTTTGCTGTGTGGCCAGAAAATAGTTTCCCAAATCTGGAAAATTTAGGCCTCCCTTCTCTCTATCTGCCTTCAACCTTCCCAAGCTAATCCTTGAGCGCTTCCCTTTCCAAATAACGGAATTAAAGGCCCTCTCCATCCTGTGTATGTCCTCCCTAGTCAGCCCCAGGTGTAACATTTGCAACAAGTACAAGATCCTAGGCAGCACATTCATTTTTATAATGTTGATTCTGCCCAGCCACAATAAGGGTAACTGCATCCACCTCCTCAAATCCGCCTCAATAATTTTTATCAATTTGGCGTAATTCAGATTATATAGGAATCCCCAAGGATCTACCTATCTGGACCCCTAAAATACGTCAGACCCGTCCCCATCATCTTTAGCCCCCATTGATTACCTCCTCTCCAGATCCCTTATACCATATTACTTCCGACTTTCCTAAATTAATCTTATAGCCTGAGAAGGCCCCGAACTCCTCCACCAACGACAAGAGAGGGTGTACCGATCGTTTTGGATCCTTTAAGAACAGCAGCATATCATCCGCATATAGAGCCAATCTGTGTTATGTTTTACCTCCCCCCCCAACCCCTGTATTCTCCCACAGTCTCTAATTGCTACAGCCAATGGTTCGATTGCGAGAGCGAACAGTAGGAGAGAAAGTGGGCAGCCCTGCCTTGTACCCCTCTCCAAATTAAATCCCTCTGATCTACTGCCATTCACTACCACCTGCACCCGGGGCCACTTATACATTGCCTTTACCCATCGCAGAAATGGTTCACCCAGACCAAACCTCTCCAATATTTCAAAAAGGTAGCCCTATTCCACCCTGTCAAATGCTTTTTCCATGTCCATTGAAAGACTCTCTATATCTTCCTTTCCCCTGTTCGCCTCCAAAGCACATTAAGCAATCACCTCATATTATGATATGACTGTCTTCCTTTAATAAACCCGGTTTGGTCTGGGTGAACCATCCCCAGCAGTATCTCCTCTAACCTACTGGCCAACATTTTAGCCAATATCTTCAAATCACAATTTAATAGTGATATCGGCCGATACGAGACACAGAGCTGTGGGTCTTTTCCCTCCTTTGGTATGAGGCATATAACAGCATCATAACATGTGTCTGGCAAACTGACCTCCCCGTCCCTTCCTTTTGTTGGAACACTTTGCACAATACCCTAGCAGTTCGGGCCCCCATCAACTTGTAATACTCCACCGGGTATCCATCTGGCCTACTAGCTTTCCCCTTTTGTAATTTTTGGATAGCCTGCATCACCTCTTCCACCGTTATTGGTTTTCCCAACTTTTCCCACTGTGTCTGCGTGGCTTTCAGTACTTTTATTTTCCCCAAGAACTCAAGCATTCTTTCTCTCGTTCCCATATCTCCCGCTCGACATAATTGTTGAAAGAAGGCTCTGCATCCCCTTATCCTTGCTCTGTAGCGTTCCCTGCTCATCTCTCACCCCCAAAATTATGTTCACCTTCTTACCACCCTTCATAAGATTAACCACCATTGGCCCTGGTTTGTTTCCCCATTCAAATATATACCTCTTGTTAAATAAACAAGTTCTCCCTGCTTCTGTTCTTAAGTAGGCGTTCAAGGCCTCCCTCACCATGTCCAGTGATCGGATGGCCTCCCCCTGTTCCCCTCAAGCCACCCTCAGTTCTAACTCTTTTAATTTATTTTCCAGCCCACTCCTCTGTGCCTGCCGTTTCCTCTTTATCTGTGACATTTACTCTATAATTGCTCCCCTCATAAACGCCTTGCCCGTTTCCCACAGTATGTCTTTTGAGACCCCCTCTTTATCATTTGTTGCCATAAAGAGATACCAGCTCTTCTCCAGATGCTTCCTAAACTCCTCATTCTGAGCCATATATATGGGGAATTTCCATGAGGAGGGGGATCCCTGTTTCTCCCTACCTCATACTTTCAACACCACCATTGCGTGGTCCGACACATGTATAGGGCTGTGCTGAATCTCCCATACCCGAGCATACCATTCTCTTGTGGCATAGATGTAATCTAGCCACGTCCACGTCTTGTGGGGATTCGAATAAAAAGTATACTCCCTCACTCCCGGATTTGCCGTTCGCCCTACATCCACTAAATCTAATTCCGCTATTCCCTCTTGCCACTGTTGCATCCACCCTGATGTCCTCCCTTTCCCTTCTGAGTGGTCCAGGTTTGGGTCCATTGTCCAATTCAGATCCCCCCCATTATTAAACCCGGGAATTGCTCCCGAACCAATAAATCCAGCAAAGAGGCATAAAATTGGTAATCATAAACCGCAGGGGCATACACCGACCCCAAGGTGATTTGCTCCCCATCTAAGGATCCCGATATAAAAATATATCTTCCCTCCTTGACATCTCTACTCACCCTCTGTACTTCTAAATGCAGGCCTTTATGTATCAAAATACCTACGCCTCTTTTGTGCACTGAGGCAGATGCCGGATAGTACTTCCCCACTCACTCTCGGACCAGTTTGGCATGCTCCACCTCCGTTAGGTGCGTTTCTTGTAACAGAGATATCTGAGCATCCCCTCTTTTGAGGGCTGTCAACAGCATAGACCTCTTTACTGGATTTATAATACCTCAGACATTCCAAGTGATCACATTAATATTTTGGCTAACAGACACTGATATATATATTGTTCTTTCCCTTCCATCTTCACATTTACCAATGAGAGCATGATTACCTCGCATACATAATTTCTTTGGTTGCACTTTGTTCAAAAAGAAAGATAACAGCATCAAAACAAAATATATTGTCAACAACTCAAACATGTAACTTTGTACACTCTTCCCTCTATCCCCCTTCCCCCCCGTCCACTCCCTCCCCCCCATGCCTACATTCCCTCCCTCCAGCCCATACACTACTTGTTCCCATCCTTCCGTCCCAGGTCTGGTACACGCATCCCTCCTCTATACACAGCTCCCCCTGTCTCTCATATCTATTACCTCCCTTCCAGCACTCCCACCCTCCTTCTCTCCTTCAAAATATCCCCTGTCAGAACATGCCCCTCCTTTCCTCTCCCCCTTCCTTGTATTTCTCTCCTTCCCTTAGACACTATTAGTCTCCCCAACTATCTGCCTCATCCCCAGATACTGATAAAGACGCTCCCACACTCTCCCTCCACAGCCACATTAATCTTGTCTCCCTTAACCTATAACCAGACCCTGTTAGGTGTCCCCCCTCCTTGCAATTACCTCCGTTACATCACCCCCCGCTTTCCTCACTGTTTCTTCCCCGTTGCTACCTCACTCGGAGCCCCTTTCTCTTTCAACGTGAAACCCTTCCCCTTCCTCTATCCCTCACCCTACATTAGCTTCTCCCCTTGCATGCATCAATCAGGTGCTCAGAAATGGATGGCCAGGGCTACAAGTCAAGACAAGCAGGGAAGCTAGGCCATGCTTAAAAACCACCATGCTAAGCCCTTCTCCCCACTTGCCCTCCTACCTGTACCCGTACATGTTTGGAATCAGCGTCTGCCATCTCGCTCACCTCGGACATTCCTCCTCTCACTCCCGGATGCTTCTTCCATGCAATATTGGCTCCCGTCATGTAGCAACGCTTCACTCAGTCTCTCCACGTGCCCCCTTCAGACCTCTCCATGATTATTAAGGCAGTCCGGTGATCGGGTAAGTCCACAGGGCCCCAGTCCTTTCAAACGAGCAACAGGGTTAAAAAAAAACAAAGAAAAAAAATGCTCTTTCCTCTCCAGCACATACTTTAACAGTAGAACTTTAGAACAGAACACCAGCAACGTCAACTAGGAACACAATCTCTCCTCCTTCTGCTGAAGCACTCAAACAGAACTCTGTCCCATTTATTCGAATCCAGATCCAATACTCAGCGCAGTTTCTGTCTTAGGTTCTTCACAAATTCCTCAGCCTTTTCGACCTCCCGGAAGGAGTACGTGGCCCCTTCATGTTTTATTTTCAAGGTGGCTGGATACACAAAAAAACTCTCAATCTTCAGATCACGTAGTTGCTGCATGGAATTATTGAACAGTATCCTCCTCCTTAACAAGTGGGCCGAATAATCTTGCGACATGTAGAGACAGTGACCCTCATAGTCCACCTTCCCCTTTTCTCGGAAAGCCTTCAACACCATCTCCCTGTCTTGGAAATGGTGAAATCAGAATATTATTTGTCTCGGTGGCTGGTCCTTTGGCAGTTTTGGCATCACAGCCCTGTGAGCCCTTTCAAGTTTAACCTTTCCTTTCGCGGGTTTGAGACCCAGTAAACCAGGCAGCACCCATGCACAGAAATCAAGCGCACTCTCCCCTCCATACCCTCTGGCAGACCTCTTAACCGCAAGTTTAGTCGCCGGTGATAATTTTCCTGGTAGTCGAAGGCTTCCTTCAGGTCACCCATTTCCTTTTGAAGGGCCGCTACCTGCCCAGGGGTCGCTGTCACAGTGTGTTCCCTGTGATGAGTACAGGCCCTAATATTCTTCCAAGTACCCCCCAAGAGATAAAGTGCTTATGTAACCTCTAGATGGCGCTATCCCAAGGGCTACTACCCCTGCCTGCCTAACTACTAACAGGTTGAGGGGCCTAGGTCTAATGGCGAGTGCCTCCACCCAGAGGTCAGGGTTTGCAATAGTTAAACTAACTTGGTCACAGCCCTCTGGGACACTGCGACCCCCCTTTCTTCCCACTAGTGGCCCACACAATATATCAGAATTACCTTCACAGTATACACTTACCCCCAGGACTGGTTCGGTCAGCGTGACTCTAGGGACTCCCTGTAAAACAAGATGATACAGTGCAAAAACCACAGTACAATACTTTAACATAAACGAATACCTCAGGCAGTGTAACTTTGCTGAAACAAACAGATCTGATTTATTTAGGGGGATATAACAAGGACGGGAAATCAGGTTAATTAGTTTAACGCGATTAATAATCACAGTACTGTGCACATATTTCAGAATCCCAAATGTCCCAAATGTCACTCTTACTGGGTACCCAGGCAATAAGAGGCTAGCCTATTTGGTGCAGCTGGTTGGGGGCCCTGAAGATGGAAAATGCATGCACAATACCAAATTGTAATCCGGGCCGTTAGCTCAGTTCATGAAGAAGAAGAAAAAAAACAATTAGATGACACACTTGCAATTCGATAAAACCCGATGGCGGGAGCTACCCTGCTTGCACTCCACAGCCCAATACTGAGAAGTGAATGGGAGTAGGTTGTCCTGGATTGCCAGGAGGAATCAGACCATGTGGGCAAGGTCCTTGTGACTGGACTCCAAATGCAGTTTTGGAGCAAATGGATGTAGTCTAGATTAAGCTGGGGTTTTACTTCCAGCTTATGCACTCAATTCACTGTACAGGGATTTGAAGCAGAGTCCCCACAAGCACTACTACACATTTACATGTAAAAGAAAAGTACTATACCAGGCAGGCTGCTTCTCTATCCCAATCGCAATTACTGCACAATACCCGGGACAACACACAGCAGATTCAGTTCCTGACAGACCGAGCGCGATTCAGCAATTTCTCCAGTCTTCTACAGGGTGAGCCTGGTTTCTACTCTTCAGATCTCCTTGATTCTCTTCACAGGTCGGATTCAGTTCAAACAAGCACTTGCACAAGCTGCAGACCTAAACTTGGGGCCTTACACGCATTTCCCGACTAAAATTGCGCACCGAAGGAGCATAGAGCTCCTTCCCTCTTCACTGCCAGAGCTAAACTGAAACTCCAGTAGACAAAACCGGGCACTTCCTTTGAGTTCCTCCCAGTTCTTGGCTGGTTTGGCTGTCACTCACAATAAACTCCCCCTGTTGGTGGAAAAAGGCGCCGAGGTCAAAACTACATTTCTCAGAGTCACTGCCCATACAATCCTCTTGTGGCTAGCTCAGCTTTAGAGTCCAGTTCTGATTTGCCAGCAGCAGGCTCCACTTTAAAAGATCTCCCACGCTGATTGGTCCAGTTCAGCTAGTTCAAAACTAGAATGGAGGCTAGGCAAAACAATCAGACTACAAAGGAAAGCAAGTTAGACAAACTGTATTTTTCATTATTGCTCTAAATGATTTCTGGCAAACAGTTACATCTTTCAGATAGGCTCCTTTGCACTCTTAGCGACTGCAAAACGGAAGCGAATTGGCAGCAGCATCGAGTGGGACTCAAGCAGAGAAACACACAGTCCCCCCATACAAACTAATTATGTCTGCAAGCAGACAGCTCTTAAAGAGACAGTACCAGAGGCTCTAAAGCACTCCACAGAATCGTAAACTAGCAAACACCATTCAGGTTCGGAGCATTCAAGCAAGCTCCTGGAAGACTTTTGGGAACCCCCATTTGCAGAGGGGTTACACTTAGGTATAAAGTACCAGATGCTGAATAGTGAAGGCATTTATGTGAAATGTAGAAACATATAATATATACACATGGATATATTAAAGGGGTATTGCTTCCATAAAAGTGGAAGTACCTTAAGTGCCCAGTGGGGCAGACACAATATGTTTTAAGAGTTGTCCGTTTCACAGCTTTGAGTGACCCTTTAAAATAGCCTGTTAGGGCCTTAGTTTTTCTAGCATTATCTGTTAGATTTGGTTGAGCAGATAGCCTGTTATACAGAAATATAATGAACATAAGCAAAATTATTAGCTTCCTTTCCTTTTCATTTCGTTACCTTTATACTGCATTTTTGGGAGCATTGGTTTGAATTAACAGAAGAAGAATTACCAATCTGCTCTACTTTATTGTTAGTAATGGGGGAACTATTGTTTGGTTCAGGCAGGAGTTCTGCAGTTTTTGAAATCTCTCACCCACCCACCCAAGGACATAGAAAACCTTAAGAAAAGATTTTCATTTGCAGCTCGGTTCATGCCTCTAATGAGCTGAAAGAAAAGAGTTTTACTTTTCAAATTAATAGTTGCAGAGAAGGGAGAGAACCTGAATAAAATAAAAACTAAGATAACCTTTGTCAGCAACCCCTCTGAAACAGAGCCCTCTGTATTGAGCGTTTCAATAAACTAAAACTCAGTGTTTTATTTAAAGAGTGAAAGTATGCTAGCTTCTAAATGAATAAAGAAGTTGCACTCAACAAAAACCCATGTAGGAAATGACACCAGGAGTCCCTAAATATTGCATGGTGTGCCCTTTGGCAATGAAGTAAATTTAAAGTGAGCAATATATTCTTGTTTGTCTTACCTGTTGAGCTGCATGGCTGTTCTATAGGGCTGGCAGCCCACAGTCTGTCTGCTTTTATAGAAGTTGTAATGAGTGATGTCACTATCAAGGGAGGGGTTTAGCCTTATTGAGGCTAATTAACTCTATGAACATTGTTTTAAGACATCAAAGTAAGGTTATGGGACTATTTAATACAAATACTGTTATACACTTATATACCTGGGCCTGGATATTCAAACTGCTCCCAAAATGTGCGCAACAGCAGGAGCAAGCACAAACCAATTGCGCATATGTGCAACAGGTGCGATATTCACACATGGAGCAGAACAAATTGCGCAAGCAACCAACGTCTGAATGTCGCACTAACTGCACCATAGTACAACAGGAAGAACTGAGCAGAAATGCTGAAGCTCATAAGCGCAACCAGAAGCAACACCAGCTGAGCAGTCCAGAGGTGATACAGCAAGCAGAAGCCCTCCGAGCAATGGAACTGCACATCCAGGAGGCAGGCTGGGGCCCACGCCAGCCATGACACATGGGCACAGAACACACACTGCAGAACCAACACCACACCTGCACACCAGAACACAGCATCACTGGGGGTGCGGACGGATGATCTACTGGACCCATGGGGACAAGCCAACAAAGCACAGCAGAGCCATGACACCCAGCACAACCACTGGCAGGCTGAGGTGCCACACACAGGGGTTGACAACCACAGCCACACATCACTCCCCCTGCCGCACACACCCCTGCACCGGACCCCAAGACACCACCCATGTGCAGTGACTGGCAACGAAACACCATGCATCCAGCACACGGGCCAAACTCTGCAGCACAGAAGCTACAAGCAGACAACCTGTGCACCCAGCAGGTGGCAGACGCAAGACCAACAGAAAGTCACTGCCATGCCGGACACACCACCCATGCACACACACGCACACACACACACACACACACACACACACACACAATAGCCTACCCCAGATGGCATGACACCCTGCAACTACACCCATAGCCAGCTGCAAATCCAAGACCAACACACTATTCATATCAAAATATAGTATATGTAAATATCCAAATACTAAATAACCAAAACAATAACAACTATTTACAAGGGGAGGGTACAAGGTAGAGGTGCTCAAGGGTAGGGATGAACAACTTGGAGAGGGCGGCAGGGTGGTAGGGATGGGAGGAAGTGGGAAGGTGTCATCTGCTATCGCCCAGCGCGGACTGCTCATCCTCTGCCTGGTTCCGCACCATCCTGTGCCGCCTCCCGAAGGCCATGGCACCCAGATGGACTGGAGGATGGCCTCAGTTCTCCAATGGACACTTGTGTGCAGGCCCGAATATCCTGCCAGATCCTCCCGAGAACCTAGAGGCCCAGAAAATGGGAACACAGTCAATGGCTGTGACTGACCACAACCCTGAACACAACCCAACTACAAGCCATATAGACCAATGTCCCCACCTGTGATGGCATGCACCCACCACAGTGAACATGCACATGGCCATCACAAGCAAGCGGCACCAGCTATGTACTGCACACACACACACTGCCCATGTCCATCACAGCACAAGCAAAGGCTGTCAAGTGGCGTGTAGCATAGTCTTGATGCAGATTACACAGCTATGTGCCCAGTGCGCCACATGGCCCACCAGTGGCCTTATACACAGGCGTGCTGTGATACTGGACAGTGATGCATGTCACCTGTGTCCATGCATACACCACATGAATACATAGACAATGTCGAGCAGATAAAGCCTGTGTTACACATCTGTCCATTTGAGCCTGTATAACGTTCACTTTGTTTTCCTATAAGTCTGTTGCCCTCACCCCTGACCTCCAGAATTCCTTTATGTCTATCCGTGCATTCTGAAATCCAGTGATTGTTTCAGCCCCCACCACTTCTCTGGCAGGGTGTTCCACTTATCACCACCCATTCTGTGAAGAAATTCTTTCTCATGTTTCCTCTGAATCGTCCTCCTCAACTTCATCCATGCCTCTAGTCCTGGAACATCTTTTCACCTTAAAATAGTGTTTTCCTGCACCCTGTTCCTCCCTGAAGATATATATGTCTCTATCATATCCCTCTCTCTCTCCTCCTCTCCTCCGGGGACGACATGTTCAGTTCCTTCAACCTGTCTTCGCCGGACTGCATAATGCAAGCCATGCACCATCTTTGTTGCCCTCCTCTGAACCTTCTCTGCCCAGTCTATGTCTTACGTAGGTATGGCCCCAGAACTGCACACTCCTACCCAGGTGGGGAACCTCACTAGTGTCTTGTATAGTGGAATTACCTGACCTCCTTTCCACCATGGGTGTGTGCTGTGCAGGGCTCAGTGGTCTTCCCCCAGCATGCAATAGCATCCATGAAAATGATACTCACACTGCTCAAGCAGCTGTGTCTGCACTACTACTGCTGCTGCTGGGGTGCAACTCCCGCTGGCACGGGGCCTAGCATGGCCTCCTCAACCCGGGCCTGCATCCTCACATCCGGCCTGGGAGACATATGTTGAGACAAACATCAGTGTGACTCCAAAGCAGACGACCCCTGCCCCAGTAAAATTGCCTGCACACAGCCAGACCCATTCATCTCACAGCTGCACACACTGACACAGCAGCCATGGCAGGCCATCACACTATGCACAGCCTGGCCTCCAGCTACAGAGAATACAGGTGCATGAACGGTACACCCACCTGGCCTAGACTTCCCGCCGCGCCTGGCTTGCGTGTTGCGCAGCCTATCCAGAAGGTCCGGATCCCTCCCGGCCAGAGGTCACTGTGCGATTCCGCGGCACTGCTTATCAGACCGGCACTGTCCAGTGACCCCCCACAGGTCAGTTGCCATGATGCCACACCTGTGTGCAGGCGGTGGTGAGGCACCTCCATAAAGTGCCCCATAGTGAGGGCTCTACCACAAGAGCCACCAAGTTGGCCAGTTCCAATTAGCTCAGGGAACAGCTCTTCCCTAGCCATGGTACCAACTTTACAGCAGGCAATATGGCACCCCGCACCGTACCCGGAGATGTGCGCAATAGACCACCCATGCTTCAATCGCTGTTGACAAGCGCCATCCATCAAATAGTGCTGTCCCAGACAGCGCAATGAGCCGACCACGCAGGCGAACAGGCGCCAGGGGCAAGGTCGGGACACAAGGTCATGGGCCATGGCCTTGAGGCCACGCAGCGCCATCCGCGTATAGGCATCTCGCGACCAACCAGTTTGCGTACCAGTGCCACAGTGGACTGTGCGCGGTAATGCCACAGCGCCATAGTGCCCAGTGCTGTGGCATACCTGGCACAATGAGCCATAGCCTGAATTGTCGCGCCAACACGTCGCAGCGGCGGGCAAATAAGCGTAAATACCTGGGCATGCACAAGCAGTGTACCACAGGCACAGAATCTGCGCCATTGGCTCAGCCGACTCAACCGAACTATTGCATAAGCGCGAATTACGATATTCAGCCACACATACAAATCATCTGATCAGCCATTCAAAGGTGCGGTAAGCGCGATTTGCACGCTCATTACAGTTGCTCCACTCCTAATTTGCATGCATTGCGCTATAAATAGTGCGACATTGGGCCGCGCTTGGCCAGATCGGTTACTGCAGGTGAGAGGGTTGCATGCGCAGCGTGATGTTCTGGACAATGTGCCAGGGAAAATGCTGTAGACTGCACAGTGACAGGTAGTCCACTGCCTATACAGAATCGCCATGACCCGAGCAGAGACCAAGGTGAGGGTGAGGATGGTGGGCATAGGAGGAGGCCCAACTTTACAACAGCAGGACAGGGGCCCTCTTCCAGGCCTACCTGGATGAGGAGGCCGCATCTGAGTGGACGGAGGGCACCCCTCAGTCCCAGCATGCGAGCTGCATGGGAGAGGGTAGCTCAGGCTCGGAACCTGCAGGAAGCCACCAGCGCTCCGTGCAGGAATGCAAGAAGAAGATGGGGACAGACCGCAGGAGGTTGAAGGAGAAGGTGGCAGCCTTCAGGGCTGCGCACGTGCTGGCACTGGCGGGGCCCGCCAGTGGTGTGGAGCTGACCCCGCTGAGGAGACACTGGCTGCATCAATGCAGCAGAGCGCCATTGAGGCGTACCAGGAGGTGGATTCCAGACAGGTGAAGCCCATCACTGCACGGTATGACATGGTGGTGGTGTTGGGTGGGGAAGGTTGTTCACATGCACTCACATGTACTCTCTTCTGTTACAGATCCTGTTCGTCTTCAGGACGGTGGTGGTGGGTCCAGGCAGTGAGGATGACCTGCTGGACATGGAGGAGGGTCCATCCACTGTCACCAGCCAGCATGCACTGCACCAGCATGCACGCTGGGCTGCCAACTCTGGTGTCAGGTGATTCGGGTGCGGGGGTGCACAGCCTGTGTCTCAGCAGTCTGGCATGCAAGCATGCCAGCACGCTGTGACTATGGCTGTAGCGCGTACCTGCACCATTGATGATGCAAGGACTGCAATGGGCAGTGATAGGTGTGTGTCCATGACGGACACACAGCAGGCCAGCAAGTGCCCCTGGACTTGCTGGTTCTGACTTATGTACCAGCATGCTGGCACAGTCCCAGGCTGTGCCTGTCAGCACAGTGGGGCAGCACCAGTGGCTGTGCAGGTGTCTGGCACTGTTGCGCACAGCGGTGGAACGAGTGGACCCTGGGCACAGCAGTTGGAGGGGCAGCAGCAGCAGTCACCCACCAGGTCTGGGGGTACAGTGTCCAGCAGTGCACATGTCCACCGCCCTTGATATGCCCATTCCTGGTCCTGGTGAACAGCGCCCACCCTCAAGGGGTGTTGTGCATCAGGACCTTCACACCTGGGGACAGGATGCCGTTGGGGCACAGTACCCATTGGACGAGCACACCCACCTGCTGCAGGAATCAGTACAGCTGCAGGGCAGGTTGCAATATCCGTGGAGGCACTGTGTGCGGCTGTGGAGTGGCACAGCAGGGAGTATGCTCTGGACCTTGCAGAGATGGTCCATATGCGGATGGATGTGACCGCCGCCATTGACAGGCAGACCCAGGCATTGGTCGCTGTCATGGCTGCATTGGGCACACACGCAGGTGCTCCTGTACCACGCACCCCACACAGTACGCTCTCCACTCCCCATTCCCGGCATCATGCGACACCAGGCCTGTTGATGCCGGGTTCTGCTGTGGGCATCCCAAGCACCCCTGGTGCAGGTATGTTTGGCATCCTACAGACCCCTGTGCGGACAAGGTCGTGATCGCGCAGTGGGACCCTGGTGGTGCCATCAGTGCCACCCCATGTGACCCTGCTCAGCCTGCCAGTGCTGCTGGGTACGCGGCGGGCCCGCACGCATCCGCGGTGGCGTGGGACAGTGCTACATGACTGAGCTGTCTCCCAGTGCAGGCCCTGTCTGGTGCTGCCTGTGTGCAATGTGTGTCATGGTGGGCAGTGCACTGCTGGGTGCTCTGCTCACCTCGACGACCACCTGCACACCCTCCCAACTGCTGTCCACAGGTGCGTGTGCATGATGATGCCTGCATTGTACTGTACACCAAGTGCAAGGGTGCCCAGCATCTGACACACGTACTTGGACAGTACAGGTGGTGGGGTGGTCGGTGGTGCTGTGTGTTAGCAATGTCGTTCCGCTGTGCTGTGCATGCTGCCCATGTATGCCTGTGCCTGGTGTGTGTGTGTCATATGAGTGCTCACCCCTCCCTGATGGTGTGTTTGTATGCCTGACCCTTCCACCCCTGACGTCATGCACCCTGGTGTGTTACCCTGTGTGCCTGTGGTTTAGCATGGACAGTGTTGCCTGCACATGTCCCCTGACTTACCTGTGTTGTGCATAGTGCTCCTCTGTGATGGTGTCCCGTGCAGCTGGGCCCTGCCGGATCAGTCGGGGATCCCACCGTCCTAGGGGCTGCTCATCACCATCAACACCGGCGCCACTGGCGTCCCCATCGCTGTCCCCCTCTTCAACCTGTACGGCTATCCCATAGTCTTTGGCCATGTTGTGCAGGATGCAACAGGCCAGGAATATCCCACAGGCCTTTTGGGAGCTGTACTGTAGGGCACCGCCGGAGGTGTCTAGGCATCGGAAGCGTGCCGTGAGCATCCCAAACACCCGCTCTATGATGTTGCAAGTGGAAACATGTGCCTCATTATAGCGTTGCTGCGATGGGGTCATGGGGCGCTGGTACAGTGTGAGCAGCCAGGGACGGAGTGGGTATCCGCTGTCACCTGTGTGGAGATAGTGGAGATCAGTCTCATGTTCAGGTCCATATTGCCCATATCCTGTGTGCCACTACCATGGCACCTGTGTCATTCCACCCTTGCCCAGAGTTTGCATTCCATACATGTGTACTCACCCACTAGATGACCCGTGGGGATGTCCCCACTCTTGAATTGATGGCACAGTGCGAGACTGGTGCCATATAGAAGGCATCATGTGCTCCGCCAGGGTGTGTGGCACAGACATTGATAATCGCCCAGTGGCATCACACACCACCTGGCAGTTGACACTGGAGAACCCCTTTCGGTTCCGATATGCCTGGCCGTCGGGGCCAGGTGGCGTCTGAATGGCCACATGGGTGCAGTCTATCCCCTGACGCCAGGCATCGTGCTACCCTGTGGAACTCCTGCATGTTTGCTGTACGCTCTGCCGCGGTGCTGGGGAAATGGATGTACTCCACAGCATGTGGCAGCAGTGCGCTGAGGAATTGGGTGAGGATGCGTGACGTGGCCGACTGTGTGATGCCTGTGGTGTCCCTTGTCGGCCTCTGGAAGGTGCCCGTGGCGAGCAGGCACATGCAGGCTGTCACCTTGGTCTCCACCGACAGAGCATGACTCCGTCGTGAGGGTGCCTGCATCACATCACTGCACAGCTCACAGAGCCGTCTCAGTATTGCCCTGTTCAGGCAGTACCGGCCCACGATCTCTACATCTGTGTACAGCTCAAAGCTGATGCGGGCACGGTACTGCCTGTTGGGGGCATACCGCCGACGGGCCCTTCCACGGCCACGTCCCCCTGCAGCATGCATTCTCACCCCCCTCATTACAGCTTCCATGTGGAAGCTGGCACTGTCCATCTCCTGGGTTCGACCCCCGGCTGTTGTTGCTGTGTTACCCCGCTGTCCTCACTGCTACTTCCACTGCACTGGGCACCCCGCTGGCCTCTACTGCCTATGGCCCACCTTTCCTTGCCTGCCTAGCCTGTCTGTTGTCTATCTGTCTCTCTCTCTCTCTCTCCCCACTTGGCAGCCTTGTAGCGTTCTTGCGCGCTTCCTTGAGCCTTTTACTTTGTTCATTTCGCTAGTGCGCACTTCCGGCTGTGCCGCTATTGCGCATCGCGCAAGTCTTTGAATATCGCATTGCGCTCTTTATGCATGGATCCACCCCCTTCGGTTGCGCATGCCTTCATTTTCATTGCGCTGTTGCTCAGCATGTTTTCGGTGGCGCATCTGCCTCCTTCTGAATATCGCAAAATGGCGCAATTTTGGACTTGCGCATGGCGCAACCCTTTTGAATATCCGGGCCCTGATGTTTAGGAATGAAAATGTAAAGTAAAAAAAGGAACCTGTAGTATGTTATTTTGATTTTTCAAAAAGGAGGAGGATCATCTGATTATGATGTCACTCCCCAGAAATGTATAAAAGATTACCACTAGGGAGTTAAGATGGAGGATGTCAGTTGGAGCTGACTGACAGAGGTGGTGGATCTCTGAAGTATATACATTTGCAAAGAGATAGCCTGGTGGCACTGCTGGGCAGAGCAGTGGCTCATCCTGAGCGTAGCTCATCTGTTCATTATTTTGTTGAGACTTTGAAAATGACTGAACTAACTTTATTTTCCTGATTTCTGTGAATCCTGAAGTCAACGTTTCCTGACAAAAATAAAATGATAAGTGTCTTTCCGGCACTTTTTATGCACTAAGTTTGTGGGTCTGAATGATTTGTTATCCTGACTACCCCAACCCTTCTACAGTCGCCAGCAATTCATCCTCTACGTGCGAAATCCTCTCTTCCATCTCTGAAATCCTGCCCGCTTGCACCACCAGTTGCTCCTGAATTTCTTGGAGCTTTAGATCCAGCTTCCCTTCCAGCTTTATTAAACGGGGCTCCAATGCTGCGATAACTTGCCCTGTGACTTCTCTTCCCAAAGCGGCAACCTCCGTCATCAACAATACTAGGCCGCCACCATCTCCCCCTTTCTTCGCATTTTTTGCAGCATTTCTTTGGCTCTTTGAGGATCCCAGGGGTAAATATTCATCCATCCTAACTTCTTGAAACGCAAGGTATGAATTTTCTGCGGACTCGGGAACTTTTTCTATATTATATATAACTTTTAGGCTGTAAGGAGGGAGGGAGCAGCGCGGAGTTCCACGTCCGTTCAGCTAGCTGCTCACCAGCACCCCCCCCCCGTCTGCATTCTAGTGGAAAACACTTTTACTGGTGATCTCCTTTCACCAACTGAATATTCTTACAATATTTACACATATCAAACAAAACTAAGGTTGGATCAGATCAGACTCTTCTCCTTGCAAGACACAGTCCCAAGTTCACTTATTCTACCAGTGGTGATAGCTATCAGAAAGAATATACAGGCAGGTCTCCTTCATTACAAAAGGCAAAGGAATTCCCCAGCAGAACTGCTTAAACAGTGACCAGAGGGTCTTTACTTTGAAGTGAACCTTGCAAACCAATAGACTGATGACTTTTAGGTTTAGAAGTGGTCACTCTATTCCTTCTCTGAGGATGAAGGGCCACAAAGACAGAAGCTTATTGAATATCTGGAATGCACTATCTCCATGCACCAGTTTTCTAGTTGGGTTTGTGTTCACTTCTGATTAGAGAACCTGATATGGCACCCAAGACAGATTCAAGGAGAGAATCTCAAGACAGAATTTTAGCCTGTTCCCAAACCCATCAAAGAAAGGTCCCAATAAGCTTGATTTTCCCTCACAAAAGAACCTAGAGGGGAGTTGAGACTCAATGTTTGAGTCTTTGGAGCCATGAAAACCCCCTTCCACTGATACCTCGAGTAATAACAATATTATACCCTTTCGTCTGAGAGTCATTTCCTGCCTCGAGGCAAAACACTACATTTCTAAAGCTATTGCCAATACCCGGCACAGCAATGATTCCCTAGATCTAAAACTCATTAGGCTGACCCTGGATGTCACACTACCCCATCTCACTAAAATTCTCAACTTCTTTTTATGCCTAGGTCAGTTACCCACAACCTGGAAGAGAGCCATAATCACTCCCATTCTGAAGAGCGGTGACCCCACCAACACAACCAACTATAGACCAATTTCGTTACTTCCTCCTCTCTCCAAGGCCCTGGAGAAAACAGTGTCGGACCAACTATCAGAACACCTGACTAAACACAACCTTTTCTGCCCGGAACAGCACGGATTCCGGTCCGGCCACAGTACCGTCACAGCTCTTACTGAGCTCACCTCATTCATCCATGAGGCCCTCAACCAAGGCTCTATAGCAGGGGCACTCTATGTGGATCTGACCAAGGCATTTGACACGGTCAGTCATGAGCTATTGCTTTATGTCCTTCCACAACTAAATGTGGTCCCAGAGGTTACTGCCTGGTTCAAGGTCTACCTAACAAGCCGGTCACAGCAAGTAAGGATAAATACCACCATCTCCTCCTGTAAAACAGTTTCCTCAGGTGTCCCACGGGGGTCTATTCTTGGCCCTCTACTATTCACCCTCTTTTTAAACTCTCTCCCCAAGTCATGTAGCGGTAACCTGCTACTCTACGCTGATGATGCAGTAGTGTTTTGGAAACACCCACAGCCAAGAGCCCTCCAACAAGCTCTTTAGGGTTTCTTCAGGGAGCTAGAAACCTGGTTCACTGAACACCGTCTGATCACCAACTATCAAAATACAAAATCCATGATCTTTGCACACCGACAAAGTCCACACAGCCAGTCAGCTCTCCTAATCAAAAACAAACAAGGCGCCCCACTTGAACATGTTACATGTTTTAAATACCTGGGAATTACATTAGACACCTCCCTCTCCTACCATCATCACATACAACTTCTCTCCTCCACTGTTAACACTAGAGTGGTATCCTCTACAGACTTAACACTGCATACCCACACACAGGCCATGCAGCTTTAGGTGCCTCCTCTATCCTCTCCCTAATAGACTACGGATAGTGATATAATGCTCATGGACCCTACCGCCCTTCGTAGCATCAACACTGCTTTGAATAAAGCTTGCCACCTAGTCACCGGGTGTGACAGATTAACACATACCTGTGAGCTCTACGCTTGGCTGGTTGGCTAAACTTCCAAGGAAGACTTAAGTACCACTCCTGCTTTCTAGCGAAAAAGATCCATCTCCAGCTGGCGCCCATCGGCCTTCTCTCAATAGTCAGCATAGCCCCCCCCCAGGCGTAACACTAGACTCGCAGCATCCTCCTCATTCCTGGTCCCCCATTGTAGAACATCCCTTGGGCAAAGATCATTCCGCTACCGTGCCCCTCTTTGGCTAAACACTCTACCCTCCCCATCTCTCAGACCCTTAACCTCTCCCAATTCAAATCAGCCCTCAGAGTACAACTCCTGGAGTCAGAAAAATGTGACTGTGGCTAACTTCCTGCCCTCCTCTGGTATTTTCATACCCTCAATAAACATGACACAGGGTCTCGATAGATCCCAAGAGTCAGCATCATTTACCTCTCTGACAAGGGTTATCCAGTGTATTGACGCCTACTACTACCACCAGTTAACTAAGATTATGCCTGGACTGTACTTGCAGTACTGTTTCACGAATTTCTACCTGTTTATTGTGCGTTCTCTGTATTTGTTTACCCTCCACCCTCGGTAACCGACGTGGAACCTTTGCAAAAGAGTCTGTGACTCAAAGGATTGTAATTCCGATTGTATCCAATAAATAAAAAATTAAAAAATAAAGTGGAAGAGGAGAAGGAAAACCCCTCAAGACCCAATAAATCTGTCTTCTACAAAGGAGGAAGTCTAGAGGTTGTAGAAGTTCCTTCAGGTTGGCAGTCTTTAATAGACAATTTAAGTAACTCTCCAAAGAGAACTGCCCCTGGGTATGTACCTAGATCATATGACCTTTTTCAGCCTTGGTTGATGGACCATGGTTTCACATGTTATGTCTGGCTAGCACAAAACCAATCACAAATTAGGAAAAGAGAAGGATCACATCAAGAGAACCAGCATGGTGTAGTTGATAAAGCACAGACTTGAGAACCAGGAAATCCAGGTTCAAATCCAACTAAAGCCACCTACCCACTGTGTGACCTTGAGTAAGACACATAACATAGACAATGATGGCAGAAGAAGACCATCGATCCATCCAGTCTGCCCATGAAACCCTAACAAATCCAGGACCCATTGTCCTTACAGGGTTCTAGCCCACACTATCCCCCCCATGCTCCTTGCCCTATCACTACCACCCTGAGCAACCACTAAGCCCTTCACTCTGTCCCAGTCATGTCTGAAACCATTGAAGGTTTTGGAGCACACCACATCAGCTGGCAGATTGTTCCATGGCTCTACCACCCTTTCTGTAAAATAGAACTTCCTCACTTCCCTCTTGAACCTCCCGCCATCAGTTTCCATGCATGCTCCCAAGTTGTTGATCCACTACTCATGCTAAATAGTTCCTCGCAGTTTACCTTGTTCATTCCTTTAAGGAACTTGAAGGTCTCTATCATATCTCCACAGTCTCGTCTGGCCTTCAGCAAGTACATATTCAGTGCCTTGAACTGATCCTCATAAGATCTGCCCTGCTGGCCCTGAATCATTTTAGTCACCCTACGTTGCACTGTCTCCAGCTTACCCGTTTCTTTCCCCAGGTGAAGACTCCAAAACTGGGTACATCACTCCAAATGGGACCTCACCAGTGATCTGCTGAGAGGCAGTAACACTGCCTTCCTTCTGCTGTCAGTACCCCTTCCTATACATCCCAGCATCTTGTTTGCCTTACTGCAGGCCTTGTTACACTGGCTTAATTGTTTTAGGGAGTCACTGATGATGACCTCTAGGTTTCTTTCCTCAGAGGTGGTGCCCAGCTCACCCCAATACAGTATACCCGTGGGCTTCTTGTTTACCTAATGCATCACCTTGCATATTTTGAAATTGACTTTTAACTGCCAAACCTTTGACCACCCTGTAGTCTTTGCAAGTCTCTCTGTATCTCCCTAACCCCCTCCTTGCTGTCTACCTGACACAGAGCTTAGTGTCATCTGTGAAAGACACATCTTGCCCTGGATTCCTTTTACCATGTCACTGATGAACATACTAATAAGGACTGGACACAAGACTGATCCTTGTAGCACCCCACTGCTGACCTTCCTCTCTTCTGATTTGACTCTTAACCACATCCCTCTGCCATCTCCCTTCCAACTGGTTTCTCACCCTTTCAACTATGTCCTTTGCTGCACCCAAATTTTCTAGCTTCTTCAGCAACCTTCTGTGAGGCACCAAGTCAAAGGTCTTGCTGAAATCTGAGTAAATTCACAGCATGGCCCTTGTCCACTACCCTCATTATCCAGTCAAAGAATACTATCAGGTTGGTCTGACAAGACCTCCCTGACACAAACCTGTGCTGTATTTGCACTCCAGGTAGTCTACAAGGTCCTCTTTGACTAGTGTTTCCATCAGTTTACCAACAACAGAGGTAAGACTGACAGATCTGTAATTACCTGGTTGTTCCTTCTCCCCCTTATGGTGCGTGACTACATCCACTACCTTTCAGTCTTTTGGAACTACCCCAGTTTAAAATGGACTATTGAATAGCCCTACCAGGAGTTCAGTTAGCTCCACTGCCAATTCCTTGAGTACCCTCTGATGTATCCCATCTGGTCCCAGGCCATTATCTATCTTTAGGGCTGGTAGTCCTTTCCAAACACTTTTACTCGTGAATACTTGCTTCCTCATCTCCACAGTCCCCTTACAGCTGCATTAATGCCACTCTCTGGCAGAGGCCCGCCATCTTCCTTTGTAAATATAGAGCAGAAGTGTCTGCCTTTGCATCTCTGACTGCGCTCTTGGTTTCCTTTGTTCTCATTTGGTCCTCTCCCCATTCTTCCTCCTCTTGTCTTACCTTGTGCCTGATGAAGGCCTTCTTTTTGGCTCTCGCTGCCTTCCTTACCTTTCCACAGAACCATATTGGTTTCTAGTACCTGTTTCTTTTGATTACTGTTCTTATGCAAACTTTGTAGCCTTGAGAATGGCCCCCTTGACTGCGCTCACCCCCATCTGTCCTCCACATCCCTTATGCTATCCACTGCGGCTAATTTATTCCAGACCAGCTCCCTCATCTGGCTGAAGTCTGCCCTTCTGCAATTTAGGACTTCAACCTTGGATGAGGGCTTACTGGTCCCAAGGGTTAGGTCGAACTATATACAGTTATGTTTTTTTTTGGTAAATATTTATTTTTATTAAGCAATCAACAGCAGATACAATTAGAATTCATATTATAGTACATTACATATTGTATTTTATTAATGATCTCCCCTCAGCTTGCTCGCATGCACATATCCACATGTACGCAGACAACACTATCATCTATACTATAGGACCCTCAACCCTTGATGTCGAGACCCCCCCTCCAAGGAGATTTTAGGAGCGTACTGAACTGGTTCCAGGCTAACAGCTTTCAGGTAAACTCAAAAAAACTGTCTCCATGACCTTCGGGTCAAGGCAGAAACTCTCAACTCTGATGTCTCCCCAGTCTTTTACACCCCTGATGGTCTCCCCCTCAAATTGTCTCAGCATACAAATACCTTGGTGTTTGGCTGGATAATAAACTGGATTATTCAGTCCATATTGACACATTGCATGCCAAGCTCTGCCCAAAACTGGGAGTAATGTACTGCAACAAAGATTACCTTTCCCTTTTCCTGTGTTGTGAGTTGGTCATTAAAACCATCCTCCCCATCTTTGACTATGCGAACATTGTCTACGGCACTGCCCCCACCTCTTCCCTTGCCAAACATGACACCCTCCTAAATTCCTTTTGCTGTTTTGCCATACTCCCCTTTCTGCACTCACCACTGCTCCCTCTACTAGTCACTGTCTATCCTCCCCTCTCCCACCACCAGACGCACCCCTTAGCCTTTATTGCCAAATACTAGTTTGGACTACTACCTTCCTTCCTCTCCTCCCTCCCATCCCCATCAATCCCTCCCCTCTCCACTCCAGGGCAAACCAATCATTCTTTCTTCCTCACCCCCACTCCATGGCAGGCCAGTCTGCTTTCTCCTTCCATCTACTGTCTCTGTGGAACCAGCTCACACCTACTCTCCAACTAGCCACCTCTCTCTCCCTGTTTTCAAGTGCCTGCTCCATAGTGAGCTGGCAACCACTTGCCACTGCCCCTAGCCTCTCCCCACTTTAGCTCCAGTGCCTTGAGCCCTTTTCCACTTTTTCTGCTCCAGCCTACAAACATTTGTACTTTTGCTCAGTTGTATCTATTATTGCCCAGTTGAATTATGAATTACATTCCTGGATTTGTCACTCTGGCTGTCATCTTATTCTGTTCACTAGACATGCAGCTTTTTCTCTTCTTGTTGCAATATTTTGCTCCTTTGAACTGCTCTCCCGATTATGGACACTGAGGCCTGGATATTCAGACTGCGCCAGGCAGGGGCGCAAGCCTGGGAGCAGCGCAACTGGGCTGCGCCAGGGCATGGACCAGGAGATATTCAATGGCGCTGCACCATGGCTCAACACCATTGAATATGGCACTGAGGGTGCACACACTGCGCTGGGCGAAGTGGCACTGCACCAGCACAACTGGCAGAAGGGGAGCAGGGGGTTGCACCAGCGCAAGTGCGGTTGCGCTAGGTGCATCAACTGTGATATTCAGCACTGGGCATACAAATGAGGCCATTATGCATGCAAGGTACAAATGGGGCCATTTGCATGTCATTATGGCCCCATTTGCATGCGGTGCACCAATCCCTGGTGACTTGCACCTGGCGCCCTGCCAGGCTGCAGCAGTCGGGGACAGATGACCCGCAGTCCCATGGCAGTTCCCGCTCCCATTCACTCGATCGCGGGCATATGTAGAAGAAATCTCTGGTGGTCCAGTGGATGCTCTCCATCGCCCCATCATGGGCATATATAGAAGAAATCCCTGATGGTCCAGTGGACTGCTTTCCATCGCCCGATAGTGGGCATCTGTAAAAGAAAGTCCCTGGTGGTCCAGTGGAAACCACCCCAGTGCCCGATCGCGGGCAGAAATAGCGAAAGTCACCCTGGTGGACCAGTGGTATCCACCTCCTAACCTGTCCACTGAGGTTCCCCACCACCCAGCACCTCCCCCAGTCAGTGGTGGGTGGCAGCACCCCACCCGCATGCTGCCTGGCTGCCCACAGACTGACAGTGTACAGTACAATCTGTATGTCTATTGGTCCACTGAGTGGGCCAATGGGCGCACAGACCATACTGTATTACACAGGCCCGATATGTGAATGAACCACTGGCCCACCAGGGTGTCTTTTGCTATTTCTGCCCGCGATCGGGCGCTGGGGAGGTTTCCACTGGATCACCAGGGACTTTCCTTTACACCTGCCCATGATTGGGCAATGGAGAGTAGTCTGCTGGACCACCAGGGATTTCTTATACATATGTCCGCGATCAGACGATGGTGGCGGCACAACACTCCCAGGGCAGGGAGTTTGTGGACAGTGTCCTGGGTGGGCGGGTGGCCACCCACAGCTGGCGGCTGCCTTGTTGCACCCTGCAATATGGCAACTCACCTGTGGGTGGCCAGGACTTGTTCCTGGTTTTACCAGGTACAACTTTGCACCCCCCTGAGTGGCGCAAGGTGGAGTTGTGCCAGCATATGTGCCACACATCCCGGGCTGAATATCGGGATGTGACGCATATGTATGGGCACGTCCCCCGCACTTGCACTGCATAAATTACTGATGTGCCCCAGCACATCGGATGTTGTGGCGCAACTTGCCCCTTTGAATATCGCACTGGGGCGCATTGGTGGGTTGCACATGGTGCAACCCTTTTGAATATCCAGACCTGAATGTATTATTAATTGTTTGTTTATTAATGTAACATATGTTTATGTAGTATTATATTTATTTGTTGTTTTTTTTCCCCCACTGTTTCCCTTTCCCCAGATCACACCTGTAAATGAGCCCTGGCTCAGTGTGTCTTTCCCGGTCACCAAATGTTGAAAGAAAAAAATTTAAAAAATAAAATACAGTGTTTCTAGTACAGTGAATACTGGTATATTTGAAACAGTTTAGACAGTAGATAATGTAACAACAGGTTGAAATAAATGGAATGTGCAACAGTCCCTCCATACAACGTATGGTCCAATAAGTGGGGTTTCTGTCCAAATTAAGTATATACAGACTACTAAAGTAAAAACAGTGGCAACTAACTACATAGACCTCAGTTTCATTTAGGAAATATTACAGTTTGTTTGTTTATACAAGAAAGCACCCATGACAACCAGTTCCATAATTTTATAATCTAGTTTGTAAATGCATTTGCAATGGAAAATTCCCTTGTTCCATGTTGTCCTAGATATTTAAGCAATATACCATGACAGGGTGTGGGTTATGCTGGGATTTACCCATGCCTGGTGTGATTCAGTCATGAGGTCGCAGGTCGAGTGAGTAAACCACACCAGAAGTGGGTAAATCCCAGCATCACCCACACCATGGAGTGGTATATTGCAATTATGCAATGCTCCCCCTTTTTTGAGCCAAAAACAAAAATATAGGAAATCGTTTTATTTTTCTTCTGTATTATTTTTAGTTCTTTTATTGTTTTGCCATAATAAAATAGTCCTGGGTTGCTAGGGTCCTTTTTCGATGGGCAGTAGTGGTTTTTCATTCCTAGCACCGATGCTTTTCTTGCGGCCAGGAAACCTTTGTCAGTGCCAGTTCAATGTGTCCCAGCTCTGTTTTTTGGTTATAGGAGCTGGGACAGGCTTTTTAAGTTGGTGCATGGTCCTCTTTTATTTGTGGAGCACTGGCTCCATTTTTACGCACTATGCGCATTCACGGCACCCTGCCGATGGCAAGCGAGTATGTGTTTCTGCAGCTCAACTGGTAGCTGATGATTTTTTTCTTCATTATTTCTATTTTTGCCAAACAGGAACCCTAGAGTGGGACTAGGGAGCTACCAGTACCGCTACAGAGGTGGGAGGGAGTGCCTGTTTCAGAAGGAGCACCGACCTCAACAGAGGGTGAGGCAACAAGTCAAAAAGGAGCCACTCATCAGCAGAACTAAAGCAGGAGGGCAAAACTGTCATCAGTGAAAGTGTTGCAAATTTTTATGGTTATTTTTTTTCCTCAAGTTGTTCTGGGAGGAAAGGGTCAGGTTTGAATTAATATTAGTACATGTGTTGACTGTTGCGCTTTACCAGCGAACCAATACGGCAGATTCTCACTTTTGATTTTTTGGGAACAGATTGATATGAAAGGGGGTTCCAGATGTAGCTGGCTGACACTTTTTCCCTGTGGGTGATGCTAGGATTTACCACGGGAAAAAGGTGCAAGCCAGCCAATCAGATTGCAGCTTTTTGGAGTCATTGTATAATTATAAACGACCTTGTTTTGTTTACAGTCCTGGATCTGTTCTTACTGCATGCTTCCTGAGCATTAGAAACACACCCAGACAGTGCAGTCACTTATGAGGCAACAGTCTCCCAAACTTCCACTGCATCATGAGAGGCTAGACTGTGTTGTGGGTGTTCCCAAGCCCGGGAAAGATGCAGTTGGAGCTGATCAAGGAATGTAAACAAACCTGAGTTTGTGTGGTAACACTAGTATGGTGGGCAGTCTGTTTTTCACTTTTCAAAAGAAAAAAAAGAGAATCAAACTACCAGCTACATCAACAATCTTTACAGAATGTTGGCAGTCATAAAATGTGTTTTTTAAACTAGGGACACTTTGAGACCTAAGGGGGTTGACAGTGTCCCTTTAAAACATAATACTATTTTTTTAGCCCACTGGCTTGTAGATGGGGGATCTGAACTCAACCACTGTTGGACTATCGTTTTATTTGCATTTGCTAATGCAAGGGACCATAGATCCCTGCCCATGCTTGAGCTCGGTCTGTTGGGGTCAGCCTCCAGCTGGAGTATTAGCGGTGACAAGGATACTTTGGCTTGCAATGCCCGTTACATAGTCTATGGATTTTGTGCCAGAATGGAGATATTTTAGGGCATGTCAATGTCTTATGATGGAAGTCTCCCTCCTCAGCTTCACATTTTGGACTTATAGGGGTCTTTTCTGGGTGTATGCTGTGGTTTCTAACAGGAGTTACATAAGCCCTGTATAGGAAGGTACATGTAAGTTGGATTTGCCTTAGGTTTTTACTACGGGAACATAATGTCAGATGCTGGGCTCCTGATTGCCATATTTTCAGGGTGATGTTAATATCCAAATATAGCTCCCATTGGCTAGTAATGTTGTTAAAGGGACACTGTCAACCCTATTAAGCATCAAATTATCCTTAATGTAAAAAGCACATTTTAAGATTGCTCACATTCTGTAGAGATTGCTGATGTAGCTGGTAGTTTGAGTCTGCTTCCTTTTTTCTTTTAAAAGTCAAAAACAGACTGCCTATCATGCAGGTGTTTCCACACAAAAATATGTGTGTTTACAGTCCTTGATCAACTTTTGCAGCATCTCTCCTGGACCTGGGAATACCCCCAAACACAGTCTAGACACTCAAGATGCAGTGGGAGCAGAGGAGACTATTGTGTCCTGAGTGACTGTACTGTTTGTGGGTGTTCCTAATGTTCAGGAAGTACGCAGTAAGAGTAGACCAAGGATTTAAAACAAAACAAGGTCAGGTATAATTACATCATCAGTATGCATTTCAGTCCTACAAAAAAGGAAGCAGATAAAAAAGGTGACATCCATTAATTTTACAGAAGGTAAGGAATCATAAAATGTGGGCTTTCAACTAGAAATAATATGTTACAAAAAGGGTTGACATTGGCCCTTTAAGGGGTGATGGAGAGCTGGTCTCTACCATTCTGTAAAACTGAGTCAAAGGCCACTGGCTTGGTCAGAATAGAAAACTGCTTCCTCCAAGGGGTAAGGGGAAGCTAGTTGACAGCATTTGTGGCATCTGTATTCAAGGCCTGCCTCAGTCTTAGATATACAAAGAAATCACTAGGATGCAGAAACCAGTCCCTCTGAGTGATAGTGATAAGCATACCCCGTGTAGCCTAATTTCCAGATCTTCCTCTTCCGGACATAACCGGGAGGGGTTGGTATCACCTCTTCTCAAAGGCAGGGTTGCCAGCTGTGCTGCCCAAAAATACCCAGAATAGCTTTAATAATAATAATAATAATAATAATTTTATTTTTAAAGCACCTTTCAGTGTATCAAGGCTCTGAACATATTAAAACCATAACATCAAGTACCAATTAATAAAACATATAAATAAAATGATTTCATAACAACATCAAATATTAAAATCAGACAATAAAATATTCCATAAAATCAAAACACAATATTTTTCATTCAAATTACATTAATCCTCCAAGTAGGCCATTTGCCACAGGTAAGTTTTTAAGTTTTTCTTGAATACTTCCACAGAGGTGTACTCCCTTAACCGGCATGGTAGAGAATTCCAAAGAGTGGGTGCAGCATAAGAAAATGCTATACTGCTGGAAGATTTTAAATTCACTCTTGGAATCTCTAACAACCCCTCGTCGGCCGAGTGGAGCGATTGGCCAGGGCAGTAAGGTACCAGAAGTTCTTTCAGATAGGTCGGACCCTGATCATGAAGGGCTTTAAAAGTCAATAAAATGACTTTAAAGGTGATCCACCACCATATAGGGAGCCAGTGCAGTTCGCGCAGCACTGGGGTAATATAACTGGATCTGCTTGTCCCGGTCAAAACCCGGGCTGCAGCGTTCTGCACCAGCTGTACATGACGGATTTCAACCCCAGAAAGCCTAAAGTAAAGGGCATTGCAGTAGTCCAAGCGCGAGGACACAAAGGCGTGGACCAACATTGGCAAAGAGTCAGACGGAACAAGGTGACGCACCCTGGCAATATTCCTAAGATGGTAAAAGGAAGTCCTGACAACTGCCGACACTTGAGACTGAAGGGTCAGCTTGTCATCTAGGACAGTCTCAAGGTTATGAACCCGTTCAGAGGTCGGAAGTGACACGCTGCCAAGAAAAATTCCAGAGGGCGTGCCATCATGCGACCTCTCTATCTGACCACCCGGGTCCACCACCAAAACCTCTGTCTTCTCTGAGTTCAACTTTAACTAACTAGAATCCATCCAACCTTGGATTTCTTCCAGTCAGTTATTAAACACCGAGAGAGCTCCATCCTGGTCGGGTGCAAAAGACAAGTATAGTTGGGTATCACACCTGCATAGCAGTGAAACCTCAGCCCATACCGTCTTATAATGTTTCCGAGGGGCAGCATATACACTGCGAATAACATGGGTGACAGCACTGAACCCTGAGGCACCCCGCACAACAAAGAAGTTGGGCTGGAGGAATAAACCCCCGACACAACTCTTTGTGATCTCCCAGTGAGGAATGAAGTGAACCATTTTAAAACAGTTCCCAACATTCCACAAATTAGCCTCAGGTGTGCTAACAACACCAGGTGATCCACAGTGTCAAAAGCTGACGAGAGATCAAGGAGAACTAGAATGGAATGTCTCTTCTGATCCCTCGCCCTCAGAAGATCATTAACCACCCGAACCAGTGCAGCCTCGGTGCTGTGTCTTTTACAAAAACCAGATTGGAAGGATTCGTAGACATTATGGATGGTTAAATGGTCTTCCAATTGGGCTGCCACTACCTCCTCAATAACCTTCCCAATAAAGGGAAGGTTAGAGATAGGTCTGTAGTTTGAGAAACAGTCTGGGTCCAAGGTAGCTTTCTTCAAGAGGGGTGTCACCACCGCCTCTTTCAGGGAGTTAGGAAATTCACCTGACTCTAAGGAGCACCAGACTATTTGCACCAGGACTGGACCGATGATCTCAGAACAACCCAAAATTAGGGAAGACAGTCCAGGATCCAAACCACAGCTCGTGGGCCGCACACTATGGATGATCCTCATAATATCCACGAACTCAGGTCGGCAAAAGGAACTCCAAGAGAACTGAGGTATTGTGAACTCACACTGTTCCACAACATCGCCCTTAGAGATTGCCGGGCGCAAGTCTGCCCTGATATCGGCCACCTTCGTTGCAAAGTAATGAGCGAGCTCCTCACACTCTAACTGCGAAAAAGCTTTTCGAACTTGTAGACAGGCTGGGTTGCACAGTCTGTCTACAGTCCGAAACAGCTGAGCTGGTCGATTCTGTGCAACTGCAATCTCCCTGGACAGGAATTCTGCCTTCTTATGGGTGATTGCAGATTGATAGATAGAATAATGTTCCATCAATCTAAGGCAGTCGGCATCAAGAGCGGACCTGCGCCAGCAATGCTCTAACCTTCGCCCCTGTCTCCGCAACTCCCTCAGTGTCCCATCAAACCAAGGAGACCTGGGGTGAAGGGATAGGGGGCGCTCATGAACGGGAGCAATAAGATCTAGGGCCGCCTTTTTGCTGCTATTTATTCACCTTGGAATCAATCTGTAATAAAGCTTTGAGTATTGAGCATTCAGCATTAATTTTGTATGCTTTGGATCCTTTGTATGCTTTTAGTGTGCTGCCTCTTCGTTTGTTTGAGTAGCTGTTTTTTTGCTGGCAGCACCGCAGGGACATGGATGAACGCAACAGCCTTTGTGGTGTTTGTCATGCGAGGTATCCTACAATAAGTGAATGACCGCCTTACAAAAATCGATTGGTAGGCCATCCATCTCCAGGCTCCACCACTTCACTTGTGTTTAGATGCACATTCAATAGTTCTTTCTGCGGCCCCATCACCTGGGTGACAGGAGCTTTCTTACAAAAGGCCTCACACTGCATCTCTGTAGGGGAGTTCTCAGAGATATATTGTTCTCTGTAGAAGAAGTTGAAGGCTTCTCCTATTGATACCTGGTCTGTTACCTATTCCCTATCCTGGTACTGTATTATATTACTGCTTTTTCACCCTCCTGGCACTCTAAGTGCCAGGCCAGAAGCTTACCCCCCCTTTGTCCATGGGTGACCAGGAAAATAAATCAGGGGAGGGCAGTAAATGCAGCCTGTCTGGACATGAGCAAGGCCTTCAACACTGTGCTGCACAGGAGGCTGATTAAGAAATTGAGTAGCCTTGGGGTGGGATCCAAAGTGGTGAACTGGGTTAGAAATGGGTTAACAGGTAGGTGACAGAGGGTAGTGGTTAATGGCATCCACTCAAAGGATGGAAAAGTGACCAGCAGGGTGCCACATGGCTCAGTACTGGGACCGGTCCTCTTCAATATCTTCATAAGTGACATTGTGGTTGAACTGGAAGAGAAGGCATACCTTTTTGCAGATTATACCAAAATCTGCAATAGGGTGGACTATTAGGAGGGGGTGGAAAGAATGTGTATGGATCTTGGGAAACTCGAGGAGTGGTCAAAAACATAGCAGTTGGGGTGCAATACCAATTATTCACTTAGGGCATAGGAACCCAGGAACTGAATATAGGATGGGGGGGTACTGTTTGTCACTAAGCAGGAAATGGTCCTTGGGTTATCATATCTAATGACCTCAAAGTAGCAGGGCAGTGAAACAAAGTAGTGGGTAGGGCCAGTGTGATGCTGGGATACACTGGGAGAGACATCTCTAGCAGGAGGAGGAAGGTGGGTATTGCCACTGTATCCCTCACTGATGAAACCTGGAGTATTGTCCAGTTCTGGAGGTTTCCCCTCAGAAAGTACATAGGCAGAGTGGAGGCAGTCCAGAAGAAGGCAACTAAAATGGTGCAAGGGTTGAACCAAAAAACCTTATGAGAAGAGACTGTGGGATCTCAACATATGCACCCTGAAAGAGGAGCGCGAGAGGGGATATGATAGAGAATTACAAGTACCTCATGGGGGTGAAGAGGGTGCAGGAGGGGACTCTCTTTCAAACAATGAAGAACACCAGGACCAGAGGGTAGGCAATGAAGTGGGAGGGGGTAGTTAAAGAGGAAGTACTACTTCACTGAAAAAGTGATACATGCCTGAAATAGACTGCCAGTGGAAGTGGTGGAAGTGAAGACGTTTGAGGCTTGAAGCATACATGGGATAGACATTAGGGAATATTAGTGAATAGGCAGGAAGGGTCACCAGGCACCAGTTAGGAATGGGTCTTTAGAGGCAGACTAGGCAGGGACCATCATGGCAGACTGGATGGGCCAAACGGTCCTTTTCTGCCAACAAATTCTACGTCCCCATTGTAATACTGACCAGCTTTTGTTAACAGAATGGTTGTTTCAATAATTAGGTTACTCAGAGAATTATATTTCTATTTTAGTTTCTGTAGAACATTGTACAAGTCTGGGGAGGGTCTGGCTATGTGCTCCTGTTCGCAGGCAGCAAGTTTGATTTCTAAAGCAGGCAGTTCCTTGGCATTGCATGTGTTTTTATACTGTACATAAGATATTGTCTGCCCACGGACATAAGCTTTAAGAGCTGCCAATTAACTAAGAGGAGAGCCTTGTTGGGTTTTTGTATCCAACAAGCAGGTGGTTAATCCCAGCAGAGGCCAGCCAGTCTGGGAAACTGGTAAAACTGAGAGAGTCAAAACAAAGGGGAGGTTATTTTTCCTTTATGTGGCAACGTAGGTACCACTGGGTGATCAGCAAGAAGAGACAGACATCAAACAGTGAGTTAAGACAGTTTTACTAAGTTAAAAAGGCAACAATTAAGTGGGGAGGGGGAAACTCTAGGAGACTTAAAAAGCAACAACTCTAGGAAATGAGAAACAGATAAAGTACAAAAAGTTACTAGGAAGTCCTGAAAGGCAGTGGCTGATATGCTGGCCCTTCCTGGCCATCAGGAGGTTGACTAATTATTTTCTTCAGAAGCTTGGGAAATCTGTGATGGAGCCAGCTGCTATAGCAATGCCCCTTTTCTGACCACCCCAGATGGTCCAAACTTTGACACCATGGACTGAGTTGTCCATCGTGAGGCAAGCTGCTATGGTGTCTGCCCTTTCCTGACCACCCCAGATGGTCCAAATGTGACCCCATGGACTGAGTTTTCTGAAGTGGGGCAAACTTCTCTTTCTCCAGGAGCTCCTCTTGGCATTACCTGCCTGACCCCAGGAGCTGAAGTCGGCTGCAAGGTACTACTTAGAAGCTGTTCAATTTGCATAACCTGATTTGGAGCTTCTCTCCTTTCAAATTTGATGCTCTTTTTTGTGCAACATAGCCACTGACAGCCTGTCGCCGAAGCCCTGATCAGGCACCCCTGCTGAGGAACCACTTTCTCTGGGGGCTCCTCTTGGCATTACCTGCCCGCCCCTCAGAAGCCGAGGTCAGCTGCAAGGTACTACAGAGAAGCTGCTCCATTTTCATAAACTGATTCAAAGCTCTTCTCCTTTCAAATTTGATGCTCTTGTTTTTTGTGCTGTGTAGCCACAGACAGCCTGTAATTATTGAGCGAGCCTGTACCATTCTGTGAATTTATGCACTGCTTTTATGAAATGTTCTGCAAAACCGCATTTCATTTAGATGTTCAGTTTAACACACCCTTTAAGCCTTTCACCCGCCAGCACGCATGCCAGCTCCCCACCCACCTCCCGCCCTATCTGGGCAGTTTGCTTTATAGCCCGGAGAAGTCACATGACTTGTTGTGAATAACAAAGTACCTGATTTCTCCTTAGCAAGTTATAAAATCTGGCCACCAGAGGGCCACCTCTTTACTGTGGTTGAAATTCACTGAAAATACTCTTCTCTAGTGCTAAAGATTTATAGTTTATATTTTTTCCCTCTTACCTACTTCCAGTGCTGAAGTATTTTATTTTATCTATTTCCCCCTTGACCAATTTGTTCACATTAACTAATTATCTTATTCTAATTTCTCACTGCAAAGTACAACCCTGTTCATTATAATTTCCCAATCTCTTATTCTAATTCTCTCTCTGTAAAGCACCTCCCTCTACATAATGATACCCCTTCCTCCCCTTCCCCCCGCTTCCTGTTCTTACCCTGCTAATTCCCCCTGATTTCCCTACTGCTCATCACAAGTACAGTGATACAACCTGGCAAGACAGCTTGGAACTTTAAGTATACACGGTCACACTGTGTTTTTGTTCCCGAATCTGTCGTATGCTACCCACCAATGCTGCAAGAACTTTGACGGGATCAGGAGGAAACTCTGAGGTATGCAAGTACCAAATGCAGTACTCTTCCTGGCAAAGCTTAGAATCATTCATCAAGTCAAGGTATTTATTTTCACTGATCCGATAGACGCAGGGAAATGGGTAGCCCGATTAGAAGCTCAACACTCTGGCACCCAAGTTCAGACATCTGAAAATGAAGATTCCTCAGATGATACCTGAGGGGACTGGCTGAGATTCTTGATTCAAGTCTGATAAGCAGTCTAGGCAGATACAGGTGCTAATTTATCATACTGGTGCCTCCTTATGCTGCCTTGTTTAATATTAAGATTAAAAGGTTTATATTTAGAGGATTTAAAGCAGCAGTACAATGTAAAATAAATCTGCGCTTTTTCAACAGTTTATTCCCTGTGCTCTGCTGAGCATTTCCCTAGTACTCTTTACCACCAGCATTGTACTATCACTGAGTAATTTGCTCAGTTTTCCTTTGCTTTTGTTTACATTTCTGGCACCCAGCATGTTGCACTGGAACCCCCTCTGCTGCCAACTGCACGTGTGTATGACTGGCAGTACTACACAGGGACATTGGTAATGTTCAGCACAGGGTCCCACTGCAGTAACCAAAAGACGTGATGTGACAGAATGGGGGAGCGCAGCTCAAATTTAGACAGCAACCATATTTATTGTAGTGCTACAACAAATCAAGTAAATTGTAAATATGTAAAAAAAGTAAAGATGAACGAAGAAAAAGATTTACATGTAACCTCCCATAGATGTATGAAAAGCGCTATAAGAATGCTGATTATTATTATTATTATTATTATTATTCTTCTTCTTCTTCTTCTTCTTCTTCTTCTTCTTCTTCTTCTTCTTCTTCTTCTTCTTCTCCCCCACTGGCCCCCTTGTTCAACTAGCAGGGCTGCTCCTCTCATACATGGCACCAACGAGAGAGATGGGGGTTGTCACTACAAACAGTTCTACTTCAGAGCCTGCCATCCTCAGACAGACAAACCAAGTGTAACAACTATCTGGCTCACACCTGGGGGGACCATTTATTATGGCCGTCAACCTGGGTCCCTGGGAGAAAACGTTTGCTCACAATTATGCTAGGTTTGTACTTCTGGTCAGGGGCACCCAAGTAAATCCAGACACAGTGAAGCAATAACGGTACTGTCCAAACTAGGTTGGGATTCTAGAGTGTGTCTTCTATTCACATACACAGAGAATAATCACAAAGTGAAGATGGACCCCCACAGGGCTACTCCCACTGGTAATGCAGATTACTGAGGTACAGAGCACACACACAGCGAACCCTCAGGTTCTGAATGGAAATTGGCACACATGGCCAGAACTGGTACACTTCCCTTGACTAGGCACCCTCGGCCAGTACTAGGAGACTTTCCCATATTTCATGAGGAATTACTGATGGCACCCTCGACCACCAATGAGCACACTCAGGCACACAGAAAATCCAAACCCATGTCTGGGTAAACTATTTTTCTTCAGGCACTGGCCAAATGCACTGAGAGAAAACAAAGGTGCCCAAGCTGAACCCAGAAATGTAAACATGGTTACTCCAGATGGGGGGGGTCTCCCACCTTTTGCTTCCAAATTTATACTCGGACATTCATCTGGTTAATAACACCCTTCTCAGAAAACATGTAGATGCTATCTTGAAATGTCTTTCACATTTAACATATTACTTTACACACCTCTGAGGTGCCATGAAGTTAAAAGTTCTGTAATTGGCAATGTCTCTACTAGATCCTCACTTTAGCAGACACTTTTAAATCAGACACAAACTAAAAGTTCTGTACTTGGCAAGTCTCTCTCTCTGGACCCCATAGTAGGCAGGCACTTTTCAACAGACACAAACTCAAAGTTCTGTACTTGGCAAGTCTCTCTCCAGACCCCATAATAGACAGACACTTTTAAACAGACACAAACTCAAAGTTCTGTACTTGGCAAGTCTCTCTCCAGACTCCATAGTAGGCAGATGCTTTTAAACAGAAACAGTCTTGGTGACAGAGTCCCTTTGTCAGAAAAAACTCAACACAGGAATGCAGGTGACCCAGGGCTTTTTCCATACAAAAGTCTCGGGTGCTCACAGAGCAGATGAATCTCAGGCAGCTTCAACACAGTCCAGGACCAGGGGATTGCCCCAGAATCCTGGAACTCCCACCCACCCATCCCTCCGGGGATGGGGCACTGAAAACCCTCAGGAACAGTCTCTACCACTTCACTCTCTGGTCTTCTGTGTTCTTCTTCTAGGGAGAACAAACTACCCAAACTATGGAGGTAGCTCTCTGTCAGAGCTAAAACTGAGGGGCGGCCCAGGCAGCAGCCTCCTCCTCCTCACTCTCCACTCTACAACTCACACACTAGACTAACTCAACATTCTATAGCTAATTCCCCCAGCTAGCATTCCATTGTGGCTTATGCTACTGCGACAATTCTAAAGTGACATCATCACTCCAGCTCAGCTGAGACTGAAAACAGAGTGAGACACTGTGAAATCCATTTAACTGGCATTTCACAATCTGCCTCTCCCTGCCACTGCTTCTAAGTGGGATTCTAGTAGCCCCTGGGAACAAGGGAGTTACATACAGATATGGAAACTGGAACTGTGGCTGCATGCTTACAGACAAAAAGTAGAATTTTGATAAATCACTTCCTGATTATCCAGTACTGCTGCTTTAAAGGCTCTTGCTTACACAAAGTAAAGGAGTTGATTATTTCTTATATGATAGCAGAATAGCAGAGCCATATTATAGAACATAAAGTTAGCATAATATAAGGGATAATGCCTGATGTACAGATTACAGTGGGGGTATAGCTCAGTGGTAGAGCATTTGACTGCAGATCAAGAGGTTCTTGTTTCAAATCCAGGTGCCCCCTCAAACATTGTCTTTAGCAGTGTCAGTGGCTCAGTAGGTAGCACACTCGCCTCTGAGGCCGGGAGATCAGAGGGCTGTGGGTTCAGTTCTCACATCTGGCACTTGGGTTAATATCCCAATATTGACACTGTAGTGCAGCATGAGAGGGGTGCTGCACTTCTGAGGTGCCGTCTTTCGGATGAGACGTTAAACTGAGGTCCCATCTGCCTGGATTGGTGGTAGTTCAGGTGGATGTTAAAGATCCCATGGCACTTATTGAAAAGAGTAGGGGAATTTTTATTCAAAACTTAACACAAAATATACAACACTGTATCACTGCATACAAATCAAAAAGAAATCAAAAACATAAACAAGTATTACATCATACATCAAACATAAATAATCTGTATCTTTTTTACAAAACCCCCTTCCCATCCCCACTACAGGAGTAGGGGAACTTTTTGTAATAGAACATCAACAACAAATAACAAACAGTGTTGCCCTCCTCCAGAATAAGATACAAATCATAAAAATAAGAGAACTCACATTAGGACACTGTCTAGTATGTTTTTATCCTGTATCCAACCAATGTAACAGCTTCCAGTGTTTATTATACAGTGAAAGTTGTAAAAGAACTTTATCTTTGTTCTTAAAATCAATAAGTGCTACTTTAATAATCTGAAACAGCTGTTCTGGAAAAATGAAAGGCTGTTGCAGGGGCCATCTACACTGCACTTGCCAAATAAAATACTTAATATGACCTAATATACCACGTACTGTATAGTCTGAAAGTCACAATGTATCCAACATGATGGTAAGATACCCAGTAACAAGATACCAGAAGTAATGTTCACCAACTGAGATTTACACCAGTATGCATTCCATATGGTCCAAAACTGTTGTATATAAGGGCAGGCAAAAAATAAATGATTCATAGATTCAATATCATGTAAACAAGTTTGAGATCGAGGACAGACTCTTTCATCAACCTTTTTATGTGACAAATTCCCTTTAACATTAAGTCTGCCATGAACTCCTAACCATGTGACGTCCCACATAGTAGACGGCATGTGAGAGCTAATCAACAGCTTTCTTGATAAAAAGTAAGTCTGAAGAAGATCTATTAATATAGTGTGGAACTTGGAAAAAAAAAAACCATTTGAATAGACTGATAAAATTCTTTCCGAGTATGGTTAGTTATAACGATTTTAGTGATTTGCCACAATTTAAGCTTGCCAAAACATTCAAAAAAATAGGACGGAAGTATTTGAATGTGTTTTTGTTTAGCAATTGGGACATCAGGACGCTAATAAAGTAACCAAGGAGAAAGGACATCAAGTAACCAAGGAGAAAGGACATCAAGCACCCAAGGAGAAAGGACATCAAGCACCCAAGGAGAAAGGACATCAAGCACCCAAGGAGAAAGGACATCAAGCACCCAAGGAGACCAAAGACTTGGAATATTCACAAGTAATGGCTTAAGAGTAACAAAAACAAAAATAGAAAAAAAGAAGGAAACCAGATTGACCATCTGCAAACCTCCTTGAGATTTCTGAAGATACAGGATCCCACTCTTTATGGGAGTTAAACGACTACCCCAAACGGCACTAAAAAAATTGGGCCAAAATCGTAGTTTCCAAGCTTTTAGGAAGGGGATAAATAGCTGCCAAATGTAGAAAATACCCAAGTAAAAATGTTTTAATGATGAAGATCCATTTTAATTTTGACATTTTCCACTTATTCCAGTGTATCACCCTATTTTTTGCTTCCTGTATTAACATGTTCCAATTGTAGACAGCTATATCAGGGACACCAAAATACACCCCTAACATACATACCACCTCATGTATTACTGGAATACCCATAATATCAGTGTATGGACAAGCTCCTGTACCAAGGAAAATGCGCTTACTTTTATTGTGATTTATCCATGCCCCAGTACATTCCATGAAAGCTATCATCACCTCATCCATAGCTGTACTGGACTAAATATCTGCTAAAAAGATACAAATATCATCAGTATATGCAAGTGTTTTTAATTCTGTCATGCTACTGTGAAATGAAAGACCTCTAATATCAATGGTATTATTAATTTTCCACAACAAAGGTTCTACGGTCAAGATATATAAAAGATGGCTGAGGGGACATCCCTGTTTTACTCCCCAAGTATCCGTACAAAATTTCCCCACCTAGCCATTCACAAATGGGGCTACTTCAGTTGCAGCATAATAATGTTGCAACCATACAACAAACAAAGAGGGGAATCCCATTTTCAATAAATACTGCCAAATATACAGGTGTGACACCCTATCAAAAGCTTTCAACTGATCCAAGCTGAGTAGGAACCCCAAAAGTTCACCAGATTGGCTCTTCTCCATCACTTCCCGAAATAAAATCAATGCATCTAAGATTTTTTTCCCAGGCACAGAGCAAAATTGAAAAGGACTAACTACATAACTCTGCAATTCCGGCCAGGTACTTGGTGATACACTGCTCGAGATTGGATCATGGGGGGGGGGGCAGAGGCGGTCTGTTTTAAGACTGAGTTGGGCCTCACGAGTGTACCAGTTGAGGAAGCTGAATCACTTGAGTGTATCATGGTGGCTGGTGTAGGTTGCAGGTTAGCTCTCGTATACCATCCACCCGGGGATGAGACATGATTCATGCAGGAAGTAGCGGATTTCTTTGCCGACATGGCATTGGAGTTGCCCAGATTGATGGTACTGGGTGACTTCAATGCCTGGGTCAATGACAAACTCTTGCAGTTTGGACAACATTTCCTCCAGCTTATGAAATCTCTGGGCTTTACATAGGTTGTTACTTCTGCCACCCATAAACACGGTCACTGTCTTGATTTGGTTTTCCTCCTGGGGATCGAGGTCTCCGACTTGGAAGTGGAACCTGTCAGTTGGTCTGATCACTACACCGTGAGGTTCAACTTTTGCACCCCCTTCGAAGGCCTGCCCCTGTGGAGATGGTCAGTTATCACCCTTTACTGGAAGTGAGCCCTGAAGGCCTAGCGGTGGTGATTGATATCTCAGAGTTTCCTGTGGCCAGCTCGAGTCCAGAGACTTTAGTCGTGGCCTATAATAAGGCCATTTCTGCAGCCCTGGACTTGATTGCTCCTGTTCGTGTTTGTCCTCTCCCTCTTCACCATTGGGCCCCTTGGTTTGATGGGTCTTTGAGGGAGTTGTGGCAAGTAGAACGTAGGTTACAGCAGCATTGGCGGAAATCCACCCTGGAAGCTGACCATCTTAGATTTATCAGACTTACCAATCAGCGATCTCCCGTAAAGGCAGAATTCTGTCTGGGGAGATTGTGCCGCTCAAGATCGACAGCTTAGCTCTTCCAAACTGTAGACTGATTGTGTAGCCAACCTGTCTGCAGCTCAGACCTTTTGTAAGCGGTCTACGATGAACTTGCTCTCGGTTCTTTGCGGATAAGGTGGCTGACATCAGGTCGGAAATTCTTTCGACTCGCTCTGTGGGGGGCTGCTGATGATCAGTGTTTGGTCACTTCACCTCAATCTTCCTGGAGTACCTTTTACTTGCCCGAGCTCGCGGATGTCATACGGATTGTCCAGGGTATGCACCCTATGTGCTGTAGTTTGGATCCGGGCCCAACTTCCTTGATTATGGGTTGTTGGGATATGATCAGCCCAGTCCTGGCACAGATAGTCTGGTGCTCCCTGGAATCTGATGAGTTTCCAAGCTCCCAGAAGGAGGCAGTGGTAACCCCCCTCCTAAAGAAAGCTTCTTTGGATCCGGATTCTCTGACCAACTACAGACCAATCTCAAACCTTCCATTTATAGGGAAGGTGATTGAGAAAGTAGTAGCAGTACAGCTGGATGACCACCTGACCATCCATAACATCTACGAACCTCTCCAGTCCCATTTCCAAAAGAGGCACAGTACTGAGACGGCGCTGGTTCAGTGCTCAATGATCTCCTGATGGCGAGAGAGTGGAGAAGCCATTCTTTCTTGGTGCTCCTTGATCTCTCCTCGGCCTTTGACACTGTAGACCATGGGGTGCTGCTTGGACATCTGAGGTCCATCTGTGGACTGACAGGTACGGTCATCAGGTGGTTTACATCTTTCCTCACTGGCAGTAGTCAGACAGTGGTGTCTGGGATTTTTTCCTCTGACCCATTCTCCCTGCCTGTGGGATACCTCAGGGTTCAGTGCTGTCCCCCATGTTGTTTGTAGTGTATATGCTGCTCCTCGGAGACATTGTAAGATGGTATGGACTGAGGTTTCACTGCTACGCTGATGATACCCTGCTCTACCTGTCTTTTGGCCCCGACCAGGATAGAGCTGTCCCGGTATTTAATAACTGCCTTGCCGAAATCCAGGACTGGATGAACTCGAGCTGGTTAAAGTTGAACACCGGAAAGACAGAGGTGATGGTAGTGGACCCAGGTCACTGGATAGAGAGGTTGTGGGCTGATCAACCCTCTGGACTTTTTCTTGGGGGCTCTCAGATCCTATTCTCAAACCGGGTGTGAAACCTGGGGGTAGTGCTTGACGACGGGCTGACTTTACAACCTCAGGTGTCTGCCATCGTCAAAACTTCCTTTTATCACCTTAGGAATATCTCCAGGATTAAGAACCTAGTTCCGTCCAGGGATCTGCCTACATTGGTCCATACTTTTGTGACCTCACACCTTGATTATTGCAACTCCCTGTACTTTGGGCTACCTGGGGTTGATATCCGCCGCCTGCAGCTCATGCAGAATGCGGCAGCACGATTGTTGACGAGGGCTTCTCGAGCTTCCCATATTACTCTTGTGCTACATGATCTGCACTGGCTGCCGATTAGGTGGCGGATCACCTTTAAAGTTGGTTTACTGACTTATAAAGCCCTACATGGACTGGGCCCCGACTACTTGAAAGAGTTCCTAACGTGCCCTTACCGCCCAATGTGACAGTTAAAATTCATTTGTGAGGGGTTGCTGGAGATTCCAAAGGTGTTTTTGAAATCTTCGTGGGCCCGTGCATTTATGCACGTGGCCCTGACCCTTTAGAATTCTCTACCCCGTCAGCTCCGGGAGTGCACGACTGTGGGAGGGTTTAAACAGGTGCTGAAAACCTTTTTATGGTGTCATGCTTTTGGTGGCACCGAATAATTTGTTATTTATTTTATTACTATATTCACTGTTTTCATCATGGTTGTTTTATCTTTTTGTAAAGCGCCTTGGTGGCCAGAAAGGCGCTTTAGCGAAATAAAATGTATTGTTATGATTATTTATTATAACTCAATACTGCAGCCAATCTGTTACTTAATAGTTTTGACAGAATTTTACTATCAGAATTTAGTAAAGTTATTGGTCTCCAATTTCTGAGATCTTCCTTCATTCCAGACTTAAGTAAAAAAAAAAATAATCCATGATTAAAGTGAGTAGGAACTGAGCCAGTATCTAAAATATTATTAAAGAGATACAAAAGTTCCTGTTGCAGTGATTTATATATAATACGGTTTAATTCATTTGTAAGGCCATCAAAGCCTAGAGATTTTCTAGTCGGAAATGCAGAAATCACAGAAGCAAGTTCTTTTTCTGTGATTTGGCTACAGAGAGCCTCACTAAGAAAGTCAGGAAGATATGGTAGATCACAGGAGCCCAACCACTGTTTTATTTTGTCAGCCAAAATAATCGAATCTGCTCTAAAAAGCTGCTGCAAATAGTAATCTAGTTCCAATAAGATTTATTTTTGGGAAACCACAAATTCTCCAGACTTATTTTCTAATCTACTCATCTCTTTCTTTTTTCTATGGGACGCACAATTTTCAAAAGGGTTGCAAGAACCTTGTGGACCTGAGACACCAAATCTCTGTTCTATTTCAAGAGATTTTCGTCTATCATATTGTGAGTTGACCAGCTTCAATTTTAAAGCACTAATAACCTCTGGAGGGACAAATTCACCATTATTAAGTTTGGAATAAACCTGAAGTAATTGTTGTTTCAAGCCACTATACATTGATCGTTTTTCTTGTCCCAAAAGCCTCCCAACAGTTTGAAAGTAATCAGTAATATCTATTTTTGTATCAGACCACCATAATTGTGGAGAATCATATAAAAAAAAGACTGAACTTCTCACTGCCAGCAAGGAATCAAAGACTTCTCTGACTTCAGGTATGTCCAACAGGGAAAGATTAAGTTTCCAATAACCAGGTCCTTTAGAAAATGCCGGGAAATCAGATAATGTAATCTGAAGCAACACGTGATCTGAAGTAGCCATAGGTATTAACTGACGATTACAACAGCGTAAATGGTGGAAAATAAATCAATAATCAATCCACAATTTACAGGAACCAGAAAAATATGTGTATGCTGACTGAGTCCCAACAATCTCCCAAGCATCGCAGGCCAGTAAGAAGCAATATATCATTTAAATAATGTATATCACAGTACAACTTTGTACCCTGTGCCCCCCTGTCCTTTAGGGATCTATTAATATTAAAATCTCCCCCCAAACAGTACATTCCATCTGGTAAATAAAAATGGCTGAATTTTCTTTAGTAAAGCAATATGTTCCGTTTTTATTTGAGGCCCATAGATATTAATAAGCCAAAAATCAGAGTTCTGAATATTAAAGTCCAATAAGAGCGCTTTTCCTGGTTCAATATCCACAACATTAGTCACCACAATATCAGCACGAAAAAAAACAAATTCCAACGCCAGAACAGGCAACCTCCCCTCCATCTCCAGACCAATAACAATCCCCTCTTAACCAAGCCTGAGAGGCAATCTCAAAATCCTCTAAAGAATAAAGCCTAGTCTCTTGGAAAAAAAAACATATCAAGCTCTGAAGTAGTGAAAAACTTGAAAGTGGCAAGACGTTTCTTTTCAGATCTGATACTATTCACATTAAAAGTGGCAATGTTCAAATTATACCTCTAATAAAAAGTAAAAAACAACCTCTTATTTTTTCTGAGCACTTTTTCTAGTACCCAATCTGCAACCCACCACTTTTTTTTTTTTTACTTTAGCAGCACAGAGAGGTTTAAGGCCCTGATCCAAATCTGAAACAGGATCCCTTTGTGAGGAAGTTCTAGAAGCAGTATCAGAATCTAGATCTTCCATGGCATCCTCTACTGGAAGGGAATCAAATTTATTAGAGAGAGGCAAAATATTTAATTGGTTTTTCAGGGAGACCAGAGTCTCCATGTAGCTCAGCAGAGCTCCGTAAGCCACTACGGTGACAATCTAGTAATGGGGGTGGCGGTGGAGCCATAGCACCCACTGTAGGCTGTTCCACAATTGGGAGAACATTTACGACGGAGGGCGCAGAGCCAGGCATTTGAACAGTAGAGACTGTAACCGTCTCACAGGAAGGAATAGGGTCTAGTGATCTAGGAACTATAGAAGTAGCTGTGTCTTCAGAAAGAACAATAGGTTTAGGCTGCCTAGGGGGTCTAGGGTCCAAGAACCCTCTACCAGACCTAGCAGTGTTAATATAAAAATCTTGCATAGCAAAATCTGCATCAGTGTTATGAGAAGCTCGTGGGCATTCAGCAAAGCTGTGCCCAGGTTCTTCACAAAAGTTACAATTAGGTGCATTTATACAATCCAACCCTGCATGTCCCAACTCCCCACAACGAAAACATTGAATTTTGTCACAGGTAGTACTAATGTAACGTAAAGACCCACATTTATGACATCTCCTGGGTTGACCTGAATAAAACATAAAATCCTTTTCACAACCCAAAAAAAACAATTTGAAGGTGTTGAAAATCATCTATTTGAAACAGTTTCACCTTAATTCACCACCCCCATTCCAAAACCCTTCAGAATCCAAAATCGGGTCTGGAGCACCCTGCACATCACATTTTTTTCCAACCATTGCAAAATATCAGTAATATTCACCCTTTTGTTCCGAAATAATGCAGTAATAATGTGGAAAGACTGTTTAGTAAGGGGAATTACTTGAAAATCTACCTATAAAGAGTTAGTCTTTAAGACGGAATACTTTATCCAAAAACGTTCAAGAATTGTAGCAGTCCTGAAACTAATATTGAAAATATGTTCTCCCGGAGGATGGATGAGGGCATATACCTCAGTAGGGGTAAAACCTAGGGACTGTTTTAACAGGACATGGCCCATAAAGAACTGATCAGGTAGTTCTTCCATGCCCCCTAAATAACGTAATCAAATTGCATTAAGTCTTTTAGTCATCTCCACTGGTTTATGAAACAATTCTGCAAAGATATTTTTCTGAGCCCCCCCCAGTAGTAGGAGCCGTGTTTGGGTGATCTGAATTATCCCCTATATCACCTGCTACAGTCTGGGGTTCAGGCCTAATATCAGGAAAGAGAAGGAAGGGGAGTAAGAAGGGTACCTGATGCAGAGGCTTAGGATACACCATGAGATATATCCTCACTGAGATCCTGATTCTTGTAGTCCAAGTCCATGGTCTGAAAAGAATGATCTGTGGCATGAGTCAGTAATGCCTTCGCTGCTACCAGAATCTCCTCTGCAACTGCCCATGTCCCATCAGGTCGTTGTTTCCAGCCGGCCCAAAGCAAGTTGTCTTTCGCTGTCCAATCAGCCTCTCCAGGCCGTTTTTCAGAAAATAGAGGCTGTTGCTGAAAGGTGAAAGAAGGAATTTACAATTACCAGGAAAAGACAGTCTTGTTACAATTCTTAAGATTTTCAATGCAGGAAGTTTTTAAACTCTGGGCGAAACATTTGTCACAAATCCTGAAATAAGGGCAGGTACAGGTTGTGTATTTGACCCAGACAGTAAACTGTTTTCTGTGTTTATCTTTGTTGCCTTAAAAGGCAATTCAAACTTTCTCAGGAAGTGATTTCATCACAGAGACTTAATTCAGCCAATAGCTTTGGTAACAGACCTGAGAAGAATAGTATTATAAGCAAGTGTTTATAGCAAACTCATCAGAACAGCTAATATTTTCCTAGCCAAACTATCTCTTGTTGGGAGCTGCAATATTGAACATAGGATTTGCAAGAAAGCGAAGTTGTGCTCACAACAGAGGAGAGAACCTTTCAATTGTCTTGGTTTGTAGCAGATATACTGCAGGTGGAGGCTGCTTCTAACTGAAAGGTGAAAGAAGGAATTTACAATTATCAGGAAAAGACAGTCTTGTTACAATTCTTAAGATTTTCAGTGCAGGAAGATTTTAAACTCTGGGCGAAACATTTGTCACAAATCCTGAAATAAGTGCAGGTACAGGTTGTGTATTTGACCCAGACAGTAAACTGTTTTCTGTGTTTATCTTTGTTTGCCTTAAAAGGCAATTCCAAACTTTCTCAGAAGTGATTTCATCACAGAGACTTAATTCAACCAATAGCTTTGGTAACAGACCTGAGAAGAATAGTATTATAAGCAAGTGTTTATAAAACTCATCAGAACAGCTAATATTTTTCCTAGCCAAACTATCTCTTGTTGGGAGCTGCAATATTGAACATAGGATTTGCAAGAAAGCGAGTTGTGCTCACAGCAGAGGGAGGGGAACCTTTCAATTGTCTGTGGTTTGTAGCAGATATACTGCAGGTGGAGGCTGCTTCTAACTGAAAGGTGAAAGAAGGAATTTACAATTATCAGGAAAATACAGTCTTGTTACAATTCTTAAGATTTTCAGTGCAGGAAGAGTTCAAAGCACAGCTGACTTATTTTGGGGCTGACTGCTTTTCAGAGCACAAACCACCAGGCTGTTTTGGGGCTGGGGAGGTTTACCTGTGTCTGACTTGGATATCTGGATTTTTCTCTGTTTGATTAGCAGGGATTTTCTCTGTCAAATTGTTGTGTATAGTATCTTGCAGACAGGAAGGCACTCATCGCAGCGGTGGGTCAGAGCTCTTAACTTGATTGTTTTGTGAGGGCACAGTTTAGGCCCAACCCCTTCCCACCCTCCCCACCCCACCCCTGGAAATAGTTCCTTTATACCTAAGGTTCTGACATCATTTCCTCAAGAGTGCAAGGTGCATATCAATGTCATATCCTCTAGCACACAGCACTGAAAATATATGCATACACATTATATAATATATATATATTTCTATATAACAAACCAATCACACACACAAGCACACACACACAAAAAAAAAAAGTACATAGTCATGTGGGGAGTAGTGCAATGTAATGGCTGTGGGGCAGCAGTCTTCCGGGAGTCTTTCTGGAGGCTGAGATGCTGCCCTATTTGCAGACAACTCTCTGCCCTGAGGGAGGAAGTTGCCCATCTTCAGGCCACACTGGACACAGTAAGAGAACCTTCCCCCAGGCCAGACTTGATGGTAGGAAGGGAACCCCCCCCCCATCCAGGGAGCACCAGAGCCACCACCACTACCTCAGAGGTTGCAAAGAAAGCACAGCAGTTGGACCACAGTGGGCTCAGGGAGGGTGAGGAGGGTGGAACACAGGCACACCCAGTCAGTTGTTCCACTCCACAATCCATACACCATTCTGGGGGAGCACAGCTCCCCTATGGATGCACCCATGGAGGAGATTAAGGAGGCTGAGGACACCTGTCACAAGGGAGGCCCACAGGAGGGAGGCAAAGGATGCCACAAAGAAAGGAAGCAGCTCCTGGTGGGGGACTCAATTATTAGGGGGATAGAACTGGGGGGAGCAGGGAAAACTGAAGTAAAGTGCCTGCCTGGTGCCATGGCTTGTAGGGACAGGAAACGCATCCTCAGGATCATGAGAACAGCTGCACGGGAGTCTGAGCTGGATGTCATTGTCCACCTAGGGACAAATGACTTGGCTCAACATAAGATTAGAGCAGTGCAGAAGAACTTTTAGAACTGGGGAGGGCCTAAGACAAGTAGCACACACAGTAACCTTCACAGAGGTGCTGCCTGTAAATGGCATGAGTGAGGCAAGGGTACTTTGCACCATGCAATTTAATGAGTGGTTGAAAAATGGTGTGGAGCACAGGGTTTGGCTTCATTGGGACTGGGGTTCCACCTGGAGGGACACCAGCCTATACTGGCAGGATGGTCTGCATCTGTCCAGGAAGGGAACAAGTCTTTTGAGCAATCGGTTTAAATGCTTCATTGGCAAGCTTTTAAACTAGTCAAGTGGGGAGGCACTGATAAGCAGCAGGAAAATCCCAGCCTCTCCCTACAAAACAGGGTACTAAATGAGAAAAAGACCGAGGTAGAAAGGTCAGTGGGGGATGCTGCAACAGAAAGTAAAGCCATCAAAAATGGAAGAGCAATGAGTACCAATGCACGTAGTCTGAGTAACAAGCTTCCTGAATTAGTGGCCTTGATGGAGGAGGAACATCTGGATATCGTGGCAGTCACAGAAACATGGTTTCGCAGACAAAACCATGACTGGGACATAAACATACCAGGATACACTATCTACAGGAGGGACAGGAGGGTAAAAGAGGAGGAGGAGTAGCTCTTTACATAAGGGAAGGAATCAAAGTAACAGAACAAAAGAGAAAACAGGGAGGAGAAGAAGCACTGTGGGTAAATTTGGAGACCGGCAATGGCACCACAATCCGCACAGGGGTTGTATACAGACCCCCTTCTCAGGGGGAGGAAATGGACAAGGAAATGATAGAAAGTATACTTAGTATGGCAAAAAAAGGGGAGATATTGCTGATGGGTGATCTGAATATGCCAGATGTTAACTGGAGTGCAGTTGCCACAGCCCCTGAGAAAGAGTGGGGTTATTCTAGATGCCCTACAGGGGGCATGCCTTAGACAGCTAGTATTGGAGCCCACTCGAGAGGGAGCAATCTTAGACCTGGTTCTCTCAAATGGAGATGAAGAGAGGATCACAGATGTAGAAGTGGGTAGCCATCTGGGAACTAGCGACCATCGAACAGTATGGTTCACAATAAACACAGCAATAGAGTCAAGCCATACAAAGGCAAAGGTACTGGACTTTAGGAGGGCTGACTTTGCCAAAATGGGTAAGTGCCTAAGGAATGCACTAGCACATGGGCAGGAAGGAGGGGTGGAAGAACAATGGGGAATAATAAAAACTGCCTTCACAGAGGCAACAAGCCTTTGTGTGAAGCAAATAAACAAAACTAAACGATGTAAGAAACCACTATGGTTCTCAAAGGAAGTGGCAGTGAAGGTTCAAGAGAAAATGAAAGCTTTCAGGAAGTACAAGGAATCGCAGAAGGAGCAGGACAGAGAACTGTATCAGTTAAAGCAAAAGGAAGCTGGGAAGGCAGTCAGAACAGCAAAGGCCCAAACCAAGGAAAAGATAGCCAACTCAGTTAAGAAGGGGGATAAAACCTTTATAGGTACATCAGGAGCGAAGGAAGACCAAGGAGGGATAGTGAGGCTTAATAAAGGGGGTAGGCAGAGGAGACTGTGAAAGGCAGAGATACTAAACAAATATTTTTGCTCAGTATTTACAAAGGAAGGGGGTACCTAGAACAAACAGTAGAAACACACTGGATACAGAAGTTGATACCAGCCCATTTACAGAAGAAAGGGTTCTGAAAGAACTCTTAAAACTGAAGGTGGACAAAGTAATGGGGCCTGATGGGATTCATCCCAGAATTCTAAAAGAACTAAGGGTAGAATTAGTGACACCACTGACTACCCTGTTTAACAAATCATGGGAGGATGGGGTGGTACCCGAGGACTGGAGGAGGGCAGATGTGATTCCCCTTCACAAAAGTGGGAGCAAGGCAGAAGCAGGAAACTACAGACCTGTTAGTTTAACCTCAGTGGTAGGGAAAATGATGGAATCACTTCTGAAGGAAAGAATTGTCAAGTATCTAGAGGCCAGAGGGGCACAGGACCCAAGGCAGCATGGATTCACAGCAGGAAGGTCATGCCAGACAAATCTGATAGATTTCTTTGACTGGGTGACCAAAGTAGTAGATCAGGGAGGGCTGTGGACATGGTCTACCTAGACTTTAGCAAGGCATTTGACACAGTCCCACAAAAGATTAATATACAAGTTAGCTAGCCTGGGAGTGGGTCCCAAGATGACAGCCTGGGTAAAAATTGGCTGGAAAATAGGACACAGAGGTAATAGTAAATGGAGTCCACTCTGATGAAAGGGGTTACTAGTGGGGGTACCAGGGGTTCAGTATTGGGATGAGTCCTCTTCCAACGTCTTTATAGCGACATTGCAGAGGGACTGGAAGGAAAATATGTCTCTTTGCAGATGACACAAAGATCTGCAAAAGAGTTGATGCACAAGGTGGGGTGGAAAGGATGAAAAGGGACTTGGCAAGGTTAGAGGAATGGTCAAATGTATGGCAGCTTAGATTCAATGCTAAGAAGTGCAAGGTAATGCACCTGGGAAACAAAACCCAGGGGAAGAGTACACAATGGGGGGTGAGATACTAACAACAAAAAAAATGGAAAGGGACCGGGGGTAGTCATATCAGATGACCTAAAGGTGGGCAAGCAATGTGAGAGGGCAGCAAGGAGGGCTGGGGGGATACTGGGATGCATAGGGAGAGGCATCACCAGTAGGAACAGGAAGTTATTATCCTCTGTACAGACAGCTGGTCAGACCCCATCTGGAGTACTGCGTGCAGTTCTGGAGACCAGTCTTCGCAAAGACATAGACAGGATGGAAGCTGTCCAGAGGAGGAACTAAAATGGTGCAGGGTCTGCACGGGAGACATATGAAGAGACTAAAGAAGCTTAATATATAGCCTCGAGGAAAGGAGGGAGGGGGACATGATAGAAACTTTCAAGTACCTCAAGGGAATCAACAAAGTCCAAAAAGAGGTGTGCAAGAACAAGGGGCACAATTTGAAGATAGAGGGGGCGGCTCAGAGGTAATTTAAGGAAGTATTTTTCTCAGAGAGGGTTGTGGATGCATGGAACGGCCTTCCGGAGGTCAGTCGAGTCAAAACAGTGGTGGAATTCAAGCATGCATGGGACAGTCATAAGGCAATTCTAGGGGATGGGGGTAGGAAAAAGTAGGCTGCTGGTTAACTAGGATCTGCAGCTTATCCAGTAGGCAGGGAAATGGGCAGACTAGGTGGGCCAAGCAGTCCTTATCTGCCGTCAAATTCTATGTTTCTATGTTTCTATGCTGCTTGCACATCACCCCTAGCACTTCCGGAACCATCTCCGCAGAGTCTCTAAACTCTGCCATAAAGACTTTCTGGGTTGACGTTTCAGGTGAGTTAACAGACTTCTGCAGTTGTTTCCGTTTCTTTTCCTCTCATAATAATTCAGATGCCTGAGCATAATCTTGATGCGCACTCTTTATCTTTTCCTCCAGTTGTTGCTGTAATAGTATAGCCAAAGCTGCTTCTTCTTTATTCACTTCGATAGCGGTATTATTAGCCGAAAAATGGGCAGCCGCTCCCCGCTATCAACGATCAACGTGCCCGCTGGGGAGACCTTGCCGCAGACAACCGCATCCTCACCAAGCTCCAACACAACTGAACGACACCCCTGGAGACAGCGCCCAGCCAACAGTAGGGGAATTTCCCGTGTCCTGGAAGCAAATTTCCTCTATTCACTAAAAAATACCACCAACAGCTTACTCTGGTTCAATTTCAGTTGCTTACCATCTGTATCCCTCCTCCCCCACCGGTCGCCCCTGAAAAAGGGACTTCTAGGCCCAGTGGGCATACCAGGTCAACAAAATTCAACAAACAAACAGGTGATAACCATGGTATAATCATCTCGAGTGGTTGCTAGGGCATCAGTAAACCTCGAGAGCACAGCTCAAGAGGCTTACAATTGCCCTAGCAACCACGAGAGATGATTACACCATGGTTATCACCTGTACATCAGGCATTGTCATTTATAGTGTATGGGACTCAACATGAGAAGTTACCCCCACCCCCGAACACAAGTAATTTAGCCTTACCTTATTAATGAATCTGCACTACAACCACAAGATTGTGTAGGAAAACAATTTATTAGTGTAACCCTTAGGTGGCACTATCCCAAGGGCTACTACCCCTGCCTACTTGGCTAGTAGCAGGTGAAGGGGCCTAGGTTCTGTAATGGGTGCCTCCACCCGGAGGTCAGGGTTGGTAGTGGTCAAGCTAACCTGAGCACAGCCCTCCAGGACACTGTAACTCCCCCCCCTTTCCCTGATAGTGGCCTAAACACTGCACAATAATTACTTTCACAATACATTAGGAGAGGAGAGAGTAAGCATACAGAGAAACAGGAGAGGGGACACAAAATAAGACTTGATAGGAGTGGTGCAGTGCAATGGCTGTGGGGCGGCAGTGTTCCGGGAGACATTCTGGAGGCTGCGATGCTGCCCTATTTGCAGGCACCTCTCTGGTCTGAGGAGGAGGTTGCCTGTCTCCAGGCTGACCTGGCTAGGATTCGTGAAACCTCCTCCCCCACCCAGGGACCACCAGGGCCAATGCCACTACCTCAGAGGTTGCCAAGAAAGAGGAGAGGCTGGACCAGGGTGGGCTCAAGGAGGGAGAGGGTGGTGGAACAGAGTTGCATCCCTCCAGCTGTACCTCTCCACAATTCATTCGCTCTTCTGGTGGATAGTGGTTCCTCTATGGAGGCACCTGCAGTGGAGACCAAGGAGGATGCTGGGAACCTTCACAAAGGAGACCCACAGGAGGGTGGCATGGGACCCCACAGGGGAAGAAAACAACTCCTGGTGGGGGACTCAATCATTAGGGGTAGAAATGGGGGAGGAAGGGAGAGGGATGTGGTGCCTTCCTGGCGCCACAGCTTGAGGGACAGGAAACAATCCTCAGGATCGGGAGGAGCTGCACGAGGGAGGGAGCTGGATGTCATTGCCCACCTAGGGACAAATGACCTGGCTAGGAATGGGATCAGAGCAGTGCAAAGAGGAGTTTGTAGAGTTGGGGAGGAGCCTTAGACAAGTGCGCGACACGGTAACCTTCTCGGAGGTGCTGCCTGTCTATGGCAAGGGTGATGCTAGGGCACTCCTCACCAGGGAATTCAATGAGTGGTTGAAAAACTGGTGTGGAGCTCAGGGTTTTGGCTTCATTGGGGACTGGGGAGCCACCTGGAGGGATGCAGACCTATACTGGTGCGATGGTCTGCATCTGTCCAGGGGGGGAACCAGGATCCTAGGTGAGAGGTTTAAATGCTTCATTGGCAAGCATTTAAACTAGCCAAGGGGGGAGGCACTGAAAAGGAGCAGGGAAATCCCAGCCTCCCCCCACAAAACATGGTAATTAGTGAGGTAAACACCAAGGTAGAGAAGTTATTAGGGAGCAGGGCAGATGTAAATGTAAAAAAAGGCAAAGGCAGAAAGGACAGGAATGGGGCTAAAAGGGGTAAGGCTATCAAAAAGTGGAGGGTGATGAGTACCAGTGCCCGTAGTCTGTGTAACAAGCTCCCTGAACTAGTGGCCTTGATGGAAGAGGGTTGCCTGGATATTGTGGCAGTCACAGAAACATGGTACACAGAGAACCATGACTGGGATGTCAACATACCAGGATACACAATCTACAGGAGGGACAGGGAGGGTAAAAGAGGAGGAGGAGTGGCTCTCTATGTAAAGGAAGTGATCAAAGCAACAGAACTAAAAAGTAAACAGGGAGCAGATGAGGCACTCTGGGTCACCCTGGAGATAGGAAATGGCACCACAATCCACACGGGGGTTGTATACAGACCCCCATCTCAGGGGGAGAGAATGGACAAGGAAATGATAGAAGGCTTCCTTAGAATGGCAGAAAAAGGGGAGATATTGTTGATGGTGGACCTGAATATGCCAGATGTTAACTGGAGCACCTTTGCTGCAGGCACATCCAAGAGCAGGGTCATTCTTGATGCCCTACAGGGGGCATGCCTCAGATGGCTAGTATTGGAACCCACTCGGGAGGGAGCAATCTTAGACCTGGTACTCTCAAATGGGGATGGAGAAAGAATCTCAGATTTAGAGGTGGGTAGCCATCTGGGGACAAGCGACCACCAAACAATGTGGTTCACAATAAACACAGCCATACAATCAAGCCATACAAAAGCAAGAGTACTGGACTTTAGGAGGGCTGACTTTGGGAAAATGAGAGAGTGCCTTAGAAAAGCACTAGCAAACAGGTAAGAAGGAGGGGTGGAGGAACAATGGGGAGCAATCAAAACAGCCATCACAGAAGCAACAAGCCTTTGTGTAAAGCAAATCAATAAAACACAACGAAGGAAAAAACTACGGTTCTCAAAAGAGGTGGCAGGGAAGGTTAAGGAGAAAAGGATAGCATTCAGGAAATATAAGGAAACACAGAAGGAGCAGGACAGAGAACTTTATCAGTTAAAGCAGAAAGAGGCTGGGAAGGCAGTCAAAATAGCAAAGGCTCAAATGGAGGAAAGGATAGCCAATTCTGTTAAGAAGGGGGATAAGACCTTTTATAGGTACATTAGGGAGCGAGAAAGACCAAAGGAGGGATACTGAGACTTAATAAAGGGGAGGAAATGTGGTAGAGGGGGACAGTGAAAAAGCAGGGATACTGAACGAATATTTCTGCTCAGTATTCATGAAGGAAGAGGAGGGGGAGGTACCTAAACCAAACAAGAGAAACACTCTGAAGATGGGGGTCGATACCAGTCCATTTACAGAAGAAAGGGTTCTGAAAGAACTAATAAAATTGAAGGTGGACAAAGCAATGGGGCCTGATGGGATTCACCCAAGAATTCTAAAAGAACTAAGGGTAGAACTAGTGACACTGCTGACTACTCTCTTTAACAAATCATGGGAGGATGGGTGGTACCCGAGGACTGGAGGAGGGCAGATGTGATTCCTCTTCACAAAAGTGGGAGCAGGACAGAGGCAGGAAACTACAGACCAGTTAGTTTGATCTCAGTAGTAGGAAAATGATGGAATCACTTGCAAGGAAAGAATTGTTGAGTACCTAGAGGCCAGTGGGGCACAGGACACAAGGCAGCATGGATTCACGATGGGAAGGTGTGTCAGACGAATCTAATAGATTTCTTTGACTGGGTGACCAAAGTAGTAGACCAGGGAGGGACTGTGGACATGGCCTACCTAGATTTTAGCAAGGCATTTGATACAGTCCCACACAAAAGATTAATACAAGTTAGCCAGCCTTGGAGTGGTCCCTAGCAAGTGGTAGCCTGGATAAAAATTGGCTAGACAACAGGACGCAAAGGGTAGTAGTAAATAGAGTACACAGTGAAGAAAGGAGGTTACTAGTGTGGGCACGAGGTTCAGTACTGGGACCAGTCCTTTTAATGTCTTTATAAGTGACATTGCAGAGGAACTGGAAGGAAAAGTATGTCTCTTTGCAGACGACACAAAGATCTGCAACAGGATTGATACACAAGATGGAGTGGAAAGGATGAGAAGGACTTGGCAAGGTTGGAGGAATGGTCAAATGTATGGCAGCTCAGATTCAATGCAAAGAAGTGCAAGGTAATGCACATGGGAAACAAAAACCCAGGGGAAGAGTACACAATGGGGGGTGAGATACTGACAACAGTAAAAATGGAAAGGGACCTGGGGGTAATTATGTCAGATGACCTAAAGGTGGGCAAGCAATTGAGAAGGCAGTAAGGAAGGCTGGGGGGATACTGGGATGCATAGGAAGTGGCATCAATAGTAGAAAACAGGAAGTTGTTATCCCTCTGTACAGACAGTTGGTGAGATCCCATCTAGAGTACTGTGTGCAGTTCTGGAGACCCCATCTCTGCAAAGACATAGACAGAGTGGAGGCTGTCCAGAGGAGGGCAACCAAAATGGTGCAGGGTCTGCACCAGAAGACATATGAAGAAAGACTAAAGGAGCTTAACATGTATACCCTTGAGGAAAGAAGGGAGAGAGGGGATATGATAGAAACTTTCAAGTACCTCAAGGGAATCAACAAAGTCCAAGAGGGTAGCATCTTTCAGAAAAAGAGATGTGCAAGAACAAGGGGGCACAATTTGAAGATAGAGGGGGGACGGCTCAGAGGTAATGTGAGGAAGTATTTTTTCATGGAGAGGGTTGTGGATGCATGGAACAGCCTCCCTGAGGAGGTCGTGGAGTCAAGAAGAGTGGAGGAATTCAAGAATGCATGGGACAGACATAAGGCAGCCCTAATGGGGGGGGGGTAGGAGGAAGTAAGCTGTTGGTTAACTAGGATCTGCAACTTATTTGTTAGGTAGGAAAATGGGCAGACTAGGTGGGCCAAGCGGTCCTTATCTGCCGTCAAATTCTATGTTTCTATGTTTACCCCTGATACACCAAACAAGTACCCACACTGTTTGCACTTACCACCAGGGCTTTCCTCTGACTCGGTCCTGGGGACCCCTGTAAAACAATGTTATACACAGCAAATAACAGCACTCTTGCACAAACTGGAACCACAGTCAGGATAAATGAAAAAAAGTTAGATCTGATTTATTTAAGGGACTTGAACAAGGGAGGCGTGTAATCAGGTTGATTTGCTTAAAAGGATGTATCAATCAAACAGTTATGTATGCACTTCAGGGTCCGTAAACAGTCACACACCCTGGGTACCTAGATGGAGAACGGTGGGCTAGCCAGGAACGTTGCAGCTGGTTGGGGCCCTGTGATGGAAGAAAAAAACAACAACATGCACAACACACACTATTTGTAATCCGGAGCCGGGGGCTCAGTTTGTGAAAAGAAATCAACAAGACAATCAGATGACACACTTTTAGATTAGGCTATTGTTGCACGGAGCTACCCTGATGATTACTCACAAAACCCGAGACTGGACACAGGCCATACAAAAATCAAGACAGCAGGTGGTTAATCTGGAGTGCCAGGAGAAGCAGGGCCCATACGATTCGCCGAGGCATTGTTCCTGTTCAAGCGTGGAGCATGGGGCTGATCCCCAGGCAGGTCTCTCATCGGTGGCTTTTTCTGTGCAGTGGGGTAGTCTGGCAGGGCCAGTGTGGCATGGCCCAGGCCGAATGGAGATGAACACGGATTCAGTCCGATTAGGCTGGATAAAGCTTCCAGCAAGCAGAACACAGTTCACACAGTGGGGAACCAAATCACGACCCACTTTCAATACGCAGCACATTTACATGTAAAGGATTCTATGGTAACAGCAAGCAGAACACAGTTCACACAGTGGGGAACCAAATCAGGGCCAGACATGCAGGCTACAACTCAGGCCTTTCCACAGTTCTCCCATGTGAAACTACTCAGACAGCTGCTTGACTGTCTCAAGCATGTTGCTTCTTCAGCTCCCAACTTAGATCTGACTCAACTGCCAGCATGACTGGGAAATTACCCAAGTTCCAAAAGGTTCGACTGGCTGATCCTCCTGTCAGTCATAACAAAGGCTCCCCCTTCAGGTGCAAAAAGGTGCAAAAAGCCCAAAACTACAATTCCTACAGATTTTGACTCCAGACAACTCCTGTAGTCCGGCTGCATTTTAGGTCCCACCAGTACTGAATGGTCCAATTCGCAGTCCAGGACCAAGATAGTGGAGATAAACAAAACAGTCCTTGCTGCAAAGAAGGCAGGTTAGACAAACTACATTATCATTATTACTCTAAATGATTTTCAGCAAATAGTTACATCTTTCAACAGAGCTCCCTCTCAGATTACTTATGACTACAATCCAGGCAGCTCTTAAAGAGACAGTTCACAGAGGCTATACAGGCACTCTCTGACAATCAAATTTAAACTGCTAAAATGCAGGACACCAGCCTGGCAGTGAGCATTTAGGCAAGCTCGAGGAAGACTTTACGGGAACCCCCATTTGTAGGGGGATTACATTAGGATACATGGACTGAATAGCAGTGGGCCAAAATAGCACCAGAGTTAAAATCTCTATCAGACATAGTTGCTAGACTCAGTAACAGTAAACTGAGACAACTGGAATGTTATTTGAATACTGTGCTGAGGCTAACAATCACAGTCTGGGTGTGTAGAATACTGAATTATACCATGGATCTTGGACACCAACCAATGAGAATGGCAGGCTGACACCTTACCTACGTTGTAAATCCTCTGATAATCACTGCAAAAGGTGCCAGTCAGCCGCATATTGAAAAAAAAAACCAATCCGACCCCAACATCATGTAAGTGTAGCCGCCATCTTCTTTCCCTGCTAAGCGCAAATCAGCATGGCACCCTCCCAGCCTTCTCCCACAGCTCACAAAACATTGTTTAAAAAAACTGCCTGGCATAAACACAAATTTCACGCTCGCATATCTCCTAAAAAAAATTGTGGCAAACCTTTTCAAAAATGTTCCTGTAATGCTCGCTTCCTCCGAATTCCATTGCTGTCGCTGCACTACAAGTATCTTCCGGTCCCAGCATCTCGCTCCATACCTCACAGTTACAAAAAAAGTAAAATACATCGTTCAAGCTGATTGCCCCAGCCAAAATAAAATAAATATGTTGGTCTGTTCCTGAAACCGAACCGCAAAGCAGCACTTAAGTCGCAGGGCACTTACTACAACAAACTGCTCCTACGTCTCCCGTCCCTCGGCCTGCCGGCACTGCACGAATCCAACAGCTCTACACCCGATGAAAAGGTAACTGTCACCCACAGTACAAAACTCAGACTCCGCAGTCCTCCTGAAACCAGCTTGGCCAGAACTATTTTTTTTACTGTGCAAGGTTATTTGTAACAAAAACAGCCTTATATTTTTTTTTTTTTATAAAGGTGCATTTTTTTTTTAATCAGTTAAATATTTCACTGCTGGCATAATCGAAATGAGCCACTTGGGGATGTGGGTTATCAGGGGATTTACCACGGCTGGCGAGAATTTACCCACTCGGCTGCGCCTCATGGGCAAACCACGCCAGCCGTGGTAAATCCTTCAATAACCCACACCCCCTTGTTGCTTATTGCTTAATTACACTGGCATTCCGTTTTGTAAACCCACTGCTATGACATAAATGAGATAGGTTTATAAGGCTCTGATATCAGAACAGTGGGATTACAAGGTTGTAATCTGCTTGATTTCAGTGGGTAATAAGGGCTACCCATACATTATGTAAGCAATAATACCCAACAGGGTGGGCGGTATTGAGCTATATTGGACCGACCAGGGGCATAATGAGGCTCGATGTGCAGGCGGAAGAGCCAGTATAAACCCTGAAGGTCCAGATAAGCACAATGCCTACCCCGGAGGGTATTATTACGCTTAGAAAATGGGCGTTGCTTAGATTTTTTTCCAGTAGTTAACAAATAGGTACAACATTGAAAAATATAACCTTAAAGTACAAAAAAGTTTAATGGTAAAATAGTCTCTGCTTAACACAGTTGCCTTCCCTGCCTAGTACAGTTGCCAGTAGAGGCGTGCTACAGGAGGCTAGCACTTTGGGAAAAGTCTTTGAGGAATTTCCTGGGATTGTAGTATTTGGCAGTTTATTTTTGTTCCTCTGTGGTACTTCTATTCAGTTCTCGCCCCTCACATTTAGTTTAAGGTAAGGTAGCACCAATATTGGTGTTTAGTGATGTGCATCTCATCTCCCTGGGCCATCTCCCCTCTCCACCAACAGCCGCCCTTGTCAACTGATGAAGGGTTTCAGTGGTTTACGCTGACATCGCGATCCTGCCTGCCCGCCGCGATCCATCCTGCCCTCATGCCGAAAGAAGAGACTGATGTTCCCTGACTGAAACTGGGAGATCAGGTACAAAATAAGTGACTTTTAACTCTCACTCATCCTCATAAGTGATCACAGTAGTGTGGGGGCCAGGGCGAGAGGCGGGAGGAGTGGAGGAATGTGTCATCGGAGCAGCAGACTAGGATTTTTGAATTGTGGGGCTGATTCTATGTTCACCGACAGGGCAGATTGAGACGGTGGCAGACAAGTTAAAAAAAAAAGAGAGACTGTTTAAAACTGGAAAAGAGGTGATCACGGTAGTGTGGGGCCAGGAGCGAGTGAGCAGGAGGCGGGTGGAGAAGTCATGTAATCAGAGCAGCAGACTATGATTTTTCAGTTGTGGGGCTGATTCTATGTTCACCGACAGGGCAGATTGAGAGAGATCAGTAGGCAGACACGTAGCAAAAAAGAGACTGTTTTAAAACGGAAAAGAGGTACACATTTTTTTGAAACTGGCTGTTATCTAACAGTGAGTGTGTGTGTGTGGGGGTGGAGGCTCACACTCTCTTGCTATGCCACGGAAAAAAATGGCAGCCATTTGAAATTATGTGCCCAGTGCTTCAGCCAATGATGAAGCAGGCTGGGCACAAGAATATTTGGCTGGCCATGAGGCAGGTTTGGGCTGGGGCTTTTTATTTGGTGGGCATCTATTGTGTGATAGATGCCCACCTAAATAACTGTCTCAGCCAGTCAGAAGAGAGAACGGTCTTTGCCCATTTTCTAAAATGCTGTTCTGTTCTATCAGTAATCTTGAATGTTCCTGAAAGTTTGGGGAGAATTTAGTTGTGTTCTCTTTGTGCTTTAGTATTCTATTACAGAATGATGTAAAAAGTACTATTTTTTCCTGTGCCTTTTTCAATTTTAATGGGGTTGATTTTACTCCCCATATAAGGGCATACCTAGATATACAGGTGGACTCTAAAGCTCATTGAGCGAGGCTGTTGCTATAACTTATGGGATATACTGTACCATCTTTACTTATATTCCACCTGCTCATGGGCTATAGCTACACAGAATTTTGGTCTTTCAGTATTTGTACCGATCTATTATTCCTTTTTTTTAGATTCCCTCCTCTTGAATGTAGCAAATGCTTGGAGGTACTGTATTCCTGTATAAAATGGAAGATTAATGCTTTCCTGCATGGATCAACCTTAAAGATGTTTCCAAGACGTAATGTAATAAGATACTGTCTTACATGTAAAGCCAATATATATAAAGTTTAAAAAAAAAAAACAAGCACAGTGATATGCCACTCCCCCTTTTCTTCCCTTTCTCTTAACACCTACATTTATCCCGGCTATCATTCAATCCCCCCTCTTGAAATCTGGTCCTATTTTCCTCATCTCCCCTCTTCATCTGTATTATCAGTGCCTAGCTACTCTGCCTTTCTTTGCCTACCAATCTCCTACTCCCCTTCTCTCTCCTTTTCCCTATCACCTCATAAATCCTCGTCTCTTCACAAATACCCTAAGCTTCAATACCTCATTATATCTCTTCTGCTACTGACATCAAGCAATATCCACCCCAACCCTGGGCCTGCTGCGCTAAACGCCTCAGATGCCTCCTTGTCCTCAAATGTACCCAACTCTCATGTCCCCTCTGCCCTCCCAAAAGATCAGAAAACCCTTCATTTGAACATTTGTAGCCTATTACCTAAAATCCAATTTCTGTGAACCTTGGTGGTATCACTCTCTCCTGACTTTCTAATCGCCATCGAAACATGGCTTAGTGACAAGACTCCCGATCACTGCATGTCTATACCCAGCTACTTCATCTCCAGGCAAAACAGGACTGGCATGGGTGATGGAGTGGCAATATATACCCTGGCCTCACTGCAATATACCACAGTGCTTTCTTCCTCCCTCCCAGCATCCTATGAAGTACTGGCCAATTGCATTTCCTTGCCCTTCACTATCCCTATCTTCATAGGTGGTATCTACTGCGGTCCCAGCATCCAATCCTCCATAGCAACTGAACTTATTACCTCCATTAAATCCCTTACTCATTCAGGAGAATTATACATCTTGGGGGATTTCAATCTAAACTGGTTGTCTCCCTCTACAACCAAGGCTCACAACGATGTTGCAGCTCAGAATCTTACTCAACTTATTTTGGAACCCACTCACCTTAACCATAAGATAGGAAATCACTCCCTGTTGGACTGGACACTTACCTCCCACCCTCATAGAGTCATTAAGTCTGGTATTTTATCTGATGCCCTCAGTGACCATCACTCTATCTTCTTGGTTAGGAAGGTCCATAATGCCCAAACCTCCCCATTAAATCTTACAACTCTGCTCCTTCAATTCCTTAAACCTTGACCCTCTCCTATATGACCTTGCTCACGTCAACTAGTCACCCCTAGCCTCAGTCCCCACCTTTGACCATGCCCTTGCCTATTTTAAAGAAAAAATTCATTACATCCTGGAATACATTTGCCCCTTTCAAATGACCCTTCTCAGTAACCACCTTCCCTGGATTACCCATGAGCTACTGGCCTGGGACAAAGCATAGAAGAAATAAAAAGCTTCACAGCTCCCTTCTGAGTATGCTTTGCATTGAATGCTTTGTAACTCATGCACAAAAGCAACAAGATTAGCTAAGTGTGAATATTTTAAATCAGCTTTCCTTACAAATATTAACACTCCTTCCAAATTTTGGAAAGTGGTCCCTCTTCTCCCCTCCCTCCCATGCTCCATTCCCTATGCTCAAAATAAATAACTCCCTTGTGTCTGACCCATGCTTAGTGGCTGAGGAATTCAACTCCTACTACACATCGTGCGCTAGGACCCTTCTATACTCCTTCCCCACTTCCCTACCCAATCACTCATCCTCCTCCACTGGCAACCATACCCCTCCCATACTTCCATCCTTCTCCTTCTGCATGATCATCTCAGATGACACCCTTAGCGCTCTTCTTTCCCTCAGCCCTTCTAAAGGTTCCTCATCTGATGACCTCGACCCCAAGCTCCTCTTCCTCTCAGCCCCCGCTATTGCTTACCCTCTCTCCATAATTCTAAACCTCTCCTTTACATCTGCCTCAGTCCCCTTGTCTTGGAAACATGAAGTGATCCTCCCTCTTCCCAAGGGTGGTGATCATACAGCACCTGGAAACTATCATCCCATCTCTCTCCTTCCAGTCCTTGCTAAACTTCAAGAACACCTGGTTCTCTCCCACCTTACCTCCTTTCTTTCCAACTTCTCCTTTTTCACTCCGTTCCAATCTGGTTTTAATAAAAAGCATTCCACCATGACCTCCTTACTCAGGCTCACTGACTCCATCCTTACTGTGATGGATAATGGCCTGATCACCTCAGCCATCTTTGTCGACCTCACAAAGGCTTTCGACGCTGTCTCCCACACCCTTCTTCTTGACTCTCTTTCTGCAGCCGGTCTGTCTATACCAGCCACAAACTGGTTCAGGGCCTATCTCACAGGCAAGACCCAATCTGTCAGAGTCTCTGATTCCATCTCCCCTCCCCTCCCTATCAGCACAGGAGTCCCACAGGGCTCAGTACTTGGTCCCTTGCTTGTTCCTATCTTCCTTAATGACCTTCCATCAGTCTGCCCCCCCACATCACTTGTATGCCGATGGTACTGTCATGTATGCCTTCAGCAAATGTCCCTCTGATGTCAAAACCAGCTGACAGCATGATTTCGACCAGGTTCAGCTCTGGCTTGCCTCCCATCAGCTCTTCCTAAACACCAGAAAGACAGTCTCCATGACCTTTGGCACTAGGCAGAGACTCTCTCAGCTCCCTGGCCTGCCCTCTTTCCACACCCTGGATGTGACAACCCTCTAGGACACCTCCTTATTCAGATACCTTGGAGTTTGGCTAGACACGCACCTCAACTTCTGTGGACAAATTGGCACCATCTTGAAAAAAACTGCAACCCAAGCTTGGTGCCTTGTACAGGAATCGTAGCTGCATTCCTCCTACAGCTAGGCGTGAACTTGTCCAAAAGATGATACTCCTCATTTTTGGCTACTGTGATGTAGTCTATGGTGCTGCTTCCAATTCTTCCCTGACCAGATTAGACACTCTCTTTAACTCCTTCTGTCGCTTTGCTCTCAACACTCCCTCTCGTACTCATCACTGCGATCTCCATCTTGCTATGTCTTTTTTTCCACTAGCAAATAGACACCTCTCCCACAGTGCAAAACTGACCTCTAAATATTGGTTTGGTGAACTACCTACTTACCTCACCGCATCCATCTCTGCCCCTTCCCCACCCTCCCATGACCTCAGATCTCATGACATGCACACTCTAGCTGTCCCCCGACGTACCACCCTCATGATGTTGCTGAGAATATTGATTTTATATGTGTATTTTTGCTTTTAACATTCATTTGTACAGCACCTTGGTGCTTGAAAGGTGCTTAGTAAATAAAGTTTTATTATTATTATTACTATTATTATCGGTCAGTCTGAATTTGCCTGCCGCTTTCCTAAAATCTAGAACTCCCTCCCCTTCAAATACACCACTCCTCCTCCTATTACTCTCTTAGTACAGCCTTACACAACTATCTCTCCTCTAGCTCTTCCTGTTACAATCCTCCTTAACTTACTGCTACTACCCTGTTCCTGCAGATTTCCCCACTATATTTTCACCCACTCCCTTACAGTTGCTACCCTATGCACCTCTCTTCTCCTTATTTACTGTCCCACCTCCTAATGAGCACCTTCTGCCCCATACCCTTTTTCTGTCACCCTCACTACCTCCATCTCCTCATACTTGCTGCACCCAGTCCCCGAACATGGTTCTCATTCATCCTGAGGGGAACTGGGTTCTGAGTCACTCCCCGCCCCCCCCAACTTGTCAGCTCCCTGTCCACTTGCAGGGTTTTCAGCATCTTGAAGGGGAATAGGTTTTGGTGGCCACCCTCAACTCCTCCCCCATCCTAATACATCACAACATAGCACTTAGTTTCTCCATGCTCATCTTCCACTCTTCCCTTGTACTTAACTGAGTGCCTCTGTTCCTGTCAGCACTTGGAACTATTTTGTTCTGTGTTGTACTGTTGCATTATTGTCTGTCCATTCCTCTTGCCTTCCAGTTCTCTTTAGACTTAGCCACTGCATCTTTTTATTAACTATAAAGTCTGTTATCCATGCCCCCAGTTTCCGTTCCCCTTTGTACTTTTTTTTTTTTTTTAGTTGTTTAACCAGGTATAGCACACTAAGCTGAAAGCTTTTTTACAGGAGCGACCTGGGAGCCTACCGCTACTTCAAAAGTATAACTACGCTGTCCACCTGCCTACAATCTATATACCTGCTGTAGCCAGTGCTTCCTGTATAATTGTATAATATCTGTTTGTACATCCTCATTGTACCTCCCCAGATCACACTGGGAGACGAGCAACTTGTTGTTCAGTGTGCCTTCCTGGTTAAACATGTCAATAAATAAATAAATAAAACCTGTTGTGACATCGTCCCTTTTCTGACCACCCCAGATGGTCCAATCTTGACCCCATGGACTGAGTTTTCTGTGGTGGGGCAAGTTGCTATGGCATCAGCCCTTTTCTGACCACTTCAGATGGTCCATTCTTGATGTTGTTGGTTGAGTTGTCTATGGTGGGGCAAGCTGCTGCAGCATCAGCCCTCTTCTGACCACCCCAGGTGGTCCAGTCTTGACCTTGTGGACTGGGTTGTCTGTGGTGGGGTAAGGTGCTATGGCCTTGACCTTTTTCTGACCACCACAGATGATCCAGTCTTGACCTCATGAAACTGACTCTGGACCTCTGGACCTCCAGCACTACTTCTCTGGCACTGGACCTCTGCAACTGGGCCTCTGGTGCTGGATCTCTGGACCTCTGGTGCTGGCCCACTAGTGCTGGGTCTCAGGTATTGGACCTCTGGTACTGGACCTCTGGTGCTGGACATCTGGACTTCTGGTACTGGACCACTAGATCTCTGTTGCAGTACCACTGGACCTCTGGACAGCTGGTGCTGGACCTCTAGCACTGGACCACTGCTACTAAAAGACATTTTAGGCAGGAAGGGAAGAGATACGCAATGCCGGAGATGTTCATCCCAGATAAGCAATTCCTGGATATTGTACTTAGCTTGGGCCACAACCAGAAATTAGGCAAAAGTCCCGATATGTGGGCAGCAAGGCAGTGCTGCACAGGCAAAGTTCGAGATCAGGAAAAATAATGCAGTTCCAAATTGTCAGTGTTAAATACAGCACTGTCTCTTTAAATCATGCAGTCAGTTTCAGCTTATGCTATAGTCAATCTCTCTGGTTGATATGGGGATTTGTGGGCTGCTCCTTAATGGAGTTTACGTACACTCTGCCTTGTGGGCAGTCTACTAGGGGTCCTTGCTTGCCCCTAAAGAGTGCTGCTGTGAAGCCTTAATTAATTCACCCAGTGGGCAGTACTTTTACAGGGAGCCTTGCTTGGTCCGCCCAAGCTCCGATGGGGCTGTTTCTTATGCCACCTCTGTGAGCAGTCTAGAGAGTGGGTGACACCTGCCCACCCATGTGGCCTTGGCCGCTTTGCTAAGCATGATCAGCGCAATTTAATTATGTAACAAAATATATATTTTGGCTGGGTGGTGCTGCCTAATTGCACTGCCACCTCACTCACCACCGCAGACTGAGACCTGAAGCAGGAAGGGTCCAGAAGGGTCACTGCTCCTGATACTGTTGCTGGATAGGGAAGAGAGCAACTTGGCCGTCAGAACTGACCTGGCAGAAAATTAGAGGGAGAGAGAGGAGCTAGGATTGTCAGAACTAGTTCTAGAAAGATTCTAACCCTACTCGAACTCTGGTGTTCGAGTTCTAAATTAGAACTCAAACACCAGAGGGTTCGCATAAGGGTTCGGATCTTTTTTTTTTTTTGCTCACCTCCATGCCCTCCACTCAAGCACGCAACCCAATATGCAGCTGGCATTCAGCACAATGTGTTTTGTGACTGGCAGGGTCAGTGAAGTCATGGAGAAGGGGCCACAGATGAGTTTGGGCTGGCCACTGCGCGTTATTCCCTGTTTTTGTGCAAACACCGGTGCCGCACTCAGCCAGACTCTCCCCAACCTTCACAATTCTGCTTGTGCATGCCTAGAAGGTCAGGATCAAGGACAGACCGATCGATGTGTAGCAGGCAGCACTTCAATTTTGGCGCCTCTTTGCCTACGTGAGTTTTTAGCTATGAGGTCGTCGTCATCGGCTGATGAGCTGGCCGAGAATGGAACGCATTGTCTCCAGTTAAAAATCAGCAGCAGTGGCCAGGTGAGTCATTTTTCAGCACAAAGTCCATTTTCTGCGTAGAGTTGTAGACTGGTTGGTTACTATACTATTACTGAGTGCTGACCAGTATGGGATGGGTGGTGCGGTGCCATGCTGGTATTGACTAGTGAGGCAGCAAGCAGGACTCAGTGTGTTTAAGAGGATGAGGAGGTACAGCAGATCCTACAATGCATGCATCGTTGGGCAGGTCCCACCATCCCACTCAGAGGCAGTATACTCTGTATTCTACTGTAATCATTCAGCAGAGGCTGGAAGCAGGAACTGAGCCTGAAGGTCAGGATCTGGCTGCAGTTTTTTTGCCTCTAGCGTCACAGCCCCTGCACACAGACAAAATGTTAATGACAAAGTTTGTTTATTTAGTTAAAAAAAAAATAGTCATGAGGGATGGAGTAGCCAGGTTGGGGGGGTTTTGGCACAGGAAGCATAAATCGTATGCTTTCAAAAATCAAACTGTATGACTGCATGGCAATAATAAAAAGTTAAAAAAATAAAGAAACTCAAAAGCACACCAACGCAGTGTACGAAGCCAATCAAATTGCACAGTTGGCATGCACGCATTGTCATTTATTTGGCATGGTGTCCTTGTGTAGTGCTGGCTAAGAGGCTATTATTGGCTGTTGGAGCTGTTACTTATTTAAAAGTACGTTAATGTGTTTGACCTTATTGGTTGGCGTGGTGAACATAAATGTTTTAAACGCAGCAATGTCATTCATTTAATGCAGGACTTGTTGCATGAGTCTGTGAGTGGTGTTTTAACGGTGTATTGATTGGCTGCTTCATTACCATGTATTCAGTGATGCAGGAAGGCTGGCTACAGTTTAGGCTACTGCTCCTGGCTGGCTGTTGCCTACCCTTGGTGCGAAAAATGGGAGTGAGATGACAGTGCTACTGGAGGGGGAAGGAATTGGTTACTGCTGTGCATAGGGCCCACAGCAATGTAAATCTGGCCCTGGCCACACTAGTAAATCCCCACAGAAATGCCCCAATGAAGAAAGAAAACACAGTCCTGAAGACTGCTGCTTGCTTCCACTTCCACTCTCCACTCAATCGCTGTTGACAAAGTGCGGGAGCAGCCAGGGAAGCAAGCAAACTGTATCCGCAGTATGCAACCAGCCAAGGGAGCAGGAAAGATGTTTGCGCACTATGTGTACACTGGATTAAGGATAGTAACAGTGGTTGGATGGCCAAAGGAGAACGAAAACAGTCAGCAGTGGCATGGCATTGGGCAAATGGCTCAGGTGCAGTCAGTGGCTGAGGCAGCAGGCAAGCAGTCGGTTGCAGGAACTCTTCAGTCAGTCAGACCAGGATGTCCAGAAGATATAAAGGTTAGTTTTAAATGAGGAAATAAATGGATGGATGAGGGAACCGTTGGAACAAAACAACCTACAGTATATGCAGTAACCCATGTGCACTGGAAGTTGAAACCCATAATGGGGGACAGGATGAGATCTGTTGTGAGGAGGGTAAAGCATAGGAAAGGGGTGGATGAAGATATATAAACTGGGGCAGGGAGGAGGCAGAAATGTATTAACTAGGGCAGAGAGGAGTGGATAAATGGGAGAACTAGGACATGGGGTTGATCTGAAATTAGAAATCTGGAGTAGAGAGGGGGCAAAAACGTAAGAAGTGGGGCAGGGAGTGAGATACAGTAAGTGAAATCTAGGGCAGGGACAGAGCAGATATGTGAGAGCTGGGGCTTGAAGGGGCAGAAATGTGAGAACTGGGGCACATAGAAGGCAGGGATGTGAGAACTAGGGCAAGTGGGGTAGCAGCAGATTAAAGGGATCAGATGATGCTGATACTGTACAAGGGCAGGGAGGAAAAATCCTTTATTTAAAATTATATAATGGCAAGAAAATTTCCTGACTCTGATTGGTCAGTGTATTCCTGAGACAGTGATGTTATTACATAATAACATCACTGTATGGATTTGGCAGATGTCAACCTCTTATTTTTCAGAAACAAAGATATATTGCCACACTAAAAATCTACTAAAACATTTAAAATTTTTTTTTTTTATTTTGTATAACATTGAGCCATTGTGTAATTGCAATAAGGCACTCCAAGGTGTGTGTTATCACGTAATAACGTCACTCCTGGGGTGGTTGAAGCACAAGGCGACGTTATTACACGATAACACACACCTTGTCGTGCCTTATTGCTTAAATATCTGTTGATTCCTGTGTGGTATACTTCTTATCACATTTGCTGTGACCTCTGGGACTACACTGACTTCACCGTGTGTGTGTGTGTGTGTGTGTGTGTGTGTGTGTGTGTGTGTGTGTGTGTGTGTGTGTTTGCTGCCGAGTATTAAGTGTGTGGAATTTTGCAAAATAAATAAATCCTAGAAATATTTTAGGTGACCAGAGAGAAGAGAAAAATCTATTTTTCATTAAAAAATATTTGTGAATCCTGCATGGTGTACTTTCCATCTGTGCTGCCGCTGTGCCCCATTTGACTGCACTTTACCCAATGTGTGACTGTGTGCCAAATGGCACCAAGTGTGTGGCATCTAATATGGGTGGGTGGGTCGGTTGTTCTGTAAGCACCCATTAGTGACTTACTTTTACTACTAACAAAGGAGAAGAAACCACAGATAACCCTAGCTAGAGTCATGTCAAAGTCACAAATGATCATCTCTCTCTCCTGTTATAATGAACAGATTTATTTGTTTTTGCCCACAGTTTCATGACATGTATGTCACTATTATCTTCATTTTGGGAGCACAATTAAAAAAAAAGGTTTGAGTTCTAAAAAGTTCTAAAAATGATTAGAACCCTAGAACTTTTTCAAAAATTCTAGACTAGAACTAGAACCCAGAACCTCAAAGGGTTCTGACAACCCTAAGAGAAGCCACACCAAACAGAGACTGCCAACTGGAGGAGGCAGCTGAGGCCTGCAGATGAGTTCTTAGGATGGCTTTAACCTCCTAGGTAAGTCTACCTGTCTCCACAAACTCTCCACGTCCTCACTCCTCCAAGTCTTAGCACTAACCAATTCTCAATGGTCCCTCCAGTATCTCCCAAGCTTGAGAATTCTAACTGTCAGCCACAAGCCAACTGTTTGAAAACAGCACTCAGTTTTCACTCATGCCAGGGAACCAAGCTAGTGTTCCCCAAGCACTGCCTAACTTCATGCAGGCACAAGAGGAAAAAATAAATTAATGATGACGGGGTGTTTCAGGGTGAAGGGGGAAGTGCATAATTTTTGTTACACTACCCCCTTCTCTCAAGGGTCACATTCTCATGTCCACAAGTCTTTGTTAGTCCAGTACATAGTCTTGGTGCCACCTAGGTGGCTATCTCTCTCTCTCTCTCTTTGTGGTCTGCTGAGTTCTTCATGAATATCTGTTTCCTGCCAAACAGTAGTCTTGGGACTTGCAACATCTTCCACAGTGTCCCTTTGATTGAGGCAGCTAGGACATCCTCTATGTGCCTAGAAAAAAATGTAGTTGCTATCTCTACCCTCCACATTGGTGTTTGTAGTCTGAGGTCTCCGTGGAACCCAAACAGGTGGTACACAGACATTCTTTCGGGTCCTACCACTAGATAGAATCTGTCTATCCTCTCCTGTCTTTGATGCAGGACTTTTCATATCACCAGTGCTATTACAGCACCTGCCAGGTTAATACCGTGGATGTAAGACAGTGCGGTATTAACCGTGCTGTATAGTGAGCACCTGGGGTTACAGTAACGGGGGTAGAACAGCAGTAGGGAAATACCACTACCCCTGTTGCTGCATACAGATTGGCAAGCTGGACAAGTTGCCATGTGCTGGGTGCCTGGTCGAGCCACTCCTGTGGAGGAGCGGCTAGTGCACCAGCACATGGCGCAGTTGGGAGACCTGGGACCATGGTTCAGTCCTCCCCCCGGTCTCCCAGCTATATCTTTTTGCCACGTTTAGAAAAAAAAACACAAAGTAGCCCCCTCCCAAGTTTCTCCCCATCCCCGAGGCCCCCCTCCGGAGTTAGTTATTTAAGTTGCAGGGGGTTTGGGGGGCCAAGCTCCCCATGCAGGGGGTGCGGGGGGATGAAGCCCCCCACAAAAACACATGAAGACCCATTGTGATCAGTGGGTGCAGTGCGCAGAACAGGTCAGTGTTTTTCCTGACTCTGTTCTTGTCTGGCGCTGTTTCGCTGTGGCATTTTTAGCCATGTTGTTTTGCTGTGCATGGTTATGACCCTGTGCCATTACAGCAAATATGGGGTGGGTCCTTCGAGAGCACTGTTCTCATCCACTGGTTTCCCTACCAAAGGCTTCATTCTGTTATAATGTACAGTTGACTCAGTTCCCTTTGATAACTTCATGTTATACAGAACACCTGAAAATTTCTGCAGACACTCATAAGGGCCAGAAAATATTTTCTGCAGTTTAGAAGAGTGTCCTTTATGATGCCTCTGGTCTCTGACCCAAACCAGCTCTCCTACCACATATGTCTGGGGGGTTACTTTCATGTCATAGAATGTGTTTTGTCTTTTAGAAGCTTTTTCTTGATGCCTCTGGACAACTTCCTGGACTGTACACAAGTAACCCTCCATCTGTCTGACAAATTAAGAGACAGATTCACAACTATTCTTCCATGATCTACGAAAAAACACATCAACAGGTAAGGTGATTTCACTCCCAAACATAACCATGAAGGGGATAAAACATTTGGAGGGCTGCACACTACTGCAATAGGCCATCATTACAAAGGGAAGTAAGGTATCTCAATTATCCTGACTGGAAATTACAAACATGGAGAACGTGTCTAAAAGTGTCCTGTTTAGCTGCTGCACTAAACCATCTGATTGAAGGTGATAGGGAACTCAGAGTTTCTCCCGTGGTTGGTGTGGATAGAGCAGGGGGTTCCAAAGTGGCAGATGATTTTAGATATCAGAACTTTTGCTGTAGTCCAGGGCTCTTGGTCTGACAAAGGAGAAGCTTCAGCCCATTTTGAAAAATAGTCTGCCACCACCATAATGTACTGATTCTTCCACTCTGTGTAAGATAGGGGCCCCAATATATTGATTGCTACTCAATCCATAGAGTGTCCCACTCTTAATGTCACAAGAGGTGCTTTAGAGGTGGATCCAGGAGTCTTACATGCTGCACAGTCTGAACAGTTGTGATCCCACTGCTTCGAAGATTTTTGCCATTGAGGTCAGAAAATTCTTGTCCAGACATTTTCCATAACTTTCTCCACTCCCAGATGTCCTGAACACTTGTCACTATGAAGAGCGGTCAGGATGAGGGGAACAAGGTCAGGGGGGACCACCACCTGGTCTATATCTCTCCCCAAAGAAACATGAGCAAACTGTCTGTACTAGATTCCATCTTTAACATTCAGAGAATTAAGACTTCTTTAAATAGAGTTAGCTCAGGATCATATGAACATACGAATTTGCCAGCAGATAAAGGCCTTATGGTCTATCGAGTCTGCTCGAGTGTTCAACTAGCAACCCTTATACTGCAGCTGCCCCTCCCTTCCCTCCCTTGACCCTTCCTCTTACCCTATCCCATTCCCTTTTGAAGCAGTCTACTGTTCTACAGGATACCACTTCCGCAGGCAACACATTCCCCCAGACACCACTCTCTCCATAAGAAAATGTCTTCTCATTTCCCTCCTGAACCTTCCCCCCTCTAATCTAAGATCATGACCTCCAGTGTCCCTACCCCACTTAAATTGAATAGTCTCTCTGTGCCTGTCTTGTTTATTCCCTTCATGTACTTGAAGGTTTCGATCATATTCCTCCTGTCTCTCCTCTCCTCTCCTGTCCTCCAGTAAGTACTTGTTCAGCTCCCTCAGCCTGCTCACGTAAGGTATGTCCCCTAGTCCCTGGATCATCTTTGTTGTCCTGTGCTGCACCCCCTCCAGTAACTTAATGTCCCTCTTCAGGTATGGGTGCCAGTACTGCACACAGTACTCCAGGTGTGGCCTAACCAGTGACCTATACAACGGCAGGATCACCTCCCCTCTCCTTGAACATATATCATCCCACTGTTCATTTGGTGGTTTCTGTACGGAAGCCATCTTCCACTTCTTAAAGAGCAGGTGTTTACGTCTAATAAATAGACAACTGACTATTTTATTTATTATATTGTTACATGTTAGCAATTGCTTTATTCTTTTATTTGTTTAACTGTTCATTGCAGATGGGAACTATGCCAAATGACCAGAGGGGAGTAGATGTGGTACCTCTCCACAAGGGAGGAAGTAGGGAGGAGGCTGGCAACTACAGACTCACATCAGTAGTCAGGAAATTAATGGAAGCATTAATTAAACAGGACCTAGTAGAATAACTGAAGAAGAGCGGTCTCCTTGATACCAGACAACATGGGTTCATAGCAGGAAGGTCATGCCAGATGAACCTCATTACCTTCTTTGACTGTGTGACTAAGGAATTAGATAAAGGCCACCAATGGATCTCCTCTACTTCAGTTATAGTAAGGCCTTTGATTCAGTGCCACATGGGCACTTGTTATGAAAGTTGGAGGATCTGGGCACTGCCAGTAGCATAGTCAGGTGGGTGGGAAGTTGGCTGAAGGACAGAAGACAGACAGTGGTGGTCAACAGGGTGAGGTCAGGTGAGGGTGAGGTTACTAGTGGTGTGCCCTAAGGCTCGGTCTTGAGATCAGTCCTTTTAATGTGTTCATAAGTGCCACTGACCAAGGCAAGCCTGCCCTGTTCACAGATGATACTAAACTGGGTGGTAGGGTTGACAGCACTGAGGCAGTGAGAGACTTGCAGAGTCTGGCAGAGGTTGGAAAGATGGTCAAATGTTTGGCAGCTGAAGATTAATGTGAAAAAATGCAAGGTAATGCATCTGGGGAAAGGGAACCCAAGGGCAGAGTATAGGCTTAATGGGATCACACTCAGTGCTTCACAAGAGGAAAGGGACCAAGGGGTCATCATATGTGATACCCTGAAGCATTCAAGCCAATGTAACAAAGCTGATAGTAAGGCAAATAAAATGCTGGGATATATAGGAAGGGGATTTGACAGCAGGGACAAGGAGGTGATTCTCTCGCATTTTCTGACATGCATCTCCATTTTGGGCAGCACATCTCCTTTGAATATGTGGGCCCCAATCATCTGACTGGATTTGGGCAACTAAAGGTGAAGTGGTTACGCAGGGTTCTTTAACAGGACTGGGCTCTGTAGGAGTTCTAGTGAATTCTAAATCTGAGGTTACGCCTGGCGTCCTAGATAATGCATCAGCATTGTTGTGGGTTCTCCCACCTCAGTGGACAATTTTGTACTTGTACTGAGCAAGCTGTTCCATCTATCTGGTGAGCTGGCCCTCAGGGTGTCTAAAATTATGTAGCCACAATAGTGATCCATGGTCTGTCCTAAGGATGAACTTCCTTCCCAGAAGGTAGTGCTGGAATATTTTATATACACCTCCATGGCCCGCAATACTTTTCATGTGGTGGCATACTTCCACTCTGCTGATGATAAGGCTTTTGTGGCATAGGCAACAACTCATTCCTGGTCTCCTTCCCCAAGGCCCTGATCACTGGTGTCAGTGTCCAAAAGAAAAGTCTTTTCAGGGTCTGGTTATGCCAGAATGGGAGAAGCAATAAGGCTGGCCTGAGGGAATTGAAAGTTTGCTGACATACATCTGTCTATACAGATTTTGCCCCCTTGTCAACCAGATGGTGTATTGGTTCAGCAATCTTGGAAAAGTCACGAATAAACTGGCAGTAACATGAAGCTAACCCAAGGAAACTGCAATTCAGTGGTGTTCTCAGGAGCAGGTCAAGTCTTCACAGTTTCTACTTTAGATAAATAAGTGGCAATTCATTCTGCACTGATTACATGGCCAAGACAATGCAGTTTTGTTCTCAGGAGGTACATTTAGATGATTTAAAGAGCAGCTGATGCCATTAGGACAGCTTTAACAAAACATAATATTTAGACACAGTTCAGCTTATATTTCACATTAGTTCTGTATTTCTCCTGCCCATTATTTACTACTCAGGCCATTTGCATGAAAACAGGATCGTTGCTCCTGTAGAGTTCATCTATTCCTGTTGCTTTCTCCCTACCTAAGGTCATAATGCTCTATTTGTGACATCACAATTACTCCCATGGCAACAGATTGTGATGTCACTACAGAGGACTATGACATGAAGTAGGGAGTAAGCTAAAGAGGCAGATGAACTCTAAGGGATATAGAGCATGTTCCCATGCAAATTTCTCAGTAATGCGTAATGGGGAGGAGAAATCTATCAAATTCATATAGAATACAAGCTAAATTGTACCTAAATATTATGTTTTCAAAGTTTTCTTTGAGGTGTATGCAGCTCTTTAACTTCAGATTGAAGACTTTAAGTTTTTCTAATACCTCCACAGACAAACCACATGTTCTTGGATGGTTCCCCCAAAGACAGTGATATCATCTAAGTAAATAAGACAGGTAGTTCATTGAAGGTCCGCCAAAATTAGATCTAGGAGGCATTGGAATGTGTCAGGTGCATTGCACAAGCCAAATGGCATGATACTGAAAAGAAAAGTCCAGCTCAAATAACAAATGCTGTTTTTTTCTCTCTGTGTTGTAGTTTGACATCCACCTGCCGGTAACCACTGACCAGGTCCAAGGTAGACAACCATTTTGCTTTAGTCAGTATGTCCAATGTGTCATCAATCTGAGGGAGTGCATAGGCATCCTTGATGGTGACTTTGTCAAGTTTGTTAAAGTCTGCACAAAACCATAGCCCTCTATCTTTCTTTTGTACCAAGAAGACTGGAGCTGCCCAAGGGCTGGATGATGGATGAATCACTCCCTTCTTCTGCATATCATCCAGATGATCATTAAACTCACTCTATAGGTGCATCAGTACTCTCCTCAAACTGACTTTTATTGGTTTGGCTATGCCAGTGTCAATCGTGTAGAAGGCCTTATTGGTCTGGCCGATGTGCACTTCTCTGCTGCTGAAGGTGGACAGGTGTTCCTGAAGAAGTTCTCAGATGGTCCTCTCTTCCACTGGTTTCAAAACCCTTTCCAGACATCTTAGCTCCCCCATCCGCCCTTTCACTGTCCACATCACATCTGGGGATTTTGAGTCAGTACCATTTCCACTCAGTCCAGTGCTAGCCACCAAGGTTTCGTTATATGGCTCAAACCTCCACAGCACAGAGTCCTTCTCCAGCATGTTTAGTTCAGGTTCCAGGTTCATCACTCAGATCAGGATTTGGCAGTGCCTGTTGCATACCAATGCTCATCCTATAAGAATCCCCACAGGCCCTGCTGGCCCTTCTTTTGGTTCCACCACTCTTTCTTCTATGCCCAGGGTGTATCCATCAACATATATGGGTACTACCAACTCTGTCCTGGCTGGGATAACCAGTGGTTCTCAAGTGACTACTCTTCTGACTCCATTTGCTTCAAGTTTGAGGGCCAGCGGTATGTGGCATACTGAGATGTTACACATCTGGTTCTTTAAATCAACTATAACTCCAAACTTCCTGAAGAAGTTGGTTCCAACCAGTTCAGTGGCACTGGCATCTTTGATCACCAGGAACTCCCATCTGGTCCTGAATCCTCCGATTTGAAACTCAGCCAACCAGACTCCTGTCACATCGAGGGACTGTCCATTGGCAACATTGACAGTTCCTCAATACGTTTCCAATGGTTCATCCTTCCCTCTGATAGCTTCTCTCCACAGATCCTGTTTAACCAAAAAAATCTGAGTTTCTGAATCCACCAAGATCTCACAGAGAATATTTTGGATTTCTCTTTGCAGATAGACACCACTTCCCACAGCGTTGTAGCTAGATTTGCAGCTTCCTTGGGCCTCTTTAATTTTAACAAGTGTAGGGCCCATTACTTCTGCCGATACTAGTTTTCCTGGTTTTGAGGACATTCCCACGTGAAGTGCCCCACTGTCTCACACTTCCAACATGCATCTGAGTGTTCTCCTTCCTGTCCTGCTCCACCTTGCTGTCCCCTCTTGGGAAACTGACTCCTGCCATTCCTTGTTCAGCTCCTCCAGTTGTCTTTGTCAGATCTGCTTGGCTGTTTGACTTGATTTGACTTCTGCAGGTCCACTCTCAGTTTTTGGAATTCCATTATCAGATCCACAACCACACCAGCCACCCTGTCCTTCTTATGATCTTTCTGGAGCACTTCTTGTGTGGCGCCATGCAGGTGTATTTGTTGTACAGTCTTTTGGGGGGGGTCACTCCAGTTCTCTTATGGTCTCAAATTTAGATCCCAGATTAATCACCTTTTCCAAGGTATGGGGCGTGGCACATCTCAGTTGCACTCTGATTCTAGAGTTTCTCACATAGCTGATGAAGTGGTCCTTTGCCAGCATAACCTGCATTGTCAGTTCAGTCCCTGTGTAAACCCTGATGACCAGTTTCTGTAAGGAATTACTGAATTCCTGCAGGGTCTACCTCTCCTGTCTCCTTCTATAGAGGAAGCTCACCCTGTACCAGTCTTCCAACACTGGAGGCTCCAGGTACTGTTTCAGAGCCATCTTCAGGTGCTTGTAATTTGTCTGATCTGTGGGAGCAAGTCCCTTGTAGACTTCCCTGGCACAACCTTTTAGGAGTGTCAGGAATTGGAACCTAGCTCCACCATCCCAGTGGTTGACTCTGCCTGCCATCTCAAACTGGTCCACCCAATCAGTGCATTCTCTCTCTCTCCTCCTCTGGTATAGTCATCCTTGTATTCTCTGTTCGGACACTGGTGCCCTGTAACACTGCACTTTTACTGTTCCCGGTGTACCAATCTTGTATTGTATGTTATGTGTCTTTTGTTAATTTGACATGGAACCTTTGTAAACAAGCTTCCAGCTCAAAGGTGGATTTCCAAGATTTCAAGAAGAAATAAATAAATGATTCGGCAGAAATAGAGGTTGGGCCATATGACCTCCATCTGCTTGGGATGATGTCCCATGCTTGCTACTATCCATACCGAAATATCCCTTGCTGTTGAGCCCATTGGAATCCCACCACTATCACCAAATTTATAACTGTCCCCCCAGGCCAATTAGCTAAGGTGAAGGCCTTGTTAGTAATAGTAGTAGTAACAGTTTATTTTTAGACAGGAGAGAAAACATGTCATTTGGGCTGAGAAGTCCAGTTTACAAGACAGTCCTGTACAGTATTCTCTAATGTTTCACATATAACAATACAATAAATAGTAGACAAGACTTACATCATAACATGTATTATATAATAAAAACCAGAATGAGTTAATATTTAAAGTAGAAAAGATACGATACTATATGCAAGTACTATATGCAAGTACAATTATGAACAAAGAAAATGTTTACTGCTTTAATAAAAGCTTTTAAGACTGTTTCAAAACGTATTTTAAAGGGAAGCTTGTTCCAATGTACAACAGCTCTAGAAATAAGAGTTCGGTCACCATATTTATTTAAACATCTTCCTTGATAAAATTTGTTCAAATGTACAGATCTTGTTAGTTATTTCCTCGGATTAGGTACATCAGGAAGAAGTTTACGTGTAACAACCCAACAACCAGTTGGATGACCTCAATGGAGGCCAATCAGCACCAGCAACTGGTAAAATTGAGAGAGCCAAAACAAAGGGAGGTTCTTTTCCACTTACATGGTAATGTGGGTACTACTGGCAAGAAGAGACAGACACAGAAGAATCAGCTAACACAGTTTTACTAAGTTAAAAGGGCAGCGGTTAGATGGGGGGGGGACTATAGCTCTGTGAAAAAGACTTAAAAAGCAACAACTACAGTAAGTAAGAAATAGATAAAGTACAAAAAGGTACTAGGAAGTCTTGAAAGGCAGTGACTAATATGCTGGCCCTTCCTGGCCACCAGGAGGTTATTAATTGTTGATCCCAAAGCTTGGGACATCTGCAGTAGGGCTAGCTGCTATGGCATCGGCCCTTTCCTGACCACCCAAAGTGGTCCAATCTTGGCCCCATACACTGAGTTGTCTGTATTGAGATAAGCTGTTAGGGCATCATCCCTCATCTGACCACCCTAAAAGGTCCAATCTTGACCCCGTGGACTGAGCTGTCTGCAGTTGGACAAACTGCTACGGTGTTGGCCCTCTTCTGACCACCTCAGATTATCTAATCTTGACCCCATGGACTGGGTTGTCTACGGTGGGGCAAGCTACCATGGTGTCAGCCCTCTTTTGACCACCCCAGATTGTCCAGTCTTGAGCCTGTGGACTGGTTTGTCTGCAGTGGGGCAAGCTGCTATGCCATCGGCCCTTTTCTGACTACTCCAGATGGCCAATCTTGACCTTGTTGAACTGGTTCTGGATCTCTGGACCTCCGGTGCTTGATCCTTGGTGCTGGACTGCTGGTTCCCTGATACTGGACCTCTTATACTGGATCTCTGGTCCTCTAGTACTGGATCTCTGGATCTCTGAACACCTGGTGCTGGACATCTGGTGCTAGATCTTTGGACCTCTGGTGCTGGATCTCTCATACTGGACCTCTAGCATCTCTGGTGCTGGACCTCTGGACCTCTGGTACTGGACCTCTGAACACCTGGTGCAAGACCTTTGGACCTTTGGTGCTGGGCTTCTGGACCTCTGGGCCTCTGGTGCTGGATCTGTGGTTCTAGACCTCTGGTGCTGGACCTCTTGACCTCTGGTGCTGGATCTCTGAATATGTGGTACTGGACCTCTGGACACCTGGTGCTGGACCTCTGGATACTTAGTGCTGGACCTCTAGCACTGGACCTGTGGTTCTGGAAGTCATTTTAGGCAGGAAAGGGAGAGATAAACAGAGACAAAGATATTCATCCCCAATAAACAATGCCTTGCTACTGTACTTGGCCCCAAATGAGAAATTAAGCAAAAGTCCTGAAATGTGGGCAGCAAGGCAGTCCTGCACAGGCAAAGTTCACATAAGCAGAAAATCAGGAAAAATAATACACTTCCAAATTGGCAGTGTTAAATACGAGTACTGTCTCTTTAAATCATGCAGTCAGTTTTCAACTTACTGGAAAGCTGTAGTCAGTGCTTCATATTTGCATAAATGATTATTCATCAATCTCTTTGCTATGAGGATCTGTGGGCCAGGACGAGCCCCTCCTAAACCTGCTGTTTAACAGAGCTTTAATTAAACTCTGCCTTGTAGGCGATCTGGTATGGGGCCTGACTTGCCCTTAAACAATGCTCCTGTGGAGTGCTACAGTCAAATTTGCAAAAGCAAAATATGCTGTGCAGAGTGTTTTGATTTGTGTGGTTAGTCCTGGTGTGTCCTTCCCTTTGTCAGCTATTAGGAGTTTTTTTCTAAATTTGCCTACTAGTTTTATGGCCTCTGCGGATCTCCCTGTTAGAATGGTTTATGGCTCTTCTTTGTCCTGCAATGCATCTTGTCTCATGTGGCAGTGATGCATTCGGGACCACTGATTCAGTGAGAGAAAGTTCTGCAGCAGTAATCTGGAGAAAGAAGCCTTATGTTCTGGCCTCAATTAAATAATTCTAACTTACTATTTTTGTTTTCTATATGTTTGACTAGGTCTAACCAGTAGGAGTAAATGGTTTGCGTTGAAAGCTTTTAATTTCATCAAACTACATCCAGCCATAAAAAGCACACAGATGTCACCATAGGTCATCAGTGTTATCATTAGTAAAGACTCTAGCTGTTTTCTTACAGAATACACACTCAATTAGACCTTAAGTGATTGCTAAGTTGTAAATGTAGAATTCAGTGCCCACAGGATAAGTACTTACTGAATTTAGTGTCCCAGATGCATTACTGTCACATGGGACAGGAGGCATTGTAGGAAAAAGAAGAGCAACAAATCATGGAAATGTGGAGATCTCCAGAGGCCACAAAACTAGTAGGAGAGGCCATAAAACTAGTACGTAAATTGAGAAAAAAATCCTAATAGCAAACAAAGGGAAAAACACATCAGGACTAAACACACAAATCAAAACACTCTGCACAACGTATGTGTTTGCAAATTTTGACTGTAGTACTCCTTTAATTTATTTGCCTGGTGGGTGCTACTTTTACAGGGGGCCTTGCTTGGCCCATCCAAGCTCTGATGGAGCTGTCTCCTATGCCACCTGTGTGGGAAGTCTAGAGAATGGGTGACACCCACCCACCTAATCAGCCCCGAACACTTTGCTGAGTGCCATTCGGCACGATTTAATTATTAAAATAAAAAAAAACCTTTATGTAACTTTTGGGTGCTCAGCACTGCCTAACTGTGCCACTGCCTCACTCACCACTGCAGCCAGAACCAGAAGATGGAAGGGTCTGGAAGGGCTCCTGCTCTTGATACTGCTGCTGCATGTGTGGGAGTGCAACTTGACCACCAGAACTGATCCGGCAGAAAATTAGAGGGAAAGAAGAGCCATCACAAAATAGAGACTGACAACTGGAGGAGACAGCCAAGATCCACAGACGAGTTCCCGGGATGGCTTCAACATCCCAGGTAACCCTAACTGTCCCCACAAACTCTCTGCATCCTCACTCTTTCCAGTCTTAGCACCAATCACTCTCAGCAGTCCCTTCAGAAGCTCCCAGCCTCTGGAGTTCTAACTGTCAGGTGCAAGCTGACTGTTTGAAAACCATTCTCAGTTTTCACTCGTGCAGGAGAATAAAAGCAGTGTTCCTTAAGTGCTGCCTAACTCTCTTGCAGGCATGAGAGCAAAAATAAATTAATAAAGAGGAGGGGGTGTTTCAGGGTGAAGGGGGAATGTACACTTTTTGTTACAGTATCACCCCTTTTGTTTACAGAAAGGTACTCCTCAATAGCTTTCGCAGTATGGGTTCTATACTCTTTTTTTTTTTGTGGTAAGCAGAATAGGGTCCAGACACCAGGATTGCAGTGGGAGGGGCCTTCCCTGGTCAGGCTTTGAGTTATTGGTGCTTGGTCAGTTATCTGGATAGGGTGATGGGCTGTGTCAGTTATCTGGATAGGATGATAGGCTGTCTGCTCCACTTGTGTGGCAAGGTGTGTGAGACCAAAATCTTGTCTATCTGGCTGTGGAGGCAGTATAGCGCAGTGGTTTAAGGCTCTGAGTTGCAAATCTGGTGACATCTAGCAGACCAAACCTGGGTTTGAATCTTACTGCTCCCACTTGCATACTGTGTGACCCTAAGCAAGTCACTTAACTTCCTTGTGCTCCCAGGTCACATCTGTAAAAAGTGTTCCGCTTAGTGTGCTACTCCTGGTTAAACAACTACATAAATAAAAAGGACTTGTAAAAGTGGGAAAAGAAGCTATATTCCTGAGCTGTTGGATGCTGCTACTGCCACATATCCAGTAACTCGAGTGCTTTATTTACTTCAGCCAGTGCTTTAGTATTTTTAGGCAGTGGGGTCAGGGCCATATTCAAACAGCACAATATTGTGTCAGAGACACAGTGGGTAGAGTGGTATTGAAGACCACCAGGCAGGAAAGAGACCTGGAGGTAATCATATCGGATGACCTAAAGGTGGCCAGGTAGTGCGACAAAGCAGTGTGGAGGGCTAGTGGGATGCTGGGGTGCACAGGGAGGGGTATCACCAGCAGAAACAAGGAGGTGGTGATGCCTCTGTATAGATCATTATTAAGATCCCACCTAGAGTACTGTGTCCAGTTCTGGAAGTCACATCTCCAGAAGGACATAGACAGAGTGGAGGTGGTCCAGAAGTGGGCAACATCAAAAGCCCCATGGGGAGAGACTAAAGAACCTCGATATGTATACCCTGGAACATTATATCAAATCAAATCCAAAACTTCGAGTACACCCCCCCCCAACCACCAATCTGGTTTGAAAGCACCGGATCATGATTCCCATACAAACTAACAGCGGATATTTCATTATTTATAAGGGCACTTAAGAAATTACACATTTTAAAACACACAACTGTCAAACAGTAGTAAAATAACAACTCTCTCAAGGGTGGTCAGTGACAGTATGGGGAACCACCCCCTCATGCTAATCACTCTATAATCCTGTGCTAACACAGCAGACCTATGCAAAGAGAATAAGTGATGAAAAAGGTAGGCAGCTTTTGCCTGTGATTTTTTTCCATGTAGTAGTATCTCCAGTAGCTCCTCCCCGGGTCAGTTTGAGAGGCAGTTACTGCTCTGATGCTGCTGAACAGTCAAGTACTGGTAATATGATCATAATATATGTAGCCCAGGCACCGTGTTCCAGTGAATTGTTACCCTTGCCTGTTGTCCCTCTAACAGGTTAAGGGGCCTGGGTCCTGCTATACATAGATACATAGACAATGTCGACAGATAAGGGCTTATGGCCCACCCAGTCTGCCCATTTGAGCTTGTAAGTTCAGTTTATGTTTTCCTAGAAGTCTGTTGCCCCTTACCCCTGACCTCCAAAATTCCTTTATGTCTATACCATGCATTCTTAAATCCCATGATTGTTTCAGCCCCCACCACTTCCTCTGGCAGGGTGTTCCACTTGTCCACCACCTGTTCTGTGAAGAAATTCTTCCTCGCGTTTCCTCTGAATCGTCCTCCCTCCAACTTCATCCCATGCCCTCTAGTCCTGGAACATCTTTTAAGCTACAAATAGTATTCCTGCCCCCATTCCTCCTGTAAGATACTTGTATGTCTCTATCATATCCCTCTCCTCTTTTCTTCCAGGGAGTACATGTTCAGTTCCTTCAACCTGTCCTCATAGGACTTGTGATGCAATCCATGCACCATCTTTGTTGCCTCCTCTGAACCTTCTCTACCCTGTCTATGTCCTTACGTAGGTAAGGTCTCCAGAACAGTACACTGTACTCCAGGTGGGGCCTCACTAGTGTCTTGTATAGTGGAATTATGACCTCCCTTTTCCTGCCGGTGATGCCCCTGCCTATGCATCCCAGCATCCTATTTGCTTTACCTGCTGCCTTGTCACACTGTTTCCCTACCTTGAGGTCATCAGAGATGATAACCCCAAGATCCCTTTCCTGCTTGGTGCATGCTATATCCTCACCCCCCAACTGATATATTGTGCCAGGGTTTTTGTGCCCCATATGCATTGTCTTGCACTTCTTTGAATTGAATTTCAACTGCCAAATCCTGACCATTCTTCAAGTTTCTGCAGGTTCCTTCTCATTCTGTCTACACCCTCTGATGTGTCTACTCTGTTACAGAGCTTTGTGTCATCAGCGAACAGTGAAATTCTGCCTTCTAGGTCCTGCATAATGTCACTGATGAAGATGTTGAATAGGACGGTCCCAGCACTGATCCCTGTGGTGTTCCCCACTGGTCACTCTTCCCTTGTGGAGTGACAGCCATTTACCACCAATTCTCTGTGTCCTGCCGACAGCCAGTTACCTACCCACCACACTACTGTCCTGCCCACACCCATATTCCCCAGTTTGTGTAATAGTCTTCTATGTGGCACAGTGTCAAAGGCTTTGTTGAAGTCCAGATAGGCCATGTCCACTGCCCTCCTGATCCACCTCCTAGTCACCCAGTCAAAAATTCAATGAGGTTGGTCTGACACGGCCTCCCTGGTGAAACCATGCTGCCTTGGGTCCTGTAGTCTACTGACAACCAGATGTTCCACCAATCTCTCCTTCAGTAGTGCTTCCATGATCTTCCCCACTACCGAGGTGAGGCTGACTGGTCTGTAGTTCCCCGCTTCCTCTTTGTTCCCACTTTTGTATAAGAGGACTACATCTGCTGTCCTCTAGTCTTTGGGTACCTCCCCTGTTTCCAGTGATCGGCTAAACAGGATAGCCAGAGGTTCAGCCACCACCTCTCTTAGTTCTTTAAGGACCCTGGAGTTTACTCCATCTGGCCCCATTAGCTTTATCAACTCTTATTACTTCCAGTTCCTTCAGGACCCTTTCGTGTAAAGGGACTTGTGTCCATTTCTGCACCATTCTCACCCTTGTACTCCTTTCAGACCCGTTACCTCCTCTTCCTCAGTAAAGACTGAGCAGAAATACCTGTTCAATATGTCAGCTTTACTGTTGTCATCCTCCACTCGGCCCCATCCTCCCCCTTCAGTCTCACTATCCCTCCCTTTGCCTTTCTTTTTTCACTTATGTACCTGTAAAAGGTTTTGTTCCCTCTACCCACTGATTTTGCAATGTGTTCTTCTGTCTGAGCTTTGGCTTCCCTTACTGACCTCCCTGCCTCCCTTTGCTTCTTCTGGTACTTCTCCCTATCCCCATCTGCCTGTGTCTTTTTGTATTGCCTGAATGCAATATTTTTGACTTTCACTTTCTTTGCTACCTCTTTAGAAAACCATAATGGTCTCCTCTTCCTTTTCCTCTTGCTAACCTGCTTAATGCATAATTCTGTTGCTCTTGTAATTCCCATTTTAAATACTGCCCACTGTTCCTCAACCCCTGATTCCTGCCCCATTCCCCTTAATGCCTCTTTCAAGTATCTCCCCATTTTCCCAAAGTCTGCCCCCCTAAAATCCAGGATACGTGTTTTTATGTGGTTTGGTTCTGCTCTTTCTGTGATTTCAAACCACAATGACTGGTGCACTGTTCCCAGGTGCTCCCCACTACCCCCATCACACTGTCCCTGTTTGTGAGCACAAGGTCCAGGATTGCCTTCTGCCGAGTTGGTTCCATGACCAGTTGCTTGAGGAAGGCACCCTGAAGGAAGTCCAGGATAAATCTGCTCCTAGTTGATGCTGCTGCTGGAATGCTCCAGTCCACGTCTGGACTATTCAAGTCTCCAACCAGTACTACCTCCCCCTTGTCTGCCATCCTTTGGATGGCTAGCATCAGCTCCCTATCTGTTTCTTCCTCCTGGGCTGGTGGTCTTTAGACCACACCTGTGCGGATGACCGGCCCCATATGCTGGTGTTCGGGGGTCCTACCCCAAAGATAATAACAATAGCGCGGTGCCGCCACCAAGAGAAAATTAGAAGTGGGTCAGGTGACTGGCTGGTACAGCCCCATAGGATGCTGCACCTACCCACCTCCCCTACCAACCACCCACACACTGGATACCCAACAATTCAGTGCCATCATAAACCATAAATAGGAACGTTTTGACAGACTCAGAGAATTCCTGCACAAATCATTTCAAACAGTAAACCACAGCTTTATTGGGGGTATAGGACTAGGCAAAGGGGTACCAGGACCGAGGATGGCTGTGGATATAAAAAGTTGATTAATGATATAGCAACATACCAAACATTGGGGCCTGCAGGCTGAATCCACCCCCACTGGCACCAGCATTTCCCAGATGTCCTTAGGGGCACCCTCTAGGTGCAGGCCTGGTATGGTGCCACGGGTTGGGGCCTTGAAATATTTTTGAAACTTGAAAATGATTAACAAGCAATTCCTCTTTTTCCCTCCCAGGAACCAGGTCCTGTGTACTCATGGTTTGAAGCCCTCCACCACGGGAAAATGGAGCTCCTTGGAGTTGTGCAGCAAATCGAGAAGCAGGCTGGCCAGGATACCACCATCTGGATGGAACTTGCTCAAGGATCTTGCAGCTGGTCACCTTGATTGTATTTCTGGACACTTTTCACCTTCAGATGCTTCTGGCCCTCTGCAGAGCACTGTGGCAGGACAGCACCAGCTCCAGAAGGCCCACACCTGGGAGTAGCCCCACAGCCCAGCTCCCACAATCGGAGCACCCTAGCACTCAGGTGCAAGACCCATGACCTCCTGAGACAGCGAGTCCCACTTGGGAGAGGTTAGCAAGTTTCCTCCCTGGCTCTGGGCGAGGATTCCATAATGGTGTAAGTCAGCATTCTGACTGGCTGTTGAAGCCTTTCAATAATCAATATCCATAGTGATCCAGATTTCCTGCTCGTTTACTGAGGCATGATCTAGGCATCAGAATTAGTCCTCTCCTTCTCCCAGGTGTCCCTCTGTCACAGTTTTGGGCACCTAGATCATTGATTGGCTGCAAGAAAGGGATTAAATGTCACCAACATTTCAGCTCCCATTCAATCCTATGAAGTTCATACAGTTTCCCCAGCTTCACAATATGGCTGCAGTCCAACACTGTACTTTATTTTTACAAACCCCTCCCCCCCTACCAGGTTGTAGCCCCAACAATGCCCTTTCAAGAGAGCCCATTCTTATGCACCTAGTCCCGTACATTTTCTGTCACTGCCGCTGAAATGCTGTCCCCCTAGGCAGCAGCGACACCCTTATTAATATTCAAGAGGTGTATGAATAATTCATGGGCCCTTGATCGTGCTCCGATTCCAAACTCTTTATTTAAGCTTTGAAGCAGCTTCTCTACCGCCTCATCAAGGTCTCTGGTCCCCAATTAGCCTAAGAGGGCACTGAGACTGCAGAGGAACTCCCCAGAAGACCACAGAACCGCTGGTCGGTTGACGAAATGCACTACTGTGCGCCAGCGCAATCCCCACTAGCTCAATATGTACAGAAGAGCAGCGTCGGCTCATGAACAAGGACCTACACCCAACTGGACTAAAATTAAGTGCCGGGCTGGAACTGGGAACCTGGGGGCACCAACAAGACTCGGGCCACGGCAGTAGATCATACAGGGATTCAGATAGGACACCAGGAGCTGTGGGAAGGACAAGAGAAAAAGGGCACTTAAGGTGAGCCCCCAAAGGAGGGTTGCATATAAGAAAGAAACTCCAGTCACCACTCAAGTACTAATATGACTGGTATAGACTTACAGATCATGTGATGCTGCAGGCTGGAGACCAGTCAGGGTGTTCCTGCCTTCTACCCCACTGACACGTGTGTCCTCCGACATGGTCAAGGAAGACAGGTGCTATTGCTGGAGAAGAAAAGGTTACTGGCCCATATATCAGTTAGTGCTGCCATCACCATGTGCAGGGCTTTTACTTGGTGTTCTGATGTGAATATAGCTGGAGCTACTAAAAATAGAAGAAATTTCTTCATACTTACCATAATTTCCTTTTCTGTTAGCTTCAACATTGTCAGTGCATATTCGTAACAAATAGGTAATGTGCACCCCTGCTAGGGGAACTGGCACAGCCCAAGGCTGAAATTAACATAGAATGTTGGACACATGTGTAACCCCTAGGTGGCGCTATCCCAAGGGCTACTACCCCTGCCTGCTTGGCTAGTAGCAGGTTAAGGTGCCTGAGTTCTGAAACGGGTGCCTCCACCCAGAGGTCAGGGTTGGTAGTGGTCAAGCTAACCTGGGCACAGTCCTCTGGGACACTGTAACCCCCTCTTTCCCTTCTAGTGGCCTGAACATTGTACAATAATCACTTTCACATTACCCCTGGTACTCCACACAAGTACCCACACTGTTTGCACTTACCACCAGGGCTGGTTCCTCTGGCTCGTCCCTGGGGAACCCCTGTAAAATAAGGTTAAGCACAGCAAATAGTAACAGTACAGTACTTTGAGCACAAACTGGAACCACAGTCAGATTACATGCTGAAAAGTTAGATCTGATTTATTCAGGGACTTGAACAAGGGAGAGGCAAAATCAGGTTAATTAGCTAAAGGTTATATCAGTCAAGCAGTTATGCATGCTTGCGTCCCCACACAGTCCACCTCTGGGTACCCAGGTAGAGAGAGATGGGCTAGCCAGGACAGTTGCCTGGGATTGCAGCTGGTTGGGGCCCTGTGATGGAAAACACAACATGCACAGTACACAATATTTGTAATCCGGAGCCAGAGGGCTCAGTTCGTAAAGGAAACGAAACAACACGACAATCAGATGACACACTCAGATTAAGCTGTTGTTGTAGGAAGCTACCCTGGTATTTACTCACAATACCCAAGACTGGACACAGGCTGGACAAAAATCGAGACTGCAGGTGGTTGATCTGGAATCCCAGGAGAAGCAGGGCCCACACAAGTTGCAGAGGCGTCGTTCCTGTTCAAGCGTGGAGCAGGGGGCTGATCCCCAGGCAGGTCTCTCGTCGATGGCTTCTCTGTGCAGTGGGTAGTCTGGCTGGGCCAGTCTGGTAAAGCCCAGACTGCATAGAGACAAGTTCGGAAGCAGTCTATTTGGTCTGGATACAGCTTTCAGCAAGCAGAACACAGTTCACACAGTGGGGAACTAACTTACAACCCACTAGCAGCTCATAGCACATTTACATGTAGGGGAATTCTACTGTACCAGGCAACGCGCTCCCCAGGCACAATCGCAAAGTCTCTGCACACACTGGGAGCTTAGGGGTAGCTAGAACTCCTGACAGGCCGATCGCATTCAGCAAAAATATTCGGTCTTCTTCAGGTTGAGCCTGGCCCACTTCAGTAGCTTACTTTAGTCACACAAACTTGGATTTAGTCCCAAATAATTCTCTTCTCTCCCTCTCAGGAGCAGCACACTGGCATGCAGGCCAAACACTTAGCCTTTTCAGAGTTCTCCCATGCGAATCCACTCAGGATAGCTGCTCAGAAACACTTCAGTTCCTTCTTGCTCAGATTCCAGCTTAGTTCTAACTCAAAAACTGCAAGCAGCCCGGGACTTCCCCAAGATCCAAAAGATTTGGTTGGCTGAATTGGCTGTCAGTCAAAGCGAGAGCTCCCCCTTCAGTTGCAAAAAAGGCACAAAAAGTTCAAACTGCAGTTCCTATAGATTTTGAATTCAGACAGCTCCAGCAGTCCGGCTACATTTTAGGTCCCACCAGAACTAATTGGTCCAATTTGCAGTCTAGGACCAAAATAGTGGAGACAAACAAAACAGTCCTTGCTACAAAGAAAGCAGGTTAGACAAACTACATTATCATTATAATTCTAAATGGTTTTCAGTAAATAGTTACATCTTTCAACAGAGCTCCCTCTCAGGTTACTAAAACTGCAATTAGGCAGCTCTTAAAGAGACAGTACACAGAGGTTATACAAGCTCTGGTAATCACATATAAACTGCTAAAATGCAGGACACCAGGCTGGCAGTGAGCGTTTAGGCAAGCTCAAGAAAGACTTTTTGGGAGCCCCCATTTGTAGGGGGTTTACACCCTTCCCTGCCTGGGCAAACATGGCGTCCATGTCAAGTCTGTACCATCATAACATTGAAAATGCAACATATACAAGACATTTATACTATTAGCATGCTCTTCAAGTACTATCTGATTCATCACTTGGCATAACTTGTCACCTTACTATACATTTCAATGTACTCCACTATATCATTTCCATTCTGACAATACATTATGCATATTTCACACAGGTAAATTGAACATTACTATACAGAATCATGTAATAACTTATTGTACTCTAAACAATGCAAGAGGGGCCCTTCCCTATCAGCTACAGTAACTTGGGGCTGGATGGGGCAGGGGCACCATGGTGAGAGGGCAGAACAAGTAACCTGGAATGGGCCATCAAGCTCAATTTGGGCAGTGAGCTCTTAGAGACATAAACACCTTTGTGGACTACATTGAGAGGCAAATCCACTGGCCTCCTTGGGGAATCATAACTGAAGCGCACCACTGGCTTGACAGCTCGGCCAGTCTTTCTGGGGTGAACAACCACAGTCTCTGTACTTTCAGCAATGGTCTTGGAGCTTTCTTCACTTGTGAGGGGTGCCTCTGCATGAAGGGGAATGTCCAAGCTGGAAGCACTGTCAGCCCCTTGCTCTGTAGTCCCTGTTTCCACAACACTTGGCTCATTTTGAAGACACTCTGGCACTGAAGGGGGTTGTCAGCACTCTCATAGTGTTCCTCAAATTCTGGCATGTCACCAGAAAGACTCATACCATCAGCCTCTCCTTTAAGCAAATCATACAGTTCCATGATACACAAAGACTCAGCATCCTCAGACGTGATACTTTGCACTTCACCTTAAGGGAGCATTGGCTTCAAGGATAATGCCGGGGTGTTAAGCAGTCCAGAAGGTCCAACTTCATCCCCATAATTCAACATAGGATTTCCACGAAACAACTGACTCAGTTCATATGAGGGGTAATAGGCATTATCACACTCACTGTCATCCGAGTTAGACTGGCGGTCAGTATCATTCTGGGCCTGCTGCGGGGAAAGTCTTAAATCGGCAACCACAGGGGCAGGCTGACTCTGTTTCTTTCTTACAGCAGCACGAGTCACCGGTCCAGGGGACTCAACCTCGGTGGGTTCAGCCACAATTATAACTTGACCAATAGGTAGCAAGTGGTTACAGTGCGTGGTCTTGACAGCTTTGGAGTTATTCTCTGGGCGCACTTTGTACACTGGCAAATCATCCAGCCTTCCAACTATAACATGGGGAAGATGGTGCCATCGATCAGCAATTTTGTGTTCACCATGCAATCCTAAATTTCACAACAACACACGGTCTCCAGGCCTAAGCTCTTGAGCCTTTACTTTTTTATCATGTCTCTCTTTGTTGGCTAGATTTCTTTTGGCAGCCATTGTCTGGGCCAGTTGATAGGCATGGTTCAATTGAGTTTTAAGTTTTTGTACATATTGCAGGTTATCTTCAGCTCGGACCCCATCGGGAGAAACCCCTAAACAGACATCAACAGGAAGCCGGGCCTCTCTCTTGAATATAAGGCAGTAGGGAGAGAACCCGGTAGCATCATTCTTTGTGCAATTGTACAGTCTGCGTGTAACAAGGTGCTAATCTGCTGTCTCCAATTATGCTTATCTTTTGAGTGGAAGGTGCCTAACATGTCTAGTAGGGTGTGGTTAAAGCGTTCAGGTTGAGGATCCCCCTGTGGGTGATAAGGGGTGGTTCTTGTCTTTCACACCCCCCATAGAGAGAGCATTTCTTTGATTAGCCGACTCTCAAAGTCCCGGCCCTGATCAGAGTGAATTCACTTGGGGGCACCATAGTGGACAAAGAAATTTTCCACTAGCACCTTGGCCACGGTAGCTGCTTTTTGATCTTTGGTGGGAAAAGCCTGTGCATACCATGTGAAATGGTCTGTAACCACTAACACATTGCCAATGTTTCGCTGATCAGGCTCTAAACTCAAGAAGTCTATGCAGACTAGTTCCATTGGGGTGCTGGTAGTAATGTTGACAAGGGGGGCAGCACTCTGAGGCAGGGCTTTTCTCTGCAGGCAGCGACTACAAGTTCTTACATGGTACTCAACATCAGCCCCCATCTTGGGACAGTAGAATCGAGATTGTACTAGGTCAAGGGTCCAGTCGATACTGAGGTGACCCATATGATTGTGGAGGGACCTCAATACCAACTTTGAAGGCTGTGGGCAGGACCAATTGTTGCTTGTCTATTTGGCCACCCTGATCTACAGTCTCTCTATACAATAACTGATTAAGCAACTTCAACCTGGGTCCTTCTTTAAACAATAAAGCGGTTCTCAGATCAGAGGAACGCAACTTGGACATATCTTTTCCTGCATGAAGGGCGTCAAGTGCTGGCTGAATCATAGGATCTTGGGACTGAGCCCGTTAAATGCTGTCATTGTCAAACTGAGGTAGTGCACTAATATCTAGAGCAGAAAAGTGGCAATATGCAGCTGGTATGTAGGTGTCAGAGGGGCCCAAGCAATCTGCTAAGCAGTCCACTGTGTCTGTAGACATCTGTTCATTTCTATCAAACTTCTGGCACAATGCTCGGATGTCAGGGTCAGACAGTCTGACCCAGTCACTCTTGGAAATGGGCCTCCGGGATAGGGCGTCAGCATCAATATGATTCAGACCTGGTCTGTATTCGACTGCATAATCATATGTTGACAATGCAGAAAGGCACCAGTGCCCCATGGCGTCTAACTTAGCTGAAGTCTGTACATAGGTCAATGGGTTATTGTCAGTCCTCACCAATATTTTTGCCCGATAGAGGTAATCATGAAACTGGTCAACAATGGCCCATTTTACAAGGAAGTCCAACTTGTGCACAGGGTAGTTTCGCTCTGACGGGTCAAGCTCCTACTGGCAAATGGTACTGCTATACTGTGTATTTTGGTTTGTCTTACTATGACAAGGTACCTTTGTAAATGAGCCTATGGCTCAAAGGTTTTCCAAACTGCTGTTTAAATAAAATAAAATAAAAAAAATGCCACTGGTCTCAAACCATCCTCATGGTCTTGGTACAGTACAGCTCCTAGACCCTGCAGACTGGCATCAGTATGCAGCACATAGGATTTGGTGGGATCTGCATAAGCGAGGACGGAGGCGTGGGTGAGTTGGTATATGACTTCATAGAAAGCTGCTTCACAGTCAGGCGTCCAATGGGACCCAAAAAAGTTCACCTGGGTGGAAATATGCTTTGTCTGGTTCCTTGATGGACCCTTTCCTGTATTTCCGATTGGTAGGAGGGTAACCCTGGGTAAGATTCAAGAGTGGCCGAATCACTTTGGAATAGTCCTTTATGAACCGGTGGTAGTAGCTACAGAATCCCTGGAAACATTGTAGTTCTTTCAAATTGTGGGGCTGGGGCCAAGTAGTCAAGGCTTCAACTTTACTAGGATCAGTCTCTGTCCCATCTGTAGGCACTATGTGCCCCACATACTTCACAGAGGTTTGGAAAAATTGGCACTTGTCGATGGACAGCTTGAGGCCAAAATCTTCCAGTCAGTCTAGTACTTTGAACAGTCAGCTCTCATGTTCCTCTAGAGAGCTCCCAAACACAATGACATCGTCCAAGTACATCAGGCATTCCAGCAAATTCATGTCTCCCACCGCTCGTTCCATCAGTTGCTGGAAGGTGGCTGGGGTGCCCGATATCCCCTGTGGCATTCTCAGAAATTCGTAGAACCCCAAAGGACAGATGAAGGCTTTCTTCTCATGGCCCTCTGGAGCCATCGGAATCTGGTAATATCCACTGCGAAGATCCAACACCGAGAACCATTTGCTCCCATTCGAACAATCCAGAGCATCTTGTATACGGGGCATGGTGTATTGATCGGGGATGGCCCGCCAATTCAGAGTTCGATAAGCAACACACATTCTCACAGATCCGTTCTTCTTACGCACAACCACAATGGGAGAAGGATATGGGCTCCTGGATTCTTGTATCACACCAGCCGCAAGCATTTCCTGCATGTGTCTTCTCACATCATCTATGTCTGCAGGGGCTAGGCATCGAGACCTCTCTCGAAATGGCCATTCATCGTGCAGGCATATGTGATGCTCCACACCCTGGACACATCCCACGTCCCATTCCTTCTACAAAAACACTTGCTCGCTCTGGGCAAGTTTCTGGCTAATTCTAGTCTTCCATTCAGCTGGCAACGGGGAGTCACCAAAATCAAACAAGTCAGGAGTCACTCTGTCTTGCCAGGGTGCTTGTTGCTGGGCAACACTGCAGTGTCTGTGCTGTGTACCGTAGCTAGGGTGCATCCTCTGTTCACCCAGATCTCCCGATCTGACACATTATGAATCTGGACCATCACTCATCGTGCATAGGCATGAGCATGAGCTGGCAAGATGCTGGGCTTAACCAATAATCCTTCCAGCAAATTTCCATCGCCTGGTGCGTCCAACATCAGTATTTTGTTCTTGACATCTTTGCGGAGGCGGGCCTCCCCTTGAACTGTACACTGGACGTTAGGGGCCAGTACCATTGAATTGGGATCCTTTTTCCACACGACCCCTACCGGTTCATTTTGGTCCACTCCCTTGGGGTTCTGTTGAAAATCATAGGCCCTCTTGATCAGAGCAGGAATTCTTAGGGCCCTTCCAGTCCATCGCCCTTGTTTCTTGTGACAGAGTTGTGCCAATCTCTCAAACATATGGGCATTGGTCCCAATTAACAGGGGAACTCCATCATACAGTCCAGTAGGGGGACACACTAAGACCAGTGTCTCGACTTGCTCCTCTACACCAGTTACAGCTGCAGGAAATGACAACCAGAGGTGGACAAATCCTAGGTAGAGATAAGACTTGTCACTCAGCCCCCACACATGTAGGCCTTCCAGGGATTGCAAGGGCACAGCAGATAAGTGTTTGTCATACCAGTCCTTAAATACAATGGTCACTTGTGACCCACTGTCCAGCACAGCCCAAGTAGGAATACCATTCACAGCCACAGTAGTCTCCATTGAAGGGCCCACTATTTTGGACCAGTCTGGAGGGACAGCAGCAGGGGCCTGGACAGGTGATTTAGCCACATAGGGATCTGAGTTACTACTTCTTGAACCTCACTGTGGACATTTTGGGCACTCCTCGACCGCTGATTCTTTCTCTGAAGCACGCCTTGAAGTCTATATACAACTTTATCTAGGTATTTTGTGGACCTGCATTCTGTCTTCATGTGCCCATCCTTCCCACAATCATGGCAAAATATGTTTTCTGGGATTTGGGGTGGCTGAGGCATCACACTGGAAGCTGAGGCGGTGGTACTACCAACGGAGAACCTTGGTGCCATCTCTCTCTGCTGCGTGGTGAGCATTTGGAGACATCTCTTCGGTTCTCTTACTTTCATAGTCAAGACATCGAGTTTCGAGCTGCTGTCAGCAGGAGATGCCTGGGTGGACACCCCCAACCCCATAGCAGATGCAGTTGGATAAGGGTCAGTGCCTGTACTTGCAGGAGTGGCCTTCATAAAGAGACTGTTTTTTGTTTCCCTGAACTCCCTCAGCAGTTCATCCCACAGTGGCACACCCTCATTGGTCCCCACTTCGGAAGGGCCTTCCGACGCCATGATCACTTGGGCTGCTCTCACCCTAGAATTACAATCCCCCTCTTCATCTTCAACCTCCCGGAGTTCTTTTAGCAAGTCATAATAGTCTGGTGGGTTACCCTTCCATCTGGGAGCCTTAATTGAATGAGCTGCAATTTAGAATGCTTTGCATGTTGCAGTATGTGCCTCAACCTCACATGGTTTAAGTCACTAGCGACTACCGCACCTTTTCGGTAAGCCTTCTGCAGCGCTCTTTCCAGACGAGTAACATATGCAGACAAACTTTCCCCTGGCCATTGTTTTGTACCTTGACATTGCCACATCAAGTTCTCCCCTGACTCAGTGCTCCCAAAATTGCCTTCGAGTGCAGATAGGTACTGCTGGGCAGATGCATCAGGGTTTGTGGACCTCAGAAATGTAATGGCCTCTAGGGGGGGAACCCTCAAACTTTCTATGATCCTTTTCCATTTCTCAGCCTCCACACACTGCCATTCAGGTACCAAAGGGGCAACACAATCTATCCAGGTCTCCCAATCATCCTCCCCTTGTGGGGTAGGGAGGGTGCTGGAGAAGATTCTCAAACTTTGGTAAGAGTCATGACTAATGGCAGGTACAGACATAGGAGCCATCATTGGCATGGACACAGAAGGAGGGGCAATAATGGGTGCTGGAGCAGGAGGGGGTGTTGGGGGAAGAACACCCCCAGGTGGCAGGAATAGTTTCTTTAAGTCCTCCACAGTTTTCCCTTCCTCCAGCAACAACTTAGCAAATTTCTCATCAAAAGTCTCAGATAGTGGGGGGGGGGCTCATTCTCCCTGGAGTCTTTACTGTCTTTAGTTATCACTCTCCAGGCTGTGAGGGCTACTTCAGGGGTGATACTCTGTGGTACTTTGGAACTGTCTACTGGGTTTCTTACACTCTACTAACGCCATGAAACTTTGGGTGAGCAGATTAGCCTGTCGACCACCACCACAGGGTTTTGTAAACATTCAACCTTGGAAAGTACTCCCTCTACGGTGTCCTTATTGGTACCCAGCAGAATATCCCGGATAAGTATAGCATTTTGGGGGTTGATCTCCTGCCCAGTACACCACCCCACCAACTGGTGTACAGCCACTTCTGTTGGGGTAGCCATTTATTTTTAATGGCAATTTACAAATTTGGCCACTAGAAGACACAAAATCCCAGCGGTGAGCCACCAAAATGTAACCCCTAGGTGGCGCTATCCCAAGGGCTACTACCCCTGCCTGCTTGGCTAGTAGCAGGTTAAGGGGCCTGAGTTCTGAAACAGGTGCCTCCATCCGGAGCTCAGGGTTGGTGGTGGTCAAGCTAGCCTGGGCACAGCCCTCCGGGACACTTTAACCCCCCTCTTTCCCTTCTAGTGGCCTGAACACTGTACAATAATCACTTTCACAATACCCCTGGTACACCACACAAGTACCCACATTGTTTGCACTTACCACCAGGGCTGGTTCCTCTGGCTCGACCCTGGGGACCCCCTGTAAAATAAGGTTAAGCACAGCAAATAGCAACAGTACAGTACTTTGAGCACAAACTGGAACCACAGTCAGATTACATGCAGAAAAAATTAGATCTGATTTATTCAGGGGACTTGAACAAGGGAGGGGCAAAATCAGGTTAATTAGCTTAAAGGTTATATCAATCAAGCAGTTATGCATGCGCTTTGAGTCCCCCCACACAGTCTACCTCTGGGTACCCAAGTAGAGAAGAGATGGGCTAGCCAGGACAGTTGCCCGGGGTTGCAGCTGGTTAGGGCCCTGTGATGGAAAACACAACATGCACAGTACACAACATTTGTAATCCGGAGCCAGAGGGCTCAGTTCGTAAAGGAAACGAAACAACAAGACAATCAGATGACACACTCAGATTAAGCTGTTGTCGTAGGGAGCTACCCTGGTATTTACTCACAATACCCAAGACTGGACACAGGCTGGACGAAAATCGAGACTGCAGGTGGTTGATCTGGAATCCCAGGAGAAGCAGGGCCCACACAAGTTGCAGAGGCGTCGTTCCTGTTCAGGTGTGGAGCAGGGGGCTGATCCCCAGGCAAGTCTCTCATCGATGACTTCTCTGTGCAGTGGGTAGTCTGGCTGGGCCAGTCTGGCAAAGTCCAGACCGCATGGAGACAAGTTCGGAAGCAGTCGGTTTTGGGCTGGATACAGCTTCCAGCAAGCAGAATACAGTTCACACAGTGGGGAACTAACTCACAACCCACTAGCAGCTCATAGCACATTTACATGTAGCACATTCTACTGTACCAGGCAACGCACTCCCCGGGCACAGTCACAAAGTCTCTGCACACACCAGGAGCTTAGGGGTAGCTGGAACTCCTGACAGGCCAATCACATTCAGCAAAAATATTCGGTCTTCTTCAGGTTGAGCCTGGCCCACTTCAGTAGCTTATTTTAGTCACACAAACTTGGATTTAGTCCAACATAATTCTCTTTTCTCCCTCTCAGGAGCAGCACACCGCCAGCATGCAGGCCAAAAACTTAGCCTTTTCAGAGTTCTGCCATGCGAATCCACTCAGGATAGCTGCTCAGAAACACTTCAGCTACTTCTTGCTCAGCTTCCAGCTTAGTTCTAACTCAAAAACTGCAAGCATCCCAGGACTTCCCCAAGATCCAAAAGATTTGGTTGGCTGATTTGGCTGTCAGTCAAAGCGAGAGCTCCCCCTTCAGTTGTAAAAAAGGTGCAAAAAGTTCAAACTGCAGTTCCTATAGATTTTGAATTCGGACAGCTCCTGCAGTCTGGCAACATTTTAGGTCCCACCAGAACTGATTGGTCCAATTTGCAGTCCAGGACCAAGATAGTGGAGACAAACAAAACAGTCCTTGCTACAAAGAAAGCAGGTTAGACAAACTACATTATCATTATCATTCTAAATGGTTTTCAGTAAATAGTTACATCTTTCAACAGAGCTCCCTCTCAGATTACTTAAACTGCAATTAGGCAGCTCTTAAAGAGACAGTACACAGAGGCTATACAAGCTCTGGTAATCACATTTAAACTGCTAAAACGCAGGACACCAGGCTGGCAGTGAGCATTTAGGCAAGCTCAAGGAAGACTTTTTGGGAACCCCCATTTGTAGGGGGGTTACACATGAACATTCCAGACAGCAGCAACTCTCCAGTCACAGTTGTTCACGCAGTGCCCTGAAGTACGTAAAAATAGATCCATATAGTTTACACTGTTTATCTTGTCATGAAGCAACACGTATAAGCTGTCGACATAGTTAAATTTTTAAGCAAAATAAGATACAATAAATGGTTCCCTACCTCATCAAGAGAGCTGGAAGATGTAACAAGGCTCGTTTTCTACTTCACTAATGTTGTGGAAATTCTTTGCGGTACCGAACCAACTAGAAGAGATTTGTCAAAATAGTTAATGCAAACAGATAACACTGGAAAAGAACTGCAGACAGTGTAAGCACTCACCTTTAACAAAGGAGGCACCCTTATTTATCATCAGAATCGGACCTGTTAATACTACGTGCCAGTACGATATTTAAATGTGGAACTGCTCCCTTTTTTTTGTTTTTGTTTTTGTTTGTTTGTTTGTTGTTGTTGCTAATATAAGCACAGCAGATAAATCACAAAAGGATGTCCAGACAGACTTACAATCAGATCTTTATTAGAAAACAACAAACATCTCAGTGCTAGCATACCAGACAATATTCTCCCACAGAAGCAAGGCTCCCGGGTGGGCCCCATTGATAATGTTGGAGCTAACAGAAAAGGAAATTATGGTAAGTATGAAGAAATTTCTTCTTTCTGTAGGGTACCGAGTTAGAAGAGCGCTACCAGAATAGCACTGCAATTCACAGCACTAATCTGGTAAGCGCTACCACGGACAGCGAGGGGGGATTTACAGCTCTTGCTGGAAGCGCTCCCCCAATCGCTGTCTGTGGTGCTGTACACAGGACAAGGGCTGCAGGGAACAGGAGGCTGGCCAAGCTAGACTCCAGGAGCAGCGTGGCTGGTGACAGTGGAAACCAGGATACTAATCCTGATCTCCCAACATTTTGCAATATTGGGACTTTGGGGCTTTTTTTTGCAAGAGACTGTGGAAACGGTATTCCATGGCCCCAGAAATTTAAGTTGCCCATGATCCCCAGTGGGAATCCTTAAGTCCGGGGGTGTATGAAGACAGAGTCTCCAAAAGAAAAACCAGCGCTGTTATTCCTGCGTGCTCCTTGCCAATGCAGTTATTGTCAGCTCTGTTTAGACCCAGTGCCTTTCTGTAGCACTCCCCATTGTCAATGGGTATTCATAACAACTGTGCTATAAGAAGCAGTACCCATTACAAAACTGGGTAGGGGAGAATATTAGCCCATATGCAAACTGAGAAAAGTTAAAATGAATTTACCTGCTAGCAGTGGCCTGAAAAACTCTGTGACCAAAGGCCACATCAGCAGAATTTATAACATCCAATCTGTAGTGCTTGGTGAATGTGTGGACAGAGGACCACGTAGCTGCCTTGCACAATTCTAAGACAGATGCCTCACCTTTCACTGCCCAAGAGGTGGCCATAGCTCTGGTGGAATGAGCCTTGATGAGTGCCATAGCTCTTTTCTTTACGGTGACTAGAGATGCAGTGAAGTTTTACTATGCTTGTGAATTTTCAGCGAAGTCGCAAAATTCGCATATGCGGATCAATTCGCGAAATTGCAGCTGTCAACTGAAAATTCACCATTTGTAACTTCACCTTGCTTTTGTTTTGTTTTTTTAAGTGCAAATTGCACTGAAAACAAAAGAGCAAAAACAAGTTACATATGTCGAATCTCCCAAATCCCTGGTGTCTAGTGGTCCACCCCCCCCCCCGCTGATCGCCAGAAACAGTTGCAAAAATTAATATCACCCTTCACCCCCACCCCACCTCTGCTGATCGCTGGCCAGTCGGCCACAATGTAAAAAAATATATATATGTTTTTAAATTAAATCCCTGGTGTCTAGTGGTCCCCCTGCCCGATCGTGGGCCACAGTTGAAATAATTAAAATCACCCCGGCCCCACACACCCTGTCGATCGCCAGCCAGTTGGTCACAATGTAAATATGTATATATATATATATATACATATTTTTTATTAAATCCCTGGTATCTGGTAGTCCCCCACCCCACCCCCTTGATCGTAAGCCAGAGTTAAAATAATTAAAATCACCCCAGCCCTCACACACCCCCGCTGATCGCTGGGGTCCACATTGCCATTCCCCTCCCATCCTGCTCCCCACCGGTGACTGGGGCAGCCCCCTCCCATTCTCTACCCCCCTGAAAATCTGCCTAAAATGACCGTGAGCTGTCAATGAATGAGCACGTGCTCGTACAAGCACACACTTATTCATTAAGAGCTCAATCGGGCTGCCAGCTATGGAGGTGAGTGGAGGGCTGTGCCAGTGGCCCACTCAGGGTCAGGATGGGGCAGAGCGAGGTGGTGTGGAGGGGCACTTGCTGACGTGGTAGGGGTCCACTAGACACCAGGGATTTAATAAAAAAAAATGTATATATATTTTTATATTGTGGCCGACTTGACAGCAATCGGCAGGGGTGTGTGGGGGCCGGGGGTGATTTTAAATATTTTAGCTGTGGCCTGTGATTGGTGGGGGGTGGGGGGACCACTAGACACCAGGATTTATTTAAAAACATATATATATTTTTTACATTGTAATGACTGTGGCCACCAGGAATTAAATTAAATATCTAGCTATACATATAAATATATATATATATATATATATATATATATATATATAGATAGATAGATAGATATATATATATATTTATACACACACACACACACTGATTTATTTATTTATTTATTTTTAAACATCATGGCCAGCGATCAGCAGGGGGGGGCCTCTAGACACCAAGGATTTATATATATTTTCTTTACATTGTGGCCAATGTTTGTGTGCGAAGTGTGGAATTTCACCCACAGAATTCCACACTTCACATTCGATACTCCGCAAATTGGTGAATTTCATAAATTGCACTTTGTGGATTGAGCGCAATCCGCAAAATATTTCATGGAGCGAAGTCTGTGGACTTCACACATCTCTAACTGTGACATAAGCCTTGGCAATGCATGCCCTCATCCACTTTGCCAGGGTGGCCTTGGAGGCTTTTTGGCCTTTCTTGGCTGCTCCAAAAAGTATGAACAACCTATCTGATTTCCTAAACTCCGCAGTATGTCTGAGGTGTGTCATGACTGCCCAGAGCAAACCCAACTAGTCCAGCTCTTTCTCTTTTGGGTCAGTTGGTTGTGGACAGAAGGATGGGAGACAGATTTCCTGGTTCACATGAAACGCTGTAGGAACCTTTGGAATGAAAGACGGAACTATTCTCAGAACCACTTTGTCCTTATGCATGATGAGGTAAGGTTCTTTGTGGGACAAGGCCTGGAGTTCACCAGTCCTCCTAGCTGAACACATAGCAACTAAAATACACACCTTGTAAGACAGCACGTACAGTGGTATGGACAAAAGCAGTGTGAAGGATTCTTTACAAAGAGCATTCAAATCCAGATTCAGATCCGTTGGATGAACAGGGGATCAGAAGAGAGGTCAGTTCCTGCTGACAGCTCACAGAAAATGAATAAATAACCTCCCAGTTAGTCCCTAAGGATGAGCCCAACGAGGCTCCAAGACCAACACCTAACCTCTCAAGATGCTCATGGCCAAACTTTTTCCAGTTCTTCCTGCAGAAAGTGCAAAATCTGCAGAGCAATGGCTTTAGAAGGCAGGATAACATTCTCTCTGGCCCAAGCCAAAAAGGCAGGTCATACACGAGCATAAGCTGCCAACATGGAATTCTTTTTGGCAGCCATCAGAGTGTCCACTACCTTTTTCAATAAACCCTGTTTCTGGAGTCTCCTCCTTTGAGAAGCCATGCCATGAGCTGCATCGCTCCTGGATTTGGATGCAGAATGGGACCTTGGGACCAGGCCCCCCTGTGTTGGGAGTCAAAATGGTAAGTGTTGAGCTAGGTTCACTAAGTCCAAGAATCACGGCCTTCAGGGCCACTCTGGAGCAATCGGAAGAAAATTTCCTCTTAAGTGCCTTATTTTGTGTATGGCCTTACGAAGGCGTGGCAGAGGAGGGAAGACATACACTCTATTGAAATTCCACACCTGTGACAGAGCATCCACTGCCTCCACCTGTGGACACTGGTAGCAGCTGAAGAATCACTTCACTTGAGCATTCTGGCTGGAGGCAAAGAGGCCAACCAGTGGACGGCCAAATCATTTGCACAGAAGGTCAAACACCTTTGGTTTCAGCACCCACTCCCCTGGATGGGTATCCTTGTGGCTTAGCTAGTCAGCCTAATGTTCAACTCCTCCATTAAGTGAACTGCTGACAAAGGGAGAAGATTCTCCTCTGCCCACAGCAGATCAGTTGCTTCTTTTAGCATCTCTCTGCTCTTTGTGCCCCCTTGATTGTTTATATACGCCACTGTGACAGCATTGCCTGACCTTATTATCATAGCTCTTGACTGTACCCGATCTTGAAAGTGGAGGAGAGTGAAGTGCACAGCCTTCATCTCCAGGACGTTGATGTGGAAGTGCTGTTCCTTTGCAGACCAAGTCCACTGACTGGGAATGTGGTCCAGCGCTGCCCCCCAGCCCAATAGACTTGCATTGATTTTCAGAATTAACTCTGGAGGGACTTCCAAGGGAGACCTTTTACTCAGATTCTCTAAACTCACCCACCAACTCAAGAACTGCCACGAGAGAGGGGAAATTGGAATCCTAGCCTGATAGTACTCCGAGGTCGGATCCAGGCTGACAGCAACTCAGTCTGGAGGGGTCACATGTGAAGGCGAGCCCATGGAACCAGCTCTGTACTTGTCATCATGAGGCCTTGAATCCACTGTAGGCAGTGAGCTGAAGCCAATGATTGGCTCCTCAGCCACCGAACCTCTCTCAACAAGGTCTCCTTCCTGACTGGTGAGAGAAAGACCTTCTCCTCCTCTGTCTTGAACACCGCTCCTAGGTGATCTAGGGTCTGCAATGGTTTGAGAGAAGTTTTCTCCCAATTTACTATCCAGCCGTGGGACTCCAAAACCTCCAGAGTCCTGCTCACTGATTTCCTCACCAGTTGAGCAGACGGCACTCGAATGAACAAGTCGTCCAGGTAAGGATAGACATGATGTCTCTCCTGTCGGAGATGACCCACCAGGACTATAAGCACCTTTGGGAACACTCTGGAGGCTGTTGCCAGACCAAATGTGAATATCTTGTACTGGAAGTGTTACCCCAGGACCTTAACCTGAGGAACCTTTGATGAGACTGCCGGATGGGAATGTGGCTATATGCATCCCTCAGGTCTATGGATGCTCGATAATCCCCCAGCTGGACAGCACAGATGATTGGTCATAAGGGCTAAATCTTGACGGTCATGTGGTGAATAAACTTGTTTAGGTCTTTCAGATCCAGAATAGGGCTGAACCCTCCCCCCCCCCACCAGCTTCTTGGGAACCACAAAAATAAATCCAGTAAAATCTTTGGTCTTGATCACAGGGAGGCACTGGAACAATCTCCCCAATCTGTTTGAGGTGATCCAGTGTCTGCAACACTGCTTGTCTCTTCACAGGGTCCTTTAGTACAGGGGATGGCAGAAAACATCCCTTTGAGGGAATGGTTGAAACATCTATTGCATAACCTAACACCAGAATCTCCAGAACCCAATCATTTGATGTTATCTGGGCCCTTCCTGTGTAAAAATTGTGCAGTCTTCCACCAAGGGAAGGAGGGCAGGGATGGGCCCATGTACCCTCATTGCAAGGAGCCATATCTTCACCCTGGGCCTCTGTTACATCTTTGGGCAAGCGCTCCTCCACCACTATTGTTCTTCAATCCAGAACAGGCTGCTTTACTCCTTTGATTCCCAAAGTTTTAAAAGAGACAAAACGTCCCCGATACTGCCTGTTGGCTGCCTCCTTGACTTTTCAAGGTTGAGCCGACCTTTTGCTATTGTATTAACACCGAAAGGTGGCCGTTTTATCCTGGATATCCTTCAAAATATCATCCATGCCTGAACCAAACAATAAGCCTCCCTCAAAGGCTAAGTTAAACAACTTGGACTTCAACACCTGGTCAGCAACCCAGTACCAAAGCCACGCCCCTTGCATGGCGGACACAATGTGATAAGTGGAGCGAGCTGACATATGTAAGTTCTCCACAGTAGCATCCCCTAGAGAAGTGGAGACCATGCATACCAACTGCAAAATGTTTGCCCCCTCAGAATCCAGGGGAACAAAGCTGCCCAGCAACATAACCCACAAGTTTAAAGCTCTGGCAACAATAAAGGAAGCATAGGAGGTGCTGAGGTTTGCGCCATTGGAGGTGAAGTCTCTTCTACATGGAGCATCCACTCATTTGTCATGCGAATCTGCTAAGGCCAAAGGCTCTTCAGTTGGGATAGCACTGTGCCTTATGGAATTATGTATAGCTTTATCAGCCAGGGGAAGGGTTTCCTACTTGCGGGTATTTTCCTCCAGAAAGGGGAAACACCGTACTTTGGGTGTTAGTAGATATTTTCTTTGATCTGCACTTGACCATTCTTGTTCAATAATCTGAACACAGTGAATAAAGTTTGGAAAACACTTTGGAGCGGAGGAGAACACAGACAGGATAGGATTCACATCTAATACCTCCATGGATTGCACCTCCTTCAGCTGTAATGTCCTACAAGCCTCAGTTACCAGATAGGACAAGGATCTGGTATCAAATGGGGAGGGATAGGAATCCTCCTCTTCAGCTCTGTCCACTCTCCTTCCTCCTTAGAGGGTTCATCCTCATTATTGTCAAGTAACTTCTTTAGGTCATGATTTTCCCCAAGGTCCCAGACATCCTCATCCTGATCCTCTATATGGTCAGGGTCAAGGTCTACCAGCAGATCCTTATTAGCAGACTTGTCCTGCTCCAGCGCACCTGGATATGCCTGTGTGGGCCTCCCCCCCAACCTGAGGGCCCCAGCTTGTGATCAGGTGTGTCTGAAGAGATGTCCTGCAGAACATCAGGGCTCAAATGCTCTCCTAAGAGCAACAATAAAGATTTATGCAATTTTGCTTTGCCACTGCCAGCTGGTACATGAGGTGCACCCCCCCACCAGCCTGGAGTTTCGACTGGGGGGGAATTGTAAGAGACATATTAGCTTGAGTAACACAATGGGGGCAACAGGAACCCAGCAAAGAGGGTCGCATTACCCTTTTGCAGGTCTTACGTCATTTGAACACTAGAGGTCTCCAACAAGCCATGGTGCCCAAAACAAATGAACAAAACTAAAGAAACTGTCTGGAGTTGCCAAAATACTAGTCTAACAGACACTATTATATGTGTAAATGAAAGAAGGCTGCTGTGATCACCACCTCCCTCTTGTGGGGAAAAACACACAAGCAGAAATATTCCTACCAGCCTACAAAATCCAAAGGCTGAAGTAGAAATGAATGCACTTAGCCAGCAGTGCTGAGCAGACAGGAAAACACAGCCGCCACATCTGGCACTTGTAAAAGTGTTGGTGTGTGCGTGCTCTCGCAAACGTACGTCACGACATTATGTGTGATGTCAGCACGTCGGTGGGCATACACCTAAGTACAGACAAGCAAAATAGGCATGCTGAGGCTTGGAGAATCCTCTGGAGAAAAACACAGCGTGAGCCCAATGGCCAGGGCTCAGAAAAAATGGTAGGAAGTTGCGTGGCTCAAGAGAGAAATTACAGATCTCCACAAAAGCTGCATTAACAGTTATGCCCCCCAAAAAACTGCCTTACAGGCTGAGATTTTTTCAGAGTTTCTGGTGAAAATAAAACAGCACACCCAGTTCAACCAGAAAGAAGAGGGAAGTGACCCTCAGCTGTGAGCAGTGAGAAAGTACCTATTTTTTTAACTTTATTTTATTGATTTAGTGTAACTGTACATTACATCATGGTGCAAACAGGTAGACATATGAAATCGTCTTGTCCTTCGACATTTCATGTTTTTACAGTAACCTTGGATTTCTGCCCTGTTCCTTGTTACATCACTTGGGAGAGTTGTTAAAAAATAATATTCTAAAATGTACAATAGTAAAAATACATAATAAATCAATGTAGCTAGTACTTCTAGCAATGTCTCAAAACATTAGAGTCCTTAAATTGACCTTTGCAGCCATGAGCCAGGACAGAAGAAATGTCCGTTCATCATCATGCACCCTATCTAAGGGTCTAACATCTTGCCCTCACATAATCTAGGATATCTAATGGCACTCCCCCACAAAACTCACAAGTAGGCACGTTCTTAATACAACAATTGCTGAAAATTCAGCTGTAACAGTTTCTAATATTTGAAAACAGGTTAGGGCTGAATACTGTTATCCAAAAACTTATCATTTTCCTTACTGGTAAACAATAGACCTTGTATACTTGGAAGGGAAATTGAGGTGAGAGCAAAAGAAGGGAACAACAATATAGGATGGAGTTTAACACCCCTCCCCCCGACAAAGAATATCCACCCCCGACAAAGAATATCCACTTTAACATTGTTACATCAAATTAGCAATATAAAGTCCTGAGGTTATAGGAGCACCCGTAATCACTTCCAGTCATTCAAAAATGAATGTCCCTCCAGTTTACCTCTCTACCCTCTCCCCTCCAGTCACTTGCAGAGCTGTAGAAAAGAGCTGTCCACAGGTCGGCTGCTGGCCATGCCCCCGAAAGTACCCGCTATTAAAGCAACAAAATAAACATGCACACAATAGACATCCTATGGTCCTTGGGGAAGGGAGTGGGGACTGACACCAAACTAGACAGAAAGGAGAAACAGGGAATGCCCTAAAAACCTAGACCCTAACAAGAACCTCAAGAACAGGTACTTACCTGAGGCACATGACAGAAAGGAAATGAGAGGCCTGCCAAAATAAACACCTTTGACTAGTGAGGCAGACGTGGCCTCCAATCCAAGCACAAACAGGCAGTGGAAATTGGAAAAAGAAAGGCAGGTTAGCCAGTTTGACAGCCGCAGTTTAACTGGCACGATTTAAAATTTTGGAGTGCTCCCTGTCACCAGGTAGCCACCACCTGCTATGCAGAATCGCAGCCCCAAGCAGTGAAAACCAAAGGAAAATATATGTTTTTCTTCAGAGACATTCCCCTGCTGCTTCCCCTACAATGGCACAACAAAGACTGGAGAGTTGCTGCTGTCCGGAATGTTCATGTGCCCAACATTCTATGCTGATTTCAGCCTTGGGCTGTGCCATTTCCCCTAATAGGGGTGCACATTACCCATTGTTATAAATACCCATTAACAAAGTGGAGTGCTACAGAAAAGTGATGTGGCACATAAGGAATAGTGTATGGGCAACCGTACACAACAAGTCTGTTCTTCCATTAAGGGGTTGAGATAACAGCATATGGATCTCGAGAGCGAAGCTCGAGAAGTTCATGTTGTTATCGCAACCCCAAGATGGAAACACATGGGGAGTTGTGTAGGTCACTCATATTTTATTTGTTATAGTATATGGTTCCAAAAATAACAAGCATTTGTCAATGCCGGAAGTTCGCCACTGGTATTGCTGTTGTACTGGATCTAAGGCACAGATTCCCGTGCCAGAAGACTAATATGGGCTGGGCTAGGCTTGGGGAAGGGGTGGGGGCAATTACAGCATAGCAGCAACAGACATCGATGGATATTTTTCTTTTTACAGTATTTAAAAAAATGTAACTACAAGTGAGGGTTTTCTTTATTTCAGGTGGAGACACTGGGGGATTGGGCACCCCTATTGTCAGTGTTACGAGCAGCCCCCAGAAGCTCTGGGGTTTTAGATGCTCCATGGTGCATTTTAAGGCATACATGGAGGATAAAGCAAAGTTCTGTTAGGCCTCCCCCACCCCTGACAACAAGGAAAAAGTATAATTCTATATCTGGCCTCAGATACCTAGAGACTGGGGCCTGGCTGAGAGCAAGACCATTTCCACGATTTTACCAGGGGATCTTTTTTTTTCTTTAAACAGAGAATATGGGAGTCCTCCCCAAGTAACTATTTAAATGGTATGTGTTCAAATTTGCAAGTTGTTGCACTTTGAAGGGGTAAATTAAACTCCAGTTTTATAGCAACTATTATTTAAAAATCAATACCAGCCACAGTTTATTTCATTGTTTGATCTAACCTGTATTAATGTGAACTGGTCACTTATTTTAAATTTCTACTTAAATGTTCCATTTTCCACTCTATCAGCAGCCTACTACAGCATGTGTAACCTGACTTGTGTGTGTGTGTGTGTGTGTGTGTGTGTGTGTGTGTGTGGCCAGGGAGAGAGAGAGAGAGACATACACGCACATTAGCAAAGTGAGCAGTTTCAGGTTTCAGATTCAATCCCTAGAATGTCACATGAAAGATAAAGCAAAGTTCTGTTACAAATATAATTCTATGGCTGGCCTCATGTACCTAGAGACCAGAGCTGGACCTGTACAACCTGAGAGAGAGAGAGAGAGTGTGTGTGTGTGTGTGTGTGTGTGTGTGTGTGTGTGTGTGTGTAAAATGCTGGGGGGGAGGGGCAGGCAGGCTGAAAGCACATGATGAGATCAGCTGTGCTTGCTGAAAGAGCTGATTTATGAATGTGTCTGTCGGCATATTGTTTTGAAGTCCATGCACTTTCATGCCTGAATAGTGTCACAGTCAGGCTTGCTGATTATTGGTCAAGCCCCTTGTGGAGTGTCCTGCATTGGACCACCGTGACACACTCTCAAAATCCTGTACATAGCAAAATGTTCGACTTGCGCTAGCATGCATGGCGAACATAAAAAGCTGAACTTAGAAGGCCATGTTTTAATGAAAAAGGAAGATTCTACTTGTAGTGTCAAAATAAGTTATGCAAGGCAAGAGTTTCATGTCTGAGGCCATATTCTGAGCTGTTGTTTTTCTGCTTTGGGATGAATGTTGTCAGTCAAAAACTGCTGGCTGACATTTTTTGTTACCCATTACCATTATGTGACTGAGTAGAGCACTGCCAAGTCAGTGAAAGCAGCAGGAGTCAATGCGGCAGGGGAATAAAACATATGCAAACGAGGGTTAGTTCCCTTAATATTCTAGGATACGTCCTAGAATATTAAGGGAACTATGGGAGGTGCTGGCACAACCACTGTCAGCACTGTTCAACGAGTCACTCGATACAAGAGTGGTTCCAGAGGACTGGAGGAGGGCAGATGTAGTTCCTCTTCACAAAAGTGGCAGTAGGGAGGATTCTGGAAACTATAGACCAGTCAGCCTCACCTCAATAGTGGGGAAAATTATGGAATCACTACTTAAACAAAGGATCATGGAATATCTTGAAGCCAGCAGAGCACAGGATCCGAGACAGCATGGATTCACAGCAGGAAGGTTATGTCAAACCAATGTAATTGATTTCTTTGATTGGGTGACCAAGGTCGCCGATCGGGGGGAGTGGTGGATGTGGACTACCTGGATTTCAGTAAGGCCTTCGATACCGTTCCACATAGAAGACTTGTGAACAAGCTGGGCAGCCTGGGAGTGGGTCACAAGGTGGTAAACTGGGTTAGAAACTGGTTGAGTGATAGAAGACAGAGGGTCATGATAAATGGTGCTCAGTGTGAGGAAAGAAGTGTGACCAGCAGGGTGCCATAGGGATCAGTCCTGGGCCCAGTCCTGTTTTAATGTCTTCATAAGTGACATTGCGGAGGAGCTAGAGGGAAAGGTGTGCCTCTTTGTGAATTACATTCTGGGAGGGGTGGAAAAAATGAGGAGGGACCTAGGTAAACTGGAGAAATTGTCCAGAGTGTGGCAGCTGGGATTTAATACGAAAAAGTGCAAAATCTTGTATTTGGGATGCAAGAACCCAAGGGAGAATTACATGATGGAGGGGGAGAAACTGATGGTCACCAAACAGGAAAGAGATTTGGGGGTAATCATATCTGATGACTTAAAGGTGGCCAAACAATGTGCCAAGGCTGTGGGGAGAGCCAGTGGGACGCTGTGGTGCATAGGGAGAGGTATCACCAGCAGAAGGAAGGAGGTGCTGATGGCACTGTACAGATCATTGGTGAGGCCTCATTTGGAATACAGTGTCCAGTTCTGGAGGCTGCATCTCTGTAAGGACATAGACAAGGTGGAGGCAGTTCAAAGAAGCATAGAAACATACAATTTTGCCAGCAGAAAAGGACCCCATGGCCCATCCAGTCTGCCCAATATACTCCCATCTAATTCATCAAAGAAGAGCATCAAAGATGATGCAGAGCCTGCACCAAAAGTCATATGAGGAGAGACTGGGAGACCTCAATATGTATACCCTAGAGGAGAGAAGGGACAGGGGAGATATTATAGAAACCTTCAGATATCTTAATGGCATAAATAGAGTATTGAGGGTAGCATCTTTCAGAAAAGGAGATGTCCAGGAACGAGGGGGCATGACATGAGGTTGGAAGAGGGTAGACTAAGGGGTAGCGTGAGGAAGTGTTTCTTCACAGAAAGGGTGGTGGATGCATGGAATAGACTCCAAGCAGAGGTGGTGGGGAAAACACAGTGGAGGAGATTCAAGTATGCATGGGACAGGCATTGGGGAACCCTAGCAATAGGAACAAGGAGGTAAAGCTGGAGATCAAGTAGCGTCTGCGGCTTTTACAGTAGGCAGGGGAAATGGACAGACTAGATGGACCTAGCAGTCCTTATCTGCCATCAATTTCTATGTTTCTATTGTATCACTTACTGGTGAGGCCCCACATGGCATACAGCATCCAGATCTGGAGGCACCTCTGCAAAGACATTGAATGAGTGGAGGCAGTACAGAGGAGAGTAACAAAAATGGTGAGAGGGTTGCACGAGAAGACATATGAGAAAAGGCTGCAGGAACTCAGCATGTACTCCCTGGAAGAGATGAGGGTGAGGGGGGGACATGAGTGACCTACAGGTACCTCACAAGAGTGAATAAGATGCATGCGGAGTATCTATTTCAGAGAAAAAAAAGGCACTAGAACCAGGGGCATCCAATGAAACTAAGAGGGAGAAGTTTAGGAGAGTTGTGAAAAAATACTTCTTCACAGAAAGGGTATTAGATGACTGGAACAACCTGCCAAAGGAGGTGATGGGGCGCCGGGGCAAAGTCTGTGAGGAGCTTCAAGCATGTATGGGATAGGCACAGGGGCATATTAGGCAGAGGAGCGGGGAGGGAGTGACCAACTAGGGTTAATGGTGACAGAATTGACAGGGACAAGTAGTAGACTGGATGGGCCTAAAAGTCCTTTTCTGCCAACAAAATCTGTGGCCAGAATTTTCAAGCTGCACCCAGAATGGACGCAAGTACCTGTGCCGCACAACTGAGTTGAGCCGGGGTGCAACATTGCTATATTCAAACAAGATGCACAATCGCGCATTCCATCTGAATATACCAAAAGATGCGGCCAATGCAAAGGGGACCACCAAAGATGCACCAGCGCAGCCCCCTGTCAGGTCTAAATACCTGGAATGGGGTTGCGTGGCGCATCCATGCGATGCACCATGCTCAAATTCCAGATATTCAGACTGTGACATGCAAATGGGGCCATTAGCCATGCAAGGCACATATGGGGCTATTTGCATATCATTATGGCTCCATTTGCATGTCTGGGTCAGGGATGCACCCGGCAGAATGCACCGGCACCCTGTAATGTCCCTTTAAAGAACAAAATACACCACATCCACCTGGTAGTCTAGTGGCCCCCCTTCCCTCCCCAAGCATATAGATAAATAAATCACCCCAAGATCCCTGGTAGTCTAGCGGTACCCCCATCCCTGAACCCCTTCTGAAGCATAATCATATGTTGTATGTCCCTGGTGGTCTAGTGGTAGCCCCCCAGCCCTGATCGAAACATGCAATTAATTCCAAGCACTCCCTGGTAGTCCAATGGACTCCCCCACTCTTTCCCACCCACTGAGGCACCCCCATCCCTTTTCTCCCACCCCATTCCCCCCCCCAACATGGCTGATGCAGATGGTGGGCAGCAAAACCCATCCGTACACCACCACGTCTGCCCACCAACTGAGCTGTCTGAATGACAGCTTACAGTAGTCACTACAAGACCACTGGTCAGCACGGTCGACCGATGGGCTTGCAGTGTGCACTGTAAGCTATCATTCACAACTTTGTGTCACAAAGTTGTGAATGAAAGCTTACAGTAGTTCCAGTCTGCTATGCAGGTGGTGCTGTGTGCACCCTGAAATAGCCCAGACAATCTACACATGGAAATGCATGCAAATCAGGCCATAATGACATGCTAATGTGGCTGTTTGACCTCAGAATGCCCAAGTAGGCTCATTTGCATATACGTTTTGAATATGGCAAAGTTTTGCACTGGGCAAATGTGTTTGCGCTAGGCAAATGTGTCTGAACCTTAGCACAGCTCTACAGTATGTTGCCTGCACTGTTGTTTGCAGTTGTTATGCACCGCTTGTTTGCTAGCACCCACAGTGGCCACGTAGTTCACCTGTGCCTGACTCCACTTCTGTGTGCACTGGGCTGCTGTTGCTGTTTCCATTGCCCAGTTGCTATATTCAAAGCTGTCTTCTTTGCTGGGTAGTCTTTGCACTGCACGCACAGCCATGTTTGCCCACCTTCATTTGCCCACTATTTTCAGCAGTGTTTGTCCCTGGGCTATTCCTTTGAATATTGCATGCTATTGGCTGTGGGCTAAATTTGCCTGCCATGCAGTGCAAAATTTGGCCACGGGCAAAGTTTTGAATATTAGGCCCCCTGCGTCCTAAAAAAGAAAATGAAACCAAGTTACCATACAAAATGTAAACAAAGTGGAGATGGGCATGCCTGCTGTTGCACAGGCAAAACAACTGGGACTCATGGCGGAAGTAGCAAGTATACATATCAGGGGAACATTTACCTGTTATTCAGTAGTTCAAGTTAGATGGTAGGACGTGGGTGTGATGACTAGTAAACGAGAAACATTTCAAAAACGCAATAGTTGTGTGGCTTAGCAACCTAGATATACTTTGCATGCAGTTCAGTTAATTGTTGTAATACTAAATCTGTGACTCTGGTACAAAAATTATGAATGTCATACCTTAACTGCATGAGTCACAAATTAGATACAAATTATGCAACCCTAATAATTTATCTAAATTTGGGTCCTCCTTTCCCCTTTCTGTTCATTCCGCCTCTTTTCCTTCCTCTCTGAAGTCTCTTCTTTCTGACTTTTAACATCCTACCTGCAACTGCCTATGGCCCTCCCTCTATTTCTTCATTGCCTAGTCTTGCCCTCTTTTTGCTATTCCACTATTTTTCCTTTCTGTATATATTAGTGTGTGGTTTATTTTCTACTTGCCTTCATTTACTTTCTGCCTCTAATATTGATTATTCTGCTTGTAATTACTATCTTATTGTATTTTACTTTGTTAATTTTTTATTGTTAGCAATCTCCTTCTCCCCTCTCCCACAGGACACATTTGGAAATTAGTTGTTTTCAGCTCAGTATGTATTTCCTGGTTAAACTTTTAAATAAATTAATTGATTAAATAATTGGCCACAATGAGAAGTGCATTTTTACAAGTCACATGCCTTTGCCATCTGTGTGTATTATCATTGCATAAGTAATATATTTTTTAAATTAAATCTTGTATTCTCTGCTTAGCCCTTGAGCTGCTGTAGCTCTACTCCTGCTCCGCTCAGGTCAGCTGTGAACATCTCCAGTTGGAGTACAGTTACTGAAACCTCAGCAACCCCATACCAGTCCTAGCACTCCCCCACGGCAGACCTCCCCTTTTACAGTGGAGCCCAGCTGGGGCAGTCCTGGACCTGATGACATGGGTTTCTGACAGCGCCACCACCTGCCATCAGCATAGTTAGTCTGTCCCCTTTGTTGTTATTCTTTGGTAACTGGGTTAGGCCAACTAGGCACAAGTGCCTGTTTTCAGGAACGTCTGCAGAGGTTAAGTGAATTGCTCAGAGTCACGCAGTATACAAGTAGTGGTAGTGGGAATCAAACCCAGGTCTGCTGGATGTACCAAGCTCATTCACAGGTCATTACTCCAACCTCTAGGCTATAGACCTTTGAGGGAGAACTGATGTTGTGTGGTCACAGTCGATGCCATAGCCACTCAATGATTGTCCAAAAGTGGCCTTCAAACAGTGGGACATGCACGTTGAATTCTCCACCTGAGGTCTGAATACAATCCCATTCTGTGGGCTAGATGAGAAGGAAAAATCCTCAGTGAAGGTGTCTCTTAAAAAGAAAATGAACCAAAGCTACCCTACCACAGCCCACCAGAGACATCCCTGACCCAAGACAGGAATGTCAGCTTGAATCTGAACCTGTCTCCAACATGGTAACACAGTACACTACTGCCCAAACCACTAGATAGGGCAATTAATATGTTTTTTTTTCATAGAGTTGTTTCTGCATTTTGGGGTGCTGGCTGGCTCTTCAGACCCATACTCTTCCCCTCAACCAGCCACCATCTCTCTCCAGGGCTTACCTGTCTTGTCCCCCCATGGCTTCTCCCTCTCGTCCCATGGTGGGGCCAGGGGCCAGGAGGGAGGGCCATCCTCCCCAACCCCCAGGGTCTGAATCAGGTCAGCAGGGCTTGGAGTGATGGCATAGGCCGAGGTAGGCAAGCGAGGCTTTTTCTTTGCCCAGCCCCTGGCATTTTCCTTTTTTTCTAGTCCTTGCCCCAAAGTCAGCATGCATGCAGTGGTGTGGGTATGCAAAGTGAAGATGCTGCACATACTCGAACACCTGTGCCCGTCCTTTAGAGAGGCAGTCACCTGCCATGCCACCTAGCTTCCACTGGGTTCCAGTCAAGCAACGACATGCACTGTCACCCCCCTTCCCGAAGGAGGAGAGCCATTTATGGACGCTTGATCCCCCTACCCCTGACTGACCCCCAAGTGACCCTGGTCCGTTCCCAAACCCAGGTCACCGGCCTGGCAGGATGTGAGGCTCCAAGTGACTCAGCCCTCCCTGCCACTGGGCCGGCCTAATGAATATGTTTTTAACAAACTAGTGATGGAAGACTCTGTCTGCCACCTTCAATCATCAGTGTGCTCTTTACTTTGGTCCGTGGCCTGACACTGCATGCCCCATCACTGAAGACCAGTTGGTCCCTGCATCCAAAAGATATTCCTGCAGTTTGCAAAAATGTATTTAGTAGAACCCATAGGAGGCAGTGTGGTTTACTGCTTGGAACACACTGGCTTGGGAACCAGGAGATCACATGTTCAAACCCCAGAAGAGCCAAATACTCACTGTGTGACCTTCAGTAAGTCACTTCACCTTCCAGCACTCCAGTCCACCCAGCTGAGGAAATGGATAGAAGCAGAACCCCACTGGAGATGAAGATGCTGCATCTCAGCTGGGTATCCTTGGTAACCACATTGTAAAATAAAATAAAAATCTAAATGTTGTAGAAAGTGTCATATTTCGCATTTCTATCTCTTTAGAAATTTCTAGGCAATGACCGAATCATTTACAGAATACCAATCCCACAAAAAATGTAGTCTTAGCTGGTGAATTTGTAAACAGATACACATTTGCAATCCTCTGTTGAATTCTACCCAAAGTGTGTATCATTTGAACAACATGTACAACTTGGAAGGTCTTTAAAGCTAAATGACGCCAGATTTTCAGTTCCTGGCAAAAGGACAATACAAATAGATCTCCTCTGGTATTACAGTACAAAGCCGTACATCCTACTGTGTGTTCTCTATGTAGTATTAATATCTAATTCCACTTTTAGAACATACTTGCATTGCTGCCAGGTCACAAACCTGAAATCCTGTTCGAAATACGCACTGTATAAATAAGGAAGCAGTTTGGCCTATTTGGTTTATACCCCCGTGCCACTCAAATTGCTAATATGCAGGGATGCCCCTGATTTTGCCTCAGAAATACTCTAACTCACTAAATCTGGCATTTATAACACTGAAGAGTAGGAATTTCTGAAGCACAAAATAATACCACACGTTAGTGTTGTGGACAAGATCTCCTTCAAAAAATGTTTTCAATAGTATGCCACATCTTGTAGCAGCTTTGTGAGCTGACGTTGAAAATGTGTCTGGTTTTAATCAGTTTTCCCTTATGTTTAAAGCCTTTTTTTGTGATTTGTGCAGCAGGAGGTTGAGAGATGTATATGGTTAGCGCACTTGCTTAGATTCTAGGTTCAAATCCCACCAGAGTCATTCACTCAAAGTCACTGTGTGACATGAGCAAGTCACCCAATACCCCTAGAATTTGATCTTCTCCTTTGTAAAGTTAGCTAGAAGCAGGTCTCACACTGTAAACATAATTTTTGAATCTCTGTTGGCCCAACTTGAGTAAATAAATGGTACAATGCAAGTAACAAAATTCTAATGACGAAAGATTAGCAGGTTTGCATTTTTCCTTATTACTTTATAAAACTTATAGAAGATCCCCACCCCCCAAAAAAAAAAATATGCCTCTTTTCCATTTTGAGAAGCTAAGCCCCCACTTCCTGTTAGGTTTTATAGTTGTAATTGAAGATCCCTTACTGCACTGAACAGGCAGCAAGCCAAATTCAATTAGAGCTGTAGGAACAGAAGTGTCATATACTGCATGCCTTTACTCCCAAACCACAAGTTAGACAGCCAAGTTACTGTTCCATTCTACAGGAAGGAAAACACACTTTTTAAAATCTTCTACTATAAATTAATTTAGCTACTGCACTGGGTCAATTGTCATTGACCATTTTTGCCTTGTATCAAAACATGAATATTTTTTATTTTCCATTCAGACTGTGGACCCTTTTTTCATTGGCTTATTTTATCAAGACCTTAGTTTGGGATGCTTTGCTTCACAACAAAGTACAGGACAGCTTGCTTATAAGACCAAATATCGCAAGCATCCTGATTATTAGAACGGCACTGAAAGTCCATACTCTGCCAGTTAATCCCTGTGGCAGGGAATGGCAGACTGAGCTAAAGCTTATATCCGGGTGTGACCTGGAAGCATAGGGAGGTTAAATGAGTTGCTCAGGGTCACACAGTATGAAAGTGATGGTTGGGAGATTCAAACCAAAATCTGCTGGGTCTCCACATTTTTATTCCTTGCTCGCATGTATGTGTAAATCGATAGCATGGGGTTTGTAAGGCAGACAGTGGCCAGCTATGGAGGTGAATGGGGGGTTGTGCTGGCTGCCAACCTGGGACAGAGGATGGGAGGCAATGGAGGGGGTGCAACATGATACCAGGGACCTTACAAATAATAATACTGGAATGGGAAATTGGGTGTAGGGCGGCACTAAACTACCAGGAAAGTGACTAACCATTCTTGATACTGGCACTGGGGTCATGCAAGACAGGGAGCCACTAGAATACCAGGACATGTGAATTTAAATGAACACTAGGATTGGGTGGGAGGGGAGGACCACAAAACTACCAGGCCGATTATTTTCATACTGACACTGGGATCTGGCGGGAGGGGGCAGGAGGGAGGATTTAATTTCCTCTGTTTTCTGAGTCTATAGACTCACGAAAATGGAGGTTTTGAGTCACAAAAACTGTCAAAGAGTGCTGAAAGTGGCGACCAGTCCACTACTTTAAAAAAAAAAAAAAAAGAAATATTTGAGGAAAATGGAATTGCGCATATATAAATTCAGTACATAATTTTACTAACAATTCAAATTCTGCAGTGCACATTTTCCATTCAAACCAAATAGCTAGGAAACACCCTTGACCTTAAACCTAACTAACCTGAAAGGTTTAACTTTTAACTATAAGCAATTTTTTGCCATCTGTTAGAAAAAAAAGCCTTAAAAGCAAATTTTTTTTTTGTTAGTTATTTAACCAGGAGTACCACACTAAGCTGAAAGCTTTTTTACAGGAGCACCCTGGGAGCACAAGGAAGTTAAGTGACTTGCTCAGGGTCACACAGTCTACAAGTGGAAGCTGTAGGATTCAAACCCAGGTCTGGTCTGCTGGATGTCACCAGATTTGCAGCTCAGAGCCTTAAACCACTGCACTATACTGCCTCCCTTTTTCACATTTTTAACTTCCTAGAACTCCAAAATCGCCAAATCCAGCATTACCTAATTTTCAGGATCCAGAGATGCTAGGCCTGAGAATGTACATGCCAAGTCTAAGATTATTCTGTTAAGGATGGTCACAGTGTTACTATGGCAAAAATGGGGGTTTAACATGGAAGTGCCTTCTCAAACCAAGCTAGTGGTCCTACCACACCACTACAATACGACCATTAAAGACATCCTGCCTAGAGAACAGAAGCATAGGTAGCCAAGGTTTGCTAGGGGTTTTCCATCAAGAAAAATCCCAGTAGTAACATTACAGTTATACTTCCTGACATGCATTACTTACCAAGTTCCCTAAAATTAACAAGAGTTTGTATTTCAGCAGTAGAAAGATTTTTTTAAGCTTCATTAGTGACAAAGTAAATACCGTATGTCAGGTTTTTCAACACCAAATGGTAGTTAACTCAAAATATTTTTTTTATTTTGCAGTGAAGGCAAGTAATGCTCCTTTAAAAATCCTTTTTTTTTAAATCCAGACAGTACCACTCCTGCTACTCTTAAGGCTTTTTTTTGTAATTCTTTGGTAACTGATAAAGCCCACTGGGTACAAGGCCACATTTCAGGGGTGACCTGGGAGTACTGGGGAGGTTAAGTAACTTGCTCAGGACCCCACTGTATGCAAGTGGAGGTTACAGGACTCAGACCTAGGTCTGCTGGATGTACCAAGCTTGTTGAAAGCGTGCTGCTCTTAACCTCTAGGCTACACTGCTCCTTTGGGCCCAAACCAATGGCCTCTCAATCCCATCAACCACAGCGCAACATTTGTGGCTGGGGCCCAAGAGTTCCAGTAGCCTCTATGGAGAGAGTAGAGGGGATTGTAACCCTTCTATGCCCCCTCCTCCCTCCACTCACCTCTCATGGCAACTTGCAGTAATTCCAATCCTGCAGCAGCCTTCTGTGGAGAAGATGGAGAACCATCTTCTGGGCCCATTTCATGGGTTGCTGCAGAGGTGGGAGCTGGCCGGGACACCCCCCTCACCAGCTAGGAGGTACTGCCACCAGTATCTCTCAAAACAATGGGTCCTTATGACTGAAGAAACCTGAGCTTACGGCCAAATCTAGGTTGACTGCTTGGGAGGACAACATACTACTGCTGGGCTATCTGGACACCCCACAGAATCATCCATTGTAACTTTCTGCTAGTCCTTTTAAACATTCTGTGACCTATTTTTCTGGGACTACTTGTTGTGGCCCTGGCACTCTGCATCAGTCACAGACATAGCTAGAAGTTATTTTAAAATATTTAACACACCCTTTAGCCCCTGCTACATTTCTGACTGGGTCACTCAGTCAGCCAGTCACATTGCTGTTTTTGATGCTACCCCTGAGGCTTGATAATGACACATTTCTAGCAGCGGGTGTGGCAGCAGTAACTTGAACCATGCAGAGAGCCAACCTCAAGTGCGAAGGATGGTGCATGTGTAAACCCCTTCCCTGGTCTAGTGGATTTTCCAGTAGTGACAGTTGGCTGTCATAGAGAGGCGGCACATTACAAATACATTTATCTTTTTTATAGATGGAATCCTGGGTCTGGGTGACAGGAACCAGTAGGGAACTGGGCACCATTACTTGCAATTTCAGCTACAAAAGTAAATGTTCACACCATTTGCAGCTTCTGTATGTTTCTTTATTTACACAACACTCACAGAAATCAGTAGTTGTAAACCAGCTGCAAGCACGTGCCAGATTTCCCTCACTCCACGCATGCGCCAGCCGCCGTCTTCCCTAAGTCATGCCGGACATTTCATTTCTCACACTCGGGTTCCTCCGTAAGTAAATATTAAAAAAATCAACTTAGCTTTTTTAAGTACACTTGGAGGAACCGCTTTAAAAAAAAAAGAAAGAAAGAAAATGTTACAACAGCCGCTTGAGCCTGACCATGGACCGCGCTTGAACCCAACCGTGGCTGCACAGCAATGTGCTTCTATTTTGTATAATTGCTGTGGTGAAAAACACTCCCCAGCAACTATATCAAATAAAACATGGGGTGGTGTGAAAAACTCAAATTTTACATACACCCTCGCTCTTGGGATTTATGTAGCTTCCAACACCTCGGGTGTATGTAAAATTCTCATTAAACACACCACCCCATGTATTATTCTATATGTAATACCTGGTGACTGTTTTTTCCCCACAGAAAATGCTGGTTATAATTCACTGTTATGACCCACGGGTTATAGCAACAAACGGTTTTTCTATGATGCTCTCATGCTGACTGATCTGCGCAATAACCCATGAAAGTGCAGTTACTCTCTAATCAAAATAAAAACTTTTTCTCTAGTCTCGGACCGAAAGACATTTCCTCTCCAAACGAAAACCATGGAAACCTGGAAGCCTCATTTGCATATTATCATGGTAAGCCAACTTCAGTCCTAGATGGATCTTCGCATAAAGTCTCTTAGTTAGGTAATGTCATAAGAACCCACATGTCTATGTTTATTTAACAAAAGAATCAAGTTCCTTGTAGTTTTATCTTATTTAGTTGACATTCTTTTTCAGTGCCAAGCGTGATTCCAGCATCCAAATTCCACACTGTTACTTGTGTGCCAAGTAGCTCAGCAAAAAAAGAAGTCACCAGCAATTACGTAAAATGACACATGGGGAGGAGTGCTAACTCAGATTTTATGCTCACCCTCAGTGTGGGATGATTCAATAAACCCCTTCAGCTTTGCTGTTGAGGTTTATGAAGCAGTGCACACCTCAGGTGTGCATAAAATTCTCATTATACGATGGGCATACAATTTCCTAATTTCTGATTGGCTGAAACAGGTTTTGAGTCATGTCCTTATCCACCTCAGGGCAAAATGTTCCCAAATAAAACTGTAACCTGTGCTGCTCAGTAAACAAAGCTGACTGCAATGAAGTCAAGCAATGCGTGTGCCACCAGAATGCATCTTGCAAAGAAAACCACAGACCCACTCCTCCAGTAAGTGTTTAACACACACCTTTTTAAAAGAAAAAGATTTATTTAAAACTTACAGGTTTCCAATAGTACAGTAGAGTGGGTGGCCCTATATTACAAACCACAATTGTAAGCACAGCGGCTGGCAAGGGACACGTTCACTCTTAATGAAACCAGCCACTCACTCTGAAAGAAACGTACATTCTGGTGTTCCTTACTAGCAGAGACACCCTTTATGAAAATGGGTGTGTGCCAGTGGGGGGTCTAGTTTAATACAGTGTATGGGGAGGGGGAAGACAACGTGAGCATGCTGTGTGTGTGTGTGTGGGTGCGTGGGGGGGGCGCCGAGTACTAGCCATCACACAGTTCACAAATTAGCTTAATAGGGGGACTATTTTTACTGGTTCAAGCATTTAAACCTCAGGTTTTTAAATGTTTGTGGCATGCTTTTTATTCTTTTTTTTTTCTTAAATAGTTACTTGGGGGCCCATTTTATTAAGCACAATAAGACACTCAGAGGTGTAGGTTATGGCCTGATAAGAGCACTTCCCAGGTGCTAAAAGCTCTCAATGCATGGACCTTGTGCCTCATAATGCACTTGGGGTGTGCTCTTATCAGGCCATAACCCACACCTCGCCTTGTCTTATTGCTTGCTTATGCACTCCTCTCCATGCATTATTATATATATATATCAACAGAATTTTTCCCCAGTCCTGACAAGCATAGCATGACCGGAGTGCATCTGCACCATGGGCCTCTCACTGACTGTGTCTTACTCTGGAAAAAGATACACAAGACATCAAAATGACAAGGTCATGAATGACCCACCTCATGATTCAATCCAAACTGTTGCTCCCAATTCAGCCGCACATGTCTCATAATCTCATCGTGTTGTACAGGTTCTTAAGGCCAAGGCCCATAATGAACCTGCCACCACAGTTTAGTGATGGTAGTGAAATTTATTGTTTTCCATATAATGGTCCAGGTTTAATTTAAACTGCTCAGCTGTTTCACTCATAACAACACTACTAGGTAGTGTGTTCCATACACCTGGAGCTCTCTGCATAAAGAAATGATTCCACCTAGTTGTCTTATTTGTAGTAGTTTTTAGTTTCAGTTTATGTGACTTAGTGTTATTTTGAATTGATTGTTTCTCTAGGCAAATAGTAACAAGTAGTGATTCCTCTTGAAATGCTTTAAAGAGATATATCAAATCACCTCTTGTATTCCATAGAGTATAAGTTCAAGGATCTTAGCCTATCACTGTAGTCCTTGTTCTTAACTGTATTTATTCTTTTTTGTAACCCTGCGTTGGACTCTTTCTAACGATGTTTTTGCCACCAATTGTAGTAGGGGAACAAAAGGGGGCACAGTACTCCAGGTGTGGCCGAATCTGGGCTGGTATATAGGGGAAGTATTACCTCTGGTTTTCTGCTTTTAATATGTTTCTGTATACATACAAATATGCCGTAACATTTTTTAACTGTTTTATTTATATGAGTATCAAATTTAAGATTGTTTGTTATTATGATACCTAGATCTTTTTCTTCCGTAGACTTTATGAGTTGGACGTTGTTCATTACATATTGTGCCATGGTATTGTTTTTCCCCCATGTGCATCACCTTACATTTTTGTTCATTAAAGTTCATTTTATTGGCCGGCCCGGTGGCGGTGAGGGTTGAGGCGCTGGAAGCCACACTTCGCGCCACGCCCACGACCCGGGTTCGGGAATGAGCCAAGAGTCGCTGGGGGTTGGCGGGAGGGGAAGAGATCGAGCATCCGGAGGACTGCTCTGTCTTCCCAGGGGAGGAGGTGGGATACGCTCGCTCATGGAGCGACATCTGGCGGTAGCTAGGAGTTCGCCGACTGAGCAGCATGGCGCATGCCAGGGGGGAGGGCGGAGCTACGGCACTACGTTGCCATGCTAGCCGAGCTCCGAGGGGGTGGGAACAAAAAAGGCAAAAATGCCTCCTATGCACCGGTGAGATGACGGTGGCCCCAGTGGACCCTCCCACATCCCAAATACCGGCCCAGACGCGCCCACAAACTGCCTCCAGAGGACCCGACGACATTCAGGTGGACCCCTCATACTTAGGAGCCGCCGCTGAAGGGAGAGCGGAATCAGCCCCGGAGATGGTACCGGGGGTCAGGTCTGCCTGGGGTTGATCGGGGGAGGCAGTCGGGGAGATGCGGAGGGTTCAGGTTGGGAGTAGAGGAGGAGTTCCGTGTGGGCTCTCCTGAAGGATGCCCGGGGTATGAGAGGAATAAATAAAGTTAAAAAAAAAAATGTTCATTTTATTAATATTAGCCCAGTCACATAAATAATTTAAGTTATCCTGTAAATTATTAATTGATTCCGCATTGTTGACAATACATCCAATTTTGCAGTCATCTGCATATTTGCTAATCCAGACACATGCATAAAGAAACAAGTCAATAGAAACAATGCAACTTAACATTAAGTGGCTCAAAGACCCAAGGAGGAGAAGCTAGCAGCTAAACTGTATGGTTGCTGTTTTTGAAGTGTTTTTTGAAGTGCCTCAGCATTTGAGCCTTTCACACAAACTTTTATAAACTACATTTTACAAGTTTGAGAAAAGCTTTTAGTATCTCTGCATAGAGCTTTCTGTGTGGAACAACTGGACATCTTTGGAGAGTGTTTGCTCTTAGACATCACAAGACTAGGCCGGCCCAGTGGCCTGAAGGGCTGAGGCATTAGTACCTTATCTCCTGCCATGCTGGTGACCCATGTTCATATTGCAAGCAGGCCACCGAGGGTTGGCCAGGGAGTGAGAGAATCGAGCGTCCAGACTGCACTCCTCTCCCAGGGAGGGGTGGGATGGTGTCCGTTGCTTGACTGACCCCTGGCTGTAGCTGGGGGCTGGTGCAGTGCACCCACAATGTAGGGGGCAGATGAGGGACAGATGCCCGGTGTGCTGCATGTGGAAGCATGCACTGCTCGGCCATTGGCATCATTGCACACCTTCTCCAACGGTTTGGGGATGGGAAAAAGAACCAGAAAACAGGAACACCGACCGGCAGGATGATGCCACCCTCCCACAGGCACCACACCCAGCCAACCGGCACCTTGTGAAGTGGAGATGAGTCCAGTGGACTCCGGGGTGATGGGGCAGGGGAGGCCGGTGGAAGGGGGCCAGTCGGGAGAGAAAGAAACTAACTAGTTGAAATTATAATGACCGAACTCCTGGGAATAAAAGGAAAAAAATGCAGGGTCTCATTGTTCTATAGAGCACCGGATACAGATTTAAATGAGACAGAAGCATTTCTGGAGTACATTGTAAATCTGGCAGAGGATACTGATGAAGTAATGATGGGAGATTTGAATTTGCCAGGAATTGAATGGGGAAAAAAACAGATAATAACATAGACTGTAGATTTCAGGAAGAACTAATGTCAGCTGGTATTCAGCAATCTATCCAGGAGGCAACAAGGGGGGATAACACTCTGGATGTCACTTTTACAAATATAAAAGAGACCATTAAACAAGTTACTATTCAGCCACATGTGGGAACAATTGATCATAATTCCATACTATTCGTGTTAGACTGGGCAATGGAGTTGGTGAAAGGTAGCACAACCTAATACTTGGATAAAAAGTGGATTATAGGGCAATGAGAGAAGTATTAAACAGCATAGACTGAGAGGGGATGATAAGTAATCAGAATGTAGAGAAATCTACAAAAAATAAATGAGGTTACAGGTAAATATATCCCACAAAGGAAAGCTTACAACTGTAAAGGAAAAAGCCTCCATGGCTAACTCGGGGCATAGTAAGACTCTATAGAAAAAAGAAGGTCCTGTTCCAGAAGATGAAAAAGGAAAAGACATCAGAATATAGGGACAAGTATAAAAGGATTCTAAGGAGTCTTAAAAGGGAAATAAAACAATCTAAAAAACAACATGAAATGAGACTGGCAATGAGTAAGAACAATAAAAGTTTTTTTATGCCTATGTAAACAGCCAGAGGGGAGGAAGTAGTATGGTAGGTCCATTGACTATAAATGGGGAGGTGCTGTCAGATCCATTGAAAATGGCAAATTAATTTGGTAAATGCTTTGGCTCAGTATACAGGAACCATGAGGATAGTACAGAAATCAGTGCTGTGGAACATGGACAACTTGATCTAAAGGAAATAATAACAGAAGAGAAGGTAATGAAAAGGATTAATGAGCTGAAGGTTGATAAGGCAGTGGGACCGGATGGGATTCATCCTTATATGTTAAAGGAGTTGAAAAATGAGTTAATACCAGTTATTACCTCATTGGGGCAAAGGTCACTGGCTCAAGGGGTGGTGCCTGAGGATCGAAGGCGGGCATATGTGGTGCCGATATATAAGAAGGGGAAAGGGGATCAGGCGGTAAATTATTGACTGGTGAGCCTGACGTCAGTGGTGGGGAAGATAATTGAGGGTATCCTTAGTGAAGCTATAAAGGACATTATGATAAGTAAGGGGCAAGTTGATAGAAATCAACATGGATTTGTGTCTGGCAGGTCATGTGAGACAAATCTGATCACTTTCTATGAACACATAAGTAAATGGGTGGATGAAGGGAAGAGTGTGGACATGGTAATGCTGGATTTTAGCCGGGCTTTTGATACAGTCCCTCATTGTAAGATTGTTGAAAAATTGATCAGAATGGGAATTGACTTTTGTATTGTAAAATGGGTGAATCAGTGGCTAAAAAAATAGAAAACAACAAGTAAGGATCAGGGGTTGCTTGTCGGAACCACAGAGGGTGGGGAGTGCAGTCCCCCAGGGTCAGTGCTGGGACCATTGTTATTCAGCATTTTCATAGGTGATTTGGATATAGATAGTGGAAATAAGTTAGTGAAATTCGCTGACGATGTTAAAAGGGTGGGGTGGTGGATACGTTTGATGATAGGTTAACATTTGGAAGGGATCTAATAAAAATATTGGAATGGGCAGAGATAAATGGAATGAATTTTAATAAAGATAAATGCATCAAAATGCATCTAGGGAGGCAAAAGGTGCAACAATATTATTATATGAAGGGTTTACATCTGAAGGTATCAACATGTGAGAAAGATCTGGGGGTCTATATTCAGAACAATCTAAAAAGTAACATTCATAGAAGAAATATATCAAATAAAGCTATGTATTTAGTAAACAGTATAAGAGGGGGTTTTCATTCTAGAGGTAGGGAGGTGTTAATGCCGTTGTCCAAGACGCTGGTTAGGCCCATATAGGACTATTGTTCCACTGTTTGGAGTCCCTTCCTGGTGAAGGTTGTTAAGTTGGTGGAAAGGCCGCAACTGTCCTATACAAGATTGCTATCAGGGTGTGAGGGTCTGAATTACGAGGATAGATTAGACAAGTTAGGCTGTGGTCCTTGAGAAATAGGAGAGCTAAGGGGGCTCTACTGTTCTTGTACAGAGCTCTAAGAGATAAGAGTATGATGATGGAGATGGGAATGGAATTTAAAAATAAACCATATCAGTTAAGTGGGCACAATAGGCAGTTGAAGGAAACAGTATGCAGGACAGAAATAAGAAGAAATGGATTTAAATTTAGGACAGTTAAGATGTGGAATGGATTACCTCAGGAGGTGGTAGATGGTGAAAATGTGGGTATATTTAAGGATAATTTGGATAAGTATTTCACTGAAGTTGGTAACATAAGTTACCACTACTGAATTGTGGGGAAAGCTTATATGGGCTACGCCTTCTTGACTTTCCTATTTTCCAATATGAAATCCAGTATGAAACTAAAAAAAAAAATGACGTCACAAGACTGGATGAAGTAATTAAGTGGCTGCAGTAGGACAGGAAGAAGGCTAGCTACAGTATGGAGGAAGGGATGGCAAAAAAAAGAAGAGATCCCCAGTTTTTGAATACTGCACTACCAGAGGATATCCAAGCTGTATGTACAAAGAAAAATAAATTGGGGGATTATGCCCTGAAGGTGATAGTCCTGGACACAAAAGTAGGAATGGTGCAGGAGTAATCAAAAGCAGTGGTTTCAGCAGCTGATAGGGCCTTCTCGACATCGGCAGGGCTCGCCACATAAACTAACCTACTTGGGATCAGACTAGGAAATGTTCAAAATGTCATGCGATCATCAAAACTTCAGATTGTCTGGCTCCTGAAGGTGTGGAAAATGAGAGCACAAGAGATTTTGCAAGTCTTGACTGGAGGAAACTTCTCTCATGGAGGGTAAAATTCATGCAATAAGAGCTTATAGGGTTACCCCATGGAAGGCTGAAGGACCAGCCCTGCAAGGCAGAACTCCCTCATAGTCCTGGGCAGTGTGGTTGCAAGAAATGCTACTCTACGTGCAGTCAAGCAATGTGATCACTTGGACTGGCAAGAAGCTTCTATTAAGATCAATCTGGACCTAAGTTATACCACATGGAGGGATATGCCAGGAAGGTTTTGATGCAGGTGTCAAATTGGGCAGGAACTCACAGGAGCTCAGTTCCCCCTCCTCTTAAACAAACATTTGTCAATGCCAAATGTTTGCTTGCAGTGTAACAGGCCTTTAAAAAGCCCTGATGTTGGGACAACTCTGAAAAACATAATATCTTGACACTATTTAGCTTATTGGTCGCCCTTTTTATGTTGGCTCGCACTTGCATTAGTAGTAGATTTGGAAGCGTGGTCACTGTTGGGAGAATGCAGGGCACGCATCAGTAGGTGTGTCCCTCATTCCCCAATAAGCCAGCATGCAGACGCACACCAGAAATACATAATGTGGAGAGCACATCTAAGGAAAGGTCCGCTACAATGACAGTCGAGCTCATCATGCAGCGGCACCAAAACACGCCCTCCCTACATGCCTTTCCTAGTGAAGCCCTTCCATTAACATGGTGGTGCTGACTGCCACCGCACCGAGAGCCGACTTCAGGGGGTGCCCAGTCCCCCTGTCAGCATGCCCCAACCCACTTAATTTGCCGACGGGAGAGCTCTACCCCCGCCGGTAATGCAACCCCCCCATTTAACGTAGGTGCCAAGCAAGTCTAATCCCTCGCATCATGTCCCACCTTCCCGGGTTTCATTTGGCCGATGTGGGAGCCCACTTCCATCAACATAATGCCCCCACCATTTGTTGTGTGCCGATCGGGTGCCTAACCCTCGCCGGGCTACAGAACCCCCCAGAAAAAAACAACACTCAGGTGGTATGCTGGGAGCCCACCCAGCATGCCAATGACCCTGTAAGAGAAAAACCGTCCCGCTTATTTTTTTTTTTTTTAAACCTGCAAAGCAGAAAACGGTCCCTTGTCGACCTGTGGCCTTCCCAACTCGCGGCCCACCCTCTGCACACCCTACCTCCCCACACCCACCCTCACCTCATACTTACCTCCGAGCATGGCGTGATCAATCTTCGTGGACCAGGAACAAGTCTGCACTCTTCAAAGCCGACCGCGAACTGAAGAAATGCCGGTAAGCTGTATAATGGCATAAATAGGGTTTTTTCAACTTTGGTGCATATCTCGGGCATTTTTGGGAATTTTGGCACCAAATTTTCACCATGGGATTATTGGGACTCCTCCTTATGAATTCAGTCACTGTCATGGTGTTATTCAGTCCCAAAAGGTGATTTTGTGGTCACTGCGCGGAATCACCTTTCGGGACCAGCTAATAAAACAACAGTGCCACTATTCATGTGGGGGGCTCTCAAAAAGCCTACATTGCAAATTTGGTGGGAAAAAAATGGCTGTTTTACGAAGCATACGCTATGCAGTTTCCACACACGCTCAGAATTTCGAATTTGTAATATTTTCACTACAGATTAAAATTGGCATTTTCAACACTTCCTCATGAAACAGTACAGCTGTCATTTTACATATCCAGGCCAAATGTGTTTTCGCACATCCGGTGCAGAATTGCGTGGTCGCTGTGCAAAATCAGTTTTTGGGACAGTTTGAGAAATTGACAGTGACACTGTTCATTAACAGAGGTCCTAAAATGCCTATGTTGAAAATTTGGAGATGAACATCCATAAAATGACTGTGTTACAAGCGTACGTTGCACAGTTTCTACGTACCCTTGTAACTTCGCAAATTAACACTGTTTTCATGCCAGATTTTAACACTGGCAATTTTCTACACTTTGAACAGTACACCTGTCATTTTCACAGCCTGCCAAAATGTGTTTCCACACCTGTGGCGCATGATAGGCGTGGTCACATGGGGAAATCAACCTTTGGGACAGATTAACAAAATCACAGCACCACACTGTTCATGAGGGACGTCCAAATGCCTATGTTGAAAATGTGGCTAAAAAAATCCCAAAAATAATTGGGTTACGGACGTGTCTTGCGCAGTTTCTGTGCATATTCATGACTTCACCAATTTTTCATATTTTCACTCCAGATTTCAACGTTGCCATTTTTTTACACCTCCTCATGAACAATACAGTTGTCATTTCACATCCTGCCCAAAATGTGTTTTAGTCCTTGTGTCACCAAATGGCATAGCCACTGTGCAACACCACCTTTAGGCTAATAAACTGATTGTGCCGCTCTTCATGAGCTGGGGTCACAAAAAGCCCATGTTGAAAATTTGGAGTGACAATACCAACAAACGCCTGTGACGTTAGGGTTTCCAACTGTAACACCCCACCCTGTAGAGACTGCCAGGCATCAGGGGTGTGACTTGGGATCATTGGCTGTAATGCTCACCCCATTCCAACCCCACCCCCACCCTGCAGCCAGTGACAGGCATCGAGGTGTGCCTTGGAGTGTTTGGCCCTAAAGTTCACCCCATTCTCCTATTCTGCACCTGTCTCAGTGTATTTCCTTATGGAATGGAGTAAGTATAAGGCCCAAAGACCACAAAGCACACCACGACACTTGTCAGTGTCTGCAGGGTAGGGTGAGGTAAAAATACATGAGCGTTATAGCTGACGCCCCAAAGGCACACCCTAATGCTTGTCAGTCTCTGCAGGGTGGGGGTTGGGTTGGCGTCAGTTCAGTACTTCACTGCTATTCCTATTATGCATCTCTAACTCTTGCACTACCAATGCCAATGCCAGCGAGACAACATTCGGCATTGACAAATACTTGTCTTAATTGTCACTCATTTGTTTATTACTAAGAACATCTGCATGGAAACAGGATCTCTGCCCTGTTTCCTCTGTCTGCTTGTCTACTTCTGTAGTCACAGTTCTGTTTATGACATCCCAATCTGTTGCTGTGGAGATCATTATGATATCATAAACAGGCTATTATGATGTCATGTGTAGAGTAGCAGCCAAAGCTAATAAAGTGCAAGTTACAGTAGTCTTGTTTTTATGTCACTTCCCTCAGTAATAAAGAAGAAGAGGGAACAATTGCAAAAATATAGTTCTGGCTAAATGGTACAGAGGGTAAAAACACAGAACTGCAAAGCACTGGGTAACAGGTTCAGCCCCCCTCCGGGCCATAAACCAAACTGTCTAAGGAAATCTGATCTACAGTAAACTTGTAGCCAGTCCAGTGGCATAGAGGGCTGAGATGCTGGATGCCTCATCTCCCATCACACTGAAGACCTGGGCTCAGGAATGGACTGACAGGGGAAGGATGATTTAGTATCCATTGACAGCTTTCCTCCTTTGGGGTGATGGGACAGTGTGTACCGCTGCTTGGCTGCCACCTAGTGGACGGGAGGTGGCACAGAAGCGGTCACCAGAACTGAAAGTCAGACATGGGTGTTGAAAGCATGCACTGACTCCATGGTCTGCATGTGCATCATTGCACGCCACTGGCTCTGACTCAAGGGGAATAATGGGCAGAAAAGAACCTCTGTCTGCAGGATGATACTGCAGCCCTGAATGCATCACACCACCACCATCCATGACACCCAGTCACACAACAAGGTAAGAAGTAGATGGGATAAGTCCTGGAGGCGGATTAAGGGCTGCGGTTCGAGAGCACAAGGGGTCCGATGGGGGGGGGGGGCAGGAGGATAAAGTTCACATTAAAAATTAAAAAGGATTGCAAAAATATTTGAACTGTAAACTGAATTGTATCTAACTCTCACCTTTTTTCAAAGTTATCCAACTGGTAACAGGGGCTCTTTCAAGGGAACATTTATTTATTTATTTAGTCTTTGGTAACCGGGTAAGTGCACTGATCTAGAGGATCATTTTCAGGCACGACCCAATTACATAACCAATACGTTATTTAAATCAACTATTGCTTGTGTTTTCTGTTTATTACTGGCATGCTGTTAACATTGTGGAAGCTATTATAGTTGTGTTCTTTTTTTTTCAACTCTATTTATGCTCCATATCTTGGGGAACTCTCTCAGGCAGCCACTGCGTCTGCAAGCTCTACCTCCTTGCCTGAAGCTTCTCACCACCTCTGCACCATCCTAACAGATCCCCCGGCTCTGCACCCTCTGAGGTAGGGCTGCCCTATCCACCCAGGGTGCTCTATCTGCGAATCCAATGTGTCGGTCTGGGCATGCGGGCCCTGGTGATCAGAGAGCCCAGCAGTTGGAATGTGGCTTGGCGGGGTGTGGTGCAGTCGCCTATCCCCAAGGATGGGGTTTTTCCTTTCTGTCCCCATTGACCCCGCAGTGCAGTGCGCTCCAGCGTGGCACGTGCACGCTCCCGTGCACACCCACAGGAGCACCGCCATGGTCAATGCCCTGTAGTCTGGATCCCGACTGCTTCTAAACCCCCAGTCTCCACTGGGAGTCGCCAGGCAGTGGGACCATCATCCCCCTCCCTCCCAGGAAAGGACAGCAGTCCTCCAGATGCTCAATCCTTGCCTCCCCTGCCGACCCTCGCTGGCCCGAGTCCATTCCTGAACCCGGGTCGCCGGCGTGGTGCGAGTTGTGGCATCCAGCACCTCAACCCTCAGTGCCACTGGGCCATTTAGTTGCATTCTGCATGCTATTTTTTCTCCAACTCTGTTTAGTGTTTTTAAATAGGCAATTCCTGTCCTGTAACAAGGGGAAACACACGCACAAACACACATGATTGCGTGTACGCACATGCACACACTGTGAGGCTTGATGTTTATCTTCAAAGCCTGATGATGTCTGCTAGCTGACTAATGGGCAGGAAACTAGTGTGATTAGTAGGGCTTTGTCCTTTCAGCTACAAGAAGTGTACACACATCAGCCAGCCGAACATTGCCATCCTCAGCCTTCTTGGCACGGCTTTTGAGACACAACCTCCTGCATTTCTACATCCATTGGCTTAGGCTGCACACACCTACACAGCCCGCAACACTACAGTACCAATTTGTTCACCAATATGTTCACTTTGTGCATAACAGCAAGCAAATATAAAAATTGAATGAGAATTCCTACTCCTCCAACACTGTTCTCCATTCAACACAATAGGAGGTCCCACCTCCTAATGATGACAGTCCCACCCCTTACAAATCTAGAGTTGAGAGTTCCACCTCCTAAATATTTCCAATGTAACCACTATTTTGTTGGGGTCCCAAGGCAGCTATGGGAGCTGGCAGTCCATAATGTCTTCATGATGCCAGTGTGTCTGAGAAATGCCTACAGAGGCAAATGTCTCCTTTTCACTAGTCCAGCTGAAGCAGCTAATTGCCTGGAAAAATCCACAAGGAATTTGATACCAGTAAGAACAGTCGGAGTCAGGGGACAAAATGGATGAGTGATGGGGATGTGACTCACACAAGTAATAGGCAGGGCTGTGCTAACCGGATGGGTCTATGGACCTTTATCTGTCTTCGCATTCTATGTTTCTATGTTTCTTGCATGGGGCGCTTGGGAGGGGGGCTCATGATTATACTGTTTAGCACTTTTATCAACTGTATGAGACAGACTTTCTGCCTCTTTTGCATTTAGGGGCCCCCTATTCAAACGCATAATGTGGCACTAGAAGGAGTAGTGTCATGCTGAGTAGGCACAGCATGGCCAATGACCTGTTACCGAGGCCACTGCTGTATATGGGTGCAGTAGCATGGCACTAAAAGGCTAGCGGGAAGTGGGATCATGCTAAATATACTACTGCACCCATGCAAATGAGGAAACCTCTTGTATATAGGGTGCAGTGATACACTGAATGGGCTTTGAGTGTGCTAAAAGGTTGCTTTGACAGAGCTATTAACACTTGCAAAATCCTACTCTTAACAATGTGCATAATGATGTGTGATCCCTCCCCCAGCACTCGCGCTGTGTCCAAAGAAAAGAAAACAAAACATTTCCCCTCCTACACCTGATCCTCATGTAATCAATAATTCTGGTGATAGTAGTACCCCTCTTCCTCATCTGATCCTCGTATATATATCCCTAGTGCTACTCGTAACCCCTTCCTCACCTGATCCTCATTCAATATATTTTTGATGCTAGTGGTATCCTTCCTCCCTAACCCTATCCCCTTTTGTTCAACAATCCCTCCTTGGTAGTCTTGTGGTCCACCCCTCCCCTGATAGTGTCTTCTGCCGTTCCCCTCCACCCTCCCCACTCACTAACCTCTGACCCCAAGATGGTGGCCAGTACTCACCTTCCTCTCACCTCCACTGTCAGCTGCGCTGCCTTCTCATTCATGCAAGTAAGTCACCTGCACAATAGAATTAACTGCATTGATATTGCACTTACATGAGTACATGATCGATAAAGTTTTTCTATAAAGTAAGTGACTGACTTGAGGCAGCAGTCAGCAGTGGAGGTGATCAGAGGGAAAGCACAGGCTGCTGTCTTGGAGCCAGGGGTGGGGGGATAGGCAACAATGGATGGCACCAGCAGGAGGTGTGTCTCTAGAATGTCAGGGAGGGATTGCTGAACTACAGGAGATCAAGTAAAGGAGGAGGAACCACTAGCACCAGGGATATATTTTTGAACAAGGATCAGGTGGGGAGGGGGTTACCACCAGCACCAGGGCTATTTACTGAGCTAGGATTGGATGAAGAAGGAGGTATCACAAGCACTAGGGACATTGATACTTAAAAGCAAATGAATTTTGGGACAGGAGGGGGCAACAAACGCCTCTTTGTGCAATGCCTCCATGCATGCAGTAGTGCAGAGGCATGGTGGGGAGCTGCTAACGTCCACATAATGTCAGGCAAATGGACTATGAGCAGCTTACATGTCTTAATTGGTCACTAGTATGCTGGTATTTGAATAAGGTAGCCAAGAGCAAAGGCACAAACCCATTTTGGATGTGCTAGTCCCCTTTCTGGGTGTCTGTTGCCAGCAGGGGGCTCTGGTGCACAGTGCTTTTGCACTTTGTGTGGCACTACCACAGACCTACAGTGCATTCATATATGCAGTACGAGACTAATAGGGACACTTGTATTCAAGTTTACCTCCATGACTGCAGCGCATTCATAAGTAAGCTGCACTATCCTTTAAGTGGCACCATGGGCTGTATTTGAACATGGGGGCCAGTTTGTCTAACTTTTAATATCTGGTGGGCTACAGACTCACAAGGGTGGTTTCATGCATTTTAACCTTTGGGCTGCTGACACAATTAGAACATGTTGGAATTATGGACTGATATATCACTCCGTGGTGCAGCAAGGGTTAAAGGAACAGGACTTTCTTCATCTTAAAGGACATTACGCTGTCCTATGTTCCCAATACCACTGAGGTCGCAACTGGAAACCAGCCTCCTCATGCTTTTTTTGCTTACGTGGTAAAATATGTTTTCAATAAATAAATAAATTATGTTTTATTGTCTTTTTGGCACTGAGAATGAACCGGCTGATGGACACAAGGTTGTAAAACTGAGGAATATAGTGTACCCTGTCTACTGAAGGGCTTTGTGGTGCCTACTGTAAGTGACTGTTGAGGTTTCTTTACAGTTGTGCAAGTACTCTAAACGTTGATGGACTGTTTAATGGCTGCTTGAGTCTTTATTTGTCACACTGTTCAGTCAAATACCTATTGTTTGTCAGATCACAATATTGTATGGCTGACAAGAAAATGAGGTCAGTTACTGATAACCCCATCAGTGAAAGTATCCACAGTTCAAAAGGTGTGCTCTGATTACTGTTGCAATATAGTTCAAGTTTTATCTCTGTTTAGAATGTCAAAAACAAGTTTGATGGCTAACATTAAGCAGTTTTATTACTGGAGAAGTTCTCTTTCATGGTAGCAAAGTGCTCTTCAGGAACATTTACGAGTTACAAGAGCTCAGTAAACACTCGCTTTGATGTAGCACAACAGAGAACTAAGATGAATTCTAAAGTAACACGGTGGATGCCATTTATATTTACCTACAGTTCCATGGAAAGACCTCTGCAGAACTAGATTTCCACAGGAAAGTATTCTGCAGTTGGTTACTGACACCACACAGTCACCTTTCAGACAAAATCCTACACACCAAGTGATTACTTGCAGACATTTTTATAATGGTAAGTCATTCAAGAGATTAAGTTCTACTCTGCTGTTGTGTGGCACTGTGGCAGTTTTGCTCACTACAGTTGACCCCAAATATTTCTACAGACTTGCTCATTCCTGCATACTTTTATGTCAGGCTTAACATTAAAGTGGCAGATACATTGACTTGTTACTGTATTTTTTTTTTGTGGGCTAAATTTTTGCTTTTTAGTCAGGGCTGTGTGACTCTAATTTTAGTAGTGTGGATGAGGGGAGAGAGTCCGCAGTTTTAGCTAGTAAGAGAAAAATAGATAACTTTAGGCTGTGAAAGGGCTGACTGCAGTGCAGTATTCTTCTCCTTATTTTTGCATTTGTTGTGGTTAACATTTTTTTTGAAGTGCTAGGTAGCAGTGCAGTAAACTTGAGTGTTCGAGTAGCAGGGCTTCCTGGACACAGGTAATAATAGCCAGCATGAGAGAGAAGCACTATCACTAACGTGAAGGAAAATCTGAGGTGTGAGGGAAATAAACTGTAATATTTTGCAGGTTGGTGACTGTGAGAACTGTCTAATTTTCACTCACTGCCACTAAAAAGATTTGTCACTGTTTCATGCATATTACAACAATACAATGAAGAAAACAGTATAAGCTATGGAGGTCAGCTTGTGCGTGGTAATACACAGATGCAAAGGAAGGATAGAGGGAGTGACGCCCCTGGGTCAGCAGGTGTATCTACTGCACAGTCTTCAGTACTTCAGATGCTAATACTACCGCTAGTAGTAATAGTTATTTATAAACATTTTCAAAATGCAGGAAGGTTCAGTAAAACTGAAGTCTTATTCACAAAAAAATCCTGAAAGGGCAGGGAAATTAAAACTATAATATGTAGGCTAAGGATACACATTGGAATACAGAATATTTGTAATCATCCACATTGTGATGAGTGGAGGAAGAGAATGAGAACCAGGACTGTGAAGCAATTAACACACCATTAAGTCTCTTCTGGTTTAAGATAAGCAAATTCTCAAAAATTAGGTAGCAACGAGGTCAAATCAGACTGCAGATGTGTGGATAAGGATGACAAGCATGAGGAAAATAAATAACAGTGTCACTGGTGTATAAACGGATGAACCATTTCTTCAGGCATAAAAGAAGAGGATTAACAGATGATGAGAAGAGAACAGGGCCTAAGATAGAAACCCGAACAGAAATGTGTTTAAAGGAAGAAAAGGACCCGTTCTAAGACACCGATTGAGGTTTGTCAGAGAAGTAGGATTCAAGCTAAGAAACCACATGGTCAAACAACACACAGTAAGACATACGAGAAAGGATTATCGAATGATTGATCAAGTCAACACATGTTGAAAGATGTAGGAAAGTAGAAGCAACTAAAGACTCACTTTCCAAAGAATGATGCCTTGATAAAAAGCTTGTAATTTGTCAGTGTTCGGCCAGAAGATGTAGAGTGTTTTTATCATTTTGTAATAAAATATTTATCAACAGAGAACCTAGCCTGGTTTGTTTTACTCCTGTGGAGCACTTAAGCGTGGTCTAGCCATTGTATTTCAGGATTTCTGGTTTTGTGTAAGTACAGCAGGACCAGCCATGATGCATGCAGTAACATGCAAGAAATGACATGTCAGAAAATATTGCATCACTAAAGGGCTTCATTGCCGTCGAATTACACTGTTCCTTGCAGCATACTGCAGCATGTTATGATATACTGTAGCATTTCTGCATTGCATCCTGGCTGGTGCCACTTTATATCTGTCAGTCTCTTGCTTTCCTGAAGGTACAGGCCTGTAAGGTTCCATCTTTAATGGTAACTCTGGTGTCTAGGAAATTGATGCTGATGTCCAAGTACTCCAGAGAAAGTTTAATGGATGGGTGGAGACTATTAAGGTAGTATTGGAATTCTTTAAAGAGCACCTTTCCCAGTATTTTTTAATTCCCAAAAGATTAAACAGGGAGCTCCCTTACCACATGGGGAGCTCTTCCATGCATTTTTTGCTTTTTTTAATATAGCCCCAAAGGAAGGAAAGGGATCATAATTTTCCCCTGAGGGTCTGCCTGCACAAATCCTCTCCACTTTCTGACTCTCCGATCCACCCCTGTGCTTCGACATTTTCCAATGTCATTATAGGTTGAGCATGGGGGAGCACTACATTTACTTGAATGGAGCATCTTTGGCATCAATAGGTATGAAAACTGGATTTATAATTGGGAAATCACGCTCTCCTCTGGACTGCCTCCATCCTGTCTATGTCCCTGCGGAGATTGGGTCTCCAAAACTGCACACAGTACTCTAGATGGGGTCTCACCAACTGTCCGTACAGAGAGATAACAACTTCCTGTTTTCTGCTGGTGATGGCTCTCCCTATGCATGCAAGTATCCCACAGCTCTTCTTACTGCCTTTTCACATTGGTTGCCTACCTTAAGGTAATCTGATATGAGAGCCCCCTGCTGTAAGTACATTTGGGTGCCCTGTATCGGGTAAAATTGTGTTTGTTCCAAAAGACTAGGAAGAGGGTAATAAATACCATGATCTTGCTGGATTTTGACTAGGGGAATATTTTAGACTCAGCCGGAAGCAAGAGGGACCTGGCATGGCTTGATGTTTGTTATGGCAGACTCACCAGATTCATACTTGGGTCCCCCTGTGACAGGGTTGAATAGGACTCTGTCCCAGTTGTTATGGAGAAAGTGTTTAAACACTTTAAATATTTCTTTGCTGCTATGTTGTGGTATCTCTTTCTAGACTGTGTAGGTTTTTTATGCCTAAAAATTCTATGTTAATTTCATTGATTGTTATTGTCCTGGGTGCATGTATTCATTACTACTGACTGTTTTGACCTATACTATTGTAATTTAATTGTACTCATGCTATGTACCTGTCTTCAATTGTTATACTCTCCCGGGTTGTGCCTGAAAATAGTCATTTCATGGCTAGTGCACCTACCCCGTTATCAAAAAATAAATAAATAAATAAATATGCAAGGATCTGTCCTTTTCTGTCTCTTCTCTGTCTGGTTGCACAACCAAATTTTCCTGTGGGACCTGGGATTTGATCACCCTGACAGTCTCGTAATTATTTACCTCTCGCTATCTCTCAGTCTTCCCTTGCTGTTTGTCTTTTTCTCTCTTACATATCTGCTGATATAAAACTATATGCAAATCATTATGTGGAAATGTAACTGATATTGAGATCCCTTTGTTTAAAAATTATATATTGTTAATTTTTGAAATGTATCTAATTATAGTTTGAGATTATTGCAGAAAGCTATTGGAAACTCAAGAGGTTACCTGAGTGCAATTTTAAGCCTTTTGCAGAAGAGCTGTGGAAAAGGGGCCTCAGCTCAGGCACACTGTGTTCCTGCCAGCACCTGCCTGAAACATACAAGAACACTTTGGAAGAAACAGGATGCGCTTGTTAAGAATGGGGGTTGGAAGGACTTATAAGAGAGCTGAGTTGCAACTGCTTGCAAGCTAGACACAGAGACTGAAGGAAAACTCTGATGGATCTCCTCTATTTTATGTTGCCTTTGTAAATAGTTATACTGAACAATTTCATTTTTTATGTTACTGCTAGTACAAATAAATATTTTTGGTGAATTCTACAGCTGCTCCTGATTTTCCTATGTTTCCAGACCTGTGCCTCAATGACACCCCCCACATGGTACTTAGTTGCCAGTTGTATGCCAAACTTGGTTGGCAGAGATTGGATGATCATAGACATAAACATCTTCTAGCATCTATAGATAAAGGGATTAGAGGGCAGCTCCCAAATTATATATCCACTAAATGTGTTTATAGGACAAAAACAACTGTGTTAAGATCTGCAACAGGCTTGGATCATGTGCTCCCTAAATGTAATCTAGAAATAAGAAGAAGTACAGTCTTTTACGTAAGGTCAATGGCCTGGAATAACATTCCTCATACTTTGAGGTCACTAACAGGGAAGAATAGATGGAGTGAAATAAAAACCTGTTTGGACAGTAATGCAGAAGAATCTCATATATGCTGTATGATATAACAACACTGTGTTATACTATTTTTCACTTTATTTATAATTAATTTTCAATTATTGTATTGTAGAGTGTGGATTTGATATTTGTTTCTTACTATTTTATGCAATATGGAATTGTAACATGACACTGCCTTGCACTGTGGGACCTCATTGTAAATCAGCCTTGGCTCAATTGAGTAAATCCTTGTTCATAATTTTATGAATAAAAATATTTTATTGGTTACTATTGTTATTTTATCATTAATTTTAAAATTACTACTAACTGGAGGTGTGGCCAACTGCCGAGTGTGGAGCAGCAACTCCTGAATGCTCTGCAGATCTAGTGGGCTAAAACATTAATTAACTCACATTAATCTACTTCAGACTCAGAAATCTCTGCAGCATATAACAGAAATCATTGAGTGAAGTCTGGAGATACCTTATTTGTCAAAACTAACTCCAGGAATACAGGCTATAGTGAGGCCAAACAAGCAAGCAGCTGGTGGGAGAGATGGAGCCCAGCCAAAGGAGCAGCACCTGGGAATGAGCAAGGAACAGCAACCACATCCTGCTGACTTAGCCCCATCACAACCTTCCAGTGCAGCCCTTGTCAAAGCAATGCAGTCCTCAGATAAACATATGGAAGATTTCTAAACACAACTAAAAGCCATGGACAGTAAAATAGGTACCCTCACCTCAGAAATGCAAAAGGAATGCCACATGGTTGAGAGAGCTCTCACCATTGCTACAGGATTCACAAATGAAAACAGCATGCTTAGGAAGCATCTTGAAAATTTAGAAAATATGGTTAGGTTGACACACGGAAGAGTCGTTAGATCCCAGAAGGCTCAGAGGGCAAAAATCCCAGAGATTTTTTTCAAGACTTGGGTCTGTGAGCAGTACCAGAATACAAGAGACTTTTAAATCTTGAAAATCACTCCAGGGTGCTTCCACAGCCATCTACTCACCAACTAAGCTTCCCCAACCCCCTGCACCCTTCTGATCATTCTGGGACCAGTGTTTGATCAGGATGAAATTTTTCCTAAGGCAAAGCAGAAGGGGCTGTCAGGATGGAGGGACAACAGATCTCAGCTATGAAACCAGCCAGCGTTGAAAGAGTTTCAATGACGTGAGGGTGAGACTGCAGCAGATGGAAGTGCACCAACTACTGTTAATGCCAACCAGCCTAAAAATCACCTATGGAGATAAAACATACCAGTTTTCAGACCCCAAGAAAGCAACAAAACTAGTGGATAAAATGGAGAGAGAATTCAGTGCACGTGAAGAAAAAACTGAGGGTGAACCTGAACAAAACTAATTGCAGGTGCTGTTTCTATAGCTTCAGAGTTTCAAAGGTCCTCACCCAGACAAGCAGGGGCCATTTTCTTTTATTAAGACTGGGCTGCAGAGGAGATTACCTGACAGTTTTGCATGACTTGTCATGGGGGAAGCCTCATGGCATCAATGGAGCTTGGGGGGGTAGTATCTTCTTCTAACCTTGAGTCAAGCTTTGTGCCACTAATGTGGATTGGAGCACCCAGGCTGCATCCACAGCCTGGAATGGATGCATCCTGGATGCCCTGCAGGGGGTCTGCCTCAAGCAGCTTGCGGCAGAACCCACCAGAGAAGGAGCAGTACTGGACTTGGTACTCACCAATGGAAACAGAGTCACTGATGTAATGGTGAGTAGCCACCTGGGGCCGAGTGATCATCATATGGTGTGGTTCAACATGAGAACAGTGGAGGAGTCAAGCCACACGACAGCAAGGATCCTGGATTCAAGACAGGTTGACTTTGCAAAAATGGGGGAGTGTTTCAAGGAAGCCCTGGCAGGGGAAGAAGAAGGGGGGGTGATGTATAGAAACAATGGGCTAACCTTAAGGGAGCCATAGCAGAGGCAACAAGACTTTTTGTTAAGCAAGTAAGCAAAACAAAGCGAAAGAAAAAAACACTATGGTTCTCAAAGGACATGGCCAGGAAGATGAGAGAGAAGAGGCTAGCTTTCTAGAGGTACAAGGAAACACGGGGGGGAGGGAGAAACAGGGAACTGTATCTGGAAAAGCAGAGGGAGATGGGGAAAGCAGTCAGAAGTACAAAGGCGCAAACTGAGGGAAAAATAGCCCCGGCAATTAAGAAAGGAGATGAGACCTTTTTCAGGTACATTAGTGGTAGAAAGAAGACCAGGGGTGGGATTGTGAGGTTAAAAAGGGAGAAAGGGGTGTGTGCAGAGGGGAACCTAGAAAAAGCAACAATCCTGAATAAATATTTTTGTTCAGTATTCACAGAAGAATGGGAAGGAGAAGGACCACTACTGGGGGATAGGAGCACCAGTGGGAGAGAGGTGGACATCAGCCTGTTTATGGAGGAAAGAGTCCTAAAGGAACTCAAGAATCTGAAAAGGGACAAGGCTATGGGTCTGGATGGGATACATCCCAGAATACTAAAAGAACTTGGAGAGGTGCTGGCAGCACCACTAACAGCCCTATTCAACAGATTGATAGAGACAGGAGTGGTTCCAGGGGACTGGAGGAGGGCAAATATAGTCCCTCTCCAAAGAAGTGGGAACAGGGAGGAGGCTGGCAACTACAGGCCAGTCAGCCTGACCTCAGTGGTGGGGAAATTAATGGAGTCAATGCTAAAGGAAAGGATTGTGATATTTCTTGACTCCAGTGGAGCACAGGGTCCAAGGCAGCAAGGATTCACAGCAGGAAGGTCTTGTCAAACAAATCAGATAGATTTCTTTGACTGGGTGACCAGTGAGGTAGATAGGGGAGTGGCAGTGGATGTGGCCTACCTAGATTTCAGCAAGACCTTTGACACCATCCCACATAAGAGGTTAATAATTATGTTGGGCAGCCTGGAAGTGGACCCCAAGGTGGTAAACTTGGTCAGAAACTGGTTGAGTGACAGGACACAAAGGGTGGTGGTAAATGGCATTCAGTCCGAAGAGAGGGGAGTGACCAGTGAGGTGCCACAGGGATTTGTGCTGGGGCCAGTCCTCTAATGTCTTCATAAGTTACATTGTACAGGGGCTAGAGGGGAAGGTATGCCTCTTTGCAGATGACACTAAGATCTGCAACAGGGTCAATACTCCAGGGGGATGGAAAATTGAGAAAGGACCTAAACATGCTTGAGGAGTGGTCAAGAGTGTAGCAGCTAAGATTCAATGCAAAGAAGCACAAAATCATGCACTTGGGGCAAATAAATCCAAGGGAAGAGTACAAGATGGGGAAGAGGTACTGACGGCCACCAGTCAAGAAAGGGACCTGGGGATAATCATATCTGATGATATAAATGTAGCCAAACAATGTGAGAAGGCTGTGGGGAGAGCCAGTGGAATGTTAGGGTGCATAGGGAGAGGTATTACCAGCAGAAAAAAGGAGGTGGTTATGCCACTTTACAGATCACTAGTGAGACCACATCTGGAGTACTGTGTCCTGTTCTGGAGGCCCCATCTCCGGAAGAACATAGACAAATTAGAGGTAGTCCAGAGAAGGGCAAAAATGGTGCAAGAACTTCACCAAAAGTCATATGAGGAAAGACTAGAGGACCTCAATATGTATTCCATGGAGGAAAGGAGAGAGAGGGGGGATATGATAGAGACATTCAAGTACATCAGGGGTATAAACAAGGTACAGGAGGGTAGCATCTTTCAGAAAAGGTGTAAAAGAACAAGGGGGCATGATATGAGGCTAGAGGGGGGGTAGACCCAGAGGCAACGTGAGGTAGTACTTTTTCACAGAAAGAGTAGTGGATGCATGGAACAGCCTCCCTGTGGAGGTGGTGAGGGCAAAAACAGTAGGGGAATTCAAGAATGCATGGGATAGACATAAGAGTATTCTAGCAATAGGGAAGAGAGGGTAAATTGCAGATCAGCAAGGGTCTGCAGTAATACATTAGGTAGGGAAAAGGGGCTGACTAGGTGGGACACACAGTCCTTATCTGTCATCACCTTCTTTGTATCTGTGTGTAGAGAACTGGGTGATGAAAGCACAGCTGTGCCAGCAACCTGAGGTACCTTGTCATGCTGACTGTAAGAGCCACTAAGCAATAGCTTACCAATGATCTTTCATATCGACACAAAAATTCAAACTGTTTAGTTTTGTTAAATACTGTTTTTCCTTGGTAGGGTGCATGGATATTCTAGACATTTAGGACTAATCATTGAATTCTGAAATAATTTGAACCTGCAAATTGCAGAAATTTCAGTACTGTTTAAGCGTTTACAGAGCGTTAGTTATTAACTGAAGGTAAAGAACAATTAACCTACCAGCTATATGTCACTATTAAGTGACATGCTCTATAAGGTATGGTCTCACTAGAGGGATCACAAGTCTCAGCTGCAGAAGCTAAGAGTTGCAAAATATTCCTGTTATTTCCAGATTATAGGTCAAGGGGAAGTCTACCCTTTGGTTTGAAACAGGGTGCACAGTAATAGTTATGTCTTATATTGTGGTAATCCCTGCTCATGGCAGAATTTGGTCTTAAATCAACCAGTGCGGTAGCACAGTGGTAAATTTCAGTGTTGTATCAGAGTTCAGGACTTAAAATACCATTACTGTAATAATAATGTACGCATAGCCTTTGGTATTGTGATATGATATGTGTGAAATGTCTGCCCATGATCTATCTAGTTGATGTACAGTATATAAGTAAAGTCATAAATAAAGTTTAAATTAACTACTATGGTGGTTGTGTCACAGAACAATCAGGCTGCACCTGTTCAGATTTTGTGCCTTTGTCTGAAGTTGGTGAATCTCTGATAGTCTATGCCTCTGGCACTGTTTCTTGTCTGGAATCCCAAGTAACAAGCTGAACTTGTGTAGACTGTGTAGGTTCAGTTTTCAATTTCAATTTTGATTTAACCAGGCAGAACATTGTTGAGCAAGCTCATTTACAAGATGGTCTTGGGAGGGCACAATAGACAATACTGTACATCGATCAGCAAAGAATTTCAAATGAACATACATTGATAGCACATCTGTAGTACATGGCAATACACATAAGGAGTGGCACATAAGGATACACATAAGAATAGGCACATGAGAACAGTGGGTTCTATAGAGGATTATAGAGGGTTCAATTGCTTTACTACAAGAAGTGGACATGATACCTAGATGCATCCAATAACATAAGCTACATCACACCCTTTCACAGCATACAGTACACTAGGAGGGAGACAAGGTAGATAAGATAAGGGTACTTAAGTACTTTGGGACATGAGTAGACAGAGAGGTAAGTAGATGTGAGCGGTACGGTGGGGTAGGGAGATCAAGAAGAGTAGAAGGAAGGGACAACAAGTAGAAGGTGGGCATGGGGGGGAAATAAGGGTAGCGGGGTGGGAGAGAGGGGACGAGTGATGAAAAGAAGAGGGGCAATAAATTAGGGTTGGTGACAGGAAAGGAAGAGGGGAGGGTGGGAAGGTAGGTGAACTAGAATGGGAGGCATTGAAGGTACTGGAAAAGGGGGGAAGGGAGAGAGTGCTAGATGCTGGGGTGTAAGGCAGATTACATGCGATTACCATACCGAGACTGTCGGTACTGTTAGGAGTGACAGGTGCATATTTCATTCAGAGAGCAATTTAGCAGGGATTTAAAGATGGAAATCCCAGGTGCTCTAGTAAGTCTTAGTGATTTCTGAAGGACATTCCACAGAGAGGGGAGAACGAAGCTTACGGCTGTGGCACCATAATGTGTTCTTGTCTTGGGGACATCAAACATGACAAGGGAGTAATGCTTCAGACAGTAGGACCCCTGTGTATGTGTGAAGAGTTCAGTTATATATAGGGGGAGTTTATTTGTGATAGCTCTATGGATCCAGAGTGAGGCATTCCTCAACCTGCTAGCACTGAATGAAGGCCAACCTAACATTGCATACAGTGTGCAGTGCTGTGTGGTAAAAGGGGCGTTGGTAATGAATATCAGTGCACGATCATACAGTGTGTCAAGTTTGGTTCGGGCAGTTTTTGGACAGTGGCTATAGAGAATGCCAGCGCAGTCAATCAGTGGGAGAAAGGTACATTGCACCAATTTTATCTTAGCCTCATAGTTGAGGAGGTGTCTCATCTGATAGACAATGCCCAATTTCTGTCATAATTTTTTGGCTAGCTCATCGATGTGTGATAGGAAGGAGAGCTTATTGTTGAGCCAAAAGCCCAAGTATTTAAATGTATCTACTATTTCCAGTGGCTCCCCAAGCAAGGTCCAGATCTGTAAATTGGAGTTCTGTAAGTTGGAGTTTGTTGTTTGTATAGAAGAGGAGATAAACATAGCTTTTGTTTTTTTGGCATTAAGCAGTAGTTTCAACTGTATAAGATTATGTTGTAAGGCATTGAATTCTCGCTGCAGCTCTGCGCAAGCAAGCTCGGGAGTGGGCCTGGCAGTGTAGAGTACTGTGTCATCTGCCAAAAGATGCACATTTGCCTTACTGATTTTGGAGTCTATATTATTTATGTAGATTGCAAACAGAAGAGGTCCCAGAACTGACCCTTGTGGCACCCCTCTCGGGAGAATTTTGAGCAGGGAATGATCCCCTTCTGCTTTGACTTGTTGCTTTCTATCAATAAGATAGCAGTTGAACCACTTCACAGCAACGTCATCTAGGCCGAGACAGTGCAACATGGACAGAAGCAGATCATGATCAATGGTGTCGAAGGCCTTGCTTAGGTCTAGGAAGAGCGCACAGATGTGCTTCTTCGAATCAAGAGCATTTTACCAATCATTGATCACCTTGGTGAGGGCGGAGACCATACTATGTTTAGGGCTAAAGCTGGATTGGATAGGGTTTAACACGTTTTTGGACTCCAAGTACTCTCTCAGTTGGTAGTTAACTAATTGTTCCAGCAATTGTGACAGGATAGGTACCAGGGAAATGGGCCGGTAATTGTTGAGGTCACAAGTGTCACCAGATTTAAAGAGAGGAATGATATGTACTATTTTCCAGATAGCTGGAAGGTCACCTAGGTATAAGGACAGATTGAAGAGATGCGTGATGGGGGCAGTCAGGTGGTGGTATCCTACTTTCAGAAAAAGAGGTTCTAGGAAATCAGTGCCAGTGCTTTCCTTGGTGTCCAGCATAGTTAGCAGGTCTTCTACCTGTTTAAAGGATATAAAACCGAAGCTGAATGTGGGAGGGTGTCGGTTGTTCATGGGGTCGGGGCAAGAAGGGTCCTTACTACAGAACTGGATGAGGAGCTTACTTGCTGGAGAGGTATCAAAAGCTAAACCTGCTGTGGTAAAGTGGTTGTTGAGTTGTTCCAGGATGCTGGTCTTGTCTGTGTAGATATTGTTTCCAGAGATAATCTTGGAAGGCAGTGGTGATGATGGCGTATGGCCTTCTATTTCCCTAAGAATGTGTCAGAACTTGGCGGTATTGTTTTGGGAAGCTTCGAGAGAGAGAGGTTTGGAAATATTTAGCTTTTTCAGTTCTTATGAGTTTGGTGCAAAGATTTCTGGAGGTTCTGAAGGCCACCCAGTCTGAATTTAATTTTGTTTTACAGGCCCTTTTCCATAACTTGTCTCTGCTTTTAAAGCTGTTTTTAGTGCAGGCGTGAACCAAGGGCATGATCTTTTTTCTAGTCTTAGTTTTTACTAGAGGGGCATGTTTATCAACCTCCCTCAGGACAAGGTTCTCAAAGATGTTGTAAGCCTCAGAGACTGAGGATGCCAAATAAAAATCCTGCCACCTGATCTGGCTTAGATCTGCCAAGAACGCAGGTCGACTGAGCTTTTTAAGGTTTCTTTTTACTCTGTAGGTGGAAGTGGAGGTAAGCTTAGATGTGTGTCTTACATGTGCTACTGCTCTATGATCACTGATGTCATTATGAAACACCCCCAAGTGGGTCAATCAGGGTGTATCTTCATACTTCAGTATTTTGGCTTCCACAAAGTGGTAGTGTGCCTTCGCTAATGAATCTCAGATCCCACATCAACAACGTATGATGCTGGGCCGATCTGTGCTACAACCTCAGCTGGCTACATTTTGTTTTCTCCCTGATGTGTGAAAATTCTAGTTAGTCTGTTTTCACTCTAGCTGTGTCATCTTGGCATTTTTAGCATGTAATTCCACTGGAACTGCTTGACTAGTAACTACATCATGATTAAAATATCAGGTCTTCGAAAGTCGAGTCTGGATTTTAGCTTTCCTCCAAAAAGTAGCACTACAGGAGCCTCATTGCTGGTTGCATGAGGTGTACTGAAATATGCCATCAGAAGACTTGCAAGTCCATGCTACAGAATATACTGCTCTTTCTTTGAAGACTGCAAGGTTTGCTTCAGCAACTGCACAAATCTCTCTGCCAGACAATTGGTGGACAGGTGATATGGTGCAGAATTGACGTGCTTGATCTTGGTAAGTTTAAGAAATACTCAAGATTCTTGTGGCATAAACTGTGGCCTTTGTCACTGATAATCTGCTTTTATAATCCAAATGGAACAAACGCTCTCTCAAAGCACTGACAGTTGCCACATATGTAGTCAGTTTCATAATCAGTACCTCTGGCCATTCGGAATGAGTATGAATCACAATTAGGAACATCTCATACTAAAAAGGTCCTGCAAAGTCAACAGCGACCCTCTGCCAGGGTCTGGCTGGCCACATCCAAGGATGAAGACGTGCTGACCACTGTAGAATGAGGAGCACTCGTTAACCGGCGAGAGAGATCTAAAAAAGTAACAAAGGAGAAATGCATTTACTGACTCCCAGAGATCCATTCCACAGCATTTGCATCTCACCCTGAGAAGGTTTTGCAACATACCATTGTTACAATGATTTGTTGCATCTATTCGTGGTAAGAGAAGACATAACATTTATTATACTGTTTTTGGTGCTGCATACAGTGATTTATATTGTCAGGGTTGTAACCCTACGGAAGTGGAAGTTCCACTTTTAGCTAGACATGCACTTGTATCAAGATGACTGCTTTTTATTGCAATAGAAAAATGTAACAATAAAAATTAAAATGAAAAAAAAAAAGGAAAAGTCTTGCAAAGTTCACATTGACCCTCAGGTTGTGAATGGTTGAATACATCAACTATTTCAGATTCCTTGACCAATTCTGGATTCGCATTAAGGGGCCTTGGAATTATTAATGGCACTTCAACACTCTATATCATAATTGTAGGCTTGCAAAAATGATGGCCAGTGTTGTACATGAGTTGCAGCTGTTGTGGATACAACTTTCCTGGTCCAAAACTAGAGATATGTGGTTTTTGATCTGTTACTAAAGTGACTTTGTGCTCATACAAATATTACTGGAATATTTCCACACCAGATATAATACTCCATGCCTCTTTGTCTATTCAGTCATAATTTTGCTATGTGTTTGTTAAGGTTCTGGATGCAAAACACTGGGGCCCAGATATTCAAACTGCGCTCAAAACTGGCGCAACAGCAGGAGAAAGCGCAAACCAGTTGCGCAAATGCGCAACAGGTGCGATATTCAAACATGGAGCAGAGCAAATTGCGCAAGCAACCAACGTCTGAATATCGCACATACTGCGCCATCGCAGCAACCAGGAAGGAGAAGTTGAGCTAAAATGTTGCGCCTATGCAAACCAGGGAAGCTCAGCTGAGCAGTCCAGAGCTGCCATAGCGCAAGCACAGCCCCCAGAGCAATGGAACTGCACATCCAGGAGGCAGGCTGGGGCCCACCGCCAGCCATGCCACACATGGGCACAGGAACACACTGCAGAACCCACACCACACCAGCACACCCAAGCACAGCATCACTGGGGGTGGGATGGATGATCACGTGCCCATGGGGACAAGCCAACAAAGCATAGCAGAGCCCTGACACCCCAGCACAACCACTGGCAGGCAGAGAGTGCCACACACAGGGGGTTGACAACCACAGTGCACATCAGCCCCCCGTATGCACAGCACACCCTGCACCATGACCCCAAGACACCACCCATGTGCAGTGACTGGCACTGCAGGAAACACCATGCATCCCCCTGGCACACGTCAACCCCGTGCTGCAGAGAAGCATACAGGCCAGACCCACCCTGTGCACCCAGCAGTGGGTGGCAGCAGATGGCAAGACCAACAGAAAGTCAATGCCATGCTGGAGATACCTCCCCATGCACACACACACACACACACACATACCCAGGACCATACCACCCCAGAAGGCATGCACACCTGCAACTGAGGCACCCATAGCCAGCTGCAAATCAGAGACCAACACAGTATTCATATCAAAATATAAAGGTATATTTAAAGTTTCAAATACTAAATAACCAAAACCATAAACAACAACTATTTATAAGGGGACGGGTACAAGGTAGGGTGTTCAAGGGTAGGATGAACAACTGGGAGAGGGAAGGCAGGGTGGTAGGGATGGGAGAAGTGAAGGTATGTGCCCCTAAGGCCCAGCCGGCTGGTCATCCTCTGCCTGGTGCTGCACTGTCGGTGACGCCCCTCCCAGGCCATGGCACCTGATTGACTGAAGGATGGCCTGGTTCTCAATGGCCACCTGTGTCAGGCCCCGAATGTCATGTCAATCCTCCGGAGAACCTCGAGGCCTAGGAAAATGGGAACACAGAAGGGCTGTGACTGACCACAACCCTGAACACCACCCAACCTGCAAGCCATATAGCCCAATGTCCCACACCTGTGATGGCATACACCCGCCCACAGTGAACATGCACATGGCCATCACAAACAGGCAGCCAGCTATAGCACCACCGCACACACACTCCCACGTCCAGTCACAGTACAAACAAGGCTGGCAAGTGACGTGGCAACGGTGTGAAGCCAGTTACACAGCTATGTGCCCAGTGCATGCCTGGACCACCAGTGACGCATACACAGACGTGCTGTGATACTGCACAGTGATGCATGTCACCTGTGTGCCTACATACATGGATACATAGACAGTGTCGGCAGATAAGGGCCTATGGGCCACCCAGTCTGGCCATTTGACCTTGTAAGTTCACTCTGTTTTCCTATAAGTCTGTTGCACCTTAACCCTGACCTCCAGAATTCCTTTATGGCTATCCCATGCATTCTTAAATCCCGTGACCAAGTCAGCCCCCACCACTTCCTCTGGCAGGGTGTTACACTTGTCCACCACCCGTTCTGTGAAGAAATTCTTCCTCATGTTTCCTCTGAATCGTCCCCCCTCCAACTTCATCCCATGCCCTCTAGTCCTGGAACATCTTTTACGCTTAAAAATAGTGTTTTCCTGCACTCTGTTCCCCCCTGTAAGATACTTGTATGTCCCCATCATATACCCCTCTCCCTCCCTCCTCCAGGGAGTACATGTTCAGTTCCTTCAACCTGTCTTCATAGGACTTGTGATGCAATCCATGCACCATCCGTGTTGCCCTCCTCTGAACCCTCTCTACCCAGTCCATGTCCATACGTAGGTATGGTCTCCAGAACTGTACACTGTACTCCAGTGTGGGGCCTCACTAGTGTCTTGTATAGTGGAATTATGACCTCCCCTTTGGTTATGTTGTGCATGGCTGGTGGTCTTGCCCCCAGCATGCAATAGCATCCATGAAGTAATGATACTCACACTCCTCCAGCAGCTGGCTCTGCTGCTGCTGCTGCTGCTGGTGCTGCTGCTGCGGTTGAGGCACAACACCCCCCAGCACCGGGGCCCTGGCACGGCCCACGTCACCCTGTCCTGCGTCCTCACAATCCGGCCTGTGGGAGACATATGTTGAGACAAACATCAGTGTGACTCAAAGCAGAGTGCCCCTGCCCCAGTGAGAGTGCCTGCCCACAGAGCCATAACCATCCATCGCACAGCTGCACACACTGACACAGCCAACCGTGTCCGAGCCGGCACCTATGCACAGCCACCCAAGCACACACACACCCCTACAGAGAATATAGGTGCATAGATGGTACACTCACCTGGCCTAGGCACCACGCCCCGCCTGGCACGTGAACGCAGCCGCGTCAAGAGTTCCGGCTCCCTCCGGCGGAGGTCACTGTACCGGTGCCGGCACTGCTCAGCAGACCGGCCCCGGCCAGTGACCTCCACCAGGTCAGTGGCCACTTGCTGCCACACGTGGGTCCTAGGCATGGTGAGGGGGGCCTCACCATACAGTGCCTCACAGTGGGGCTCCACCAGGGCCACCAGGTTGGCCACTTCAAGCTGGCTCCAGGACACCGCCCTCCTCCTAGCCATGGCACCAACTTTACAGCAGGCAATATGGCCGCTGCGCCGCGTAACCCCAGTGGGTTGTTGCGCAATAGACCACCACAGGCTCCAATCGCGCTGTTCGAACAGCGCCGTCACTTTACATGGCGCTGTCACCAGACAGCGCAATAGGGACGTACACATGGCATGCCAACAGCGCCAGGGGTCAGAGGGCATACACAAGGTCACGGCAATGACGCAAGGCTACGCACAGCACCATAGGACGTATAGGCATCCTGCGCGACTGCCAAGCTGAGCACCAGTGCCACAGTGGACTATCGCGCAGTAGTGCCACAGCGCCATATAGTGCCCAGTGCTGTAGCGCCACTGGCACAATGGTGGCCATGGTCTGAATCGCCTATCGCGCTCAGCAGGTCTGCAGCGCGATAGATGCATGCGTAAGCTGTCTGGGCATGCGCAATGCAGTGTGGCACACAGCCACAAACCTGTGCCATTGGCTCAGCCGGACCTTCTGTATTGCGCAATGTTCAAATACGCGATATTCAGCTGACATATGCAAATCATGCGATCAGCCATTCAAAGGCACAGTGGCGCGATTAGCATGTCATTAAAGTTGCGCCACACCTCATTTGCATGTGTTGCGCTATAAAAATGCGACAGTGGGTTGTGCTGGCCAGATTTGGTTACTGCAGGTGAGAGGTGAGTTACATGCTGTGTGATGCTCAGGACAATGCTCATGGGCAGAGGATGATAAAGGCTGAGGGGGCTGAGCATGAAAAGGGCACTTAGAAAGGGACAAAGGGCACCCTTTCTATCAGTATCTGCCATGCAGAGTGGAAACGTGGGGGGCTTCCGCCCCGGCCGGCAGCTATGCTCATGGGGAAATGCTGTCGACTGCACAGTGACAGGTGTCCACTTCCACCCATACAGATCACCATGACTGACCAGAACCAAGCTGAGGTGTGGACGGGCGGGTGTAGGAGGAGGCCGAACTCACAGCAGGCAGAGGCGGAGGCCCTCTTCAGGCCTACCTGGAGGATGAGCCACTAGTGAGTGGACGGAGGGCACCCCTCAGGAGCGTGCAGCTGCATGGGAGGGGGTAGCTCGGGCTGTCAACCTGCACGGAAGCCACCAGCGCTCCATGCAGGAATGCAAGAAGAAGATGGGGACTGACCGCAGGAGGCTGAAGGAGAAGGTGGCAGCCTTCAGGGCGGCACGTGCTGGCACTGGTGGGGGCCCACCAGTGGTGTTGCAGCTGACCCCTACAGAGGAGACACTGGTTGCGGCCATGCAGCCGAGTGCCATTGCGGGCGTACCAGGCAGAGGATTCCAGACAGGTGGAAGCCCATCACTGCACGGTATGACATGGTGGTGTTGTTGGGGGGCTGTTGTTCACATGCACTCACATGTACTCTCTTTCTGTTACAGATCCTGTTCGTCTTCAGGAGACGGTGGTGGTGGTGGTGGGTCCAGACAGTGATGCAGACCTGCTGGACGTGGAGGAGGGACCATCCACCTCCGCCACCAGCCTGCAGGCACTGCAGCAGCATGCACGCTGGGCCAACAACTCTGGCGTCAGTGATACGGGTGCAGGGGGTGCACAGCCTGTGTCACAGCAGTCTGGCATGCAGGTATGCCAGCATGCTGTGCCTATGGCATGTACGCACCTGCACCATTGATGATAGCAGGCCTGCAATGGGCAGTGATAGGTGTGTGTCCATGGCGGACACATGGCAGGCCAGCACGTGCCCCTGGGCCTTCCTGGTTCACACCTGTGTACCAGCATGCTGGCACAGTCCCAGGCTGTGCCTGTCAGCACCGGTGGGGCAGCACGGTGGCTGTGCAGGTGTCTGGCACTGTTGTCAGCATGGAGGTGGAACAGGTGGACCTGGGGCTCAGCAGTTGGAGGGCGGCAGCAGCAGTCACACACCAGGTCTGGGGTACAGTGTCAAGCAGTGGCACATGTCCACCGCCCTTGATCCGCCCATACCTGGTCCTGGTGAACAGCACCCACCCTCAAGGGGTGCTGTGCACCAGGACCATCCACACCCTGGGGGTCACGATGCCATTGGGGCACAGTACCCATTGGACGCGCACACCCACCTGCTGCAGGACTCGGTACAGCTGCAGGGGTGGGTTGCAAGGTCCGTGGAGGCACTGTCTGTGTCCGTGGAGTGGCATAGCAGGGAGTGTGCTCGGGACCGAGCCGAGCTGGTCCTTATGCGGACGGATGTGACCGCTGCCATTGACAGGCTGACCCAGGCAGTGGTCTCTGTCGCGGACGCAGTGGCCACACTGTCAGGTGCCCCTGTACCACACACCCCACACAGTGCGCTCTCCACTCCCGTTCCGGCATCATGCGACACCAGGCCTGTCGACGCCGGGTTCTGCTGTGGGCATCCCGAGCACCCCTGGTGCAAGTTTGTTTGGCAGGATGCAGACCCCTGTGCGGGCAAGGTCGCGTTCGCGCAGTGGGACCCCTGGTGGTGCACCAGCGCCACCCGATGTGGCCCCTGCTCAGCCTGCCAGTGCTGCTGGGCCACGGTGGGGCCGCCCACGCATCCGTGGTGGCTGTGGGACAGTGCTACCTGACTGAGCTGTCTCCCAGTGCGGGCCCTGTCTGGTGCTGCCCTGTGTGCAATGTGTGTCATGGTGGGCACTGCTGGGTGCTCTGCTCACCACGCTGACACCACGGACCACCTGCACACTCTCCCAACTGCTGTCCACAGGTGCGTGTGCATGATGATGCCTGCATTGCACTGTACACCAAGGTGCAAAGGTGCCCAGGTCCTGACACGACTGTGGACAGTCCAGGTGGTGGGGTGGTTGGTGGTGCTGTGTGTTGGCAATGTCATTTCCGCCAGTGCTGTGCTGCTGCCCATGTACGCTGCCTGGTGTGTGTGTGTGTCCATATGAGTGCTCACCCCTCTCTGATGGTGTGTTGGTATGCCTGGAACCTTCAACTCCCCTGACCTTCATGCACGGTGTGTTCCCCTGTGTGCCTGTGGTTTGCGCATGGACAGTGTTGCCTGCACATGTCCCCTTGACTTACCTGTGTTGGGCGTAGTGCTCTTCTGCAATGGTGTCCCGGTGCAGCTGGGCCTGCTGGTTCAGTCAGGGGTCCCTCCGTCCTAGAGGGGGCTGCTCATCACTAACATCACCAGCGCCACTGGCGTCCCCATCGCTGTCCCCCTCTTGGACCTGTACGGCTATCCCATGGTCTTTGGCCATGTTGTGCAGGATGCAACAGGCCAGGAATATCCCACAGGCCTTTTGGGGGCTGTACTGTAGGGCTCCGCCGGAGGTGTCCAGGCATCGGAAGCGTGCCTTGAGCATCCCAAACACCCGCTCTATGATGTTACGTGTTGCGGCATGTGCCTCATTGAAGCATAGTTGCGCTGGGGTCGTGAGGCACCGGTACGGTGTGAGCAGCCAGGGATGGAGTGGGTATCCGCAGTCACCTGTGTGGAGATAGTGGAGATCAGTGTCATGTCAGGTCCATATTGCACATATCCTTGTGTGCCACTACCATGGCACCTGTGTCATTCCCACCCTTGCCCAGAGTTTGCATTCCATACATGTGTACTCACCCACTAGATGACCCGTGGGATGTCCCCACTCTCGAATCGATGGCACAGTGCAGACTGGTGCCATATGAAGGCATCATGTTCCTCCAAAGTGTGTGGCACAGACATTGATAATCGCCCAGTGGCATCACACACCACCTGGCAGTTGACACTGGAAAACCCCTTTCGGTTCCGATATGCCTGGCCGTCGGGGCCAGGTGGCGTGCGAATGGCCACATGGGTGCAGTCTATGGCCCCTAGCACATCAGGCATACGTGCTACCCTGTGGAACTCCTGCATGTTTGTTGTACGCTCTGCCGCGGTGCTGGGGAAATGGATGTACTCCGCAGCATGAGGCAGCAGTGCACTGAGGAATTGGGTGAGGATGCGTGACGTGGCCAACTGTGTAATGCCTGTGGTGTCCTCTGTTGGCCTCTGGAAGGTGCCCGTGGTGAGCAGGCACATGCAGGCTGTCACCTTGGTCTCCACGGACAGAGCGTGACTCCGTCGTGAGGGTGCCTGCATCACATCACTGCACAGCTCGCAGAGCCGTTTCAGTATTGCCCTGTTCAGGCGGTACCGGCCCACAATCTCGACATCTGTGTGCAGCTCGAAGCTGATGCGGGCACGATACCGCCTGTCGGGGGCATACCGCCGACGGGCCCTCCGCGGCCACGTCCCCCTGCAGCATGGTGTCTCACCCTCATTACAGCTTCCATGTGGAAGCTGGCACTGTCCATCTCCTGGCTTCGCCCCCGGCTGCTGTTCCTGTGTACCCCGCTGCCCCACTGCTGCTTCCACTGCACCGGCACCCCACTGGCCTCTCTGTCCTCCTGGACCCACTGTCCCTCTCTGCCCTTCCAGTTCCTGTCTCTCTCTCTCTCTCTGTCTCTCTCCCCAGTTTGCGGCCTGCTAGGGTTCTTGCGCCGCTTCCTTGAGCCTTTTATTTTGGCTCAATTCCGCTCTCTTGCAACTTCGGCTGAGCCACTCTTGCGCATTGCGCAAGTGTTCAGTGTGCATTGCGCACTTTATGCATGGACCCGTCTATGGGTTAGCGTATCCTTCATTTCCATTGCGCTGTTGCTCAGCATGTTTTTGGTGGCGCAACTGGCCCCTTCTGAATATCGCAGAATGGCGCATTTTTGGAGTTGCGCATGCGCAACCCTGTTGCGCATGGCGCAACCCTTTTGAATATCTGGGCATGGGTCTCTCTTCTCCACTACTCATCCCATGTGAAATCACAGCACCAATTTCATAAGTAGATGCATCGTATGCCAATCATATGGCAAATATGCCAATTGTATGGGTAAACGTTCATCATAGTGTGTTAGTACCTCTACTGATGCAAACAGCTTCTTTGCTTGGTCAAAAGCATTTTCACAATGTGGACTCCTGTTCCACTTTTGGGGTCCGATAATCAGAAAAGTGCAAATCGGAGCACAAAGGTTTGCACTGCGCTTTGCAATTGCCCAAGGGTCCAAGGATGTGATATTCAGTCAAACAGGCCACAGGCACAATCCGAATGAATGTAGGTCCATGTTGGCACAGTGGTAAGTCAAGTAGCGCTGCCAGGACATGGATCCTGAAGTGGGACTCAAGAGTGGATAGGGCCTGAGCGCCATCCACAATATTCAAAGGGACCTATGCAAATGAGCCCATTGGGCATGCAAGGTGTTAAGGGGCCATTTACATGGATAACAGAAGCAGACTAGTGCGGCGCTACCACCTCCCCTTCCCCAATCCAAGACATGTAGCAATCCCTGGTGCTTACTGGTTCCCCTCCCAATCACCAGCCTGTATCTAAAATTAAATTTCCCTAGTGCTATTAGTATCCCCCTCCCTCCGATCCCCAGCCAGTATCCAAAAAGAACTTTCCCCTGTGCTACTGGTCCTCCCTCCCTCTGATCACCAGCCCGTATCTAAAAATAAATGTCCCTGGTGCTAGTGGTCCTCCTTGATCGTCAACCCATGTTAAAAAGTAATCCTCCCTGGTGCTTGTGGTCCCCCCCCGATCACCAGCCTGTATCCAAAAAGAACTTTCCCTGGTGCTAGTGATCCCCCCACTCCCTCCAATGCCAGATGGTATCTCATATTTAAAAATAAATGTCCCTGGTGCTAGGGCCCCTCTCCTCCGATTGCCAGCTCATGTTAAAAAGTTGTTTCTTCTCAGGGATCCCTCACTATGTTTACACTTTATGCATCTATCTCCATGGTGACAGATGCCCCAGAGATGGAACCTATTCTAACTACTAAGTTCCCTCTAATCGCCAGCTCGTATCTAAAAAAACCTCTTATTTATAGGACAGAGTAACATGCCCTGCCCTAAAAATAAGGGGCATGCTCCCTGCCTGGACATATGATGGCCAGCCGAGGAGGTGTGAGGAGGGCTGCGCCAGTCGTTGTATGAGCCTGCAATACTGAGGGTACTGGCAAGGTGAGTAGGGGGGTGGGTGTTCAGTTTTGGGGGGGCCACTAGATGCCAGGAATCTGGACATTGTGAGTGGCGGTACCGTGGATCAGTGCTGGGGAGACTCACTGGATGCCAAGGAGGGTTGTAAGTTGTACTACAGGCTGACAATTGGAGGGGGGGGACCACTAGCACCAGGAAGGTATGCTGGTACCATGGGCTGGTGATCAGTGGGGGGTGCCATGGCTACAGAGGGTAGATGTGCTCCCTCAGCACCAACCAGCTAGGTGGCTGTATTACCTCTGGCAGCCGCTAGGGTTGCCTGGAGTAAGTTGGAGTTTTGTTTGGTGGTATTTGTCCTATGCAAAAGGACCGAATAAACCCTTCTGCACAGCACAAAGCCACTGAATATGGGGTAGCATTGCTATTCAGGGCCACACCCTTCCCCACCTGCATACAGTACTGTTACGTAAGAACTTACCTTAACAGTAGATCTTCAGGAGGAGCTCTTGCAGCAGGTGACACCGGTAGGACTGAAGCCGCCAGGCACCAGAACCACATGGAAAACTTCTAGCTAGCAGTCTAATATGAGGGACCGCCTCCACCGATGTAAGCACACTGACATCTGCCTATCCTATAAAAGGGGCAGTTCCCCAAACTTACCTCAGTTCTCCTGCAGGGACCCCAGCACAGAAAGCACAAATGGAGAACCAAGGTAGTACCTCAGAGCCAAGGAAATGCAGCATAGCTGCAAAGGAGAAGAAGCAATCAGAGGGAAGGAAAGCAGCACCTGCTGCAAGAGCTCCTCTCGAAGATCTACTGTTGTGGTAAGTTTTTACGTAACTGTACTATCTTACTTCAAGGGGACACTTGCAGCAGGCAGCATCAGTAGGACTGAGTCCCAAGCAGTACCAGAACTGATCATGAGTCAGCCAGGAGGAGACAAACAGACAACAGAGGGCTGTTCATGAGAGAAGACCCTGAAGGACAGCTAGCCCGAAACTGGCCCTGCATCCGGAGGCAATGTCCAGACTGTAGTGACAGGAAAAAGGTGTGAACCGAGCTCCAAATGGCAGCTGCACAGATGTCCGTAGCAGACACATTCTAGAAACAAGCGGTAGAGGCAGCCATACCTCTAGTAGAGTGACCCTTAACCACTCTGGGCAAGGGCCTGTTGTACTTATGGTAAGGCCCTGTTCACACTAGGGTATTTAAAACGGTTTAACGAGCGTAAACCATTTTAAAGTGCCCTAGCACTGTTTACATTCACACTACAAATGCTTGTTAGTCTGTTTTTTAAAACCATGTTTAAACCCTGATAAGACCTAGGCTTAAACACCATTTTAAAAATGTTTCAGGAGTTAAATCAGACTAATCTGCAGTGCGGACGTTCTGGCATGGCTCCCTTTCATGAAACTGGATGTCCCTGATTGGGAACCGGTTGATAGTTAATCCAGTCCCGAGGCAGCAGTGCGGATGTTGTAAACCATATTTAATAATGGTTTATAACATACTATTGACAGTACGTATAGAACAGCATGGCTGCTACAGCATGGTAATTAATCCGTATTAAAAAAGTTTTAAATTGCCATGCTGTAGTGTGAACAGGGTCATAACAGTACACAATGCTGTTTGCCAACCATTTAGACAAGCACTGTTTCGAAACAGGTGCCCCTCCTCTCTTAGGGGCAAATTAAACAAAAAGCTGATTAGTCTTTCTAACCAGTTGGGTGTGGCTAGTGTAATAACGGAGCACCCTATGAACATCAAGAGTATGAAGTAAGGCCTCCCCCTGAATAGAATACTCAGGGAAAGAAACAGGAAGGTGGATGGATTGGTTTAATGTAAACTCATCAGACACCACCTTAGGCAAAAACTTAGGACTTATATGTAAAGACACCCTGTCTTTGTGAAAAACCAAATAAGGCTCTTTACACATTAAAGCCTGAAGCTCAGAAATACTCCAAGTGGAAGAAATAGCAACTAAAAACAAGGCTTTCTACAACAGAAGGCTTAGCTCGTAACTTGTGGCCAGCTCAAAGGGAGACAGAGTGAGCTTTTCCAAAATGAAAAGAAGATCCCAGGGCAGGACAGGGTCCCGAAAGGGAGGTTTCAAGTGCAAAATACGCCAGAAAAAGGTGTGGGAGCGGTCCAGCTGGGCAACAGCCTTGCCCTCAATAGGTACAAAACCAAGTTCTCAAAGTAAATCCGTTTATTCAAATGACAAGCACTATTTAGTGCAGATGCAGAAAAAAATGTTGGCCTACCATAACAACTGTGCACAGTTTACCCCTGCACTTTGCTCTGTGGAGTTTCCTAATGGGGCATCATACTGTGGATAGAGTCACCCTGATACATTTGATAATTAATTGAAGTACAGTACATGACATCACAAGGATACATCATATCCACAATGCCTTGCCATAAATGACATCACAATGATTCACAATTTATAAAGTTTTGAATTAAACTTGTATTTCAGTAAATCCTAAATTGTGATGAAATGTTCACCCTAAGGGTGGCCCAAAATTAAATTATAAACATAACTACATCAACAAATAAAAAAATGAACAGAAGAATATCAATATCAAAGCCGGCCCGCCGGCGCAGTGGTTGGATTTCCGCTTGCGACACCAGCGACCCGGGTGAGAGAACGAGCCGGGAGCTGAAGACCAACCAGGAGGGAGGACTTGGCGTCCCAAGGACCGCTCGTCCTCTCGAGGAGGAGTACCAGAGCTTGGCTCTTATTCAGACCCAGGGTGGAGACCCGAGGTACAGCAAGCCCAATGCTCCAACAGAGGGGGCGACGTGCCAGACGTTGGCGCTTCAGCACCTTGACGTCGAGGGACCTGGCATGTCAAGAGAACATCAGGAAAAAGCCTTGCAGCCTCCCGGTAGACAGAGCACCAGGCTCCGACCTTCAATGTCCCTACCTGCCCGGAGACAGCGTGCCGACGAAACACAGAGAAGCGTCGGAGTGTAAGGGCTCCCACTCCATACCCGCCTGGGGGTACAACCATGGCTCCACGGGCACGGACTGCACCGTCACCAGTAGGTAAGCAAGGGCTGATAAGGCCGTAGGTGTCTCCTGAAGATGGGGAGAGCTGCGAGGAGGGGGAGCATAAAGAGAAAGTGAAAAAAAAAAAAAAAAAGAATATCAATATCATATCACAGTTAGTTAATATCACTAGTTATCATTCTAAACTGAGTTTTCAAAGGAAATTAGCTTTAAACATTATCATTTTAACTCTAAACTAGATATTTATATCCTTTTCTATTTTTTAATTTATATCACTTTTATAAAAAATAACATCCTTATGAGGTTCATCTTATTGCAGCCAATAACCATCATATGGCAATTTTAACCAAATATTCAAGATACCAACACACATGAGGAGAAAAGAGGTAACCAGAGTAGGGAGATATCACAAAATTATTGCTTTAACAGTAACCTCCAGCACTCCACCATGCTCAAGTCTGTGAAGGAGAGAAACGAAAAATGAGAAACACAAACACAATTAATATTAAATTTCTGCCGGCCCCGTGGTGCTGAGGGTTGAGGCGCTGGACACCACACCTCGTGCTACACCGGCGACCCGGGTTCGGGAATGGACTCGGGTTGCTGGGGGTCGGCAAGGGGAGGAAGGATCAAGCATCCCAGTGGATGCTCTTCTCCCTCAGTGGTGGGATACCAGGGATACAGTAGCGTCCAACACCCCTGTAGAGAGTGCCAGTGGAATCACTGGCTCTTGAAGGGATTGGCGGCTCCGATATACCGGGGTCGGGGAGGGGGGACATCGTACGGACGCATGAGAGGATGTGCACTGCCGTCACCTCTCTGGACATCTGTCCAAGCACCAGCATCCTAGGAGGCTGGGATTGAGGGAGAAAATTGGAGAAAAATGCAAAAACCCCAGTCCTACGAGCAAGATGAAACTAGGGGATGGGATACCATGGGGATTGCCCTGGCGGACGGAGTAGGAGCAGGAGGTATGAGGCCTCCTCTGAAAGCCATGGGAGCCGGCAAGTAAAAAAAAAATATATATATTAAATTTCTACACATGGAATCCAATAAATGTGATATTCAATTTGAACTAAATATCATTAAACAAATTACTATTGGACAGCATAAATAAGTGGAAGAGGAAGAGGGGGAAAGAGCAGGGAAAGAGTAATATATGTGTGGGGGGGGGTCTACTGTCATGTTAGAATAAACACAACCAGATGTTTACATTTCCACATTATAAATATGGTTTGAAATCCAGCTCCATATTAAAGGAAAACTCTCTAAATCCGCACCCCCACCCGAAAGGCTTATCCCCAATCCAGCTTTTTATCTAGAAAAGACAGAAGGACGCACTATGCAAATGCCAATACAAAAAGTATTGTAATGCATGGTGCGCCGCCACACCTTTTACAGTAATGAGCCCCCAGTATCCATTACATATTCCGTGTTCATGGACTTTTCAAAATAAAATAAAGTAAGTAGCAGAGCGTGGAAACTCTTTTCTAGATAAAAAGCTGGATCGGGTGGTAAGACTTTCAAGGGCAGGGGGCCATAGATTTAGAGAGTTTTCCTTTAAGCCCATCTGGTGTTAAAGCCTCCAAAGTGAATATCCAGGTTTCCCTTTGCAACAGGCATTCAAGCCTGTTGTCTCCCCTTTTGCCAATTGTGACCTGTTCAAGGCCCATAAATGTGGATCCAGTGACGTCACTGTTATGACAGTGAAAAAAAATGTTACATAAAAACATAGATTTTGACAGCAGATATGGACCGCTTGGCCCAGCCAGTCTGCCTTTTTCCCTTACCTATTGAATAAGCTGCAGATCCTAGTTAACCAACAGCCTACTTCCTTCTACCCCCCCCACTATAACTGCCTTATGTCTGTCCCATGCATTATTAACTTCCCCACTGTTTTTGACCCCACTACCTCCTCAGGAAGTCCGTTCCATGCATCCACCACCCTCTCCATGAAAAATGCTTCCTCACATTGCCCCTGAACCGTTCCCCCTCTATCTTCAAATTGTGCCCCCTTGTTTTTGCACATCTCTTTTTCTGAAAGATGCTACCCTCTTGGACGCTGTTGATTCCCTTGAGGTACTTGAAAGTTTCTATCATGTCCTCCCCTCGCTCCTTTCCTCGAGGGTATACATATTAAGCTCCTTTAGTCTCTCTTCGTATGGCTTCTGGTGCAGACCCTGTTCAGCAACCACATTTTCCAAGTTCATATTTTTTATATCCCTTACATGATCTTGTATACAAACCATATCCGCAACCCTGGCAGATACTCCAAAGCGGGCAATAGCTAATTCTTCAGGAGCCATGTATGGAGGTGCAGAGACTTGAGGTCTGGATGGACCAGGGTGCCCTGGGGAGAGCAAGTCGGTGCACAGGGGCAAGGGAACTGGAGGTTCCACTGCCAGCTGCTGAAGTAGAGGGAACCAAATCTGACACGGCCAGTAGGGAGCTATGAGAATCATCTCTGCCCCATCTGACTGGAGCTTGAGGAGAACCCTCTACAGGAGTGGGAAGGGAGGAAAGGCATACAGGAACCTCCCTTTCCAGGAATGGGACAACGTGTCATGCAGAAAACTCCAGGCCCTGGATCAAGTGAGCAGAAAAGTGGCAGTTTTGCATTGAGTAGGGATGCAAAAAGATCCAACTTTGGGCGACCCCACCTGTTGAACAGGTCTTCGACCACCAACTGTCTGCAAGGGCATTTTGAGCACCTGCAACATGGATGGCTGATAGTTCCAGGCCATGCTCAATGGCCCAATACGAGACTGTCATTGCCTCCCGATAGAGAGGGTAGGAGTGGGTGCCTCCTTGTTTGTTGATGTAAAACACTACCAACATGTTGTCCATCTGCACCAGTAGTGGGCCTGGAAGAATGTGGGTCTGGAAGGCTTGCAGAGCATAAAGGCCTGCCGGCATCTCCAGCATGTTGATATGGGGATGCCATTCCAGCTTAGACCAAATCCCCTGGGTCTAATGGGCTCCTGGGTGAGCACCCCAGCCCAGACCCGAAGCATCCATAGTGAGAATCTGCTGAGGGGATACCAAGTGCAGAGGAACCCCTAACAGGAGATTGGCAGGGTTCTGCCATCACTCCAAGGTCCATCTGACTGGGTTGGAAACCAGCACCGGCTGTTCCAAGACATCAGTGCATTGGTCCCATCGGGCCCAAAGGGTCCACTGGGGAACTCGCATATGCAGGTGGGCCAGGGGAACCATGGTTATGTCCGCTGCCATATTCCCCAACAGACAAAGAAACACTCTGGCTGGTACCTGGTGACTGAAGGATACTAGCCGGGCCTGTGCTATCAAGCGTTCTGCCCTGTCCTCTAGCAGAAAGGCTCTGCCCTGGGATGAGTCCAAGACTGCTCCTATATACTGGAGACAATGGCTCAGGTAGAGACAAGACTTTGGCAGATTGATAGTTATCCCTAAGAGCTGGAAGAGCTGGAAGAGCTGGAAGGTGCATTCAAGGGTCTGCAACAAAAGATCCCTGGAGGGGGCCACTGGAAGCCAATCATCCAGGTAAGGAAACACATAAAAACCTTGCCTCCTTAAAGCTGTAGCCACCACAGCGAGGCACTTCATAAAGACCCAAGGTGCCAAGGAAAGGCCAAAAGGAAGGGCCCGGAACTGAAAGTGGTGTACCAGGAAACAGAAGCGGAGGAAGCAGCCGAGGGCGGGGAAAGCCAGGATATGGAGATAAGCATCCTGCATATCCAGGGAACAGAGCCAGCCTCCCTGGGATAAAGGCATAAGAGCCCCTGAAGAGTCACCATCCTGAAGTGCTTGTACTCTATGTACAGGTTCAGGCACCTGAGATCCAGGATTGGAATCAGATCCCCTGTTTTCTTGGGGACAAGGAAGAAGTGGGAGTAGAATCCCTTTCCCCTTTGAGCTGGGGGAATGGGCTCTATGGCCTTTTTGAGCAGCAGCACCTGAATCTCATCTTGAATGAGGGAAATATGGGCCTGCAGGTAATGGGGGAGTGAGGGTGGACTTTCCGGAGGCTTTCCGGAGAAGGTTCCAGAAATTCGAGGGTGTGACTCCTTTTGATAATCTGAAGCACCCATTGATCTGAGGTTATAGTGTGCCACCCATCTAGGTATAGGGAGAACTGACCCTCGACCGCCTCCCCCAAGGCCTCTGCAGGAAGGGGATTGGGTAAGGAGTCAGGCAGAGGAGATGGCGGTGGGCAAAGCAGCTGAGGGCACTCTGGGGATCCTAGGAGTGGTGGCTCCTGTAGGCAGGTTGGTTGCCTTACACTTGAAGGGTCCTTTTGACTGCTGGCCCTTGAGAGGCTGGCGAGAGGACCAGTGAAAGGGCAGACGTTAAGAAGACTGGTTGGGAGTAGTATATGGAGTGTACCTATCTCAGGACCTTACCCAATTCCTGAAGACAGGAGATGATATCCTGGATATCTCTCCCAAACAAGACCGATCCCCGGAAAGGGGTATCCATGATCTTGGCCTGAATGTCAGGTGCAAAACCAGACACCTGGAGCCAAGAATGGTGGCAAATGCAGATCCCTGCTGCTGCCCCATGCCCAGAAGCATTGGCAGTGTCGTAGACTGCCCTGAGCACATGGGTGCCCACCTCATAGCCAGACTTCAGTAGCTGGGCCAGCTGGGTTTTGGTGGCATCTTCAGGGAGGGCTGCCACCAAATCCCTCACCTGATCCCAGAGGGCATTCTGGTACTGCACCATATGGGCCAAATAATTCTAGGCCTGAATGGCCAAAGTAGCAGAGGAATACACTTGCCCAGTTGGTCTAACTGGTGGGATTCCTTATCTTGAGGGTGGGTGCTAAGGTGTTTGGGCTTCTTAGTGCAATCATGAGCAGCATTCATGACCACTGAATCTGCAGTGGGATGTTCACCATAGAAGGGTTTTCCCAGTGGTGGATGGTAAAGGCAGTCCACCTTCTTGGCCAAGGCTGGGGTGGAAGAAGGATGATTCCACATCACCTTAGTAACATCATGATACGACTCAGTCAGAGGAGGGACCACCAAAGGGAGAGTCTCCATCTTCCACAGGTAGATAGCCAGATGACTGTGCTCCGGGTCAAGCTCCTCAGCGTCTCACCCCATAAGGGACCGGATATGGTGCATCACATCCATAAAGGAGGGATCTTCCGGGGGGGATTTGGGGTCTCCTTGAAAGGCCCTGGCCTATCAGAGGAGCCCTGGAGTCTTCCAATGACTCAGAAGAGAAGGAATCATCTCCCGAAGGATCACTGCCTGGGACCAGTGTCAGAGGACAACGGTCATCCATATGCTGGAGGGAGGCACCCGTGTGACCCCAAGAAGCCCCTGTAGTACAGGGTGGCTAGGTCCTGCCTGGTTGGGTGCCTAGGAGGGGGGGTCCTGGGGAGGTGGGTTAGGAGGCCTCCTGGGTGTATCTCTGTCCTTCATGAATGCCACCAGGCTGTCAACAATGCATTGTAGTCCACCAGAGGAGGAGGAGGGTTGTATGGTGGATACAGATAGTGAGGAGGAGGGTACTGGTACATCAGTGGAGGAGGCAGCAAAGGGTACTCTAGCATCGGTCCAGAAGGCGCTGGCTGGGGATCTCTAGGAGGGCCAGCAGGCAAAGGCTGTGGCACAGGCTAGGGCTGAGGCGATGACGGTTGGAGTGCTGTTGGTGTGGGCGCTGGTGTAGCAGTGTCGGCCTGACAGGTGAAGGCTATCACCAGTCTGGCGAAGCAGCCAAAGTTGGCCCCAAAGTTGAAGCTGGCACCTGTGGGGGGGGGTTCCCCCAAGGCAGAAACAGAGGCGTTGTCTGCATGGAAAAAAAGGTGAGTGATTGCTCTGGTGATGCCTGGCAGGACTAGTGCTGGCCCCAGAGTTGGGGACCGACGAAGGCAACGGCTTGACCAGGGGCCACTGGGTGATGATCTGCAGCTAGAGGCACTAGCCTCAGTCAAGCCACTTGGCTGAGGTCCCATCAGAACTAAGGGCCTGAGCATCAGGGACTGGGAGGAAGGGGGCGAAGAGCTGCCCCCCATGACAGAGATTAGGGCAGATGGCGGGACCAGCGGTAACCCAGAGGGAGAGAGGGCTGCCAAGGCCAGAGGAGCCAACCCCCGTGGGAGGAAGACCATGAGGCAGAAGCTGATTTATCCAGTGACTACGAGCAAGAGGCTGACCGAGGATGGTCCCAGTGCTTTTGCATCCTGCTAGACGTCTTCTCCTTCTGGGAATAAGTAGATGATGAAGCCCAGGAGGCTGGGGAGGTGGAAAAACGTTTAGCCTGAAGTTCCTCCTCTGTCATGGATAATTTCTGTTGAAGCAGGTAGCTCTGAAAGGCCTGATTGAAGTCCTGGAAGTGCTTGCAGGCCTCAGTGTCATGGTTGGAGCCTAGGCAGAACAGGGAGGCAGGAAAAGTGACCATCTTTGGCAGGTATTTACTTGCTGTAGGCACATATCGTAGGCTGGTCAGAAGATGAGACTGGAGCAGAAGACATAAATGAGATGGTAAAAGCACCAAAAATTTATGTTAAAATACTCTGTAAAAAGAAATAAATCATGGGTAAAGCACAAAGAAAATGGCAGTCAACTGAAGCAGGTGCCCATGGAGGTCCGATGTGTGCAGGTCGACGGTGGGAAAAGAACTGAGGTAGGTCTTGGGGACCACCCCTTTTATAGGATAGGTGGATGTCAGCATGCTGTCGTCAGTGGGGGCTGTCTCCAGTGGTAGACTGCTAGCTAGAAGTTTTCCATGTGGTCCTGGTGCCTGGCAGCTTCAGTCCTACCAGTGTTGCCTGCTGCAAGAACCCCCTCGAAGTAAGATATTATGCTATGCACGGGTGCTAACCCTCTTTGCCTATGCAACAGTCTTTTTTGAATATGGGGATCGAGCACAAACCTGAGTTTGCGCAGGCAAAGACTCGTTAGTTCCCACACAAACTTTTGAATCTTGGGCCCCTTGTCTTTGCCAAGTAGCCAGATTAATGGCTTAACAATCATTGCCAAGTTGGATAAAAAGCTACCATAGCAGTGTATAAAAACCAAGAAGTTGCTCACCTCAAATCATCTTGTTTGCCATATACATTCCAAAACTGATGGATGACCAGTGATTGTTAAAAATAGCAGAAGAAACACAGATTTTTGCTGGCCAACAGCACACATACTTTGGAAGGCTCAAAAATAAGTCTATGGCCCTGGGCACTGTATACCAGCTCTGCTCCACTGTAGAGAACAGGTCATTGACAAAGTCTAAACATTTACAGAGGTGCTATGAACACTTTGACAGCCTGCTAAACAGTATACCCAATATACCTGATGAAGCAGAGGGCAGTGTAATTCAATTACTAAGGATTCACTCCACAGAATAAAGCCCCTTGATTTGTAACATTTCTTTTACAAAGGGAGTCCCAAGGGTTGACAGTAATAAATAAATATAGACTAATATATGGGTGACAGTGTGATATGAGTTTGTTTTACACACAAGTTGCGTTTTGCACACATAAGCCATGACAGTCAAACTTGAGTGGTTTATAAAGGCAAAACACACCAAGGTTGTCTAAAAAATGAGTCATCACAAAGTCACTCTTTTTTATGGCTGCGTGGGCGGAGCTCTGCAGACGTTATGCCATCATACTATCTTTACAAGAGCACTGTGGAAGCACGTGACTGGACTGCTATCTGGTGTGCTTCCACAGTGCTCTGGCAAATGTCCAGTGGTGCTGTTTATCCAGCCCTTCCCCTCCGTGGGCTGCATAAACACACACCCCTTTGCATGGCACTGCTTTTTCTTCCGCAACTGCAGAAGTGATGGCCACTGTGCCCAACATGATGGCATGGACTCAAACTACACATGCGCAAGTATCAAACATGCGCAGTTCTGTCGGTACCACCATGTTGAGCATGGCAGATTCCAGCGCAGCGAGAGCTCCGAATATTCTTTTACTCGCTCTCGCCACACTGAACAGCCATATCGACTCTGACCAGAGTTTGTTTTTATAGTATCTGTTGGGGTCTGATATCTGCCAGAATTAGAAGTTAGCATTTTAGCATGTAAAAAAAAAAAAGGGTGTGAGTAAGCTGACAGACACTGTCAGTGCTGTTTTCAGTTAGTGTGACAGCGTTAACAGTATCCCATGCAAGTTATTGATCAGCTATGATTTTTCTCCACGTCAGCCTCTGCTTGTATATTACTTTTATACTGTACTGTTCTTGTGCACTCCTGTAAATTGTTCTTGTGGTTTTATCTTGTGTTGTAACTCATCTGTTTGTACTACCCTATTGTAACTTCCAGGTCGTACCTGAAAATAGGCCTTTGACTGTCTAGTGTGCTTATTTAGTCAATAAAAACTAAATAAATAATGTCATACTAGGCTGACAGAGACTACAGGGTCTGATTTCTGGTTGGTATCAGATGCTACCATTTTTTATATATAGCATATTGCACAAGGACAGCATACAACATACTGTACCAGTGTGCTTAATACTGACTTGATACGTAATGTTATACCATTTACAGTGCATTAAGGAGCAGGCACAGTGTGTGTGCCTTCAAGTCTGGTGTCACCTGTCAAGCTATGCATGTACATTCAAAACAGAAGTATCCAGTGGGCAGGGCAGATTGTAGTGTGCCTGAGCAGCCCTGGTATGTCAGATGTTAGACGTTTGCAGTTCTGAAGTTCACGAAGGTTATTACATAAAGTGTGCTGGGACCTAATCCCTCACCACTGCCACCAGACTGCTTTTCTGGTAATACAACATCCCACTGCCTGATACCTGTCTGTAGCAATGGTGCACTGACTGGCCGCCTTGTTATACTGCCACTAGCTTGTCACGCTTGTTTTTCTCCAGCCACTCAGTAAGAAACTGCAGAGTCAGATTCAGTTAACTTCTGGTTCAGTTACCCCTACATACTGCTACTAACCTAGTTCAATATCACTTGGCTTGCATCTGTATCTCCCCCAAAAAAAACAAAAAACAAACAGGCTAAAGATGAAAACTTGGAAGTATTTCCTAGCTATCTTTTCCCGGTCAACAAAACTAAGAAGAATTTGGTGTGTGTGTGTGTGTGTGTGTGTGTTTAAAAATATAGATGCAGTTTGGCGATGACAAACACACCTCTAAAACAATTGTATTATTCTTTGTGCTTTGTGATCTTTGCATGAGCTACCGTCATATTGACCAGATCTTTCTTGCAAAAGAGGGAACTAAATAACCATACAAACTTCAGTTCATTTAGACTGTACATGGTAGTGTGCTCAGTGTGAATGTCATACTGCCTTCTGAAGGGCTGATTTCATTCCAACGAGACTACAGCTTATAGGAAAAACATGCTGCTCTTATTAATACACATCAGGATACAGTAGTCTGGTTTTTTTTTTACATAAACTTGCAAATCTCAAGCTTTTCTGCTGCTTCTTTTTCTTTCTAACTGAGCACTCTCATCTGTATATACAGTTTCAGGTCTCTGCTCTGCCCAACCACACCCCTTTGCAAAACAGAAGATTAAGTTACATTCCATATTTCTATAGTTCACCCTTCCTTCAGCCTTAGTAGCAAAGACGTGCTATAAACAAACAGTTGTACAGAATGGCTTCCTGACTTTATGCCACACCTGGGTGTGCCTTTTTACAGCTCAGTTTAATACTTTTCTTGAAGAGGTGCAAAAGACTGGAAGTGTCAAAGTCCTTTTCCTGTGACAAAAGGAGCTGAAGGAAAAGCTGAGGTTTCTTTCCTAATTACTGAATCAGCTCCACCTGCATAAAATGCAGTATGTATTGAGGATTCACAAACAAACTGTAACAGTACATGCATAATGAATACATATTACATGGTTGACTCCCATTACCCATTGATTTTTAGTGGCTTACAAATGCCATTATTCATCATTAGCTATGAATAAGAATGTAAATAATGGAGCATGAATAACTGAGTGTGAAAAACATCTCAAAATAATACATAATTCCATTAATAATACCTAATTCCATTTTGTACTGTGAACTTTGTACCATGTATTTGCAAATATGTTGAATCTCATTTTTACTGCTTTTTCTGTCTTATATGACCCTAGACATTTTGAAAGCAGGCTTGGCCTAAAGGGTCTTGTGTGCAACAAATAAATAAATCAAAACGTAAAGAGAAAAAATCTGAACTGGAGTTACCAGCACAGTACTGAGAAAGACCTGAATTGGTCATACAGTACGCGCCAACTGTACTGGACGCAGTTTTAACAGACAAAACCCTCTTGCTGCTTGCCACTGTCCGCAGTGTTAAATTAAAGTGATATTGCGGACCTTGTGCTCTGTATGTAGCTGCCGGCTGCCAATGCCTCCTCTGCAAGTCTTTAGGCGTTCTTTCTCACAACGTTTACCTAACACTGTAATCAGCATAATCAGGACACAACCAGTCACTCAACAGTGTGTTAGTGTGTTAATTGAATCAGTCTTCTTAAGCAGGTGCAGGAGCAGGATGATGAGGAGCTAAACACAACAGGGCTATCATTGCTGGCAATAGCTGAATTGTGATGAACCAGCACAGGCAGAGATCGATGACATCGCCGAGGCAGTTGCAGGGGTGACATCATCATAAGATGACAACAACGAAATAACAGCAGAAGAGAATGCAGAGGAGGAAGAGGTGTCTGTCACACCCTCTGATGTTAGGATGGTGCTCTGGATGTTAAGAAGAGCAGTCAAGCAAAGGGACAACTTGGTTCTGAAATGGGATCAACTGGCACTTGTTGAAGAATACTGGAGAAAGTACATCAAAAAAACAAAAAAGCAAACCCTGATGAAGGAGTTCTTAACTCAGCCTGACATGGAGCAGTGATCGAGGTTATAGTAGGTCACGGATGTCAGCATCTCGCACATAACAATTTTTGTTATTTTGTTTATTTCTGAGCATTGACTTTAAAGCATTTAATAAAGTTCTTTTTAAAAGTGTTTTTGCACTGCAAAAATGTCTGTCTTTGTTGTTCCGTTTACGTGTATGCGGCAAATGAAAGAATGTGCCTAGAATGTGCTTAAACTAGGTACTGGATGCCACATCTAACAGACGAAATCCATAGGGACAAACTAGTCTGTTACATGCGGTGCATACTGTACTATCAATCCCAAGTATGTCTAATACTTAAGGTAAACCCTGAACTGGATTATGGTAAAAAAAAAAAAAATAAACAAATTCTCCAGCAGTTAGTATTCAAAACATATTTCCTTCTAACCATGTAATATAGCAACCTAAACACAGAGCCCTATGAAGAACTTGGTGGGAATATTACCCTGTGAAGCTGGGGGCAGTAGAAACTGCTTATCCTGCCCCCCACCAACTTCACTCTATGAAATTACCACTTTGTTCTTCACAGACACCTATGTTTAATTCTACATTTTCTGACTCCTACAGTTCATCACGGCAGCCAGACTGCCATATGGGTTTTGTTCTGATAATGCCTTGAGTACCTGCCTGGTATAAGGATTTGCATACTGCTACCCATGTTGCTTTGCCCTGCATTTGAGACTTTAGAGTGTATGCATGTAGCCATGAAGAGACACCAAAAATAACAATGTGGGTGTTTGTTCTCTCCCCGAATCCTTTTATGGATCCTACACGTGGCTCTTCTTGCAAACTGCCTCTTTGGTATACTAATTCTGGTATCCCGTGAAGAGAGCAATTCAATTTGAACAAGTCAGTTTGGGCGAGTACAAAATAGCTCATGTTAAATTAGCTACTTTGTACGAAGAGCGCATGTTAAGTTCAGTGCTTCAGTTTCAGCAGTCAGGAGTTAGGTTGTGAAGTATGTAGGTGGTTGTTTTCAGGGACAGATTTGGGATGGCTGCGTAGTGTAGTGGTTACAGTCACTGCCTGTGTGGCTGGCTAGCTAGGTTCCAGATTGACTCAGTGGTACTTTTTTTCACATTCTGCCCGCCCTCCTGACTTAGGTGCCCTCCACCTCTGACGTGGTTGTCCTCTAGCTGGATGTGGGTGCCATCCCGACTTTCTCTCCCCCCCCACTTCCATTCCCCTTGGGAGTATACCCCATCCAGTGGTTGTCCATCCTGACAACTCCCAGTGATAGATATTTTAAGTGGGGGGGTAAAAACGTCAGCGCAGCTGGATGTTGTTTTGGGGGCATGCTGTAGTGCTCCTCGCCATTTTCCTGTTCATTGTTGTGTGTTCACTATTTTGGTCGGCACGCTTTTATTTTCACTGATATCACATAGAACCGCCATTTCTGAGTGCACTAAATGACCATTTGCTTATATGATTTATTGTAAAATCCAGAATACCAAATATTTGTCACTGTTCGGTGGTATTCAAAGAAAACTACTCAGCAAGATTTCAAACTCTCATCGTAGCTTCCTGGTTATTTGGAGGCCATTTCTAGAATTTCTGGCAACCAGAGCATGTTAATCCTATCACTTGCTCAGGCAGAGACAAGGGACACAAACATGCTGTATGATCTCTGGCAGTCTAAGACCCAGTTTGCTGCTAAATCTTATCTAAAAGCATTCAAAATATGAAGTTTTGAAGAAAATGTGCACTTAAAGTGCACAAGAGCAGCATTTGTTACAGGATGTATTTTGTTTAGATGTTTGTCCTATTTGATTCTATTGCTGCTTGCTTTAAGTCTGAGGCCTGCGAGTAGATAAATAGTATATCAAAACACTTTATGAGTGACTATTTTGTACATTTTAAAGAAAAACTGTCTTTTATGGAAACTCCCCATCCCCAAAGCTTTACCTCCTGATTATTCTCTTTGTAAGAACAAATGATTATTTTAACCATTCCAGCTTACTAAATTTTAGTCTTGTAAACTCCACGATTAGACAACATGGTGAGTGCTGCTGGGTGCCATATGCTGTTAAGTACAGGTCTGCACTGCTCACTTGTATGCTTTTCAGGTGAGCGGCCTCCACTTTTATTTGCCCTCTATTTAGAACCACTAGCACACTCCATTTGTATTTGCCCTCTGTTTAGAACCACTAGCACACTCCACTTGTATTTGCCCTCTGTTTAGAACCACTGGCACACTTCACTTTTATTTGCCCTCTATTTAGAACCACTAGCACACTCCGCTTGTATTTGCCGTCTATTTAGAACCACTAGCACACTCCACTTGTATTTGCCCTCTGTTGAGAACCACTAGCACACTCCACTTATATTTGCCCTCTATTTAGAACCACTAGCACACTCCACTTGTATTTGCCCTCTGTTTAGAACCACTAGCACACTCCACTTGTATTTGCCCTCTGTTTAGAACCACTGGCACACTTCACTTTTATTTGCCCTCTTTTTAGAACCACTCGGACAAACCGTACATCAAGACCAGGAGATTACTGGAGTTCACTTAGGAAACAGGGAGCAGAAACTGGACTTATACGCAGATGATCTGCTTATTTATCTTACAAACCCAGAACAGGCACTACCCCCAGTTGTGGCAACAATTGCCAGATTTCGGCAGATCGCAGGATATAACTTAAATACTACAAAAACAGAGGTCCTTCAAATACATTACTCCCCTACTAGTAGGCTTAAACAACAATTTCATTTTTACTGGGATTTATCGCATATAAAATATTTAGGGGTTCTTTTAACTCAGGATGCATCCACAGTCTGTACGCTTAATTATGACACTCTCACACAAAGCATCACTAAACATATTAAAATTTGGTCCCATCTTCCAATCCCTCTGATTCAGTGAATAGATAGTATCTGCATGAATGTGCTCCCAACACTATTATATTTAATGCAAATATTACCACTCACACCATCACAGAGATATTTTAAACACTAGAATAAACCAACATCCTGGTATGTTTCTCAAGGAAAAAAAACACAAGAATTTGATATATAGTGCTGCACCTCCCCAAAGCACAAGGAGGCTTGGCACTCCCGAATTTGTTTTGTATCACGTGGCGACCCTGCTGCACACTGTTATCTAGTTGTCAATGGATAGTTATGGTGTGCACTGGGAGACTGTGGAGATGATAGTGGGAGGTTTATTAGATCTTACAAGAATCCTGGTATCTTCCTCCTCAACCCCTATTTACAGGATATGGATAATCCATATGTGGTATATACTCCATTGATATGGTAAAATACTCCTAAAACAAGCTACTTATCCCTTTCATATACTTTTTTTTTTTGGTAGTTTACATGGTTTTTTTTTGTCCCTGTTTTTGCCCTTGCCCCGCCCCGGTCATGCGCATGTGTGGAGGCATGCACGTGCCATGGCTCCAAGGCATCCTAGCGGTACTTTGACACCCCCCCCACCTGCGTTGCCTGTCAGACCTCCACTCGAGGGCAGCGGAACTATGGGGGGGGCGATAGAGATCCTCCCCAGGAGAGGAGAGCTGCCATTGTGACTGCTCAATCCTGCTCCCCCCCCCTTGCCGACCTCTGATGACCTGGGTCCCGTTCCTGAACTTGAACCCGGGTTGCTGGCACAGTGTGAGGTGTGGCATCCAGTGCCTCAACCCTCAGTGCTACCGGGCCGGCTTCCCTTTCAAATTCTTTGTGCTGTCTATAATGTGAATAGAGGATTTTGCATGGAACAGAATAGATAATAGCTTCTTTAGATAGGATCAATTAGACCTTAGATGCTGGTATTAAGTGTTGCAGCAAAATACAATAATACTGCCCTTTGAAGGGACAGTAACCACATATCATGTGCCCTGTACCCATTTCTTTAGGTACTTGCAGGCCACAGCATACTTGCACCCTCTGATACAGAATGAGCAGTTTCAGCAAGGAATTCCCTCTTTCATTCAGTTACTAATATTGACAACATTTAGTTTCTAGATTATATCAGGCCCTCTTGTCACTTCAAATGATATCGGTTGTTCACATACAGAGAACATGGAAAAAAGAATACTGTTATTTCGGATCAGCAATGGGATGTTTGCCTTAAAACCATACATAAAGTTACATTTATATACATAAAGTTAAAGATCTGTAACAGAGTAGACACACCAGAGGGTGTAGACAGAATGAGAAGCGACCTGCAGAAACTTGAAGAATGGTCAGGGGTTTGGCAGTTGAAATTCAATGCAAAGAAGTGCAAGATAATGCATATGGGGCACAAAAACCCTGGCACAATATATCAGTTGGGGGGTGAGGAAATAGCATGCACCAAGCAGGAAAGGGATCTTGGGGTTATCATCTCTGATGACCTCAAGATGGGGAAACAGTGTGACAAGGCAGCAGGTAAAGCAAATAGGATACTGGGATGTATAGGCAGGGGCATTACCAGCAGGAAAGGGAGGTCATAATTCGCCTATACAAGACACTAGTGAGGCCCCACCTGAGTACAGTGTACAGTTCTGAGACCATACCTACGTAAGGACATAGACAGGGTAGAGAAGGTTCAGAGGAGGGCAACAAAGATGGTGCATGGATTGCATCACAAGTCCTATGAAGACAGGTTTGAAGGAACTGAACATGTACTCCTGGAGGAGAGGAGGGAGAGAGGGATATGATAGAGACATACAAGTATCTTGCAGGGAGGAACAGGGTGCAGAAAACACTATTTTTAAGTGAAAAAGATGTTCCAGGACTAGAGGGCATGGGATGAAGTTGGAGGGAGGGACGATTCAGAGGAAACATGAGAAAGAATTTCTTCACAGAACGGGTGGTGGATAAGGGAACACCTGCCAGAGGGTGGTGGGGGCTGAAACAATCACGGGATTTAAGAATGCATGGGATAGACATAAAGGAATTCTGGAGGTCAGGGGTAAGGTGCAACAGACTTCTAGGAAAACAAACTGAACTTACAAGCTCAAATGGGCAGACTGGGTGGGCCATAGGCCCTTATCTGCCGACACTGTCTATGTTTCTATGTATCTTCCCACATATGGAAGGATTATTCATGGAAGACACTTGTAAGGTATTTTATTACTCCTGATAAACAGGTGAAGTATCTCCCTCAATTCGGAGCTTGCTGTTGGCATCTCTGTGGAGAGACACATGCTACTACAGAGCATATGTTTTGGTCCTCTCCAAAATGAGGCACCTTCATCCATGCCCTCCAAGAGCCACTACAGGAGATCTAGGATACAGAACTCTAACTAATAGCCCCTTTAATCTTGTTTTTGGATATACCAGAGGGCTATAGGTCAGCTGATTCTAGAAAACTTCTTAATATAGCAATAGTAGTGGCAAAAAAAAAAACCCTAACAAAGTTGTGGTATACACAATACACACTTTAGGTTGATGGGTGGAGAGATATGACATGTAATATACATCAAATGGAAAAGTTAACAGCTAATCTCTATAATAGGTATACGGCCTCTGAATTTACATGACAGAGATGGGTCCTTTCTGCTATGATACATAAGTCAGATTTTACACTGCAAGGTGACTTTTATTTTTAATTTTGATGGGAAAGCTTTCTAGGCCTGAATTACTTGTACGGTATGTCATCTGATTATTAGATCAACTTCTGTTTTGCCTGTACTTCTATTCATTACTGAAGCACAAAGCCAGAATATCATGAAGCCTATTGGAATTACACATAAGATGAATTACATGTTTAGTATGACAGCAGAGATAACATTTGCAGCTTTCTGTTAATGTTAGTATTATTGTATGTACAACTGTTTTGTTATTGAGTGTTGTGATGTTTCTAAGAAAACATAATACAAAGACATATTTGAGAAAAGAAAAAGTGAGTGGCACAGACCCACACTAACAGGAGATGGTGCCATGCTGTGCCCACCATGCTGCTGATTGCAAAGTTTACAAAACTAAAATTTAGTTAGTTGGAATATTTGAAAATAATGATGTGCTCTTGCAAAAAGCCTAACCAAGAGCTAAGACTTTAGAGGGTGTCAGGTTCTTTAAAAGACAGTCTTCCTTTAAGTTGCAGATCTGAATATTTTGTAACAGGGTATTTTTCAGACTTTTGCCGGCTTTGCATGGCTGATGCTACGTAAGCAGTCACAAAAGAAAACTGACACTGAAACCAAACACTGTGCTTACCAATTTGTATTTACTCTAGTGCAGTGCAAAAAGTAATAAGGAACACTCCAAAGTCCAGCATTACTACAAGGAACGGGACAACACTAGCAAGGGCCCTGACTGGTTTCACACATATGCACTTCTTCAGGGTGGCCGGTCCGACACAATGGCAGTCCTTAAGTACTGAAACAGTCTTAAAGAGACAATGAAACCACCAAAGTGTACATATTAAAAAAACTTGATTTAAACTGAATAGAATAGTGAGTGAAGAACCTAAAAGAAAAACAATTTCATACAAAATTTCATATCAGCTGCTTTGTTCAATATCTGCACAGGTGCATATCAGCATCCATTCACAATCAATAAAATCAAGTTGGCCAATATGCAGATACATGTGTGGCATCATAGAGCCATACCTTATTGTTCTGGGCATATTTCATATCATTCTATGTATATAATACACCAGGGAATGCCATGAAAAAGCCAGGTCAATTTGCAAGGGATCATGGGTACAAAGTACATGGCCCTGGGGAATAATGTTGTAACTCTTGTTACTGGGCAGAGAATCTGTCAACTGGAGTTTAATTAAATCATTTAAAAGGAGACAAAAGAATAATTAAGCAGAGCTGGAAGCAAGGCATACCCCTTTGTGCTTGTGAAAGGCCAGGACATCCAGTGATACCATTCGGTCTGGATTTATTTTGTCTCTGCAAGTCTGCCCTGAGGTAATCCCATTACAGCTGAATGGGCTACCATTTAAGTAAATGGCTGTACTTAGGATAGCTTAATTATAGCCATTTCCAAGGAGGAAGTCTGAATTTTCCCCTAGAATTCTGGTTTAGATTAGCTGGCCTCTGAGCCTTTTTTTTCCTATTCAGAAATGCATATTTGTTGTTTTGTAATAAAATGCTAAAAACTGATTGGTTACATAGCTATAGAGACAGAATTCTAGCCAATCGTAGGGTAAGTCACTGTCCTGGGGACCTGCCCTTTGAGAAGCCCATAAAACAAGAGTGCAAAGACTGTATCAGAGCCTTTTAGCCTTTTTGCATTTGGAGACCCTGCTTGCTTAGGAGAGCAGAGACATTTTCTTTAAGAATTCTTCTGCACTACCAAGAACCAAGATTTTCAACTGCCTTTGTAAAGGCTTTGCACTTCAAAATTCAACAACTAAGGACTTGAGGTAGACTTTAATCTCAGAGTTGTAAAGTGTAGGTTTTTATGTATATTTTCCATTTTATTTTCAATATCCTGTAACCAATGTCTAAAACTATGTGTCTTTATGTTATTTACCACATTTATTAATTAATTAGTAAAGCTTTTGGCTTACTTTTTAAAAATAATTCTGCCTATGTCTTTTGTGTGAGTTGCCTTGGTAAAGATTATTCAAACTATACTATTCCTGTGTGATTGCTTAAAGGCCAAAACACTACCAAAAGAAAGAACCACTAGGGACTCTGTGTGATGAAAAGAGGGGAGGAAATACAAAGGGTCTCGGGAGGAGTTTTTGGGGGTTTGAACCGAGCTCTGTATTTCTGGGGGAAGGACACATAATAGGGTGCATTGGGCCCCCCAAAGCCTATACATGCCTGTGGCTTTTCTGATTCATTGTGCAGTGGCAGAGAGGGTTCTATTCCAGAAACACATACTTGAGACTATATTTTTAACCCCTCACATGGAGAGAGGGTGCCCTGGGATCCTCTAGCATACGTTCAGTTGTGAGAGAGCAAGTGTGCTAAAAAGACAGAGGAAGGGTAACCCTGACCCCCATCACAAGAGGGATTCACTGTGATGCAAAGAATCCTGCATAATGGGAGTGGGCTTGTGACAGATTTGGTGAGCAGCAGTGTGACTGATGAACTGTTTGAACAACCACATGCAAAGAGGGCAGAAATTGGAAAAGAGAAAACTGGTTACAAGATATAGTTCCCCACCCTGATTTTTTTTTTTTTTTTGCTGCAAGTAAAAGGCAGACTAGTGGTAGTGTAGGGAAGAAAGATGACTTCCAAGTACAGCGACTACATTGTAGAAGAGCTGAAGCAGCTGTGCCAGGAAAGAAGGGTCCAGTATGAGGAGCACAGTAAGAAGCACCTCATGGAAGTCCTCGAGGCAGCCGATGAACAGGCAGCAGCCAGGGGCACTGAGTCACAGCCAGTAACTGAAAGGGACCAGACCTTGGGCAGGAGGGTGCCAAGGGCCATCACAGTGTCTAGTCTCAGGGAGGAGGACAGCAAGGCCAGAGGGAACCCAGTGCCACAGCACCAGGGGAAGGCCACCACAGAGCTGGAACTGGAAGGGATCAGGCTACAATTTGAGCTGAGGAAGTTGGAGCTGGAGTAGAGAAAGTTCAAAGTCCAGCAAGAAAGAGAGCAGAGAAGGTTTGAACTGGAGATGTAGGAAAAGAAGCACCAGAGAGAGAGGCCGAGAAAAAGCAGCACCAGTGAGAGGCCGAGGAACAGCAGTGCCAGAGAGAGTTTGAACTGTAGAGGCTAAGACTCCAATAACCAGTGCCAGAGGAGGTAACTTGCAGGGGTGAACCTAAACCTTCAGGGCTGGGGTACAAATTAAATTCCAAATTAATAGCAGGAATTTAAAGAGGGAGAGGATATGGATGCATGTTTGAATTCATTTGAAAAAATCTGTATTCAGGCCATGATACCCAGGGAGGCCTGGAGCTTTCAGCTACCCTCACTGCTTCCTGAAAAGGGCATGAAGCACTAGGCCAAATGGACAATGAGGACAGCAAAGACTATGAGAAACTTAAAGCTGCTTTGCTTAAAAAGTATGAACTAGCTCCTGAGGCCTACAGGGTTAAATTCAGTAAACTCCAAAAAAGCCCTGACATGAGCTTTGAAGAACAGTTACAAAGAGCAGTTTTAAAACGTTGGTGGAGGGTGGAAGCAAACTCTGTGGGGAAAATTGAGAAGGTTATATTTTAGAACAGTTCTTTTGAGCTGTCAGTAGAGCTGAAAACCTGGCTGGAGGATCGAGATCTCAAACAGCACAGCAAGCTGCTGAGCTCTCGGATCGCTATGTCAGGGCAGGCCTGCTCTGAAAGGAAGTGGGGGAGCTGGTGCTGCAGGGTGAAAAGGGAAAAGCATGTCTTCAGGGCAGCTAAAACCCTCAATGTCTCTGTAGAAAGAGGAAATCCCCAAGTTACCAAGAAGGGATGTCTTGGAAAAAAAGAATGATGAATGTTGGTTTTGTAAGCAGCCAGGACATCTTGCTAGACAGTGTCCTAAAAAGGTACAGAGTGGACAAAGTGTACCTTGAAAGAAGGTGGGTGCACTGTCTATCCCTGAGAGTATGCCTGTGAACATGAGGGAGCACATACACCCAGTTACTGTAAATGGGGTGCAGACCCATGGGTTAAGGGACACAGGGGCGTTTCTTATCCTGATAAAAGAAGATTTAGTTGAGCATGAACAGTTTATACCTAATCAGTTTGTCACTGTGAGGGGATTTACTGGGGAGGAGAAAACTTTGCCACTAGCTACTGTTCTCCTGGATTGGGGTGAGACAGGAGAGAGAGGGTGCAAAAGTGGCAGTGGCAGACAACTTCACCCTGGATGTGATTATAGAGAGAAATCTACAGCAGGGGGTGGTGTGTGCTGTTACTGGCAGTCAGATGGCTAAGGCCGCTTGTAATTCCCTGAACCCCACAGAAGCCCCTGTGGAAGAGAATAGGAGGCTGGTTCCCCAGCCTGTCTCCTGAAATGGAGAATAGTGAAAGGGAGGTAGGACTTCCCCAAGTAGCCGTTTCCCAAAACAGCTACAGAAAGTTACTCTGATGAGGGAGGGGTAACAAATGATCAGAAGGTTAGGGATGGCAGTGACTCTGAATGCCCTGATGCTAGAGCTATGGACCCCAGTGTTGGAACTGAGGGGTACATGTCCCATGCTTTCTGAAAAGGTGAAGATTTTGCAGCTGCTCAGAGGACTGACCCTAGTTTGGAGAGGCTGAGGACTTGTGCAGAATCTGACAGGACACAGGGAGGTGACATGAGACATAGGGTATTTTAGGACAATGGATTGTTGTATACACAGGATGTGAGGACGGGGGGGTGATGGACAGGCAGGTTATCATTCCCCAGGGTATCATGAGCGGTTGCTTAAGGTCACTCATGATATCCCCATGTCTGGGCATCACTCACACCATGCAGCTACTGGCCCAAAATTTCTATTGACCCAACTTCACCCAGCAGGTGAAGGAATATTACAGATCTTGTCACCAGTGCCAAGAGATAGGAAAGGCAGGTAGTAAAATAAAAGCTGCCCTACTTCTCTTGACCAGTATGAAGGAGCCATTTCCGAGGGTAGGAATGGATATTGTGGGACCCTTGAATAACCCAAGCTCCTCCAGAAAAAGATTTATCCTGACAGTGGTCAATTACACCACCCGATATCTAGAGGTGGTCGTACTCTCCTCACTTAGGGTAGACAAAGTGGCAGATGCCTTGCTAGGGATTTTCTCCCATGTTGGGTTTCCACAGGGGGTTATCTCTGATCAAGGGAGTAGCTGATGAAGTCTTTGTAGGAGAAGTGTGGTGTGGTGCAGAGGCACACGACACCTTACCCATAAGCCAATAGGCTTGAGGAAAGGTTTAATGGTATCCTAAAATTGATGCTCCAAGTGTTTGCTGAACAGCGTGGAAGGGACTGGGAGAAATACCTTCCACGCCTGTTGTTCGCATACAGGGAGGTGCCCCAAGAGTCAACAGGAAAGCAAGCATGCCACACAGGGGACTCCCATAGTGGAGTATGTCCTTAAGTTCAGGAAGAAACTGAAGGAGCTTATGGGGATGGCCCAAAGCAACCTGTCAGCTGTCCAGCAGAAGCAAAAAGTCTGGTATGACCACAAAGCCAGAGCTTGCTCATACAGCATAGGCCAGAAGGTAATGGTCCTCATTCCAGTCTGAAAGGACAAGCTGCAGGCCGAGTGGGCGGGACCATACAAGATAGTCTGATAGGTCAATGACGTTGTAGAACTGCCTAACAGGAGACATACCCATCGAATGTACCATGTCATTATGATGAAGCCTTGTGTAACTAGGGCTGACATGGTGTTTGCTGTTTGTAGTCCTGGGAAGGGGATGGACGAAGAAGACCCCCTCCTGAATTTGCTAGAGGAAAGCAAGCAGGAGTCATCAATGAAGACAATCCAGCTGTCACCCCAGTTGACCCCAGAACAGGCCCAGGAAGTGAGGGAGGTTTTAGAGGACTTTGCCCCTTTAGTTACGGCCAAGCCCAGATGAACCCCCTTAGCGACCCATGATGTGGACACGGGGACGCAAGCGCCCATACAACGGACAGCTTACCGGGTGTCTGAGGCTGTCCTAAAGGACATTAGGAGGGATGTGGAGGAAATGCTGGAGTTAGGGGTAATCCAGAAATCCCACAGTACCTGGGCCTCTCCCATAGTCCTCATCCCCAAGCCAGATGGGTCTACCCACTTTTGTATGGGATATAGTGCACTCAACGCAGTCACGAAGTTCAATGCCCACCCAATGCCCCAGACAGATGAGTTGTTGGATACACTTGGGGGGGCAACCTACCTAGCAACCATTGACTTGATGAAAGGGTACTGGCAGGTGGAGTTGACTGCCAGAGCTAGGGAACGGTCAGCCTTTGTCACCCCAATAGGCCTCTTTGAATTTAAGGTGATGCCTTTTGGGATGAAGAACGGCCCTGTCACATTTCAAAGGTCCATCAACCAGGTGTTACAGGGTACTGAAGAGTACAGAGTGGCTTATCTGGATGATATTGCCATCTTCAGTACCAGCTAGAGGGAACACTTGTCTCATCTGAAGGAAGTGTTGGGCAGAATACAGAAGGCAGGACTTACTGTAAAGGCCAAAAAGTGCCAGGTGGCCATGGCTGAGGTTTCATATTTGGGACATGTAGTGGGGAAGGGACAACTACGTCCAAACCAGGCTAAGATAGAAGCCATTGAGACATGGCCCATGCCAGAGACCCGAAAGCAGGTCCGAAGCTTCCTGGGGACTGCAGGGTACTACAGAAAATGTGTACCAAATGACAGCACCCTGGCAGCTCCCCTGTCTAGCTTATTAATGAAAAAGCAACCCAAGAAAGTAAAATGGGACCCAGCATGTAACAGGGCCTTCACTCAGCTAAATGCCACACTGTGCAGTGCCCTGTGCTGGCCAGCCCAGACTACACTAGGCCATTTGTGGTGCAGCTAGATGCCTCAGATGTGGGGATTGGTGCCATCCTCAGCCAGACATGCTGACAAGAGAAAGATCACCCAATAGTGTACCTAAGTAGGAAGCTACTTCCCTAGGAGCAGGCTTACTCCACTGTGGAAAAAGAATGACTTGCCCCAGTGTGGTCGCTTCAGAAGCTAGAGCCCTACCTCTTTGGGAGGCCCTTTGAGGTAGTAGCAGACCAAAATCCTCTGGCGTGACTAAACCAAATGGGAGACTCCTTAGATGGAGCATTGCACTACAGGTTAACGACATAGACATTAAACATAGGTCAGAGTCTGCTAATACTAATGCAGATGGCCTATCTCACCAATCGGAGTAAGAGGCAGAAGTGGTGGAAACTCTTACTAAAATGGGGGTGTTCCCCCCAGGTTTTGCTAAGGAGGAGGAGGAGTGTGGCATGATAGAGTCATACCTTATTGTTTTGGTCATATTTCATATCATTTTATGTATATAATACAACAGGGAAGGCCATGAAAAAGCCAGGTGAAGTTGCAAGGGATCATGGGTACAAAGTACATGGGCCCTGGGGAATAATGTTGTAACTCTTATTACTGGGCAGATAATCTGTCAGTTGCTAGCCAGGGACTAGAGTTTAATTAAATAATTTAAAAGGAGACAAAAGAATAATTAAGCAGAGATGGAAGCAAGGCACATCCCTTTGTGCTTGTGAAAGGCCAGGACATCCAGTGGTGCTATTCAGTCTGGATTTCTTTGGTCTCTGCAAGTCTGCTCTGAGAAAATCCCATTACAGCTGAATGGGCTACCAATTAAGTAAATGGCTGTACTGAGGATAGTTTAATTACAGCCATTTCTAAGGAGAGAGGCTGGATTTTTCCCTAGAATTCTAGTTTAGACTAGCTGACCTCTGAGCCTTTTTTTCATATTCAGAAATGCATGTGTTGTTTTGAAATAAAATACTAAAAGCTGATTGGTTGAGCAGCCATAGAGATGGATGCTAGCCAATCGAAGGGCAAGCCACTATCCTGGGGACCTGCCCTTTGAGAAACCCATAAAACAAGACTGCAAAGACTGTATCAGAGTCTTTTAGTCTTTTTTATTTGGGGACCCTACCTGCTTTGAGGAAAGCAGAGACGTTTTCTTTAAGACTTCTTCTGCACTACCAAGAACCAAGATTTTCAGCTGCCTTTGTAAAGACTTTGCACTTCAAAATTCAGCAAATAAGGACTCGAGGAAGACATTAATCTCAGAGTTTTAAAGTGTAGGTTTTTATGTGTATTTTCCATTTTATTTTCAATATCCTGCAACCAACATCTAAAATTATTTGTCTTTGTTATTTACTGCATTTATTAATTAATTAGTAAAGCTTTTGGCTTAATTTTTTTTTAAATAATTCTGCCGATGTCTTTTGTGTGAGTTGCCTTGGTATGGGTTGTTCAAACTATACTATGCCTGTGTGATTGCTCAAGGGCCAAATCACTACCAAAAGAAAGAACCACTAGGGACTCTGTGATGAAAGGAGGGGAGGAAATATAAAGCATTTCAGGAGGGGTCTGTGGGGGTTTGAAATGAGCTCTGTTTTTCTGGGGGAAAGACACATAATAGGGTGTATAGGGCCCCCCAAAACCTATACATGCCTGTGGCTTTTCTGGTTTGTTGTGCTGTGGCTGAGAGGGTTCTGTCCCAGGAACACAGACTTGAGACTGTATTTGTACCCCCTTGCATGGAGAGAGGGTGCCTTGGGATCCTCTGGTGTATGTTCAGTTGTGAGACAGCAAACATGCTAAAAGGACAGAGGAAGGGTATCCCTGACCCCCCATTACAAGAGGGATTCCCTGTGATGCAGAGAATCCCACCCCACAGGAGTGGGCTTGTGACAACATGTGTCTCCAGAATAAATTAAGAACATGAAAAAAACACGTACTGATTCATGATACCAAAATGTATATGTGGGATGTCACAAAGGTCAGCAGGGCTAATAATATGGCCATGTCTTAAAGATGCCACTATTCTGGAGCACATGTTGTCCTTAGGCATACCATGTGACCAATTTAGCCAATTTAGATGTATTTGTCCTGACCTGTATGTGTCCCCCTATATCATAAGGCAGAGGTCTCAAGGATCAACCTAGGTACTGCTATGCTCATATAATAATAGAAGCATAGAATAGCTATCTTGTGGCAATAAAGAGAAGGCAACAATGAACAAAACTGCTTTCTTATCCAGCACAGTAGTTGCTGGGATCAAGACACAGGGCCTGATTCTAGAATAGTTACACCTGGTGTAACTGCACTTGCACCAAACAGGATGGCACAAGTAGTAAGTTACGGCAGCAGTTGTGAGGTGCAGTATTCTACAAAGTGGCCTCGACATGCCGAGGCCACTTAGCCTAAAGCATAGTTACGCCAGACTTATGCTCCTAAACCTCCTATGACATGGCGCTTAGGGGGTTTATGGCAGCAGTAGCACCCTATTTCAGTGCAGGGCAGCAACAAGTCCCCTATGTCGGGATTCTACAAGAACCCCCGGAGGAGAACCATCCACATAAGTTACACCAGCATTTAGCTGGTGTAACTGTACATACACCCTCTGGGGATTCTGTAGACCTGACAGCAGCCCAGCAGCAATCCTCGTGCCCTCCCCCCATATCCGGAATATCCCTGTAGGTACCCCGTGGGGCATCTCTCATCATGGCCCCCCAATTACCAGTACAGGACATGCCTTGCAGGGCAGCACACAATCCCTGCCTCCCAAACCCCTGAACAGTAGAAGCCCCGCAGGGCTTCCCACACACCCCACACCCCCGAACCCCCCACCGCTAATAGCCCACAGGACAGTACTGTCAACCCCCATCCATGCCCATGCTGGCCCGGGAGACATTGCCTTGACTAGTAATAGTCAAGACAACCCCAGAAATGCAGAGCCACTTGAAGAGTTTACCCATTTCTCACCATCTCTCAGTTGGTGACTGGCACAGCTCGTGTTGTCGCTTTTCATGTTTTGCCGCTGAGTTGGCGCCATTGAGGCAGCAGACGCCGCCAGAAATTAATTTTGAGCGTGTTTATACAGTGCGCCGCCCTACTGGAATGCAGTCAGTGGCTGGCCATGGAGGTGAGACGTGAGCTGTGCCAGTCGCTGTCTGGAGATGGGTGGAGGGTGCTGGGTGGAATGGCACAGCTGGGTGGGGGTGGGGGGCCACTAGACTACCAGGTACAGGTATCCAGAAGCATTGCACACACATCGGACTGTGTGTACTGTACATACTGTACAGTACACCAGTCACATGGGGATCAGGATAGGTGTTGGGGAACCCCTGGTGGCACGACAGTGGGTGGGGGCCTCTGCCCTGCAGGGCTTTACTGGGGATTGGGTATGGGGGCACTTGCACGTGGTGGTACCTGCAGTTGCGGCTTGCTATTATCTCCTCACCAGGGTACGCCTTCACTGGCGTACCTGGCTGCATGTTGTAAGTTGCAGGACTTAGATGTGGACCCTGTCCCTTCTAGAATAGGGCACAGGGTCCATGTCGCAATGGCGATTGGCGCAAGTCACATTTGGTGGCAACTTGTACCTACCTTCTAGAATTGGGGCCACAGTGTTTAGAATCAGTGGACATAAAAAAGATAGCCTATTTACCAGGATGCCAGAGGCTGACCAGGGACATATTCAAAACAGACTATTAATTTCTTAATCAAAAGGGGGATATGTTAAAAGAATCATTTAAGCTTAGCTGTTTTAGAGTTCCCAGCTGAAAAATCCAAAATGCCCCATGACACAAAATCAGACTGTCAAGATCTCCACCCATTTTCCAACCCAGACCTTCTTGATACCACACAGTGAGAATCTGTGATTTTCAGGGTTAGCACTCCCAATAATGTGTTTAGAAAGGGCATTGTTTCTATGTCCGTTTCTTATGCAGCTGAGATGCTCCCCAATTCTCAATTTGAACATGCAAGACGTTTTTCCAACATAAAACGCTTTACATTGGCAAGTGGCCAGATAAATGATCCCAAAAGAGGAGCAAATTTATAAAATGCCAGATTTTTAATTCTTTCTGATTATTCATACTACAGAAATCATTTTTATTTTCCATTAATTCACAGTAGTGGCAATGGCCACAAACTACCTTTGAGGGGTGTCTGGGAGCCAAGTGGTTCTTGGTGTAGCGGTGTGCTACAGGCTGTGATCTAAAATGTCCCTCAGACTCCTACCTCCCCAGTATGTCATATGGGATGAGTTATCCACCTCTCCCTCAAGGAGTGGTTCAGTCTGAAGAATGCAGAATGCAGAAATACAAGCCCTGCAGCAACAGATAAAAATCCACAATACCCAAATAACAAGAGTTGAGCTTTTAGTCTGCAAAAGCACATGTCCCTATGGGGTCAGCACTTCTGTAGTCTCAGGTACTCATGCACACTGTAAGACATACATGCACTAGATGGGCCTGCACTTCTGCAGCCACAGGTGTAAGACATGCACACTGACCTCTGGCTGCAGAAGCACAGGCTACACCAAACCCATGATATGAAAATTGCAACACTAATTCTGTTTGCAGAATGCCTCTTCAACCACATGTGTAAGACATACATACTGACATCTGGCTTCAGAAGGGCAGTCCCCTGTGGGGCCTGCAGTTATGCAGATGGAAGTACTGTCATAATGTGGGTATAATAATTTCAGCAGTGGGTCTATAAATATTTCAAGGGAGTAGCAGTTTTCTTGTTATGCAGATGCATATAGAAAAATATGCACTAACGCATCATGATATCTAATCCAGGTACCTTGTACAGCATGCATGAGTATAGCAAAGCCAGCCATGATGCAATACAATAACTTGCAGTAAATGACGTTACAAAATTCTGCAGTAAAAAAGAGCTTAATTGCCACTGACTTACACTGTTCCCTGCAACATACTGCAGCATTTGTTTTTATATACAGCACCATTACTGCGTTGTATCCTGGCTAGCACCACTGTACCTCTGGCTGCAGAGGTGCAGACCTCATAGGGCCTTCTTATAGAAGAGCAGGCCCCCATAGGGCCTGCGCTTCTACAGCCACACATACTCATGCTCACAGTATGACATACACACACACACACACACACACACACACACACAGGTATGTCTGCATAAGCACAGACCCCCATGAGACATGTGCTTATGCAGCCACAGATACAAATCCATGAAGGTATAACATCACTACTACTGCATTTGTGTTATCTGGAAACAGTTGTATGTTGTTTGTCTTATCTGCTGCGGCTGTCTGTAGTTGCTTGTGTGTTCTTGTCCTTTTGATGCTTGTGGGGGTGGGGAGTTAGGGTTGGAAACTCTAACACCACATGTCCCCTACTTTAGTGACTTTAAGTTGGGTCCTAACTGGTCCATTAATGCAGTTTTTTACAATGAATTTCCTTTCTTTTTGCAATAGTAGAATCATTTCCTTGTTCACACAGGTCCCTTTGGGACCTACATTAACAGATCCTTCTGGCTGAGGAACCTGTGTTTCCATTGGATACAGATGAAGAAGTGCAGGGCCCAAGAAGTTCTGCACCAAATGAGGAGTCCATCTGGCTATAGAAGCACAGGGTCCAGAGGACTCTAAGCTTCCATGTGGCTACAGATGCAGACACGCAGGGCTCTCTGGGTCCTTTAGCAAGTAAGGAATCTGTCTGGTTGCACCTCTGCTTTTGTGTGGCTATAGATACAGACACACAGAAGAAGACTCTTCTTTTGAGAGTCAGAAATCCTTCTTTCACATCAGATATATAAATGAAAGACCCTACTAAGCATGCTAAGAACTGACATTTAAAATCCTTATGGCTTGGAAACCAATTAATATTTTTTCACCAAACAAAAAAGTATGCCCCTTCTACCCTGAAAATTTCAGGAAAAAAATTCCAAACCATCTGGGCTGTAGGTGCGAACAAAAAAAAGTCCAAACCCCCCATTTTTCCACTTTGTTCACTATCTGGATCTTGGAATCCAGACATATAATGGGGCTCTACAACACCACAGTGTCAACATCTTCTTGACGCGACCCTACAGCAACTGATTCAAGTTGATCACAATTTGCGGTTGACATAAATCCATCGGGGAACCTCTTTGTGTTTATCATGGGGCTTGTGTCAAAACCCCCATGGGGAGCTCTGCCCCCACACCCCCTGGACTTAGGGATTATCAACTCCAAGTCAGAGTTGATTCAGAGAGGGGGTGCAGGACCAGAGGAAAGAGTGCTGGGGCCTGGGTGGACTTTACAACGAACTGTTGATGTTGTTGGCATCAACGGATTCGCTGTAAAGGTGCTGCTGTGGGATAGATATATGCATCCAATGGTCATGAAACTTGCCAGATCAAGAGACCTTACCCCCCTCCTGACTCCACATGCACAATTTCATGCAATTCTGTTGAATGGGAGCAAAGTTATTAAGATGCAAAGTTAGGGTTTTAACAAACACTCTACTCAACCCTAACTATAGGGGCACCATCATGTTCCTATAATATATATACATAATATATATATTTAAACTCTCTCTCTCTCTCTCGCATCACTGTATTTAGCATTGAGTAGGCTATTTAATGTAAAACCTCTAATTTTGCACCTTAATAACTTTGCCGTCATTCAACAGAATTGCACAAAATTTTGCATGCATGGTCTGGGGGCAAGATCTCTTGATTTGCCAAGTTTCATTCTGGTCGGATGTGTGGATTCTGAGATCCACATAGTGTTTTTTTTAGGAAAAATTGTTTGCTGTTTTTTATCGTCACCTGATTCTCAGAGGGTTAGGGTAGAAAGGGCTTGCCCCAGAATGATGCCTTTTGTTGGTTTTGTGAAAAAGTATTAATCCATTCCTAAGTTATAAGGATTTGAAATTTCAGTTCTGAGCATGCTCTGTAGGGCCTTTTGGATAGATGTTTGATACCAGATGAAACCAGTCTGGTTTAACGCGCTCCCACCAGCCATCTCTGACACCACTACTATCTACACCTTCAAAACTGCACTGCGGAACCAGCTATTTAATGCACGTAATTGCACCTGTCACTAGTCGTGACTTAGTCCATCACATACTGACAATGCTCGCATGAGCGGCACCACTGTAACTAGAATGGTTTTCCTTCACTCTACAAATATTTGTAAATATACATGGTTGTCAATTTAATTGGTTGTCATTTTATTACAACTTGAAACTCTGTGATGTAACAATGAGCCTGTAATATAATGTATTTGTCCTCAATGTAATGTATCAACAAGCCTATAATGTAATGTATTTGTCCTCAATGTGACGAGGTACCTTTGGAAATGAGCCTCTGGCTCAAAGGTTGTAAACTGATGTTCAAATAAATAAATAAATAAAATATGAAATAAGAATTTGACCATATGAAAGAGGATTTCTCTTTTTGTGATGTAGTAATCCTCTTTCATGAGAGAAAATTCCTTTTATATGGCGGTCATCTTGTTTCTGTTTTTTCCAAAAAAAACATTTTTTTTGAAAACCCATAAAAATGACGTCCTGCAGTGACAACAATACAAGTATCTTATTCTGGAATTCATTTTTTTGAGACACGACCCATAAATGTGTTTTTAAAACATTTTTAAAATCCTGTTTCATGAGACGATTTTCTTCTTTTGTATGGTTCACAAAAGAGGAATAGGTTCATACAAAAGAGGATTAGAGCCATACGGAAAAACATTTTGGACATACTTTTTTCTAAATCATTTTTCATATGAAGGCATCTTCTGTTGAGAGTTCACAAAAATCTCACAAAAGAAGATGAGTTCATACAAAAGAAGAATTTGGACTTAAGTTTTTTTTTTCAATTTCTTCTTTCGTATGACGGCACCTTCTTTCGTGAGGTCACAAAAATCTCATGAAAGAAGATAAGTTCATACGAAAGAAGAATTTGGACTTTTTTTTCATCTTCTCCTTTTATATGAATGAATCCTCTTTCATGAGCTCTTGAAAATCTCACAAAAGAAGATCAGTTCATACGAAAGAAGAATTTGAACTTAGTGGGGTTTTTTTATATTTCAACTTTAACAAGCCATAATTCCGTCAATATTTGGAGTTAAGGGCCAATCTATATATCAGAAAAGGTCTTAATGAGTACTACAATACTAACACATATTACCCCCCTTCAAAAAAATTGGGGGCCATGTAAAAAATCATAAAAATAAAACAATGAAAATTCCCATAGGGTAACATTGCAACTTTAACAAGCTGTAACACTGTCAATCTTTTGAGCTAAGAGGCAAGCTATATGTCAAAAGAAAGGTAGCAATGGGTACCACATGACTAAGTCCATAAGAAATACCAACTGAAAATAGACCTATAAAAACATGAAAATTAAAAAAGAAAATGAAAATTCCTATAGGATAACACTGCAACTTTAACAGGACATAACACCATCAGTATTTGGAGCTGGGGACAATCTATACATCAAAAGAAAGCTCTCAATGAGTACTACCTGTCTAACACATAATACCCCCAAAACATCTGGGCGCCATAAAAAAAACATAAAAATAAAAAAATGAAAATTCCCATAGGATAACACTGCAAAGTAAACAAACTGTATTGCTGTCAGTCTTTGGAGTTAAGGGACAACCTATATATCAAAAGGAATGTCTCAGTGAGTACTACAAGACTAAGTCCCTACAAAATACCAATCAAAAACAGACATATAAAAAACATAAAAATTAAAAAATTAAAAGTCCCGTAGGATAACACTGCAAATTAAACAAGCTGTAACGCTGTCAGTCTTTGGAGTTAAGGGACAATATATATATATAAAAAGAAAGGTCTCAATGGGTACTACAAGACGAAGTCCCTACAAAATACCAATCAAAAACAGACATATAAAAAACATAATAATTAAAAAATGAAAAGTCCTATAAGATAACACTGCAACTTTAACAAGCCATAATTCTGCAAATGTTTGGCATTAAGGGACAATTTATATATCAAAAAAGGTCTCAATGACTACTACAAGATTAAGACATAATATACCCCAAAACTTCATAAGGTACCCCATAATTACCTCCAAACTTCACCACAGTGCCAAATCCACAATTAAAGTCCGGGATCATCATCAAAAATGCACCAAAGGTTTATTTCATCTTGGACTATAACCATAGCAATGTTCAGAGCAAACCAACAAAAATGTACTGTCTTATAGAAAAAAAAAAAAGTAAATTTTGCCCATCTATAATCATCTGTCAGGAATTAAAATGCATATTTACTATATATTTTTTCTTTGAAACGAGACCCACAGAAAAGAATTACAATGAAGCAGATAAATTGCTTTCCTGGAGGCATGGAAACGCAGGGCCCAGAGACTCAGGGCAGCCCAAAATGTGATGTTTTTTCCCTTTTGCTGCTTGGGGGAGTGGGGTGGGGAGTTAGGGTTGTTTCTTCTAAAGGGATCCCACACTTCCCTTAACAATGGCATCATTCCCCTGAATGAGCTGCCCTGGTACTTTAGAATTTTATGCTACTTAGAGAACCTTATAATGAAATTAGAAACTCTGATGAGTGGTCATGCTCTCCCTTGCCCTCTAACAGCATATTTATTTCTCAAGCTGCAGGGGGCAGTGACCACTAAATCTAGTTAAATGACTACCACAAATGTATAATAAACCTAAAAGTTTGAAAAAGAACACTGTACCCAATGGCAGGGAAAAACACAGACTGAATGTGTGAGACACTGAGTTGTGAATCAGTGCAGTTAGTAATCAAACAATATTTATTTATTTATTTAGCTTTTGTTAACCAGGTAAGTACACTAGACAAGACAATTTGCCTATTTTCAGGTACAACCCAGGAGAGTACAGGAAATTACATACTTACACACTTGGGACAAACATGGTACATAATTAGGAAAAGATTACACGTCATGAGACAACAAGGTACAAGTTAGAAAAAAACAAATTCGCATATCACGTCACGAACATCATAATATAGAATACACAAAGTACAAGGCATATGAGCACATTAGTATAGAATAGGTACAGCAGAGTAAGCTGTGTGTGCCAGTTTTGGAGCAGTACAAGGTAAGATTGGTAGCAGCAAGTACAAAACTATCATCTTAAGGGCCAGCTGTTATGCATAAGTGCTAGCGCTAAGATATGTCACGGGGGTTTTTGGCACCCGCAAGCCGATCCGAGTTTGAGATGGTTCCATCGGGAGGAACGCAGGCTGCCCTGAGAGGGGGCAACACGGACCTGGGCTGGGAAGGTGTTCCAAAGTTTGGGAGCACATGCTGCAAAATCCCTTTCACCCATTTGAGTCCGAGTCACAGGTACCTTGAGTGTGGCAGATCCCTGAGACCTAAGGTGATAGGACGAGGGAACAGTTTGGGCCAGCAAACTTGCCACCCCTGGAGGGGTGCCTGTGTTGAGGATCTTTCCTGTGAAGCAACCAAGGACAAAGTCAATGTGCTTTGAGGGTGAGAGCCAGTTTAATTTATTGTAGAGATCACAGTGGTGAGTGAGCCGGGGGGGCCGCAAGGGTGAAGCGGCAGACATTGTTGTAGGCCATCGACCACCTAGAGAGATGGGCCTTAGTGGTGCTGGCAAACAACAGGAGCCCATAACATAGTGAGGGGAGTAGCATACCTCTAGCAAGAGCACATCTGCAGCCAGGCGTGAGGTTATTTTTTGCTCTGTAAGCCAGACCTAGTTTACAGTTGACAGTTTTTGCATGTCTTCGGATATGGTGGCTAAGGTCAAGCTGTGGGTCCAATGTTACACCAAGGTATTTTAAATTGTCCGTGATTGGGATTGGGACGTCTCCATTACCAGAAACACAGAATGGCACAGGGGAGGCCTTAATCTTAGGCCGGGACCCAAAGAGCATGGCCTGGGTTTTTTTTAGATTAAGGACTAGCTTATTTTTCAGGATCCATGTCTGAATGTTTCTTAGCTCATCACTCAGGTGGTTGTTAATGACCCCCACCTCTGGGGAGTGAGACAGGATGACCAGATCATCTGCATAGAGGACTGGTTTACAGTGAGCAGCAGTTGCGGGGAGATTATTAACGAAAATGGAGAAGAGCATTGGTCCAAGGACGGAGCCTTGGGGGACCCCCATTGTTACTGGAATGGGACCTGAGAGCTCTTTGCCATATTTAACCTGCTGCGTTCTACCATGTAGGTAGCTGGAGAACCAACTGAGAGCGGCAGTGGATAGTCCAGTTGATCTAAGCTGTGTTGATAGCATGGCATGGTCGACCAGGTCAAACGCCTTCGAGAGGTCTATAAAGATAGCCCCTGAGAGTTTGCCTTGTTCCATGGCCTCCCTAATCCATGATGAAACAGTAACTAGGGCTGAGGAGGTAGCATGCCCCTTCCTAAATCCATGCTGTACAGGAGACATTATGTCATATGCCTGTAAGTACTCTGAGAGTTGCCCTGCCACAACTTTCTCCAGAAGTTTGCTAACCGTGGATAGGATGGATATGGGGCGATAGTTCTCTATCAGTTTAGGGTTCCCCTGTTTAAGGATTGGGACTACCCTGGCAATCTTCCATATGTCTGGGATAACTCCAATTGACAGGGACAGATTGAAGATGTGTGCCACCAGAGGGGCAAGCCAGGGGGCACTGAGACTGAGGAGCTTTGGTTCCAAGCCATCTTGGCCAGCACTTGAGAAGGGAGAGAGTCCAGCTAGCAGTTTCTGCACCTCTTGAGCCACCACTGCCCTGAACAGAAAGGGCGGTCAGGGTGATGATGGTGCTATGGGCTGGTTGCCGCTGACACCACCACCATTGGGGAATGTCAAGGTATACTCGGACAGATCAGAAAAATAATCATTGAAAGAGTTGGCAATGGTTTCCGAGTTGTTGCAGCTGGAACCTTCAATTATCATATCAGTGGACTCAGCGCTCTGTGTACCACTCACAACGTGTTTAATATTCCTCCAGAACCTCCTTGGATCCCTAGCCGAGTTCAGTAACGTAGATTTGCAGAACTCACTCTTGGCTATCCTTATGTTCTTTTTGCACTCATTTCTGAGTTTCCTGTATCTCTGAAAGATAGCCTGGTCAGCGCGTGGCCTTCAACTGGCTCCAGCACTTATCTCTGCTGTTGAGGATGGCCAGGAGACTACCATGAAGCCATTTAGTAGCCATTCCCCTCACCCTCCATCTGATGAGGGGGGCATGTTTCTCCTGCAGGGCCCTTAACGAGATGAGGAAGTGACTGACAGTGGATGTGGAGTCCTGAGCATTCCATACTGCCGACCAGTCAGTGTACTTGATATCATTTTGAAAGGAGGACAGATCAAACCTAGAGTAGTCTCTGATTTGGATACTTTTATGGGGTATTTTCAGAAGTGGGATCCGCCAGACACAGTACACCAGGGAGTAATCAGAGATAGAATCAGGTAGGATACCAGATGAGCTGATCCTATCAGGTCTATTTGTCAAGATCCAGTCCAGGAGGGAGCTCTACTGACCATTTGTAGAGCTGCCTGGTAGGATCCTTGACAAGCTGTGTCAGTGAGAGACCCGCAAGTGACGGTTCAAAGGCTTTTGTGTTGCCACCAGCCAATTGAGGTTGAGGTCACCCAGAATGATTAGCTCATTCTGCCGTGTTACTGCACAGCTGTGTCAAGGAGGCCAGTCAGTCCTCTATGCCTCCCTTTGGAGGATTGTAGGTGTATACAATGTGTATCTTTTTTGTCATCCCTAGTAACAGCACCGTGTGCAGTGTCTCACAGGGGGACTGCACTGTCTGTTGATGAGGTAGGGCAGATAGGTTAAAATGGCTCCTGTAGTAGACCAGGATACCACCACCTCTCTTTCTTCCCGGATGATCACAACGGATGAGGTCATAACCAGGGAAGGCACATACAGAGTTTGGGGTGGAAGGTTTCAGCCAGGTTTCTGTAATGCCAAGAATGTCTGGACTATGACGAGTTACCCAGACATGAAGTTCCGTCAGGTTTGGCAGCAGACTTCTGATATTAAGATGGGCTACCTTCAGCCCTTTTACCGCTGACCAGCCCACCAGTGTAGGTGGAGGACTGGAGTGACGGTCCTGGGTTTAGTTCTATGTCCCCTGCTAGCACAAGGTCACCAGCAGGAGCCAGAATAGATGCCTTAATGGGGGAGATCTATCCTTGTTCTGTGACTTCCGGTCATAACGCCTGACCTTTCGGACAGGTCTCAGAAGGCTCCTCAGGTTAAGACCACCCACCGAGGACCCCGGTCAGGGGTGAGCCGTCTGCTAGAATGTTTGAGAAGGTGAAGTCAGACTCCACTGGCTGGACACACGAACACCAGGGGTCTCTTTTCAAGGGGTCACCCGCCCTTAAGATCCAGGGGATCCATGACACAGTAAGGATCACAGTGGCGATAGTGCCCAGGAGTAACTGGTACAGGACTTGCTTTGATGGGAGCTCAGGAAGTCCCATGATTGCCCCAGTACGGTTGTCTGGCTGAGACAGGAAGGGGATTTCCACCATAGGTCACCAATGGACTCAGGACAGTGCCAAACGGGTATTTAGTAGTCTGGCAAATGGTGGGAAATAGATTATTTGTACCTTACTGGCACTTATCTCAAGAACAACTAGTGTATTATTATGTGATAAAGACAGTTAACTGACTAATAGAGCCATAGTGCTAGTATTAATCATATGGGAGACGTCAGACATAGGTTTGGGCAGGCAAGTAAAGAGAACAATAGGTACAGTGCCACCTTTCTGGCACGTGTCTAGTTTGCCACAAGAGACCAGAGAATTACCTGCAGGTTTCCCCACCACGAGACTAGAGGATACCATGCAGGTTAACAGTCTAGAGGCAACTAGATTTATTTTATGTGTATGAGATAGGCAGATAGAATAAAAATTATGCTGGCAGTGATTACTTCCACAGGCATGAGTTAGCTGAAGAGGATGTAGTTATACTGGTACACAGCAGACAAACTGGATTGAAATACATCAGTTACAAATAATGCAATAAGACTGGCTATAAGTTGATTACACTGGCAAGAGGAGATCACCACTATGAATTTTATCACAGGGTTCAGACTGTCAGATAGTTAGCAGTCTGGGTGAGTAGGCACTGCACTGTAGCCAGAAGGGGAGCACCCAAGAGACTACAGGGCAGTCCTTTGACAGCTGCTCCGTACCACCCTAACTCAGTTTAATTGGCCAATGTTAAACTGAGGGCGTGGCTACTTGGCATTTAATGGGAGAAGGGAACAGGGTGGGCAGGTGGGCCGATAAATCAAGTCCAGCAGAGCTCCTGTGTGCAGCTCCCAGCCCCTCCACAACCCCTTCGGTCCCTGACTAATCAGCAGAAAGTGTCCCAACAATTACACTCGTTTTCCTATCTGCAGGGGAGGTCCACATGGTTTCCCGGCACCTCAACCCCATGGTGTGCGGCTTCGTGGATGCAGGGGGCAAGAGCCGCCCACTCCCTACACAAGTTCCAGTCTGTTGTAAAAATCAGCAGCAGTCTGCGCTGCTTTAAATCTCCTAGCCCAGCGTCAGCAAAAGTTTTGGGGCCAATTGCCACTTCTGCCTTTCAGCTCGTCAGAAAATGGTGCCAGAATTCAAACTGCAGTAGGGGTACGATCTGAAGTCACCAACGGCAGGGCGGGGGGTCTCACAGCAGGTAAGCGACTCAGGAAGAATGGCAAAATCAAGTCCAGTAGAGCTCCTGTGTGCAGCTCCCAGCCCCTCCACAACCCCTTCAGTCCCTGACTAATCAGCAGAAAGTGTCCCAGCAATTACACTCATTTTTCTGTCTGCAGGGGAGGTCCGCCCGGTTTCCTGGTGCCTCAACCCTGCGGCGTGCGGCTTCGTGGATGCAGGGGGCAAGAGCCACCCGCTCCCTACACAAGTTCCAGTCTGTTGTAAAAATCAGCAGCAGTCTGTGATAGAAAGGACTAAGGACTGTCTCTTGTGAGAACCTTTTTCATGTCCTGGAAGGAGAGGTAGGGATGGGATTGTTAAACATAACGAGTGATCCCTTTGGAAGAAACAACATTACTACGATGAGTATTTTTTCTTCAAACCCCAGGAACCCTAACTTATGCTTAAGAACTGCAGACTCCATAGCGGTACCTTGGGAGACTGGGCATAGAACCTGTATAGGGAAAAGGTTCTGCAAGACAGCCATGCCAGAGCTGGCATCTCTTCTGGACTGAATGTAGTGCTTTGTAAAAGTGTGTACTGTCCTCCAGGCAGCTGCTTTACAAATTTCCTGAATGGATGCTGTTACATTAGCCCTTTGTAGAGTGGGCCCTTTGGCCCTCTGCTGGCTTTCCTTGGTCTATGTCATCATAGGTGACAAACAACTGAACAGTGGTGGATCTGATATCCTTTGTGCGATCCAGGTAATAACTCAAAACTCTCTTAACATCCAGGCTCTGGTGTGGATTTCTCAGTAAAGAACACAGGGAGTGTGATAGACTGGTTCAGGTGAAATTTGGAATCCATTTTGGGGAGGAATTTCTTATTGTCCTCAAGACTACCTTGTCCCTGTGGAAGATGATGTAGTTAGGATCTGTACACAGGGCTTGGGGCTCACTCATCCTCCTGGCAGAGGTGAGGGCTACCAGGAAAACTGTTTTCCAGGTGACATATTTCAGTGCATCAGCTGTCATAAGCTCAGAAGGAGCCCCCATCAGCTATGAAGTACATAGATTCAAGTCCTGGGGAGGTACTGGATCCCCAAAAGGGGGAGGGGGGTGTTCAAGTGGATCATGCCCTTTTATAACCTTTTGAAAATAGCATGGACATTTAGGGTCCTATCCTTGTCAGCTGAGACTGCTGCCAGATGCACATTCAGGGTTGAAGGCTGAAGGTCCAGTGACTGCAGGCGGACCAGATAATACAAAATGTTGGATAGGCTAGCCTGAAAGGAGCTAAGCTGCCTGGAGGAGCACCACAGTGAAAACGTTTTCCATTCTGAAGCATAGGCTTTCCTAGTTGCTGGCTTTCTGGAAACCTTGAGCACATTTAAAACCTTGTCTAAGAGGTTTAACCCAGAGAATTCTAGCTCTTCAAGCACCAAGCCCTGAGGCGCAGGTTGCTCAGATCTTGGAATGTTATCCTGCTCAGAGGCAAGGTCTGTAGATTGTACCTCAGAGGGATGGGAAATTGGAAGTTTGATGGAGAAGGACAGGAGCAGAGTACCATGTCTGCCTGGCTCAGTCTGGCACAATTAGGATCACTGTTGCAGGTTCTCATCTGAGTTTTAGCAGTACCCTCAGTATGAGTAGGATTGGGGGAAATGCATAAAGGAACCTCCCTGATCAATAGAGGACTAAACCATCCTCTAGGACTGTCCCCACCAAGGGAGGCCTGCAACAAAAGGAGGGGAGCTGGTAGTTTTGCCAGGAGGTGAACAGATCTGTCTCTGGTATGCCCCACCTTCTGAACACTGTAGAGAGCATTCGCTTGTTCAGAGTTCACTCGTGGTTTTCTTGACTTGATCCTGCTCAGGGAATTCGTGAAGACATTGTCTTTCCTTGGCAGATGTACTGCAGATAGCTGTACCTCCAGTCTGTATGCCAGGCTCCAGATCTTCATTGCTTCTATGCACAGTTTGGAAGATCTTGTTCTTTCCTGTTTGTTTATCAAGTACATGGTGGTGGTGTTGTCAGTCCTGATCTAGACTGACTGACCCCTGTTCTGGGAGGAAAAGGCCTGCACTGCTAGATATAGAGCCTTGAGTTCTAGGAGTTTTATGTGCTCCTGAGACTCTAGTGGGGTCTACACACTGCTTACAGTGAAGTCCTCCAGATGGGCAACCCAGCCCAGGAGAGAGGCATCTGTAGTGAGCACCCCCATGGGTGATTGCTGGAGGATGGGGACTCCCTCTCTGAGGTTTTCTTCCTCCTTTTGCCAGTTCAGTGCCCTTAAGAGGCACCTCATCACAGGTACCAACTTTGACAGAGGGTCCCACCTTTGGGATCAGTGAGAACCTAGGTGTTACTGGATGTCCCTCATTTGGAACCTGGCACATGGTGCCACTGCTGTGGAGGTGGCCATGTGCCCTAATAGCTGAAGGAGAACTCTTGCCAGTCTGAATGGCCATGCATCGGGCAGCAGTCTGCCAGCTGCAGTACCTGTGTGTGAGAGTTAGTGCTTGCAGTCAAGCTGCCGACCCTTGTTTGCTATACCGGTGATGCCCACCTGCTACCCAGCATGTCGTCCTGCCACCTGTTGGGGTCCACATTGGCTTGAATGTCATCAGATCGCTCACCGAGGTGTCCATAGGTGGTGTGGCATTCAGTGACCAGTTGTGACAGTGTCCATCGGGGTGTCTAGTGCTTGTGCTGCGTTGGGATTCTGGCCATCGGGCTGAAGTGCATCAGGATCATTTGCGGCAGTGTGTTTTTGTCACTCTGGAGGATTTCGGCCATATCTCCGTCGATCACCTGTGAAGCTTCCCTTCTGACCCACCCGAGCCTGCCCAGCTTATTAATCAGTCTTCTATGTGGAACAGTATCGAAAGCTTTGCTGAAGTCAAGGTAGGCAACATCAACTTCTCCCCCTTGGTCCACCACTCTGGTTACCCAGTCACAGAAATCTATGAGATTAGTTTGACAGGACCTTCCTGTTGTAAACCCATGCTGTCTTGGATCCTGTGCTCCTATGGATTCCAGGTGTTGCATTATCCTTTCCTTAAGGAGTGTCTCCATAATCTTGCCCACTACTGAGGCAAGACTGACTGGTCTGTAGTTCCCTGCCTCCTCCCTGTTACCACTCTTGTGGAGCGGGATCACATGAGCCCTTCTCCAGTCTTCTGGAACCTCTCCTGTGCTCAGAGACTCACCAAACAGTTCTGATAATGGCTCTGCTAGTTCCAACTTTAGCTCCTTTAGTACCCTGGGATGTATGCCATCAGGTCCCATTGCCTTGTCCACCCTGAGCTTATCGAGCTCTCGTAGGACCCTTTCTTTTGTGAAGAGACTAGTGCTCACCTCCCTTCCCCCTGTGTCCATGGTGCTGAGCTGTGGCCCTTGCCCTACCTTCTCCTCAGTAAATACTGAGCAGAAGTATCTATTTAGGATAGATGCTTTTCCTTGGTCCTCCTCCACACTCTCCCCCTTCTTCCCCTTTGATCTTAGCAATACCCCCTCTGGACTTTCTCCTTTCACTAATGTATCTATAGAAAGTCTTGTCCCCTTCTTTTACTGTTCGTGCTAGTGTTTCCTTGGTTTGGGCCTTTGACTGCCTTACTGCCTTCCCTGCTTCCCTTACGGAAGTTTGGCATGCCTCCCTATCTTTGTCCCACTGCATTCCCTTATATTTCCTGAAGGCCAGCCTTTTGTCTCTGATCTTTTCTGCTACTGTGTTTGAGAACCAAAGTGGTTTCCTCCCTCTTTTGCTCTTGCTTTTCTCCTTAACACAATGGGATGTTACATCAGGTACTGCATCCTTAATGCTTGCCCACTTTGCCTGTACCCCCCTCACCTGTATTTCTTCTTGCCAGGGCTAGCTTAACTCTGTTGACCATCTTATCAAAGTCAGCTCCTCTGAAGTCCCATATTTTTGCCTTGGAATAGGACGGTTTAGTTCTAGTGCCAAATTGAACCATACCATGTGATGGTCACTGGCCCCCAGATGACCTTCTACCTGGAGATCTGTGATCTTTTCCCCATTAGTCAGTACTAGATCTAGGATAGCCCTGTCTGTTGTGGGTTGTTGTACCAGTTGTTTGAGGCCCTCCCCCTGCAGGGAATCCACTATGTATCTGGGACTTTGGAACATTTACTAGGAAACGTAGATCCTCTAGGGTGTGCTGGGGCTCGAGGTGGGTGATCTGGAGATTAAGCTGGTTGGTTGGTAAGATCACTGTGCTATCAGGGCTTAACTCAGAAGGACCTATGGTGATTTCTGACACCTCATAAATGCTAACAGCCTGCGCTCGAGGTGCGGAGACTGCAGTGAAGACCTAGAACAGGGTTGTCATTTCAGCCTTTGACCTCATTGCGCCATTTCTTGTACATCTCCTGGTGATGCACCAAGGCTCGCCGTAGTTGAGGGCATTAAAGGCCAGGGGATGGAGGTTAGAGTGTTGTTGGAGGAGGTTCAAGGCCCTGGAGAATAAACTAGTTCTGATGTCCCATTATAAGGAATAGCAGAAGGAAATCACTCAGAAAAAGGCAGAATTTCTATCTAGAGAGATTTCTACTGGGAGGAACTGACTGGCTCAGCTTTTAGATTGTAGACAGGTTTCTTCATCCAGCCTGTCTGGAGCCTGTGAGAGCTTTTACACCTGCACAATGTGAGGAGTTTGCGTGGTTCTTCTCAGATAGGTGTCCTCTCTTAGGGCTGAAATCACTCCAACTGGGCTGGAACAGCTCAACAGTGGAGAGTCTCATGGTTGGGGATGCAGTCAGGGGTTTTGGGAGGAGTTTTGGCCAGTGATGATGGAAGAGGTATATGAGGTGATCTTGGAGCTGCAGCCAACACTGTGTAACCCGGACTCAGGTCTGACGTGATTACTGGTGGGTTGCATCAGACATTTGGGCCTGGTGTTCACCGAGATTGTCCAGTGCTCCTTATCAGAGGGTTACTTTTCAGTGGTGCTTCAGTGTGCACTAGTGAAGCCTCTTCTGAAGAAACCAACTCTGGTCCCAGAGGTCTTGGTGAATTACTGCCTGGTCTCTAATCTTCCCTTTTTGGGAAAGGCTATTGAGAAGGTTGTTATGTTGCAGCTTGAGGCACACCTTACAGCCTTTGACATCTTTGAGCATCTCCAGTCAGGATTTGGATCCAGGCATAGTACTGAAACTGCGCTTGTCCAGGTGCACAATAACCTGCTCAGGGCAAGAGATGAGGGGATAGGTCAATTTTCATCCTCCTGGATCTCTCATCAGCATTTGATACTGTGGACCATGGGCTTCTTTTGGACTGACATAGGGAGTATGCAGGGCTCACCTGCAAAGTCATCAGCTGGTTTGAGTCCTATCTCAGAGACAGAACCCAGAGGGTAGTGTTAGGGAGATTCTCCTCGTGCCTCATAGTTCTGTCCTGTGGCATACCCCAGGACTCCACCCTGTCGCCCATGTTGTTTGTGGTCTACATGCTGCCCCTGGGTAAGGGCATTAGGCAATATGGGCTTGGGTTTCATTGCTATGCGGATGATACCCAGCTCCACATGTCCTTTGCACCCAGGATGGTGGGAGTGTGAACATGTTTAACAGATGCCTAGCCGAGATCCAGGACTGGATATCATCAAACTAGCTGAGGCTTAACCTGGAGAAAACTGAAGTTCTGGTGACTGAGCCAGGCCATAGGGAGAGATTGACGGCTGCTGGAGGAGAGACTGGACTTCGGCTTGGTCCTTCTGGGCTTATAGCTACCATTAAGGTGAGAAATCTGGGTGCCATTCTGGACAAGCATCTAACAACGGAGGCTCATGTGTCAGCAGTAGTCCAGAATGCCTTTTTCCACCTGCAGAATATCAATCAGATTAGTTCCTTTATCCCACCCGATGTCCTGGCCACACTAGTATGTGCATTTGTGACCTAGAGAGTCACCTATTGAAACACTCTTTACCTTGGGGTCAGTAGAGGTACGCTACAATGCCTCCGACTCCTGCAGAACACAGTGGCCCAGTTACTAACGGGCCTTCCAAGATCGTGCCACATTTCACCAGCACTTCATGATCTCCACCTGCTGCCGGTCAAACAGCGTATCTTTTTTAAACGGGTCTTCTGACCTATAAGGCCCTACATGGACTGGGCCCAGGCCACCTGGTTGAATTCTTGCATCCTTATATGCCCTCTTGCCCACTCTGCTCCACTGAGGAGGGCCTCCTGGTAGTGCCGAGGATGAGGCTGAAGACTGAGGGGACCCGGCATTTGAAGCGGTAGGCCCAGTCCTCTGGAACTCCCTGCCCAGTGTTTTGAAGGGCCCATCTCAGGGGAGGCCTTTAAAAGGGCCTGAAAACGTATTTATTTCAGCAGGCATTTGGGTGGTCTCTTAACATCTGAAACCCCTTTTAGTTATTTATTTATTGCTTAGGCTATTTATTTTATATTATGTATTTAAATATGCTCTAATTGTATGTCTGTTTGGAGTTAGACCATACTGTATGTAATGGCTCCCTGAGCCTCCGGAGAAGGGCACCATAAATAAATACTACTACTACTACTACTACTACAAAAGGAATGCCTTGGCCTCCTGGTATGACCTTGCTGAGACTAACCAGTCGTAAGGAAAGACCATTACACCTTGCCTCCTCCAGTGTACTGCTACTACTGCCAGGCACTTTGTGAAAACTCTGGGCACTGAGGAAAGGACAAAAGGAAGGGCCATGAACTGATAGTGGTAGTTCCTTACCCTGAGTTTTAGGTACTTTCTGTGGGAGGCCCTTACTGGAATGTGAACTTAAGCATCCTTCAAATCCAGTGACCCCAGCCAATGTCACTGTTACAATGATGGGATCATTGTGGCCACTGACACCATCTTGAACTTTTCCTTTTTAAAGTGTTTGTTCAGAAATCACAGGTCAAAAATGGGTTGCCACTCTCCATTTTTCTTGTGGGTGAGGAAGTATCTTGAGTACAATCCCTTCCCACATTTGGAAGGGGGAGCTCTTTCCACTGCACTTGTTTGCAGCAGCTTTTTCATCTCCAAGTACAGTAGGGGTTTTTCTGCTGGGGTATGAGATGGGAAGGCTCTGTGTGTCTGTAGTTTTGTGAATCTCTTGAACTACAGGGAGAGACCCTGACTTATTATCTCCAGGATCCTCTTGTCTGTGGTAATGATTTTCCTTGCCTGGAAATAATGAGCCATTCTTTTCCCCACTGGCAATGGTCGGGTGACCTGGGCAGACATGTCAGTGGTTCTACTTAGTCTGCACTTTGAGATTGGAGTGGCTTCAGCATACTTGGCACCTTTTTTGCTTTTGCCTCTGGAGAAACCCCCTCTGGGATTAGTAATCATAAGTCAAATAAGCTCAGGGAAAATAACCCCAGCCCCTACCTCCCCTTCCATGAGGTCTATGGGAAGTGGAGGCCTTTTCCTTCTCAGTATTACTTTTGTAGGTGGTCTTATACTCTTCCACCTTTTACATATGTAAGCCCACCCCTCGCAGGGGGGACTTACTAGTCTTGGTGAAAATCCCACCCCCCCGGGACTGGGAGTTTTGGCACTTCAGGGAATTTCAGTGCTCTGCCTGTGGGAGGCAGCACCAGTTTGGGACTCTATAAGGATGTGAGAGAAAAGAGAGGCAGTGTTTGGCGGTCTGGAAGCAGGGTAGTCTCTGGAGGCCCCCAGTTCTTAGGCAGGAGAGCCTTTCAGCGGTGTTGCGCCAGTCCACTTGGGATTCCAAAGGAGGGAGTGTAGTTCAGGCAGTAACAGTCGTTGGGGTGCCAGGGGTGGTTGGAGCATCGGAACCAGCAGGAGAAGATGAATAGCCCTTCAGGAGAATGGGGACCCTGGACTCACTCCTAAGGTATGTGCACTGGGCCACTGGGGCTGTTGTGGTGGTGGCAGGACCGCAGCAGGGCTGTCAGCTCATGGCAGCACTTGTGCATCCTTTCCTGGGTGGCACATTGGCCCTGGAAGTTGGTCAGAGGGGAGGAACGCAGCCTGGGACTCAATGGAGCCTGCCTTGCCCATGTCTGGGGCAGGCCCTGGGACCCACCTTACCCATGTCTGGGGTGGGTCTTTAGGCCATAAAGGGTTGTGACTCCCCAGGAAATAGTAAGGCAAGAACAGGAGCCACTGCACTGTTTGTTTTGAGCCGCTCGGTTCCTGTGGGAAACTCAAGGTGAAAGGTCTGGCATACATCTGTGGGCACCGGGTAATAGCTAAAGAGAGGAGAATTTGGGATTTGGCATTACATTGGGAGCAGTCATGGAGGCTAGGGGGCCCATCACCCCAGGGGCTATTTACATGGTGGCACAAGAAGTGTAAATCACTCCCCTGCAGAGGAAATAAGTCAAGGAAGAATTTGGAACTTGGAAGTGGTGAAATGAGAACAGTTCAGTTGCTGTGGAAGAAGCCGGATACTTACGAGAAATGCAGGCTGTATCAGTTAGTCCTGGAAGCTGTGTTGATCTACTGTACGCTGATTTTTAAGAACTGTGCCTAAGTGCTGCCAACTGCTCTCTCTCAGGTTAAAGTTAATAGCCCATTGGAGATGTGTTAAATTGTTAAGTGAGTTTTGCTCTTGGGTCCTTTAATCATTATGGGATCCCAGGAAATAAATGTACTTGTTTTTGGTTATCCTGGAGTCCAGTCTGTTTGATTTCAAGAAACACTTGAATGAATTAACTGTGCTCATATGTTTATTTATTACAAGCTAATCAATTTCTCCGTAGCAATATGGAGGGACTCTGGAGTGAATTCCATCTTGGTCCTGGGTCCTGGAGCAGTGAGAAGGTGAGATTAGCAGCTCCTGTGTCTGGTGTTCCTGCTGAGGGCTTTAAAAGCTGATATCCGGGGGGGAGGGGGGTTTGGAGGCACTCTGCTCAGTGAAGAAGACGTCTAAAAGTAGGGTGCCTTCATATGTTTTCTATCAAGGATGTTTGATATTGGCAGCCATGGGATTGTTCAGGATGGCAGTTGTGGTCTGGGCCCCCATCCCCTTCTGTTCCATCAGGTACCCCTAGACAGTGGTGAAGGAGAGCTTACGCATATAAGCCTCTGTTTTTGTCACCATACAAGGAATTTCCCTCACAGGAAATTCATGGCCTTAGTCTGAGTGTCCAGTGAGAGATTTGTAGCTCTGAGCCATGCAAACCTCCTCAAGGATACTGCATGTGCCATGACCCTAGAAGCAGTAACTTTAGCATCCACTGCCATATGAAATTGGTATTTGGTGGCATCCATGGCAGTCTTTGCTGTGTCGGCCAGGTCCTGAGCTAAGTCACCAGCTGCTTTCTCACTCATAGCCATCATGGAGCTCCAGAGTGCCTTTTGTTACTGAGCTGTGTAGGCCATATAAGCTGTCTATCTCAACAGCAAAGTAACTGAAGTGTAGACTTTTTTGCCCCTACTGTCCAACTTCCTGGAATCCCTTTCTGGAGGCTGTGAGAAAAGGAGTACCTTGATCTTGTCACAGGCGGCAGTTTGTACCACCTCCTCATGTACATATACAAGTATTCAGCACACAGCCTATCCAGCTGATACTTTTTTCAATTTTCCTATCAATGCCGGTTGTAGAAGAGGGGGCTGCCAGAATTTTGCAGGTGGCCTTCTTAAGGGACTTATGAACAGGAAGAAACAATCCCTTTGTAGGTGTTAGGCCCATCATGTCAATGAACTCCACCTCATCCTCATCCTCTGCTGTCTCTTGCGGTGAGAGTTTGAGGGTGTTTGCCATCTGGCTCACAAAGGAGTAATGTAAGGTGTAATCCTCTGAGTACTGGGGAGGAGAACCAAATTCCTAAACAAGGGAACCGTCAGGTTCTATTAGTTCTCCTTCCTCCTACTCCTCCGCCTCATGATAGAGCTCAGCCTTTTCCCACTACAGGCATTGCTACAGGTACTGGAGCTTGAAAAGTGGGGGCAGGCATGGTCATAAGGGCCCTCATGGCTTGGAAACCCTGGAAAAACTGCCATGCTTTAGTCATGTCCTCAGTTGAGAGCATTTATTCTCGTCAGCTTGTGTCCCCTTTGCTTCTTCATCAGGAGGGGCAGTGACATGCTTTTCTTTTTGCTTTTTCTTAGCAGGCACTAGTTCCGATGGCTGCTCAGCAGCCATTTTAGACTTATTGGATTCAGGGTTCTCCCTTTCAGACACCCTGACCTCTGTGCCATCTTCAGCAGATTTTTCCTTCTGCATACTCTGAGGGACCGGACTCTCACCAGAGCCTGGTTGATACAAAGAGGCAGACTGACAGGCCATTATTTGTTCATATCTTAGTCCTCTTTTTGACAGTTTTGGGGCAGAACTTGATACAGAGCTCACTACTGGTAAAATCATGATCAGGACCCAGGCACTTAAAGCACAACTCGTGGTAGGTCTGCCTTACCCAGGAGTTGGAAGCAATTAGTACAGTTTTTAAAACATGGGGGTCCTGTACTTCTTAGGTCTGTCTGAAGTGACAATAACTGATGACCTGAAAAATGGTTCCAGTTTCCCCAAAAAGAAGTTAGTGGTTCAGTTCGCCAATGAAAAAGGAACTGTGATTTAAAACCCAATTTAAAACAAATACTGTCACTGATAAATAAATAAAAAATAGATCATAGATGTCAACTGATTGAAGAGCGACTTCAGGGTGATGCTTCATTTCAGGCAGAGAAATAAATCTGCCATTAGAAGGCAGGGGAGAGTGTGACCACTCAGCAGGGTTTCAAATTTCATTCTAAAGTTCTCTAATTAGCATAAAATTCTAAGGCTCTGAGGCAGCTCATTCCATGGGAATGATGCAGTTGTTAAGCATAAGTGAGGGATTCCTTTGGTCTGAGCACCACATTTTCCCACTTCTGTTGCTTTAATCTGAACCCTAACTTGTGCATTAATGCAGTTTTTTGCAAAGAATATATATATATATAAATATATTTATGCAACAGGTGTCTGGATAAACTGAGTGTGATAAATCCATTTATCTGAGTCACTATGTGGATGTTAATTTATCCACATAGTGACTATGTCACACCCCGTTTACCCACATAGTAACTACATCACCACCATCACCCCCACCCCTGTGCTGCTCGCTCAGCAGTTCTTCCACCCATTTTCACTTTCAACTGCTCGGTGCACTTTATATCCCAAGCTGACACAATCCCACATACTCACAAATGTACACCCAAACTACACAATCACCAACTATAGCATTCCCACAGGCACACACATAGCCGAGTGCCAGATGCAAATAAAATTTTTTTTTTAAAAAGCACATTTTCACCCAGCCCGGTGGCACTGAGGGCTGAGGCGTTGGATGCCTTTCCTCGCACCACGCCGGCGACCTGTGTTTAGGAACAAGCACTGGCCACCGGCAGTCGGCAAGGAAGGAAAAGGATCGAGCGTCCGATGGACTGCTCTCCTTCTCCGGGGAAGGGGGTCGCCAGGGGTCGACATTTGACTGCCCACTAGCGGAGACTGGGGGGCTGAGCACCAAGACTGAAGAAAAATTGAAGGAGATGACGTAGACACTTGGATGAGCTTGTGTGGACACGTGCATGCTCGCTCCGCGGGCATCATTGCATGACTCACCTCCTAGGGAGGAAAAAAATGGAAATGGATGTCGCAGTGGATGATAGAGGGTGCCTCACAGGCTCTGCTCCTGGCTAGCCACAGTGCTGGACACACTAGATCCGGTCTCCGGTGGGGTTTGGGGAAACCTGGGGATATGGGTCAGTGCCGGATGGTGGATGTCAGGGGACAGGGCTGGGGGCTCCCTCCAGAGGTAGGGCCATGGCACAGAGGAGCATAAAGATAATAGCAAAAAAAAGACAAATTTTCCCCCCCTTTGTGAGCTACGTCAGTCCCCCCACCCGCGGTCTCATTCTCCCACTTTGCTCCTATTTCTGCTTCTGACCACAGCCTCCATAAAACTAAAACACAATTTATTTATTTATTTAGTTAGTTTTTGTTGACCGGGTTAGTGCGCTAGCCAACATGTGACTATTTTCAGGCACGACCCGGGAGGTACAGTTACAGAACACAGTGATACATAAAGAATTACACAAAGCAATATACATTGGCAAAGGACAAAGTCACACAGTGTAGTCAAAGCATAACAATTAAGGATAAACTTACATGTATTCATTGTTGATAATTAGGGGGTGAGGTGGTAGGGGACAGGTGGATGGGTAAGGCATGAGAGAGGGAGAAAGGGGGAGTAGAGCAAATAGTGAGAAAAGGGGAGGGCATGAGGGAAGGTTAAGGCGGCAAGTGCGGCATTAGCGGGAGAAGGTTACCACCTGCAGCCGGGTCAGTGGAACCGGGAGTCGGCAGGAGAGCCGGAGAGGTCTGGGAGCAGGGGAGAGTAACTATGGGTGCAGAAAATAGGAGAGGGTGATGTGCAGGAGAGGACGGTGGGAGGGACCAGGTGCAAGGGTGTAGAGGGATTTGAACTAAGGGGATGGGGGAGGACAGGAAGGTAGAGGACAGGGCAGGGTGGGAAGTGCGGGGTATATATGGGAATAGGGATGATGGGGCATGGAATAAATTGGGAAATGAGTGAGGGGAGGTTAGATGGAGTGCTCCTAGTAAGAGCGAGGCGGCACAGAAGGAGGGAGAAGAACAAGAATTAAGGCTGCGAATACGGCATTGGCGGCATAGAGTAGCAACCTGCGGCCGAGCCGGTGGAACTAAGAGACGGCAGGAGAAGAGGGGGAGATCAGGGAAGTCTCGGTTGGATGCAGACAGGTGGGCGGTATGATAAATAGGAGAGGGGAAGGGGTGATGACAGAACAAAAGGGAGAAGAGGGAAAGAATGAAAGAAGGAGGGGAATAGATGGGAGGGAGAGGGGCAGAAAGGTGAAAGGAGGGTAAGAAGGGTGACGGCGAAGTACGGCATTGGCGGTACAAGGTTGCAGCCTGCAGCCGGACCGGTGGAACCGCAAGACGGCAGAGAGGGGAGTAGAGGGCGGCTAGAGGGGGAGTGTAGCGGCAGAGAGCAGGAGGAGGGAAGGGCAGGAAAAGGGGGAGGGTAAGGATAGAAAAGGTACTGGAGGAATGGCTAAAGTGGGAAGGGAAGAGAGGAGAGGCGAGGATGGTTAGGGTTACAAGAACAGAGGGTGAGGGTTAAGGAAGGAAGGATGGTAGGGGAAATAGGCTCAGGGGACGAGGGCGAGCTAAGTGACTAGGCAGAAGTAGAGAACTTACAACAGGATGTTACAGTTACATCAGCATATCAGGGGTATGAGTACAGGGCATCAGAACACACGATTATACAGCATCATCAAACATAAAAGAAAACAAGTGCAAGTGCATATCATACGAAATAGAGGAGGGGAGGAGATCTGGTTAGGAACACGGGATTCAAGAGGGATCAAAACAAACACATTTGTCCATCGAGGCAAGGAAAGTTCTGAGACTGTGCTTAAATGCAGCATGGGAAGGAGCATTTCTTAGTTCCAGGGGCAACAAGTTCCAGAAGTGAGGGGTAGCATAACTGAAGGATCCAGAACCCTTGTTTGTATGGCAGAGAGGAATATTTAGTAAGGACTTGTCAGAAGATCTAAGGTCCCGTGAAGGTATTACCGGCTGGAGCAGTTTTGAGAGATCAGCTGGCTTGGACACTCTGATGATGGTGTCAGAAAGGCTGCAAAGGTAATATTGCCTGGTGGAGGAGGGAGACAGCCAGCCTAGGTCTTTGTACAGCTGACAATGGTGTTTCAGGCGTGGTGCTTTAGCCGCATACCTACAAACATTGTTAAAGGTGGTGTCCCATTGATGCAGGGCAGTTTTGTTGGCCATGGTTAGGATGGGAGCACCGTAGGTGAGGGTTGGTAATAGGATTCCTCTGGCAATTGCCACTTTGGCGGTGGGGGTAAGCAGGTAGTTAGCCCTGTAAGCGGCCCCTAGCTTACAATTGACAGATTTACAGGTTTCCTGGATATGCTGTTTTAAGTCAAGATTTTGATCTAGATGGATGCCCAAATAGCGAAAAGAGCTAACAGACTCCAGAGGGATACCATTAACATCAGGCACAGAGAGTGGAGAAGAGCAGGTTCTTATTTTGTGTGGTGATCCAAATAGCATAGCTTTGGTTTTATTTGAGTTGAGGACAAGGCGTTGAGTGTGTAGCCAGCGCTGCACCAAGTGGAAGTCAGTGGTAAAGGCATCATTCAGGTTGATTATATTGTCAGAGTGGGCATAGATGACCAGGTCATCAGCATAAAGTAGTGATGGCCAGAGGTTGCCACAGAGAGATTGTTTATAAATAGTGAGAAGAGGAGAGGACCAAGTATGGAGCCCTGAGGGACACCACTATTGATTACTGCACTGTCAGAGATAGCCGAGTTGAATTTCACTGCTTGAGACCTGTTGGCAAGGTAGCTGCTGAACCAAGTAGCGACAGGGTAAGAGAAACCCAGGTTTCTGAGGGAGGCAAGTAGTAATGGGTGGTCAACAAGGTCGAAAGCTTTAGCAAGGTCGATGAAAACAGCCCCAGTTAGCTGCCCTTTGTCCATGTTGGTGAGAATGTCAGAGGAGAATTTTGCTAGTGCAGTCATGGTGCTGTGGTGTTTTCTGAAGCCATGCTGATCGGCACAGAGTAAACTGGAATTTTCAATGAATTTGGTAACTTGAGTAGAGACTAATTTCTCAAGAATCTTGCTAAGGACTGATAGTATAGCAATTGGTCTGTAGTTGGACGTATCATTCTTGCTGCCTTTTTTAAACACAGGAGTAATTCTGGTGGCCTTCCAGATTTCGGGGACAGAGCCATTAGAGAGGGATAGGGTGAAGATTCTAGCTATAGGTCTGGATATGAGGTGAGCAGCTATCTTTAATAGACGAGGTTCCATTGCATCAGAGCCAGGGCTGGTATTGTCAGAGATAGCTTTGAGCAGTTTGAAGACTTGATGCCAAGTGACCGCCTTGAAGTAAAATGGTTTAGCCGAGGCAGATGAAGTGCCAGAGAATGCTGAGTTTAGTTGTGTGGCTGGAGATTGAAGGGAGGCTGTGTAGGCAGATAGGTTGGAAAACTGCTGGTTAAATGCGCTTGCAATAGTGAGGGAGTCATTACAGTGGACACCTTGTAGGATCATTTCAGAGGAGTGACAGCTTTGGGATCCTAAGAAGGTTTTAATGTGGCTCCAAAATTTTCGAGGATCGTTGGAGGAGTTAGTCAGCAAGTTTTGACAGTACCTGCTTTTAGCCTGCCTGATGATCTTTTTACAATCATTTCTATGCTGTTTCTATAGGATGAGATCCTGGGGAGCTCAGAATTCTTAAATTGTTTCCATTGCTTGTCCCTGGCTTTTAGTTTACATAGAAGTTCTTTATTTATCCATCTTGATTGCTGACCTCTGACCCTTCTTTTTACCTTTGGGAGGTGTTTCTTTTGTACTTCGCCAAACTTGGTAAGGAATATGTCAAGGGCAGTGTCCACATTGGATGTGGAGAAGACGCCAGACCAGTCTATGTCAGATATGTCAGATAGAAAGGCTTGTACATCCAGGGCAGCATAGTTCGTGAAAGTAATCAGGCGGATCGAGGAGCAGGCGGTGGGCAGGGCGCCAATGACAGATCAGCAGAGTGATCTGTAAGTGAGTCAGCCAGGACAGCAGCTTTAGAAACATGATCCGGTCTGTTGGTAAGGATCCAGTCCAGTAACGTACCTGATAGTGAGTTAGTGATTCTAGTGCATTCAGTTATAAGTTGGTGAAAATTGTGCTTCTGGATCAGTGAGGCAAGGAGACTGTAATGTACTTATTTCATAAGTAAAGAAATTTAGATCAGCTTTCTCCCACTCTGTAGCCGAACGTCTAACCAGCCACATTCACTAAACGGGACTACCATGTCTTCTTTACATTTTTGAAAATTTGCTCGCTCCACCAATCAGCGAGCATACTCCAACATCACCTAGTAACCAAACACAGCAGCCAGGCACAGAAAAAAAAATGGGGAAAGAAACTATTTAAAAAAAGACAAAGATTATAAAACTTTCACCCCAGATCCTCTCCTGTTGCATAAATTGAATATGTGGGGGTGTCAGTGTGTGACAATGGATTTATCCTTCAGCACTCATGAGGTTACTTGAGGTCAATGGGCAACTGTACTAGACAGATTCATTATCACACACTGATCCCCCACATATCCTATATATATATATATATATATATATATATATATATATATGTATGTGTGTGTGTGTATTATCCACCCCAGTATAGTTAGGGTTGATGAGGGTGTTTAATGTTAAAGGGCAATTTTTGCAGCTTAATAACTTTGTAATGGTTTAATGGATTTGCATGAAAATTAGAATGTGGAAGCGCTGGGGGTAGGTCTGTCTGTGTGACAAATTTTGTTTGAATGGCTTTTGTTGTTTTGAGATATAGAGTGTTAAAAATAAAGATTTTGTGGGGGGTTTTTGCTGTTTTTTTTGCTCACCTGTATCTCAGAAATGGCTTTAGCTTGTAGGATGAAATTTTCAGGGTAGAAAGCCTGCTATAGCAGCAATGGCTCACGCTTGTATCAAGTCTTCTGAAGCCACAGAGTCACTTACTCTCCTTGAGCTGCACTCAGCGGAACCTATTACTCAAAACTAAAAAAACAGTCATTAAACCCTACAAAGGATATGGTTTTCATACAAAACACTGCTGTTTCAATGCATTTCCTGGTATATTCTTTCCTGGAACTAACACAGGTCGGTCACGCTACAGACTGACCCACCGAGTCACTCGCTCTCCTCCCTCTAACACGGGTCACTTCTCTTAATGAAAAATAAGACAATTTACCATAAACACCACTGATGACATAATTTGTATATGAAACATTGCACTCTCTTACAGTGCAATCTATAAACTCCTTCAGAAAAAAGCAAATAGCATAACCTCAATTGGAAGAACTCTTTCCCCTCCCTCTTGTAAGTAGTTATAGAATGTCCATGCACCAGCAATTATAAATAAGCATTTGTCAATGCCGAATGTTGGCTTGCTGGTACTGCCATTGGTAGTGCAGGAGTTAGAGAGATGCACAATAGGACTGGCAGTGAAGTAGTGAACTGACACCGACCCCAGCCCCACCATGCAAAGAGTGACAGGCATTGGGGTGTGCCTTTGGGTCGTTGACCATAATGCTCATGCCATTTCACCTCACCCTACCCCGCAGAGACCGACAAGTGCCGCGATGTGCCTTGGGGTCTTCGGGCCTTACACTCACCCCATTCCATAAGGAAATACACTGACATGGGTGCAGTGTAGGAGAATGGGGTGAACGTTGGGGCTGAAGAGTCCAAGGCACACCTCGACACCTGTCACTGGCTGCAAGGTGAGGGGTAGAATGGCATGAGCATTACAACCAACAATGCCAAGTCACACACCTGACGCCTGTCAGTCTGTACAGGGTGGGGCATTCCGGTTGGAAACCCTAATGCCCAGGGCATTTGTTGGTATTTTCACTCCAAATTTTCAACATGGGCTGTTTGTAACCCCACCTCATGAACAGTGGCACTATGAGTTTGTTTGCCAAAAGGTGATTTTGTACAGCGACTGTGCATTTTGGCGCCACGGGTGTGAAAACACATTTCGGGCAGGATGTGAAAAGTGACAGCTGCACTGTTCATGAGGAGGTGTAAAAAAAAATGGCATTGCTGAAAATCTGGAGTGAAAATATGAAAAATTAGGTGCGACATCAATGAAAGGCAGGTAGAAACTACGCAATGCACACCCATAACGCAATTATTTTGGGGATTGGTTTAACCAATTTTTCAACTTAGGTGTTTTGGGAACTCCAGTCATGTACAGTGTCACTGTGATTTTGTTAATCTGGCCTGAACATTGATTTCCCACGGCGACCACACCATTCTGTGACACGTGCCAAAACACATTTCAGGCAGGATGTAAAAAATAACAACTGTACTGTTCATAAGGAGGTGTATGTGACCGGGTTTTGTGGGTGGGGTAAATGAGTGACACAAGACCTCAGTTTAAGGTTAACACACCTTTGCTCGGTGTGTTGTTTATTAGTCTTGATGACTGCTTTTTTGTAAAAGATATATACAAAAATAAAAGAACATCAATAAACAACCTTAAACGATAATATGTCTTAAACACCAGACAATAAAATAAGAAGAAAATAAATAACAAAAGGAAATAGCATTTCCTCGAGCTCCAGAACTACCCTACCTCGGTAGTTCTGCCACAGACTAGATAAATTTCTTTAAACACAATTTACTACAACCTTCTGTGTTATGAGACCACCTCTCTCTACTCACTCCAAGGTTGATCTGATACTTCTGAACACCAGTGTAGCTTACATACGCTTCCCCTGGTGTCATCAGGTCAGCTGATCCACCCCTAATCTGAATTACCATAATTTCTGCCCTAATATATACAGGTTGGAGGATCAGCTGGACCATTCACTCAGATATCAATACTGTGGTTCATTATAACCACTCTTTGTCCTCCTTTTGGTAGTACAGAACAAGATATAAACAAACACCTACTAATTGCCTGTAATTTGTGTAGCTCCTCCCCCAACTCAAATGGAGTGACAGCTGTCATTTCTTATATAACAGCCTCATCATGGAGCTGCTGGCTCCTAAGGGCTCATTTTACAAATTCCCAGCACTCAGGTAGGAACTCACTTTATTCCCACAAATAGAAAGCAAACTGTATTTGTTTTATCTGGTAACTGACTCCTCGGTGCACACGTTCACAAATAATACCCTTAACACCTTTCAGCAGCCTCTAAAACCGGCGGCTGAAAAGGTAAGCCGTCGGTGAAACATTTCAGTTCTGCCGGTTTTTGTGTCCATATGGCAAGGGGGTTCTTTTATTTTACACAGGATAAACTGTTCCTTTTAGGCGTACATCACTGAAAGTAAAAGCCTTTCACTTTCAAGGCTTAGCGGCGTCATGCATAATCTCCTGGACTGTTTAAAAACAGTCTCACACCTTTTTAAAACGAGGGAAGCATTCTTATACTATGAGCTTCTCTTCCGTGGCAGCCGTTTCTTACTAACAACGAAGCTAAACACAGCTTCTGTCAGGGAACCAATGTCCCTGTCTTTACCAGATCCCCACAGGGACTGGACTATAGTGCAAACAAGCATCGGGGCATAATACATTAAGAAAAATATTGCGCTCTGTTTTCCTGACTGGAACTCATGCTTTCCACAGAGCATATTCAATAACCAACTCATTCTTACTGGTTCCTTAGTTTTTTTAACTGGCAGGCCTAAGGTAGTGGCAAACAAGAATATATAGAAGGAACAGCCAAATGTGTTTAAGATACTATAATGGGTGGCCTATCCATAATAGTAGAAAAAGATATATTCAGAAAAATAGAATAGAAAGAAGTGCTGCTGCAGTAGACTTTAGGGGGAAAAGAAATGCCAAAGCCTGCTTTCATATATAGGGGGTCAGGCTACCACAGTGTACAAAAATGACAATGGTGAAAATCTGGAGTGAAAATATTAAAAATTGGTGATGTCACGAGCGTGTATAGAAACTGCACAATGCACGCCCATAACATGATTATTTGGGGTATTTGTTTTACCAGATTTTCAACATAGGCATTTTAGGACCTCCACTCATGAATAGTATCACTGTGATTTTGTTAATGTTTCCTGAACATTGATTTCGCACAGCTACCATGCCATTGTGCGCCACATGCGTGAAAACACATTTCAGGCAGGATGTGAAAAATGACAGCTGTACTATTCATAAGGAGGTGTAAAAAAAGGGCAATGTTGAAAATCTGGATTAAAAACATTAAAAACTGTCAAAGTTACGGCGTGCGTTGAAACTGCGCAATGCACGCTCATGACAAGGTCATTTTTTGGAATTTTTCCACCAAATTTGCGAGATAGGGATTTTGGGACCCCACCTCATGAACAGTGGTATTGTCATTTTGTTAATCAGTCCCAAAAGGTAATTTTCTGAAGTGACCTTTCGGGGCTGAGTAACGAGATGACAGTACATGTGTTCATGAGGTGAAGTCCCAAGCACCCCATGTTGAAAATCTGGAGGCAAAATTCCAAAAAATGGCTGCGATATCCACTTTTGTTGAAAAAAAAAACATTTATGTCATTATACAGATTACCAGCATTTCTTCAGTTCGCGGTCGGCTTTGAAGAGTCCAGACGTGTTCCCGGTCCACCGAAGATCGTTGCACTGGGCTCCGGAGGTAAGTATGGGTTGAGGGCGGGTGTGGGGAGGTGGGGTGCACAGAGGGTAGTTGCTGGTTGGGAGAGAGGACCCCACGGCGAGGGATTGTTTAGTTTTTTCAGGTAATTAAAAAAAAAAGAACACTGCAGACAGTTTTATTTTTTTACAAGTGTATAAAAAACTGTTGTGCACACTGGGGTTGGCTCCTAGTGTGCCCCATTACTGGGGTGATGCTGGCCACACTGGGTGGGCTCTCAGTGTGGCACAGAATGGGGTGGGGCAGAACATGCCGGCGATGGTTGGCTTTGATTACGGGGAGGCACACTGGTGTGTGCTCCCAGTGTGCCATACAGTTCTGGGGGGGGGTTATTTAGCATGCCAACAGGGGGATTGGGCACCCCTGAAGCTGGCTTTGTAGGCACCCCCCCAAGCTAGGCACTCGGGACAATCAAGCAACTGAAGCAACACAAGCAGCTCAGCTGAGTAGCTGAGGAAGCCGAATCTCCAGCCTGATAACTTTCGAGGTAAAGAGAGCCTCTTCTCTTCATCTGGACGCCTGCAGAGGGGTGCTACCTGATGAACACTTATATTTCATGAACTTTGTTCCCTGTTCACCACTGGGTGGGCTTGTTATTTGCTTCTCTTTGTGCTACTAAGGCTGAAGTGTAAAGCTAGGGACTCACTGGTTTCCCTAGAGTTGCCTTGCTGATTACACCTTAAAGCCAGATATACCAAGCAGCTAATATAGAGCAGACTTGTTTAATATGGTGGTATTTGGAGCTAATTGCTGATTACACCTTAAAGCCAGATATACCAAGCAGCTAATATAGATCAGACTTGTTTAATATGGTGGTATTTGGAGCTAATTGCTGATTACACCTTAAAGCCAGATATACCAAGCAGCTAATATAGAGCAGACTTGTTTAATATGGTGGTATTGGAGCTAATTGTGCTTGTAACTGAAGGCATTAGGTTAGCTGGGTCCTAGTGTGACCTCATTTTGGAATAGCCCTGTTTGCTTAGAGTGGAGCTCCTTTGTTTAAGTCACAACATATTCTCCCGCTGCATAGTAATGAGAGGCTGTGTTTTCTCCACTACTTAGGCAGCTCCCCCAAGCTAGGCACTCGGGACAATCAAGCAACTGAAGCAACACAAGCAGCTCACCTGAGTAGCTGAGGAAGCCGAATCTCCAGCCTGATAACTTTCGAGGTAAAGAGAGCCTCTTCTCCGTCTGGAGCGCTTGCAGAGGGTGCTAGCCGGCGGGCGCTTTCGCCTGTCTGCCCACCCGCTCCAACCACCCTCCCACCCAGGGCAGCTGTCAATTTAAGGATCCACCCATGACATCACATCCGTGACATCACGTCCTGTTGCCCAGAACCTATCTCCCCACTTTCCCATTTGCAGGTTATACCCGCTGGCCACTAGAGGGTCCTATGCTCCCTCACTGCTTCCTACTCCTACCTGTACAGCACTACTTCCCTGGGATCTTGCTCACCACAATGTATTGGCCCTGCCTCATGCTCTGCCTGTGCCTATCCCCACTAGCAGTGCACTTACCCACTTACCCATCTGCTAGTCCGCACTGTGCCCTGGCACCCCTCCCTCCCCTTGCTCCTGAACCTGCTCTCCTGCCCCTTGGGACCTCTGTGTGTCCCCATCCTCCCTGCCCTTCCCCTAGCTTTCTCTTCACCTCAGGCACATCTGGGTGTCTTCTTATTCTTGGTTTCCCTTCCTGTACCTCCCTGCCCACCCCTGCTCCCTTAACCTCCCTTCCCTCATGTCAATCTAGGAAAACCTCTCACCATCTCCCAGCCAGGGTGTTAGTCATGCTACTACTCCTGTCAGGGAACATTCATCCAAACCCTGGCCCGGTTCCCAGGAGCTCCCCAACTCGCACCACAGGCCTATGCATGGTCTCCATGAATATCTGTAGCCTCCTAAAAAAGTTTGACTCAGTACAATGCCTGGTCACATCAATTAACCCTGATGTCATCACCCTGGTTGAGACTTGGCTGTCGAAATCCTCCCCTGACTCTCTAGTCTCCCTTCCTGGTTTCACCCTTTTCCAGTCCGACCGTGTTGGGAGACGGGGCGGCGGCTGCGCTATTTATGTCAAGGAATCTCTCCCCATACTAGCCCTGCCCGCTCCCATCCTTGACTCCAGGGCCCAGGCGCTTACACTGAAACTAACCCCTGACCCTTTAAAGGGACCCCTTTATCTGACTACTGCATACGTGCTCCCCAGGGACCAAACGCAGGCCATTGCCTCTCTTACAGAATACCTTACCTCTCTACCTCCCTCCACTGATCAAATTCTGGTGGGTGACTTAAATGTCAACTGGCTCAGCCCCTCCTCCTCCTCTACCCGAGACTCCTTTTCTGCAATAGACCTAATGCAACTAGTTACCCACCCTACCAGGACTAACCCCAAGAGGCTCCAGTACCCTGCTTGATGTGGTACTCACCAACCGCCTAATCGGATCCCCAATGTACAAGTCCTCCCAGACTCTCTCAGTGATCACTCCCCATTCTATTCCACTGGTCATCCTCAGTCCCCAAACCCATAGCACAGTCCACATGCCGGCGTCTCAATACCTGGTGGACTGATAAAACTTAAGGAACTTCTATCCCAAATTGACTGGTCTCCTATACAGGCAACTCCTGACATCGACACAGCTCTCTCTTCTTTACCCAAACTTTTAATAATGCCTGTGATATCTTTGCCCCAATGCTGACCCGCCGTTCTAAAAGGCAGAATGCCCCCTTGGTAACCCCAGCTTTGATCCACCAGCTCAAACATAGGGACAACCTATGGCACCGTGCCATTGAGATGGGCCGGCCCAATGACAGGCGGTTATATGCTGCCGCCCGAAACAAGTGCACTCAGGCCATCAGAAAGGCCAAGTCTGAGCACTATCGGTCCTCACTCATGGCCTCATGGGGGAACCCCAGAACCTTCTGGGATAACATTAAACAGTTAAATGGGACTGCACACTCCCCCACCCACCCAGATCAACATTAATGGTGTGATCTCCTCAGACCCAGCCCTCATAGCCAACCACCTCAACACCTCATTCACTGACCTTAGCCCTATCCTCCCTACAAATTTTTTTGACCCTCCCCCCCAGCACCTGCCGTAAATCTTTCTCGCCCTTATTTTCTCCTCCGCCGTGTTTCTGCCCAAGAACTTAGGCCGCACCTTGTCACTGCCCTCAAGAGTAATAGTACAGGCAGTGACACCCTGGATCCGTGTATCCTACGGCTGGTCTTAGACACAGTCCTTACCCCGATCACATGCCTCATCAACCACTGTCTTTGCCTGGGGAAGGTTCCAACTGCCTGGAAAGTCGCCACTGTCACCCCTATCTTTAAAGGTGGTGATAGGACTGTGGCTGGAAACTATCAACCGATCTCCATTCTCTCCTCTCCAAGGCCTTGGAAAAGTGGTGGCCTCTCAAATCTCTGACTACCTCTCCACCTACAATGTCCTTTGTCCTGAGCAGCATGGCTTCTGAGCGGCCACAGTACCAACACAGCCCTCCTAGAGTTCTCCAACTTTCCACTCCTCCTTAGACACTGGTTCTCTGGCTGGTGCTGTCTTCATTGACCTCTCAAAGCTTCTGACACTGTCTCCCACCCCTCCTTCTTGATGCCCTTAGTCTCTCTCTGGTTTTGCTGCTGGGCCTATCTCCTGGTGCACCAGTTATCTATCTGACCGCTCACAGCGTGTAAAAATTAATGGGACCTACTCAGACATCTGTCCCATCTTTTCTGGGGTTCCCCAGGGCTCCATTCTGGGCCCCTTACTATTCTCCCTTTACCTTAACAGCCTTCCACGCTCTTGCTCGGGGAACATTCTATTGTACGCTGATGATGCAGTCATCTTTGCCTCAAGTCGTAACCCTATTGCCCTCCAGGACTCGCTGCAGAAGTCCTTCACTGAAGCCAAGGGCTGGTTCAAGGAACATAGATTGGTGAAAAATCTTAAAAAAAAAAACCATGTTCTTCACTCATCCCCAAAACAAGTCCTGCAACTTCAAACTCCTCATTCACTCTGGGTCGTCTTTCCCACTCGAACAAGTTTGCTCCTATAAATACCTAGGGATCCATTTTTGACCCCTCCCTCTCCTTCCATGGACACATTGCTGCCCTAGCCACTGCCACTAATATCCGATTGGGCATCTTACACCGGTATAAACACTGCCTCCCCGGAGGCTCTTGACTTGCAGTCACCTCCTCTATCCTGTCCCTAGTGGACTATGGACTGCCGGTGTATTGTGCTGCTGATCAGACCGCACTCCATAAAATTCGCACTACTGTGAATAAGGCCTGCAGGTTAATTACTGGAGCACCTAGGTTGACACACACCTGTCTACTGTACGCTAAAGCGCTGGTACTGATCTTGATGAGGTCTCAAATATCTGACCTGTACCCTTACAAAAAGACCTCCTTGGGCTATCCCCACCAGGATTGACCACCACCATATGCCGCTCTGTCCCACTAGTTCATACTGGACCTCTGGGAAAACCTCTCTTGTTATCCCTAGAGCTAGGACCTCTCACGGCCAAAGAGCCTTCAGCTTTAGGGCCCCCTCCTGGTTCAACACACTGCCCCCCTCCATCTCCGAAGCTCCAACTATATCGTGCTTCAAAACTTCATTACGTAACCACCTTATTAACACCCGATGCTGTAATTGCCACTAGTCAAAGCCGTACTCAATACTTATGACAAAGCTTATTACTAAGCTGCTAAGGACAACATAACTCTGGTATTGTTTGCATCAATCCTACCTGTACCAGCTTGTTTGTATCTATGTCTTAAGTTACTGTTATACTTATGTGTTGTACTGTTATACTGTGTATTTTCGTTTGTCTTACTGTGACAAGGTACCTTTGTAAATGAGCCTATGGCTCAAAGGTTTTCCAAACTGCTGTTTAAATAAAATAAAATAAAATAAATGTTTATTGAAATACTTATTTATTAGTTATTTATTTATTAAATTTTGATTACCGGGTGAGCCCGCTAAGCCCCAAAGGTCCCTTTTTCAGGGGCAAACCAGGATACAGAACAGAGATAGATTAATGGGTACAGATTGTTGGGTAGAACAAGTTACAGAGATAGTACAATCCTAACCAGGTTGCAGTAAAGGCAGTTACAAAGTAAGGGCAGTAAGGTCACTTTTTCAGGGGCAACCTTGGATACAGAACAGAGACAGATTATTTGGTACAGATTGTTGGGTACAACATGTTACAGAGATAGTACAATCCTGATCAGGTAACAGCGAAGACAGTAACACAGAGGCAGCAGTATTACACATTTAAGTAATTAAGTCAGAGAACATATTTGACATACAAGCAGTGCTTTTATGAGACAAGACAGGCCTGATAGGCTAAGTAGTAGAAAGGGGGACAGGAGTAGTATTATTTGTTGGATCATGGGAAGACTACCCTATACCTTAACAGTAGCAAGTACTGGTCTCTAACAAGTGAGCCTTGAGCCTAGTGCAAAAATTTGGCAGGGAGGGGGCTTCCTGTACTAACAGTGAGAGATTGTTCCACAGGAAGAGGGCCATGAAGGAGAAGGATCTGCCACCAGCCTTAGTCCTGACTCTGGGGGTTACAGTACAGACCTACCTGAGGTTCTGAGCATCCGAGAGTTGTGCTTTAGGGAGATAATCTTTCTTAGGCTAGGGGGAGCTGCCGGACTCAGTATTTTGAATGCAAGGTAGAGCAGGGGGTACTGAAGTTGCGAAGCAAAGGAAGGCCATTGCAGCTGGGAGAGGGAATCGCAAGGGTGGCTTCTTGGGTGATTATGGGTAGCAAACTGCACAACCTTATTGTACAGTACCTGTAGCCGGTTGAACTCTTGCTTTGGTATACCCTGTATTACTGGGGCTGCATAGGTAAGTGATGGGAGCAAGACACTGGAGGCAATTGCAAGCCTTGCGCCAGGGATAAGCTGGTCTTTTAGCCAGTATAATGTGCCAAGTTTACTGTGTGTGGTCCTAGTTACTTGGTCTACATGGGACTTGAAGATGACACCTTGGTCAATTATTAGCCCAAGGTATTTTATGGTGTCCACTACATTTATGCTTGTTCCCGCTAGAGAATTGAGCTGTAGGAATCTGGACCTGTCCTGCCCTAGGGATGTAGGACCAAATAGCATTGCTTTCATTTTGCCTGCAATGAGGACCATTCTGTTGGATGTGAGCCAGGCCTCAAGTGTTTTTGGGTCAGCTTGGAGGAGAGGGCCTAGTTCTGGCAGATATTTCATAGAGTGGTAGATTACAATGTCATCTGCATATTGAACAACAGAGCTGTCCCCGCAGTAAAGGTTAAGGTCATTTGTGAATAGAGAGAACAAGAGGGGACCTAGAATTGAGCCCTGAGGTACACCTCTTTGATAGGTAGGGGATCCGAGTGCTCCCCCTTCCAGATAATCCTCTGACAGTGACCTAATAGGTAGCTCTTGAACCATCAAAGGGCATGGGGGATCAAGGCCTATTTTGTCAAGCTTTGTTAGTAGGAGGTTGTGGTTCACAAGGTTGAAAGCCTTGGACAGGTCAATAAAGATTGCGCCCATTGACTTTCCTGTGTCCATAGCACTGGGTATGTCCACAGTGAGATGGGTGAGAGCTGTAACGGTGCCATGGTTCATCCAAAGCCATGCTGAGAGGGGCAAGGAGTTGATGGGACTCAAGGTAGTCCCTCAGCTGCCCGTAAACCAGCCTTTCCTGTAGTTTAGCTAGAGTGCATAGCAGGGAGATGAGCCTGTAGTTGCTAATAAGTTCCCTCGAACCACCCTTGTGAATGGGGACCACATTCACCTGCTTCCATTGGAGAGGGACAGTTCCTTCCTATAGGGATCTATTGATGAGCCAGGTCAGAGGTCTGGCAAGGGACTGGGCTCCTTCCATTAATAGCCTAGGGCTGATGCCATCAGGGCCTCCTACACCTTTGGTTTTAAGAGCCCTGAGTAGGGGAAGGACCTCTTTAGCCTTGACAAGTCTCAGGTGGAATTGGGGTCTATTTAGACTGGAGGATTCATTCGTGATCAGTACCAGTGTAGATGGAGGCAGTCCAGCCTTGTAGTCATCAAAATTGGTAAAGCAGCTGTTTATTTCTGTGGCTATTTTCTGGCTATCACTCTCTAGCTGTCCATTTATCTCTATAAGGCTAGTAGCCTCCATGGAGCTGCCCTTGAGTAGTTCATTAATGTGGAACCAGAAAAGCTTAGGGTTGCCTAGGTTGGTACGTTGCAGGTTAGTTACATACTCCTCCTTTGCAAGTATAATGGATCTCTTACATTTGTTCCTCAGAGATTTGTAATTCAAAAGGTCTGCCGGCAGAGCAGACCACCGGAAATTCTTTCAGGCCTTTTCCCGGCTAATCATGGATTTTAGTGATTGGGAGATCTACTTGTAGCAGCTTCCCTTTGTTCTGAGTTTCTTGAGAGGGGCATAGATGGAAGCCGCCTTGAGGAGTGAATCTCGGAAGAATTCCAAGCCCTCTTCCAAGGTTGGGAGAAGCCTGATTGGACTCCAGTCCAAGTTGCTTAGGTAGTCATTAAATTGTCCCGTCGTGAAGTTTGAGTAGTCATGGATGGTGAGTATCCTAGGAGGAACCTTTGGAGCTCTATTCTTCCAGATGTAGAATATAGGGAAGTGGTCGCTAAGGGCATTGGTCATTAAGCCTGTATTCTGGATGTTGAGGGGATGAGATGCCAGAGCCCAGTCCAGGATGGTGTGGTTCCCAGTTTTGTGATTAAGCCTGGTAGGTTCAGAGATAACCTGTTCCAGGTTTGCTTCCTGGGTCGCAGCCAAGAGGACTTTTTTAGGGTCAGAGGCCCAGTTTAGGTTGAAATCTCCTAGGATTAGGAGTTCCGTGGGTACTTCTTTGTTAATTGTTTTTGTAATACAGTCCAAGGCCTGGATAGCAATCTTAGGAGGGTTATAGATGCAGCCAAGGGTGAGGTTCTTAGCTTGACCAAGGGTTAGTCGGATGAAAATCGATTCACCGTCTATGCCATTTCCTGGGTTCAATGTCAGTTGCTTCACAGTGAGGGTATTCTTTGCATAGATTAGGACCCCACCACCTCTTTTGTTTACCCTATCCTTTCAGAAGGTGTTGTAGCCTAGGACCTTGATCTCGTGGTCAAGGATGTGGCCCTTGAGCCAGGTCTCCGAGATAGCAAGTATATCAGGCTTGTATTGGTCAAGCCAACCTTGTACCTCCTGAATTTTTGGTCTGAGGCTGCAGATGTTCATATGCACAATCCTTAGACCCTTAGAGGATGCCCAAGATGGGTCCTGAGGGGAGGAAACTAGATGATTTGTAATAGGAGAGCCCAGATTGGACTGTACATCTCCTGCCCGAAGCAGTAGGAGAGCAAGAAGGCAAAGTAACAAAGGGCTGACTGATGGGATGGAAAAACTGTGTAACCATCTGCAGGTAGCTTGTAGAGCCTTGAAGTATGTGCCCCTTCTTACCAGCTCATGGGCTGTCAGAAGGGCATTAGTGCTAGGGGGAGAGGTCCAGTTGTAATGATCGGTTGGAGAGAGATCTTTGTGTTGTAGCCCCTTGTAGTCAGGGTATCCTTGTCCTATGCTCCTGTCCACCCAGAGGAGGGACATTATGTAGAGAATAGCCAACAGTATGCCCCTATTTAGAGAGAAGGCAAGTGGGTTGTTAGCCCAACGAGATCTGTGGCACAGAATGCCAGGGCCTATTGAAAGTCTCACAATGGCCATCTTTAGATGGCATTAGCCAGGTAATTCTGGTCGGGCTTAACTACTGTCTGTCCTTCGGATTGAGCTTTCACAGAAGATTGCTGCCTGTAAAACAGCTGAAATCAAAGTAATAGGCTCCTATGGGTAGCGTGTCTCAGGCTATCTATCCTGACCCTGTAGAAAGCTTGGTGGGAGTAGTGCTAGTTGTGATTATGCCAGTAAATTAGCAGAGAGTCCCCATAGCAGAACCTTTGAGAACTATTCCTGGATTAGTTAAGCCTTCCCTATCTGCGTATCCTTAATTCCAGTCCTATTAGACAGAATCTATAGAAGGAAGCTTGGGAGTAGTGCTAGTTGTGATTATACCATTTATTTAGCAGATAGTCCCCACAGCAGAACCTTAGGGGACTATTCCTGGATTAGTTTAACCTTCCCTATCTGAGTATCCTTAACTCCAGCCCTATCAGACAAACTCTATAGAAGGAAGCTTGGGAGTAGTTCTAGTTGTGATTATACCATTTATTTAGCAGATAGACCCCACAGCAGAACCTTAGGGGGACTATTCCTGGATTAGTTTAACCTTCCCTATCTGAGTATCCTTAGTTCCAGCCCTGTCAGACAGACTCTAGAGAGTTGTGCCATGAGTTAGAAATGCAGCATGACTACAGCTCCTCTCTTATATAATTCCTAGGTGGAGCAAGTGTTAATTCCTACCCAGGGATGCTTGTGGACTCTCAGTTTCTACTCTCGTTTAGTGGCAAGCTAATCAAGTCAGGACCCAGAATGAGCTGACTGGGTTCACTTGGGGAATAATGCTGGTATAATGGCGAGAGGAAAGTGAGGTGGATCTCAGTAGTGATCACGAGTCAGGCCGGGTGGTGATGCTATCCTCTAGTGGCCGAAGCTGATAAGCTGCTAAGAGAGAAGTGTGCTGATAGGCTAAAAAATGGGCGTGATCAACAGTATAAGTGCGACTGTCGACCAAGGGTCGTGGTGGGGGCAGCGGGGATCCTTTTCACCGAGCCACATGGCTAGCATCCACCCCTTGACTTGCCTGACTTGCCTAGTCCTTATGGAAGGGAGGGCTCTCCTCCGTTGGCCCTCACGACCATCAACCCCATACGGGGGGGTCTGTCTCGGTTCCTTCTGAGGGATCTCTGCTGTGGAAAAGTGAGGAGAGAGGAGCAGGTTAAATGAGGTAAGGGATCCTTTGTTTCTTCACAGAGGGGAGAGGATGAACAGAAAAGAGAAGGCTTGGAGGCAGAGGGTTGCAGGGAGGGAGTTGTTTCTTTTTAATTATTTAAACTGGGATTCAAGCTTCTTGAAACACTGTGCTCAGGGGGAGGGCTACCCAGTGTGAATGCATTTAAGGAACTGCTTCTATGCCTTTTGTTTTAAGGATTAAAATAATTAAGTAATTTAACCTGGGATTCGAACTTTGGTGTGGAAATGGGGGGAGGGCAGCTCTGCAAGTTAACTTACAGAACCATGCAGCTTTGACTACGATATTCAGTGAATACAATTAAGTAACTGCTACCTTTAACTTCCAGCAACCAGCCATGGTAATACAAATGTTAAGCAATTATTTGTCCTACAGCAGACCGTGCACTGAACCCAGAAACTAGCAACTTAATAAACATTATGGAACTGCATCCCTTCAGTCTTAAAGTAACTACAGCGAGATGCAGTTTTTACAGATTTATAGCAGTCCGAGCACCAACCAGGAGACTATCTCCACTTGTGTGCCGATTAAAATAGTAGAGATTAAAAAAAAAAGAAATGGCGCTAAACGCCATAGTTCCGTTTCACCGATAGTCCAAATTACATTCAAAAAAGAGAAATGGTGCCAAACCCCAAAGTTCCTTTTCACTGAGCCACGTGGCTGGCGTCCACCTCTTGACTTGCCTGACTTGCCTTGTCCTTATGGAAGGGAGGGCTCTCCTCTGTTGGCCCTCATGACTGTCCACCCAGCACAGAGGGGGTCCATCTCGGTTTCTTCTGAGGGATCCCTGCTGTCTTGCCTTGTCCTTATGGAAGGGAGGGCTCTCCTCCATTGGCCCTCACGACCGTCCACCCGGTGCGGGGTGGGGTCCATCTCGGTTCCTTCTGAGGGATCCCTTCACCAGGAAAGGCACGTCGGGAGGCGTGTTATTGTGCCACTGCATTATGAACTTGTCTCTCACTGCAGCGGCGCTTTCTTTACAAGTTTTGACCACTTTACATATTTCTGTTCAAAAGTTATTAAAGTTTAAAGTTTCCCATTATTTCCTATGGGAAAAATTAGATGTGTCATGCAAAATAATCATTTTGTTGCCATGAAAGTGGTAGTTATTGTCATAAATGTGGACTGTAGTGCTGGGATTCCGCCATCTTGTTTTCAGTTAACGAGACAAACACATTTAGATATTCAAAAAAAATGGTTATCACTATCATCTGTGTTTACCTAATTGGGACCCAAGGAATCAGATTCTGGGGTCAGTTAACCCCAAAAATGCCCAGAAATATGTTAATTTTGTGTGGCAAAAACTCCCCTTGTTTCGCGAAACAACCACCACAATTTGCAGCAGAAATACATCTGTGGAAAACTGTGGCAAAGTCACATTGTTTCACAGATTAAGGAAGGGTGTCTCATAAAATAGCTGCCACAATTTGCATCACAAATATGTCCGGACAAAATTAAACACTTTTGGGGCATTTCTGTGGCACGGAATGGCATTTTGCCGCGCAGTTGCTTGGTGAATTCACCTTTTGAGTGTGATTTTAAATTTTTTCCTGCCCTTGTTCTTGAGGTGGGGTCATAAAAAGACCATTTTGAAAATTTGGGGTAAAAATGGCAAAGTTATGACCATTCATTGCAATTTCGATACGTATGCTCGTAACTTTGAAAATGTTAAATATTTTGACCCAAGATTTTCAACATAGCTTTCTTATTACCCCACCTCATGAATGTCACAGCTGTCATTTTTCAGATCCTAGCCAAAATATGTTTTCACAACTGTGGTGTGCAATGGCATTGCAGTTGTGCAGAATTAAGTTTTGATGGGATTCGAAAAATTTTTGTACCAGGTACATGAGGTAGGGTAATACAATGGCTATGCTTTTAATTTGGTGACTGTTTTCCTATAAATGGAAATGCAGGGCCCAAAGGGCCCTGTGCTTCCACATCTACATACATGCAGCATACGCATCTAGGGAGGGATGGGAGAAAAGCCCAAAGGGCCATGCGCTCCCACAGGCAAATACAGATACGATTATACTAGCTCAAAAAGTGAGGAAATAAATTGCAAAAAACTTTGTTAATGCTCTAGTTAGGGTTAAAGCCACAAAAGTAGGGAAATGTGGCATTAGGATTTTCAAACCTAACAACCCACCCCCACGCTGCACACACCAACAGGCATCGAAGGGTGCCTTGGGGTCGTCAGCCCTAATGCTCACCCCATTCTCCTATACTGCACCCATCTCAGCTTATTTACTTGTGGAATGGGGTGAGCATTAGGGTTGATGACCCCAAGGCACACCCTCGATGCCTGATGGAGTGTGCAGCGTGAGGGTTGGGTGTTAGGTTTGGAAATCCGAATGCCACATTTCACTACTTTTGTGACTTTAACCCTAACTAGAGCATTAATGAAGTTTTTTGTTATATGGGAACTTTACCCTTAGAAAAGGTCATTATGTATTTCCCGGTGTACCGGTAACTAATTTGTCAATTAAAAGTATGTATCTGTACTAATCAAACAATTACAGCTATAAAAATGCACAAGTCAAACAATTACAGCTATATACCTACACTAATAAAGCTGTATGCCTACACTAATCAAACAGTTAATGGGAAAATGCTGATAACACAGTTAACACATTGTTAGGAAGCTAGCCAAGCCAAGTAATGAGCTGCAAAAGAACCTGGAGAAAAGACACACAAAACTCTCCCAAACCCAGAAATCTCTCAAACTCCTACCTGTGCATTCTACACCATTTCCTCCTTGCTGCGAGAGACATTTAGGAGCCATTTTGTAGTTCTGATTCTTTAATTCCCCTATGTTTAGTGAAGCAAACACTCCTTTAGTTTTAGAGTTCCACCAATTCTATTACAAATTCCTTGTTAATAATGAATAAGACCACATTATTATCACTACCACCTTGTGGTCCCATAGTCAGACACTCCTTTCTTTTCTCCCCCATGTTACTTAAAGGACAACTATCAAGTTACTTGGTAAAATGAATTTCCTGAGCCGGACCACTGGCACAGTGGTAGTGCTACCTCTTGCAACACTGGCAACCTGGGTTTAGGAACAAGCCCAGGGAGCCGGTGGGCCAGCTGGGGGAGGAGACTTGAGCGTCCCAGGGACCATTCACCTTCTCCAGGAGGAGGGAGGAACCAGAGCTTGGTGCTTGGCCAACCCCAGGTAGAGGCTCGAGGAACAGCAAGCCCAGCCACTAGCAGGGGGAGCGGTGTGATGGACGTCGGCGCTCAACGCCTTGACGTCAGGGTGCACATCACACTCAGAAAATGGGAAAAACAACTTGCAGTACTCCTGGATAGACAGAGCGCCAGGGCGCACTCTCCAATGCCTCTACCTGTCCCAGTGGTACGGCATCTCGACAAGACTAGAGAATTCAGGGTGTAAGAGCCCCACCTCATCCCTGCCGAGGGGACAAACCATGGCTACATGGACTACAGGGAAAATAAAAAGTCCCTCAGACCTAAAAGGCAATAGTTTATTGATTTTAAAAGCAAATATTAGTTTTAAGCAGTACACTAGCTCTTTAATGCTGTACCTGTATTCCAATTTATGCGCCAGTGGTTGAAATCCCCCGTAGTGAGTATATACCCCTTTGATGCTGCTTTTTCAAAGTATTTCTGTATTCCTCAGTGAATCACTGTCTAGTAGTCTGTAACACACCTCAAATATTACTGCATTCTCCTTTTTACACATTGTTCTTACTCATACAGTCTCTGCCTAATATTCTTCTTATTTATTTAATTATTTATTTATGTATTAATTTATACATATATATGTATGTATGTACATTGGTGGCCAGGGAATGCAAATTGAGCCAAGGTTAATTTCCAGGTGTTACGCAGGGGAATGAGTACATGAAAGACAAGGTGCAGAAGCCCAGAATACAATAGATACAACAGTAAACATAAGAGAGAACAATGCTTAAAAATAAAGATAATTAAATGGCCTCAGTGCAAAGTGCTAATGCTGCAAGAGGAGTACATAGTACAAGTAACTGGCAAACAAAATAGTGCACAAAATACAGTACGCTACAAAGGCAAAAGGCTAGCAGACATAAGGGAAGGGAAGTGGGGAAACGGGGTGCCTAGTGTAAGAAGACCAGAAGGAGGACTGGCTGGGGAAGGGAGCAAGCATCGGGCTGCTTTAAATGGGCAAAGGTAGGAAGCCAGAAAAGGGGGAGGTACAAGAGACAGAGGCCAGGAAAACAACAAGGAAATAAAATTGCCTGAGCGTGTGAGGGGAGGAGGAGAGGAGGGGGAGGCAGGGGAGGCAGGGAATGAGGCGGGGAAGGGGAATAGCAGGAGGGAACAGGACAGGAAGGAGGGAAGAGATCCCATAGGAATGGTTTAAAAGAGAGGTAAGAGACCAGGAGGCAGAGGTGAGTAGGAATTCTGTTCCAGAATGTCAGATTTACAGAAAAAGCAGTTCGACCAATGGAGGTTCTGCAGTGGGGATGTGAAGGGTACAGAAATCAGTGGACCAGAGCATGTAGGAAGAAGGGACAGATAAAGAGGGGAAGGTAGAGATTTAAGGGGGAAGGGAAGAGTGCTTGGAGAGGGATAAGAGGCAATGTGAGAATCATCAGGACTCAAGGTTGGGGAGTAAAGGTTTAGGTAGAGGAAGCAGTGGTGGGTAAGGGTAGGAGAGTTGGAGGCAAAGCGTCAGAAAGAATGAAAGAGCTGGCACAGTGGCACAGAGGACCGAGACACCTAGCACCTTACCTCTTACCAAGCTGGATGGCTAAGCTATTTAACAGCTTATTGAGATGGCACTGTACTTAAGGACTAGAGGATGTCCCTACCGGGTCAATATGCCATATACAACATGGCACAGGTTAAAACCGCGCAACACATATAGTGCGGGCAGATATAGTGACAGGGTGTAAAATCGCAAAATTGTGTAGGTGCAGCTGTGCACCCTGTTGCTATTTCCTAGGAGAGGATAAGACCTCTGCTGGGAGAAGGGTCCACTGAGCAGCTGCTGTGGCTCAACAGGATGAGCCACAGGCAGTAATAGAGTCAGTGCGTCTGTGGACCTGGTTTCAAATCCCAGTCCCAGACGAATGGACATTTTCGACATTTTTTTTTATTTCACACTTCGTGCGACGTAAATTTTCAACCCCCCCCACCACCAGAGTTGATTATTTAAGTTGGGAGGGTTGTAAAACATCAAGAATTGCCATTGAGCAATATACCACGCTGTATTGACAGCATGGTATATTACTGCGCTATTTTTATGTGTGGCAATATGGCCCCATGCCGAGGATGGCAAATGTAGTTCCTGTTGCCAACAGCTGAAGCAGGGATGAACCTGGGAACTACAGATCAGTCAATTTAATGTTCATAGTAGGTTAGCTGTTAGAAACCCCAATAAAGGGGAGGCTGGTGGACTTCCTGGAGGCGAATTAGCTTCAGGATACCAGAAGAAAAAAATTACTTACCAAAGTAATATTGTTTCTTCCAAGGGATGTCTCACTATGCTTACTTATGCAATCAGCCTGGAAGGTTGCACTGTCCCAGAGAGAGAGGAATGTATGTAAATTATGGAACTTGGAATGCGTATCAAATCTCCATCTCGTGGTGGCGCTACATTCTGCTGTTCAACCTCAGATTTATTTTGAGGGCCTATAGGACAATAGCCACGAATCCTACTAGCTTATCCTACACTATACCTAAAATGAAAAACTACCAAATAAATAATAGAAGATTGGCCTCCTAGGCCAAGCTATGGCAGACTAAGACAAAAACTACAGCAAAAACTGATTGTGGATGAACAACAATTAATTCTCAAGCAAGTGAATACCAAACAAAACTCTGAGTCTTATGTAACCCCTAGATGGCGTTATCCCAGGGGCTACTACACCTGCCTGATTTGCCACTAACAGGTTGAGGGGCCTGGATCCAATGGCGGGTGCCTCCACCCAGAGGTCAGGGTTTGCAATAGTTAAACTAACTTGGTCACAGCCCTCTGGGACACTGCAACCCCCCTTTCTTCCCACCAGTGGCCCACACAATATATCAGAATTACCTTCACAGTATACACTTACCCCCAGGTCTGGTTCCGGCACTGGGACCTCCTGTGAAATAAGATACAGTGCAACAATCACAGTACAGTACTTTAACATAGACAAATACCTCAGGCAGTATAACTTTGCTGAAACAAGCAGCTCTGATTTATTTGGGGATATAACAAGGACAGGAAATCAGGTTAATTAGCTTATCACTTTACTATCTACCTATGGCTCTGTGCAGGCCTATCCCTACCAGTTACTGTCCCTGGGTACCCAAGCCCTAGTGGCTAGTCAAACCGTGGCAGCTGGTGGGGCCCTTTCACACAGTGGAAAGAAAAATTAGCTTAAACAGTCAGCAGTACAGTGATTCCATTTGGATTTAATGTGGCAATTCAACAGGAGCGACCTGAATTAGTACTCACGACCTCCAAACAAGATAGGGTCCTTCAACGTCAGTAGGGCTACTTTTGAGCTCCACGAGACTCTTCACACATTTATATGGTAAAAAGAAAGTACTATACCAGGCAGGCTGCTTCTTTATCCGATCGCAATTACTGCACAATACCGGAGAACACACAGCAGATTCAGTTCCTGACAGACCGAGTGCAATTCAACAATTTCTCCAGTCTCTACAGGGTGAGCCTGGTTTCTACTCTTCAGAGATCCTTTGATTCTTTTCACAGGACGGATTCAGTCCTAACAAGCAGTTACACAAGCTGCAGACCGAACTCTGGGCCTTACACACGTTTTTGACTGAAACTGTGCACTGAAGGGCACAGGTTTCTTTCCCCTTCACTGCAAAGCTAAACTGAAACTCCAACAGACAAAACCGGGCACTTCCTTTGAGTTCCTCCCAGTTCTTGACTGGATTGGCTGTCACTCACAATAGACTGCTGCTGTTGGTCCAAAAAGCGCGAAGTCTAAACTACATCTCCCAGAGTCACTGCCCATACAATCCTCTTGTGGCTGGCTCAGATTATGAGTCAAGTTCTGATTCGTCAAGGCACCATTTTAGAGCTAGCTTACCCACACTGATTGGTCCAGTTCAGCAGTTCAAAACCAGAATGGGGAACTAGGCAGACACAGTTCTGACTGCAAAGAAAGCAGGTTAGACAAACTGTATTTTCATTATTACTCTACATGATTTCTGGCAAACAGTTACATCTTTCAGATAGGTTCCTTTGCACCCTAGTGACTGCAAAAATAGAGTGAATTGGCAGCAGCTCGAGTGGTACTCAAACAGAGAAGCACACAGTCCCCCCATACAAACTAATTATGTCTGCAAGCAGACAGCTCTTAAAGAGACAGTACCAGAGGCTCTAAAAACACTCACTGATAAATGGCTTCAATGCCAAACACCATTCAGGCTTGGAGCATTCAAGCAAGCTCCTGGAAGTCTTTTGGGAACCCCCATTTGCAGGGGGGTTACACTTGTAAAACCTTTTCCAGGTTCTTGAAGGGGAGGCAGGGTGGGAGTTTTAAGCATAGTGAGAGATCCCTTGGAAGAAATAATATTACTATGATAAGTAATGTTTTCATAAAACCCCAGGAATCCCTCACTATACTTACTTATGCAGACTACAAAGCAGTATCTTGGGAGGCTGTATACAGAGAGAAAAGGTTCTACAAAACAGCAGTACCTAACTTGGCATCTCTTCTGGATTGCACATCCAGGCAATAGTGCTTTGTAGAGGCATGTACAGTTTTCCAGGTAGCTGCTTTACAGATTTCTAACAAGGGAATATCCCTTGCAGCTGCCACAGAAGCTGCAGTGCCAGGGGTGGAGTGCGCCCTGAGGCCTTGTGGTGGCTGCTTGACAGCTTTATTGTAGCAGAATTGGATGCAGAACACTATCCAGCAAGCAATAGTCCTCTTGGAGGCTAGCCTGACCTTGTCCACTTTACCATATGTGAGGAACGGCTGCGAATGGGAAGACCCAAAGTCCTTAGTGCGGTACAGATAGTAACTGAGTGCCCTCTTAACATCCAGACTGTGGAGCCTCTGCTCACCAGAACTGAACTTTGCTGTAAAGAATGCTGGGAGAGTGATGGATTGGTTCAAATGAAACGCAGAGACCCTCAGACCACTCTGGAAAGGAATTTACCTTGTCTCTGTGGAAGATAACATAGTTAGGGTCAGTACAGAGGGCCTGCAGCTCGCACACCCTCCTGGCAGATGTTATGGCCACCAAAAAGACTGACTTCCAGGTGACATACTTCAGATCCGCAGTATCCATGGGCTCAAGGGGGGGGGGTCCCATGAGTTTGACTATACACAGGTTCAAATCCTAGGGAGGGATTGGTTCTATAACAGGGAGATACAGATGCAGCAGGCCTTTGAAAGATTTCTTGAAAATGGGGTGTGAAGCTACCATTTTCACCTTACCTGCTGAAACATAGGCAGAATTAGCTGCCAGATGTACCTTAAGGGTTGAAGACCTGAGGCCCAAAGCCTGCAAGTGAACCAGGTAGTCCAAAAGTACGGGCAGAGCCGCCTGTGAGGGAATGAGCTGCTTAGGAGCATACCACAGACAAAACTTTTTCCATTTGGAAGTATATGTCTTCCTGGTAGCAGGCTTCCTGGAAACCCTAAGGACTTCCTCTGAAATGTGAAAAGCAGAGTACTCTAACTCTTCAAAAAACAAGCCTTGAGGTAGAGTGACTTGAGGCCTGGAAAGGTTACTCTGCCTTGAGACATGGTCAGCAGATTGTGTCTCTGTGGGAAACAAATGGGCTGTTTGATGGAGAGGGCCAGGAGCAGGAAGTACCAGGGCTGTCTGACTCAGTCTGGAACCACTACTGTCATGGTTGCAGGTTGGCTCCTTAATTTCAGAACTCAGAGTAACAAGAGAGAATGTGGGGGAAGGCATACAGGAACTTTCCTGACTAGTCCAGGGTCACAGCGTCCACGGTGACTGAGCCCACTGCTGGGGCCTGCAAAAAAAAAGAGGGAGTTGGTGATTCTCTTTGGAAGCAAACAGATCTATTTCTGGTGTACCTCATCTCCTGAAGATTGTGGCTGGCACCTGCTTGTTCAGAGACCATTCGCAATGCTCCTGGCTGATCCTGCTGAGGGAATCCGCTAGGACATTGTCTTTCCCTGGGAGACGAACTGCTGATAGCTGCATTTCCATGGAGTAAGCCAGATTCCAGATCTTCATAGCCTCTGTGCATAGCTTTGAGGATCCTGTGCCTCTTGCTTGTTGACGTAATAAATGGTAGTGGTGTTTTCTGTCCTGATTTGGACTGACTGGCCCTTTATGTGGGGAGCGAATGACTGGAGGGTGAGGAAGACTGCTTTTTGTTCCAGGAGGTTTATGTGTTCTCTGGATTCTGGGGGGTGGAACCACACTCCACTTACTGTTAAATCATCCAGGTGGGCTCCCCAGCCTAGAAGGGAGGCATCTGCTGTCAGAACAGCTGTGGGGAACTGTTGTTGAAAGGGCCTTGCCTCCCTGAGATTATCCCTTTCTTTCAACTGTCCAGGGCTTGTAACAGTTTCTTTCACAGGTACCACCCTTGAAAGAGAGTGACACCTTTGAGACCAATGGGCCCTTAAGTGATACTGGATGTCTTTCATTTGAAATCTGGCTCCTGGCACCATGGCTATGGTGGAGGTCATATGACCCAGGAGCCAAAGGAAATGCCTTGCTGGCCTGAGCTGACCCATGACAGAGTTTGTCAGTCTTAGAAGCCTTTCCATTCTTTCCTGAAGCAGGAATGCCCTGCCCTGGAGGACATCCAGCTTTGCCCCTATGAACTCCAGCACCTGGACTGGCTCTGTTTGGGATTTTTGAGTATTTATGAGGAATATCAGTGTTTCCAAGTTGCTCTGAGTTAGCTGAAGAAAGCCCTTGACCTGTTGGTGTGACTTTTCTGCAACCAGCCAGTCATCCAGGTAGGGAAACACCAGCACTTCCTGCCTCCCAAGATGCGGTACCATTGTGGCTAAGCACTTTCTGAACACCCTGGGTACAGATGAGAGATCGAAGGGAAGGGCTGTGAACTGATAAGGACCAGAAGGCAGCCTAAACCTTAAGTATTTCCTGTGGCTGGGTCTAATTAAAATGTGGAAATATGTATCTTTCATGTCCAGAGATCCCATTGAGTCTCCCTGTTGCAGGGATGGCATTACCATAGACTGGGTGATCATTTTCAACTTGTCCTGTTTCAAATGTTTGTTCAGAAACCTGAGGTCCCAAGATGGGTCACCACTCATCATTCTTCTTGTGAGTAAGGAAGTACCTTGAGTAAAGGCCCCTTCCCCACTGGAAGGGTGGAAATCTTTCTTTCTGCATATGTCTGCCGCAACCTTTTTTTTTTAATTACTGCTTTATTTTTCCTCCTGTGCAGCCACCACTCTGCCTAACATCCAGCCACTGCTACGCTTCCCCCGACGGCCCCTCAGGGTGCCCCCACACACCTGCTAGTATATGCTGCTGTACCCATGAGAAGGACCCCCCTAAGTCCCCGTGCCAGGCCAGGATGCAATACTGGTATGTCAGGTCACCCCCCGGGCCGCTGCCAGGCTCAGGAAGCTGCAGCCATCAAGCTACCATGAGTGGTGCTGCTGGTTTACCTCCTTGTTCCCTAGGAGTGTAGATGTGCAATGACATCATGCACTGACATGCTGATGTCCGCTGCACTCCTTCCTCCATTGCACCAGCTCTAGCAGTGCCTCCAGGTGCCCCCAGGGGCTGCTGCAGAGCGGTAGAGACCCACAACCCTCCCCAGGGTAGTGGAGAGCAGTCCTCCAGACGCTTGATCCTATCCTCCCCTACTGACCCCTGACAACCCAGGCTCGGTTCTCCAAACCCGGGTCGCCAGCATGGTGCAAGATGTGGCACCCAGAGCCTCAACCTTCAGCGCCACCGGGCCGGCCACTGCCACAACCTTTTGACCTCAAACTCCAGCAAAATTCTTTCTGTTGGAGTGGGAGGTCTGCAATTTCTGCGAACCTACAGCTTGGGAAATCTTTTCAACTGCAGTGTGAGCCCCTGGCTCACTACTTCCAAGACCCACTTGTTCATGGTGTTTTTTTTCCATTCCTGAAAGAATTGAGCCAGCCTTGCTTCCATTGGCAATGGGTAGGTGACCTGGACCTGGACCTGGACCAACCTGTCAGGGGCTTTGCTTGTGCTGAGCCTTAAGTGCCAGAGCTGGTTCAACCCATTTGGAACCTCTTCTCCCTCTGCCTATAAAGAAGCTTCTTATCTGAAACATAGAAACATAGACTTTGACGGCAGATAAGGACCACTTGGCCCACCCAGTCTGCCCATTTCCCTGCCATTTGGATAAGCTGCAGATCCTAGTTAACCAACAGCCTACTTCCTCCTACCCCCCACTAGAATTGCCTATGTCTGTCCCATGCATTCTTGAATTCCCCCACTGTTTTTGACCCCACTACCTCCTCTGGAATGCTGTTCCATGTGTACACCACCCTCTCTGTGAAAAAATACTTCCTTACGTTGCCCCTGAGCTGTCCCCCTTAATCTTGAAATTGTGCCCCCTTGTTCTTGTATATCTCTTTTTCTGAAAGATGCTACCCTCTTGGACTTTGTTGATTCCCTTAAGGTACTTTAAAGTTTCTATCATGTCCCCCCTCGCCCTCCTTTCCTCGGGGGTATACATATTAAGTTTTTTAATCTTTCTGAAATTATAAATCTTGTGGAAAACCAAGGCAGCTGTCAGCCAATCAGCTTGATCTCCTTTAGTCGCTTTTTATATAGCTTCTGGTGCAAACCCGGCACCATTTTAGTTGCCGTCCTCTAGACTGCCTCCATCTTGTCTATTTCCTTGTGGAGATTTGGTCTCCAGAACTGCACGCAGTAATCCAGATGGGATATCACCAACTGTCTGTACAGAGGGATAACAACTTCCTGTTTTCTACTGGTGATGTCTCTCCCTATGCATTCCAGTATCCAGCCAGCCCTCCTTACTGCCTTCTCACATTGCTTGCCTACCTGTAGGTCATCTGATATGACTACCCCAGGTCCCGTTCCATTTTTGTTGTTGTTAGTACCCCGGCCCCCCATTGTGTACTCTTCCCCTGGGTTTTTGTTTCCCAGGTGCATTACTTTGCACTTCTTTGCATTGAATCTAAGCTGCCATGCTTTTGACCATTCCTCCAGCCTTGTCAAGTCCCTTCTCATCTTTTCCACCCCCCTTGTGTATCAACCCTGTTGCAGATCTTTGTGTCATTTGCAAAGAGGCATACTTTTCCTTCCAGCCCCTCCACAATGTCACCTAAAGACATTAAAGGGGACTGATCCCAGTACTGAACCCTGCGGTACCCTGCTAGTAACCCCCCTTTCCTTGGAGTGGACTCCATTTACTATTACCCTCTCTGTCCTGTTGTCTAGCCAATGTTTTACCCAAGTTACCACCCTGGGACCAACTCCCAGACTGGCTAACTTGTTTATTAATTTTTGGTGTGGGACTGTGTCAAATGCCTTGCTAAAGTCTAGGTAGGCCACATCCACAGCCTCTCCCTGGTCTACTACTTTGATCACCCAGTCAAAGAAATCTATTAGCTTCGTCTGACATGACCTCCCCACTGTGAATCCATGCTGTCTTGGGTCCTGTGCCATGCTGACCCCTAGGTACTCAGCAATTCTTTCCTTCAGAAGTGATTCCATCATTTTCTCTACCACTGAGGTCAAACTAACAGATCTGTAGTTTTCTGCCTCTGCCTTGCTCCCACTTTTGTGGAGCGGAATAACATCCGCCTTCCTCCAGTCCTCAGGTATCACACCAACCTCCCATGATTTGTTAAAAAGTGTAGTCAGTGGTGTCACTAGTTCTTACTTTAGTTCTTTTAGAATTCTGGGGTGAATCCTGTCAGGCCCCATTGCTTTGTGCACCTTGAGTTTTAGGAATTCTTTCAGGACTCTTTCTTCTGTGAATGGACTTGTATTGACCCCCCTATCCACAGTGCTTCTATTGTTTGGTTTAGGTACCTCCCCCTCCTCTTCTTTTGTGAATACTGAGCAAAAGTATTAATTTAGGATCTCTGTCTTTGCACTATCACCCTTTGCCTACCCTCCCTCCCCTTTATTAAGCCTCACTATCCCTCCCTTGGTCTTTTTTTCTCCCTAATGTACCTATAAAAGGTTGTATCCCCCTTCTTAACCAAGTTGGCTATCTTTTCCTCTGTTTGGGCCTTTGCCATTCTGACTGCCTTCTCTGCTTCCTTCTGATTTAACTGACACAGTTCCCTGTCTTGCTCCCTCTGTGTTTTCTTATACTTCCTGAATGCTATCTTTTTCTCCCTAACCTTCCCTGCTATCTCTTCTGAGAATGATAGTGTTTTTTTCCTTCATTTTGTTTTGTTCATTTGTTTCACACAAATGCTTGTTGCCTCTGTGATGGCAGTTTTGATTTTGCCATTGTTCCTCCACCCCTCCTTCCTGCCCATTAGCTAGTGCATTCCTTATTCACGCTCCCATTTTGCCAAAGTCAGCCCTCCTAAAGTCCAGTACCCTCACTTTTGCATGGCTTGACTCAGTACGGCTGTGTTTATTGTGAACTACATTGTTTGGTGGTTGCTTGTTCCCAGATGGCTACCCACTTATAAATCTGAGATCCTCTCTTTACCACCATTTGAGAGTACCAGGTCTAAGATTGTTCCCTCCTGAGTGGGTTCCAACACTAGGTGTCTGAGGCATGCCCCCTGTAGGGCATTGAGAAGGACACTGCTCTTGGATGTGGCTACAGCAAAGGTGCTCCAGTTAACATCTGGCATATTCAGGTCCCCCATCAATAATATCTCTCCTTTTTCTACCATTCTGAGAGTAAGCATGAGGAATGAAGACTCAGGAAGGTGGAAGACTAGGTTTGCTGGCAAAGGCACCTAGCTTCACCTGAGCTCTTTTCTTCTAGGTTTTCTTGTAAGGACAGAGCAAGGAACAACATTATCAGAGCAAGGAAAAAGATTAAGGCTTCTTTTGGCTAGGCAGATTTACTGTGTGTTATTATTTTCTTTTGTGCTCACAGCTTTTGTTACTGTTTTTTGCTTACATTTTACTGCTTTATTGTTCTCTGATTCAAATTGCTGTTGCAGGGTATACTTTCTGCTGCATTGTTACAGGGTGTGCCTACAGGTTTGTTACTGTTTTGTGCTTACAGATTACTGCTGTAATCTTGTCTGATTCAAATTGTTTTTTGCAAGGTACATCTTCTGTTACTGCTTTATTTTTCTCTGTAGCAAAGTGTTTTTTGCAGGGTATATCTTCTGTGAAATTGTTACAGGTAGTGCTTATAGGTTTTGCAGTTTTATTTATCATTTGGCTAAGCGTTCAGGGCTAATTACAGGAGCACATACAAGATACAGGCTGAGGGATAGGGACTGCATTTGTTGTTGGTTGATTGTTTCTGCTCTTACCTCCTTGTTTCTTTTGTCCATTGTTCTTCTTTTTTGGTAGGAGAATAGACAAACCACCCACCCCCATCCCCAGTCACCTTCCCTCCTTGTTTCTTTCATCCATGGTTCTTCTTTTTCGGCAGGGGAAGGGCCCAACCACCCACCCCATCCCCAACCACCTCATGCTACACTCCTTTTATAGAGTAGCATAGTCATGACATTTCCTGTAGCAAAGCAGGAAGGGGAGGATCAGAGGGGTATCCACACAGTGACCCCATTTACAGGGGCACAATTAATTTAACTTGTTATAAAAAGCTACACAAAAACAAACAAACAATATATAACTCTTTTGCTTTCATTTTCCTTCTAATTACTTGGACCAGGTTATAAACTCAGCAACTCAACTGGAATGGATATTATTAACTGCAGGAACTGTGGGATACTTTTCAAAAGGGCAGTTATACAGGATTTAGGATGCTGTCCTACATGCTGGACCATCAGAGATCTAAGGGTTCAGCGCTGGGCTGCATGGGCAGAGATTGCGCACCTTAAATTGCATATTCAGGAAGAAATATATTACAAGAACCACCCGCCATTTCCCCAGCATCCAACTGAAGCACCTCGACCACAGAGGGTAGTTGGTCCGGGAGGTTTGCAGGTGGTTAGGAGGGGTAAATCAGGTGCCCCATCACTCAATGCTCACCAACATATCACCTCCACAAACCATATAAAAACTTCAAATGGGTATCTGCCTCTATCTCGATTCGGGGACTTGATACTTACCTCCGGCCGGGGATAATGATCAGATGTCTCCCAGGTACATCAGCATGGAGAGACACTGACTGCAAGGAAGCAGGAGAAAACATCGACGTCCTGGTACACATAGGGACTAACGATCCTGCCAGCCGGTCAGTTGTGGAGACCAAGGAACACCTGACCAGGCTAGGAGAAAAACTGTCATCCGTTTCATCCAGCATCTCCTTCTCTGAGATCCTGCCAGTCTGGGAGAGGGGGGCAGATGGACAGAAGATCAGAGAAGGGGAGATATGGGAGCTAAACATGTGGCTCAAGGGCTGGTGCCTGGAAAAAGGACACAAATTTGTAGGTAACTGGCAACAGTTTTGGGAGCATAAGTTCTCTAAATTCGATGGACTGTATCTGACTAAGGAGGGAGTCAGTGCATTAGGGCAGAAGTTTGATGTCTTTGCAGAATATTTAAACTAGCAAATGGGGAGAGGGGTGCAGCACCCAATACATCAAATGAGAAGAACACCCCTTCCCCTCAGCTAGTGCTCATACAGGAGTTCAGCATGTTTGTAGTTCATTTGCATCCCCAGGTAAGCAAAAAGGTCCAGCTCCCCATACGACGCGCAGGGGAAATGCCAGACCTCGGCCAATAACTAACGCATCAAAATCTGGCCAATGGCAAATCATGTACACAAATGCCTGCAGTCTGGGAAACAATATCCCAGACCTGGAGGCAACAATGACAGAGGCTAAACTGGACATAGTAGCCATTAGCGAGACATGGTTCACCAGTAATCACACTTGGGGGACTTCAGTACCCAGCTATGTACTGTTCAGAAGAGAGCGAGGTGCAAAAGCGGGTGGAGTGGCCCTATATGGCAATGAAAATATCAAAGTTACAGAAATTCAAAATACACATAAGGAGCCAGAAGAACTGTGGGTCACCCTGGAAACAGGAAATGGGACAGCCATATGAACTGGGGTTGTCTACAGGCCTCCAGACCAGGTGGAGAACATAGACACATTACTGTTAGAAGATATACAAAACATGACAGGTAAAGGGGAGGTTCTGATACTAGGAGGCTTCAACATGCCAGATACAGATTGGTCAATACCAGCAGGAACATCTACCAGAACTAGACACATAGTGGATTCCCTGCAGGGGGAGGGCCTCAAACAACTGGTACAACAACCCACAAAAGGCAGGGCTATCCTGGATCTAGTACTGACTAATGGGGAAAGGATCACAGATCTCCAGGTAGAAGGTCACCTGGGGGCCAGTGACCATCACATGGTATGGTTCAATTTGGCCACATGAACTAAATCATCTCATTCCAAGGTAACAATATGGGACTTCAGAGGAGCTGACTTTGATAAGATCGTCTACAGAGTTAAGCTAGCCCAGGAAAGAAGAAATACAGGTGAGGGAATACAGGCAAAGTGAGCAAGCATTAAGGATATAATACTTGAAGCAACATCCCGTTGTGTAAGGGAGAAAAGCAAGAGCAAAAGAAGGAGGAAACCACTTTGGTTCTCAAAAACAGTAGCAGAAAAGATCAGAGCCAAAAGGTTGGCCTACAGGAAATATAAGGGAATACAGTGGGACAAAGATGGGAAGGCATACCAAAGTTCCCTAAGGGAAGCAGGGAAGGCAGTAAGGCAGGCAAAGGCCCAAATCGAGGAAACAGTAACAAGAACAGTAAAAGAAGGGGACAAGACTTTCTATAGATACATTAGTGAAAGGAAAAACTCCAGAGAGGGTCTTGCTAAGATCAAAGGGGATAAGGCGGAGAGTGTGGAGGAAGACCAAGGAAAAGCATCTATCCTAAATAGATACTTCTGCTCAGTATTTACTGAGGAGTAGGTAGGGCAGGGGCCCACAGCTCAGCACCATGGACACAGGGAGAGGGAGGTGTGTACAAGTCTCATCACAAAAGAAAGGGTCCTACAAGAGCTCACGAAGCTCAGGGTGGACAAGGCAATAGGACCTGATGGCATACATCCCAGGGTACTAAAGGAGCTAAGGGTGGAACTAGCAAAGCCATTATCAGAACTGTTTAGTGAGTCTCTGAGCACAGGAGAGGTCCCAGAAGACTGCAGAAGGGCTCATGTGATCCCGCTCCACAAGAGTGACAGCAGGGAGGAGGCAGGGAACTACAGACCAGCCAGTCTCACCTCAGTAGTGGGGGCATTCCTTAAGGAAAGGATAGTGCAACACCTGGAATCCATAGGAGTACAGAATCCAAGACAGCATGTGTTTACAACAGGAAGGTCCTGTCAAACTAATCTCATAGACTTCTTTGACTGGGTAACCAGAGTGGTGGATCAAAGGGGTGCAGTTGATGTCGCCTACTTTAACTTCAGCAAAGCTTTCGATACTGTTCCACATAGAAGATTGATTAATAAGCTGGATAGGCTCGGAGTGGGTCAGAAATTGATCAACTGGGTGGCAAACTGGTTGGTGGGCAGAAAACAGAGAGTGGTAGTAAACGGTATACAGTCAGAAGAGATGCAAGTCACAAGTGGGGTACCTCAGGGATCAGTCCTGGGGCCAGTCCTCTTCATTATCTTCATCAGTGACATTGCAGATGGACTGGAGGGTAAGGTTTGTCTGTTTACAGATGACACCAAAATCTGCAACAGAGTAGATGATCCAGATGGGGTGGGCAGAATGAGAAGAGATCTGGATAAACTGGCAAAATGATCAGAAGAGTGGTAACTGGGGTTTAACGCAAAGAAGTGCAAGATCACACACATAGGGAAGAGAAACCCTGAAGTTACTTATAGGTTGGGAGGGGAGTTGCTGGCAATCACAAGGGAAGAAAGAGACTTGAGCATCATCATCATCACAGATGATCTGATCTCATCCAAGTAGACCACTAAAGCAGTAGGTAAGGCTAGAGGGATGTTGGGGTGTATTAGTAGGGGTATCACAAGTCATAAGAGGGAGGTAATAATCCCTTTTTACAAGACACTGGTTAGGCCCCATCTGGAGTGCTGCGTGTAGTACTGGAGGCTGCACCTGCACAAGGACGTTACAAAATAGAAGCAGTCCAGAGAAGGGCAACCAAAATGGTGCAGGGACTGCATCAAAAAACATATGACGACAGGTTAACATAGCTCAATATGTATACCCTAGAGCAAAGGAGGGAAAGAGGTGATATAATCGAAACATTCAAATATCTTAAGGGCATTAACAAGGTGAAAGAGTCTAACATGTTTCAGTATAAGAAAAATAGCAGGACAAGAGGACACAGCATGAGATTAGAGGGAGGCTGATTAAGGGTAATGTGAGGAGGTTCTTTTTTACGGAAAGGGTGGTGGATGCATGGAACGACCTACCTCAGGAAGTGGTGGGTATAAATAGAGTGCAGGGCTTCAAACAGGCATGGGATAGGCATAAGAGAGCATTACAGATGAGTATGACTAGATCAGCCATTGACAGAGTAAAGTCCTATGGCACATTCATAAGGTAGAAAAAATAGGCAGACTGGATGGACCTTACAGTCCTTATCTACCATCAGCTTCTGTGTTTGTATGTTAGGAAAGTAACCCGTACCCCACCTCCCCTGCCATAAGGCCTTTAGGAAGTGGATGCCTTTTCCTTCTCAGTGTTGCTCTTGTAGGTGGTTTTGTATTCTTCCATCTTTTTCATATATGTCTCTGTCTTGTCACCAAATAAGAAGTTATTCTCATATGAGAAATCTATTACCTTTGCCTGGATGTCCTGGGACAGATTAGAGGTCCTTTGCCAAGCAAATCTTCTTAAAGAGATGGCATCGGCCACAAATCTAGAGGCAGTGTCATTGGTATCCACTTCCATATGGAACTGGTATTTGGTAGCATCAAGAGCAGTTTTGGCAGTGTCTGCCAAATCTTGTCCCAGGTCTCCCAAGGCCTTCTCTCTCATGGCCAGAACAGAGTTCCAGATGGGTTTCTAGTACTGGGCAGTGTAGACCATGTATGCAGCCTGTCTCAATAGTACAGAGGCGGCGTTATACCCTTTGTTCCCCATACTGTCCAGCTTCCTGGAATCTTTGTCTGGAGGCTGTGTAGAGAGGAGAACCTTAGCCTTGTTACAGGCAGCTTTCTGTACTACCCTTTCATAATCCGGGTGTGAGTAGAGCTGCTCTGCATTACACCTATCCAGCTGGTACTTCTTCTCAGTCTTCTTTTCCTATACCCATTGTAGAAGTAGGGGTCTTCAACAACTTGCAGGCTGCTTTCAAAAGGGGTTTTTGGACAGGTAAAAGCAACCTCTTAGTTGGGGCTAACCCCGTCATGTCCAGAAATTCAGTCTCCTCCTCATCCTCCACAGTTTCCTGGGTGGAGAGATCGAGGGTGTTTACCATTTGCCTTACGAAGGCATAGTGGGAGAAAAAATCCTCCAGACCCTGGGGAGGGGAACATACTACTGTTCAGGGGAACCATCTGGCTCAATAGGTTCCCCTTCCTCCTCCTCATAATAAAATTAATCTCCCTGGTCCTCGGGAACCAAGGGGAGCAGAAACTGGAGAAGAAATTGGCATACCCATTCGGGTACCCATGGCTTGAAAGGCCTAGAAGAATTGCCAAGCCTTTCTCATGTCCTCCATACAGGGCATTTTTGGTCTGTCTGCCAACAGCTCCTTTCCTTCTTCAGGAGGAGGGGCAGCAACATGTTTTTCCTTTTGTTTTCTTTCAGCAGGAATCGGATCCAAAACCTGCTCAAGGGATCTTTTATGCTTGGCCACCTCAGAATTCCCTTTATCAGGAACCCTGGAATCAGAGGTGTCTTTAGGGCACCTTTCCTTTTGTTTACTATATGGGAGGAAGGGCCCTCATCAGATTATTTTGGTGATGTAGAAGCACACTGAGAAACCATAATGACTTCTAACTTTTTAGCCCTTTTTTTAACAGTTTTTGGGTAAAACCTGCTGCAAAGCTCACAATCAGTAAAAGGGTGGTCTTGACCTAGGCACCTTAGACACAGCTGGTGGTAGTCTACCTTCACTAAGAGGTTGCAACACCTTGCGCAATTTTTAAAGTCAGTAGGTCCTGTTTTCTTTTGGGTCTCTCTGACATGCCAAATATACGGCAGATCAAGTAAGGAACAGTTCCCTAAAGGAAAAACTACAAGTTTGCAGTCCGGTTCCCAGAATGAACAAACCAATGTTGAAAATCACAAAAACCTTTTTTTTTCTTTTTTTTTAACTTTCCCTCAAATACCACTAATATATATGAAAAACAGTTCAGCTCCTGGAAATCGGGAACCAAAGCTATGGCTATTTAAAACAAGCAAAAACTGCCCAAATAAGAAGAAAATTGAAGGGGACTATACAAAGAACTGTAGTTTAAAAAGAAGACCACTACATAAATGAAAGGAGTTTCTCCAGTTCCCAGGAACTGCTGCAGAACCAGAAAAAAACATAAAAATCACAGTCAAAGCTAAAAATTAGCCTAACAGCAATTAGCAGAGGTGTAAAGGAAATAAAAACAAATACTTACGAATCAGGGAAAAAAGCAGAAAACCAGAGTCAAACTGAGGAGAGCTCTTTGGGGCAACTTACTTTCTCAGGTAGAGAAATAAATCTGATGTTGAACAGCAGAATGCAGCGCCACCACAAGGCAGAGATTTGAATTGCGTCCCAAGTTCCATAATTTACATACATTCCACTCTCTCTAGGGCTGCTTAATCTTAAAGAGTGATTGCATGAGTAAGCATAGTGAGAGATTCCTGGAGTTTAAAAGTATGGCTTCACAGGGAGGATGTCATGTCAAAACAGTTTACACATCAGTTACCTTGCTTATCAGGCACACAGCTTATTCAGTCCATATTACTCAATTTTTTTTTTAATTTTTTATACGTGTTCGCTGATGAGCAGTGCTGCTCATTTTCACAAGCGACAAGTATTGAAACATTCAATGTTAGTATAAAAAACACATACACAAATTATTAAATACAATAGTACAAAACTCCAAGCACAGTAACAAACAGGTAAAAATCAGTTACAGATGCAATTATTGGAATATTCTAGTCACTGCTTCAGTCTGATTTTAAAGAATCTGTTTTACGACAAGTAATTTCATCAGGAATTGAATGATAAAAAGTGGCGGCCCTATGTGGTACAGATTTCTGGCCTATTGCCTCCTTAAAATTTGGTATTCTGTAGATGTGTCTACTTTGAGACCTGGCCCCCGTGAGTTTGAAAGTCTAGAAGACAATAACTAAACTGCAGGAGGTAAGAAACCCAATGTTTGTTTAAAAAGAAAAATATCCATGTTTAGGTTATCCTATTTTCAAAAGATGGACACTTAGCAGTCTTAAACAGGTTACAGTGATGAGTTCTTTGTGGAAGACTAGTCATGAAATGAAGGACACTATTGTAGGTGACTTTTAATTGAGCTAGCATCCTTTCACTTGTGCCAGTATAAACAATGCATCCATAATCAAGGTTACTAAGAAGAAAACTGTGGGCCAGAAGTTTCTGGGACTTTGGTGTTAGATAGGACCTAGTTCTAAACAATATTCCCAGTCTCTGATGAACCATTTTTATAACACTGTAAACGTGGGATTCAAAAGAGAGACTGGAATCAAGGATGCATACAACTATCCACCAATTCAGTTTTTTCACCTTTTAAATCAACTATTGAAGTTTTAAAATCTCTTTTCATTCTGGGTCCAGTGAAAACCATAATTTTTGTTTTCTTTGTATTCAGGACCATACATCTAGCCAATAACCATTTTTGTAATAGATCAAAATCTTGTTGAACGTGCATCAAAGTATCATCTGGATTAATTCCTATATTAGAATTACAGCATTGTCTGCATATAATATCGTATCAGATTTCTGACAAGAATTTGGGGCAGCATTCATAAACAAATGTAACCCCCACCCAGGTATGCCTTTCTATCTTGACAGCTCTACCTGGTGGGCTGGGTTTGGGGAAGAATATGTCACTCAGCACACTGACTAGGTTTGGCTACTCTGCAACAGGGGCACCCAAGTAACTCTGGACAAAGGAAGCAATAACTGTAATGTCCAATACCAGAAGTGGGATTCTAAAGTGTAGCTTTTATTCACATTTAACAGAATAAACAAAGCACAGATGGACCCTCATGGGGCTACACTCCTAGTAATGCAGATTTAAGGAGACCAGAACACATTCTCATCACTATTGCCCTCAGGCTCTGAAACACACTGGGCACACAGCCCGATCGCGTACACTGCTCTGGGTTTTCCCTGGCTCGGCTCCCTTGTCAGCCACTTGGACACTTTCCATATAGCATGGAAACATTTACTGGTGGCTCCCTAAACTACCTAGGAGCACTTCTGCTCCATAAGAGAATCTTCCTCATCAATCCCCCATCTGGGTACTTTCCTCAGGCACTGGCCAAGTACCTGAGAGAAAGCAACAGGTGTCCCAGACAAATCCGTGGAGGTGAATTTGGTTACTACTGATGGGGGGTCTCCCACCTCTCGCTCCCATAATTCATACCCGGCCATTTCTCTGGACTGTAACACCTCATCCTTTAAAACACTTTGCTATGTAGATTCTTTTTAAATGTATTCCACATTCAGTCTACTGTCTTTACATCCCATTTGTGCTGAACTTGAACATACTTAATAATAGGCTGTGTCCATTACTCTAGACCCCCCCACAGAGTTAAGCAGTCCAATCTCCACATCTTCCAAACTGTACTTGGCTGTCTTTTCCTGACCCCACAGTAACAGTCCCTTTAGTTTCATCTTGATTCAGGTGAAAACTCATGGCCCTTTAGCAGAGCGAACTCACCCCTTGGTTGCAGGTGCCCCACAGGGGTTTTCTCCTCAACAAACTCTCGTCCAGAGCTTCTGGTGCCTCAGCACAAACTTAAATCAGGCAGCTTCTTTTCCCCCTAGCCGGACTTGCGGGGGGTTGCCCCTGGAAGCAGGCTGATTCCTTCCCCCTGTCCCCGCAGGGATGGGGCCCTGAACCACTGAAAGCGGTCTCCACCACTTCAATGTGCTCTTCCTGTGTTCCTCTTCAGGTGAGAATACACACCTATACAACAAAAAAATAGCTCTTTGACAGACCTTAGAGCTCTGAGGGTCTGCTTACAGCAGAGCACCCCTTCTACTGTCTGCCAGACTCTACTGAACTGTTTTCAAATTCCCCAACGTTCTACTCTAACCTCCAACTGCAACATTCCAGTGTGGCTTATGCAGCTGCGACAGTTCTAAATTATGTCATCCCTCAGTCTCAGCTGAGACTGAGAACAGAGTGAGACAGTGTGAAATCCATTTAACAGGAGTTTGACAAGCTGCCTTCCCTGCTTATCATTAGGTCTTACTGGGATTCTAGCAACCCCGGGTAACAGGGGGTTACACAAAGAAAACAAAAGAAAACCCAAAATTGAGCCCTGTGTACACCACATTTACTCAGAAGAGTTTCAGAGATGCTAAGACCAATCAGTGTTCTATGTTCCCTATTATTCAAATGGCCTGCTAACCATGCTATTACATTTGGGAAAAAATGCACATCAGGTAGGGAATCTAGTAACAGAGCATGGTCAACAAGATCAAAGGCCTTGGTAAGGTCCACAAACATAGCTGTGACAGAGTGCCCCTTATCAAGGGTACTCTGAATGCAGCTTGTGAACCCCACCAATGCCGTTTCCATATTATGATTGGTTCTGAAACCATGCTGAGAACCTGTCAGCAAACTATATTTCTCAAGATGATTAGCCCTTTGGCCAAAAACTAGCCTTACCCAAATCTAAGACAGTTGTGCTAATAAGGATATTGTCTGTAATTAGAGACACTGTCCCTACTACCTGATTTAAATACGGGCTTTATGGTGGCCATCTTTCATGACTGTGGAAAAACTCCACGGCATAAAGAGTAGTTAAATAATGTAGCCAGAGGAATGGATAGTTTATTGATCCCAAGTTTAATATGTCTATAATCAATTTTATCCTGACCAATATTGTGCCTGGAGTCATATTTAAGTACGGAGTCCCTAATCTGATCAGGTGAAAAAGTTTGAAAATAAAATCTAGAATTGTCATTACTTTCACTATACAAATTGATGTCTGTATCTGTGACTTTATTATTTAGTCTAAACTTTTTCAAGTCACCAAAGTAATTGTTAAATATCCTGGAAACTTTTACTGGAACATTAATTCAATTATCACCATCAGACAAGGTGATCACACCTTCCTTTTGTCCCCTGCCCAGTAAATTATATAATGTCTGCCAGATTTTTTTAGGATTTCCTAATGAATTTGACTGTTCGTTCATGAAAAAAATGCATTTTTGCTCTCCTGATTTGTTTCGCAACGTTTTGTAGTTTTGCAAAGTTATTGTGTCCCTGTTTTTTCTAAACTGTTTCCACATTTTATCTCTTTCTTTCATTAACTGTAATTACTCATGTGCTACCCATTTATTTTTATTTGCCCTTATCCTCATTTTTTTGAGGGGGGCAACTGTGTCAGTAATCTGGTTAAAAAGGTTACCAAATGTTTCTAATAATACATCAATGTCTTTAATATTTTCCAGACAAGTCCAATCAACTTCCCCACAGGCAGCATCCATTATAACTGAATACCAGAAAAGCATTGTGGAACACTCCTCATATTGTCAGAAAAAGCAGATAGTGAACTGGCACAGGACTTAATTGCCACAGCAAAATCAGCCTGTGATGCCGCTAAATGCCATTTCCACACAGCAGTGGACACTGGTGACACTACAGCTAGAGTCTCAGCTCATGTAATGTCCTTAAGGAGGTTTTCTTGGCTAAGGACAACTATCCTCGTCCAGAACTCTCAGACCAAAGCCATGTTTTCCCTTTGGGGGAAACTCGCTTTTTGGTCAGACAAAAGAGGCATACATGAAGAAAGTAGATGAATATGAAACCACTTATAAGAATAACTCAGAAAAAGGAAAGGCCTCCACTTTCTACAGGCCTTATGGAAGGGAAGGCAGGGATAGGCGATACCACCCAAGGCCCTATGCCCCTTATGAGTACCAACCCCAAAGAGGTTATTATGTAATATGCCCAAGTTAGAGGTATACCCAGTAGTCCCCAGTTACCCCTGCAGTTCCCCAGTTTCCTCCAGTTTCACAGCAAGGTGCCCATTGCACACAATAAATGTAAAATAATAGATTTTGTATGCAGCTCAAATAACAATGGCTTGGATGGAATGCTGTGCTGAGCTATTCATGCACAGCATTCCACTCCAACCGTTCTGGAACCAGAAGCTGTGGTTTTAAAAGTTTTAACTGTTTTTTTTTTCCAAAAAGTTCCTGCTGGCTGTAGAGAGGAGAGGACGCAGATGGTTGAGGGGAACCGGGAATAGGGCTTACCTGGTTGTTGAAGCCATTCCCCGAGGGCTGGTCTGCGTGCCTACTCCAATCCAGCCAATGAAGACCCAGAAGAGCTCTGCTGCAGTCAGTGGTACCATCAGGGCACCAAAAGTAATAAGAAAATGTCCAGTGCGGTCGTTGGGCTAAGCGCCCCATCTGTTTATTATTTTAATTTTATTTTTAAGAGTTTTCCCTGTCCCTCGTAGGCAGCTTGTAAGAGTCACATCGGCGAGCAACTGTCAGATGTCCAGAGACCTCCTGAACATCCGTCGCATTGCTTGCAACTGCCTCCCACTGCCTGTGCACCTCCCACCTCCCTATCCAGCCCCCGGTGCTCCCGAGGAGCGGTGAGTCGACAGCAACATGTCTTAGTGTGCTGACCACCACTTTTCATGTCCAGGACTGTTTCGTTTATTTTAAAAGAGTGCAGCAGGCGCAGTAGGAGCAGCTGAGCGCCATGGGAAGGTCGGGGAGCAAGGACCCTGTATTTCAATATTTAAAGAGTGGGCAGGCTAGCAACACTCTTGGGGAGGGGCCAGTAAACAAGGCCATATAGAAGGCCTTTACATATTCATGAGGAGGGTGGAGAATAGGGCAGAGACAAGGGACAAGTGACAACAGGCTCAGTGAGCCATAGAGATTTAAAGGGGCCCAACCAGAGTTGAGTTCCCCAGAGATTTAAAAGGGATCAGCTAGAGTCAAGCCTCACAAGTCCAGTAAAGCGAAGGGCACCAGGTCCAGTAAAACAAAGGGCACCAGGCCTTGTAGTAATTAGGGCACAAGGCCCAGTAAAGAAAAGGACACCAGGCCCTGTAGTCATTAGGGCACGAGACCCAGTAAAGCAAAGGGCACCAGGCCCTGTAGTAATTAGGGCACAAGGCCCAGTAAAGAAAAGGACACCAGGCCCTGTAGTAATTAGGGCACGAGGCCCAGTAAAGCAAAGGGCACCAGGCCCTGTAGTAATTAGGGCAGAAGGCCTAGTAAAGCAAAGGGCACCAGGCCCTGTAGTAATTAGGGCACAAGGCCCAGTAAAGCAAAGGGCACCAGGCCCAGTAGTAAGAAGGGCACCATGCCCAGTACCCGAAGTGCACCAGGCCAAGTGGTAATAAGGGCACCAGGCCCAGTGGTACTAAAGGCACCAGGCCCAGTTGTACTAAAGTAAGGGCACACTTAGGCCCACTGCTCCCACAGAACTAAAAAGGTCAAGTTAGGCCCAGGTCTACGAATCTAATTTAGGCCTACCTGTCTTAAAGGGGCCTGTTCAAGGAAAAGCCACTGAGATTTAAAGGGCAACACAAGGCCCAGGACCCATAGCTAGCCATTTAGGCCCTCAAATGTTATAGGGGCCCAGTGATAGAAGCGACCCCCAGGTATAATAGAAGCCTAGCTAGCCACATAGTCTCACCAGTATTAAAGAGGCCTGGTCACACATCTATTGCATAGCCTTCCAGAGAGCCTATTCCCCACTGTAGTGTTTCCACAGTAACAGGAGAACCCGATTTAGCTAAGGGACCCCATTATAGTTAGGTCCACTAGAACTAGGATTGAATCAGTACACTAAATTGCCTGTATATTTACTGTGGTCTGGACACTGAGACTGTAAATTTATTGACCACTACAGTAGGAATTGAGACTTTGTTTGCACTTGCCTGCATTATTATTCATCCTACGAACATTATTGAGTGTCAGAACTGTCTTGCATTGCTTTGTCCAGTATTTCAGTGCTGGACAACCATCTGAATCAGTCTTCAACTGTCTTCGGAGTCACTTCACCCAGATGCAACCCTATCAGCCTTCATCTATTCTTCAAGAATCATCTTTCCGTGTATCCAGAAGCAGTCAACAACAATCCACGAAGAGCTGTACCACAGTCGTGTCGAAGTTGCATCATCCTGTTTATTATTTTCCTCTTACAGATTCCCAGTACGGCTTGGCCCAGTGCAGAAGTCTGCCATCCGTTTCTTTTTTTCACGACCTCAACGGAGTACCGTTCGACTTGTCAGTGTCAGTTCTCTGAGTGACGTTTGGTTTGTTTTTTTCATGTGTCCATATGGCTCGTCCAGCCATGGACTCCAATTTGGTCACAGTTCGACATTTGATTTATTGTTTTGGCGAGCGCCTTGGCTTGTCCGGCCTTTGAACTCAGAAGACCGACACACTTCGACGTACTGAGAAAATGGTTGCCTGGAGTCCAAGAGTGGTCCAGAAGTCCCAGTCCAGTGTGGTTGTTAGTCAGTGTGTGTCTTCAGTCCACAGGGGGTGCTCACCTGGAGTCCAAGAGTGATCCAGAGGTTCCGATTCTTCCGATCCAGTGTCTTCGTCAGTCCAGAGTGCATCTACAGTCAAGAAGCGGACTGTTGGTTCTTCTTCTTCTTCATTTCTTCACTTGGCAATCCAGAAGCGGATTGTGGCCAGGTTGTTTACATTGCTTCTTCCTTCCGGGCAGTCCAAAAGCGGACTGCAGCCAGACCTTGTGTTTCCTTCCAAAGGCCCTCAGTGGGTTCTTATCCGAAGAAATCTTGCATGTATATTCCGGCAACCCTAGAGAGGTGGGGTGTGGCCGAGAACTCATGGTCTGTTAAACCCTCTCTGTATGCTTTAGTTTCTACAACAATTTTCAGAACTTCACTGACAAGGCAGTGGAGTGGTTCCACATTTCTTTTCGACGACAGAGAAAACTTACGTACACCAACTGCCAACCATCCATTGCATAGACTTTACTTGTGGCATTAGAGTGGCTATATTTTAAAATCTTAGTTTAGAAAGAGGTGCACGTCAGGGTTGAAGTAGGCATTAGAGTATTGGGAAGACGCTCTTACAGCGTAGCTGATACAGTGATTAATCCAGTCTGACATCTTGTAAAATAGAGTTTCCCTCTTATAGGGAGGTATAGAGTTTCCCTCTTAAAGGGAAGTATAGGTAGGATGCCTTTTACAGTGTAGCTGTTACAGCCAATTATTTACTGTTCCTCTTACATATAGTGAAGTATAAGCCTCTGGGCACAAGATAAAAGTAGTAATTTGTGTATGTGATGGTTATCCCTCTTTCCTGTCCCTACCCTATGGTCAGTTGCTAATAAACTAGTTCCTTCTTCTAATCATGCCTCCTGCCTCTCCATTTTAGTGAAGGATTACATCACGTAGCCAAATAGGAAAAGAACTGCCTTACCACCTGAGTGGATAGGCATGAAGAGCCCGATATTCTTCTTCGGCACACTTCACTTGGTCTAAACAATTGCAACAGCCACCCTATCCATCTCTCTCTCTAAAACTATTCAAATACTCTTCTTCCTCTTAGCCTCGGCTCGCTTCAACTATAGGGGCAGGGGTTGCTAGACAAGATGCTGCAACTCTAGCCCCAAAGCCAAAAACAAAACAAAACCCCTGACAATTCTGCTGAGATCACTCATCCGTTGCTATTGGGACAAGGCTGGCACACTACCTTCAGGAATGGTTAAACATTACCAGAGACAAGTGAGTTCTGGTGGTAGTGGCGCAGGGGTTGTCCCTCCAGTTAAAAAAAAAATGTCCAAAACTGTTGAAACACAAACATCTTCCAGCACACTCTCCAACAGAGAGACTCTTGCTGGAAATGAAGCTACTGCAAGCAAAAGCAGTGGAAAAGGTCCCTGCCTCTCAGTGAGGCAATGGTCTATTCTCAAGGGATTTCCTAACCCACAAGAAACATGGAGTATGGTGATACATTTGAGATCACAGACATCTGAACAAACATAAAAAAGACACATTCAAGATGGTTACACTGAGAACCGTGATAACATATTTGCAGTCAGGGCCATGGCTGGGATCACACTGAATCTGAAAGATGTCTGCTTTCACATTCCAGTCAGATCTTCCCACAGTAAATATCTCAGATTCAGGCTGGAAAACTGCCAGTGCCAGCTTACAACACTGCTCTTTGATCTTACCTCAGCATCAACAGTATTCAAAAACTACTTAGCTGTGGTGACAACATATTTAGCAGGCACCATTTCCCGTGTCTGCTCAGAGGCTCTTTTTTTATTTATTTTTGCTATTACTGGATTCAGGGATCCCCCTTTCAGACACCCTGGTATCTGATCCATCTTTACCATGCCTTTCAGTTGCCAGAGCAGCTTTATCTTTTTTCTTGTCACCCTTTACAGTAGTTGCTGCTGCTGTACATGAGGAGACAGACCCTTCTGATGTGTGCTTTTCATTTTCATTGGGAACTCCCTCAGAGCCTCTTTAATTATTTTTGGTGACAAGGGGGCAGACTGAGAACCCATAATTCTCACCCCAGGAGTCCTTTAGCATCAGTAACTATTGCAGTAAGCTGACTTGGTCATGCTGCCCCAGAAGTGGAATGTATGGTAATGAGTATTATGAATTAGCCAATCAGATTAAAGCTAGAGGGAGTGCTGAGCAGGGTGAGTAAAGGAGGCTTTAGAATTTTTTCTCCGCCTGACTGAGCAACACTGCCTCTGAATGTTCTCTCTCTCCTGGCGAAGAAAAGGTAATTTTTCTTGTACTTGGTAGCTGTTAACCTTGTTTCTTACATTTTTATAGTGTGCTGAGTATTTTCTAACAATTTTTACAGTTCCCCTCGGTTCCCGGGAACCACGTTTTTCCTCAGTTCTGCGGTTCCCTTTTTCTCTATTTTTTATAAGTTTTATTTATAGCATTTAGTGGTTCCATGGTTCCTTTTACCTTATTTACATTGCGGTTCCCTTTTTTCAGTGGGAACCATTGATTTTCTTTAAATTTTACCTCAGAAAATTTGCAGTTCTGTATCATGAAGGAACCGACCATTAACCTTCACATTTAAACTGTTCGGCATTCTATTACAGGGTTTTCTGTTATTTGGCATGTCATAAATCCCTAAGAAAAGGACTGGACCCACAGGTTTTAAAAACTGTTTAAACTGTCATAGAATTCTAGCAAAAGCTGATACTCACGACCTGCGTTTGAAGTGTTTAGGTCCAGACCATTACTGTGTTCTTTGCTCCAAATTTTGTCCAAACACTTTAAGGAACAAAGTTAAAAGGCTTAGAGAAATGACAGAAGAAGTGTCTTCATCTGGTCCCAAACACAGACCCAAGGCTACTGATGAGGGGCCTTTAAAGAATAAAAAATAATCAAGGTGTTGATGAGGCATCTTTAAAATCTAAGCCTGTTACAGGTGCTGATGAAGTGCCTTTGAAAGTAAAGAACACAAAATCAGGTTCTGATAAAGTGCCTGTGAAAAATAAGGCTTCCAAAGGGGCTGATGAAGCTCTTATATCAAAAAAATTTAAAGTTGCTGATGTAGTGCCTCGTTCTAAGAGGAAGCTGGAACAAGTCACTGATGAGGTGGCTGCTAAAAAGATTTGTAAAGAGAAAATACCACTGCACCTCCAAGCAATGCTAAGGGTGAGGCTGCAGTGGGAAAGAAACATAAAGACAAGTCCAAAAACACTGAACCCCAGAAGGGTGCTCACCAAGATTTTCAGGGGGTCATAACTTCTATGAAGGATACAGCAAAAGCCTGACACCTTTACCAAACTATGCAGGGCATGGGTTCCCTTTCTGGCGCCTCTGATTGTCCCAGGCAAGTCCCTTCTGCAGCTCCCTCTGTGACAGGGGCTGATGAGAGGGAGGATAATGATGATTTTTATGATGCTCCTGATGACATTTCGGAAGGTAAGGCCCCAGAACCTGATGTGTCACCTGACCCTAATTTTGGAGCATCCCCTGACCAGGAGGATACCGCCTACCTGTTTACTTTTTTTGCAGCACATGGTGGACACTCTTGACCTCCCTTCTCAAGAGTCCAACCAGAAAGAGAAGGAAGACCAGAACTGAAGAGAAATGAAATGTCTTCCCCCTCCAAAGAAGTTAGTTCTTCCAATCTATAAACCTTTCAGGAAGAACACAATGAAGATTCTTCAGACTCCCACATATGTGCCAGAGGTCAAGAAGAGGGTGGATAAAAAAGATCAATTGTCTAAAACAGACACAGAATTTCTGTTTGTGCACCCCAGTCATGAGGGAGTGACACAACATGCAGCATGTGACAAGGCTGGGGTTCCACTTTCCTCCCAGTCTCCTGAAAAAGACTCTTAAAGGCTGGACTTTATGGCCAGAAAGACATATACTTCAGCCTCTCTTCTCCTCTGCCTTTCCTCATATTTGGCTTACACAGCCAAGTATTAAAAGGCTCTCTGGAACTTAGTCCTAGCCATAGTTAAACAGGGCTCTGACTGTATGGCAAAGGATTTGGTGGAAATGGCTAAAACTGCCTTGGAAGCCACCAAGTATCAGTTCCATATAGTGGATGACAGTAATGATGCAGCCTCTAGGGTTATGGCACAGACTATTTCCCTGAAGTACTTTGCTTGGTTAAGGGCAACAAATCTGATGCAGGACACTCAGTTCAAAGCCATGGACTTTCTCTGTGACAGAAATGTACTGTTTGATTCCAGGACTGAGGAATACATGAAAAAGGTTGACAAGTATAAGACAGCCTATCAGAGCAACACTTCAAAGCTGAAGTCTTCTGCTCCTCAAAAGACTCAACAGAGGGGTAATAGAGGTAGGGGATACTTCCCTAGACCTTATTACTCCCTTCCTCCCCAATTTGACCTCTCCCAATTCAGAGGTTACTTTAGAGGAAGAGGCAGAAGAGGTCAGAGAAAAGCTACTTCTATCCCTGCTCCTGCTACCCAGCAAAAGCCCTGACTCCTCAGTTCAGGTCACCTCCCCTCTGCTTGTAAGGGGCAGGCTGTCCCACTACCTCCAGTCTTGGATCCTGATCACAACAGACAACTGGGTCCTGGAGTTAGTGGAAAAGGGCCTGTCCCTTCAGTTCAAAAGGATGCCAGCCCTCAAGGGCACCCAGCTATCCAAATCTCTTAACTCCCAACAGAGATGATCCTGTTAGAATTGGAGGTAAAGCATCTTTTGGAAGCAAGAGTGATAGAGAGAGTACCTGCCCTCCAAAGGGGCAAAGGTCTCTACTCCAGATACTTCCTGACACAAAAGAAAATGGGGAGTGGTGACCTATTTTAGACCTCAGATACTTGAACAAGCATCTTCTGAAACACAAATTCAAGATGGTCACCCTAAAAATGGTGATTCAGTCTCTGCAGCAGGGAGACTGGCTAGCCTCCCTACACCTCAAAGAGGCCTACTTTCACATCCCTATAAGGCAATCTCACAGAAAGTTTCTGCTGGTCAAACTTCCTTCAGGGCACTATCAGTTTGCAGCCATGCCCTTCAGCCTGGCATCTGCACCAAGAGTGTTCATGAAATGCCTGGCTGTAGTGGCAGAACATTTAAGAAAAAAGGAGATCTCAGTCTATCCTTACCTGGACAACTGGCTTATACTGGGAAAAAAACCCTCTACAAGTGGAGGAGGCCCTTTCCCTGACAAAAGACACTCTGCATTCCTGGGGATTCATTATAAACCAAAAGAAATCCCATCTGGAACCAACACAGCTCCTCATGTTCATAAGAGCGCAGTTAGATACACTACAGAGCAGAGCTTTCCTTCCTTTGGAAAGAATTCAAAACTTTTTGTCAGTAGCAAACTCTTTTGTCCTGGGTCAGCCCAGACCAGCCAGACACTTCCTAAGGCTCCTGGGACACATGGCATCTATGACAGCTGTGGTTCCAGGAGTCAGATTCAGAATGAGGGACATACAGCAGCACCTAAGATCTCACTGGTCCCAAAGCAAAAGTTCACTGTCCAAACTGGTCCCAGTCACAAACAAACTCCTTCATTCTCTGGACTGGTGGAAGGAAGTTACCAACCTCTCAGTAGGAATTTCCTTCCAAGCACTTTCCCCTTTAAGAATCATTACTACAGATGCTTCTCTGCTTGGATGGGGAGTGCACATGGACAGTACTTTCGTCAGTGGCTCCTGGACTTCACGAGAGTCACAGTCTCACATCAACTTGCTGGAACTCAGGGCCATTTATCTAGCTCTCAAAGCATTTGCTCCACAGATACAAGGTCACACAGTCCAGATCAGGACAAACAACACCACTGCAATGTTTTACGTAAACAAGCAGGGTGGCACAAGGTGCAGCATTCTGTGTCTGAAGGCCATGAGGATTTGAAGTCTGGTCTATTTCCTGGGAGTCATCCTGTTGGCCATACATCTTCCAGGCAAGGACAACACCCTGGCAGATGCTCTCAGTCGCATCAACAAGGAACACAACGAATGGTGTCTGAACAAACAGCTGTTGGCCACAGTGTTTAGAAGGTGGACCACACCAGAAGTAGATATTTTTACTTCTCACCTAAACCATCAACTTCCTCTATTTTGCTGCTGACCTCCAGCCCTGGGAACTCTTCCAACAGATACCTGAGTTCTGGACTGGACAGGAAAGTTTCTTTATGCCTTTCCTCCCTTTTTGCTGATTCTCAGAACTTTGTTAAAGCTCAAACATCAGCCTGCAACAATGATTCTGGTGATACCAAATTGGCCAAGGCAAGTCTGGTATCCCCTATTGATATCCCTGTCTTGCAGCAAACCCATTTGTCTCCCTCTCAGTCAATCCCTCCTGACTCTCCCACAGACAGGGGTGACTTATCCAGATCTGAAATCTCTTCACCTCAAAGCGTGGCTCTTGAGGAGTTAGAGTTTCCTGCCACTCAGTACTCTGAACAAGTCTTAAAGATCCTGAGGATGGCCAAAAAGCCTAGTACAAAAAATACCTATGCAGCCAAATGGAAAAGATTTTCTCTCTGGTGCAAGAAAAAGCACATTAATCCTCTTAAGGCTTCGATTCCTAGCCTTTTGGATTATTTAGTGCATGTGCTGGATTCAGGCCTGAGACCTTCTTCCCTGAAGCTTCACCTGGACGTTGTTTCATCTTATTTGTCTGTTGGAAAGTCTAAATCTGTGTTTTCACAACCAGTCTTTAAACAGTTTTTCAGAGGTCTCCTCCATGTCCAGCCCCCAACTAGGGAACCTGTCCCTTCTTGGAGCTTGAATCTCTGTATTGCCAAGCTTATGGAGCCTCCCTTTGAGCCCATGGCTTCAGCTCGCCTCAAGTATGTCACTTGGAAAACTGTATTTTTAGTAGCCATTACCTCTGCAAGAAGGATTTCAGAGTTACAAGCTCTCTGCACTGAGCCTAACTACATTATCCCTCACAGGGATAAGATTTAGCTCAGGACGAACAGAAAATTCCTGCCTATGGTGGTCTCTGAGTTTCACCTTAACCAATCCATTACCTTACCAGTGTTCTTTACTGATAGATCCACTCCAGAGGAGCAAAAGCTCCACAGTCTGGATGTCAAGAGGGCCCTTCTTTTCTATTTGGACCATACCAAGCAGTTCAGGGGCCCATCCACACAGTTATTCCTCACCTATGGGGAGGTAGGTAGAAGAAAACCTGCCAGCAAGAGAACTATCTCTCACTGGATAGTCTCATGTATTCGATTCTGTTATGAAAAGGCTGGCAAGCAGCCCCCAGAAGGCCTTAGGGCACACTCTACTAGGGGTACTGCTGCCTCTGTCACAGCTGCTAGGAACATACCCCTTCTGGATGTCTGTAAAACAGCTACTTGGAAAACTGTGCACACTTTCACTAAACGCTATTGCTTAGACGTGCAGTCTAGATCTGATACCAAGTTTGGCAAGGCGGTACTGCTTTATAGTCTGCAATAGTTACTGATGCTAAAGGACCCCTGGGGTGAGAAGAAAAAAGTAATCACCATAATAATCTTCTTTCTTCTAAGGTGTCCTTTAGCATCAGTAAACTCTCACACTTCCTCCCCAGATAACCTTCGGAAGAGGACTCTGCCTTTTGCCCTCTCACTATTTTGGTATTTTGAACTTTGGATTACATTTCAAGCAAAGTTTTGCAGTTATTATTCTGGTTCTGGTTGTTATGTGTATTTTTGAATCCTGTTGGTTCATTCCAGTCTGGGCATTTGCCCATTCTAACTTTGAAAAAAATTCTGAAGCCTCCTTCACTCTCCCTGCTCAGCACTCCTTCTAGCTTTAATCTGATTGGCTAATTCATAATACTCATTGAATGAATTTAGATGATGGGTTAGCCATATTTTTAGCTGTTATAAATACCAAATGTTTGTAATGATTTTATGTGTTTGGATCTTATATGTTTGCTTATGTTTATGTATTTGTACAGTGCCTTGATCTCCGGAAAGGCACTTTTGTAAATAAATTTTGATTTGATCATTACTATACATTCTGCTTCCGGGGCAGTACTATCAAGTCAGCTTACTGCAATCGTTTCTGATGCTAAAGGACACCTTGGAAGAAAGAAGATTACTATGGTGAGTAATTTTTTCTTTCTTTTATCCTTTCCACCCTTTTCTTTAAAGGGACACTGTCAGCTTTTTCAGCTTTTTTTTTGTACCTTGGGACTGTGCCCTCTCTTGCCTCCTGCACTGTCATAGATAGCAGATCTGGTCACCCCATTCTGCTAAAACCTGAAATAAAGCTATCTGGGGGACAAAACTGAATTTAGGTCATCCCACCTAACAACACTGCCACCCAAGGATCGGGCACGTTCACAAGTGTACATGGCACCAGAGCACCCCTACGCTCTTTAATGAATGACTTCATTTTTTACAACAATTTGAACATTCGTGTCAAATAGACTAACACAGTCTTCACTGTGCTTGCTAATATGCTTTTACATTGAAAGAAGTGGTCTCTTTAATAGAAATTGTCCTTTGAAAAGTCGCACTGTGACTCTGCCATCACTCTGGGCATGGGCACCAGCATTGTGCACGATCCCAAGGTACAAAAAAAGCTGACAGTGTCCCCTTAAGGTTTTAGGGCAAAAAATAAGACCGGATTTACAAATATTAAAGTCATATACTGGACCTAGGCACTTTAAACAGAGCTTGTGGCAGTCTGCTTTTGCCAGTAGCTGGAAACAATTTTTACAATTTTTAGAGCCTATGGATCCCCAAGTCTCTCAGGCATACCAATTTAGAGCGATCCTGATATAAAATTGAAACAATTCCCAATAAACATTATAAAACAACAACCTGACAGTGAAAAAATTGTCTAACTGTGCCAAAGGTTAAATCACAGTTCCTGCAACAAGGACCAATTAAAGATAAAATAGCACAGGCTGAAACAGAAAATGAAAGTGCTCCATTTCCTATATTGTAAACTGAGAAAAAAAGTAGCCACTTTCAAATAAATAGGCAAGTGGTTTAATTTACACTAGCAGCCACAAAGAAAAAAAAGTGTAGCATTGAAGAACTAACTTACAATCAGTAAATACATTTTAAATAACTTTTTTAAAATAAATAAACTGGCTGAAGAACCAGCGATACCAGAGCCGACTTTGGGGCAGCTGCTCTCTCCAGGCAGAGAAACAGATTTGACCAGCTGCCAGAGTGGAGCATGGGAGCAGTCTGAACCAGTATTCTAATTTCCATAATCAGCATAGCTTCAATCTCCGGGGCATCAGTCACTGTGGAGATAGATGCAAAGTGTGTAAACATTCATTGAGGGATTCCTGTGGATAGAAAGGGGAAGAAAGAAAAGTTGAGTGAAGAGCCACAAGGGCCCTCATAAAAACAACAGTTATTAGGTAGGGCTGAGCTGCCAACAACGTCTATGTTTCTACATAAGTCTATTCACAGATGAGAGAAAGCTGACAGTGAAGAAGGAGTTAACATCATGGAACAGGATGTGAGAAGAGTGGAGAAATGTTCCTGTATTTGGTGTTGAAATCAGTTCCAGAAAAGACGAAGGTGATGCATATAGGGGTGAAGTATCCTGGAATGGCTTACTATATTCATATGATGCCAGTGGAGAAAACAAAGGCATAGGTGCCGGAACAGGGGGAGCCAAGGGGCCATGGCCCTACCACTTTTATAAGTGGCCCTATCACGTTTTGCATTATTACCATAGGAAAATTGACCCCTTACTTCCTTGGCCCTACCACTTTTCAGCCCACTCTGGCACCAATGCACAAAGGAGGGAGAAACCTGGGAATGATGATAACAAATAACCTAAAAACATTTTCTCCATGCAATAAGGCATATGGGAGGACTAACAAAATGTTTGGATACACAGAAAGAGGGATTACTGGCAGAAGGAAGGAGGTGATATTGCCCCAGTATAGATCATTGGTCAGGCCGCACCTGGTATACTGAGTGCAGTTCTGAGGTCTGCATCTAAGGAAAGATAAGGATAGATGGAAGACAGCATAGAAGGACAGCAAAGATGATCCATGGACAACAAGTCCAAATGTACAAGGGAAAACTGAAAAGCCTAAACATGTACTCACTGGAGGACAGAATGGAGAGGGGATATGATAAGAAACTTTCAAATTCATGGAAGGGTTTAATGGAGTGAACATAGCAAATTTATTTAAATTGAGAAACAAGTAGTCCACTAGGGGTCCTGTGCTTTTTTTGTGTGTGTGTGATCTATTTTTTCACCCCCATGCTCCCTGGTTCACCACTCCTTCGGGCTCTACCAAGTTCCCCCCCCCCAGCCCCTACTGTCCTTACCCAGCTCTCCTCTGGTCCTCATATTGCAGCTGATCCCTGGGATACCCCGGCTTATCCCTTCACCGGGCGGGTCCCCCTTCTCCAAGGGGGAAGGCACTGGGGGGAGAGGCATAACCCCAGCACATACTTCTAGGGCCCAGGGGTGCTGCTGAGGAACAGGAGGCCCTGGAGGCCCTCAGGGAACAGAGAGCCATCATCCGGTGGCCAGCAAGCGATTTTTCCTGGCTTTCTTAAGGTGCGTGACATCCAGACGTCAAGACAAGAGCCAACGTCTGTCACGCACCACCCCCAATGATCCTGACGTGTTGCTGTACCCCTGGCCTCCACCAGTGGTCGCTTCAACACCAGGTCACAGTCCTTTCCCTCCCTGGAGACAGCAAGCAGTCATGGGACGCTCAAGCTGCCTCCCCCTGGCCAGCCCTCCAGTGACCTGAGCTGTTCCCGAACCCGGTCGCTGACGCTGCAAGTGGAAATCCAACCGCTGTGCCGATGGGCCAGCCGGGGTCCTGTGCTTAAGAAAGGAGTGAAGTCAAAAAAAAAGACATTAGAAAGTGCTGCTTCACTGAAAGGGTGATGGATGTATACCATTAAAAGGACAACTGAGAGTGAGAGACTCAGGTTTGAGCGACTCAGTCTCAGTGCCTGTAAGGAGAGCAATATTGAAAGGGTAGTGACTGGGTTGCTCAGGGTGAATGGAAGAGCGACAGGCTACTGGAATGTATCCAGAGGGTATGTGAGGGATGGCAAGGGGGAAACCACCAAGCTGGCTTAGTGGTGTGGTTAGTTAGGGAGGCTGTTTCTGGTGGGGAGGGTGCAGGGTTTGAGACTGGGGAGGAGCAAAATATTTCATGTTTTTCTGTGCTGGTGTGTTGTTTTTTTTTTTTTTTCTTCCTGGTTCTCCCCACTCTCCAATATGCACCCCTCCGGGAATTTGTTATTTTAGTAAGGGGGGGTACAGGACGCAAAGCTCCCCACATAAACAGTTAAGGGTACTTTCCTCACTGCGAATGTACATCACCATTGTTATGTTCGGCCATGTACATTTGCCATAACATTGATCGCCTTTTGGCGATCGCCATTATCACATAGAACCAGTGGTGGATGGGTGGAACAACTTCCAGACAAGGTTGTGGAGAGCAAGACAATATCAGGCTTTAAGATAACTTGGGTTGCATTTAAGGAAATTGTCGAAAGGAACAATGTAGATAACAAGGGAATGTAAAGGAAATAATTGTAAAGCTATGCCTAACATGCAGTGGGACAGTAGGTGACACACCATGCCCCTCCCCACTGAACACTAAATGTGCATGTTTGAAGAGTCATCTGGACACTTATTTCTTTGCTACAGCTGTGCCCTTGCCTGCTGTCCTGTGCACCCTCCCCATCTCCCTACCTGACTTGCTGTGTAGCTGCAGCCCTAGGCATACTTTCTACATCTCTGCACTGTTTTCGGTTGTCTCTGGCAGCCGTCTGTTCACCTGTCTGGCTGTGATCCCTTTGTTCTGGGGTTTGCTGGCTCCTTGCCTTGGGATCCATTTCTCTTGTTGCTCTTTTGTGGCTTCTGGTGGTGCACCATTTCCAAGGCAACTGCTTCCACCATCTGGTTCCTCCTTGTGGCTCGGCTCATGGTTTGGCACCTCTGCTTTGCTTGTTGTAGCTGCTACATTTCCCATCTTTGGTTTCCACTGCAGCATCATCTCTCTGTCACCAGCTGCCACTCACCCTCCCCACTTGCTGGCTGTTTTCTTGGGGATCTGCTGGGGGGGGGCATCATTCTGCCTACTGCTGCCTGGTTCGTCCTTTGGCTTCTCCTTGTGCCTCTTGCCAGCTGCTTCCTACCCCCCTGCTCCTGCTCTTTTGGGGTTGCTCATTGGGGCTGACTCTTTACTCCTTCCTGCTTGCCAGATTCTCTTTGCTGCGGCTATGGCCATGCCCCACTCCCCACTTTTGGGGGGTCTTTATTTCACTGCTCCCTTTTCAGCTCTGGCACATACCCCACCTCTGCCCCCTAAGAGCTCAGTACAGTTTCACCTCTGACTTAGTTCTGTTCCAGATCACCACCACAGTTGCTCCAGGGTCATACTTCACTACAGGCATTCCACTGGGTCTGCACGCCACTGTTTCTTATTCCCTCCATCCTCAGCCTGCCCAGTTGGCTGTCCAGTCCTCTCCTTGGGGCTCACTTTGAACCCTTCCAATATCTTACCATACCTACCATTCCTACTAATTTCAGGCAAATGTCTCAACAATCAACAACAATGGACACGTACCCCAATGACATTCGGGCATGTGCCCCACCAACAACCAATGGGCATTCACCCCTCCAACAACCTGACATATGCCCTCTCTCTCTGCCTCTCAAGGAGATTGCTTTTGCCCTCTACGGCTCTATATTGCAACAAACTGAACCCCTTAATGGATCAATTTCATATATCCATGAGCCTTGGCATTAGAGGAGAGTATTAGGGCTGCCAAGCCTGAGGCAGCTTTTACAGTTTTCCTTTTCCTTGGGGTGTTTTGAATCCCAATTTTCCTTAGCATAGCATCAGCTACTGTATGCTACACAGTACCAGAAGGTAGCCCATGGCACCTCTGTGGGTTGACGTCCTGCAGGTCAGAAGGAGAAGCTCACGGACTCCTTAGTTTGTAGCAGCATATCACAGTTAAGACTTCATGCTTGAAACATAGAAACATAGGAGTTGACAGCAGATAAGGACCGCAAGGCTCATCCAGGCTGCCCATTTCTTTTTCTGTCTTATGAATGTGCCATTGGCCTTTGCTCTGTCAATGGCCTATCTATTCATACTCATCCGTATTGCTCCCTTATGCCTATCCCATGCCTGTTTGAAGCCCTACGCTGTATTCATATCCACCACTTCCTGAGGTAGGCCATTCCATGCATCCACCACCCTTTCTGTGAAAAAGAACTTCCTCGCTTTACCCCTTAGTCGGCCTCCCTCTAATCTCATGCTGTGTCCTCTTGCCCTGCTATTTTGCCTATTTTGAATCATGTTAGACTCTTTCACCTTGTTAATGCCCTTAAGGAGTTTGAATGTTTCGATTATATCACCTCTCTCCCTCCTTTGCTCTAGAGTATACATATTGAGCTCCATTAATCTGTCGTCATATGTTTTCTGATGCAGTCCCTACACCTTTTTGGTTGCCCTTCTCTGGACTGCCTCCATTTTGTAACATCCTTGTGCAGGTGTGGCCTCCAGTACTGCATACAGCACTCCAGATGGGGCCTAACCAGTGTCTTGTAAAAAGGGATTATTACCTCCCTCTTCCGACTTGTGATACCCCTACCAATACACCCCAACATCCCCCTAGCCTTACCTGCTGCTTTAGTGGTCTGCTTGGATGATTTCAGGTCATCGGTGATGATGATGCCCAAGTCTCTTTCTTCCCTTGTGACTGCCAGCAACTCCCCTCCCAGCCTATAGGTGGCTTCAGGGTTTCTCTTCCCTATGTGCATTATCTTGCACTTCTTTGCGTTTAACCCTAATTATCACTCTTCCGACCATTTTGCTAGTTTATCCAGATCTCTTCTCATTCTGCCTACCCCATCTGGATCATCTACTCTGTTGCAGATCTTGGTGTCATCTGCAAACAGACAAACCTTACACTCCAGTCCATCTGTAATGTCACTGATGAAGATATTGAAGAGGACTGGCCCCAGGACTGATCCCTGAGGTACCCCACTCGTGACTTGCATCTCTTCTGACTGTATACCGTTTACCACCACTCTCTGTTTTCTGCCCGCCAACCAGTTTGCCACCCAATTGACCAACTTCTGACCCACCCTGAGCCTACCCAGCTTATTAATAAATCTTCTATGTGGAACAGTATCGAAAGTTTTGCTGAAGTCAAGGTAGGGGACATCAACTACTCCCCCTTGGTTGACCACTCTGGTTACTCAGTCAAAGAAATCTATGAGATTAGTTTGACAGAACCTTCCTTTTGTAAACCCATGATGTCTTGAATCCTGTGCTCCTATGAATTCCAGGTGTTGCACTATCCTTTCCTTAAGGAGTGCCTCCATAATCTTGCCCACTACTGAGGTAAGACTAACTGGTCTGTAGTTCCCTGCCTCCTCCCTGCTACTACTCTTGTGGAGTGGGATCACATGAGCCCTTCTCCAGTCTCCTGTGCTAAGAGACTCACTAAACAGTTCTGATAATGGCTCTGCTAGTTCCACCCTTAGCACCTGGGATGTATGCCATCAGGTCCTATTGCCTTGTCCACCCTGAGCTTATCGAGCTCTTGTAGGACCCTTTCTTTTGTGAAGGAACTAGTGCACACCTCCCTCCCTCCTGTGTCCATGGTGCTGAGCTGTGGGCCTTGCCCTACCTTCTCGTCAGTAAATACTGAGCAGAAATATCTATTTAGGATAGATGCTTTTACATGGTCCTCCTCCTCACATGCCCCCTTATCCCATTTGATCTTAGCAATACCCCCTCTGGACTTTCTCCTTTCACTAATGTATCTATAGAAAGTCTTGTCATCTTCTTTTACTATTTGCACTAGTGTTTCCTTCGTTTGGGCCTTTGCTTGCCTTACTGCCTTCCCTGCTTCCCTTAGGGAAGTTTGGTATGCCTCCCTATCTTCATCCTGCTGCGTTCCCTTATATTTCCTGAAGGCCAGTCTTTTGGCCCTGACCTTTTCTGCTACTGTTTTTGAGAACCAAAGTGTTTGCCTTCTTCTTCTTTTGCACTTCCTTTTCTCTCTCTAACATAATGGGATGTTGCTTCAAGTATTGCATCCTTAATGCTTGCCCACTTTGCCTGTACCCCCTCACCTGCATTTCTTTTTGCCAGGGCTAGCTTAACTCTGTTGGCCATCTTATCAAAGTCAGCTCTTCTGAAGTCCCATATTTTCACCTTGGAATGGGATGATTTAGTTCTATTGGCCAAATTGAACCATACCATGTGATGGTCACTGGCCCCCAGGTGACCTTCTACCTGGAAATCTGTGATCCTTTCCTGTTAGTCAGTACTAGATCTAGGATAGCCCTGTCTCTTGTGGGTTGTTGTACCAGTTGTTTGAGGCCCTCCCCCTGCTGGGAATCTACCATGTGTCTAGTTCTGGCAGATGTTCCTGCTGGTATTGACCAATCTGTATCTGGCATGTTGAAGTCTCCCATTATCAGAACCTCCCCTTTAGCTGTCATGTTTTGTATATCTTCTAACAGTAATGTGTCTATGTCTTCCCCCTGGCCTGGAGGCCTGTACACAACCCCAGTTCATATGGCCGTCCCATTTTCTGTTTCCAGGGTGACCCACAGTTCTTCTGGCTCCTTATGTGTATTCTGAATTTCTGTAGCTTTGATGTTTTTATTGACATAAAATGCCACTCCCCCCCCACACACACACTTTGCACCTTGGTATCTTCTGAACAGTACATAGCCAGGTACTGAAGTCTCCCAAGTCTGATTACTGGTAAACCGTGTCTCGTTAATGGTTACTATGTTTTTAATAGTATCGCACTACAACTGGAGGGATGGCAACCTGAAGTCTTGGATCCCTAGAGGTTTCCTTCACAAGGGGGATTTCTTCTTCTCCATGCTAATGGTCATAAACGTAGAACTACAGGTTAGGCAGTCACCAACCAATATAGTTTTCCCTAGAAAATATATTATAGAAGCACTGGCACATCCCACAGCGTGACCCTGGCCTGAAAGACTTGACAACACAACCCCCTAGGATGGCCTACAGCAGGGCTACCTCTTTAGGAGACATGCTGATTCACAGCCACTACAGGGAACCACAAAGAAATACATGGCTTACACAAGGTCCCCAGGACTGTTATCCATGCAAATGTTGCATTAACTGCAAACATATACTTAATGGAAAAGAATTCAGCAGCATCAGCACAAAGAAAACTTATTATGTTAGACAACTTACCATCTGTGACACTAGTGGAGTGATTTATCTAGCAACCTGTAGTGGCAATGCATTCTATGTTGGTAGAACAACTAGAAATGTTAAAACAGGGGTTGGGGGTGGGGGAACATATATGAGCCATCGAACAAAGAGATGTGACCTATGCTACAGCAAATCATATCATAGAGAACAGGGATGGCACCACCCATTGTTTTAGATTTATGGCTAAAGACAAAGTTAATCGTAACCCCAGGGGAGGCAACTGCAATAACTTGGTACATATTAGGGAGGCATTCTGGGTTATCAACCTAGGAGCTACATATTTATCTGGTCTCAACACTGGATTTGCTCTAAAACCTTTTTTTAAAAAAAAAGAAATAAAATGTGTATTTGGATACTTTTGTACTATTTAAATTGGAATATACTACATCATGAATTTTATCTTCTATAATTATTATGGTTTGTTTATATTGTGTTCTTTAAATACTCCAGTTTCATATACCTATAATTCTTTACATCCCCTCACCCTTTTCCTTCCCCCTTTCCCTTCTTTCTTCCCCTTCACGTCATCTTACCACTTGCCCCTTCTCTGTCTCTCTCCTTCACCTTTTCTGTTCCAGCTTGATGTGGTTTTCAGTCTATTGTGAATTAATATCATGTGATGCCATTCAATTTTTTAGTGGTCTATACCCAGTATCATCACTGTGACATCACTATGTTGCATGCTATTTAGTGTCTGTCTCATTTAGTCTGCTTTAGCTTTTGATAAAGTACTTACATCCAAAATGCATAAAGCGTGCAGGTTTTTTTTTTTGTGTATCCATGAAATAAAGTTCACTTGCCTGTTTGAATTTTGGAGCCATGTGTCAACTCTATATTGGTTGGTGAGTGCCTAGCCTGTAATTCTGTAATTCCTTCCCTTTGGTTTGGTGCATCACCATTCCTTGTGCAGCCTTTATTCATTTGGACTGATCATAAAAGTAGTTAATTTATTTTGTATTAGTTTTATTCCACCAGATGGGTTAGGACTCAGATGGTGGCTTCTGTTGGTTCTTCCCTGGTTGTTCAGTGTTATGACCGTTCCTATCTCCTTAGTGGAAGCCCATGTTCTGAACATGCTAGTCATGCCTTCAACTTCAATCTTTTGAGCTTCTTCCCTAAGGTACCTTTACACAAAGGACTTACCATCCTACATACATACATAGATACATAGACAGTGTCGGCAGATAAGGGCCTATTGTCCACCACCCGTCCTGTGAAGAAATTCTTTCTTATGTTTCCTCTGAATCGTCCTCCCTCCAACTTCATCCCATGCCCTCTAGTCCTGGAACATCTTTTTCGCTTAAAAATGGTGTTTTCCTGCACCCTGTTCCTCCCTGTAAGATACTTGTATGTCTCTATCATATCCCCTCTCTCCCTCCTCTCCTCCAGGGAGTACATGTTCAGTTCCTTCAACCTGTCTTCATAGGACTTGTGATGCAATCCATGCACCATCTTTGTTGCCCTCCTCTGAACCTTCTCTACCCTGTCTATGTCCTTACGTAGGTATGGTCTCCAGAACTGTACACTGTACTCCAGGTCACACCTCCACACCTCCAGAAGTGAAACCCTCCTCAAGAGGGTTCCTGTGCCTCCGGTACCCCAGAAAGGTGGTACTGTGCTTTTTCAGGGACAGAGAGTGTGTAAGATCGCATTGACTTCAAGTCCAGTCATGTTACTAACAGTACCAAGCTGCCTACAGTTCTCAGCAACCTTATCCAATTCAGCTGCACAAGTATCATATAACACTGTACAAGCAGGTGCCACAGCAATCTGAGCAATCAAATGCACTACTTACTCCATACTTAAATGTCCAATGAACCAGTGAACTAACATTAGACAGATTCCAAGTAGGGGCTTGCCTAGTGGCATGGAGGGCTGAGGCGCTGGGTGCCTCACCTTCTGCCACATTGGTGACCTGGGTTCTGAAATGGACGTGTGTCACTCAGGGGCTCTGGCTGAGGAGGGAGGATCAAGTTTCCTAGAACTGCTCTCCTTCCTTGGAGGGGGGGTGGGGGCTGTGGCTTGATGCTTGACTGTCACCTGGAGGTGTCCAGGTGGCAGTACAAGCAAACCACACACCCAGGGAAGGGACCCCATGTTCAGGCCACCAGGGGTGTCTCTGTGGAGGCACAGCATGCACATTGCACCCATTGCAAGTCCTAAGGGCCCAGGGAGAAAATCGGAGGAAAAACACCCCCTGGCTGCAAGATGATGGCTGACCCTTCATGGGCCTGCACCGGCCACCAGGCACCCCCCACAGTCCTGAAGCAGAGGATGGTGGAGGAAAGTAAGCCCCAGAGAAGCCATATGATGGGGCTGGGGGGTTGGTCAGAGGGGGGCAGCCGGAGGCAACATAGGAGTATACAACATCTATAGAAAAAAAGAAAGATTCTGAGTAATGACTCTTTGGCCAGACTAGATGGCTAATTCAGGTCTTTTCCTGTCCTTCTGTTTTCTATGTTCCAATGAAACAAAAAGATTTAGGATTCAGTTTAATGCTTACAGGATACCAGTGAGAACGTTTTTATGTGCTTATACATTTTAGTAATAAAAAACAGGCCACGTCTCTTTAAAAAGTTTCAACATGGCATAACCCTTGGGCAAATGCCAAAAGCTGCCATCGTCAGCTTGGTATTTAAGATAAGTGTCTAGCGCATTCCATTTAAATGAACAGAGCCTTGCAGGCGTGGCATACACTATGTGAAAGAAACTCAACTGAAGCCACTTGAACCAGTTATTGAAAGTGCATGTTTTCAACAGTCAAACACACACTGTCGGTCCTCCAGGAAAATCAAAGAGCCCACATCATGTTCCCATTTAATTCCCAGCTTATGTAAATTAACAGTTTGTACAGCCATCAGAACTCCATACAAAGAAGAAATACACCCCCCTCAATGCAATTAAAGGCATTGTTGCAATAGGTGATGACGTGGTCCAGTATGGAAAACGTAGAACAATTTGGAAAAAAATCCCTGATTTACAGGTATCCAAGGAAGTCTCTAGGTGAAAGTGAAAACCTTTGCCTAACTTCTAGGAAGGACACCAAAATACCCTCAGTGAAACATTCTGCAAGCCACACTTACAGCAACATTTTTTTGACCATCACTAAGACCTTAGCTAAGATATTAGTAAGACTGAAAACGGCCCATGTTAACCATAAATAGCCCAAGTCCAAATGTTGGGTATGCCAGACTGAAACAAATTAGTTCTGGAGCAAAGTGGCGCCATGCCAGATTTTAGATTTTCAAAAGTTTTGTGGCACTGTCAGATGGTTGTTTTAAAGCCTGCCACCTGCACCAGAATTCAGACCAGTGTTGGACATTTCTCCAAGATATGGCCTTTAAGAGACCAGGACCATGGCAAATGTGGTGGTTCTTAGTAAAACAACTATAGAGCTGCATGTGCCACAGAACAACAGCAGCTCCTGCAAACTGTAGCTAACAGGGTGAGGCATTTAGTGGCCTCTGAAAATAATAGGACTACATCTGTGGTTGAATGGGGCAACAAGCAACACAAACCATGCCCCCCAAACTGAGTGGTACTTACACCGTGCATACCCAAGTGTCCTTTGGATGCTAGTTTCTGTTGCTGTGACAGCATGGCTATCAGTCTGCCTGCTCACCTCTACCTCTCTGCCATCCGCTCATGCCTCCAGTTTTGGACTTGTGCCCCACCATGCACTGCTGCTGCCACTTCATCTGGATGCTTCATCCAACTGTTTCCTCCCTGCTTTTGGCTCCATGCCCATTACAGCTGCTTACCTGTATCTGTGGCTGCTACATCCGCTTAATTTCCTAGTGCTAAGTTATGTCACCCAGTTGGTCTCCACTGCACCTTGCCAGCTCCTCTGCTTCCTCGGGGTCTCACTGCCTGCCTTGGTGTTTCCTTCCCTCTGTACCACCACCATGGGTCTCTGCTTCTGGCTGGCACTCTGCTTCTGTTGGTCTGTCTTCCGTGTGGCTGCAGTTGCTGCTTCCTTTTCCATGCTGTGTCCACACTGATTCCAGGTGCCTTCTTGCTGCTTGTTTGTCCTGGATGTTAGTGCCTCACTCTCTCATTTGCTTTTTTGCCTGCTGTGGCAGCTATTGCTGCTGTGCTCCTTCCGCAACCCTTTGCTCCCTCTGCTGTGGGCTTTGCCTTGGCTGTGTATCCCACCTTCATTCTTCTGGCCACATTGGATGTTTGCTGCCTTGGTTGTGCTTCACCCTCCTTGATTTTTGGGTGTTTGACCTTCAGCTTCTCCCTATTTAGTTCTGCTCACTAGCCTGCACAGGTGAACTTCTGGGTCTTCTCCACGGAGTTCAATACTCATAATATTCTACTCATACTGGGTTGTGCCCTTCCCTTTTTATACTTCCATAACTTAATACTCAGGCACTCACCCTAACTACTCAGACATACACCCCACTAACTATCAGCATATGCCCCAACAACTATCAGGCTCTTGCCCAAATGTTCACCTGCTCCTCAAGGGCCACACACGATCATGCTTCATCTCTCTAGGGCCTGCATAACCTCAGGATCCCCAGTGGTTCCCTGAACATATGGCTGCCTAACAGCCAAGGTATTATGCTGTGATTCCTTGCTGCACATGTGTTCTAGAGGGGGCCATGTACAGGGAGAAGAGCCAGACTGGTTATTGTTGTTGCACTGTTGGTAGGAGTGCAGAGATCAAGGGAGGAGACAAAAGAAGCATTTTTTGGCTCCAGCGCCAGAGAGGAGGACTCTACCCTATCCAGATATTGGCTTACCTGTAACCCCAGTTTGAGTTCAGCTTCAGCAGAAAGGTAAGTGGTGGAAGATGCCTGCAAGATTTGCCCCTGAAGGCAACTGACTCAAGAACTGCTGCAAACTGAGATCCAGAAGTGTGAACATGCTTGTACAACCCCCATTACACCTTGGGATTACTAGTGATAGAGGTTTAGCTGTCTAGGCAGTCTATGTTTAATCCATAGACTCCCCTCTGGCTCCAGTGTCATGGGAAATGAACACTGGTGTCACAGTGGGAGGGGCTTTCTGAAGCAGCATAAGCAAGATGAGTGCACTGCCTGCTCCTCTCTCTGTTCTGTTAGAGAGCATGTTTATAATCAAGCGTGACCTGACCAACCAGAGGAGGTGTGACCAGCGGGTACCATTCCCTCAGCAATCCTTCTGCAAAGTCTTATGGGCAAAATGAATCAGCCAGGAATCTGTGGGTACATTCTGCTGAATGAGAGACTTTAAACTGAGAGAGGAGCAGAGTCTGCTATGTGCAACCTTAGATGTTTTGGTTCAATAAGATGCTGGCTCCTCAAAATATTCTTTCAAGTTAATCTGGGATAGGGCCTTCATCTTGTGGCTGCCAGCAAGATGGAAGCTGAGGACTAGGTCCCAATTCAGATGCAGTTCCCAAGCAGGAGCCTAAGCATGCACACTAGTCCTAGTAGCCCAGCAGTGTCTTTACACTTTTCCCAAAGCTAAAACAGTGGACCAAGAAAGGGCAGTCTGAATATTCCTGTGGCATTGAACCTGATGGTAGTAGAATGGCCCCTTAGCTGAGGGTTGGGCTTTCCTTCTCAAGTGCAGGTCCACTTCTATGCCTGGGCCAGAACTCAGTATGTGTGAAGAAGACATCTAAAGTTTCAATTGCCAGGCTGTAGTTGTGATACGGTGGGTATGATTTGGGTTCATAGATTTCATAGCTGTTTACAAGCAAATAGCCTTCGTCCTTAAAGCTTGCCCATTTAGAACGTGTCTCAAAATTACAATTTCTTTTCTCCACAATGTAGATCCAGATTATTCTTAAAGTGATTCATACTTCCACTGTTTATTACAGCCCGAGGTAAAGCATTCCATGGGATAACCACCCTCTGGCTATACCAATGCTTTCTTATATTGTGTCTCCATTTAGATTGTATCAGTTGTTTATTGTGCCTTCTGTTACCATGTTCGTCTGTTCTTGGATAGATTCCAAATTCAGTACAATAACTACCATCTCCAATTATCTAGTACAAAAGGCACATATCTCCCCTAAACCTCCTATAGCATAAGGAATACAAATTAAGAGACACAAGTCTATCTGAATAAGATAGTTCTTTCATCCCCGAATGGCTTTAGTGAAACTTCTCTGAACAGATTCAATTTTAATAATGTCCTCCCTATTTTGAGGCGACCATACCTGAATGGCATATTCCAAATGAGGTCTGACAAGGGCTATGTAAAGTGGAATTAGAACTTTGGACTCCCTACTAGCAATATAACGTAGAATACAGTTTAAGTTTTGGATGGCTATGTTTGTCTGGGATCTACAATGTACGCTGAACTTGAAATCTAGAAAATTGGTGCTCTCCTTACCTGATAGCAGGTGTGGGCAAAATTAATATGCCAGGTATCTGTGAGTACAGTGTGCTAGGTGAAAAACTTTGAACTGAGAGAAAAGCAGACTCTGTCATATGTGAACCTTTTAACCATTAGCAAAGAATAAAAAAAAACAGGAAAAACCAGTTGGTGGTAAAGCAATCTTCCTCAGGATCTCTGAAAATGTTAAATATACTTTGCTTAGCATTATGAAATGGGTAGAAAGAATGCTGGCTCCTGAGTGGCCAAGAGGTACTTTCAGCTAGGCCATTATCCCAGCACAGCAACCCAGCTGAAAGTACCTCAACAAAATTATGTTTAAAAAATGTATCCAATTCACTATGGAGGACCCATTTCATAATCACAGTAAGGCACTCCAGGGATGCATTATGGTGGGCTTACAGCCCTTCTCGGATGGTGGAAGCACTTGACTTTGCCTTGTGCTTCAACCCATCCGAGGTGGGCCGTTTTCCCACTATAAAGCACCCCATCATGCCCTATTGCTTTAAATATTTTTTTCTTGTTAATTTATTTAGGCAGAGCTCTTTGGCCATGATTTTCAGATGGTTAGCATGGCATTAACATGAACAGCACTGTGCTAACTAGGCAATGCAAGGCTGAACAGGGCTGGGGCTACAGTACATTCAAAGAGCCGTGGTGTTTAGTGATTAGTGCAAATGCCCTGAATATACCTCTGCGTCTATATGAATGAGGGCACCCTCAAATATACAGGGTGCAGTGGTACAGTATATTCAGCAGATTCTGGAAGTGGATAACAGCTGCGATGGCAGCACTTTTTACTGCTTCCAACACCCTACCCTTTTCAACATGCACTGTGATTCATGATCACCCTAACCCGCCCCCAATCCCTGGTAAACTGTCAAAGTATGTGGCAGGCTAGTGGCCCCAAACCCTGTGCAGATCTCCAAAAGCAGAACCCTGCCATTCTAGTGGTCCCCCACTCCCATGATCCCCAAGTAGAACAAAGATACTGCTCATTGTATCCAACAATTCGAAAAAAAAATGGCCCACATAAGTAACTGGAGAGGAGATGTACCTTATTTTAAAATAACATTTATTAATGAACACCTGCTGTTCTACAAAACCCCCAGTTTAAACAAAGGTACTATATAGGGTATTTCCTGGTAGTCCAGTCATACACCCCCCACCCCTGCATGTTGCCTGTGTTAAATATAAATGTCCTGTACCTTTATTCCCTCGCAGTATAGTGGTACTCCCCTCCCACCTAATCCCTGAATTAAACACAGGTGCTGTTTAGGGTATTCCCTTGTAGTCCAGTGGTACCCCCTTCCCCCGGATTCCTGAGTTACATACAGCTGTCCTGTACTTTTATTTCCTGACAATCTAGTAGTACCCACCCCTCCTACCTGATCCCCGAGTTCAACAAAGTCGCCATTTAGGGTATTCCCTGGTAGTTCAGTAATACTTCCCTTTGCCCAATGCCTGAGATACATAAAGATGTCCTGTACTTTTATCCCCTGGCAGTCTATTGTTACCCCCATCTCCTTCCCTACTGATGCCTGAGTTACATATATGTAACCCACCCATGAGTTGGGTTGCTGTTTTTCTGTCCTCTGGACCATTTTTGGGGAGCATTAATTTTAATATTTGTGCCCTCCACCCTTGGGTAGGGTCTTCATGGGCCAGAGGTCATGCCTAAGGGATGGCTGGTCATAAATTGGGGCCTTTGGTGCCACATTTGGGGTCGGTTCCCACGCAGAGGTTCCGGTAGGTGGTCTGCAGGAGCAGGACCAGTTGCCTCCACCTGCCCTGTGTCTCCAGGTGACCGTTTGGGCCTAGGTTTGCAGCAGTGGTATAGTGGTGGCAGCTGGGATTCAAACCTGTATCCTCGACTGTGCCATCTAGTCGGGAAGAAAGTGCTGTCTGCCTGCATAAGGGGAGCCATCAGAGAGAGGAGAGATCAGTGTGTCAGAACCATGGAATTGAGTAGGGTTAGCCACACTACCCCTCGATCCATAACTGCTGTTGTGCCCTGAGAGACCAGTGAGAAGAGGTGGGAACGTGGAGGAATGCAGAGTCAGATGAGCTGGCATGTGGGGACGTCTGCTCTGATGGTCGTATGGGTGAGCCACCTGCGGAGATCCCCTGCATTGGAGGGAAGGTCAGTCAGAGCCCCTATGTGCGAGGGTTTCCTTTGCTTGCCCTCTCAAATCTATGAGAGGTAGAGTAAAGCTGAGTGGTGCAGAGGGAGCCATAGAAGAATGCTGCTGCCACCATAATGGAGGTCTGTGTCTCGTAAGCTGCTGCTGCTGCCTACCCCATAATGTGGCCACCTGGTCCAGGGATTAAAAGAGAAGGGTTGGAGGGTCTTCACAACCACCTGAACCACCAATGAACTGTCTCAACTCTGTTGTGGGTTCTCAAGCCTGGAAATGAATTATGCATATATGTCTGGACTGGCCAGCACTTTTATTATTAAATGGGATCCCCTGTTCCAGCAATTTTACTGTGTGGACATTCAGTTTATAACTGCTGCTGCTAGTCATAGAATCATAGAACTTGATGGCAGAAAAGGACCCCATGGTCCATCCAGTCTGTCCTTATCCCCCTGTTAAATGATCCGTCTCCCTCCTTGCAACCCCACCCCACTCCCCTGTAAACCTTTATGTCTGTCCCAAGCCCTCTTGAAACCGGTCACTGTCTCCACCCCCACAACCGCCTCCAGAAACCCATTCCAGGCATCCACCACCCTTTTTGTAAAGAATCGCCCTCTCACTTTACCTCTGAGTGCCCCTCATGCAGTCTCAGGTCATGCCTTGTGTTGGTGTCCTTCTTTATTTGGAATAAGCACCCCGGGCCTACTTAGTTTATCCCTTTGATGTATCTGAATGTCTCTATCATCTCCCCTCTCTTCCTTCTGGTCTCTAGTGTGTACAGCCCCAGCTCATTGCATCTCTGTTCATATGGTTTGCCCTTCATCCCTTGCACCATCTTGGTTGCTCTTCTCTGAACCCTTTCAAGCAGGTCTATGTCCTTGTACAAGTAAGGCCTCCAGAACTGGACTCCGTACTCTAAGTGCAGTCTCACCATAGCTTGGTACAGTGGGTCCCAGAACTTCTCTCGTCCCCGCTGGTGATTCCTCTGCCTATACTTGCCAGCATCCCATATGCCCTCCCCACCACCCTCGCACACTGTTTCCCCAACGTAAGGTTGCTGAAGACTACTATACCTAGATCCTTCTCCTGCTCCATAGTCCTGATTCCCTCCCCTCCCCTCCCCTCCCAATCTGTACTCTGTCCTCGAGTTTCTGTGTCCCAGGTGCATAATCACATGCGTCTTGATGCTGAATTTAAGTTGCCAGGTCTCTGCCCATTTCTCTAGTGCCCTCAAGTCCTGTCTCACGTCCTCCACCCCTCCTTCAGTGTCAACCCTATTCCAGATTTTCATGTCATCCACAAAGAATGCCACATGTCCCTTCAGTCCATCTGCTATGTTGCTTATATAGATACTGAAGAGGAGCAGTCCCAACACCAACTCCTAGGGTACTCCGCTTGTCATCCGCCCCGTCCTAGAGTGCACCCCATTCAATAGCACCTTCTGAGTCCTGTCTGCTAGCCAGTTTTCCACCCATCTAGTTATTTTGCCCCCCCACCCCCATACTTCCCAGTTTGTTAATTAACCTTCTGTGGGGTACGGTGTCGAAGGTCTTGCTGAAGTCCAGGTAGGCCACGTCCACCGCCCCCCCCTTGGTCAATTACCTGCGTCACCCAGTCAAAGAATTCTGTTAGATTGAACTGGCATGATGTCCCCCTTGTGAACCAGTGTTGGTTGTTGTTCATCAATCTGTTCACCTCTGGGTACTGTGTTACCCTTTCCCTGACGACTGCCTCCATGACCCTCCCTGCCACTGCGGTGAGGCTGATGGGACAATTGTTCTCCCTCGCCTCTCTACTCCCTCCCTTGTGTGTTGGCATGACTGTAGCTCTCTTCCAGTCCTCCAACACCCTTCCAGTGTCCAATTAACCCCCTCTTTTTAGTCCCATAGCTCAGCACCCAATGTGGCACCCTCTGGCAATGAAGATCTGGCAGCAAAATGAGGTCATCTGACTGGTAAGAGCTATATTTCTATCAGACTGTACTTGTTTCTGCTGTTGTGACCCCCCCTCCCAGTTATTTACCATCAGGATACCCCTAGACAGCAGGATGGGGGGGGCTTACATATAGATGTCCTAAACTTTTATTCCCTAGAGGTCTAGTGGTACCCCTCCCAGCTGATCCCTGAGTTCAACAAAGATGTTGTTTAGGGTATTTCCTGGTAGTCCAGTAGTATCTCCCTTCCACCTGATACCTGAGTTTCATGTAGAATTCCTGTACTTTTATTCCATAGCAGTCTACTGGTACCCCACCCCCAGTACCTGGTTAAATGCAGACTTCATGTAAATGTATCCCCTGGTAGTCTAGTGGTAGTACCCCCCCCCCGATCATCAGTATTACAGTCTAACTCTCACCCCCCCATTCCACCCACTCGGCACCCACAAAATCCATATCCATCTGCCCTGGCTCACCAATCCAAACAGTGTAGCCACCAGCAGCAGTTTAAACAGCAACCGCACAGACCTCTTCCTTTTCACTATCTCAGTTAGCCATCATCTGAACGACTTTATAAGTAAAAGGTGATAAAACTGTTTCTACTGCACACACAATGTTTGGTCCCTGTAAACGTCAACCAAATGCTTGGTCTGACATCATAGCCATAAGACCTTAAAACCGGACTGCCTCAGCTTGTTTCGCAGCTCCCTGATGAAGCTCTATCAAGCAACATGCCGGGCCAACTTTCTGTTATTGGCATGTTGTGTCCTGTACCAGTCTGAGTTAAATGATCAATAATTTTTTTTAGTTTTTATCCCTCCGTGCAACCAGGACAGGCTATGCTCCCATCTGCTCTGCCCACAACCCCTATCATCCAGCACCTTCATAGGACTTATCCTGTGGACCAGATTACCTTCACAGATTCCCCCCATGGTGTGGTGAGAAGGGAAGGGTCATCCTCCCCCCAAAAAAAACACACAAATCCAGCTTTCTGGTCCCCTACATCCTGGTGAAGCAGGTTGGTGAGGCATCATACACACCTGCCCTGCCTCTATTTTCCTCCGTTTTGTCCCTTTTCCCCATGCCGTGGCGTGCTCATCAACATTCATGTGTGGAGGCACGCACACGCTGCAGAAACCCACAGCGCCTCCCTTTCTTCTGCTGCTCCTGTCCTGCACTGCTCCCAGGCCTTCACCTGACGGTAGTCATTTGGCAGACCATGCAGTCCTCCCACCCCCTCCCCAGAGGAGGACAGCACTCTGTCAGATGCTCAGTCCTCCCCCCCCCAGCCAACCCCTGGCAACCCATGCTCATTACCAAACACAGATCACTAATGTGGAGTGAGGTTTGGCGTCTGGTGCCTCAACTCTCAGTACCACCAGGCCAACTATGCTCAATAAATTTTGTCAGCATATGTTGTGGTTGTCTCCTTTTTGAGTGCACCACTTCCCACTGTTGCTTTGTGCCTGAGGGGTTAGCCAACCCCACTGGTAGCACCGGAAGCACCTGCACACTAGTACTGTTTATGCTAGTTCATTCTGGTCCTCCTTGTGAACATCCATTCCAAAGGGGCTACTATAGGTACAAGGGTAGAAGGGGCCATAGGCATGTAGCTGCAACACCAGCTCTTAAGCCTCAGAAGAAGCAAGCCCCTGACAATTCTGCCCAAGTCACCCAACCATTGATAGTGGGGTTAAGGTTGGCTCACTACTTCCAGGTATGGTCAAAAACCACCACAGACAAGTGGATCCTGGAAGAAGTGAGCTAAGGTTTGTCCATGCTGCTCAGAAAATTCCCCAAACTGCACAGTCCAAAACTGTTCCCACCTCACACCCCAAGAGAAAAGCACCTTTTTGGAGCTGGAGGTAAAGAATGATACTGCAAGCAACAGCAGTAGAGAAAGTCCATTCCACGCTATGGGGCAAGGGTCTCTTCTCAAGATATTTCCTGACCCACAAGAAAAATGGGGAAAGGTGACCCATTTCAGACCTGAAACACCTGAACACATAAAAAAGGAAAGATTCAAGATGTTTACATTGGGCTCAGTGACACCATCTCTGCGGTTGGGAGACTGACTAGAGTCACTGGATCTGAAATATGCCTACTTCCACATCACAGTAAGACACACTCATAGAAAGTATAAACAATTACTCGCTGTAGTACTGTTGTTTCTTCTCAGGAATCCTTCACTATGTTTACATTCTGTCCATCTATCTCCATGGTGACAGATGCCCCGGAGATGGGACCTATTCTAACTATGGAATTTAGAATACTGGTTCAAACTCTGCAGCCATGCTCCACTCAGGCAGTTGGTCAGATTTGCTTCTGTAGCCTGAGTGGAGCAGTGGCTAGTAAAGCCAGATAAAAGGCTGTCAAAAATGTATGTAATTTGTATCAGAATTTTAAAAAAAATACAGTCAGATTAAAGCAGACATGTAACTGTAAGAAACATACAAATGTTTAAGAAAAAACATAGACTTTATAGTTGTAGAGTAACTGCAATGGTAGTGCTCAAGCAACCTTAATGAAAAGAACTGATTCTTGTGTGAACCTATTTTCAGGTTCTAGAAGGGGCAGCAGGGTAGGGAGAGTAAACATAGTAAAGAATCCCTGAGAAGAAACAACACTACTATGATGAGTAATTTTTCCTTCTAACTCCAGGAATCCCTCACTGAATGTTTACACTCTATGCAAACTCAATAGTACCTTGGGAGGCTGGGACCAGAACCTGCTTAGCAGAGAGGTTCTGCAAGACAACAGTTCCAAAGCTGGCATCCCTCCTGGACTGTATCTCCAGGCACTAGTGCTTTCTGAAGGTATGCACGTTTTCCAGGTAGCCATTTTGCAAATGTCTACTGAGGAGATACCCTTCCTGGATGCCACAGAGACACAAGCACCTCTTGTAGAGTGTGCCCTTAAGCCTCTGGGTGGCATTTTCCCAGCATTTTCATAACAGAACTGGATGCAAGATAATATCCAGCAAAAGATAGACCTCCTGGTTGTTGGTTTACCTTTGCCAACCTCACCATACGTAACAAAAAGTGGAGTGTTTTGGGACCTGATATCTTTTGGCCAGTCCATGCAGATACTGAGAACTTGTTTCAAGTCAAGGCTAGGCAATGTTTGCTTTACTGGACTGGAAAGTTCTGGATAGAGCACAGGGAGTGTTACTGACTGGTTCAAGTGGAATTCAGACACCACCTTAGGTAGGAATTTCCTGTTGGTTCTAAGGACTACCTTATCCCTGTGGATGATTATGACATGTGACTGTGCAGATGGCTTTCAGTTTATTTATCCTCAAGGAGGTCATGAGGGCATCGGTGTCCTGCTCTCCCCAAGCCGCCGGATTCCCACCAAAGCCGCTGGATTCTCCCCACCGAGCATACAGTGCCAAGGAGGTAATGCGGGCGTCGGTGTCCTGCTCTCCCCAAGCCGCCGAATTCCCACCAAAGCCGCTGGATTCTCCCCACCGAGCACACAGGTACGCCGACCATGCCACGCTGCTGCAAACATCGGAACGCTGTATTGTGTGGACAAAGGACTTTAAATTTGACGCCTTTTGCAATGCTGCAATTTTAGTCAGCAGACCAATGCTGATAGTTTCTGGACCCTAAATTATTTGCAAAACATTGGTTGCTGCACCCTTTAGTTGGGAACTTTAATTTTATTTGTGCCTGAATTCAGCTATTGTGAAGGCGCTTTAAGGATGAATTACGAACGCTGTGCTAGGTTCATTATGTTGTGTGCAGGTTACCTCAAAACGTGCTGTTTAACTAATTAAGTAAGGTCAGGCTGTTTGTGAATGCAGTGCATATAAAAATACACTCCTTATTACTATATCATTTTAATCAGTAACAACAAGGCACAGTCTAGACCTAGAGTTGCCCACACCTCAGCGTAATCTGAATTACATGCTAGGACCTGTATGTGTTAGCCCCTGTAACTGTTGCTGTAAGCTCCTCCTCCTGTTGGCTTCTGTTGACTTACATGTGCTAATAAATTTGCTCTCCTCTTCTTTCCCCAGTGCCAAGGAGGTCATGAGGGCGTCGGTGTCCTGCCCTCCCCAAGCCGCCGGATTCCCCACAAAGCTGCTGGATTCTCCCCACCGAGCACACAGGTATGCCGACCACGCCACACTGCTGCAAGCACTGGAACTCTGTCTTGTGTCCCCGCCACCCCCGCTACCACCCTTGGTGGTCTTTGACTTATATAGCTGGTGTAATCATGGGGTGTGTTCGCGCGATAAATTATTATTAGCCAGGTTTCCTATTAGCAGATTATTTGCTAGCACCCCTAGTGGCCACCCTATTTAAGCTTCCTGCCTCATCTATTTATCACCACTAGATGACATCCTCTATGCAGGCAATCTTACAGGCAATCTACACCATGTTGGCACTGTATGGCATTATGCTGTGCATATTACCACCCCTTTCATCCCTTCTACCTGCCTCCTTTCCAGCCCCACAGCCATATCCCAACTTAATAGATAGCTTACCTGCTCCTCCACCTTTCCACACCGCCACTTCCGCTGGTCCTCTGCCCCAGCAGCTATCAACTAACTGGCTACCCGGCCCCTCCATCCAGCCACCCTCTTTCCAAGCTGGGCTCATTGGTCTAGGATTTTCTCACACACCTGGTACTACCAAACCAGCCCAGCGACTCCATGCACTATGTGTGCCACCAGGACAGATTCACAGAATTAAACAGCTGCTCACTCTGCTGCTTCTTATGGCAGGTGATATACAGCCTAACCCTGGCCCTACACCCCCTATCACGTCCACCTCTATAAAACTTCCATGGGGTTTTAAAATAATTCACCTAAACATATGTAACATTCTGAACAAGCTTACCATCCTCCAACCGTATGTCCTTACACTGCGCCCTGACATTCTAATCTTAACAGAAACTTGGCTGAAGCCCCACAATCTGGATGCTGAATTTTCACTCCCTGGCTACTCCCTCATCCAGCACGACCGGCACGGTAACAAAAGAGGTGGAGGCGTTGCCATGTTCATCGCTGTTCACCTCCACTACACCCCAATCCAGATCACCTTGCCCACCCTGTCTATTGATTCCTTGCTAATAAAGCTCACATTGCCCCACTCAGTGCCTTTATATGTAGCTGGTTTCTACTGTGCCCCCGACACCCCCATGCCACTCATAATGGACCTCCTGAGCACACTTAAACTACTTGGCTCAGCGGGAGAGCTGATTATCCTTGGTCACCTCAACTCTAACTGGCTCTCCAGTACCAGTTCTAAGCTACGTAACCACGCTTCATCCTTAAATCTCTCCCAACAAAATACTGAACCCACATGTTAAAATCTTAAGTCCAAAAACCACTCCCTTCTAGATTGGGCCCTTACCTCGCACCCTCACCGTTTACTTGAGTCTGGCCTCCTTCCGGACTCACTAAGTGACCATCACCTAATCTACATGGTCAGAAAAATCTTCGGACCAAAAGCTCCTCCCCCCACTGATACTGCTCACCAGGTCTTACAAATCCCTTAATCTCTCAGCACTCCTTCATGACGTGTCCAGCATGAACTGGTCTTTCATCCCCCAGGCACCCTCCATCGACTCTGCCCTGGACTTTTTCAAATACAAATTCCTCACCGTATGGAACCTCCATGCGCCACTAAAAAGGACCCGAGTAAGAGGAGTCCACCTGCCCTGAGTCTCTGCCAACATTATTGATCAACTCCATGCCAGGGACCAAGCATGGAAATCCTATAAGGTAACCAGTTCCCAGGAGGCACTCCAACACTATCGCACACTGCGAAACTCCTGCACCAGGCTCTTACAGCAGGCCAAGGCCAACTACTTCAAGTACTCACTCCACTCTAACCTAAACCACCCAGTGAAATTCTGGAAAACACTAAAATCACTACTCACCCCCCCCCCACCCCAGCCTTAAATGTGGATGGCTCAACCATCACCGAGCCAGGTGCAGTGACCTCAGCTTTTAATAACTTTTTCACAAGTTGTGCAACCTCTCTCCTCGCCTCATTCCCCCAATCACACCCTCACCCATCCATGTCTAATCCACCCTCCTCCATATCTTTTGCCTTCCGTCCAGTCACCCTAACCGAAGTATTAACTCAGCTGCGGGCCCTAAGCCCCTCTAAAGGAAAATGTCCCTCGAGTATGGATTGCAAAATGCTTTACTTGTCCGCTCCAGCTATCGCCACCCCACTGGCCGCACTATACAATTTCTCGTTCTCACTTGTTTCTGTCCCAGCCAATTGGAAGAGTGCCACAGTCATACCTCTCCCAAAAGGGGGCGATCCCTCATCTCCAGGTAACCACCACCCTGTCTCACTACTCCCCATCCTAGCTAAAATCCAGGAATGCCTCATACTAGCCCAATTCTCCCCTTTCCTCGACTCCACCTGCTACTTCACTCCTTACCAATCTGGCTTTAGGAACTCACACTCCACCATCACCTCCCTCCTACGGCTCACCAACATTGTACTTACGGGTATGAATCATGGGCACATCACCTCAGCGATCTTTATTGACATTGCCAAGGCATTCAGCATGGTCTCCCACACCCTACTACTATCCAAACTCACACAGGCAGGTCTGTCTATACCCAGTTCCAATTGGTTCCAATCCTATTTAGCTGGAAGGTCGCAAGCTGTAAAAGTTGGTCAACATACTTCTTCCCCCCTCCCAATTAATATGGGTGTCCCCCAAGGCTCGGTCCTTGGCCCCATCCTGTTCTCCATATTCCTAAACGACCTGCCCTTGGTATGTAAACACGCATCCTTACATTTGTACGCAGATGACACGGCCCTTTATGTGTCAGGTCCCTCCCACTCTGAGGTGGCCCCCAGACTACAGGAAGATTTCACTGTTGTCCAGAAATGGCTTCGCTCTAACCAGCTCTTCCTAAACCCCCCAAAAAAATCTCCATTACCTTCGGCACCAGGCAGCAACTCGCACGTCTCCCCACCACCCCCTCTTTCCACACCTTAGATGGTATACCATTGGAGGCCCTCTTCTCCTTCCGGTACCTTGGGGTCTGGCTCAACCAGCACCTTGACATCTCAGGGCACATTGACTCAATCCACAAGAAACTGTACCCCAAGCTTGGTGCCTTATATTGTAACAGGGGCTGTATCCCTCTAGAAACCCGCAAAGCTATTCTACAGAGATTGATCCTCCCGATACTGGACTACGGTGACGTAGTATACACAGCCGCCCCCAATTCCAATCTTGCCAAACTCGACCCCCTCTTCCACTCCTTTTGCCATTTCACCTTAGACTACCCCCCCCCCCATGCACCACTGCGAACTCTACAAGTCCCTTAACCTACCATAGCTACAGGTCTGGAGACTACTCCACAGTGTGAGACTTACTGCTAAATTCTGGTCCCAGACCCTCCCCACCTACCTTGGTTCCACACTCCAAGCTCAACCACCCACAGTGTACTCCCTCAGAAACACTGACTCACGGCTCCTCTATGTCCCAGATATGGCTGCTGCCAAAGGGCCGCTTTCAAGTATCATATGCCTAAACTCTGGAACTCCCTACCAGTGGCCATCAGGCACACAGACAATTCACAGCAACGCAACCTGTTACTCAAAGCGCATTTCCCACCCACCTGCTCCTGCCAACAGTCCCCTCGAGACCCCAAATGCTCTGCATCTCGCTCCTGTCCCACTAACTGCTCCCCCAGGCCTTAGTGCATTTCCTTGGTTCACGTAGGCCCACCTCACCACGCTGCTACTGATTTTTCCCCCCTGTAGTAAAAGGGAACGACACTATATGTATTAAGTAGGCTCCCTTACGGCACAGTTGAGTTGCTGACTTGTGTATTTAGACCTGCTTGTTAGCTAGCCTCCCCTTGTACTCTATTGTATTAGCTCATTTCCTCATACGTGTTTATCATTGATCAAGATGTAACCTATTTTATGCTTCGTTGGTACTATGTACTATCTGCTTTATATGTTTTCATCCTTTCCCCCCTTCCCCAGGGTGCATCTGGAATTGAGCAGTACTCTGCTCAGTATGCTTTCCTGGTGAAACTCTTAAATAAATAAATAAATAAATATCAGAGGTCATAGCAATCAGGAATATGATTTTCCATGTGACATACTTCAAGTCAGCAGCATTTATGGGCTTGAATGGAGCCTCCATAAGCTGGGCAGGGCAGACACTGATATACCATGAAGGGGCTGGGTCCCTTACTGGTCAGTATAAGTGACTTAGGCCTTTAAAAAACATTTAAAAATGGGTTTTGCGGCCAGTGATTTTCCCTTGCCTGCTGATATGTAGGCTGACACTGCTGCTAAATCCACCTTTAGTGTTGAAGGTGTACCAGGTATTCCAGGACTATAGGCAACACTGTCTCTATTGGGATTATTCTTCTTGGGGTACACCAGTAAGATCTTTTCCATTTAGAGGAATATGCTTTCCTGGTTGCTGATTTCCTTGAACTCCAAGCACTTTCACAACTTCCTCTGAGAGATTCAACTCAGAGTATTCTAACTCTTCAAGAACCATGCCCCCAGATATAGTGTCCTGGGGTCTGGAAATGTTATCCTGCCCTGTAATAAAGTCAGCACATTGTGACTTAATGGCAGACTGACTGGAGTCTTACTGAACAGAATCAGGAGCATTGCATTCCAGGTCTGTCTGGTCCAGTCTGGGGCTACCAGGATCATTGTTGCAGGGTCCTTCCAGAGCTTCAGGAGGACCTTCTGTATGAGTGGGAATGGAAGGAAGGCATAAAGGAACCTGCCTGTCCAGTCCAAGACCAGGACGTCATCTGGGACTGTCCCTCTGGCTAGTGGTCTGCAACAAAACTAAGGGAGCTATTCTCCCAAGAGGTGAACAGGTCTATTTTGGAAGTGTCCCACCTTCTGAAAACTGTCCAGAACCTGTCGGTTCAAGGTCCATTCATGATTTCCCTTCTGATTCTGCTTAAGGAATCTGCCAGGATATTGTCTTTGCCTGGCAGGTGCACCGCAGAAATGTTTGCTTCTAAGGAACATGCCAGGTCCCAGATGCTCATTGCTTCTGTACATAGTTTTTAGGATCTTGTCCCACTCTGCCTGTTTATGTGGTACATTGCTGTGGTGTTGTCTGTTCTGATTTGGACAAACTGACCTTGCAGCTGGGAGAATGACTGCATTGCTAGAAACACTGCCCTGGGCTCCAGGAGAGTAATGAGCACCAGGGACTCCTGTGGGATTCATGTTCCACTTACCGTAAGGTCCTGTAGGTGGGCACCCCACCCCAGGAGTGAAGCATCTGTAGTGAGACTACATGTTAGTGATTGTTGAAGGAAGGGTATGACCCCTCTGAGGTTGCTTTCTTCATTGCACCACTCTAGTGCCGTTACCAGTGCTTTTGTCACTGGCACTAGTTTTGGGAGTGGGTCCCATCTTTGAGACTAATTGTCTCTTAAATGGTACTGGATGTCGTTCATTTGGAACCTGGCCAATGGAACCACAGCTGTGGATGTGGCCACGTGTCCCACTATTTGCAAGAAGTCCCTTGCAGGTCTTGGGTGGCCTTCTGAGAAAGACTCTACTGTAGCTATCAAAGCTGCAGTTCTGGCCTGTGGGAGGAAGACTTCCCAGTACAGGGTGCTTAGCTCTGCTCCTATGAAGACCAGTACTTAAGCAGGTTCTACTTGAGACTTCTGCAGATTTATTAGGAATCCCATATTCTCCAAGATGCTTTATACGGTCTGTAATGAGCACCTTGTCTCTTGATCTGTTTTCCCTGAGATTAGCCAGTTGTCCAGGTGGGGGAAAACCACTACACCTTGCCTTCTAAGGTGTGTCACCACCACAGCCAAGCACTTTGTGAATACCCTTGGTACTGAGGTGAGGCCGAAGGGAAGAGCTGTGAACTGTTATTGGCAGATCCCTAGCATGAACCTGACATATTTCCTGTGTGATATCCTGATTGGGATATGAAATTAAGCCTGTTTCAGATACAGCAATCCCAGTCAGTGATCTAACTGCAAAGATGGTATCACTGCTTTCAGTGCAGTCATCTTGAATTTCTCCTTTTTTATATGCTTGTTCAGATACCGAAGATCTAAAATGGGTTGCCACTCCCAATTTTTCTTGTGGGTCACAAAGTACCTTGGGACTAGACTTTTGCCCCACTGAGAGGCAGGGACTTTTTCTACAGCTTTTACAAGCAGCAATTCTTTATTTCCAGTTCCAGCAGAATTATTTCTGTGGGAAAGTGAGCTGAAAAGCTTTTACATAGAAACATATAAACATAGAGGTTGATGGCAGATAAGGACCGCAAGGCCCATCCAGTCTGCCCATTTCTTTTTCTACCTTATAAATGTGCCAGCGGCCTTTGCTCTGTCAGTGGCCTATCTATTCATTCTCATCTGTATTGCTCCCTTATGCCTATCCCATGCCTGTGTGAAGCTCTGCACTGTATTCATAGCCACCACTTCCTGAGGTAGGCCGTTCCATGCATCCACCACTCTTTCTGTGAAAAATAATTTCCTCACGTTCCCCCTTAATCAGCCTCCCTCTAATCTCATGCTGTGTCCTCTTGTCCTGTTATTTTTCTTATATTTAAACAAGTTAGACTCTTTCACCTTGTTAATGCCCTTAAGGTGTTTGAATGTTTCGATCATATCACCTCTCTCCCTCCTTTGCTCAAGGGTATACATATTGAGCTCTGTTAATCTGTCCTCATATGTCTTCTGATGCAGTCCCGGCACCATTTTGATTGCCTTTCTCTGGACTGCCTCAATTTGGTTAATGTCCTTGTGAAGGTGTGGCCTTCAGTACTGCACGCAGTACTCCAGATGGGATCTAACCAGTGTCTTGTAAAAAGGGATTATTACCTCCCTCTTACGATTTGTGATACCCCTACTAATATACCCTAACATCCCCCTAGCTTTACCTACTGCTTTAGAGGTGTGCTTGGATGATTTCAGGTCATCGGTGATGATGATGCCCAGGTCTCTTTCTTCCTTTGTGACTGCCAGCAACTCCCCTCCCAGCCTATAGGTGGCTTCAGGGTTTCTCTTCCCTATGTATATGATCTTGCACTTCTTTGCATTAAATCCCAGTTGCCACTCTTCTGACCATTTTGCTAGTTTATCCAGATCTCTTCTCATTCTGCCTACCCCATCTGGATCATCTACTCTGTTGCAGATCTTGGTGTCATCTGCAAACAGACAAGCCTTACCCTCTAGTCCATCTGCAATGTCACTAATGAAGATACTGAAGAGGACTGGCCCCAGGACTGGTCCCTGAGGTACCCCACTTGTGACTTGCATCTCTTCTGACTGTATACTATTTACCACAACTCTCTGTTTTCTGTCCGTCAACCAGTTAGCCACCCAGTTGACCAACTTCTGACCCACCCCGAGCCATCCCAGCTTATTTATTAATCTTCTGTGTGGAACAGTGTCGAAAGCTTTGCTGAAGTCAAGGTAGGCGACATCAACTACTCCCCCTTGTTCCACCACTCTGGTTACTCAGTCAAAGAAATCTATGAGATTAGTTTGACAGGACCTTCCTTTTGTAAACCCATGCTGTCTTGGATCCTGTGCCCCTATGGATTCCAGGTGTTGCACTATCCTTTTCTTAAGGAGTGCCTCCATAATCTTGCCTTCTACTGAGGTAAGGCTGACTGGTCTGCTTCTGCAGTTTGGGAAATTTTTTGAACTGCAAGGACCATCTCTGGCCCACTATCTCCGGAACTCACTTGTTTGTGGTAATGTTTATCCCTTCCTGGAAGTACTGAGCCAATCTTCCACCCACTGGCAATGGTTGGGTGACCTGGGCAGAGTTGTCTAGAGTTTTTCTTTGACTGGGGCTTGGGTACTGGTGCTGTAGCTGCAGTATGCTTGTGCCCTTCCTCTGTCCATGTAGTAGCCTCTTTGTGGCTGGTACTCATAACAGGCATGTTGGGTACAGGCTCTTGAGAAGTATCCCTTGCCTCTGCCTCTCCTTCCATAAGGCCTCTAGGAGGTAGAGACCTTTTCCTTCTCACTGTTACTCTCCTAAGTAGTTTTGTATTCATCCACTTTTTTCACGTATGCCTCTTTTGTCACCAAAACGTGAATTTCCCTCAAAGGAGAAATCCCAGGCTTTTGTTTGAGTATCCTGGGAAAGGATGGTAGTCCTTAACCAGGAAAATCTTCTTAAGGACACTGCATGAGCTAAAACTCTCACTGTAGTGTCATTAGTGCCCACAGCAGTGTGGAAATGGTATTTAGTGGCATCTAGGGCTGATCTTGTCGTGGCAATTAAGTCCTGTGCCAGCTGGCCATCTGCTTTATCAGCAAGTGCCAGAATTGTGTTCCACAGTGCTTTCTGGTACTGTGCTATATGTGCTGAATAGCTGCCTGCCTAATGACAAGGGAAACTCAGGTACAGTATAAACCTTTCTGGACATAGCATCTGAATTTTTGGAGCCCTTTTCAGGGAGCTATCAGACATGGAGACTTTATATTATTTTTTTAATTTTTTATTTATGTTTATTGCTTTTGAGATGAAATGCAATTTCACACTAGTAAATTGCTGCAAGGTTTCACATAGACATTGCAAATTACATCCAATACATACAGGATAACTTAGCCTATACAGACATGTGTTCTGAAGTGGGAGAATCCCATTAAATGATTATTGTCCAGACAAAACGTCTGAATATGCTACTCACTGCATGAGTGTGGGTGGTCTATCTAAATTGAGTTGCCAAAAAATATTAGACTCAACGCTGACATTGATGTGACCCCTAAACAAAACATCTGAGCCATAATATGTGAAACATCTGAAAGATATTTACCACACTTTGCGAGGCAAAAATATATGTTGCATGTACAAATATAGTGATGTTTAATTTGTGCGCTAACAAACAATACTGATCCTAAGTAAAACAATAGGATTGTAAACCCATCCATATTTGTAAAATTAACTAAGAAGGCAGACTTCTTGTTATAAAATCAGCTTGTTATCCAGTTCAAATTTTTACTCTCAGATCAGTAAAACACCTTCTGTCAATAGGACGAATAAAGTACAAGTACTTGCTCCAAAGTTCTGCTTCAAGTATCTTCTTCAGAAGAAGAGTCAGAGTGGGGCCTCGCAGTTTCAAACTCACGTGCGATGGCCTCCACTTTTTCCCCTGCTTCCACCAGATAGGAATATTGATAAGTGTGTCCCCCGTACTGAATTCAGAGATGAGCAGGCATTAAAAGTGAGTGGGCTACTCTCAACGCCTTCAGGTGAGCCCTCACAGCATCAAAATTCTTCCGGCAAGAGCTGGTCATGTAGGATAGGTCCTGAAAAGAGATGTATAGTTGCTCCACTGAAGTTTAAGGAGCCCACTAAGTGGGCAGTTTGCAGCAGGAGGTCTTGGATCATAAGCCCTGATGTTACGATTAGGACTGTTCAGGGCAGACCATTTCTAGGGCCTGCCATATGAGGGGAGCTCCTATAGGCCTTACAAAAGCAGGTATGGTCTAACAACAGCTGAAGTTCTCCTGGTAGCCAGCTACAAATAAATCCAAGTAGGTCGTCATCCTTGCTTGCTTCAGGCAGTCCCACTACATGCATGTTGGAGGCCCGGGTTGCATTTTCTAAGGCCTCCAAATGATAGCACATCTGCAAATTTTCCTGCAACAGTTTGCTGGTGGTTGTTAGTGCCTGTGATGCCATATTTTCGGCCATAGCTGCTGTTTTCTTGACGACCTCCAATTTTGCATCCTGCTCAGTAAAACATTGCAGGATCAATTCCATCTTAAGATCAATCACTTTCATTGAGGCCTGTAGCGCCCTCCATGGTGGATCTGACCAGACTTGAGGCATTGTGCTGGAGGTGGCCCGGGCATCGGAAGGCGCCACATACTTGGGGCTGCTTCCTCCACCTTTCTGCGTTTGTCCCATATTTGAATTTGGTATGTACCTGATCCACACAATACAAGGTACACCAAGCAGTCCTTTGCAATTAGCAACAAGTGTAAATTTTCTGAAAAATAGTCTATTTAATGACCAACCTTGCAGAGCAGCTCTCAGATGCATCTGGTTGGCAGTTTGCTCAACAGTGCCCCCCCCCCAAGACATGGAGACTTTTCCTCACTCACAAGCAGCAGCTTGGACTACACCTTGATGATCAGGGTGGGCACATAGATATTCCATCCCTTGTCTTACCACCTGATATGTCTTTCAATTTTTCTATCAATGGCTACAGCTGAAGTAGGTGCAAGCATGATTTTTGATGTGGCCTTCTGAACTGATTTATGTATGGGGACTAGCAGCCTGCTCGCAGGTGCCATCCTCATCACATCCACAAATTCGGCATCGTTTTCATCTTCCTCAGTTTCTTGAGGGGGGATTTTGAGAGCATCAAGCATTTGTCTGACAAATGAAGAAAAAGAAGTACAGTACTCGTTATGCCATGGAGGAGAGCCAAAGTCTTGATTGAGTGCACCCTCTGATTCCAAGGGGTAACCTTCCTTCTCCTGTACATAGTACTCATCTTCCTCCTCCTCCTCCTCCACAGGCAGACTGATTAGAGCCTGAGCATGGGAAACGGGGTGGCAATCACATTATTAAAATGTCCCATGGCCTGGCCGGTGGTACAGAGGCAGGGCACCCATCTGCAATGCCGACAACCCGGGTTCAAGAATGGACTCGGGATGTCAGAGGGCTGGCCAGGGGAAAAAGGAGTGAGCATCCTAGGGACTGCTGTCCTTCTCCAGGAAGAGGGGGACATAGTGTCTGGCACACCATGGACCTCTGGCAGCAGCTGGGGGTTCCATTGTGCTGGCACTGTCACGTGAGGGGGCAAGGCAGATGCGAGATGTCATTGCATGTCCCTGCCCCCAGGGTTCTGCTGCAAGTCAACAGAAAAAATTCTGGACCCCCGAGCATGATGCCCTGCTCCATCACCATCCCTGCTGCCACCAGCATCCGCCGAGGGGGTCCCGCTCCCGTGACCCCACCCTGAGGGGTAAGCCAGGGCAAGATATGAAGGCCGTGGAGAGGGGGTGCCCATCCGGCAGCCCTGCCCAGAGGGTAAGCCTGGGCATTGGGGATGGCATGCGGGCAGGGCTGAGCTCCCTTCGGGGAAGGGGAGTGCAAGACCATAAAAATAACAATAAAAAAAAATGTCCCATGGTCTGGATGGCCCAGAAAAATAGCCACATCTTTGATATGTCCTCAGATGAGGCCATTTTTTTCTGTGTCATATGCCTACTCCTTTCTCTGTTCAGGTAGAGTGGCAGTGACATTTTTTTCTGTTAGTTTCTTTTTAGCAGGCACTGTTTCTAGTGTCTGCTCACAGGCTCTTTTATTTATTTTTTGCCATCACTGGATTCAGTTTCCCCTTTTGGCTACCTTGGTATCTGACCCATCTTTACCAAGCCTATCAGATGGCTGAGGTTACTATAGGGCAGGGAGGCCCTAGACGAGTTGCTACAACACCAGCCTCAAAGTCACAAATAAAAACTAAAAAAAATACCCTGACAATTCGGCTCAGTTCACCTATTCATTGCCAGTGGGAGGAAGACTGGCACACTACCTTCAGGAATGGTTAAACATTACCAGAGATAAGTGGGTTCTGGAAGTAGTGGGCCAGGGCTTGTCCCTGCAGTTCAAAAAATTTCCCAAACTGCAGAAACACCAAACCTTTTTCAGCACACTCTCCAGCTGAGAGGAACTGGAAGTAAAAGAGCTACTGCAAATAAAAGCAGTGAAAAAGGTCCCTGCCACTCAGTGGGGAAAGGGCCTATTCTCACGATACTTCCTAATCCACAAGAAAAATGGAGAGTGGCAACACATTTTAGATCATAGGCATCTGAACAAACATAAAAAAACAAATTCAAGGTGGTTACACTGAGAACAGTGATGACATCTTTGCTGTTAGGGCACTGACTTGTATCACTGGATCTGAAAGACACCTACTTTCACATTCCAGTCTGATCTTAAATCCCAGAGGAAGTATCTCAGGTTCCAACGGCAAAACTGCTAATGCCAACTTACATCACTTCCCTTTGGTCTCACATCAGCACCAAGTGTATTTAAAAAGTGCTGAGCTGTGATGGGAACACATTTAGCAGGCACTGTTTCCAGGTCTGCTCAGATGCTCTTTTTTTTTTAATTTTGCCATTACTGGAATTAGGGATCCCCCTTTCAGACACCCTAGTATCTGATCCATCTTTACCATGCCTTTCAGATGACTGAGTGGCTTTATCTTATTTTCTTGTCACCCTTTACAGTAGTTGCTGCTGCTATACATGAGGAGACAGACCCTTCTGATGTGTGCATTCTGCCATCATTTGGAACTCCTGCAGAGCCTCTTCAATTATTTTTTGATGACAAGGAGGCAGACTGATCTTTATTGTTACCCTTTTCTTTAAGATTTTACGGCAAAAAATAAGACAGGATTTACAAATAGTAATGTCATGTTCTGGACCCAGGCACTTTAAACAGAGCTCATGGCAGTCTGCCTTTGCCAGGAGCTGGAAAACATTTTTACAGATTTTTTGAACCTCTAGGTCTCTCAAGTATACCAGTTTAGAGAGATACTGGTAAAAAATTAAAACAATCCCCCACCCCCCAAAAAAAAACTATAGCACAAGAGCCAAGTAGTAAAAAAGTCTTGTGTTCTGAAAAACTGTGCCAAATGTCAAATAGCTGTTCTTTAACAAGAGTCAATTAATTAAGGGGAAAGGGTACAGGCAGAAACAAAAAGTGGAAGGCTTCATTTCCTATACTGTAAATCAAGAAAAAAAATGAAAACACTTTAAAATACATAGCTAAGTAATTCTATTTAACACTAGTAGCCAAAAATAAACAAATGGCAGCCAGAAAGTGAGTCTCTAGTTTCTGGGGAGTCAAACTGAAACCGAATAAAACAGTAACAGTAAAAATAACTCCCTAACTAATGCAGAGCAATCGAGAAACTAACTTAAACAGCAGTAACTACATTTTAACTATTTTTAAATAACTAAATCAGCTGGAGGACCAGCAATACCGGAGCTGACTTCGGGGCAACTCCCGGTGGTGGCACTCCCTGAACAAAGTTGTACCCATGCTCGTCTGCACATTTTTGAAACGACCCCTTTCCTTGTTTTTGCTCGCCCAAAAATTGACCCCTTTAATACAAAAACAAGGAGTCAGTTATGGTCTCCACCCCCTTTTTGCTTGAAGTGAGGAACGTGATTATGGGTTTGCATCATATGTACACATAATATTGTTGAACAGTAATCAGCTGTATGTCAAAGCTTGTGTACATGTTTTGAATGCATGCTTTCTTAAATGTGTTTACAGTGCTTTCTGATAATTTAAATAAGCCTGGTTTTCAGTCCTGTAGTAGACAATATACCCAAGTTAATACTTTCTACTTAGGGGTGCATGCCAAGCTTATATAAGCTTTGTGTAGACCCTATAATAAAGTGGTATCAATATCATCTCCATTACTGTCCCAAACATGCAGCTCAGGAGCATGTGGAATGATTTACTCTGCAATTGAATAGGCAGTTGCTAGACATTCCTTCAGGAATGCCTGTCATTTTCTTATGAATTTATATTTTAATGCAGGCAAGATGAAAATGTAATACATACTGTAGGATGAATCTTAGCAGTGTTGGAATTACAGTTTGCACTTTTGGAGTTATGGAGTCTAATACAGTATTTACAAAGTGCCCCCCCCCGTGTTCCCTCACTTACTTAACTACAGAGAAGTTACAAAGTCTCAGTCGGCTACTGACTTCCTGTGTGCCCTGGCAATGTCTGGAGAAGTCACTTATATATTTTAATATATAATGTAACAGAATATAATATGTATTTGACTGCATAGCACCATTGGAAAGGTAATTTTGTGCTGAACAATTTTGCCACTGATATTCTGTGTATATCATGTATACTTTATGAATTATTCGTATTTGTTTATGGTATGGTGTGTATGGCTTATGTTGCCTGTATTAGTGAAAAAAAAATGTTTTTGCTGTTTCAACCAGCATAGAAAAAAAATGAAATTACATATTATTCTTTGCATACCACCACTGGAAAAGTAATTTTGTGCTGAATAACTTTGCCACTTATACTTTGTGTCTAGCACTTACGCTTCTTGAGCAATTAGGATTTGTTTGTGGCGTGATGACTATAGCTTGATTTTGCTTAGAAAGGCCCAGTATTTACTATTAACAGTGTACAGGAGACAAGTGGTGCAACTTCAGAGAGCTCCTGTGGAAGCAATGAGATATCAGACCAATGGGCAGAGACCCTCATTCCCCACAGCAATTTCAAGACCAAGTAAAGTGTGCATGAACCTGGGGCATGGACAAACTGACAAAATCTCAAGACACTACTGTAGCTAGCAAGTGTTTTGCTAAGAGACAGCAAAAACTTCAGCATGGTAAAAAAAAAAGGATAAACATAGCCAAATAAATATTCTGTTACTCAAAAACAGGCAAGTGAAAACATTGGGGAAAACATTTACTAATCTCAATGGATGTCAATAGCTAGCTAAATTCTCACAGCTGTTTGAACAGGGTGTATGAAACTTCTGAAGGATACTTAAAAGGGAAAGATTCAGGAAAGATTGAACAGTACAAACCCACAGTGGCAATAACAGACCATAAAAAAGGGGGGCCAACACTTGGAACAGCAATATTATTTTAAGTAGATACAGTAAGCACTGCAGTACTCTCAGTAACAACCACCTTTCATCCATGACTAAAGGTTGGATTAAAAGCACGGATTAAAAGGCTCCCTGCCCCACCCTGGAGACCCCCAGTGGGGACCCCATGATAAATATAGTACAGTATTGCAAAAAAAAAATAGTCTTGTGGTCTTTTTATCTCTCAGCACAGACATGAGGAAGTCGGGGAGGAAATACTGTAACCAGGGAATGTAACACTGGTACTACAGCCCACACTCTGAGCCCACAACTGTTTCTTTCTCAGGAGGTAGGGTTGCAAATCCCAGAGGCAAAGCCTCCAGGGGAAATCCACAATTCAGGTCACCAAATGCATTCCCAAATGCATTACTTTTTGCAAATGGATCCCTACACAATGTAATCAGCAGTAGGGACCTCAGTGGAACCCTGGGGTGGAACAATAAGGGACACAATAGTTTCACAATAAATGTAGTCTGAAATTTACTTTCATTTTATTTTTTGTTTGATGGAATGCCTGAGCACAGCTCATTTGTAAAGAACATTTGGAGTGAAATTTACCATCAATAGAAATAAGAGCTGTGAGGGGAGCATTTCAGCTGTTGTCACCTGCCCGGGCACCTGCCAAACTGCGGGTTTCACTCAAGAGAAAACTTTTACTTTCTTTGAAATTGACGGGTTTCAAGGTATTGAGTAATCCCCATATAATAAAAACTGATCAAAGGAAAAAAAACTATGGATTTTACTTGTTCCCTAAATGCCACTGGGACTAGGTGCTTTTACATAATCAGACACTTAAAATCATAGAATAGTGGTGTTATCATTTTACCTTTTTAATAAAGCATTAACATCTAATAATGGCTTCAGTGTGTCTTTTTTTATTTACATGGTCAAAACCGTATTTGTATGCACCCTTGATTTTTTTGTACTGCCTACCAGCTTCACACAGACACAGTCAGTTTGTTCTGTCAGGAGTAAGCGTGTGCCAAGCATTTGAATGGTCGCGCCACAGAATCCCGATAGAGCATGCAGGATGCTAATAGTTTACAGTACCTTCTGTACAGGCTGATGCCACACTCCGTGTATCTGAAGGCTGAGGCTGTCTCTATGGTGATTGTTAGGTATGGTGGGCGGGCGGGCAGGCAAATACATAGATTCCATAAGACTATTTAATACACCGGTTAACTGCATCAAACAGTATTTTATGCTGTACATATATAACACCTTCTGTTGTTGTGTGTTACCTGCCCGGGAAACAAACCCACCAATATTATGCATATCAGATGTATAAATCTATAACAGTGCACTAACTTTCTCGTTCTGCAAATCCTTGATGACAATATATTAAAATCTGAAACTCCCAGTGAAATGAACGGTCACACTTGTTACCGTATTAAGGCAGAAAACAGCAGCCAGGCAGTCAGTTTGAGGAGATAGGAGATCTCTTATCTCTAGGTGGCAAAAGAAGGGAAAAGGAGAACAAGGACCTTCTCTAATTCTTGAACACTAATAAAAGAAATGTGATTTATAGAGCCAATTAGTTTTGTCATGGCCAAATGCTAAATAAAATGGTAAGGGCGGTCACATGACCGCTTAATGGCGTGAGGACGTGTCTTTGCCGAGCTCCACTCCCCGGGTTGATAAAATTAGCTAATCCACCGAAATCTCTCATTCGAGGCAGAAATAACAAGGTCTAAATTGAGTACTCAAAGTATGAATGAGTATGTTGTGCCAATGGGAAGTAAATCACAGCGGTCGGGGACAAAAAGTAGCAAGAAACCACCAGTGGCGGGACAGACTGGTGCTTTGGGCCCCATCTCTATCTCAGCTGCAGAAATGGCTGCGCTAGGCTGGGAACTGAAGGAACAGCTGATGGGCACCCTATCCCCCCAGCTTGAAAAGCTAGAAGAGAAAATTGACTGCAGGTTGGCTGCGGTGAATTCACAATTAGAACAGCAGCAGGAATGGCTGGAGGAGGCAGAGGGCCGCATCTCGGCTGCAGAGGATACTCTGGCCCCATTACTGAAACGCATGGAGGATTTGGAGAAGGAAGTGCAGGACCTCAGGGAGGCCCTGAATTATCAAGAGAACTACCACCGCAGGACTAACTTGCATCTCCAGGGCCTCCCTGAAGGTAAGGAGGGCTCTGACATCCTGGAATTCTGCGGAAGGAAGCTGCCTGCCTTACTGGGACTGAGCCTGAAAGGGGGCCGCTGTAAGCTGGAACAAGTGCACTGGGCGGTGGAGCCACAACCTCAAGAGGGACAACCGCCAAGACAGATAGTCTTTCACTTTCACAATTTTCAAGATAGGCAAGAGATGTGGAAAGCCTACAGAAATGCAGATGAGCCAAAATATGAAGGGGCACAACTGTTTATTTCGCAAGATCACTCTCTGAGAATTGGGAAAAAGAGGTGGGAATTTAATGAAATGATCTCCGAGTGCCGATTAAAAACAGAGTGGTACATGATCTTCCCTGCTACAGTGAAAATCCGTCATGAAGGAGCCGCCTATAGCTTTTGGGAAGTAGACAAAGCAGCTAAGTTTGTGTCGGAGCTGAAGAAAAAGATAGGATGACTTCTCAGGAGGGGAGAGAGTTTACTCTGGAAGAGAAGAGAAGACGTCCAGTTCTGTTTTTTATTGTTTGGAGTTCTGCAGTTAAGGCTTGTTGCAGCATTTGGATGTAACTAATGATGGTAGCCTGCCCTGATTCTCACAGGCATAACCCCTGAGGACTGGTAGTGGATGGTTAACTCCCCTTTGAAAGAGCCCGGACCCAGGATGTGCAATCTTCTCCTGCACTGCCCTTGAGGAATGTTGGACTGTGGACTGACTGGACAGAGCGTGCTCTGGATGGAGTACCGAGCGTGAGGTGGCTGACTAAAGATTCAATGGAGCCAAGTCCTAGATGGGAGGGGAAAGCAAGTTGCGGGTCACATCCCTTTGGCCCCTGCACCAATGCAATGAGAAGTGCGGGTGACATTCCAGAGTGCAGATGCTGTGACTTGACTCGCAAGGAGGGCCTGCGCGTTGAAAGTGATTCGTGCAGCCTAGCCTCATGGGAGATCAGGTATACAGCTACTTTGGACCGCTGGGCGGGGGGAGATATTCAATGTAAATGCCTAAATTATTTTATGTGTAAGGGTCGGAGCAAAAGGGAAAAGAAGGACAAGTGTAACGGGAAAGGGGGCTGATGGTTGGAAGGGATATGGGAATGATAAATGAACAGCTGAAGATTTGGTATGAATGAAGGGGCAGTGGAACATAACAAGTTTTATTAAGAGACTGTAATTGAGCATGATGGAGGAGAAAGATCGGTGGGAAAAAAAAGGAAGGGAACATATTAAACCGGGGGGGAAGGGAAGCAAAGGTTGATCATTTCTGAATCAAACCCTCCGCTATATTCTTATGGGAGAGAGCATACCAGTTCTGGGAATGTTGTATGTTTTGGGGGGCAGGGGAAGGGATTGTACTGTGCAGAGTTTTGGGGGGAAGTTATTGTTCAAATGTTATGTGTTATGTGTTTTGGATTAGATCTGTGTGTTAGGTCCACATTGCACTATAAGGCAGGAGACAAAATGATGCCCACCATGGCTGACGCAACTTGGGACTCTGATACGAAGGAGTGGGGATGTGAAAATATCTATACCAATATGGCTCACAAGGAGAAGGTGAATATTGCCTCATGGAATGTGAGGGGATTCTCCTCTCTAATTAAACATATCAGCCTTCTAACAGCTCTTAGAAGGGTGCATTCCCATGTTGTCTTACTACAGGAAACACATTTTACGCCCTCTGAGCATCAAAAACTGGTACGGAACTGGGTAGCGACGTGCTATGCTGCCTCCTTTTCCTCGCATAAGAGGGGGGTGGCAGTGCTTGTACATAGGCACCTTCCCTTCAAGCTAATGAGAGTGGTTCAAGATAGCAGCGAAGGGAGGTATGTGTTTGTGGAAGGAACGCCACATGGGTCACGGGTTACATTTGGGAGTGTATATGCACCTGCTGTTTTTGACCCTTCATTTTATCACTCCATTATGGACTTGCTTGTTAGGGAACAATTTCAGGGGCTGATAATGGGAGGAGACTTTAGTTGTACCCCAGATCCAAAGTTGGATCACTCGGAGGGAAGGGGAAGAGAAGGAAGGTGTATGAAGAAGTGGTGGGAAGGCTTAGTGGACTTAGATATCCTGGATGCCTGGAGAATGGCCAACCCCACACTCAGGGAGTACACTTTCTTCTCCAATCCTCACAAGACGTGGTCCAGATTGGACCATATTTATATAGAGGAGGGGGGGGTGGTATCACAAGCTGGCAGAGATTAAGCACAGCCCCATACCCATATCAGATCATGCTATGGTAATATTGGCAATAGAATTTGATGCAAAAGGGCTAAGAAATGCTTCATGGAGATTCCCAATGTGTCTGATGGGGTCTGAGGAGTTTAAGACCTTTTTAAAGGAACAGCTAGCGAGATATGTGGAGCTTAATAAAGACACAGCACCGTCTAAACAGGTGTTCTGGGATGCAGGGAAGGCATATTTAAGAGGAGCCATTATAGGATATGTGGTAAGATACAAAAAAGAGCAGCTAAGGAGGCAGGAGGAGCTCCACCTGAAGGTTAGGAAACTGAAGCGTAGGGCAGCCAGGGGAGGGGGAGAAGAAATGTTACATATGCTGGCAACGGCAAGGGAAACCCTGAACAATATGTTGGCTGGGCAGGCAAGAACCCAGTTATTCTTGCTGAAATATAAATTCTACGAATGGGGTAACAAACCAGGACCCTTGCTGGTGAATCTCATAAGGGGCAGAAGGGGGAGTACGAGAATTCAGGAAATATGAGGGGAAGGGGGTACCCTGATCAGAGAACCCCAATCTATTGGGGATAGGTTTAAGCAGTTTTATCAGGCCCTGTACAAGGCAGAATGTGAAGGCACAATGGACAAGGCAAAGGAATTTTTGGACAAGGTCAAAATTCTGGGAATCACTGAGATGCAAAGGGCAAAATTAAACAGGGAAATCTCCAAGGAGGAAATTAGAGTGGCTATCCAGCTCATAAAGCCGGGTAAGGCATGTGGCCCAGGCGGTCTCCTGGCTGAATTTTATGAAGGGGTAGGATGGGGGGCCGGGTGGACCTGCTTTGGGAAATATTCCAGGAAGTTAAGAAGGGGAACCCACTCCCACCCACTATGGAGGTTGCAACGATATGTGTTATCCTGAAATCTGGGAAGGACCCCCAGCAATGTGCCTCTTATAGGCCTATCTCTTTGCTGAACGCGGATGCTAAGATCTACGCCAAGGTCCTAGCTGCCCGGTTGGATGTGTTGCTCCCAATGTTAATACACCCAGACCAAACAGGCTTTATTCAGGGAAGACACTCCTACCACAATGTGAGGAAGGCTTTGAATGTGGTGTATTGCTCTTCTCGGCACCCAGACATGACAGCAGTTTTGTCCCTGGACACCGAGAAGGCATTTGATCGAATTGAGTGGGGATACCTATTTGAGGTGCCGGATAGATTTGACCTGGGAGAGAAATTCATTGGTATGGTGAGGTTTTGTGACTCCCCTCGGGCTTCGGTACTGACCAGCGGGGACTATCGGGCGATTTCCTGTTATGGGGTACAAGACAGGGGTATCCGCTCTCCCCACTACTTTTTGATTTGGTGATTGAACCCCTGGCCATGGCCATTAGGCAGAACCCCTATGTCAGGGGAGTTGGGGGAAAGGGAGAAAGACAACACAAACTGTCACTATATGCGGATGACATGATCCTGTATCTAAGAGAACCAGAGCACTCCATACCACCCTTGCTGGAACTTATTAAGGGGTTTGCTGGCTTCTCGGGGTACAGGATAAACCTGGACAAGTCAGAGATATTGTATCTGGGGAAGGGGGTGATATCTGGGAGGGATAAGTGGAGCTTGAAAGAGGTTCACTCCTCCTTTAGATATTTAGGGTTAAATGTCAGAAGGAGTATATCAGACCTTTACTGTCTGAACTATACCCCCTTGATCAAAACCCTGTTGGCTGAAATGAGAAGGTGGAGAGCATTGCCACTGTCCTGGATAGGACGGATGAATCTGATCAAAATGAATATCTTGCCAAGGATCCTCTACCTGCTCCAGATGCTTCCAATGGGCCTTAACAAGAGGGATATTAAGAAATTGGAGAGGGGTTTCTCTAAATTCCTGTGGCAGGGTAAAAGGGCCAGCATCAGTTTGGGCAGGTTAAAGGCAAGCTCAAGGGGCAGAGGGCTAAGCTTCCCTTACATGAGGAGTTATTACCTGGCTGCACAAATGAGTGTAACCCCTAGGTGGCGCTATCCCAAGGGCTACTACCCCTGCCTGTTTGACTATGGACAGGTTGAGGGGCCTAGGTCCTATGACAGGTGCCTCCACCCAGAAGTCAGGGTTTGTAGTGGTTAGACTAGCTTGGTCACAGCCCTCTGGGACACTGAGACCCCCTTTTATTCCCTCTAGTGGCTCACACAGTACACCGAAGTTACAGCCCCAATACCCCACGTATACACACTGTTCACTCATATAGATACCACTTACCCTCGAGCCTGATTCTGCAGCACGTCTCTGAGGACCCCCTGTAAAATAAGGGTAAACAACATACACAGCAAAACACAATACTGTTTCCATAAGTACCAACACCACAGACAGTACATAGTATAATAACAACAAATCTGATTTATTTAAGGGGCAGTAACACGGGAGGGGGAAATCAAGTTAATTGGTGGCATTAAATTACAGTACTGTGCACACATACAGGGTCTGAAAAGTCACACTCTGGGTACCCAGGTAGGGGGGGCTAGCCAGGTCCATTGCCCGGGGTTGGCAGGCAGGTGCAGATGGATAGGGCCCTGTAGAAGAAAATATATGCTCAACACCCAGTTGTAACCTGGAGCCGGACGGCTCAGTCCATGAAGCAGTGAAATAACAAGAATTAGATGACACACTTGTGATTGAAAACAGGCTGCAGGGGAATACCCTGACTTGTACTCACAATACCCAAGCTGAAAACAGGATGGTGGATGTTCTTCTGGATTGCCAGAACAACAAAGCATGGAGACAAAGTCCTTGTGACTGGACCCCACTGCAGTTGATAGCAAACGGATTTAGTCCGAGACAAGCTGGGGTTTGCTTCCAGCTTCAACACACAGCACACAGCACTGGGGATTGGAAATAGCGATTCCCCACAAGCACTACGCACTTTCATATGTAAAAGGAAAGTACTATACCAAGCAAACTGCTCCTCGATCCCGATCGCAATTACTGCAAAATACCCGGGAGCACACACAGCAGCTTCAGTTCCTGATTGACCGAGCGCAATTCAGCAATTTCTCCAGTCTTCTACAGGGTGAGCCTGGTTTCCACATGTCTAGTGCTTCTTTCTCCTCACAACTCTGATTCAGTCCAAACTGGCACTCACAAAGGCTGTAGACCAAAACTCAGGGCCTCATACGCGCTTCCCGCGCGAAACTATACACCGCAGAAGCACAGAGCTCCTTCTCTCTTCACAGTCACAACTGATCTAATCTTTCCAGTCACAGAGCAGGGCATTTCCTTTAGCTCCACACCATTCTGTTGGCTGGTTCAGCTGTCACTCACAATAAGACTCCCTCTGTTGGTAGAAAACGGCACCAAGGTTAAAACTACATTTCCCAGAGTCACTGGCCATACAATCCCCTTGTGGCTGGCTCAAACTTGAGAGTCCAAGTTCCGATTCGTCCACAGGTTCCATTTTAGGGTCTCCCTATCATCCTGATTGGTCCAAGTCAGCTATTCAGGACCAAAATGAAAGAGTTACACTGAAACAGTTCATGCTGAAATGAAGACAGGTTAGACAAACTACATTTTCTCAGTCACTCTAAATGATTTCTGGCAAACAGTTATATCTTTCAACAAGGCTCCCTCTGCACATGCTGTAGCGGCAGAAGCGGAGGCGAATTGACAGCCGGGCAGGACTCGGGCATTAAATACACAGTCCCCCATACAACTAATTAAGTCTGCAAGCAGACAGCTCTTAAAGAGACAGTACGTGGAGGCTCAAATAGCACTCACTTGGAACCACATTTAAACAGCTCAGACGCCGAACACCGCCCAGACTTGGAGCATTCAGGCAAGCTCCTGGAAGACTTTTGGGAACCCCCATTTAAGGGGGGGGGTTACATGAGATTCATAAGAGACTGGATTGCTAGACCCGAGGCTGCTAGCTGGATAAACCTGGAAGAAATGGAGGCCCAGCGCAGGCTCCCAGCATACCTTGCTAAAGGGGGAGGAGGGCATATGTCTCCCAGGGCCAATCCAATCCGCTGGTGCTGATGGTACTTGACAGCTGGATACAGATCTAGAAGGCACTTGGCGGATAGGAGGAAGAGACGCTACTCCTGCCGATTTCAGGGAATCCTTTTTTTAGGCTGGGACTAGAGGATCCAGGGTTTGGGGAATGGGAAATTAGGGGAGTGCAATGTATAGGAGACCTGCTCAGAGGGAAGGATATATGCTCTTTTCAGGAGCTTAGAGAGACCAGAGGGCTGCCGAGTAACCACCTGTTTTGGTTCTTTCAGGCCAGGGTCTATTGTAAACAGATAAAGAAACAGGGGAGCCAGGTAGTACCACTGGAACAGGAACAGGCCCTTATTTGTAAGGCTAGGAGGGACCCTAAGGGCATGGTTGGGGCTATGGTTCATATTATATGAGGTAACATCCGAGATCTGACACACAATACCAGGAGGTTATGGGAAAAGGATTTGGGGTTACCAATCTCGGATCACAATTGGGGTCGTCTTTTAGAGTTACACATGGGCCTACTCTTCCCCAACAAATATAAGGAATCAGCTTACAGATTTGTACATAGGCTCTACTGCCTCCCAATGGTACTTCATCGGTATCAGCCAGAGATGTCTGAGATCTGTAATAGATGTAAGGAGCAGAGAGGTACATACTTCCATTGTTTCTGAGCCTGCCCAAGATTACAAACGTTTTGGAAGGTGATAGCACAGAGCTTGAGAGGCATGCTAGGATCAGAAGTGCCTATCACCCCAATTTGTCTACTGTTTGGCATGGATGTGGAAGAGGGAGAGGAGTGGTCCCCACAGGGGAAATGGTTCAAAGTGCTGCTTCTGCAGGCCAGGCAGGCCATATTGAACACTTGAGTATCGGCAAAGAATCGTACCATTGGGCAATGACGTTCCTTGATTATAGGGGCTTTGGTAATGGAAAAGAGATCTTATCAGTTAAAGGATAAATTAGACGCTTTTCTTTCTAACTGTAGCCCCTTTCTAGCAACATTGATCATGGAGGAAGCATTGGTTATACAGGTTGGGAGCTGAGGCCCAGGTAGAGGGATCAATAACTTAAAAAAGGGAGGATATTAAGAGGCATATAAATCTCTGAACAGAAGATAGAATTATATTAATAGAAAAATGAATTATGTGGTATATGTGGACCTTTGTAAATAGTTGATAGAGTTATAGCTGAATGTAGTATGCCTGTCCTGACATTGTTTGTAAATGTCTTTATATGTAAAATCTTAATAAAAATTTTAATAAAAAATAAAATGGTAAGGGCAGGAGTGGTGCAACACTTTGCTGAATGTGATGATCAGCCAGAGCATCCATATTCCACACTACAGAATATAATAAAACATTTAGATTTTTCCCAAGGTTGAGTTTAAGGAAAAAAAACGTTATGTACAGTAGCTGCGTTTGGTGATATTAAGTGACACACAAACTGAAGGTGAAGGCACACAGAGCGAGCCTTCACCAAATCTGACTGCCAGTCAAGTAGTGAAGTGTGTGGGGATCCGCATGAAATCCCGACACACTAATTCCCGACAGCCACAATCCCATCACCAAAATGCCGACATTGCAATTTCCCGATAATACATTTGCCCGAAGTATCGAAATCCCAACACAAGGCTTCTATCTTCCTGGCTCAAGGATCCAGATTCAGCTTGGAGGGCAGACGGCATCCAAGAAGCCCTACCCCCCCACCCAGCATCTTCACTGTTCCCCTGCTGCCTCCGCCCACAACACAGGTACTAAATACTCCTACCTGCAGACTGGCAGAGCCGCGCAATCTTACCTTGAACTTTTGGAGTTGGGATGTCGGCCCGGAATGTCTGCGTACATCCACTGTTTTTTTTTTCTGTAGTCTAGCATTACATTCCAACCCTGACCTCCAGTGTCTTGTAGACGCTACCTTTTCTTACCTCATACTGTGCTGAATTTGACATCACAATGCGCTGCACTCATTAGTCACTAAGGTCTTATTAAATTCCTGCCTGTCTTTTAACTCGGGTTGTGCGATGTTTAGCACTAGTTGACTCCACCATTAAGACTGTTACTGGTATGCATCTGATTCACTTGCCCCTGATAATTACTGTGCCATCTTTAAAGACTGGTACCACTTTTGTAATCTTTCAATCTGTTCTGATACCCCTATATAAAATTGTTGTTATGGGAACCATTATTATGTCAGCTGGGTCTCTCAGTAAGCTGACCTCCATTGCACCTAAACACACATGACTTTTGAATTAAATTAAAATGAGATGCAGCACCTCACAGGGTTACGCCAGTGAACAAAATGTTAACTCAAAACTCAGTAAATATTTTTAGTGAATATTTATAGTAGGTTTGACACCAGTAACAGCCTTAATAGCAGAGCCAACTAGCGATAAACATCGCACATGGCTTGCACATGGAATATAGTCTAAAAGAAAACAACATGACACATATTTTAAAAATAAAAACACTACACTGTTGTGCATCCCAGGTGTGCTTCTTATTCACTTTCGCTTGATAATTACTGTGCTGTGCTTAACTTTACCACGTGTTGTGCTATTTATCGGGATTTTGATTAGTCGGGCAACGTGTATGTGTGTGTGTGTGTTTTTTTACTTTGTTGATATGATTTTTTTCACGTTCTGATCTAATGACACAGATGACAGCAAATGTACCTTTGTTGGGGAGGTTGCATTACGAGGAGTAAGGCTGGATGTTAGTTAACCCCTTCCTGTGTGACAGTTTCTTCAGAACAGGGCTCCCTAAATGTCAACATCATGAATGCAGGCTGTCATGACAGATTGTCGGAAGCTGGTATGCATGTGACAGGAGAACCTTTGAGGGGTAGATAAGAGAGATAGACTCCATTTTGGTAGTCAGGCTGCACTGCACCTCACAGGGCAATAAAAAAGTACAACCCTCTGCCACCCTTCCACTATGGGGTTGGACCATTACCCCAATGTCAGCTGCCATGCCGCCAGTTTCCCCGGACCACCATGATCAGTCTGAGTGGGACCCGAATGGACTCCTTGAAAAGCTGACACACTGCGGGTGATGTGAGTGCATTGAGGCACCTGCTAATTTTTCTTCTGCTCCCCGGTAGTGACATAGTACAGGAGGGGCCAGAGGTGTAACTACTACAGAGGTGACTACCTGACAGAAAAGAAACAATGTCGGCAGAGGCTGATGGTGCTGCTCACAGCATGAATGGGCCACAGGTAAGCCCAGTTTGGGGGGGGGGTGGTTTCACTAAACAACAGGAAAGGTGTAGACCAACGGGATACCAAGAAATACAAGATACGGGAATATACATAAGGTTTCACCACTAAAAACTGCAGTTTGTGATAAGGGCTTTTTATGAATTGGTAAGAGGGGGACAAGTGACTGAATAATGATAACATTTTTGAGACACGGTGTCTTCATCCTTTGTGGGCTGTACGATAGTTGCTGGCTCAAACAGTTTTAGGAATCCAGCACACATTATCTGCAAGCTGTATCGGGAGTCTGTGATGTCCCCAGATGATGCCACTGTTTCAAAACACGACACGTGCTGACACCCGATACTTAAAAAAAAAATGTGAAGGGGCTGGCCCAGTGGCGCTGAGGGTTGAGGCGCTGGACGCCACACCTCGCACCATGCCGGCGACCCGGGTTCGGGAGCAGACTTGGGTTGTCAGTGGATCGGCCAGGGGAGATAGGCTGGAGCATCCAATGACAGCTTGCCTTCTCCGGGGAAGGATTCGGCTGATGCTCGACACTTGCATGACCCTGAGCAGAGGCTCGGAGAACTGCAAGCTCCATTTGGGGATGGGATGCGGCCATTGAGCAGCATGGATGTCAGCGCTTGCATCGTGACGTCGGGGGAAGTCACTTGCTGCTTGGGGAAGGAGAAAACATGAAAACAAGCCTGCCTCAGCCGGGAAGATGGGAGGACCGAGGCTGTGCCACAATTTGCCTGTGTCCACCCAGCAGACCTCAGACCGAAGAAATGTAAGTTATGGGATGTCTGTGCCCCTGTCTCATCCCCGCCTGGGGGGTAATCCATGGCTCCATGGGGCCTAGGGGTCTGCTTGGGTAGGGTTCCAGGTAGTGGGATGTCCACTTGTCCCCCTGAAGGGTCGGAGGTGGCAGGCTGGGGAGGAGATAAAAAATATCAGGGGAAAAAAATGTGAAGCACGAAGATTTCAACAACATAAGCAGCAAATAAAAAAATACATGTAAATATCAATATTACAAAAAAAGATACACACACAGGCTATGGTTTGATATTTCTGATTTATTTAACTGTTAAGATCATCAGTAAAAAAACATTTCCTATCTCCTTTAAGTGGCGCTGGCGCCCTTCAGTAATATCAAAGGGGGATGAGCCAGGAGAGAGAAGCACAGCAAACACAACACATCCTGAGTTACCCCAGAGAGTTATCACTTGTCCTCCTCTCCCGGCTCTTCTTCAGTCCACCCCTAAGATAAGAAATCAAGGAGCCATGATGCAGGGAAACATAAAAAACACTACCCTCTTAAAGAAATACACGGAGGCAAGCATCCGTGTTTTCACATTTGAAAACACCCCTTTTCTGTGATTTTTACAATGCGGATGCATACATCAGTGCCAAGAGAGTGCCACCACCGGGGGGCAACTGCTGTCTCCAAGCAGAGAAACAGATCTAACCAGCTGCCTGAGTGGAGCATGACTGCAGAGTTCGAAACAATATTCTATATTCCATACTTACAATAGGTTCCCTCTCCGTGGCATCAGTCACTATGGAGATAAATCCATAAAGTGTAAACACGCTGTGACAGGATGATCCTGTCAGAGTAGACAACCCTGGAATAAATTGAAATCCCCTTCCCCAAACAGTTTATATGTCTTGTATAATGTCCAACATGCTGGTTGGCTGGTTATAAATTAAGTGCTGAAGTGCTTATAAAGCATTCTGTGCATATTAATCAAAAAACTAACTAGAAACCAGCCAAAACCCTCAAAGAATATTGAAGTTATGTATTGTTTTCTTCTCTGGTCTTTGGCCATAAAACAAAGCTAAGAGGGTAGTTTTAATGGAAGAATAACAAACATTTGTGTCTGTTTTTTTCTAGATGTTAGCAGCCCCCTTCTAAGACATATTTTGCAGCAGACAGCATGAGGTAATATGACCCTGCAGGAGAGTTTAGGAGAGCACACAATGTTCTGACCTCGGCTCTTACCTTTCCAATGTTGTAAACAAGTTCTTCTGTGTCCCAGGTGACCGTCAAATAACTATTCTCTATGGAGCAACAGTGGCCCCTAGTGGCTAGTTTTATGTTCTGTCTGCTGTTAATCAAAAGGCAGTGGAAAATTTTTCCAGCTTCTAGTGAGCTTGTTTGTTTGTTTGTTTGTATTTGTTGACCCGGTAAACCCACTGGGCCTAGAAGTCCTTTTTTCAGGGGCGACCGGGGGGGGGGGAATACAGATGGTAAGCAGCTGACATCGAACCAGATTAAGCAGTTGATGGTATTTTTTTAGTGAATGAGAGAAATTTGGCCAGAACACCAGGGAAATTCCCCTACTCTGCTGCAGGGAGCGCATAGGTGCTGCAGGAGAGCATGGAGGATCTCAGTAGACACCAGGAGGATGAAGAGAGAGAGGTTCGGTTCCAGGAGCTCCAGCAGAACTTGCAGGAGAAATTGAGGAAAATGTTGGTGGAGATTCAAGGCAGGGTGAGGAAGGACTCTTACCACAACCGGAGGTACATGCTGAACTGATTGAAGAAGATTCTATTCTGCAAAATGAGGAAGAGAAGCTCCAGTTAGACATGGAAGAGAAAAAAAGGCAATTCTTCGCCATGATTTCGGCTGCAGAGCAGGAATTTCTCTTAAGTCGTTCTAAATTAGATGAGGAAAGAAAAAAGAGGCAAAGAACAGGAGTTAGCCCCTTACAAAGACAAGGTAAGCGATTACCAGTAGCTCAGTTATCAGGCTCTAACAGTAGGCAAAACAGCTGTGGGGAGAAGGCTGTGGTCACAGAAATGGAAATAGGACAGATGCCTGGAACCTCAGAAGACTGGTCCCCCGAAGACACTTTAAAACAGGCGGGTTGGTCTTTTAATGGTGTAAAGTGGATCCCTGACCCCATGTTCCCTCTACCTGGATCACCTGAAAAATCGGCTTCAGTGCCTCAGGATGATATGGTTTTGATTCAGTCCCATGAGATGTTAGTACAGACACAGGTACCACCTACGGTACCACTCGCTACTGCAGTTGCGCAGGACGAGGAGGAGGCTTGTGATCAGAGTGCTGCAACAGACGCAGAGACGTCAGTCCGGCCTGTCCCGGTTGAAAAGGAAATTTCCAGTTGTACGGCTGGATCCTAAGAAAAAGGGCTTTCTCCTGAACCTTTGCCAGAAAAGGTAAGAGGTACTGCTGATTTGGGGTCAGGGTTACCATCAAACTCACCTGAACCTATATTAAATGAGCCTGCTCCTCCACTGAATGAGCCTGCTCCTCCACTGACTAAATCTGCTCCTCCTTCATGTGAGGACCGTAGGTCAGGTTCTTATGCTGGCCTATTCCACAAACCAGCAGAAGCAGCCTAGCGACGTTTTCTGGTAAGACTACGGTATAAGGGGCTAGCACCCATTCCCCCAGATAGACTATGGGTGGGGAAAACATTCATTAAAGATTCAATGGGTTTTTTCCCTTCGGAAGTTTACGCCTTTATCCATGCACCAGGAGACCGAGTATATGATATCAGCTTCTGTTCTATAAATCTATTGGATAAATTCTGGAAACTTTATTATGAAGTTAAAGATACTGAAGTTTGGGCAAGTTTACTGCCATTCCTATTACAAAGCCTATGATTAAGACGATAACATTGCTTTTCGGAAATGAAGGTGTGGATGTCACAAATATTATCTTTTGGCTGGAGAAGCGTTGTACAATTTTTGACCATCCCATGCCCATTATGGATGAAAATGGGTTCTGGACTGGGGGTTGGAACTTCAGAATTCAACTTAGACAAACAGAACATTTGCCGAGTTCTTTTTTCTAGGCCGTGACAGGAGCATTTTATTCTATCCTGGTCAGCCCAAAAGTTGTTACAGATGTGGATCCTTGTCACATTTGAATAATCATTGTGACAGTGTCAAATGTTTTCAGTGTGGAATGCTAGGTCATTCAGCAATGCAATGTATGGCCCCCCCAGTTTGCAATCTTTGTGGGGAGGATGATCATGCGTTTCAAGAGTGTCCCTGGGCTGCACACAACTCAGAAGATATTTCAGATCATGATTTTATTCTTTCGCAGGCTAGACGCACTAGTAAGCAATCTTCAAGCACTGATGGGGCCCCCTCATTCCCTCCCAGAAGACGGGGTGGAGGTCGAGGTAGTTCCACGGGTAGTAAGACAGAGGCTTGTAATTCAAGGGGATGAGGTTTAGAAACTTGGAATCCCCCTCCTCAGGCCTTTCAAAACACTGTTGATGGGATAAGAAGAGAAATGGTTGCACAATCCTTTGTCATTCTACCTGATATTCCACAACCTGAACATTACAAGCAGTCTTCAGAACCGATGGTGGTTCCCTCAGGGGATTTAGCTGACCTACAAAGTCCGGTCATAATACCAGACTCCTCCTCCCCATCCCCCCCCATGCAGTTAGAGGTAAATCCTATATCCGTGGAAACAACGCACCTCTGCCCCTTTGCCACTTTCAAATCGGTATTCAGCACTTACAACATGGGGAGATCAAGCTGACATAGAAACACCCTTGGAAGAGGGGGAATTACCCACTTCACAGTCTGTTTCACACCCTATAGACTCAGGGCCCCAGAAAAAGAAACAAGTAGAAATTCAAAAAAGAATGACAATATCTAGTACTAAGGCATTTAAACCCCCTTCCTGAGCATTTTCATTTGAAGGTAGCAAGTATAAATGTAAACAGCATTAAATCTGATTACAAAAGGAAAACTACCTTTGGTATTCTACAACAGCTGGATTTTGACGTATTTTTTTTTGCAAGATACAAGATTGCATCCATTATTGGAAATAACTCAAGCAACAAAAGACTGGTGTTGGTGTGATTCATATTGGTCGATGTGGGAGGATTTGTGTTGTGGGGTGGGGTTTTGTTTTCATTCCCCCAAAGTTTCTGTATTTCGTTTGGTGGACATAGATCCAGGACGAGCTTTTATGATGGACGTTCAAGTTGAAGTGCAGCCTTATCTACACACTAGTAGACACATTTTTTTGGGGGGGAGATTTTAATATAAATTTGCAGCAGACCAAAAAGGGAACGAAGCATTACTGTGATAACAATTTTCTTAGACAGATCATTCAATCTGTGGGACTAAAGGACATACATGAAGGTGGGAAAAAGGGGGCAACTTCTACTTTTTTTAAGGGATGTTTATCTTCAAGGATAGACTTTATTTTTATTAAACAATCGCTTCCAGTGGCAAATACATTTACTTGGCCAATAGAGATGTCTGATCATGCCCTTATAGGTGTTCACATAGCTATTCCTCCTCCTAGAGTGGCAGACAAAGGGTTTTGGAGATTAAATGTCTCCTTATTGGAGGATCTAAACATTTTACGAAACTTTAAAACCCTACTAGTTGATAAGGCTTCTACTTTTTTCTTTATGATAATCTTGAGAACTGGTAGACAGATTTAAAGGATATTATGATTAGTTTTTTGAAGCATCAGGGGAAGGCAGTTGCTGCATCATTTTAGGAACTATATTTACAATTGAGGGGAGAGTTGGGAATTTTACTTTCTAGACAGAATGTTGAGGTAGTAGATTTACAAGAGGAGATTGATCGGACTAAAACTGAAATGAGATGCTTTCAATATGACAGGCTTAAGTCATTGCAGAAAGAGCAGGTTTATGGGACACAAGGAAAGGCAGCAGATGTGAACCCTTTGTGAGTAACCAAAAGAGGAGGTAAAAAAGGCAAATTTCAAGTTTACACTCCTCTAAGGGTTATCTTGGTTGTGGGAAATGAAGAAATTATGTCTACGTTAGAATTTCATGTGGATAGTTCATTTGGGACACCAGTAGGAGAGTCTAATTTTACTCATCATTTATTACAAGCAGCAGCAGTTCCAAAATTAGCACTGGAAAGTGTAAAATTTATGATAGATTCGTTTACTGGTACAGAAATGGCTGCAGATGTGCAAAGCCTTCCAAAAGGAATTTCACCAGGTTCAGATGGTCTTCCTGGTGAAATTTATAAAATTTTATGGGACACTATACCTGTAGAATTGTTGACAGTATATAATTTTTTTCTTGAGGATATGTTTGTACCTACTTCAATGTATGAAGGGCTCATGATTTTTCTTTTTAAATCTGGGGATTCCATGGATATAAATAATTGGAGGCCAATTTCACTGCTTAATACGGATTTTAAATTATTTGCCAAATTATTGGGAAACAGATTGGCCCGTACAATGGGGGAGCTAATCAGTCCATTGCAATATTATTCAGTGCCTGGTAAAAAGATTACGGATGCTTTGCTTCTCCTCAAAGAACTAGTGGAGAATACTGTGGGGCAAAATGATGCTGGGTTTCTGATTAGCTTAGACCAGGCGAAAGCCTTTGATAGAGTTTCACACTATTTTTTATGGCACTGTTTAGCTGCTTATGGAATACCGGAAAAATTAATTGCCTGGGTTCAGTTATGATATAACCTTGCATATGTATATCCTTATGAAAATGGCAACAAAGGGTTGAAATGTCATATAAGGTGAGGGGATCGACAGGGTTGCCCCCTCAGTCCCTTTCTCTATGTATTTATGATTGACCCTGTTCCTAGACTCTTGCAACATTCACCATTGATTTTGGGTTGGGAGGAGGCCTTTTGTCAGTAAAATTCTCGCTTATGCAGATGATCTGTGCCTTATGGTAAAGGACAAAAGATAATTTGAGAGAGCAAATTATTTATTACAAGGGGTGGGTACAACTACTGGAGTGCAATTAAACATTTCTAAGTCAAAACGTTTAAAATTGCAAGGGTTTGAAGATACCCATGAGGTTATAGGGGACATTCGAGTAGCGGTTGAACCAATCAAGATTTTAGGCATTTATTATGGGGGACATGATATGGCAAGTTATAACTGGGAAAAAGCACTTATTAAAGGGAAGAAATTGGTAGGCAAATGGAACTGCTGGAAATTGTCAAAAAAAAAGAGGGTCTTTTTGATACGTACAATATTGATCCCAGTGTTTTTATGTATTAGTTCAGTATTTTTAATCCCGAAGCAGTTAGAGGTATCTTTGATGGGCTGTTTCTTTTCGTGTTTCTGGGGCAGTAGACTGAACCCAGTTAAGAGGAATGTTTTATATTTAGATATTAAAAGTGGAGGTGTTAATATGATAAATCCCCTATTATTTTTTTTACCATTTTTCTTTATTCTAATTTACTCCCCATTATGAAGGGGTTAGTTCAGGGATGGGGAGAGAAAAGTATGATGTTGCTTCAGGGGGTACTGTTAGAATGGAAGAAGAATTGTTTTCAGCATAAATATAATGGAATCCTCGTTTGGTAAAGCGTTGGATAGGTGTTTCTGATAACATCATAACGTGGGGAATTAGCTTCGAATCAGTTCTTTGTTTACCTAGACGGCTGTTGTATGAGGAGGTCTTGTCAGTACATTTTATAGAACATCCTTTTTCAGGTTTTACGCAGATTGATCAGAATTATACTATTTATTTATTTAATTAATTTTGTTAACCGGGTGAGCTCACTGGGCCCTGAAGGTCCCTTTTTCAGGGGCGAACCGGGGTTTGTTACATATGGTTTGAACATACAGATTTCAGTGTCAGACATATTTTCACAGTGTCAGACATATTACTCAATGTATTTGTGACTCAGAAATTCCAGAACATATGTGGGACACTATTTGGTTGGGACTTCACTCCAAGATTAATGTAAAAAGTAATCAAAAGCATAAGCCTCTTACTGAAAGATACTGTCTTAGGGAAGGCTGTAATGATAAAATTGAAACCATGACCCATTTTTATTATACAGTACATGTCCTTATGTGTTCAGTTTTGGGATGTAGTAAAAAACAGATGGAAAAATGGTCTTTCAATATCTCCAGATCTGACACTGTTGTTTTTTGGTATTAATTCTGCATCAGTATTTGCCTTGAATGACAGTACTTTGCAGGTCCTATGTGCCGATTTAGTTTATCGGGTCTGGATTAGTCACTGTCGATTGGTATTACAACAACAATCAATATCAAGTGAGGATTTGTTTTCAATGCTTAGCACTGATTTAAGACAATGGAAAGAGGAATAGTTTAGACATAAAGACAAGATGAAATTTATATTATGGTGGTCTAATTTTGATTTTCTTTAAACTTCTGTCTTTTTTTGGATCATTTTTACTGTTTCATAAAAGTATATTAGTAGTAAGGTTATTATTTTTCTGAATTGAGTGTTGAAATTACTCTGTTTTGTCTTTAATTGTTTTTGTTCATATTGTATCATATCCCCTACTGTTACAGTGTTGGGGGGGGGCAAAGGTCAAGACTGACTTGCATTCTACATAAATTTAAGAGAGTATGTTTTGAAAGGTATGATGATAATACTAGTTTTAATTCTATTTTAGGACTGGTATATAAATTGAATACTTGGGAATTTATAGTTATGATTTAGGGTACACATTTAAAGGGATGGGGTGGGGCTATATTACAATGATACAATGATTATTTCTGGATGAGATTGCAATATGATTTAATACTTAATTTTTTGTTTGTTTTTCATATTATTTGCCACGTATGATGTAATACAGATCTGTATAAATTCTTGATTTTTGTAGTTGTAGTACTGTTTTGCATTTAGTTGTTTTTTATGGTTTCAAAAATGTTTCCTTACTCTTTTTAGTGGGGGGAGGGGGGCTGTTATAAAGTTCGTTATGTTAGGGATTACTGAAATTATATTTTTTTTATGAGCTTGATTTCCCCCATTTGTATGATTTGGTATGATATAATACTGAAATTGTATGTGATTTGATATGATTTAAATAAAAAATTCCCCTACTCTTTTTTGATAAGTGCCATGGAATCTTTAACATCCACCTGAGCTACCACCAATCCAGGTAGATGGGACCTTGGTTTAACATCTCATCCAAAAGACGGCACCTCAGAAGTGCTGCACTACAGTATCAGTATTGGGATATTAACCCAAACGCCAGATGTGGGAACTGAACCCACAGCCCTCTGATCTCTCGGCCTCAGAGGTGAGTTTGCTACCTACTGAGCCACTGACACTTATAAAAAGCCCTACCTCAGTGCTGAGAGAGGATAGATAGGGTGGTCAGTTGAATACTGACTGAGGAAGGTGGAAGACCTCCTGGTAGTGTGTGCTTTCACACATTCATGCTAGGCTGAAGAAAAGCCTTAGAAACTGTTGAAGCTAAGCAGTTGTCTGACTTACCATTTTGCTTTCTGTATATTTTACTTGATGAAAATAAAATGATAAACACAACTATGCATTTTTTATGCACCTGACTTGTGGCCTGCCTGAAACTGTGTTATCCTAAACCTACACCCAGAGACACACAGTGAGGGATTCCTGGGATTAGAACCTAAGGTTCAGGCTAGGGGACTGCCAATACCAGTTCACATTCCTTCTCTTCTGCCTCACCTCAGCACCAAGGGTTCTCACAAAGTGCCTAGCTGTGGTGGCAGCACATCTAAGAATGCAAGGTGTGGTGTTTTTTCCTTACTTGGATGACTGATTAGTCTCAGGGAAAGCACAGAAAGAAGCAAGGCACTCTATACAGTTAGTAAAAAGCACCCTGGAAGAACTGTGATTCCTGATAAACCTGCAGAAGTCACAAACAGAGGCAGCTCAAGTACTGGATTTCACAGGCAAAGAGCTAAATATCCTGCAAGAGAAGGCCTTTCTTCTACAAGCAAGGGTACCAAATCTGATTTCCACTGCTAAATCCTTCAGAGTTGGTCAGCCAAGGCCTGCAAGGGATTTCCTGCATCTACTGGGGCACATGACCTCTTCCACTGTGGTGGTACCAGGGGCCAGATTCCAAACAAGGGGCATTCAGTGCCACTTAAGGGACCACAAGTCCTAAAGATGGGATCCTCTTTCCAAACTAGTGCCAGTTAGAAAACCATTGCTAAGGACACTAGAGTGGTGGAAGGAAGATGACAACCTCAGAGAAGGTGTTCCCTTCCTCAAGCAGTTCCCCACAAGTATCTTCACAGATGGCTCACTACTAGGGTGGGGTGCCCACCTAGAGGATCTCACTGTGAGCAGCACGTGGAACACACAGGAAACTCAGGAACATATCAGCCTCCTGGAGCTCTGGGCAGTGTTCCAAGCTATGCATGCCTTTTCCTCCTAGATCCAGGGTCAGTCTGTCCAGATCAGAACAGACAACACCATAGCAATGTATTTCATAAGCAGGGAGGAACAAGATCCTCAAGGCTATGCACAAAAGCCATGAAGATCTGAAACCTAGCATATTTCCTAGGCATCATGTTATCTGCTGTACACCTGCCAGGGAAAGACAAACTCCTGGTAGACTCTCTAAGCAGAATCAGCCAGGGAAACCACAAGTAGACTCTGAACTAGCAGGTGCTGGCATAAGTGTTAAGACCATGGGGTACACCAGAAATAGACCTGTTTGTTTCCTTTGAGAAAAACCAGCTGCCACATTTTTGTTGCAGGCCCCCAGCAATGGAGTCAGTCTCAGAGGATGCACTGGTCCTGGACTGGACAGAAAAGTTCCTATGTGCCTTCAAGCCATTTCCACTCCTGCAGAGAGTGGTCATAAAGCTCAGGAGGGAGCCAGCAACAAAGATTCCATAGCACCAGGCTGTTCCAGGCAGACCTGGTACTCCATGCTCCTGGCCCGATCTAGCGACTCTCAAATTAACCTGCCACTGAGGCGCAACTTGCTGACCCTGTCTCAGTGCAGTTTAACATTCTCAGATATCAGAAGCTTACGTTTGTGGGCATGGCTCTTGAAGAGCTCAAGTGCTCTGGCCTAAACTTATCAGAGGACGTAATGAGGGTGTTGAAGGTTTCTAGAAAACCAGCACCAAGGAAAACACATGCTTTAAAATAGAAAAGATTTTCATTCTGGTGTACTGTCAGAAAGATAATCAATGCAGGCAGGCCAGCCTACAGTCCAGGATTACTCTGTACACTTGCAGTCCCCAGGCCTGAGGCCCTCAGTCCTGAACGTGCATTTAGCAGCAGGTTCAGATTACACATCAGCTGGCAAACAAAAGTTCCTGGCCTCACAAACTATTTGCAAAAGGTTCTTTAAAGGCCTTAATCATTTGTACCCACTGTGAGGGACCCTGTCCATCCCAGGAACTTAAATGTGTGCTTTGATCAGCTGATGGAAGCTCCCTTTAAGCACATGGCTACTTATTAAACATATCACTTGGAAAACAATATTCCTAGTGGCTATGACATCTGCTAGGATGGAGAGTGAGCTCCAAGCCCTCTGTACAGATTTAAAGTACATAATCTTTCATAGAGATAAGGTAGTTCTCAGAACCAATATGAAATTCCTCCCAAAGGTGTTATCAGAATTCCACCTGAAACAGGCAGTTGCCTCTCCTGTGTTTTTACTGAGCAGTCCAGAACAGGGAACAAAAACTCCACTGCCTGGATGAAAAGAGAGCACTAGGTCGGTTACACGTCATTACATCGGCGCGTGTCAATGTTGCCACCCGAGAGTGATGGGAACAATGCCAAAAGGGATTCATGTTTTTCTGTGGGGGGCTTTGCTCTCTACACCCCTCTATCTTCTAATTAACCAACCCCTAGTCAGAGTTGGCTTGGTGAAGCGCAACAATGGAAATCGCTACACCGGCAGACAGTGCACCACCACAGAGAAAGATCTTGACCTGGCGATATTTGTCGCTGTGGTGGTATTTCACTGTAAAAGTGTTGATGTCCTGACATGACACCCACTAGGTCACTATGTGGACTGCACAAAACATGTCAGGTTCAATGGTACCCAGCTTTTTGTTACCTATGGTGAAGCGGTGAAAGGCAAACCAGTATCCAGGAGAACTAGCTCATGCTGGCTAGTCTCCTGCATACAATCGTGTGAGAAAACAAATAAATTGCACCCTTCCCCCAAGGTCTTATGGCACACTCCACAAAAGGCACCTCTGCCTCTGTGGCAGCAACAAGGGGCATTCTCTTTCAGAAGATTTGTAAAGCAACTACCTGTAAGATAGTGCATACCTTCACAAAACATTACTGTCTGGACATTCTGTCCAGGAGAGATGCCAGCTTTGGCACTGCTGTTTTGCAGAACCTATTTCCCAAATATGTTCTGGACCCAGCCTCCCAAGGTACTGCTCTGTTGCTTGTGAATATATGCTGATAGATTCTTAGATTAAAAGAAAAAAATCACTCACTATAATAATGTTTCTTCTTAAGGGATCCATCAGTAATCTTCACAATCCCTTATCCTGCCTCCCATTCCAGAACTTGGAAATATCTTCAGACAAGCATCATTTTCTTGTTTCCATTGGCCACAGCATTACTTGTTACAGTGCCTTTACAATTGTTGTCAAGTGGTTTGATTACGAAGGTTTTTTTCATATATATCTTGTTTCAAGTTTATTTTTATGGGTCAGCCATAGGCCTTTACAAATCTAAAATCACAGTTGGATCAGTACAGAAATTTCACAATAAAATTTATAAAGTGCAAAATAAATAATCTTAGCTAGTTTGTACATCCAGCAGTCCATATAATAACATGGAGTAGTATTTTCTATAAATAGGAAACAAGAATTGTTTTAAGAGAACATCAGTTTTTTTGACAGTATACAAATGCATCATTCACTTTAAAAGGAAACTACGGCAATACTTCCAAGTTTCTATCTAAATTGGATCATAATTTTATAGTCGCAGAAAGTCCAACAATCTATCCAACATGAACTTATCCCTAGTGTTATACAGAAATATCATTACCTTATGCAGAGGGAGACTGAGTTCTGCAAGTATCGGACCCAACCAAGCCTTTCTCTTGTTTGAATACAATTGACATATTAGTGTAATGCGTTTGAGATCATCCTCCACATTCATGCCACATTTGCAGTAGGGGTCTAATACACCCATACATTTTGGTTAAACTGAGTATAATTGGCATTGTATAATTCCATCCTGAACCTAGTTAATATTTTACTTGCAAAAGGCTTTGACAAACTAATTCAATAAAGTTCAGGAAAATGGTCAGTTTTAAATTGTTTATACCATTTAAAGTTCTTAAGGCTAGAGATCCGTTAAAAGTCTTCTATTATAGCTGCATCCCTTATTCATTTTTTGATCTGGGGGATGATCTCAAAAATAGGTCTTTAATATACTTAATAATTTTAGCCATGGAAAAAGCAAAACCCCACCTTGAATATTCAATCTCCTCTTCCAAACACTGCCTGGGAAGACCGTCTTCAGGTAAGAGAAAGAGTTTCAACAAAAAAAAAAAATGTTTTCTGTAATATGGGTATGAATCAAGAATTGCCCTAGTTCAAATCTTAGCACCTCCACTGGTACAGACTGAGATACAGCCAAAACATAACGATACATTTTATTTAATAGAACTTCCAGATTTTTTATGTTAGTGGAGGCCCATACTTCAGCCACATATAATATGCTGGTTTTAATTTTTGTATTTATGACACTAAGTATTCCACTTACTGAACCTTTTCCTAGCCGAACATTAAATCTTTTAAAAGCATTGAAAGCAATTTGAAGTTTGGCCTCCATCAGCAAAATGTGCCTTTTCCAAAAAAAAGTTTTCGGAGACTCTCACTCCCAAATAATCATAATACCTCTCAGTACTCATCTTCTGTTTATTAAAGAGTAGAGTTGGGGTTCTTCTATTCCCCTTGTCGAAAATGACTATTTTCATTTTATCTATATTTATAATGACTTTGCTTTCTTTACATAATGTTGAGAAATAATCCACTTTCCTTTGTAGTCCTGGAAATGAGGTAGAATTTAGAACAATGTTATCTGCATAAGCTAGACATGAGATTTTGTTTACTAAATATTGTTGGTGAATGTATTGGAAACTGTTCGGTTTGATCTATTACGTTATTAATATATAGATTAAATAAAGTGGGAGCCAAAAGACAACCCTACCAAACTCCAAGGTTAGTTTTAATAGGTGAAGTAACTTTCCCATCTTGGTTATACTGGACTGTGATCCATGTATCTTTATGTAATCTTATTAAGATATTTAATAAGTCCGGGTCTATGTTCAGTGCTTGATGTTTTCGCCATAGCAATTTGTGACTAATGCTGTCAAATGCAGACTTGAGGTCAACAAAACAACAAAAAAGTTTGGAATTTTTGATATTAACATATTTCCAGATAAGGTGGGACAGAACATAGTAATGTTGAATTGATGATCTATTACTTTTAAAGCCATTCTGTACTTCATTAAGCAACTGGTTTCAGCTATACAAGCCTGGAGCCTAGTTAAGATTATTTTGGAAAAGATTTTCTGAGAAGTATCAATTAAACTAATAGGCCTGTATATACATGGATCTGATGAGTATCCTTTTTATGTTTCCTTGCACTTGCACAAGAAACGTTTTATTACAAAGAACGACATTTCAGTGGTGTGTCACTGACTAGTCCAATGCAGAGCAATCTACATTGGGCTTGTTCCTGACAGACCAATGACCACCCAAGCTGAGTACAGTGGTGGTCATAGCTTCATGGGAGGAAACTTTGTGTACTTGAAAGGACTGAAGCACTCCAATGAGAGAGCACTTCAGTACTTTCATTTGCATAAAGCCGCCCGGCAAGCAGCTGAGCGGCTTTATGACTTTGTGGATAGTTTTTCATCTGTTGTTTGTCACCAATATCAACAGAAGCTCATATTTCTCACCATACTGCTCAGCATGCACACCAGGAAGTCGGGGTCCCATGCATTTTTCTTTCTGTTCAGGGCTGCTGTCATGGGGGAACAACCAGGAGTCCGGGACTGTTGTCCCGGGCCCGAGCTCTGTGGGGGCCCAGCTGACCTGCCCCATCTTGTAGCTGGCTTCCCCCCCCATTGTAGGTAGCTAGTGCAAGCATTCTAGTAGCAAGCTGGCTTGGAAGTCTTCAAGCCAGCCTATCAGGAGCTCTTGGCCAATCAGCTATAGGGCCAGGCAGTACACGGCTAGTGATTGGTCCAGTGTGAGGACCACTCATGTTGCTCCCTTGTCCCTTCCATTGGTGACCAAATAATGCAGCAGGAAAATATATACAAGCCTCCTACAGCTCCGAGTCGGCGGATGGCCTGGCCAGCCAGGATTTGGGACCGGTATTCAGGACAAGAGGAATTTTTCCAACAGTCACACCATGGACCATTAGGGATCAGGAAAGAACCAGGCCAGCAGAGTGGAGTGGTGAGAGAGACCCTACCACAGCACAGAACCTGGACATTGGCCTGATTCCTCTGGTTCATCCGGCATGACACTGCAGACAAGCCAGCCAGGCACCACCACCCACGGGACCTGACCTGGGCTACCAGACTTGCAGGTAAGCTTTCCCCAAGCTGTCAGACCACACTGATTCTGTCAGTAGAATCGGGGGGGGGAGCAACCACACTCTGGTGACAGATGCGAGGACACTGCACTCTTGCTATTTTATTGGGCCGGGGTACGCGCTTGGGGTTCAGGGTCAAGACCAGCCCAGCCCAGTTCAAAAAGGTGACAGAACCCTGGTGCAAGCAGTAGTAGCAGTCAGAGTGGCTACACTGATCAACCACTTATGGGGGAGAAGGGGGAGGGGCAGCCAGGTTAGAGTACGGAATGGAGAGAGGGGGTTACCTAATTGGCATAGGGTGCCAGGGGCATCCTTTTTTTAGCTCTTCATTTGGAAAACTATTTTTTTCAGCAGGTAACATCTGGAACCCCAATGTGTTTTGCCTTGAATTATGACCATAGGACACGCAAAAACATAGGCACGAAATGGGATACGTGTTCCTGTTTGACATCTGTCGGTAAGCACACGATTACCAATTTACAGCAGGAATAAGCAACAGCAACAGGTGATGTCTAAGGGGAAATTATTTTCTTTTCAATAAAACTGTCTTCAGTAATAATAAAAGAATGGCCAAGGCATTCAAATTTGGAAGGAATTTTATGTAGCTGAGTTTTGTTAGTGTTAACTGTTTTTTTGTGTGTTTTTTTTTTGTTGGGGGGCTCAAACCAAAAAATCTTTTTAAACTTATGAGACAGAACACAATTCACCTACTAAATTATATTTTAGAACATAAATTTATTAGACATTATCACTCAATCCATCAATTTGAGCCCACCAAGAATGCACGATAAATCTGCACTTTATCATAGTGAGTGGCTGCCATTATCTGCCTACTATAAGAACCACTTTTTGTACTATCCTAGCTACGTGTTAGCCTTGGAATGTACTGTTGCAGCCCAGGCCCTGAGAGTTTATCTTGATATGGCCACTAGACCTGCACTATAGATTTTTTTTTAATCTCTGGAAACTAAAAATTCCTGAAAACTGATTAATCAGCCCTGTTGAAAGGTAATCATTCGAAACAGGGCCTGATGAAATTCACAGGCAGAAATGAAAGATTTCACAGGTCAGTCATGGCAAGGATGTCAGATTTCACAGGTTGCCTCAATTACATTACACAAAAACATGGACACTGATGACAGATAAGGGCCGCTTAGCCTATCCAGTCCACCCATTTTTATTGTGATCGCTTATGATGCAGACCGTGCTTGGCCTATGGCACTGTCGCTTCCACCCTCCTTCTTTTCTCTATGATAACCTTGTGCCTATCCCAGGCTTTTTTGAATACCATCACTGTTTTCGCCCCAACTACCTCCTGTGGAAGGTTGTTCCAGGCATCCACCACCCTTTCTGTGAAAAAGTACTTCCTCACATCTCTCCTGAATTTACCCCACCCCTCCAAGCTTCAGATCATGATTCCTTCTTCTTGAGTACCTTTTTCTCTAAAAAATACCTCCCATGAGTCGGCCCAGTGGGGCAGAGGGCTGCAGTGCTGGAAGTCTTACCTCGTGTCATGCCAGAGACCTGGGTTCAGGAATGGACTCAGGTGGTCGGGGAGCCAGCATGGGGGGGGGAAGGGGAGAGCAGGATTGAGCAGCCGACTGGCAGCTCTCCTCTCTTGGGGTGGAGGTCATCCTCCCTTAGTTCCGCTGCCACCGGGTGGAGGTCCGATGGCTAGCATAGGCAGGAGGGGGTGGTGAGTCATGGGAGGGCACCACAAGCCACAGTGTGTGCATGCCTCCACATGCGCATGCGCAGCTGAGGTTCGCGGCACAAAAAATCCATAAAATATATATAGAAAAAAAACTTCCACATGTACCTTATTCACCCCCGTGAGGTATGTAAAGGTTTCAATCATATCCCCCCTACTTTCTCCTCTAGGGTGTACATGTTTAGCTCCTTTAGTCACTTTTCATATGGCTTTTCATGCAGACCCTGCACCACCTTGGTAGCCCTCCTCTGGACCGCCTCCACTCTATGTCTTTCCTGAGATGTGGTCTCCAGAACTGGACACAGTACTCCAGGTAGGGTCTTACCAGTGACCTATATGGGGCAACACCACTTCCCTATTCCTGCTGGTGATACCCTTACCTATGCACCCCAGCATCCCACTAGCTCCCCAATTGCCTTGTCACATTGTCTGGCCACCTTTAGGTCATTTGATATGATTACCCTCAGGTTAGGCCGGGGCAGCACACTGGGAATGGCTAGGCCTTGCTGTCCCTTTTTTTTCTGCTGGACATGAAACAGTGGGAGCTGGAAGCCTCTGGAGTCAGTGCAGGTATGCCCCCTTTGGGGGGGTTAGAGTAGCATACTGTCTAGGCCACCTTGCTGTCCCTTTTTTCCCTGCTAAATCAATGTTTTCCATTTGAGTCCAGGTCTGGGTCAAATTTTAAATTTATTATGTGATTTAATTCTTTTTCCCCTATTATCTCCACTTCTAGTCCTGGTCTCTTGGGATCACATGTTGATGTATTTTGTATGCTCTGGTTTAGAATAGGAATATGGGGGAGCTGGGAGCTTCCGGGGTTGGGGCAGGTTTCTGTCCTTTTTTCCCCCAGAGAAGGGAGGGGTAGGTCAAGTTAGGGCAGTAGACTGGCCAGACCTTCGTGTCCCTTTTTTCCTGCTAAATCTGGATTTGGAATAGGAATGAAGGGAGGTGCTTGGAGCTTATGGAGTTGAAGGAAGGTCCCCCCCCCTTTCGCTGGGCCAACTTGCTGTTCCCTTTTTCCTGCTAAATCTTTGTTTTTATTCGAGTTCAGGTCTGGGTAAAATTATTATGTGCCGCAGAACTTTACCCGCTGCTGTGGAAGTAGGCCTAATGATGCTGCAGAAATTAAATTATTGTCCCCACCTCCTCTTTACACTCCGCCTGTTCCTGTAAAAATAATGTCTTGGCCCAGAGACCCACCAAAACACCACAGGGAAAGGGTTCTCATATTTTTAAATAGGTCAGACATTGGCCACCGGGGATCCCAGTCCACTAGTCCACCAAGAATAGTATATCAGTTATTGACCCCACATGGGACACATCTAGTACTCTGTCCCACCAATGCAAAATTATTTTATGTATGCTGAGACAGTAGTCCAAAAGAGTCCCCACTAGCCCACCTGGACTACTACTTTTAATTACTGGCCACTAGATCCAGTGTGCTGAGCCCCAAACAATATTTATTTTTTTTAATTTTTTGAGGTAACCAGATAAAGCCCATTAAGCACAAGTGCTCATTTTCAAGGGCAGCCCTGGGAGCACTGAGGAGGTTGGGACTTGTTCAGAGTGGCACAGTATGCAAGTGGAGGTTGTGGGCATCAAACCCAGCTCTGATATACAAAGCTGTTTCACAATACATTAACCTCTAGACTATACAGCAATAGTGGAGGACTCTGGGCCCACTTATGCTGTTTTGTTGACAATGTTAAGCTCTATGCCATGCTCTTATGTTTCCTCCATGCACTGTGAACCCCGATCGGATCGCTCCACTCTACTGATTTCTGCATTTGTGGAGGTCTATGGACTCACTTTCCCTAGTTGTGCTACTAGTACTAGGGGTTAGCTGGCATGTTCCTATAGGATTTTTCTATCAGTTTGAGTAGGGGCCTCCCCCCCCCCCCCACACACACACACCCATGTTAAACTGAAAAACAAAATGGGGGTGTGGGAGGCAGAAACCCCCAATTCATATTGATAGAGAAAACCTACACAGCCATACCAAATAACCCCAGTACAAGTAGCACAACTAGCAAAAGTAGTTCCTACATCTCCACTAATGCTGACATCAGTAGAGCAGCAAGTAGCGTAGCGGTACTACAGCGTACTGTACGCTAATTCTGTGGTGTACTGCTGTACTACTTGCATAGGTCCGGAGTCCTCCATTATCACCGCCTATACCACCTCTTCGCTTATCCTATCTGTTTATTAATTTACTTCCTTCCTCTATATATTTTAGTAGCAGTAGCAATATAGTGAACTGCTTAAGGGCACTGAGCTGCAAACCTGGAAACCTGGGTTTGAATCCCATCAGCTCACACTTGCATACTATGTGAACATGAGCAAATCATTTAACTTTCTTGTGCTCCCAGCTCATACCTGGAAACAAGTTCCTCCTTAATTTGCTGTTCCTGGTAAACAATTTCCCCTTTCCCTTTCTTTTATATTTTTATCTTCCTACTTTGTCCTATTTGTAACGTTTTACCTAAAGCTCCCTTTTTCTTTACTCCCATGTTGTCATATACTCCTTTCGTAGCTCTCCACTCTCTGTCTCTGCACATGCTACTATATTTTTTCAATATTAACCTATTTTTCTAATTACTTTAACAGACAGAAGGCTAACTCCTTCCTAACTCAAGACTCCTTCCTCTTCAAATAAGTATTACTCTTCACAACATGGGTACCTGAAAACGTGCAATTGGATTAGAACAGTCCCTCTGCATGGCCATGCACTTAATTCTTTTAATGCACGTTCCGTGGAGGGACTCACCTTATTAGCTGCCAGCTCTCGTTTCTCACTTGAGAAACTAAAGACAGAACAGCAGCCGTGACACAATGAGCTTAACCAAGAGAACAGTGCAGCAACTAGCCATACAGTAGTCATAGTGTGACAGCCGATCAGCAGTGTATCACTATTGCCTCGATCCATGTTGCACAGAACGGCAAAGAACAGCAAGGGAAACACATAGTAACAAATGAGATCACGTATGTTAGGTTCCATGTTGTGATCCCGTCCCCCCCCAGCACCAGTGAGGAGTCAGTCGGCTACAGCCACAGGGAGACAGAGAGTGAGCAAGCAATAGTGTGGTAGTTTGTTACATCTCTCGCTGTGCTGTGTCCCTGTAGACAGTCACCCAGTGCAGTCCCAGTATGACAGGGAGAATGGGGTTGCTTGCAGCATGGTGTCTCCAGTGCTCACTCCAGAAAGCCATTACTGCTACATTGTCTCCCAACCCACCCGCCCTGTGGACCTCCGGGAACTGAGAGCACAGTGTCATGTTATGTTCATTGTGTGTGCCATTATTCCCTCCCATGCCATGTGTCCCTGTGCCTCTCTGTCGTTTTCCTGCCTGTCCCGTCCTACCCGTGGCCGGTTTTGGCTGTTGTGGTCCCTGCGGTCCCGTCCTCCTCACCTGTTGGTGTTTTTGGAGACCAAGGAGGATGCTGGGAACCTCCACAAAGCAGACCCACAGGAGGGTGGCATGGGACCCCACAGGGGAAGGAAACAACTCCTGGTGGGGGACTCTATTGTTAGGAAGGTAGAACTGGGGGAGGAAGGGGAGAGGGAGGTAAGGTGCCTGCCTGGCGCCATGGCTTGGAGGGACAGGGAGCGAATCCTCAGGACTGCCGGAGCAGCTGCACAGGGGAGGGAGCTGGATGTCATTGTCCACCTAGGGACAAATGACCTGGCTAAGAAAGGGATTAGAGCAGTGCAGGAAGAGTTTGTGGAATTGGGGAGGGGTTTTAAACAAGTAGCAAGCACGGTAACCTTCTTGGAGGTGCTGCCCATCTATGGCGTAGGAGAGGCTAGGGTGTTCTGCACCATGGGTTTCAATCAGTGGTTGAAAAACTGGTGCAGAGCTCAGGGATTTGGCTTCACTGGGGACTGGGGGTCCACCTGGAGTGATGCAAGCCTATACTGGCATGATGGGCTGCATCTGTCCAGGAGGGGAACCAAGATCCTAGGTGATAGGTTTAAATGCTTCATTGGCAAGCATTTAAACTAGCCAAGGGGGGAGGCACTGGAAAGGAGCAGGGAAATCCTAGCCCCCAAAAAATCACAGTAGTGGTAATGGTAAACACCAACATAGAGGGTATTATAGGGGAAGGGCAGGGCAAATGGGGAAAGTGACAAAGGCAAGAAGGACAGGGATGGGGCAAAAGAAGTAAGGCCATCAGGAAATGGAGGGTAATGAGTACCAATGCCCGTAGTCTGGGCAACAAGCTCCCTGAGCTGGTGACCTTGATGGAAGAGGGATGCCTGGATATTGTAGCAGTCACAGAAACATGGTACACAGAGACCATGACTGGGATGTTAACTTACCAGGTACATAACCTACAGGAGAGACAGGCAGGGAGAAGAGGGGAGGAGTAGCTCTCTATGTAAGGAAGGATAAAAGCAACTGAACAAGAAGAGTAAACAGAGAGGAGAGAGGCACTGTGAGTCACCTTGGAGACTGGAAAGGCACCACAAAGGGTTCGTACAGATCCCCATGTCAGGGGGAGGGAATGGACAAGGATATGATAGAAGGCATTCTTAGGATGGCAGAGAAAGGGGAGATACTATTGATGAGAGACCTGAATATGCCAGATGTTAACTGAAGCACATTTGCTGCAGCCACATCCACGAGCAGGGCCATTCTCGATGCCCTACAGGTGGCAGGCCTCAGACAGCTAGTTTCAGAACCCACTCATGAGGGAGCAATCTTAGACCTCGTACTCTCAAATGGGGTCAGTGAAAGGATCTCAGATCTAGAAGTGGGTTGCCATCTGGGAACAAGTGACCATCAAACAGTGTGGTTCACGTTAAACTCAGCTACAGAGTCAAGCCACACAAAAGTGAGGGTACTGGACTTCAGGAGGGCTGACTTTGGCAAGATGGGACAGTGCCTCAGAAAAGCACTAGCAAACAGGCTAGGAGAGGTGGAGCAACAATGGGGAATCATCAAAACTGCCATCACAGAGGCAACAAGCCTTTGTGTGAAGCAAATAAACAAATCAAAATGAAAGAAAAAGCCACTATGGTTCTCAAAAGAGGTGGCGGGGAAAGTCAGGGAAAAAAAAGGTAGCATTCAGGAAGTATAAGGAAACACAGAAGGAGCAGGACATAGAGCTGTACCAGTTAAGGCAGAAGGAAGCAGGAGGGAAGTCAGAATAGCAAAGGCCCAAACTGAGGAAAAGATAGCCAGTCTGTTAAGAAGGGGATAAAACCTTTATAGGTGCATCAGAGAGCGAGAAAGACAAAGGGAGGGATAGTGAGGCTTGAATAGAATGAATGGTGGTGGGCAGAGGGGACAGTGAAAAGCAGGGATACTGAACGAATATTTCTGCTCAGTATTCACAAAAGAGGAGGAAGTGCCTAATCCAATTAACAGAAGCACTCTTGATAGGGGGTGATCCCAGCCCTTTCACAGAAGAAAGGGTTCTGCAAGAACTCCTAAAACTGAAGGTGGACAAAGCAATGGGGCCTGATGGAATTCACCCCAGAATTCTAAAAGAATTAAGGGGGGAACTAGTGAAACCACTAACTACTCTTTTTAATAAATCATGGGAGGATGGTGTGGTACCAGAGGACTGGAGGAAGGCGGATGTGATTCCCCTTCACAAAAGTGGAACCAAGACAGAGGCAGGAAACTACAGACCTGTCAATTTGACCTCTGTGGTAGGGAAAGCAATGGTGTCACTTCTGAAGGAAAGAATTGTTGAGTACCTTGAAGCCAGTGGGGCACAGGACCCAAGGCAGCATGGGTTCACAGCGGGAAGGTCATGTCAGACGAATCAAATAGATTTCTTTGACTGGGTGACCAAAGTAGTAGACCAGGGAGGGGCTGTGGACATGGCCTACCTAGACTTTAGCAAGGCATTTGACACAGTCCCACACAAAAGATTAATAGTCACATTAACCAGCCTGGGAGTGGGTCCCAGGCGGTAGCCTGGCAAAACATTGGCTGGACAACAGGACACAGAAGGTAATTGTAAATGGAGTCCACTCTGAAGAAAGAGGGGTTACTAGTGGGGTACCACAGGGTTCAGTACTGGGTCCAGTCCTTTTTAATGTCTTTATAAGTGACATTGCAGAGGGACTGGAAGGAAAAGTATGCCTCTTTGCAGATGACACAAAGATCTGCAACAGGGTTGATACACAAGGAGGCGTGGAAAGGATGAGAAGGGACTTGGCAAGGTTGGAGGAATGGTCAGAAGTATGGCAGCTAGGATTCAATGCAAAGAAGTGCAAAATAATGCACCTGGGAAGCAAGAACCCAGGGGAAGATTACACAATGGGGGGTAGTACAACAACAAAAGGAAAGGGACCTGGGGGTAATCATATCAGATGACCTTAAGGTTAGCAAGCAATGTGAGAAGGCAGTAGGGAGGGCTGGGGGGATACTGGGATGCATAGGGAGAGGCATCACCAGCAGAAAACAGGAAGTTGCTATCCCTTTGTACAGACAGTTGGTGAGACCCCATCTGGAGTACTGCATCCAGTTCTGGAGACCCCATCTCCGCAAGGATATAGACAGGATAGAGGTAGTCCAGAGGAGGGCAACTAAAATGGTGCAGGGTCTGCAAGAGAAGCCGTACAAGAAGAGACTAAAGGAGCTTAATATGTATACCCTTGAGGAAAGAAGGGAGAGGGGGAACATGATAGAAACGTTTACGTACCTCAGTGGAATCAACAAAGTCCAAGAGGGTAGCATCTTTCAGAAAAAGAGACATGCAAGAACAAGGGGACACAATTTAAAGATAGAGGGGCGGTTCAGGGGCAATGTGAGGAAGTATTTTTTCACAGAGAGGGTAGTGGATGCATGGAACAGCCTTCCTGAGGAGGTTGTGGGGTCTAAAACTGTGGGAGAATTCAAGAATGCATGGGACAGACATAAGGCAGTTCTTGTGGGGGGGGTAGGAAGAAATAGGCTGTTGGCTAACTAGGATCTGCGGCCTATCCTGTAGGTAGGGAAATGGGCAGACTAGGTGGGCCAAGCGGTCCTTATCTGCCATCAAAGTCTATGTTTCTATGTTTGTCGACAGAGACCTGGTGTTGCCTGCTCAGTAGTGAGCAGGCTGGCTGAGAGAGAGTGACAGAGAGTGAGAGAGAGACACAATTGAGTAAGCGCAGCTGCAACATATTTGTTTCAGTCTGTGTCTGTTTTGTTGTCCTCTCCTATTTTCCTCTCTGCATCCTGTCACCATCTCCTCAGCTGGCTCCGTCTCTGTTCAGCAAAACGACAGGATAGCAGTTTGATGTGCTGCCTGGATGGTTCAGCACCCCTTCCCCACCACAGAGAAAGAGAGAGAAAAAGTCAAAGTCCCGTTGAGAGAGACAGTGGGAGCGTGCCAGTCCCCTGCCTCTGCAGAGATGCAGGTGAGAGAAAGAGAGAGAGAGAGAGAGAGAGAGAGAGAGAGAGAGAGAGACAGCAAAACGTAGAAGTCTTGCTCTGTGTTGCAGTCCATAAGTGCAGAAGTCCTTCTCCCTGTCTGCAGCCATTTATTAAACTGTCAGTTTAATCCACAGTCAGGGACTACTTCGCAAGGTGGAAGGATAAAATCTCTTTCTGCCATTAAAACAGGGAGAGCAGCTGTTTTGGTGGGGGTTGTACCCTATGGTTACCCTAACCCATGTTATAAGTGCAATAATCCATTCCAGGGTGTGGGGTTATAGGCATTTATTCCACGCCTGGGGTGCTGTGAGGACACTTGGCCTGCGGCATCATGCATCACAGCGCACCCCAGGCGTGGATTAAATGCCTGTAACCCCACACCCTGTCATGGGTTATTGCTCAGATGTCAGTCCTGTCCTGTCCTTACTATTTACTCCCTGAGAACTATAGATTCTTTGTGACCCTTTCCCTGTATTTTATTTCACAGGTCCAATGGACACTGTCCCTTCAAGACTCCTACCTCTTGCTCCCTAGTACCCAGGTAATAGACCCTCTACATATTGCCTATACTTGGTGGGTTGACTGTAATGCTGCTGCAAGCATCCCACCTATTACTCTGTGTGTGTGTGTGTGTGTGTGTGTGTGTGTGTGTGTGTTAGGGTGATACACATCGTTGCATATTGTTTTCCTTGCATGAAAGTTTGCTAGCTGTTAGGTGAAATGTATGCTATATTCAACAGTTGCCCTAGACCATAGATGGTCGTGTGTGTGTGTGTGTGTGTGTGTGTGTGTGTGTGTGTGTGTGTGTGTGTGTGAGTGTGTGTGTGTAGGATGCACAGTCCACAACATTTTTCTGATACTGGAACAGCTGCTGTCTCGAATGATGGGCAGCTATGGGCAATAGCTGTTTCTTTTTAAGGGTATGGTGTGTGTGTGTGTGTGTGTGTGTGTGTGTGTGTGTGTGTGTGTGTGTGTGTGTGTGTGCAGTATGGTGGATACCTATTGCAGCACTTTTTTTCTTGTGTGAAAGTTTGCTTAACTGTAAGATGTGATGCATGCTATGCTCAATAGTTGCCATAGATGGTCGTGTGTGTGTGTGTGTGTGTAAAACCTGACTGTAATCATGCCTTGATATATTTATTGCTTTCATTAGTAATAATTTGGTATCTTGTCGATTTTGCACTTTTTAGTCTCTTTACACATAGTAGTAGTCACATTTGTTTTAGAACTCACCCTTATAACAACAAATGAAATCTGTGGGCAGGGTTTTCAGACTGGATCTGTCCATCCAATATTTCAAAAACAGACTTCCATGAGGCGGCCAGTGGCGCTGAGGGTTGAGGCGCTGGGCTGCTGCACCTCATGCGCCAGTGACCTGGGTTTGGAATGACCTCAGGTCACCGGGGTGCCAGCCAGGCGGGGAGTGCTGGAGCAGGATTTCTCCTATAGAGGTGGACGCCCACTCTTCCGTAGTCCCGCACCCAAAGGGTGGAGGCCCGATTGGTGCACAGGCAAAAGGAGCAGCGACATAAGTCTGGGGTGGGGTGGAAGGGGTCACCGGATCCTGGCATGCACATGGATGTGTACTCCGTGACCCCGGAAGGGGGAGAAAATAGGGAAAAATGAAAAAATTGTAAATATAAAAAAAAAAAAAAAACCTTTCATCTGCACTGCTGCCCCATCTATTTATCCAGCGATGGACAGAGGTGTAATGGCCAGCCCACTTTGGGCGCCTGAGCAAATAATGGGAATCCTTGTGAGAGATCCTGCTGCTTTGCTACTGTAAGTAACAGAGTACATGAAGGAAGATAATTGGGACCCTTATCCAACAGTAGTGCATATTCTACTTCTCCTTATGTGGAAATGCATACAAAATACCTGGGTCTCTCAGCAGCAGCAGCACACTTTTGAATATGGCACATCCTAGCTTTGAAAGTTGTACCCATCGAGAGACTTACATATGAGTTAAGGGGATGGGCAAAACCAAAAAAACAAAGTCAATGGGGTCCCTATATATCCTCCCTGCCTCCACAGAGGGCCATGCTGATATGTTTGGGGTGCTGAGAGAACTACACATAGATACGTAGAATCTGACAGCAGATAAGGACCACCTGGCCCAAGTCTGCCCATTTTTGCTCTACTTCCGAGCTTATTTGGCCTGCAGCTTTCCCTATTTCTTTGTTGAAAGCATTCCTTTATGTGTGTCCCAAGCCCTCTTGCATTCCCCTAATTTTATTTGTTCATCCAATACAGTACAGTTTGGACATTACAAAGACAGATAAGTTACAACAATTAAAACACCACAAATAAATAAGTTAAAAAACTAAGAAGTGGAATAAATCAGTCTTACAACAGTATAATTTAAATGTGTAACAAGGTGCAGAACTATAATTCAGTAATTTCCCTATGATACTTTTTTTTTTTGGTCTGGATAGCAGAGACCAGAAATTTAGCAATCATTTTAGCATCTTCTAAGGTCATAGGGTGCATCAGGATGAATACTGGATCATATGATAAATTCATGTATTTTGTCAAAAACTGTTTGAGATGGAAGTGTCTGAACTGATTATACAAAGGACATTGTATTATTATATGTTCTAATGTTTCTTGAAAGCCCCTATTGCATCTGTAAAATTGTTGAATTTGGATTTAACTGTTTTTACCCTGATTGAAAAAAGTATATTTCGAAGTCAGAATACCGAGCCTAGCCTGAGTAATAACTTTACGAGAGCTTGGGGATAAGGGTAACAAGAGGTAGTTTTCAATCCCCGAGTCGATCTTATTTTCGCTAAAATAATTGCCTGTCTTTGACTCTTAACTAACTCCATCTGCTCTTTTTGAGCTAACCTAAAAATATCTTTTTTAACTTTGTTTTTATATTGGCTAGATATCAAAATACCCTTATTAAAATCTTCCCATAGATGGTAGCTATTGATGCTTTTAAGTATAGTGATCAACCTGCTTAACCATGTAGATAGAAAACTCTCAGTGTACCGCTGAATTTTGTCTATTAGACAATGGTAAGTGATATCACCTTTACAGTTGTTGTTATTATTATTTTTTTCATTTATTAGTATCAACCAGTATGAAACTATTCTTAAAAGTATTAATGCCTTTACTGGAATCCTGCCTAACTCGGAAAGTACTGCTAAGTTAGAGATAGAAAGGGGAATCTGTAGAATAGCCTTATAATAGTATGATAAGGGAAGTTCCAAATTAGATTGCTCTTTGGTGCCTTAAATCTCTGCCCCATATAAAAGTAATGAGGTAATTTTTGCTTCAACTGCTTTGATAGCAGGTACTACAGAAGATCCTCCAAACTTGGAGTTAGAACGGCGCAAAACCTTTGCAATAAGTTTTGCCCTGTCTGCTTAATTTTTAATATGTGTATTCCACAGACCATTTGAGGTAAGTGTAACTCCTAGATCAACATATGTCTGTACCACCTCTATTTTTTGGTTTTCAATATAAATTTTAGGTATCACTGATTGTTTACCAAAAACCATTACTATGGTTTTATTTAAATTGATTCCCAGGTACAGGTGGTCACATTTTACTTTAAGTTGGTCCAATTTCCTTTGAAGTCCAATATTTGAAAGAGAAAATAGCACCAAATTATCCGCATAGGCCAATATGGGGATAGGAACCTTGTTAACTTTCGGTAAATCTAAAGGTAATGATTCATCAAAACAGAGTAGAGAGTCTATATATATATATATTAAATAAGAGTGGTGCTAGTAAGCACCCCTGTTTAACACCTTTATTAGTCTTAAAATAGTCTGTAATATTACCACTATTATCAAATCTCACTGCAGTATACGTATTAGAATATAATAGAATAATTGGATTTAATAATTCTAAAGGTAATCCTTTTTTATGAAGTACTTCCCATACAATTTCTCTTATGACAGAATCAAATGCCATGGTGAAATCAACAAACAGTACATAGAGCTTCATTTTCCAATATGTCATATATTTCTCAATTAAGTGTGTTAATATGTAAATATTATCCAAGGTTGAACATCCCTGCCTGAACCCTGATTGAAAAGTGGAAAGCGGGCTATAATTTTCAACCCAGATCTGTAGTTTATCTAGAAGTATTCTAGAGAATAATTTGCCACTGATGTCTAAGAGAATTATAGGAAGGTAATTTGAAAGGGACTGATATGATCCTTTTTTATGTATAGGAACAATAATGTTTTTGTTCCATGATGGCGGAATATACCTTTCTCGAAAACATAGATTAAAAAGATTTGTGAGAAAATGTACCCAATAGTACTTATGATTTTTGTATATCTCTCCGGGAATAAGATCTGGACCGGGGGCTTTATTACTGGCTAGTTTTGATATGGCATTCTCAACTTCCTTGAAAGTCAATATTAATGGTTGGTAGTCAACTAGTAAAAATCTTAATGAGTTTTGGTGTAGACTAAGTACCTGGGGATCTATAGTGAATAATTTTTTAAAATACGTAATCCATGTATCTTGTGGAATAGGTATTGATAAGGAACAATGATCCTTTCTTTCACCTTTGGAAACCATTAACCAGAATGCCTTTGTATTGTTGGAACTTACAATGTTATGCATTCTTGCCCATTGATATTGCTTAAATTCTAACTTTTTATTTTCTAAAAACTTATGATACAATTTCCTTACTCCTTTTAAGTAAACAAAATTCTCTTTGGAGGGATTTTTCTTAGTAAATCTAATAGTTTTCATTAATTTCTGTTTTTCTTTTTTACAATGATTGTCAAACCAAGTATTTGATTTGGTGAAATTCATAGTGAAATTATATATATGAGATCTAATTGTTTGATAGACAGTCTCCAACTGTTCTTCTAAATTTTGGGGATGGCAAGAGTTATGCGCCAAAAAAATAACTTTGAAAACTGAGGAGTAAACATCAAATCTGACACCCTTGATGTATTAATTATACTTAATGATAATTTTAAACAACTTCTTAATTCTAACTATATCCGATTATCTTTTGTATTTTTGTTTTCTTCTCCAGTCTGTCCCTCAAAACCAAGTGTGTTAATATCAGCTATCAGGGCGGCATGATCACTTTCAGGTCTCATTGAAACTATAAGGGAATGAAAGTGTTCATATTTGTCAGTAGAAATAAGCAAATAGTCGATAACACTCTTGCCTAATGATGAGAAATATGTGGAGTTCCCAGACAAGTCTCCCTTTATCCTACCATTAAGAATTAGAAAGTGGTTATTATTAATAAATTCAACCAATTTCCTCCCTGCAGGGTTAAGAACCATATCAGTAGAGTTTCTAGTCCCTATGTCACCCATATAAATTGTGGATTGGAGCAAGACTAAATTGTCAGCATTAGCGATTCAAGCATTAAAGTCTCCACCCAGTAAGATTATACCAATCAGATGTTTTAGCATTAATCGATCTAGTTCGGTATCCAATTTAGACCAAATATCATTATAGGTTGCAGAATGATAATTAGGGGGAATATAAATATTTGCTATGAGAAATACATAGTTATCCCATTTGACAACATGTAACAACATTTCATCATTTAGAACAGTATAATCCAGAACCAAAAGATCCTTCCGTATCTTTATATATGTGGACAGTCCCCCTCTAGGTCTACCCTTATACTTTATTCTTTTTGCAGGGACAGAATAGGAATCATACCCATTTAACAGTGTTAATTCCACAGTCCAGGTTTCTTGAAAGAGTAGTATTTCAAATTTTTGACAAAACTTCCAACATTCTGGATCTATGAGTTTTGCATGAAGACCTGCTATATTCCAAGATAAAAACTTTGAATTTTCAATTAATAAATCAGTAGTAAATGAATCATCTAAAATCGTATCCAGCTGTCTGTGGCCCAGGTTAGCTAGTCAATGGCTAGATTCTGGTAATCTAGCTGAAAAATCAATTACACACAGTTGAGCACTATCGAGTTCGGTGATGTTTTGCATTAAAATATGATAAAGATCCACATTTATTACTATATTAATTTGTGTCTCATTGACTTGTGGAAAAACTCTTGATGCTGACTTAAGATCTAGATGGGAGACAACAATATTTAAACAAAAACTCAATAATTTACTAAAATATGAGTGTAACATCTTGGTGTTTTCACCCTGTAAGTGTTCTATTCCAAATATAGAGAGAGTTTTCAGAGCTATGTTATCATGGTTATCAAAATTCCAGTTCAAAATGGAAATAGTATCATTTATGATGTCAATAGATAGAATGGGCATTATTTTAATTTCTCCATGAACGTGTTTCCAGATTGTGGTCCAATTTACTGGTAATGATATTGAGATTCTCAGTTTATCTATGTCTCTTTGTTCTGTCCCAATTTTTTTTTTCAGTAATCATATCTGATAGTAGGACATAAACAGGGTTCGATTCCACCGATCTGTCTCTAAAGACATGCTTAATTGAATTCACAGTCTCAGGTACAACAAGCTCAGATCTAAACAGATATTTAATAAGTTCAGTAAGTGTTTCATAAGATTCATTGGGCTTCAGATAAATATTTTCAAATTTGAAAACCACTTCACCTCCATTAATATCTATGGAACTATGTTGATTTTTAAGGCAGTAATTATCTCTGACCAAACAAGGGAGGGGATGATTAGCCAGAGAATAAGAAACATCCACAGGTTTACTTGTATTGTGCTGCCTAGCCTTTACAGAAGTAATCTCTTCAGATGGATCTAGGTTCTGAGATTCGGCCTTCCGTATTAGAGCCTCTTCCAAAACTAAATTATTTGGGACCAGCTCTATTTGAGGGCTCTTCACTAAGTCATAATGTGAATTAGAAATATCAAGATCAGTGGGTCAATAGGTTCACTAATTATCTCAGCGATTTCCCTTAGTTTGCAATTACTTTCCTTCGCTGAGTTTCCATTTTCCTTTTTTTTTTTTGGTTTTTATCATTTTTAGAGTTTGTTTTTTTCACATTAGTCCTTGAAGTCTTACCGATTTTTTTCCCCTTTTTTCCCTTCTTTTTTTGGGGGGGATGGTGCTAGAAAAATTAATGGATGAAAATGACAAGTGATGGTTTTTATTCCCCTCCAAGATTACTCTCTCCAGATCATCTATTCTTTGTGAGAATTTAGGCTGGGTTTCAACATGTAAGTTAGTAAGACCTCTCATACGGTGTTTTAATTCATTGAAGGCTTCAAGCAACACTATGTTAGCCATGATTGGGTAGGCTAGAACTTTAATTGTATAGTTGGAAATGGTATCCGGGCATTGCGCTAGATTTCTGGGGGGATGTTTATTTCCTCAACCTCTTGATCTAATCTTTCAAATACCTTATCAGGAGATCCTATTCGAATAGATTGAGTTCCCAGAGGAGGGGTAGAATGTGAGAGAATGGAGGTATAATCACTTATTGTTAAAACAGTAGAATTATGTGGGCTAAAAAGATTTTGCCTTGGATGCAAAGAAATAGGGTCCGCCTCTAATGACAGTGTCTTGTCCGTGACTTGATCTTTCTCTTTCTCTTGTTTATTTATACAGCACTCTCTATTTTGATTTGGACTGTTCTTGGAACTTGCTTTTGAAAAATTAAAATAATCAGTGATTTTCCTTTGCTTATGAGTGTTAGAATGTCTGAAATAGTGGGTGTCGTTATGAGGTGAAAAAAAATGATGAAAATGGGTCAGTTTTTCTTATTCTACAATTGTCCTCTGACAATGCACGAGATTCATGATTAATTACCCCTGATTCCACTTGTTCTGAAAAGTCAGCTTCAAAAGCTGAAATACAGTGATTAGAGACTATAAGATTTGTCCCTTTTTGCTCCTGAGCATTCTGGGGGGACAAACACTGAGAATGCTTCAGCGAAATCTCATCATAAGGTCTAGCACAGTATTTGTACAATTATAGCAGTTAGAGGAGTCAGTATTGGATTGTCTATAATCATATTTTACTTTTTCTCTTATTAATGATATAGTGGTTTGTATCTCTTCTTTGGTTGTAGAGGAAGAGGGGAAAGCTGAGAGCGACAAATCTTGTGTATACACACAACCATTTTTAGAGCTCATTTTATGTGCTTTCGGGGAAAAATATCTATTTTCCTTAAATAGTACTCTACCACACCTAGTGTACGTAGTTATACTTGCACACTCTAGTTCTTCAAGTCTTTAGCTCTGTTGATAAAAATGTAATATAACAGTATATAAGAGTATAGCAATAACCCCCCACACAATGAGTCCAATACAGCAGGGAAGAGATTCCTGTCCTTGCCCACACCCGTCAAAAAGGTCCAAAATCAGACGTATCGGAGTGATAGAAGTCCAGGATGTGAGAAGACCGAGTTTTTGGTTTTCAGATCTTTAGTTTTGTCAAATCTCCGAATCTCCAATAGGTGCAATATAGGAAAAAAAAATTAAAAATCAGATTCCACATATAGTACAGCCCAGATTGAGATAAATGGCAAAAAGGTCCCACGGTATTTATTATCAGAAGATAATAATAATAAAAAAAAAAAGTTCAGTGTTAGGAACATGGTAGTAAATTTAACGTGAGGAAGAAAATGTTGTAGGCAGAACAAACCAGCGTCAGCAGCCAAAAATCTGACAGTGGTCCAACGGTACTTTGCAACAGTCTGTACTAAATAGCAGAAAGTCTGTATGGGGTCTATCAGAGTAATCACAAGTAGTCACAAATTGGTTTGTGTAGTTAAAAATGGACAAACACTTAGCTTACTTCCCAGTTAAAGATGGTAAACTTCTAATGGAAAACTTCTGTGGCTAAACACGCACCTCCCTGAGTCCTAAAGGAGAATGTCACACATGCGCAATTAGTGGCCAGGAAGATGCAAGAGAAAAAAAAATTCCTATTGGCCAAAGAAGGTCACGTTGAAAAAAACCCACGAATGTTAAAAATTCACAAAGAATTAATGTGTATATATATATATATATATATTAAAATAAAGTTATAAAATAATAATTAAGTAGTTAAGACAAAAAGAAACAGTAAAGCTTTTAAAACTGTAAAAACAACTTAAAAGACATACAACTCATCAAATCGAGTACAGGACAACAGACCAGAACAAATAGAGAAAAAAAAAAACTTTAAACAAATACGTCCCTTGAACACCAAGCAATCAGGTATTTGTTCTTTTCTTTTCAGGGCGGTGGAAATTCAGCAAAGCACCATAGAAGCATAGGTAGTAGCATAGGATCAGAGGAGTCAATTTTCTTCTCCACAACACTGGTCCGCACGGCATCTCCCACAGTCCTCACTCTCACTCGTATGCCATCACTAGAGCAGACGATTAGGAGCCATAAACTGGAGGCTGGAGGAACAAAGGAGAAAGCAGAGAAGAAACAAACCCAGCCAGGATCCACAACAAGATGGTCTGGTAAGACCGCAGAACACTAGCATGACATGGATGGCATACCTTTTCAAGAAATAAAACAAGCGTAGCGGTCCTGCTATCAGTGATTACTCCACAAACACTGACGCGTCTAGTTTCACCCAGCCTCTCTCTCCAGCTTTGACCTTGTCAACCACCAGCTCCTGCTTGTTCGCCAATGAATGTGCATAATTGATGTGTTAAAAGTGAGCAGAGATCAGGTAGTGAAGATAGGGAGGCAATATAGCACAGAGGTTTAAGCCTTTGAGCTTCAGATCTAAAAATTTGCTTTTGAACCCAATACTCCCACTTGCAGACTGTGTGACTCTGCGCAAGTCACTTAACTTCCCTGTGCTCCCAAGTTGCACCTGGAATATTGTTGTTAATAAGTTGAATAACAGTAGCAGTGGTATACTTTTCCCCGCTCCTGTGTATGTGTTTATTCTGTCCCATACTGTCTACTAAAACTGTATTCCTTCATCTCACATCCTGTAAGTTTATTCCATCTCTTTCTTTTCATCTTCCAGTTTTACTCATAGAAACTTGCTGTCTCCCCTTTCTTGGGACTTGACTTAATCCACCAGACAATGTGGCTGCAGAGGGCTCAGTGTCTCCCTGTATGTAGCAGCCCACTCTACTACCTCAACAGGGAGGCTGTTCCACTTGTCAGCCACCCTCTCCATGAAGAAGTACTTCCTCATGTTACTCCAGAGCTTCTTTCCCTCCAATTTCATATCATGACCTCTTGTTCTCGGACCCCATTTCATCTGGAAGAGGTTACTCTCTTGTACTTTGTTAATGCCCTTGAGGTATTTAAAAGTTTCTATCATATCTCTCCTGTCTCTTCTCTCCTCTAGTAAATACATGTTGAGGTCCCTCAGTTTCTCCTCATATGACATCTCATGCAACCCTTGTACCATTTTGCAGCCCTTCTCTGAACAAGATCCCAGACCTGCAGGCAATAATGACAGAGGCTACACTGGACATAGTAGCAATTAGCGAGACGTGGTTTACCAGTAACCACACTTGGGAGACTTCAGTACCTGGCTATGTACTGTTCAGAAGAGACCAAGATGCAAAAAGGGGGGGTGGAGTAGCTCTGTATGTCAATGAAAATATCAAAGCTACAGAAATTCAGAATACACATAAGGAGCCAGAAGAACTGTGGGTCACTCTGGAAACAGGAAACGGACAGCCATAAGAACTGGGGTTGTCTACAGGCCCCCAGACCAGGGGGAGGACATAGACACATTACTGCTAGAAGATATACAAAACATAACATCTAAAGGGGAGGTTCTGATAATGGGAGACTTCAACATGTCAGATACAGATTGATCAATAACAGCAGGAACATCTGCCAGAAGTAGAAACATGGTGGATTCCCTGCAGGGGGAGGGCCTCAAACAACTGGTACAACAACCCACAAGAGACAGGGCTATCCTAGATCTAGTACTGACTAACAGGGAAAGGATCACAGATCTCCAGGTAGAAGGTCAGCTGGGGGCCAGTGACCATCACATGGTATGGTTCAATTTGGCCACTACAACCAAATCATCCCATTCCAAGGCAAAAATATGGGACTACAGAGGAGCTGAATTTGATAAGATGGCCAACAGAGTTAAGCTAGCCCTGGCAAAAAAGAAATACATGTGAGGGGGTACAGGCAAATGGGCAATCATTAAGCATGCAATACTTGAAGCAACATCCCATTGTGTTAGAGAGAAAAAGAAGTGCAAAAGAAGAAGGAAACCACTTTGGTTCTTAAAAACAGTAGCAGAAAAGGTCAGAGCCAAAAGGCTGGCCTTCAGTAAATATAAGGGAACACAGCGGGATGAAGATAGGGAGGCATACCAAACTTCCCTAAGGGAAGCAGGGAAGGCAGTAAGGCAGGCCAAGGTCCAAACTGAGGAAACACTAGCACAAACAGTAAAAGGAGGAGACAAGACGTTCTATAGATACATTAGTGAAAGGAGAAAGTCCAGAAGGGGTATTGCTAAGATCAAAGGAGATAAGGGGAGTGTGAGGAGGAAGACCATGTAAAAGCATCTATCTTAAATAGATACTTCTGCTCAGTATTTACTGAAGAGGAGGTAGGGCAGGGCCCACAGCTCAGCACCATGGACACAGGGGGGAGGGAGGTGAGCACTAGTCCCTTCACAAAAGAAAGAGTCCTACTAGAGCTCGATAAGCTCAGAGTGGACGAGACAATGGGACCTGATGGCATACATCCCAGGGTACTAAAGGAGCTAAGGGTGGAACTAGCAGAGTCATTATCAGAACTGTTTAGTGAGTCTCTGAGCACAGGAGAGGTCCCAGAAGACTGGAGAAGGGTTCATGTGATCCCGCTCCACAAGAGTGGTAGCAGGGAAGAGGCAGGGAACTACAAACCAGTCAGTCTTACCTCAGTAGTGGGCAAGATTATGGAGGCACTCCTTAAGGAAAGGATAGTGCAACACCTGGAATCCATAAGAGCACAGGATCCAAGACAGCATGGGTTTGCAAAAGGAAGGTCCTGTCAAACTAATCTCATAGATTTCTTTGACTGGGCAATCAGAGTGGCGGACCAAGGGGGAGCAGCTGATGTCACCTACCTTGACTTCAGCAAAGCTTTCAATACTGTTCCACATAGAAGATTGATTAATAAGCTGGGTAGGCTCGGGGTGGGTCAGAAGTTGGCCAACTGGGTGGCAAACTGGTTGATGGGCAGAAAACAGAGAGTGGTGGTAAATGGTATACAGTCATAAGAGATGCAAGTCACAAGTGGGGTACCTCAGGGATCAGTCCTTGGGCCAGTCCTCTTCAATATCTTCATCAGTGACATTGCAGATGGACTGGAGGGTAAGGTCTGTCTGTTTGCAGATGACACCAAGATCTGCAACACAGTAGATGATCCAGATGGGGTGGGCAGAATGAGAAGAGATCTGGATAAACTGGCAAAATGGTCAGAAGAGTGACAACTGGGGTTTAATGCAAAGAAGTGCAAGATCATGCACATAGGGAAGAGAAACCCTGAAGCCACTTATAGGCTGGGAATGAAGTTGCTGGCAGTCACAAGGGAAGAAAGAGACTTGGGCGTCATCGTCACCAATGACCTGAAATCATCCAAGCAGACCACTAAAGCAGTAGGTAAGGCTATGGGGATGTTAGGGTGCATTAGTAGGGGTATCACAAGTCAGAAGAGGGAGGTAATAATCCCTCTTTACAAGACACTGTTTAGGCCCCATCTGGAGTACTGCGTGCAGTACTGGAGGCCACACCTTCACAAGGACATTACCAAATTGAGACAGTCCAGAGAAGGGCAACCAAAACGGTGCAGGGACTGCATCAGAAAACATATGAGGACAGATTAACGGAGTTCAATATGTATACCCTAGAGCAAAGGAGGGAGAAAGGTGATATGATCGAAACATTCAAACACGTTAAGGGCATTAACAAGGTGAAAGAGTCTAACATGTTTCAATATAAGAAAAATAGCAGGAGAAGAGGACACGGCATGAGATTAGAGGGAGGCTGATTAAGGGGTAATGTGAGGAAGTTCTTTTTCACAGACAGGGTAGTGGATGCATGGAACGGCCTACCTCAGGAAGTGGTGGATATGAATACAGTGCAGGGCTTCAAACAGGCATGGGATAGGCATAAGGGAGCAATACAGACGAGTATGAATAGATAGGCCATTGACAGAGCAAAGACCAATGGCACATTTATAAGGTAGAAAAAGAAATGGGCAGACTGGATGGGCCTTGTGGTCCTTATCTGCCGTCAACTTCTATGTTCTATGTTTCTATTCTTTCTTGAGATACGACCTCCAGAATTTTACACAGTATTCCAGATGTGGTCTCACTAATTGTCTGTAAAATGGCATCACCACCTCTCTCTTTCTACACTGCGCTAAATAAATAAAGAAATACACCAGACACACTCTGACAAAAGGAAATCCTTCTATGATGCAGGAATGATTGTGACAAATGTTATCATTGTGTCTTTGTATGTCTCCTGTTGAAGCATTTGGTTCTCATAATATCCAAACAAGCATTACAAAACATAACATGTACTCTCCAGCTGTAGATGAGCAGCATTACTTCCCTTATCCTACTATAAAAACCCTTCCCAGTGCACCCCAGCACCCTCAGTACCTTACTATATCCCTTATTCCACTAGTTGGTGTGCATAAGAGAGCCAATGAAATGGACTCCTACATCCTTCTACTCAGATGTAGTGGCCAACCTACCCCTCTCCAATATTCCACATGCAGGTTCCTTTTCCCAAAGTTCATCACCTTGCACACCTTGGAATTTAAACTCAAGTGTATGACATGCATGGTGCATTCGGGGAAAACACACACACATCCACCAGTGGAAAAATGGAGAGACAAGCCTCTCTGTCCAGGTTTACTACAGAATCTTCCAGTGGTATTCGTGGGAGAGATTGCTAATTAATCCTGATGTTTACCAGTATTGTCACTGCTTCTCTCCCTTACGTCAACTAACACAACACATCCCTGCCACATACACCGTGCAAGGAAACATTCAGCATTAACAAATGCTTATTTAAATATAGGACAGATAATACTGCCTCTCCAACTTGCTGGGGAGTCTGCCTTTTAGACAAAACAATTTAAAATGACCAGAATGCCGGCCCCATGGCACAGGGCAATAGGGTATCGCCTGGCCCCCTGGTGACCCAGGCTCACACCTAAGCCCGGGACGGCAGGAGTGGAGGCTGGCAGGGTAGGCTGATGAGCATCCTTTGGAGGCTCTCGTCCCTGGGGGGGGGGGCCGAGAATGCACTGCCCTTTAGCGGCTCTTGGCAGCTGGCTTCAGCATCGTGCTTTGTGGTGTGGGTGACCACACGTCGCATGCACAGATGCCAGGACACAGCGTTGAGCATTCCAGTGGGTGGGGAGAATGTGAAAAAGGAAAAATGGCCACTCAAGCCACCCGGATGACAGAGACCCACCCTCTATTGCCGCAAAACCCAGGAGTGCCCAAGCTGCAGCCCCGCCACCCCCGGCAAGGCTTGAAGAAAGTGCCTATGGGCACATGACAGTCTCCCCTTCTGGTCCCTCCATGGGTAGGGGCCCCCCCTGGACAAAGGGATAAGTCGAGTCGGTTGGGGGGGCAGCACCCGAGAGACCAGGCCACCCAAAGGCGTGGGCAGCTGGGCTGGTGCGGGAATAAACAGATAATGCAAAAAAAAAATTACCAGAAAAATATAAAGCCACCAATCAGAAAATGCTTTGTAAATTTATTTCTTTTTTATTTATTGGGAACTCGGAATTACAAACCTTTGAGCTAAGAGCTCGTTTACAAAGGATCCTCGTCAACACTTAAGGAGATACGTTTTGTTGCAACAGCATAATTACAGCAGACAAATTGACACTGGGGTTGTACTACTAACATAGAGTTTACATAGGAAGGGGTAGCAAATACATTTACTGTTTACACAAGTCAAGACATGAATGAAGCAGCTGGTAGCATTGTCAGTTTCCCAGTGGAGGTATGCAATGTGTAGCCATCTGAGAGAAGTTAAGTGCAGAGAGACAAGTTGGGGTTTGGTAAGTGCAGGTAGGTGGGTGGGAGTGGAGGGGAAGAGATCAGGAAAATGGACTAGAGGTAGTGTGGGTTTACTGAACAGAGGACAGGTGGAGGGGAGCAGTAGGGGGCAGAGGAAATGGACAGGGGATGGAGCAGGAAGTAGTGTGGGGAACTGGACAGAGGGCAGGTGGGGGAGGTAGTGAGGGTACTGGACAAGGACAAGTGGGGGAGAGTTGGTAGGGAGGGGAAGGGGTGGGGAGGGGAGAGGTGCAACCTAGCCAAAGCAAGTGGGCAGTTGAGTGGTGGGCAGGATGCTGGGATTACGTTTGACAAAGGCAGCTGACTGGAGGAGATATGGACTTATGGAGTTCAGATTTGAAGTGCCCTAGGCGTTGAAGGCTGGTGATTGTGTTTGGAAGCTCGCTTAGCCAGGTGGGAGCCCTTACCACGAAGGCACACCTCCCCAGGGCTGATCTCCTGAAGGAAACAGCTAAGGCATGCCTGGAGACGCTTCTTGTGGCATGCTCACCTGGGGCTGGTCTGAATAACGCCTGCAGGGAGACAGGTGCCAGTCCCAGTAGCACCTTCTTTCCTAGTAAGCAGATCTGGAGCTTTATTCTATCCCGGAGGGGGAGCCACTTTGTCCTTACGCAGAGCTCACAGGTGTGTGAGATGCGATCCACATCCAGGACAAATCTGGATGCTTTATTGAGAGTAAGGTGGACTTTGTGTAGGCTAGTGTCCATGGCAGCACCATAAACCACGTTTCCATAGTCCAGGATTGGCAGGATTGTGCCATTGACTGCCTGGAGCCTGACTTCAGGGGTGAGGCAGAAGTGGAGTCTATAGAGTGTCCCCAACTTCCTGTTTGCAGCCTTAATGATATTACGTAAGTGTTCATCGAAAGAGAGGGACTCATCAATTGTGACCCCCAGGTCCGAGAAAAAGTGAACCTGTTCAAAGGTGGAGTCTGTATTGAGTGCTATTTTAAATGGTGTGGTTAATTTCCTCTTCTGGCGACTGGTAAAGAGCATTGTCTCAGTCTTTCTACTATTGAGTACTAGGAGGCTGGAGTTAAACCATTCCTATAGCAGGTCGAAGTTGTACTGTAGGTTCCTGGTCAATGTGTCTTGACAGGAGCCTATAAGGAATAGCACCGTGTCATCTGCATAGAGCAGGACTTTGACAGAGGGGCATGCAGATGGGAGTTTTTTTACAAAGAGGCTAAACAGGAGGGGGCCCAGTATGGACCCTTGCAAGACCCCGACCGTGACTTTCCTCCCCTCTGAGATGGTACTATTAGTCTTTACCTTTTGTGAATGCTCAGACAGGTAGCTAGAGAACCACCCAACCGAGTCCGAGGACAACCTAATGCAGTTTAACCTGTGGAGCAGCAGCTTGTGATCCACAAGATCAAATGCCTTGGATAGGTCGATATAGATTGCTCCAGCTAGTTGTCCCTGGTCTAGTGCCTCATGGACATAGCCTGTGAATTCAGGGAGGGCCGTGTTGGTACTGTACCACTTGCGGAACCCATGTTGTTGCAGGCTGAGGAGGCTGTATTTGTGTAGGTGGGCAGAGAGCTGGTCTGCAATTATTTTTTCCAGCGCTTTGGAGAGAGGACAGGATTTTGAGATGGGCCTGTAATTGGACATGTTTAACGACATACCCTCCTTTTAGAACTGAAGTGACCAGGGCAGTTTTCCAGGCAGATGGGAAGGCTGACATCCGAAGTGACATATTAAAAAGCTTAGTGATAGGTACAACCACTTCAGGGAGGGCGACTGAGATAAGTTTCATATTAATCCCGTCCCCACCATTCTTGTTTAACCCAGTGCTCTTGCAAGGTATTTAGCAGTCTCCTTGGTGGTCACCTGCTGAAAGTAGAATTTTGGGCTGGTGCTAGAAAAGGGGGGGCGGGTGTTCACAGCTCAGTGTTTTGTCTTCATGAGCAGTTGTTTTAGGTGGTATGATTGCACTGTAGTCAGTAAATGCCTCATTGAAAATATTGGCTATGGCAACTTCATTAACTATGACTTTGTCACTGTAGTGGAAAATGGTTGGCGGGGACCTGTCACAAGTCCCTACGAGGTCCTTGATGGTAGCCCAGAATTTTTTTCCATCTTTCAGGCACCGGGACTGATGATTTCTGTGGTGGAAAGCCTTGGCTTGCCGTATTGCCCATGTGCACCAGTTTCTAGCGCTTTGTAATTTTGGACATTCCCTACTGTCCCTGATTTTTATTTTTTATTTTATTATTTTTTTATTTTAGTTTTTGTTGACCGGATAAGTGCACTAGACAAATTCTGCCTATTTTCAGGCGTGACCCGGGGAGGGGGATACAGATGAATAGCAATAAGATAGATCCGCACAGAGGTACGGGTGCTCTAAGACCAAACAAAAGTAGCAAATGAACAGGTCTTGGCACACCTTTATAGGACAAGAAAACTCACCACAATAAATTGGTATTCAAAAACTCTTTTACTATATCAAAAAGTATAACGGCAATAACATAAAGTGCAGACCAGTGCAGTCATGCACGTTTCACCTGAACACAGGCTTTGTCAAAGGTAACAGCCACCTACTGCTGAATTACTTAAATAGCACATTTTACTAATCATGTGACATTTCTTAAAATAACAGTACTCATTCTATTACAATTAACTCTACAAAAAATCTTTTTTCCAAAACACCAAATGACACATATAAAAAAACAGGTCTGTAGATCGTGCAAAAATGTCCAGGGTACTACCTCATTTTAGTATTTCATTTAACTTTTAAATAATTTTTCAAAAGTATTTTCAATATACTTTATAAATGAAATTTATTTACCACTCGGACAAAAACATGATCTACATGTACCAGAAGTTCATTTAAAGTATAACTTTATTATTCCTAAAAAGCACACCATAGATATTTTAGATATCCTTTAAATATATTTTACCCCACAGACCAAAACACTCACTGCATGATTATGGTATCGCAATAAAAGACAAGAAGGGGAGATAGAAGGGGGGCACAGGAGTATGTGTAGGTAGCTGGTAGAATGGGGGATAAAGGTTAAGATAGATTTTATTAAAAGGGTAATTGGGGAAGGGGGGTTATACATATAGAGAAAACAATAATATTATATAAAAGGAAGGAAAAAGGAAAATAATGGAGATTCTGGATAATGGAGGGGAGACAAAAACAGAGAGACCAAAACCTAACAATATATATTATTCTCTTTGTGTATGTACAGGTTAACTGAATATCCATTAAATGGATCACTTTTCCAAATATCAAAATTCCTGGATCTACTTAACTTCTTTTTCCCAAAAAGGGGTTCAGTTCCACACATTCATTTAAACCCTTATTCTGGTATGCCCCCATCATATACATCCAATAATTTTTGAATACCAATTTATTGTGGTGAGTTTTCTTGTCCTATAAAGGTGTGCCAAGACCTGTTCATTGGATACAGAAAAATGAATGCCAACTGACCTTGAACCAGATTAAGCTGTTGGTGGTATTTTTGTGAATGGGGGGCAATTTGGCCAGGGCACCAGGGAAATTCCCCTACTCTGCTGGGGACAGCAGAGGATGTTTGTCTTACTACGATGGCAGACAGTGTGAGGAGTGGAATGGAGAAGGACGTGCAGGTGGAGGCTCTGCAGATGGATGTTCAGGAGATTACTGGGCAGGCTCAGCCTGCTACACTTTTATCGGCTTCGGAGTTTTCTGGAGAATTGCAGGCGCTTGAGCATGCAGACGGGAGAACTGTGACGACGACGGAACCTTTACAAGAAGCGTTAGTTTTGGAACACGCTATGGATTTGGCAGCCCCTGATTCGGTTTTGCCGACTGCTGTGGGTCACGGTGTTACATGAGATGGAGTGAATGACGACGCGGATGAGGTGTTTCCTATTATCGTGATGGCTGCTTCAGAGAACGCGGAAGTGTCAGCGTCCTTAGACACGGAAAGGAGCTCTGCAGGAGAGAGAGCGGCTGTGGGAACTACTACGGAGTGGTCTGAAGAGTCTGCCTTGTCGCAGGCAGGCTGGATTCAGCAACCGGATGGTCGCTGGATACCAGACCCTACCTGGCTTACATTTTCTCCGACGGAATCAGGACTTTCACAGACAAGAGATCAAAGTGGCAATCAATCTATTCAAGCAGGTCAGTCCATGTCGTTACAGACTTCCATTGATTCTATGGTTCCTGAGCCTGCTTAGAGGCTACCGCTTCAGATGCTGGCCCACAACTGCACTCTCCCTTACAGTCACCTAGGGATCAGGAGTCGAGGAGGGGCCCATGCTTCTCGGATTTATTTAAAAATAATAAACTTGAACAAGCTCCGAGAAGGAATGCGGTCCGATTACGGTACAGAGGTGGATTACCGGAACACCCTGATAGGGTATATGTGGCAAGAAAATTACTGTTGGACTCCATGCAATTTTTGCCTGTTGACATTTATGCTTTAATTAATATTCGGGGGAGGACACGTTTGATATCAGTTTTAAACAGGTTGCAGGACTGGATAAATTCTGGCAGAAATATGAGGGTTGTAAGTCCTTGCCCTTATGGTTGCCTTTCTGGGCAATACCAATCACTAAACCTCTATTTAAAATGATTAATGTCATGTTCAGGAATGAGGGGGTAAATGTAGGAGACATTCTATATTGGTTGGAACATAAATGCATTGTTCTGGGCCCTCCTGAGCCCATCCTAGATACTGAAGGGATTTGGACAGGGGCCTGGCGTTTCAAGGTTAAATTGCACATTGTAAATAATGAAGTTGTAGATGTTCCGAATAGCTTCTTTTTGGGAAAAGACCGGGGAGTTTGTTTCTACCCTGGTCAACCTAAGGCTTGCTATCGTTGTGGTAGCTGCCGACATTTAAGTAGCGCATGTGACAAGGTCAAATGCGCACTTTGTGGGGACTTTGACCATGATAGTGAAGTTTGTAGGAATGTTTTCAAGTGTAATCTCTGCGATGAAGCTGGCCATGCGTATCATCAATGCCCGTGGGCAGGCCAGAATAGACAGGGTGGCCTAAAGAAGGAAGAGTTAATAAATCAGGCTCAGGGTAGATGCAAGCCCCGCACGGCCCCTCCCCTGCATAAGGACTCAGATCCCATTGCCCAGTCAGGACAGGAAAAAGTTCAAGATATCCTTTTAGCTAAGCATTGCTCAGTAATGGACATCTCTGAACAGTCGGTACCCCTGGTTCACCAACAGGCATTAGAGAACCCCCTCCCCCAATGGCTCCAATCCACCTGTTTTGCAACCTCTCTCGGAGGGCCCCTTAGTGGTACATTCTTCAGACACTCCTTTTCAAACCCCTAGGAGGGTGACACGGGCGAGTAGTTGTAATATAGGGGTGGTGGGGGCCTGCCCTACTCAAAATTCCTTCTCTGTACTGACAGACATCGAGAGGGACGTAGGTCCTGAGATGATGAGACCTGATGGGACTTCTGCAATGGAGGTAGAAGATGAGGGGGGAACGGATCTGTTAGATGTTAAAAAAAAGAAAGGGAAAAAACGAAAGCAAGATAAACCCTGAAGTTCAGCCTTTTATTCCTTATGGCCTGTTTTAAGATGATATCTATTAACTGCTGTAGTATAAAGAACTACAAAAGACATTTACTTTGTTTTCAGCAGTGTAGAGATTTACAAGTGGATATCATCTTTCTTCAGGAAACCCACTTATCCTCCTTGGCTGAGGTGACTCAGGTTAAAAAATTATGGTGGGGAGGACCCTCGTTTTGGTCCTTTGGTTCGGATGCCGCAGATGGGATTGGCATTCTTTTTTCTCATCCCTCGGTACAAGTTACAAGGTTGGTGGATATTCAGCCTGGAAGAGCTTTACTTTTGGACTGGTCTTTTCAGGTTTTTTGCTTTAGATTGATTAATACCTATGCACCTCAAACAAAAACAGCTGGGATTGATTTGTTTCAACAGATCAAACCTTATTTATTTACCTCCAAACATGTGGTGTGGGGTGGGTATATGAATTGTAGTCTTGATGTGCGTATCAAGAATAATGTCCAGCAGAAAACATATTGTGATGCTCATGCACTTTCACAAACAGTGGCGGTGGCAAAACTGAAAGATGCCTTTAGAGGTTTGCATGTGGCTGATGGTTTTACTTATAAAAGGGCCTCCTTTCAAACCAGGATTGATTACCTTTTTCTTTCCCAGTATTTAGTCCCATTTGATTGCTATGTACTACCTTGTGATTTTTCAGACCACAGGTTTTTATATGGTCGGATAGGTCTTCATCAGATTCTTACTTTATTCCCTGCTATTAATAGACATTGGAAATTAAATTCACAATTATTGTCTGAGGTCCTTTTTCTGGACCAACTTCGGGTTTTTCTGACCCTCAGAAAGTCGGTTGCGGTATTTTTCACCGATTGGACATCTTGGTGGACAGATACTAAGCTTGCTGTTAGGGACTTTTTTATTGCTTATGGTAAAAGAAAAGGTTCTTCAGAGTATTTGCAATACTTAGATTTTAGGAATCAATATTATAAATTATAGTCTCATCCACGGATACTGGATTCAGACATCCAGACACAATTAAGGCTTGTACAGAAAACAATGCTTCATTACCAATATCAGATGGCAGTTTCGATCCATGCGGAACTAAAATTTGGTACACAACAACAACCATTCAAAGACCCATATGTAGCATGTAAACAAAAACTAGAGAAGAAACTTATGACAGACCTTCATACTTCGACAGGCCAGTTAAAAACATCTCTGGCAGAAATGCTAGAAATTGCTGAACATCAAGTATCCTTACTTTTGATACTAGATTTATTCCAACGGTTTCTTGGGAAGACATTCTTCATTTTCCAGTTCCTCATATTTCTCAGGGAGAAGTGGATATATTGCAAGGGCCTATTTCCCCTATGGAGGTACAGGCAGTCATTGGCACTCTTCGTACGGGGGTTTCGCCAGGTATGGATGGGCTTACCAATGAATTTTATAAAACTTTTCAGGAGGACATGAGTGTCATTCTAGCTGAAGTATATAATGACATTCTACAATTTGGTTTTGGAAATTCAAAGTTTAATCTGGCTATTTTAACCTTTATTCATATAAAAGGGGATAGTACAGTTTTTGGAAACTGGAGACCAATTAGTCTTCTGAACACCGACTATAAGATTCTTTCAACTTTACTGTGTAGAAGGCTTCAAGTTGTAGCACAAGGGTGCTTCACCTGGCACAGACTTGTTCTATTCCACATCGTTCTATTCAGCAAAATTTGAAGCTCCTTAGAGATATCTGTGAATTTGGTGCCCAAAAAAAATTATCAGGATTTGTTTTAGCTCTTGATCAGGCAAAAGCTTTTGATAATGTCTCTCATACTTTTCTTTTTCAAGTTTTAGAAAGATATGGGATTCCTCGGCCCTTTATCCAATATATTGATATATTATATTCTCAAGCACACTCTTGTCCACTAATTAATAATCTTTTGGGTAAAGAAATCCAGTTGACTCAGGGGGTTCGGCAAGGTTGTCCTATTAGCCCACTATTATATTCTTTTGTGTTAGATCCTCTTTTAAGGGAAATTGAAAATGATAGGTCTATTCAGGGTTTATCTCCGTCTTTTGCCATACCAGCCCAAAAAATCTCAGCATATGCAGATGATATATGTTTATTGGTGGTGGATGTCCATTCAGGGATTGAGGCGTTATGGGTGGTTGACCGTTTTTCAGCTCAAAATGGCACTAGATTGAATTATGAGAAATGTAGGTGTATGGCGGTTGGCGGGAATTCCATAATTAATGACATTGGAGGCATTTTAGTTTCCGATTCCCTTCATATTTTAGGACTCCTTTTTGGGAGAGGGGATCTGGCTCTTTTAAACTGGGAAAAGTATCTCACTGTAGGTGAACATAAGGTGCAGCAATGGAAATCCTGGCGTTTTTCCAAAAAAAAACGGGTATTAGCGATAAAGAAATTTTTATTACCTGTCTTTTTACATGTGTGTTCAGTTTTTCTGGTCCCCATTTCTTTAGAAACTAGACTATATAGCTGTTTTTTTCAAATGATATGGGGTAGTCAGTTAAATCCTATTAAAAGGGCTTTCACATATTTAAAGATTTGTCAAGGGGGCTTAGAGATGATAAATCCTATAATTTTTTTTCATTCCTTTTTTATGATAGCCTCATTTCAGGATAAAATCCTACCTCTGGACCATCCATGGTCGGCATGGACCCAGCTTTTATTTTATCCATTTTTGTTACAATGGGAGGGTGGAGGTATTCCTAAACGAAATACGATGGGTGCAGCACCTTCATATGCAGATTCTGCAGTGTGGAAACTTAGGGAATGGAAATTGGGTAAGGCATAATTACATGAGGTCCCCAGGAAGGAATTTTATACTGAACTTATGGGTAATGTCTTCTATGTTCAAATAGATTTCCCTTTTTGTGTCCCTACTAAGCTCTCATGGGCTTTACGCCTTTCAATGGATCACAGGGTACCACCTCATATGTGGGATATCCAATGGCTTTGCTGTCATGGTAAATTAGGTGTTCAGGGCAATTTAAAACATAAACCCATTTCCGACAGATTATGCATCCGGCCTGGATGTATTGATCAAGTAGAAACTTTAGAACATTTTTTCTTGTTATGTCCTTATACTGTCACATTTTGGTTAGACATGGCCTCACAGTGGAGCTGGAGTGTTATACAACACATTTCCTTTCAGATTCTAGTTTTGGGGGATTATTTGGGTTTTTTAGGGCGGTATCATCCCAGTACTCTTACTTTGATTTTTGCTTGTATTAAATATCATTTATGGCAAGCTCGATGCCAGTTTTCTTTGCAACACACTATTCTTCCTAACAGTATTGTACTCAGATGTATTGAATTAGCCTTAATTAAACAAAAGAGTCTGGAGCAAAATTCTTTAGATAATCAAGTATTCCTCCGGTTTTGGAAACATATTAACTGGATTACTTGACTTTTTGTGATTTTGTGTTTAAGGTTTTCCTTTTATTTTGTGGATGATTACACATGATTGAATTACTGTCTGTATTTTTCTAAACACATTATTTGTAATTATTTGTTTTATTTGTATTAATTATGTTTGCTTTCTGTTATTTTGATGATAATATGATTTTTACTTTCTGATGTATAGTTTATTTTCTAATAAAAAATTTCCCTACTCTTTTCGAGAAGTGCCATGGGATCTTTAACATCCACCTGAACTACCACCAGAACAGACAGATGGGACCTTGGTTTAATGTCTCATCTGAAAGGCGGCACCTCAGGAGTGCAGCACCCCCTCATGCTGCACTACAGTGTCAGTATTGGGATATTAACCCAAGTGCATGGTGTGGGTATAGAACCCACAGCCTTCTGATCTCCTGGCCTCAGAGGCGAGTGTGCTACCTGCTGAGCCACTGACACTGATATGCTTGCTCAGTGCCATAGTAGATCATGTTCCCGCATCAAACCAAGGACTTGGTGGGGGGGGGTGATCCAGTCCATGCACCTCCCTTTTATCATTTTCTTATAAAAGGGGGCATACTTGTCTGCAGCCGAGTTAAACTGATCGAGAAAGAGCTGGAGGGCTGCATCAACAGAGGGACAGGTATCCAGGATGCTCCAGTCTGTGTTGGCCAGGTGTTTCTTGAAGGCAGCCACAGAGTAATTTCTGATGGACCCTGTTCCTCACCAGCCTCGGGGGTAGTTTTGGCAGCTTGGAGGACCATTCACATAGGACAGTGGAGCAGTCACTCAGTGCATCTGGGAGCATCTGGACATTGGTAATTCTCTCGGGGTGAGAGGTCAGCTCGATAACATCAGGCTGCACAAGTGCCACCCAGGCTTCAAACTGAGTGAGCTTTGCCAGCAGGCTGCCAATGTTTAAGGACACAGTTCTCAACCTCCCTGTGGGTGACTGGGTCTGGGTGTTGGCAGGCATAGGGCCAGGGTTGGGATGAACGTTTCCTGAGATCAGTAGTAGGATCAGGATGAGCGTCCTAGGTAATTTAGTTAAAAGACAGGTTGTCCTTGCTCTCTGGCAAGTATGTGCCTTGTGTGTTGTTGGACAGGTGCAAAGGCAACTAAGCAGTCCTGGATATAGGCACAGTATTGGTGTGTTGAGTCCTGGGGGGCTGTGGTACCTGGCATGGGGCAGGGGAGGATGGTCAAATAGCTTGGTGTTACTGCAGGTCTCCCACTGGGCTGGAGAACTCTTTTCTGCAAGTACACAGCCTTGGTGGTTCAGGGTGTTATCCAGGTACAGGCCCATTATAGGCAGGGTTACCATCAGGAGAATGATAAACTGCGTGTTGAGGACTCAGGGGGTATAGTCAAGACCCATTCTTCTTCCTGGTTTCAGCAGGAATCCGGTCATTAGTCTCAGCCAGGCAGCACCAACTTGTGAGCCAACCTCGGGGCACTGGTCCATGGCTTTCATTATGTGCAGTTTAATAATCAATACAGCTGTGTCTGCAGGTCAGTAAGATACATCAATTCCTTCAATTCATAAAAAATTAGGCTGGTTTAGAGTTCAGTGTGGTGTCTTCTGACAGTAGAAAGTGAGTAGATGTGGGGACGCCTTTAGAATGGGAAAAAATTAGGCTGGTTTAGAGTTCGGTGTGGTGTCCTCTAACCTAAAGAGTTAAGATTAACACCGACAAGTGTTAGGCCCTATAACTGCATTCTGTATCTTTAAGGGGAGTTGCAATATTAGTGAGAGGGAGGATGAAGATTGCCTAGGGGCAGTGCTGCGGGGGGGAGGGAGAGTATTTAATAAAGGCTGGGGGTGGGCGAAAAATTCAAGCTGGAAGGAGAGAGTGAAACAGAAATGGGATTAGTTGCATGGCATAGCTTACAACTGTGACACAAACGAAACCTGGTGTAAACAGAGAAGTGTTCACAAAAAGCTGTATCACTTTAAACTTAGTTTCTGATCCAGGGTAAAATACCACAGGACCTTAAAACAAAGAGAGCTGTAATACTTTAAAAACTAAAAACCTGCACTCTACAAGATCCTGCACTTGAAACTACCCTTGGAGTGCAAAATTGCTGTAAACAGGCTTAGATTCACATTTAAATTAGGATTCACAGGACAATTTGGTGAAACTTAACCAGTACCAGAATCAGTAAATAACATTAGCTTAAAGTCCAAAAGGAACGGGAGTAGCAAGGAATTAAAGAAGTGGAGCAGTCAATCAGCAGGCAGAGCCAATGGTTCTTGACAATCGGTGTGGAGATGCCAGAAGTTTCAGCAGAGTACCTTCAGTCTGGAGATCAGCGGGCAGTACAGTGAGGAGGCAACCAGTGGACAGTGGGGATAAGGCCTGGTTGCTTGCAGCAGCAGAGGCACCCAGGGTGAAGCTTCAGTCTGGTGATCAGTGGGCAATACAGCAAGAAGGCAGCCAGCGGACAGTGGGGATACTGCCAGGCTGCTTGCAGCAGCAAAGGCACCCATGTCGGGGTGAAAGTTCAGTCTGGTGATTGGCGGGCAGTACAGTGAGGAGGCAGCTGGCAGACAGTGGGGATACCACCGGGCTGCTTGCAGCAGCAGAGGCACCCATATCAGGGGTGAAGCTTCGGTCTCGTGATCGGCGGGCAGTATGACAAGGAGGCAGCTGGCAGACAGTGGGGATACCGCTGGGCTGCTTGCAGCAGCAGAGGCACCCATGTCGGGGTGAAGCTTCGGTCTGGTGATCGGCAGGCAGTACAGCAAGGAGGCAGCAGGTGGACAGTGGGGATACCACCGGGCTGCTTGCAGCAGCAGAGGCACCCATGTCAGGGGTGAAGCTGTAGTCTGGTGATCAGTGGGCAGTACAGTGAGGAGGCAGCCGGTGGACAGTGGGGATGCCGCACAAAATCTGGTCAGGGCCGGGGGCCTTATTTGAGGATATTAAACTGATAGCTTGTAAAATGTCTTCCTTATAGATACAAAAAGGCCTAGGAAAGTACTGTATAAAACCCTCTGTAGGTACATAATCTAGATAAAAATTATCAGATTCTTCAGTGACAGAAAAATAAAGGGAATGAAAGTGCTCCTCCCAGATTTGTGGGGTAACAGAAGCTTCCACATTCATGGTGTACTGATTGTGGCCATATAACTGATTAGGGACCAGAATGCCTTCAAGTCTTTTTTCAGAACAGTATCTCTTAGCTTCTCCCACATAACTTGTTGGTATTCTCTTTTCTCCTCTTCCATCACTTTCATATAATCTTTCCTTGCTCTATTAAGAGTATTTAAGTTCTCACTTGAGGGATGTTTTTTACAGTAACGCGCTAACCTATTTAAATTACTGTTGGCTTTTTTACAGATTTTGTTAAACCAGGTTATATTAAATGGCCTGACAGTTTTATTTGTTCTAAAAAGGGGGTTGATATGGTTATTCATTTCTATCTGTTTATTGCATGCTATTTGGACATCATTAGTCATAAGCATCCTTTAAAGAAGACAGGTAATCGGAGTGTAGTAGTTCTGAAAAGAACACCACAATCTCCCCCTGCCATCTAATTCTTCTAGAGCAATAGTTCTTAGACTTTAGGTGCTTTTACACACAGGTTTTTAAAATGGAATCAGCGTTACCTGTGTGGCGCCGTTGTACTCTGTTGTGTTCAGGTTCCTTTCTACACACTGCGAGTATTCAGGCAACCCTGCCTCCATTTGTTTCGGCTCCCCCATAGTTTGCTGCTCTACAAATGTTATTTTCTGCCTTTGTACCGCAATGGCTATTTTACACAGCATGACAAAACGGTACACAATGGTGCAAACCACAATAAGCAGAGATCGCGGTTTGGACGAACGTTCTCATAGGGACCGAAGCAGATGCAATTTACACACAAGGGATGTAACGGAATACCGCTTCCGTAACAGTTATTCCGTTACATAAACCTGTGTGTAAAACCGCCTTTTGTCACAGTGAGCCTCCCCAAATCCATGGAAAAGATTTTGAGCCTCCCCTAAAAACTGAAATAATCTTGGACCTCCCCAAAGAAAAATAACATACTGTACTTTGTTCAGTACACCATGAATATATTGAAACCCCTTTTAGTACTTGGCTCACATTCAGTTCTTTGTCTTATACTGATGTGAAACCTTCGAAAAAGAGCTCCTGTGCTCAAAGGTGTTATCTGAATAACACATAAAATAAATATTGTTATTCAGCTTATTGTAACCCCCCCCCTCCACAGGCCAGCCTACTTGCTCTGCCATTTTCATTCTTGAACCATTGTTACCCCTTGTTGCAGTACCTTCATGGGTCAGACTACTTTCTCTGTTTCCTATCTATATGAAATAACCTTCCTACATACTTTGCCTCTCCCCCTCCTTTTCTGCTCCTAAGCAACTTCTCTGGGATTGCTTTGCTCCTTCCTGCTAGTTCTCTTAGCACTTCTATGCTCAACCCTTGTATTTGGGCTGTTCTGCCATCAGTTTACACATTGATCAATTACCACCACTCATTATTAGTTTATTGTTCATATTTGTTTGCACTATTGTTCATTGTGTATTTCTTGATTGTTTTGCAGTTACCTTTTGAAATGTATTCACTCCCTACCCTTCCCCGGGTACACCTGAGATGAGCCTTGGCTCATTCACCTTCCCTTGTCATCTATTAGTAAATAAATACACTAAATTCACCTACTATTATCCTCCTTCAGTTTGCTTCATCTCTTCACACAAAATATATAAAACTGAAAATTTAAATACAGTACTTTTTCAGACTTGCTTGAGCCTCCCATGGAACAGGTTGGGGCCTCCCCAGGGAGGCTGGCCTCACCATTTGAGAACCCCTGTTCTAGAGTTAACCACTTCCAGGCCATCTGTATTCTGTTTTAATCTGTTGTCACAATCATTAACACAGTCTTTTAGCTGTAAGCTAGTTAATAAAGGAAAGTGGGCCGAATCTAGTCGATCCAAAATCATTAAATTTTTTAAAAGCTTTAAGGCATCTATATTGGTCCATACTAAGTCAACAGTGGATGGTCCTAAATATCCCATGACTGTGTAACCTCATTCCTCGTCACCTGGACATCAGCCATTAAATATTATAGAATTTAGCTCGGCCATGATTTTAGTTAAGATCTTGCCTTGTTGATTAAGTTTCTTATCTTTTGATTTTAGGGTAATGGCTATTCTAGGGTTAATAGCACCTAATCCCAGAAGGAACTCAGTATCACAATTCCTTAAATAGTTTTCTTCCTGAAGTCTAACATTAAAGTCTCCAAGTATAATAAGAGCGTAAGTTTCATATTTATTAACCATTTCTTCAAGGTCCTCAGAAAAAAATGACCACTCAGGAATGTGAGAGGGAAATTTAGATTTAATAAAAGGAAGTAGACATTAATAAGAATTATGCTGGTAGCTCCAATAGTAAAGGAAGCACTGTTTTTGATTGACTTTTTAATGGAGTAATTTTAAAATTTAAAAAATGTTTTAATGTAAATTGCTATGCCTGCCTTGCCTTTACTATACCTTTTATCCCTGGTAGCTGGAATCCCAAACCCTGAATACCTCGGGATCATGGGAAGAATTTCATTCTGGCACCAGGTCTCTTGAAGACACAAGATGTCAAAAGTTAGTAAACATTTCTTAATTTCCTCATCTGCTAATTTATACATTAATCCTTCTATATTCTAAGAAAGTATGGTTAATGCTCCTGGGGATTTGGGGAGCATCAAAGATTCCACATTTTTACACATTTGTCATTGTGCATCTAATATAGTTACTTACTGTAAAATCTGTCTGATTATTTTTCGATCCATTATTACCATGCTCAATGTTATTACTATTTCCCAATATTTTACAATCTGTTAGTAGAACCCCAAGTCCATCCAGTACCAGAGAGGTTTCCAAAACTAAAGCAGCCAATTTAGAATGTTTAAATGTTATATCAATTTGGGGGCAATCCGAGATCCCACTATGAATTGTAACCCATTCTATACCACTGCGTCTTATTCTAGCCAAAGGGTACATGAAAAAAGGAAGCAATCTCTCATTTAATAGAACCAATAGTTTCACCTTTAAATACTGGCCAACCAAAAAGAGACAGAGTTTTACTTTACCAGGACTGTGAGCGTGTATGTATGTATGTATATAGTTATGGATCACCTCAGAGACCCTCCTAATTCTCTTAAAGTCCTCCTCCCTAGTCTCATTCAATGATCTAGTCTCTGCCTCTTCTGTTGGTGCTGGAACCTTTTGGGGAGCAAGGATGTTAATACCATTAAGTTTAAGAGTAACTTCCTGTTCCCAGGTACTCCTTGCTATCCCAAAGGATTTACAGTAAAGTAAAACACAATCAGAGAAAAGAGGGTTAGGTGGAGGAATATTATGCATATTATCTGAATATTCAGTAATATGTAAAAGATGGGACATCCACTTAATTAGCTTTTCTGGGGTTTCCATATCTAATCTAGCAATCCCATGGATTTCAATCAAATATTCAGAACATGTTTCTGCCTGTTGTAAGTAATTGAGAGGTGTACGTACTTGAGAAATGAGAGTTCCCATTTTCTGGCTAAAAGGCTGGTTTTGCCCCTCAGCCTCCCTCTGGACGTCAACAAAATCATTTATCCCTGGATCAGGAAATGAGTGAAATATAGTGCTGGTTTCTACATTAGCCACAGATCTAGAATGGACCCCTTGAACCATATCTGGTCCCTTAATACTATCCTGTGCCGAGAACCTTAGAATCCTATTCTTCATTATTGCAGATTGTTCATGAGACCTGTCTTTCTTGTTGGATTTCTTCCTTTTAGGCTTTTTTATTTCCTTCTATGTTCTGGCCAGAAATTAGATTAATTACCTCAACCAAACTTTCTTTTGAATAAGGGGGAGGTAAGTTTACCTGGAGTGCCTTATTTTAATAGCCTTTATGTCCATCTTCCATGCTATCCACGTCCTACAGCTGAATATCCTCTCTTAATTGTTTAAGGACAGCCTGATTATAGAAATAAACATCTGTTCTAAGGTTAGCAACCTCTTCCTTCAGGGCCCATAAATTCTCCAGAATTACATCTGCATAGTACAGATTCTTAATTATTTCCAATGTTCGTTTGGATAAGGAGGAGGATGAAACAAAGTTTCCCTCATGGGTAAAATGGTTCTTATTATAAACTATATTTGGGACAGGAAAAATTACTTCAGTCTTAGATGGAGTTAATGCTGGCATCAGGGATAGGCTGTTCCTGTTTCTGATTTTAATATCCCTGGGCCCCTTAATTATTGAATCTGTCACTATCAGTTTTTTGAGTCCTTCAATAGTTCGGTTCAAATTCAAACACATAAGGAGTACGCACAAGGAGAATGGTGCATTATATCTAGACTCAAAAGATACAAAAAAACAAAACAAAAGTAGAGCACACACAAACCTCTTAATAAACAAGGGCACAGGTCTCCAGATAAAAAGATATTTATTTAGAGCTTAAAAATGCCAGTAGCCTGACACATTTCGGATAAATCATATCCTTTATCAAAGGCTAAACAGTCAATTAATGCATGACAGTTAAATACACATTTCAAACAGCATCACCATGATGTTACAGGCCATCAGGATTCCTGATTGGTCAAAAATCAGTGGTTCATCAAATGTTCCCCATTAACATCACTATAAGTGCAAACGTTAAAGACATAGCAATAAGTAAAAACACACTGCAAAAAACATTTATCACATATAAATATCACCTTTTATAAAAACAACTGTGTAACTGCGATGAGCCAGGAGGGGATGGGGGATTTTGATCCATACAATTATTGAAACATACAGATATAGTTAGGACTATTATTGACTCAAGACAATGTTTTCTAAAGTGCCATACAATTGTCATTAAATCGGAATAATCTTTAAATAGTCATTAATGTCCAAATCAAGTGTCAGTTACTAAATCAAAAAAAGAATCTAGCATCTCATATCAAGTTCATTCAATGCATCAGGGAAGAACAGTATCTTACTTCTTTTTTGTCTCAGGAATAGCCTTAGTTCAAATACATAATTTAAGCCAGGTTCCTTGGAGGCATTCAGATTAATAATCCAAAACGCTACTCTTATTAATAACAGGTCATTAAAATTGCCTCCCCTAGGTCTGACACTTACTTTATCTGTGCTCTAAAATGTAAACACATGTGCTTTCTTATCTGCAAACCTCTCTACGTGTGCAGCTGTGGCATATGTAATGTCTTTTTAAGCTATGACTGTCACGTGCTCACTCACTCACACTTTTAGATTTCCTTTGGTTTTACCAATATAGAAGGAGCCACAGCTGCATGTTGCTCTATAGATAATGCCTTCACTGTCATAGAAACATAGAAACAGAGAATTTGACAGCAGATAAGAACTGCTTGGCCCACCCAGTCTGCCCATTTCCCTACCTGGTGGATAAGCTGAAGATTCTAGTTAATCAACAGCTTACTTTCTCCTGCCCCCCACTAGAATTGCTTTATGCCTGTCCCATGCATTCTTGAATTCTCCCACTGTTCCTGACTCCACAACCTCCTCAGGAAGGCTGTTCCATGCATCCACAACTCTCTCTGTGAAAAAATACTTTCTAACATTACCTCTGAGCCGTCCCCCCTCTATCTTCAAATTGTGCCCCCTTGTTCTTGCACATCTCTTCTTCTGAAAGATACTACTCCTTGTACCTTGTTAATTCCCTTGAGATACTTGAAAGTTTCTATCATGTCCCCCCTCTCCCTCCTTTCCTCAAGGGTATACATATTAAGCTGCTTTAGTCTCTCCTCACATGTCTTCTGGTGCAGACCTTGCACCATTTTGGTTGCCCTCCTCTGAACAGCCTCCACTCTGTCTATGTCTTTGCGGAGATGGGGTCTCCAGAATTGCATGCAGGACTCCAGATGGGGTCTCACTAACTGTCTGTAGAGAGGGATAACAACTTCCTGTTTTCTTCTGTTGATGCCTCTCCGTATGCATCTCAGTATCCCCCCAGCTCTCCTTACTGCCTTCTCACATTGCTTTCCCACCTTTAGGTCATCTAATATAATTACTCCTAGGTCTCTTTCGATTTTTGTTGTTATTAACTCACCCCCCATTGTGTACTCTTCCCCTGGGTTTTTGTTTCCCAGATGCATTGCCTTGCACTTCTTTGCATTAAATCTGAGCTGCCACGTATTTGACCATTCCTCTAACCTTGCCAAGTCCCTTTTCATTCTTTCCACTCCAGCTTGTGTATCAACCCTATTGCAGATCTTTGTGTCATCTGCAAAGAGCCATACCTTTCCTTCCAGATGCTCTCCAATGTCACTTATAAAGATATTAAAGAGGACCGGTCCCAGTACCGAACCTGCAGTACCCCGCTAGTTACCCTCCTTTCTTCACTGTGGACTCCGTTTACTATTACCTTTTGCGTCCTGTTGTCCAGCCAGTTTTTTATCCAGGCTACCACCTTGGGACCCACTTCAAGGCTGGCTAACTTGTATATTAATCTTTTGTGTGAGACTGCGTCGAATGCCTTGCTAAAATCTAGGTAGGCCATATCCACAGCCCCTCCTTGGTCTACTACTTTGGTCGCCCAGTCAAAGAAATCTATTAGGTTCATCTGACATGACCTTCCTGCTATGAAACCATGCTGCCTTGGGTCCTGTGCCCCAGTGGCCTCTAGGTACTCAACAATTCTTTCCTTCAGAAGTGATTCCATCATTTTCCCTACCACTCAAATCAAACTAACTGGTCTGTAGTTTCCTGCCTCTGCCCTGCTCCCACTTTTGTGAAGTGGAATCACATTTGCCCTCCTCCAGTCCTCAGGTACCACTCTATCCTCCCATGATTTGTTAAAGAGAATAGTCAGTGGTGTTACTAGTTCTACCCTTAGTTCTTTTAGTATTCTTGGGTGAATCCCATCAGGCCCCATTGCTTTGTCCACCCTCAGTTTCAAGAGTTCTTTCAAAACCCTTTCTTCTGTGAATGAACTGGTATCGACCCCCCATTCAGATTTTCTCCCTTGTTTGGTTTAGGCACCTCCCCCTCCTCATGTGTTGTGAATACTGAGCAGAAATATTCATTCAGTATCCCTGCTTTTTCACTGTCACCCTCTGCCCACATTCCCTCCCCTTTATTAAGTCTCTGTATCCCTCCCTTGCTCTTTCTTTGCTCCCTAATATACCTATAAAAAGTTTTATCCCCCTTCTTAACAGAGTTGGCTATCTTTTTCTCAGTTTGTGCCTTTGCTATTCTGACTGCCTTCCCTGCCTCCTTCTGTTTTAACTGATAAAGTTCTCTGTCCTGCTCCTTCTGTGTTTCCTTATATTTCCTGAATGCTATTCTTTTCTCCTTAACTGTCCCTGCCACCTCTTTGGAGAACCATAGTGTTTTTTTCCTTCATTTTGTTTTACTGATTTGCTTCACACAAAGGCTTGTTGCCTCTGCAATGGCTGTTTTGATTATTCCACATTGTTCCTCCACCCCTCCTTCTTGCCCATTTGCTAGTGCTTTTCTAAGTCACTCTCTCATTTTCCCAAAGTCAGCCTTCCTAAAGTCCAATACTCTTGTTTTTGTATGGCTTGACTCTATGGCTGTGTTTATTGTGAACCACACTGGTGGTCACTTGTTCCCAGATGGCTACCCACTTGTAAATCTGAGATACTTTCTCCTTCCCCATTTGAGAGTACCAGGTCTAAGATTGCTCCCTCCCGAGTGGGTTCCAACACTAGCTGTCTGAGGCATGCACCCTGTAGGGCATCAAGAATGACCCTGCTCCTGGATGTGCCTGCAGCAAAGGTACTTCAGTTAACATCTGGCATATTCAGGTCCCCCATCAACAATATCTCCCCTTTTTCTGCCATTTTAAGGATGCCTTCTGTCACATTAAATCAGTTGTCTTACTTCATAATTCCTATCTGTACTCCAATTGTAAAACTGTTTTCCTTCTTTAATGTGGCTATGTGTGTTACATCACTTACAGGCAAAGCAATCTATCGCAGGTTTGCTGAGCCAGATATTGACCCCACTTCTCCCATCCACAAAATGGCTATGAGTGAGTTTATCTCCTAAGTTTGGTACCTTCCTAAAAGCCATCTTCAGTGGGACAGAGGCAATGTCTTTAAATGCTGGATCACTACTAAGGACTAGTTTGGTTCAAATCTTGAATTACTGCAGATAGATTATCTAGTTGGAGTAATAACTTCAAAGGAGTTGGCGTCTTCATAATCCCATAACTGGCTAATGATAGAGAAGAAGCCACCTCCAGAGAAGTTTTCCTGAGGTGAAAATGTAATTATATTAGAACTTGTGTCATCAGTTATCCCCGTGGAGTCAAAGTCCAACAGTGTCCTATCACAGGACAGTAAGGACGAAAACCTCCACTTGTGGGTCATCTAAATTACGTGAATGTAGACTAGTGTCTGGGGCCCCTAACACAGTAGGGAATCCCTGAGACCTTGTAATTGGTGTGGAAAGAGCTACGGCAGTAGGAGTGTTATCTCCCCAAAAATCTGTGATTTTAAGTTGATTTGTATTTTCTGTATTGGGAAGTTTATTAGTGGATATTCTTACAGATTTTTTTTTACTTTTTTCCCTTTTTTACCCTTTCAAGTCCTACTTTTTGGAGGAGAATGGGCAACCAATGAACTATTTTTTCCACTTCTGGTGCTAACCATGCTGTGACTTCTACCAATGAATATCTTGGGATATCTAGTACGGGTGAAACTACCCACTAGAAATCTGCATTCAAATAAACTCTAGCTTGCTAATATGTATCTTTTAACAATAAAAACAAGTTATGAAATTGTATATATATCAATAATAAATAAGGTCACAATGGCTAAAATTGCACCAATACCAGTGCTCCCAGATCTACAGGGATTCCTGTATTTTAAGGGATTTTTACTACAAAAATGGGATACGGGAAGGAAATCTTTTATTTTTAAAATATCTGGGGAAATGGACAAACACTATGGGAAAATGCCCACTATGAATCTCATGGCTGCCAAGATCCAGACAGAGCTCTCCAATTGGTGCTCAGTTTGCTGACCTTGCTACACTAAGCAATTCTGTTGGTCCATTTGCAGCCTGCGTTTCTCTGGGGTAGTAAGGTAATATGCTGGCAGTGCATCTTTCTGAGGATGAATTCAGATCTTCTGATCAGGAACCAGTGAGCTGCTGCATGATCCAAACACTTGCCATGTGGCCCTACTCGAAACAGCAACACCGTTGAGTCAACTGAGCTGCATCTCAAATGCCACTGTTCTGGACTAACAGAGCCTAAGCCACTGAAGGTAAACAAGCCTTCTTGTGGGCAGCCTCAGGTTAGTCTATTTTAAATCTATTTTAAGTGCAAAATAAGTCAGTCAAAAGACTGACCACTTGATGGTGTTATGCTTTGGGGGGTTGGTGCAAGAAAGAGTGCTTAAGTGTTGCTTGAGGGAAGCAGCGCCCTGAATTACCAAGGCAAACAAACCTTCTGTTTTGCAAATTTGTCTATTTTAAACACATGAAGTGCAAAAAGCAAGCCAGACAAAAGAGACTCGATGATGGTGGGCTTTAAAGGGTGATGGGGACACAAAGAGTGCTTAAGTGCTACTTGGCTTGTTTGGTGCACAGAGCAGAGTTGTGTTTTTAAAAAGATCACTAAGGCAGCACTTCTTCTGACCAGCCTAGAGGCTGAGGTTATTTAAAACAAATTAGACAATGTTTCTATTTAATTGTGAGCCTAGGAAAGGTATGGAAGTGTCTTCATTAAGATAAGCAGGAGTTATGAATTATATGTGTGAGATCAGAAGGGACCCATAGACCCTGGTCTGGCCTAAGGTTAGTAAAATAAATGAAAAAAAAGAGAATATTTGTTTTTACCTCAAAGTTTGGTGCACAAAGCTATATGTGTGTGTGTGTGTGGGGGGATGCTTAAACATGCTAATGAAAAACACAACAATACACTGAAACAATATTTATTAATGGAGCGCTACAGGTACACAGAGCTGTAGGCCCAACTCACAACTGGTGTAGAGTGGTTATGCAAGCATATCTGGGGCAAGTAGCTACTCCACACCCCCTGTGCCCCCTGCATGGCATGCATGAAGGGGGCATATGCAGACCCACTGCACCGGATCCCCCATGTCTGCAGACAGCTCCGCGATGGGGACGTTCCGGGGGCGTGCCAGCACTACGTGTATTCACTAACCCACGTAGTGCTGGCCACATGGGCACAGAAGGTGGTGCAGGGTACACTAGGGAGACCCTGCCATAACCCACAGCATGCCCCCATGAACACAGGTATTCGGTCACCGGGGGACCAGGACAGGGCACACTGTGCTGCTCCCAACTGCTGGGCAGCAGGAGGTGGCAGGGGCAGCTGGATGAGCGAGCACCCAGAAAGTTTATGTGAGGCAGAACTGGGACTGGAGGGTGCCGCATTGGTCTGGGTGCATGCTATCATCATGCACAGCCCCAGACCCATGCCACCCTACGTGTGGGATCCACTGTGGGTCCCGGGGAGCATCCCATTGGATGTATACCTGGGACGACTCCTCCCCCAGCCACCCTGCAGAGTCCTGTTCGTTGAGGGAGGAGCTGTGTATAGGCGATCGGCATTGGTGAATGCCGGTATGGGCGTACCTGTCCGTGGGCTGCAGAGGCGAGGGTGGGGTATGCGCATTTTGTGCAGAACACAAAATGTATCAGTCTGTGATTGAGGGATAAATTTGAAGTTAAGGCATTTCATATTATAAATAGAATACTGTATAAGGGACTGTATTATTACAAAGTTATAATACCTTCAGGAGGTTCTGGAGACATGTGAACCTTGAGAACTGAGCTTTATAGGTTCCAGCATTTCCTCAGAACCTCAAGATGGTATTATGTTGTTACATATACAGTTCTTATAGTTGTAGAGTAGTTATGTGATACGTTGCAGGTGATTTTTTTATATTTAAAATAAATAAGAACACATAAAACAGCCTGAACATTTGTCCTAGTGATTTTATTGACTGGCACAATAACACCAATTGCGTACTGACATTGATTTGTGCATGCAGGAAGATCTACAGGAATTTCATCCCAGTTTTACAGTGAAAATACAGGGGAAAATTAGGGTGCACTACAGGAAAATGCTTTGCCTGATCTGGGAGCACTGCAATACATTTCTGAGAGATAATCAATAAATATCCAAAATGTTAGAGCAGTCCAAATTATGAAGTTCCAAAAGTCACAAACTCCACCTCCCGGCTCTTCAGCAATGGCTTGCTTCCAGGGGTGCTCAGACTTCAAAATCCAATAAACTTCAGTGGGACACCTCTGGAAAGCCTCTAGGACTTGAATTTTCCTTTGTTCACCTTTAGAGAGCTGAAGCCTGGTCCGAAATTCTGAAGAGGTGTTCTACAGTAAGCAAAAACAAGCCTGTACAGAGCCCTGCTCCCGATCCTTCTTCTCAGCAGCGTAGTGTGGAGTCACAACTTCTCCCACAATCCTCTCTGTCTCCTCTCAGTCCTGCTGACAACATATATCTTGTTGTTCCACCTTAGTTTGATTACTATTTTAAAATTAAAAAAATCCTATAGGTAGCCATTTAGCAAGTTTAGTGGTTATAGCTCCTCCTGGCTTTAGAAACAAATTTGACATTATGATGCTGAGGGAAGCATGACCACAGGGAGAGTTTGAACTTTATTCTAACTCTAAACTTCTGTAAATAGCATAAGTTCTATCTCCAGGGCGTCTCTATCCTGTGGAATGAATGCAGCTTGTGAATATTAGTGATGGATCCCTTAAGAAGAAGTAACATTACTGTGATGAGTAATTTTTTTCTTTTCTTCTTTTCTAAGTGTTTTTTTTTTCTCTGATATAACTTACTCATTATTGCTCATTCACTGTCATATTCCGTATAAAATCCAGCCTGCAAATGCCACCCATACCTGTATTTTTCCCCTTGATTTCATTTTCCACTGCCGGTATGCATTGTAAGTTATTATGATTGCACCTTCTGCTATTTTGGATTTTTGCTCTAATATTTCTCTCTGTTTTATGCCACTGTAAGTGTGATTCCCTACTGATGTATTTTTCCAAATTGTGTTCTTATTGTTATTGTGCGGATGATGTAAGTTCTGTAATTCTCCAAGGTAGTGCCTGAAAACAAGCATACATGTACCTAGTGTATCTTACCTGGTATCAAGAACAAACAAATAAATAAATACAACTCGTCAAGTGCTCCCTAGCAGATTTGAATAGGTAAACACACTGCTACTAGTGGGGACAAGGCAGTTCCTCCTGTACAGGAGAACTACATTAATACACTGGGCCTGATTTTCAAAGGTCAATTTTTGTTGCAGTGACACAAGGTGCTTGCGCCAGAAAAGAATGACACAAAGAGCAAGCTGCATCAAAACGTGGGTCAGTTCTGATTTTCTAACACTGCTTGCATCAAAAGCAAAACTGCCTCCACCAAAGTGGCTTGTGTCAGGCTTGCGCCAAAAAATATGGGTGTACCATGTTGCAACGGAGCTTGCGTCATAAAAATGACTCAGCATCCCTGTTTTGGGGGATTTTCAAAGGTGGAAGCTGCTGACACTGTGCCGAAGGTGCATGCCACTGTTAGACCATCCAGAGCTGGTCTAACTGACACTGGAGCATATAAAAGTGACTGTAGATTATGTAGTGGGTTGGTTATAGAGCCAATATTCACCTACAAGAGTAGTTTAGAGTGTTTTGGGAGTTTGTTGTGGACATTTCATCTGCGGTATTTTGTGACTCAGCTTTTGTCATTTCTCACTTCATGCACTGTCTTTTTGACGCAGTTTGTGTCATTCTCGCTCCATGCATCACTCATCTGTTTGACTCAATTTCAGTAATTCTCACCCCCTGCATAATCTTTTGACTCAGCTTGAGCCTTTCTCATCCCCTGCATCATCTTTATGACTCCGCTTGAGTCATTCTTGCCCCGTGCATTTTTGACTCTGCTTGCGTCATTCTCTCCACATGACATATATTTTTTTTACTTGTATTTTATTCATTTTAAATAAATTGTACACTCATGCAAAAGTCCCATGCAAGGAACAACGTACACTGTACACTCTTTAAAAAGAGATTTGAGATCTTCTACAGGAGGTAGTATCCCTTACAAATTACCTGATAGAGCGGGGCAACAAAATGCTTATCTACTCAAGAATTAAATACTAAATGCTGTGTATTTAAGCCCAAGTTTCCATGGCTATTACCTTAAAAAAAAATTAATACCAAACATGTGACTCTAACTCTCCTTTTCCCGAAAGATATTGGAGCCATGTAATTTACTATATGTAAAATTAAAACAGTAAACATTTTTATAGTCAGCTAGTACATCGCCCTTACTCCCGTGTCCCAATAAAAATATATAACAACAGTATTTATTAATTTTTCTTATAATGAAAAAGAGACTATTTAAACCAAAATGCAGTGCTAAGTAGAGGGAATAAATCCCCAGCAATGGCAATAAATCATATAACCATATATTCCCCCAAGATTTCAGGAAGATAAACTTACTCACCCCTCAAATACATGCATTCAGCTCTAAATAACTTCATAGGGTCTTCACCCCATATATTTTAGACTAAACAGTAGAGACTGGGAGCTTTAGAAAAACGGTCACTTCAGCCTCTGTAAGCCACCCAGATTAGTATCTGGTAGCCTTAATTTAAGCCTAGAACATCAAGCAATAAGCAAGTATAAGGAGAGTCTTCATGTGTCAGCGTCTCCTTCTACACTCGTAGCGTCCTTCCTGGTCCTCCTAACCGCCATCTTTGCAGCCCATATCCCAGCATCACACAGATCCATAAAAATATATATTTTACTGTCCTGAATAATCCTTAATTTTGCCGGGAATTGAATCATATGCGGTATGCTCAGTTCTCTCAAAGTTGCTCTGACCTCATTGAATTTCTTCCGTCTAAGACGGGTAGCATATGAGATATCTGGAAACAGGTGTACTGAGGCACTTTCATTGGTAAGGGGCCCAAAACGCTTTGCCATATTCAACAAACAATCCCTAGTTCCCATACTATCCAATACCACCATTAGGACCCTTGGGAGCTCTGGTAGTGCCTTCGAACAGTGGGGTAAATGGTAGGCCTTAATAATGGTGAACTCAAGATCTGCCATATGGGAACAAAATTACTCAGCTAATCAATCCTTTACAAATAGATGAGGAGAATCCCCCTCAGATCCCTCCGGTTAGCCTACTATACGTACATTTTGGCTACGGATCTGATTTTCAAGTATCTCAAGTCTGTTGTTCGTATGTTGTTGTTATTTTGCTCTTTGTAAGGTGGTACTTTGGCATATTGTCACATGCCGCTTTGCATGTTCCACCTCGCTCTGAAGCATGTCCACTGCACTTTCTACAGTGGCTATTCTCCCGACTAAAGTGTCTAGTTTAGAGTTTGTGGAGGCTGCCGATGCCAGAAGCTGCTGCATTTTCCCCGACCCAGTGTTTTCAGAGTCTCCTTTGCCTCCTCACTTTCAGTCATCTCACCATGCGTAGCACGAAGGTTAAGGCCAGATGAAGTTCCCTTCCGTCCGTCTTTCTTACTTTCTCCAGTCTGCGGATTCCTGTGAGTTTTTCCCATGATTGTCTCTGAACTGTTAGCTTTCTCATATAGTAGAAATTTAGTTGTTTTTCCGATTAGAAAATATACTAATTTAAAGAGTTATTATTTCCAGCACGGAGTCAAGCTGTACTGCGACTTCACAACACGGGCTCCACAGGGCCCCCCCACATGCGACATATTTTTGATGCAGCAGACTGCTTGCATCATTTTGGGGGACTTTACCACAGAGACTGTTTTTCTTGCAAAACACGATGCACAGTATTTGGCTCACCTGGATTTGATGCAAGGTGGTTTTTTGGCGCACCTTGCCTTGGTCTAAGGGCCCCTTTGAAAATCCAGCCCACAGTAAAGGACAGCTACATTGATACACTGTATTGTGCAATGTGGTGTAAGTAGTAAGTCATCTTTTATTTTAAAAACATCCTATCCCAGGGGCTCAGGGTGCTGTACATAAAAAACAACAATGCAACAAAAATTGTAACTGCTAAAATTCAATACACATATGTGGGGGTGGACTGAGTGTCAGGGCTGTGCCTGACTGAGCATTGTCAGTAAAAGACAGAAAAAGTGTATAATTTTTGGTTGTTGTTGCTCAGGACATGTGAAAAGAAGCCACTGTTTTAGGCTGCACCTACTGTATATAGGGTATTGGAAGACCAGCCATACTGTGATCCTTTAGGGTGTCAACCCTACATAAAGTTGAGTACAGTATTGCTTGAAGCCATTGACATCATTGTCTGCATACAGTATAAGTGCATATTATCTGGAGGAACTGCCCAACATTGTTTGGGGACATCACTGACCAGTCATATTGTGGCAATACTACCTCATTTTCCACTAACCCTTTTCTTCATCCTTAGGGTTTCAGCCTTAAATAAAGTTGTGTATAATATGGTTTGAAGACACCGTCATCATTGTCTGCATACTGTATAAGCACTTGTTTTTTGGGGGAACTGTGTTTGTTCAGGGTCTTCAAGAGGGATGACCACAGTGGGGGAGGTGGGTACGTACAACATCCCAAGGGGTTGTATTAAATTGTCACCAGGCCCACTTAAATCTTTCTTTATTTTTATCTGGATATAAACCTCCCCCCTCACTTGTGAAGGAGAAAACAAACCCAGAATCCACCAATGCATCTTTTGCAATACAGTGTTGTTGTACAGTACTGGTATATCCTATCTCTAAGCTAAATGAGAGGTGGCCCACCTAATTTGTACCCCGCCTGTCCCATCCTACACTAAAGCACCGTGACACCCATCCTAGAGTCAGCCCTCATCTGTCTGTCAATTTAGTTATGTTTCTTGTCTCCTCAATTTGTACATGTATGAATTTCGTACTAACCTTGTCCTAGAGCTAGCCTTGAAACTGCCTGTATATTTCTCATGTATCCTTCTCTGTTCCTCAACTGTTCAATGTATACCTACCTTGCTCTAGAGCCTGTACTGCATTGCCTGTTATTTTACTGTGTATTCTTTATGCTTCCTCAATTGTTTATGTATGATGTTTTTACCTGTAACTCTCCCGGGTCGCTCCTGAAAATAGGCACTTGGCTGTCTAGTGTGCTTACCCGGTTAACAAAAGCAAATAAATAAATAAATAGGAGCCTTACACTTACAAGAGGCCTTCCTAGTACAGAAGGTAGTGAAACCTTCATGAGAGGGGGCTATTCCCGATTTAGCCCTCACAAACCCGGACAGCACTGGGGATGTCTCAGTTTATGAGCCTCTAGGATCCAGTGACTACCAAACCATGTGGTTCAGAGGTAGAAATGATCACTAACAAAAGTATTGGACTTTGCAAGGGCACATCTTACCAAAATGCAGACGCTACTAAGGGAAAAGCTAGTGAGGGTTGGGTGGATACTGTGGGGGTAGACAGCAAATGGGGTCTAATTAAATAGGGGGCCCTGGGAACTAATAATCTCTATGTTGAGGGAGTAGATAAAAATAGAAGGAGAAAGAGACCACTGTCATACAAAAAGAAGGTGGCACAGGCAGTGAGGGAGAAAGAAAAGGCCTTCAACAACTACAAGGCCAGCAGGCCCGCTGGTACAATGGTAGAGCTTCCACTTGTGATGCCAATGTCCTGGGTTCAGGAACAGTTCTGAGGAGTCAGAGGGCCAGCTGGGGGAGGAGAATTGAGTGTCCGATGGACTGCTCTCCTCCTCCGGGGAGGAGGGTGGGTGAGCGCCTAGCACGATTGACCCCTGGTGGAGGCCGGGGGAGCAGCTGCCAGAGCCCATGCTGCAGGGAGGCATGCCGGATGCTGGCACTTCGATGCCATCACATCATTGTATGCCATGCCTCCCACAGGGGATAACAGCAAAACTACCACCGCCCGCCCATGAAGACACTCCATTACACTGGTCCCACTCCGCCTGCACATGGCACTCGTCTGGTGACCGAGTTAAGTGGTCTGTTGGGCAAGTCAACCCTGCAGCCTTGCCCTGGGGGCAAGCCAGGGAGGTATCCCAGTATCAGGGGAAAATCTGGTTCAGAAATTCCATCAGGAAGTGTGCCTGCTCAGTGGCCAAGCCCAGGAGGACCATAACCCAAGATAAGTCCCGTGGGACCGAGTGGGATCTGGGGGAGTGGGGGATGAGCCTCCGGAGGTCCAGCACAAAAAAAAAAAAAATACAAGGCCAGACAGATTGCAAAAAACAGGGAAGTGTACCTTAACAGGATGATGGAGGTCTACAGGAAGGAGAGACAGACATAGTCAGATGAGTTAAGGACTGTAGTAGGAGTGAAGAAAGAGGAGAAGGTGGGATGGGAGAAAAGGGTCTAAGGCAATGGCAGACATACTCCATGAGTATTTCTGCTCTGTATTTATGCTAGATGATCAGGGTCACTACCAGAATGATGACTCAAAGACAGTGTGGGGGGTGGTGATCAGTATGGAACTCACAACTGGAAAGGGTGCTGTAGGATCTCTCAAAGCTGTAAAAGTAGATAAATCAATGAGTCCAGATAGTCTGCACCCTAGAGTGCTAAATAAAATGGGTCAGAAGCTGGCTGCACCCTTGTAGGATCTCTCTAATAGCTCACTGGAATCAGGGTGGTGCCACAGAATTATAGATCAGCAAATGAGGTACCCCTGCATAACAATGGAAAATAAGCCAGGGAACAAAAGGCCAGTAAGCCTGACGTCCATTGTTTGTAAGGTGCTGGAGGCCATTATAAAGGAATGACTTGTGGATTTCCTGGAGGTAAATGGATTGTAAGACAAAAGGCAGTATGGGTTTACTAGGGGGTCTTGGCCGACAAATGTGATAGACTTTTTCAGTGTAGTCACAAAGACAGCTGATAAAAGGCCAGGCTGTGGATGTGTTGTACTGTACATGGACTCTAGCAAAGCCTTTACTCAGTCCTGCATGAATGGCTGATTAAAAAAATTGAGGGACTTGGGGTAGGGGACAGAATTATGGGATAGATCAGAAATTGGCTGCGAGTAGAACACAGAGGGTGGTCTTGAATGGGGAATTCTCAGACATTACAGAAGTCACACGTGGGTTCCCCAGGAACTGGCCTTGGGTCCAGTCCTTTTTAATGTCTTCATACGCAAACGCTAGGAAGGGGATTCAAGGAAAGAGCTGCCTCTTTGAAGATGACTCAAAAATCTATGGCAAAGTGGATAAGGAGGGTGTAAGGGCAATGAGGGATGATCTAGGGAAGCTGGAAAAATGGTCCAAGGTCTAGCAGCTGAAATTTAAATGCAAAAAGTGCCAGGTCATGCACAGTGGGGCCAGAAACCTGAGAATAAAGTACAGGATGGGGGTGTAGAACTGGAGGTGACAACTGAGGAGAGATACTCTGGGGTGATAATTACAGAGAAACTGAAACAGAGCAAGTGCAGTTTTTGCTTAACAAATATGGTGCCCAAGATTTTGTGCGTGGTTTCAGACAGATACCTTGACAACAATTATGCATAGTAGTAAGCCCCTCAACCACCTTTATTTTAATAGTAAACAAAAAACTTACCATACCATATTATGAATAAAGGTACAATCAAATATCACTTGTCTAAGTGTGACATTGAAATCATGCACAAAATCCTGGTGCCATTTTGTGCGACAGAAACTGCATGCAAGCCCCTGAAACAATCAGTACCATATAACAGAGCTGTGGGGAGCGTAAATAGAATGCTGGCGTGGATGTATAGGCAGGGGCATGAGCAGCAGAAGAAGGGAGTTGATTCTGCCTCTGTACAGATCCCTGGTGAAGCCATATTTTGAATTCTGTGTGCAATTCTGGAGTCCGCACTTGAGGAAGGATAGGGATAGGGTAGAGGAGATGCAGAGGAGACTCGCCAAGATGATTCAGGGGTAGCAAAGGAAAGCCCTAATAGGAAAGACATGATGACCTCAACATGTACATGCTGGAGCCATAGGCATCTGTGGGGGTAGGGGACAGTGTTGTCCTGACTGTGCTATTAGCAGAAAAAGGAGTGACACGGGTGACAAGAGACGAGACTTACAAGTTTCTATATGGAGTAAATAGAGGCAACAGTGGGGAACTATTTTATTATAGGAAAGCATTACATAGTCTGTTTATGAAAAAATAAAGTTTTTAAATAGTTAATGTGAATTTTCATATAATTTAAAAACATTTATTTTGAACATTTGAAAGAAGTCAGAGAAGTCTGACTTGTTCCTATAGAGGACCCTTCTCAGCAACACTGGAACATTTCTTTGATGAGATGAATCTAATGAGACCTGAAAAACATAGAAACATAGATTTTGACGGCAGAAAAGGACCGCTTAGAAAAACAAAGCAAGATCAAGATCAATGGACTACCTGTATGCAATAAATTATAATAATTGGATTCATGAACTGAACTTAGAAAGGATACTCTAGTATAAAGGAACTAGGGGCAAGAATATATGGTAAATTTTATTTATTTTATTTATCTAGTAAAGTTTCACAGATTAACCTGTCATTGTAAACAGTTTCTGACTTCTGTATGGATTAAAAGATAATGCTCTCAATAAAGATGAGTTAAAAAAAACAGTGGGGAACTGTTCATGAGTGCAAACACAGACACAAGGGGGAATGCCATGAAACTGGCATGCAGGCAATTTTTTCATATATTTTTTTCTGTCCCCACCTGCTGTTGCCCAGGAATATACCCTATTGATCAGGGATATACAGTGTTCAGGGGATTCACTGTCATTCAGACAGCAGGTTTTATTTTCTTCCCACATTTTCTCCCTTTGTTCCTCTCTCCTATGTAGGCATGGGCCGCGCCCTTCAGCTTCAGCAATGCAGCAAACTCCTGCAGAGGGAGTTAGCTTTCTGGCCCACCTGCACCACGCGGGAACCCACTGTCACGAATGCACTCCTGGGGGTCAGGTCCGCTGAGCTCACAGTGCCCACCCCTAAGTGCAATCCATGATGGGGGAAACAGGGCTACTCTTCTCATTCTTTTTAGACTGCTCGCCAAGGTCACAACTGCACCTCTGCCATGAGGCCCCAGGGCATCCCTCTAAACTCTGGATAAGGGCACAATACCAGTCTTGAGTCTTTTAGACAAATATGAACCCCTGCTTGGCTATTACACAAAGGGGGAACACCCAAGCATCACACTGTCTTCAGGGGTAGCAGTGTAAAACCTGATTTGGCCTTCTCCCTACAGGGCATGTAACAGACTGGTTCAAAGTCCCTGCAGACTCTGGCATTCTCCCTATCCTTCCAAATCCCTTACAGACCCCTTTCTCGATTTGGTTGCTGATGGTAACAACCCCTTAGCAATAACAGTTTGTCACAGATTATTAATATTGTCCCCCAGTTCACACACAATTATAGAAATCTCACTATTTTCTTTAGAAAAACAAAGGTTTTTACTAAAATACTTGAATAATAGTCATACAGTTACAACTAAAAAAAACAGTAATTTGGTCACAGAATACAGAAAAAAAAGGGAAAATATGCATGAAATCGCACTATGCGAGGTAGCTGAAATCTACCTGAAATTCCTAGAAACTTGAAGTCTAGAACAATAAATGAAAGTTCAGTTTCATTTGTCTTGGCAGCAGTTTTGTTTCCTTGTGTGTCAGGTGAAATCCAAATGAAAAGTGTGTACAAATGCCCTGAGTTGGGACTTTAAATATCTTTTGTAACTTGCAGTGTCAACAACTATCCCAGTTCTAAAAAGAAACTGGTCTATTTCCCCAGAGCAACTACTCCATTTGGCAAGGAGATGCCACTGTTCTGCTGTTTCCAAAATCCTAACACAATTTTCTAGCTGCCTGGTGATGTCACCCAGCCTTACATTTATAATACCTGCAATTAGGATCTCACACAGGTCTGCGAGGAAGGATGTTCCTATTTTTTCTTTCATCTCATCAAAGGTAATACCATGACAGTTTCCTTGGATCAAAGCATCCTGCTTTTGAAAAGAAAGAGGGCTATCTCCTGAACATTTTATTTACTTCTGTTTCCCTTTGTTAATTAACTATGGGAAATATCCTTTTATCAGCTATCCACAAGCTTTTTGACAAGTATTTTTCAATTTCCTAGCGAGCAAGCTGGCTTTCAGGACAAAGGAAGGTCACACATTTTTAAAAATCCAGTCTCTCTATGTCCCCTTGAATTAACACTTGCCTTCTTGTGGCATGTAAATATACACAGAATTACAGAAAAAATATATACATACTATATATATATATATATATATATATATACAACACACACATATATATGGGTGTGTGTATAACAGAATTATATCTACAAATAAGGACTGGCAGTTGAGTAGCTCGCAATACCCACTAGCAGCCCTCCACACATCTTAGGCATGCTGCCCTTGGTAGCTGCCTACAGCATAGCCTGCCTCCCAATGCAGTGACTAGTGTCTACTCCTAAACTGTAGTTGTTTGCACAGAAGCCTGATGTGCTGTCGCTGGGCCATCGGGGTAGCCCAATGAGTGGGAGATTTAAAAAACATCTGAATGTATTTCTTTATTGAAACAGTGGCAGAAAAGTGGAATAAGCTGCCAAGGGAGGTGGTCAGTTCCAAAACAGTAGTGGGATTTAAAGGGAATAGTCAATGCAAAGGATCCTGCACTCAAGTCAGCTGCAGAGTGTTCTGGGATTTGTAGTAACAGAAGATGTAGTACTAAGCAAAATTAGTCTGTTATAATCTACTATACACCAGTAAACAGTAAAAGTAAACCAAATTTTTTTAACTCAAAATGCGCATTGGGACCAGACCCACATGAGTGCAGTGCCCTTGGTGGTGACTGTTCCCCTTTAAGCATGGACTGAATAGGCATACGGAGCTGGTAAAGGTGGAGGGGAGCATGAAGGAAGGTAGAGTGAGTGACAGCTAGCGTATTCACAAGTAGGGATGTCACGGTGTAACAGATGTATCACCCACAAAAATGTTTTTTAATGTTTTTTTATGTTACCAAGTATGTTGCCTGTAAAATATTTTAGTTGTGTGAGCAGTCCTGGGTTCTCACAAAAGTTGGGTGTGGACAGCAACAGTTCTCGTTTTGCAAAGGCTCTTTTGTTTTACTTAAACTTCAAGTGCTGAGCCCCCCATTTCACCTAAAAGGCATTTTGTTCTGGTTAGACTTCAAAGGACTGGGACTTCCGGTGGTGCTATGGAAGAGTAGGCAGCAGTGCATAGAGAGCTCCTCCTGAATTTCACCTAAAAACTCCACAGACTTGCTTTTTAACTAAAACTTCTTGGTAAAAATTGGAATTTGGGGGGGGCGCTCTGGAGCCCGAGCTGAGTGGCAACAAGTTTTATCAGCTTTGCACCAGATACTTAAAATTATTAAAAAATCATCCTTTTAGGGTCGACATCCAGTAAAACAAACATTGCAGCTCGACGGAGGAGGCAGATAAACCTAGAATGGACAATCCACGGAAAGATAAAGGTGGTGGATCTGGCAACAAGACATCGGGGACCTCTCAGGCAGCTCGGCCTGATCTGGAAGTGCAGGCCACAATACACCAGGCACCCGAGGAAACTATGACCTCAATCGGTCATAAATTACAAAGGCTAATCACCTCTGTTGCTGATCTAAACAATAAAATGGACACATATGCCACCCGAGTTTCGACAGTTGAAAAGACCGTGGAGGGGCTACAAACAGAGGTCATTGATGTTAAGAGATAAAGTGATTCATCAGCGGCAGCAGCAGCCTCTCTTCTAATCAAGGAAAATACGCATATGAGTGCCAGGTTGGAAACGCTTGAGAATCAGGCCCAGTCGGCACATATTACGATTCTGGGTCTCCCAGAGGGAATCGAAGGAGATCACCCCACTATGTTTCTAAGAGACTACCTTGAAGCTAAGTTATTACCTGAAGGACATAATTTTGTGTTCAATCTGCAGAAAGCCTATTGAATTACCCCTCGTGGGTACAGAGAAGACCCGGAGAACCCACGTACTTTATTGCTGGTTATAGACAGTGTCGGCACTAGGGATAAGATTTTGTGCTTGGCCAGACAAGCAGCACCATTAATGCAAGACGATTGTGCTGTATATTTGTTTCTTGATCTTAGCTACGCAACTCGATTATGTCAGAAAAAGTCTGATGAAGTCCGAAAACGGCTAAGGGAAGCAACGGTGATAAATGCAATTGTTTATCCAGCCAGATTGAGGGTTGTCCATGATGGGAAGGTTTGGCTCTTTTCCGACCCTTCGGAAGCAGTTAAATGGGCCTCCTGATTTGCGAGCAGTAAGCAGCGCCAACAACGAGAACCAAGAGAGGCAGCTTCAGATTCAGAGGAGGATGGAGAGGACTGAATTCATTTAAGTACTATTATCCCTTTAACTCTGTTATAACCCTGTTGAAGTTCTAATACTCGAGGAAAATAACATTTTTGGTCCCTCAGTCATGGACGGTATTCGTTTAATGGTTGTTCAAGGGCAATGATTTCAATATTTTATGACTTTAAATATCCTAACGAGCTGTCTTTGTAATAGCCCAGTATTACAGGTTTTGGTCTTTTTTTTTCCCCTCTTCTTGGTCATATTTATATGACCCTTACAGGTTTATTGCTCGACTTAAGTAGAAACTTAGTTTATACATTTACCTGCGTACACTGAGCATTTGCTGCCTTAATGACAACTTAAAATATTAACTCTCTTTAGGAAGATAGTATGGCGCCATTAGCCCCTGGTGGGGCCAGGACTTTTAGAAATGTTATATTTACTACTTTAGCTGTAACACAATTAGTCATACTGCTCTTGGGCTCAGTAACACAGCACTTTTTTGTTATAGACACTTCCCTCCAATGTGATATCAAAATGTTTAAGATGCATCTCTCCTAAGATTAAGGAGATTGTCTCTATGTGGATTATATAATGCTGTGTATGGTCTGTCTTAGACATGGAATTTGTTATCCGTATGATTACAAATGAAAATATAAAAATAAAGTACAAAAAATTGGAATTTAAACTGGAGACATTTCTAATGATGACTTACAGATCTCTGAAATAGGCAAGGTTGGCCTTGCAGTCATAAAGTAAACCAAATGTGAATGGCAATCATTTTGCAGGGTATTACCAGCACATGTGTCATTCCCCTGACTTACCTTCTATTTCTTTTACATAGCAGTAGAGCCCACTGATACAGAGGGAAGTTTGTTTGTTTTTTGTGGTTAATAAGCTGCAGGAAATGGGCTTGAGTTCTGTCTATTGGGTACACTTATATTTCCCTAGCCTATAATAACAGATGGGCCCCCCATCACAATTTCCAACTTTCTACAGGGGGTTTAGTAAGTGGTCCTTCAGAATGTAGGGGTGGAAAAATCTCTGACTCAGTTGCCACTCCCTGTTCTTCTACTAGGCAACCCATTTTATATTGATACTAACTCTGCTCTAACTGGGCTAACATGTCCGGGGTTCATGAATGAGTGACCCTCCTCAATGGATGATGCAAGCCTGCTGGACTTGGGGGCAATTATCTGTCTCCTGGCTGCAAGAGGGATTTTATTTCCTCTAGTTTTATGTTGTTCTCCCGCATTTCATTCATTAATAGGACAACCCAGCCCCAGAGTAGACAAGAGACTACTTTATATTGTTTATAGACTTGAGCCCTGCTTAAAACTGGAAATGGTACTCTCATATATGAGGCTGCTTTTTATTATTTACAGACTTGAGTCCTATCTAAATCTGGAAAGGGTATCCTCATATTAGTGGCTTACCTACTGTATGTTTAACTGAACGAGTTTAAGTCTTATTGTATATACATTCCGTTTTAAAGGGGAGGTTTTTCTTATTCTGCATAGTTGGGAATGGGTTCCTCCTCAGTGGGGGCAGTGCCTTCAGCTTCAGGGGATATGATGTCATCAGTTCTTGTAAAGAAATTTTCGCAGAACATTAACGGATTAATAATCCTATTAAGAGAACAAGGTTCATGCAATATTTAAAGAGACACCCAGCAGGCTTATACTTTATTCAGGGGAGACACACCTATCTGAAGCTGAACATTTAAAGTTAAGGGGGACAGAGGTACAAAGTCTATGCTTCTTCCCATCGCAGTGGCAAAAGACGGGGATTGGCTATTTTGGTTCCTCATGCCACGCCACTGGAAGTACAAAATAGTTTTGTGGACCCACAAGGAAGATATGTTATTCTACAAGGCTCACTATATTCCCAAGCTGTCACCTTAGTTAGTGTTTACCTGCCACCACAGTCATCGGTTCCCATGGTTAGAACCTTCCTAAGCAAAGTCCTAGATCTACTGAAGGGGAGGTTGATTATGGGTGGTGGGGATTTTAATATGACCTATGCAGTGGACCTGGATTCAACTAATCCATGGTCTTATAGGGTAACTAATGCACTCTGCTTCTTATGAAGTTCATTTGAACAATTAGGGGTGGTAGATGTCTGGTGAAAAAACGTTTCTGTCTGAAAAGGCCTATACATACTACTCAAGCAGACAGCATAGCTAATCCAGACTGGATTACTTTTTTGTCACTTGCAAGGATTTTAATACAATACGGGGATATTTCTATTGGCCAGCAAATTCTCTCTGATCACCACTCACTAGTATTAAAAACAGAAATGGGCAAAACTAAACGACAAACACTATGGCGCCTCAATACTTCCCTTTTATAAGACTCCCAATTTAACACATATATTCAGGAACGAATTCCTCAGATTCTGCAAGATAATAATTCTTCAGAGGTGTCAGTAGCTACTCTTTGGGATACCCTAAAGGCAGTTATTAGAGGGAACATAACTGCATATTCTGCTAAAAAGAAGCGCCATCTAGAGGCCAAGTATGAAATATTAATGCAGCAATTACAGTCCTACCAATTACTATACAAGGAGGGGGAATAGGGAAGTACAATTGAAAATAAGAGAAACCCAAAAAGAAATCAAAAAAATCGTGGACTTTAAAGTCCAACCCGACCTTAATGTATTTAATGCAAACTAATTATGAAGTGGGAGCTAGAGAAACTCGAATAATGGCCCATAGGATAAGGATGCGTAAAAGATCAGCAATAATCCTAAAGTTAAAACAGACACAAACAAAACAGATGGTGCACAGAGAGGAGGGGATTAAGGCCATTTTACAGATTATTATCAAACACTTTATAGGGCGTGACCCCCATCCACAGTGGAGGAAAGACAACTTTTTGTTGCACAGCTCGGATTACCTCATCCTACAAAAGACCAGTGACGCACACTGGAGTCTCCTATTAGGGTGGAAGAAATTCTTAGATATATTCAGGTGGCAAGCTCCAGAAATGTCTGGGGCCTGATGGCTTCAGTGCAGAATGGTTTAAAATGTTTTCTTCGTTGCTCCTTCCTACTATGTCACAGGCATTCCAGGATGTGGTGTCCGGGAAGCCTCCTTCACCCTCGTGGGCATATGCAGTCATTACTGCCTTATCCAAGCCAAACAAAGATACATCTGACCCATCTTCTTATCGATCAATCTCCATTCTTAATTCTGATTATAAGGTTTTATGGCTATTTGGGCCTCTCATTTAGAAAGAATATTGCCTTCTCTAATAAATTTAGATCAGTTGGGATTCCTAAAAGCTAGAAATACAATGGATAATATCTGACATGTGATGTTATTGGCAGAACATAATCAGGCTAGACAAATTCCAGCAGCCCTGTTAAATTTAGATGTGAAAAGGCATTTGACAGGGTGTCCTGGGACTTTTTGTGGGACACCTTGTCTACTTTCAGGTTCCCCAACACTTTTCAGGTCTGGTTAAAAAATGATAGCCCAAAGGCATGTATTAGAATTAATGGTTCCTTGTCTCCCCCTATATCCCTGCAATGTGGCACTTGACAGGGGTGCCCCCTTTCTCCACTTCTGTTTGCCTTGTATATGGAGCCCCTGGCCACTGCTCTACAGAAGGAGGAGGAGGAGGAGGGCATAGAGGGTATCCCTTTAGGGCAAACGGAGTACAAAGTCTCCTTATTCGCAGACAATGTTCTCCTGTCTGTATTATCTCCAGAGACATCAGTGCCGGCTGTATGGGAGATCATGCACAAATTTGAAAAGGTGCAGATTTTAAGTTGAATGTGTCTAAAACTGAGGTTCACATGTTTAATTTTACTCCTTCTGAAGTCCTTAAACGCTGATATCCTCTCCATTGGTTATGTACCTAAATAAAATATTTGGGTATTTATAATACTAAAGACGTTAACATTGTAGACCTAGTAAATTATGAACCATTAACAGTGTCAATACAAGATGATCTGTCCAAATGGGGTAAACTGGCCCTATCCTTTTTTCAAAAAGTAGAGATCATCTGAATGAATGTCTTACCCCGCCTGTTGTATCTTTTTCAGATCATTCCAATCCCACCTTCACATTTCTATTATGCTTCCTGGAACAGAATTATTCTGAGTTTTATATGGGGAGGGCAACAACCTAGGGTTCGTTACTTCATTCTTCAATTACCCTTAACCCAGGGAGGGGTAAATTTGCCAAATTTCAAATTATATGCAAGGGCTGCCTTTATTAAGGTGTTGTTGCCTTGGCTAGCACCTACTTATAAAGCCCCATGGAAGGACACTGAATTTACTATTAATGATCTCTATAACCTTGACCCCATTCTCTGTGCCGCCGGGGAAATTCCCCACCCTTACGCCACTTCATTAAATTCACCTCCAATATCTTGAAAATATGGAATTGGATGACATTTCATCTGAAGTTTGAGGATATTTTTTATTAGTGCAGGTTAGTGTCAACCGATGGAAATTTCAGGCCCTATCAAACTGATCTTACCCTTAAAAATTGGTGCCGCCTGGGATTGCACTATGTTTATCAATTTTTAACCCCTATAGGTATAAGCTTTCTGAGACATTGCAAAGTGACTATGGGCTTATGAACAAAGATCATTATAGATACTTGCAATTATGGGCCTACATTCAGCACCAATATCCTTCCTGGACATAATTACCTAACCCTAAACCTCCTCTTTTGGGCACTCTAATAAACTGTACAAAAAGTAATATTTGGGGACACCTAATTGACCAACCATATCGAGTCCTTAGGGAGGTACTGGGAGACTCAACCCAATCGGTTTTAGACAGCTGGAACAAAGACCTGGGTCTCATGGTACCATTTGAGTCTTGGTTGAAATCCACACTCCCAGCAGTAAAAATTACTCTCTCCTCTATTTAGAGGGAATATGCATGGAAGTGCCAATAGAGGTACTTTCTGTCACCTGCAGTTCTTCTAAAATATTTGCCACCATCAGATGGGGTTTGCTGGAGGGGATGTAGATATCAGGTGGCAGATCTGGGACATATTTTTTGCTTGTGTCCATTACTGACTCCTTTCTGGTGCACTCTGCAGGAGGATTTACAGGAATGCCCAGGGGATCCAGTGGAATTATCAGCTGAAATGGTATTGCTATTGATTGTGCCCCATCATCATCATCATCATCCCTCATGGCATAAAACCTTATTACCTTTGTACATCTTGGCGGCCGGAAAGCTATGACCCGTAAGTCGATGACCCCTATTATTCCTTCCGTTAATTATTGGAGGGCAATCATCATGGATATTTACCAGTCAGAGAAACTGACGGCTGGTCTTCATGATGAGATGAACATTTTTAATATAAAACTGCAAAAATGGCTGTGGTATGTGGCCCAGATAGATCCCGACTTTGTCCCTTGAATGTTCTCCTGCAGAGTTTTGGGAGATGCAGCCCTTACTGGGGGGAGGGATACAGGAATGATATGGGACTTTTTCAGTATCCTAATAGAACCATTGCTAGATGGAGTTATGTGCTGTGAAAGTGTCTGAGGTCTGTCAAGGTACTGTTTCAAGAATATGGACATCATGGTCAGCTATATTATTGTTTCTGTAACCTCCACACTGGCTTGTTGTAATACCAATATCTTCACAATGTGTATTGTAGATGAATGTCTGAATGAGCTTCATCTAATAAAAATGACATTTAAAAAAAGGCTTCAAAGGGCTGAATTCCATCCATAACAAAAAACATCTTTTGAGTGTAAACAGGGTCAAGGCAGAGCCAGATGGAACCCCACTGATTGAGCTAGCCAGTAAAACAAAAAAGTTGGGGCTTCAGTCCACAAAACCAGTTTAGACCCATTCTCAAAACAGTGGTCTACAGAGGTTATCCCACTTGCCCTTTTGCCCCCTCTCGCCCTCCCATCCCCTCTCCTCGGACTCACTCACTCACTGGTATGGCCACTGGCCCCGTCCCTCTCGCTCTTTTCATCCTTGTCTGACAACGGCACCTGTCGGCTGGCTTCCTGCTAACTTTTCCTACCAAGTATACTGTTATCACCATGAATCCTGTTGGAAACTAGCTTGTGGTTGTTCTTCTGCAACAGATTGACTAAACTATTTCATGTACTTGTTATTTCTGTATGTTATGACTGTTACCATGTTTACCATTGTTGTATGTTACCCCCATCCTCTGACGTGGAACCTTTGTAAACGAGCAGTTTCTGCTCAAAGGTAATTGTAATCCTAGAGTTTAATAAATAAAAATATATAAATAAATAAATGGTCCAGTATGTGACGTCACAGGGGCATGTATGATGATGCGAGTGCACTGGGCAGGTTAGCTTTTAGAGTTTTAGTTATGTTTTAGGATTCTGAACTAGCAACATCACATGTTTGAGTCTGCCATAACTCAGCAAGTTCCCAGTTGGGTGTAAGCTTCTTCTACTATACTCAGAATCTAGACAGTTTTTAGTTAGGTGTTTTCTGTGTGATCTCTATCTTTTCAACTGTGTTTCTTTTTATCATTGTAGAAATACCGTATTCCCCATAGTGTTTAGTGTGCATTATCCTGTAACATATGTAAATATCAGGGAGTTAAATGTTATTTTTATTTACTTCATGTTTTTTGTGACTGAATCATTCCAGGTACAGATATTCAGAGGTAAATTGGCAAGTCTGTGATCCATTTCTGAAGAGGCAGACTACAAAGTGGCCATATCTTAGGCAAAGTGTTCTCAGCTGTGACAGAAGGGATGGGTTGTTTTCCCTTTGGAAAAGAGCACTGTATTGAGAAAGCAGTGGCTCTGGTGGAACGCGGATCCGGTGGAGACAGAGTCCTGTACCCAACTGCAGGAGCCAGCAGAAAGGTTTGAATTGTGTAATGACTGTCCAGAGCTCCCCATATTCTTGGGGTATTATCTGTATGATATGGACTCTGAAAGTGCGGGGGGGGGAGTCTGTGTCAGGAAAGCATGGACAGCTACCTGAATATCACTGAAATCCCAGGTGAGACTGGTCCTTTAAATATTGTGCTGGGCAGTGAAACTACAGTCAAGAAAGAAGAGGCCTGTAAATTGGCTGAAGGGACTTTATTTGTAGATGCACTAGGCAAAAATCAGAAAACAGTGGATTGGGGTGAATTGCAGTTGGGAGACCATACTATAGAGAAACTAAAACAGTGTATAAAAATGAAAGACGGTGTACCTGTAAACAGTGGGGTTGGTAATCGAATGCATTCATGGTATGAAAGTATTAATGAGATTTTGTTCTATATGAGACCCAAACCCAAATATAACTATATATATATATATATATATATATATATATATATACACACACATACAAGTGGTGGTGCCAACAAGATATCAGCGGGTGGGGGTACTAGAGGCTGCTCATTCCAGTACTTGTGGGCACCTCAGTCATGAAAGCATGCTGAATACTCTGGTGCCACATTTCTACTGGCCAGGAATGTACAGACAGGTGTCAGCTTACTTAAAATCCTGTTTGGTCTGCCAGTCAGAGATGTTCCCTGCCTCTAGGGAAGGGCTCATGCATAACAGTTGTGCTGGCAAGCAAGGGCTGGAAACTCCAACCCTTCCAAGGTGTTGGAAGGTGAAAACTGTTTATCCTATTTTTCTCTTAAGCAGGGGGATGTGTGATAGGGAGGCCCTATCCAATGAATAAAGGACCAACATTGTTTTTTTATTGTTTTATTCCCTCTTCTGAGTTGGTGTGGAATGAAGATGAAAAGGGCAGCTAGCTACTGTAGCTGTCTCCAAGCTGTAAAAGGGAGAAAGGGCAAGTTAGCAGGGCAATAATGCTGTACTGTACCTGAATTTGTGAATTGTGCCTACACTTGCCCCAAACTGTTCTATTGTCTGTAATTGCCCTGAACTGTGTTCTACTGCCTGCAATTGCCTCGCACTGTGTTCTATTGCCTGCAGTTGCCCCAAATTGTGTTCTACTGCCTGCAATTACCCCAAACTATGTTCTATAGTCTGCAATTGCCCCAAGCTGCAGTTGCCCAAACTGTGTTCTGTTGCCTGCAACTGCCCTGAACTGTGTTCTATTGTGTGCAACTGTCCTGAACTGTGTTCTTGTGCCTGCAATTGCCCCAAACTGTGTTCTGTTGCCTGCAACTGCCCAAAACTGTGTTCCAACCTTGTAACAGTGGTGTCCAGAATCAGTCTTCAGCAGCTCCAGGAAGGTGTTCAGGTGGTGCATCCCACACCTTCAGTATCCAGCCTGAATAGTATGACCTTGCAGTGTGAATCTTCTGGGAGAACTTTATTCACGTCTCATAACCCCTTTCAGCATCATGTTTGTTATTTTCCGCTGGCACCAGGTTACATTCAGGCCCGTGCGGATCTTGTCATCCAGTTTGCTGCTTTTCTGTCTCTCAAAGTTCTCCCAGGATCTTCTGTTCCCATCTCCAAATCAATGTTCCATTTGTTATTTTGTGTTCTTCCCTGACCCGTCTGGCCTTGGTGCACAGAAGCCCACCGTCTGTCTGGCTTCTGAGAAAATCTTCATCCTGGTCCTCGGTTCCATGGATCTTCCTCGCCCATTCCTGCATCTTGTCCCAGCAGTCTACGGAGGGACTGTGGCTGGGTGGTTCCTGCATCTCGTCCTGGCAGTCAACAGAGAGGTTGTGGCTGGGTGGTTTCTGCATCTGATATCTCATCCCGGCACTCCACGGAGGGCTGTGGCTGGGTGGTTCCTGCATCTGATATCTCTTCCCAGCAGTCCACAGAGAGCTGTGACTGGGTGGTTTCAGCATCTGATATCTTGTTACAGCAGTCCATGGAGGGCTATGGCTGGGTGGTTCCTGCATCTGATATCTCGTCCCGGCAGTCCACAGAGGGCTGTGGCTGGGTGGTTCCTGCATCTGGTATCTTGTCCCAGCAGTCCAAGGAGAGCTGTGGCTGGGTGGTTCCTGTATCTGTTGTCTCATCCCAGCTATCCACAGAAGGATTGTGGCCAGATTGTTCATCTCATCTCAGCCATCCACAGAAGGACTGTGTCCAGATCTATTGTGCTTGTTTCTCATTGCTACATTCCAACAGCCCAACAGAGGGTTTGTGCCGATAGGTTCTTGTGCTTACTCCTTGTTTCCGGCAACCCAGAAGAGGGGGTGTAGCTGATAGACCCATGAACTGTTCAAAAAGCCTCTCCATAGCCCTATAGTCCCATGGAAATTTCCTTATCCGTGCCAGCTGGTGAGCCTGCTTGCCCCTCCTTTCAGGAATCCTCCTTTGCTTCACCCTTCTTATTACACAGATCGTCCATCATATGAACTTTGAAAGTTGATCACGTATTGCAAATTGTATCCTTTAGAGTCTTGCTATGGCTTACCACAGTAGTTCCTATGTCTGGAGTACTCCAGAGGTAGCCCCAAGTGGGCAGAGGTGCACCTCAGGGTCAGGGCAGAGTTATCTTTACAGTATTTGGAGTTATCGTTACAGTATTTATAGTTGCAGTACATAGGTTTAGAGCTTCATCCTGCAACAAATCTTAGAGTGCTAAGTATTTTCCCTTTTCCCTGTGACCATGTCTTCCTTCCTCCCTTGTTATTAATAAATACCGTGCAGCATCTGAACCTCATTCTTGACTCCCACCTCTCTTTGTCAGGTTATACCACCCACCTTTACAGAACCTGAAGTGTCCACCCCCATTCCACCTGCTGGGAGTGGCACTGGTGTTGGTAAACAGTGTGCAACTTACCTGAGTCATCACAACACTTTTGCTCTAGTCACCCTTTACTATAATGAACTACTACAGCACACCATATCACCACACTGCACAGGGCCAAGGCAGAACAAGATGGAACCCCACTGAGGGAGAGCCAGCTGGGAAAACCAAAGGGTCTAGACCTTCAATCCACTAAATCAGTTTGGACTAGTTCTCAATATGGGTGGTCTCCAGTGATTAAAGAAATGGTCCAGTATGTGATATCAGTGGGTATGTATGATGATGCAGGTGTAGTGGTTCAGCTAGATGAAACTATCTCCATTTGTGTTTGCTCTTAGAGTTTTAGTTATGTTTTGGGATTCTGGACTAGCAACATCATCGGCTCAAGTCTGCCACAACTCACCAAGTTCCCAGTTGGGGGTAAGCTTCTTTTACAGTGCTTAGAATCTAGATAGTTTTGAGTTGGGTGTTTTCTGTGTGATCTCTATATTTTCAACTGTGCTTCTTTTTATCTCTGTAGAAATACTGTATACCAGCCAGCCTGGTGGCATGGAGGGTTGAGGTGCTGGACGCCACTCCCTGCGCCACACCAGCAACCCGGTTTCAGGAACAAGCCCAGGCTACCAGGGGTCGGCAGTGGAGAGAGAGGATTAAGCATCCAGAGGACTGCTCTCCTCTCCTCTCTCAGGGAAGGAGAGACTGTTCTCCCACTCATCTATCTCCCTCTGGTAGTGGCAAGTGGAGATGCAAGTCGGGAGGCATGTAACTGATGTAAGCCGTCAGTGGGGAGGGAATGGAGAAAAGTGGTGGAAAATGGAGCTGGCAGGCTCTGTGATGGCTCTCCTGTGCCTGTCCCAGCTTCTCCGAGCATCTGGATTTTGCTGCGGGGGTGGGGGAAAGCCAGCGCCCGTTCGCCTCGGCCCTGTTACGGGGGGCCCATCAGGGATCACAGGGGAAGTTGGGCGGTTTGCCCTTTGGTAAAGCACAAGTTACTGAGACAGCAGTGACTCTGATGGGATTCGAACTTAGGGATACCCAAAGTGAGGTTGCCACTGAGTGGTGGCAGCATACCAAGGTAATCCTTTCAGGCGTCTGAAGGGTTGTGAAAACTGATAACAGTACATTCTGAGTTCTGGGAGATAACCAGTTTGTGACACACAGTAGCAAGATTTCACAATATACCTTGGTATCGGAAGTCATGGTATTGATACTGTGGCCAAGTTCCAATACCGTGACTGATCTTTTAACCAATTTATACATAATAAGAGTTTGAGGAGACCCACGGTGTTACATGTTACTGTTATCATACCATCAAAATTTGATACTGACATCCTTACTTGCAACACACAGTACCGTAGCCATAGGTAAGGTTGGACAGGTTAGATGGGTCACGAATCCCTTTTCTGCCACCATTGTCTATGTTTCTATCATGCAAAACCTCTCTACCTTTCATCACCCAACTGTATGACTAATGGGCAAAATGTGACACATTATTGGCCTATGATAGGGTGTTATGGGCCCGTAATGTATGATTACTGAGCAAAATGTGACACATCAAACATTTTTTTTAGACTTTCTTTATCCTCCTGTGGCAGGTCCACCCTCATCATCCACCAACCTACCGGACTCGGGGTTTTTTAGAGACTTGCAGCACCATGCGTGCCCCGGCAGATCCCCGTAGCCAGTCCGGAGGCATCATCCTAGGTGGCCCCCACTCTTTTCCTCCGTTTTTCTCTCGTGAACCTACCCCAAGACCCCGAAGTGGTAGCGATGCATGTGAGGCCACATGTGCACCACAGCTCCAGATAGGGTCTCCTCTGGCCTCCCCCGAACAGCCTAACACCAAAGGTCCTCGGAGAGACGCTGCTTCTCCGGCCTCCACCAGAGGGCGGCCAAGCTCTGAGGATACCTGCTAGCCCTACCCTGAGGTAGAGGGCAGCCTGTTCTAGTCCTCTCCCTCCCCTCCCACAGCCAACCTCCAATACCTCAGGCTCGTTCCCAAACCCGGGTCGCCGGTGTGACGCGAGGTGTGGCGTCCAGCACCTCAACCCTCAGCGCCACTGGGCTGGCTTGATACATCAAACATGACACATCAAACATCATCAGTGTAGGAAAAGGTATTAAAGGTAGACTGGATGGACCAATGGTCATTTTTTTTTTGCCTCATTGTCTATGTTTCTATGACACTGCCAACTCAGAACACTGTAGGTATCAGTGCATTGAGGCTTATATTATTTGCCAGTAACTGAGCACAATAGATTAGCATGAATTTCTACTTTAAAGTCTCAGTGGACAATGTGGAATATCACCTTCTTCATGGGGGACAGAGGGTTTCTGAAAAGTAAAGCAAGTGATGTACCATTTGTATCTTGTAATATGAACATATGAAAAGAGCCAGCAGAAGAAGACCACCTGGTTTATCATGTCTACTCTATAGACAATGCAGGGTCCTGGCCTTACAACTTACACCAATGACCCTGCCGTTACAACCCTATCTTGATCCCAAGGGTTCCCTCTGTGTTCGTCCCAAGCCCTCTTGAATGCTCCCACTGTCTTTGCTGCCACCTCCTCAGGAAGCTCGTTCCAGGTGGTCACCACCCTCTCTGTATAGAAATGTTTCCTTACATCCCTTCTGAATCCTCCCATCAATTTTAGGCTGTGCCCCCTAGTGGTGGTGTCACTCCTTTTAAATAGACCCTTCCTTTCCACTCTGTTAACTCCCTTCATGTACTTGAAGGTTTCTATCATATCACCCCTCTGCCTCTTCTCTTCCAGGGAGTACATCTTTAGGGCTCCCATCCTTTCCTTATAGGACCTATCCTGTCGCCCCACAACCATCTTAGTTGCTCTCCTCTGGACCCCTTCCAGCATGCTGATGTTTCTGAAGGTATGGATGCCTGTACCTCACTCCACATTCTAAATGTGGTCTCCCCAATGACCTGCACAATGGTTAAATAACCTCGCTCCGCCTACTACTGAATCCCCTTGCAATACACCCCAGCATCCTGTTAGCCTTCAGCACTGCCTTCTTGCATTAAGAGGTGTGTTTCAGATCACAAGTAATTACCACCCCTAGAACCTTTTCCTCTTTAGAAGCAACTACCTGAACCTTACCTATATAGTACTCTGTCCTAGGGTTCTTGAGCCCTATGTACACCACTTTGCACTTTTTGGCATTGAAACCAAGCTGCCAGATTCTTGACCATCTCTCTAGTCTGGCGAGGTCCTCCCTCAGTTCCTGTATTCCCTCCTTGGTGTCCACCCTCCCACACAGTTTGGTGTCATCTGCAAACAGGCACATTTTGCCCTTAATGCTTTCCCCGATGTCACTTATGAAGGCATTGAACTACACTGGCCCCAACACTGACCCCTTCGGGACCCCGCTAGTGACCTCCTTGGTGCTGGAGAACTCCCCCTCCCCCAACAACTATTCTCTGTGTTCTGCGGCTCACCCAGTTTTCAACCCATCTTACCATCTTCTCCCTCACCCCTAGGTCCCTCAGTTTCACCATCTGTGTGGCAAAGAATCGAAGGTCCAGGTATATGATGTGCATCGCCTGGCCCTTGTCCACTGCCTTTGTGACCCAACTGAATAACTCGATCAGGTGCGTTTGACATGATCTGCCTGCCATAAACCCATGTTGTCTTTTGTCCTGTAGACTATTCTCCTCTATGTACCTCACCAGCCTTTCCTTTAGTATGGTCTCCAGTTAATATTCTCTATCCAGCCCTCCTGCATCCCTGCCCACATTCCCAGATGATACCCCCCTATCACCTCTTCACCTGGCTGGTGCCCCCCTCCAAACTAGCCTTCTAGCCCTAAGTTCAATGTCTACCTGAACTCCACCTATTAGCTTTCCTGCTGCATAAATCCTTCCCCCATCTCTGCCCACCCGTCCCATACATCCACTGCTCTTTATTTCCGTTCATTCAATACAAAACATATTGTTTTCCCTTATTATTCCTTGATATGCAACTGCAATATGGATCTTTTGTTCATGTAACTGTTTTTGGGTTGTAAATATCTATATATAGTGTATGATGAGGGCTTGCTCAGGATGGAAATCTATCTTAGCTGAAATGTTGTTGTACCATAGTTCAAAGGTCATGGAACGAGGTTATGCCACACTGTGGTACAACATTTCAGCTCGTTTTGAAAGGGCAAGAGCCACACTGTTGAATGGAACAGCTGTGGCAAAAGAAACGGCAGGATCAACCAAATAGTTGGGGCGGCAGCACTATCGACGAGCACATGACTTTAGCAGGATCAATCAGATAATGTATAAAAACGCAGAATCAACCAGATATTTTTAGCTATAACTAAAAAATACACCCGCAGGATCAACCAGATATTGTAAAATAACTCACATGAAGGAAAGTGATTCCCCCAACTCAGTCCTCTGTCATGTTTTTTTTTTAAATCCCACCCACATGAAACTTTCAACCAACAGCAGCCCACGCTATACATGTAGAGACATCTGAACCCCAGCAACCACACCACTGACCCTAGCAACCAATGTAGAAAACCGGAATGAAATGCAGCAGCAGAAAAAATTACTTTTCTGTTCTAAAAAACATGAAAAGCTTTTCCACTTTATTTTTAGGGGCACCATAAACTACAAAAAATAGTGGATGGGCAACTCTATTCCCAACCAGTGTGTTGTGCCACCTTGGGGTTTTGGTTCCTACGGACCTCTCGAACTTTGCTCTCGAGGTCACTGGGAATCAGAACCCCTCGGTGACACAACACACTGGTTGTGCATAGCTGCCCATCCACTATCCTCTATATTCTTCACCAATTGTTCATTGTAACGCTTTTGGATTGTAAATATCTGTACATATTTCTCTTTCCCAGGTCACACCTGGAAACGAACTCTGGCTCAGTGTGCCTTTCCCGACTACCAATTTTTTAAACAAATAAAAATAAAAAAATGTGTGTAATACCATAAGCAGTAATGTGTGACAGTGAACAGTATGTTTCTATGACCAGTGAGTGGGAAGGGTTGAGAGATATATATAGAATGATGTATGGAGAAGTGTGGTTTATGGGGATTTTATGCACCCCCTCGGTGTGTGATGCCCCATAAACCCTAAGGGCAAAGCCCGAGGGGTATATATGGGCATCACACACCGAGGGGGGTGCATAAAATCCCCAGAGAGCGCCACACATCTCCATGTTTAATTTTTTGTATTTACTGTTTTTTGGTGTTTTTTGGTTTAAATTGTCTTTTTTGTCAGTTTGTGAGGGTAACTGTTACCACCAACAAGCTTGTCTTGCACTGAGTGACAGATTGTGTAGTGCTTGTGAGTGTCTAGTGCGAGGACAGCTTGTTCTATGTTTTTTTCTGGTGATACTGCGGTACTGTTTTGCTCATGGTTTATGGCGCTCCAGAAACCACATATGTGATTTATGGAGCTGTTGAGCATTTACTGGCAGTGGTTTATAACTACTAACCAGTAAATATACACTAATTAACCCCACTTTGTTGAGAACAAGCCAATTCTCTGTGTCAAGTTAGATCGGTGATATCAGGGGCACAAGAGGGAAGCTACCGAATTAAAGAGCCACTGACACCAAAAGTGCTACATTGCAGAATCCAAATAAGCATACTCCCAGTAAATCTCATACCAAAAACTAGATTTTTACGTTACTTTGTTTTAAAGTTATTAGCCATTTTGTAACTTTGATTGCACTACCTGTGCAATAAAAGCAAGTGTCAGTAAAGAGCTGCTGATGATGTCATTTGGGGACCTGAAAGTCTAGTAATCCCTGTCAGCAAGCTTATAGGACCCATTTCTCCAAAGTTGTAAAGATCATGTGCAATGGTTTTCACAAGTAAAACAGACAGCACCAGTCAGTAAACATTGCTATAAATACTATATATGTTCCAGGTTTTGTAACAAAGTTGATAAAATTGTATTATTTAATGCTGTTTTTGTGTGATCCATTTCTCCTGGGTTGCTGGATACTAAGTCAGCATGCCTCCAGACTGCTGACACCAATTAGAGTGCTACTAATTTTACTTCTGTTTGTCATTGTCTGCTTTACAATATGTTTTAATAGGGGCCTTATATGTGTTAATTCCTACTAGGGGTGGAAGTGTTAGCTCTGGTAAAATGATCATTGTAATTTAGAGTAGAACATAGATGAGTCTGCCCCACCCCCATTAACAAGGAGATTGTTTTAAATTGCCATTCTTAGAAGTTGCCTCAATTGACTGATAGGTGTGAATAAGCTCAGCCTTTCATTAGAAACTTAGGGCCGGATATTCAAACTGTGCTATTTTGTAGCGCAAGCCCTTGCACTGCACAAAATAGTTGCGCAGGGGTGTGTCCAGAGCGATATTCAAAGGAGTTGCGCCCTTGAGCAACTCCTTTGAATATCACACCCCGGCCACTGTGCATGGTGCAGGGGAACTTGCGCCACCGCAAGTTGTCAGAGTGGAGCATTCAAGCTGCGTGGCACAAGTACCAGCGCGCCATGTGCAAAATCCCGATATTCAAAAGGTGACATGCAATGGGGCCATAATCATGCAAGGCGCTGGGGCCATTTGATCTGATTATGGCCCCATTTGCATGCCATTAGCATGCAGGTGCGCCGATCCCCGAGGACTTGCGCCGCCTGGCTGCCCTGCCAGGCAGCAGCCGCGGGGACCGACGCCCCCTGCAGCCTGATCGCGGGCAAAACAGTGTAGAATCCCCACCACCACCCCCCACTGGCCCGATCACGGGCATAATTTAATTCCCCACCAGCCAATCGCGGGCAGCAATGTGCGCCTGACCAAGGTACCCCTGGTGGTCCAGTGGACTGTACATCCCATCGTGGGATGGTATTGGCAAACCCCCAACGTGATCCCTGGTGGTCCAGTGGACCGTGAATCCCGATCGCTGGATGGTATATGAACCCCCCAATGTATCCCTGGTGGTCCAGTGGACCGCACATCCCGATCGAGGGATGGTATTAGAAATCCCCACCCCGAACGTATCCCTGGTGGTCCAGTGGACCGTAAATCCCATCGCGGGATGGTAGTCGTAAACACCTCCGAATACATCCCTGGTGATTAGCATCCCCACCCCCACCCACCCACGGCCCCCTTAATTACCCCGCCTCCCACTCCGCAGTCGGCAGCATCCTGATTTTGCCTGTCGCCTCGCCGCTTTAACAGGGCTGCACCATTGGCTCTTGCCTGCACCACGGTGCAGCCCTACCGGCAGTCAGTCGGCGGGCGGCAGGACGGCAGACGGGTGGGATGCTGCGCTACCGCCGCCGGGGAGCGGGTGGGGGCTTCGGTGGTGGGTGGGGACACCAGCCACCAGGGATGTGTTGGGGTGTTTACTGACTACCATCCTGCTATCAGGATTTATGGTCCACTGGACCACCAGGGATACGCTCGGGGTTATTAATACCATCCCGCGATCGGGATTTACGTCCACTGACCACCAGGGATACGCTCGGGTTACTTAATACCATCCCGCGATCGGGATTTACGGTCCACTGACCACCAGGGATACGCTCGGGGCTACATTGCTGCCCGCGATCGGGCTGGTGGGGGGAATTAAACTATGCCCGGCGATCGGGCTACTGGGGGGTGGTGGGGATTCTACATCGTTTTGCCTGCGATCGGGCTGCGGGGGCACAGGGAGTAGGTGGGGACTCAGCCACAGATGGCAGCTGCTGTGTTGCACCCTGCAATGCAGCAGCTCACCTGTGGGTGGCCCTCGACTTAAGCCTTTTTTTTTTTGGCTCAAAGTTGTGCAGGCGCAGGTTGGGGGTTGCGCCTGCACAACTCTGCACAGCCTGGCTGAATATCGGGCTGTGCAGTTTATGCATGGTTCCTCCCCCTCCAGCTCAGCATGCATTCATTTGCATTGCGCTGTTGCTCAGCCTGTTTTCAGTGGCACAACTGCCTCCTGCTGAATATCGCAGAATGGAGCAAGTTCGGACTTGCGCAGGCGCAACCCTATTGTGCATGGCACAACCCTTTTGAATATCTGGGCCTTAGTCTGCAAACCTCACAGTGAGCTATGATCCAGCATTCAGCTAAAGGACGTCAATAAAAAGGCACCCAGACAAAATATTATCATATTTGTTACAAAGCCTGAAACACAACGTTTTTAAAGCGATGTTTACTAACTCATGCTGCCTGTTTTACTTATGAAAACCATTGCACATGATCTTTACAAATTTAGAGAAACAGGTCCTATAAGCTTGTTGACAGGGAAAACTAGACTGTAAGGTCCCTAGATAACATCAGCAGCAGCTCTTCATTGGAACAGGCTTTCTTCACACAGATAGTGAAATCAGGGTTACAAAATGGCTAATAACTTTAAAATGAAGTAACACAGAAATCTACTTTTTGGTATGAGATCTACTGTTGATATGCTTATTCTAATTCTGCAATGCAGCACTTTTGGCCAGATGGCGTCAGCAGTCAGTAGCTCTTTAAGGAGGCATTTTAACCAGTCCTCAAAAGGGGGGGTAATGTTATTTTTATAACACAATTTAAGACTGTTTTTCAACAGAGGTTTAGTTGTTCCAGAAAGAAAATTAAACTTAAGATTCATAGATTCATAGAAGTGTGATGGCAGAAAAGGACCGAAACAAGGCCCACCAAGTCTGCCCATTTGTCCAGCTATCTGCTTGGACCTGTAAGCTCAATGGCGGTCAATCCCCGCAGGCGCCACCCCCGTGACTGGCAGCCACACCCTTCCGAAGAGTTTCAACTAATTTTGTTACACATGTAGTAAGTACATTGTACAGTAGGTTGTTTTTGAAGTTAAACAATTTTATTGTTTGAATAAAACAAAGTGCATACATATGGGTACAAATACATCAGATGTAACCTTCAATTATGGGGTAATTGTCATGCAATTCATAATAAACCGAATAGCAGGTACACATTTCATGAAGTGACACGTCCCAAAGTTGGATGGAAAAACAGCCAGTATGCTATTGTGTTAAATGAGACTCATTTTCTAGTTTTTATTTTATTAAAAGTTATTTTCTCTATTTTTTTTTTTAGTTAGTCTATTTACTCTCCTGGTTCCTGGCGGCAGTACCTCCTGTCTAATCCCCCAGCCCCGTCCCCCATTCGCAGCTCACCCTCCGGCTGCCCCATGGCTAACCACCCCATGGTGGGGCAGCGGGGATCCCTCAACCCGCCTCGCACTAGGATCCGGTGCCAGAGGGGTGTGGCTGCCAGTCACGGGGGTGGCACCTGCGGGGATCGACCACCATTGAGCTTCGCCAGGACTTCTTTTTTCCTCCGGGTTTCTGTCCCCTAGTCGAGGGAGTGCAATGATGGCACAAGGAGTGAATGCACGCGCTCCCACATGTGTTCCTCTGAGCATCTGCCTCAACTTCCCCCTACAGTATCCAAGATTGCAGCCATGCTGGGCCAGCCTTCAGGAGTTTTTTAACTGTTACCTTCATCTGCCGATTCATTTTCCTTCGTTTTTCTTAAGTTTTATGCTTTACTTATTATGGTATTTTTTTTTCTTTTGGCTGTCCTACCTGTGCTTTGCTTTCTGGCCAGTTGCCATTTGTCTGACGTTTCCTGTGGTTTTAGCAATTCAGCATCCTTCTGACTGCGATCTCCCTATGGATTCAGGAGGATACCCCCACAGAAGGAGGAGGCTTGCGACCTGATTTTCTGGCTCAGTTATTCAACACTCTCCAAGCCTGCAGGTTTTTGCAGATCCCTTGTTTGGTGGTCTGGCATTGGGGGAACTTTGTGTGGGAACTTTTTGTGGATCTGTTTGTGGTCCTGAGGTCTTCGTTCAGTCATGGATTACTGGAGGAACGGTGGTGAGAACTGTACGACCCGTATGCATGAACTGCTTGTGGATGGGGGGCAACGTGGTCTGGGGGCTGTGCTGGGTTTGAGGGGGTCCCTCCTCGCACCTAGGGCCGTTACTGTGCTGTGCTGCTTGCAACCAAGCAGGAGTTGCTTCATTTAGCCCCGGGGAACCGGGGTGTGATTGGGGCTCTCCTAAACTGCTGAAGGGGTGGACCTGGTGGTCTGCCTTGGGGCAACTGTAGCTGCAAGTTGCGGGTGGCCTGGTGCAGGGCTTGTGTGTTTGGTGCAATTGGGGGGGGTCTTCCGCTCCTGCTGCAGTTTAGCTTTTGCATGCCCATAGCCCGCTGCCTCTGCCATTTTCCTCCTGGGCTATAACATGGACTTACAGGGACCTTTGCTTGGATTAGGTCATTTTGTTTTATTGACTACTACAGACGGATCCCTGTTTTGTGGATTTGATCAGGGTCTGGCTACGGACTAGTCATTCCCCGGGTGTTGAGGTGCCCCGGCAATTATTTCCAGCTGTGGCCACCAGGAGTGGATTCTGGTAGCCTGCAGTTGCCGTTTTGCTGACTGGATCATCTGGCTGGTTTCTTGTGGATCTTTGGATTATCCCATGGATTACCTACACTCCTTGGATTGCCTATATGACTCAGCCCTGGATACATTATTTTCATGTTCGGACAGTGAGAATGTCCTTTTGTGGTCTTTCCCGGTGGTGAGAGGACCTTGGTGTCCACACACATTTTATTATTTTCTGTCTAATATGCAACAAAGACTTTTTTGCTTTGGATTGTTAATTGGATATTGATTTGCTTTGGCAGACTTTGGACTTTTAACTCTGGGCAGCCACTTCCAGGTTGTGAGAGGACCTGGGGGTGGGGTGGATTATATTTTCACCTGCATTCCAGTGAGAGGGGTCTGCAGTGGACTTTTGCTACAACCTGGTTTTAGTTTATTATTCATTATTTGGTTTATGCTTTCCATGTGCTGAGTTTTGGGTTAGGGTATCCACGCGGTGTAGGGGTAGGTTTTTAAATAGAACATTTTAGTGAATTTTATTTTGTGGGAGGGTTTTTAATTTCTTTTCTGTTTTGTTTAATTGGGTAATTAATTTTTTAATTCGCCCATTTTGGGGTTCTTTTCTTGGGTAGGTATCTGGGTACTACGAAATTTGATTGTGGTTAGCTTGCATGATGTGTGGGCCTCCCTCTTTGGTTGTGCACTATTTGTCCTCTGCTCTCCATTCCCTCAGTCCATTCTCTCCCCCTCCGGTGATGCTGTCAACTTACCAGCGCTGCCGGGTGCTGGGCATTGTTCGTGGGGGGTGGGGGCGTGGATATGAGAGGAGGAATGAACGGGGCCCTCACATCGGTGTTGTTAGGTCCAGAAGACTCCTGGGCTAAATGGAGTCTGTAACGTTGTGGGCCATGTCTAGTCCCCATACCCAAAGGCACCATCACTTTTGGTGGGCAACAGTCAAGGTTTTAAAACCGGTCAACTCGTGGTGGTGGTAAGCAATGCCAGGTCGATTAAGAATAAGACTGCAATTATTGCAGATCTTTGTGAACAACTGATCTGGCTTGCATCACGAGACCTGGCTGGATGAAAATGCTGACCCCATATTGGCTGCAATTCCGCCGGTAATTTCAGATCCACCACTGAGACTGGACCGCTGGGGTGTTAGCGGTCTGTTTTAAGACTGAGTTGGGCCTTACGAGTGTACCAGTTGAGGAGGCCAAATCTTTTGAGTGTATCGTGGTGGTAGGTGTGGGCTGCAGTATAGCTCTTATCTACCGTCCACCAGGGGATGAGAAGCGATTCCTGCAGGAAGTAGCGGACTTTGCCATCAACATAGCATTGACGTCGCCCATATTGATGGTTCTGGGTGACTTTAATGTCTGGGTCGATGACTAGCTCTCGTAATTTGGACAGCACTTCCTCCAGGTGATGACATCACTGGGCCTTACACAGATTGTTACCTCTGCCACCCATCAGCATGGCCACTCTCTTTTTTTTTGTAATTTCATCTTTATTGAATTTTTCAACATACACAGTCAACAATTTCATACTGTTTAAAATATATGTACTTTACATAAGATACTGGGAACCTTTCTAGGACCATTTATACAATAACATTAATGACAATAAGACACAGAACCCTAGTACCTCAGTCTGTAAAGGTTGGGCTAAGTGCCCGGATGCTTCATAAACATTTAGAAGGTCTGATCTGAGGCTTTTATTATTCCCCTCAATTGGCATTCGATCCTATCTCTCAGTATGGATTACAGACTAAACTAAATTCATTCAGTGCTGACCTAAGTATACCTTCGGGAGCCCCGACTCCTATGGTATTCCAACCACCAGTAGGTGGAGAATTGTCTTGCTTCCCAATATCCACAGACCCAAAGGGGAGAGCTGAGAAGGGTGGGGAGAGGTGGGGGAGGTGGTGAGGTGGGGGCCCCCGCAGCGCTTTCTACTCAGTTCCATGCGGGGTAAGAGGATAAAATATATATGGTAGCGGAAAAAGTGAGGGGTGGGTAGGCTGGCCCAAGGGTACTGAATGGAATATGGAGAGTTTTTGACTATGTTTGGTTTCCTATGTCCTCACAGACTGGAGTCTATGGGACAAAGGAGTCATCTTGTAACATATAGTACAGCTGCCATCGGGTCCATCTGGAATTAAATTTGTCTACTTGGTCATTAAGGTTGTGGGTTATCCATTCCATGTGGTATATCTGTTTAGTTATATGCCACCAGTCTTGGATAGTTGGGAGCTTAGTGGTCAACCACATCTTAGTAATCGCCTTCTTAGCTGATGTGAGAAGGAGGTGGAGGAGGTATCTAATGGTGGGGTTTCAGAATTCTCTAGGGAGTAGTAGCAGAAGGAACATTTCATCAGTTAGTTGTAGCTGTGGACCAAAGAGTTCTCATAGGTTAGACTGGAGTGCTGATTTAAAGGGTTGGAGTTTGGGGCAGGCCCACATAATATGTGTGTGGGTTGCCTTGACCTCTCCACAGAGATGCCAGCATGAAGCCAAGTTGGTAGGAGTATAATGACTAGTGATTATAGGGGTTCTGAAATACCTAATAAGGTTTTTCCATGCGTATTCATGTCACTGGTGTGAGCTGTTTACCCCGGTGACATATTGGCATGCTTTTTGCCATTCTTCAGGGGTGATGGGGTGGCCTAGCTCCTTCTGCCATTGAAGTCTTATGTTGTCTGTAATGGGTGTTTGCTGTGCTTTCTGAGCCTGGTAGTACCCTGAATGTAGGTGTCCCTGACCATGGGAGGTGTTCAGACGAATTTGGAGATTAATCGGGGGGTTGGAGGGAATTGTATGGGTGCTCTGGTGAGGGCGGGCAGACTTTCATAGTAATGGCATAGCTGTAAATATTGACAGAAGTTTCTACAGGGTAAGTTGTATTGAGTTTGAATTTCATTAAAAGACCATAATTTCCCCTGGGTTAAGATCTCTGAGAGGTATTGCAAGCCTAGTCTTTCCCATATTGAGAAACCATGGTTCATTCTATTGGGGTAGAACCGACCAAGGCTTATAATGGGACATATAAGGGGGAGAAAAGGCCCTAGATGCTGTGATTTCCTTATGGCACTCCAAAAATTCAAATAATGAATTATCCAGGGATCTGTGAGATTGGGAGGATGAGGCTCGTTATGCTGTCTGTGTATATTTTTGAAATTATCTCTGTTATTAATAAGGGACCTTTCTATTTCCGCCCAGTGTGGGTCAGTTATGGTGCTCTGCCTAGCCATCAGCTGAGTAAGGAGGGCTGCATTATGACAGAGCCGGAGATCCGGGAGCGAGAGACCGCCCTCTGATCTTGGGAGAGTGAGCACCTTCAGGTGAATTCTAGGCCTCTGCCCTGCCCAGATAAATCTAGAGATGAAGCAGTTCCACTCCCGGAATGTTTTTTTCTGTTATAGGGATGGGGACGTTCTGAAATAGGTAGAAGGCTCTGGGAAGAGTGACCTTTCTGACTAGCTCTATTCTTCTGGAGAGACTTAGTGGTAATGTGTTCCATGAGGACAGATCAGCTTTGAGTTGAGAGGAGAAGAGGACATAGTTATTTTTATTAAAATCTGTTGGAGATTGGGACAGTCGGACACCCGGGTATTTCAATTTCGTCAGGGACCAGTTGCAGGGAAATAGATTTTGTATGTAAGGGGAAGGTAAATAGTGGAAAGTAAGAATTGAAGTCTTGGAAAGGTTAAGTTTGTATCCAGATCAATCAATCAATCAATCAATCAAAATCTTTATTTATCCAGGCGGGCACCATTGAGCAAGGCTCATTTGCAAGGTGGACCTGGTCATGAATACATCAAAGTACAATACAGAAGCAGGTATACAAAAAGCAATAATATACAAGGAAGAAAAAGTATATACAGTACAGTACAAGGTTGAAATAAAAAAAAAAAACAGCATTATTTTACAATTGAAGAAGTCAGCAGATGTACAATCAACCAGAGGCATACAGGGGTTATAAGCAGAGATCTTTTGAGTGAAGCAGCCGGCAACTACACATATAGGGGAAAGAAACCATGTATGGGGTGGCAGGTTAGAGAGGTAAAGAAGAGGAGGGATATATTACCGACTGGGGGAAAAATTGGACTAAAACCACAGAAAGTGACGATGGCTGTCATGTACTTGTTTATTATGATAATGACGGAGGAGGGGTAGATAACTGGGACACTACTATGGATGGGATAGGACTTGTATACCTGTCCAAACCTCAACTAACAGCTGCTTTATTATTGGGAGAGAGTTTTTCCGGTCTTGGAGGTAAAGTAGCACGTTGTCAGCATATAATGCAACTCGGTGTTCCGTGCCCCCCAGGGTAACCCCGGTATGGTCCTATGCATCACGTATGCATTGTGCAAGGGGTTCTATAAACATTGCAAAAAGGAGTGGGGAAGGGGGCAGCCCTGCCTAGTCCCCCAGGACAGCTGGATATACCTAACTGGTGTCCATCTTTCTTCACACAGGCCTTGGGAGCTGAATATATGTCCTGAATGACCCCGATCAGGGTTTGTGAGATCCCTATTTTGTGTAGGACCTGGTACAGGAATGGCCAAGCCACCCTATCAAATGTTTTCTCGGCGTCGATATTAATTAAAACTGAGGGTGTGTTAGTAGAGTACATCTTATGGGATATATGGAGGGTGCCTTTGATGTTTTCTGTGGTGGAGCGGGTTCTCACAAAGCCAGTTTGGTCCCTATCTATAAGCTGAAGGAGGTGGGCATCCAGGCGTTGAGCAAGGATATTCATAAATAGTTTGTAATCAGCATTGAGGACTGAAATTGGTCTATAGGCGCTGCAGAGCTGGGTATTTTTCCCAGGTTTAGGGATGACTGAAATGGTCGCATATGACCATGAGGGCGGAGGAGAATCTCCCTCCAGAATAGAGTTGAAAAGCCCTAGGAGTTTATGGAGGGTCTGGGACCTAGTCATTTTATAAAATTGGGTCTTCTGCTCCCTTCACTGTTTGTTTAATTTCGCTGTGTGCTGAATTAAATGTCCACGGAGGACAGATTTCACCGTGTCCCAGTGCATTGCTTGGGTTGTTTCATCTGTGGGGGTTATCTCCTACAATTTCTATAATTTTATCTATAATGTATTCCTGGAATTGTTGGGAGTGGAGGTAGTGTGAGTTAAGCTTCCAACGGGTGTTTTTGGGCTGAAGTCCCATGTCCCAGGTGATAACTAAGGGAGCATGGTCTGAAAGGACTGTGCTGCCCATCCGAGCATCTTGCAGAGTGTTCAGGTTTTCCACCTGAGTATAGGTTTGATCAATGCGTGAGAAAGTGCGATTCACTGAGGAGTATTGGGAGTAATTTCGTGACTGGGGATGTGTATGGCGCCAAACATCACTCCAGCCCACTTCTTGTGTGAATTTCTTAAAGAATTTCTGGGCTTCTGTTTGTCTTGGGGGTCATGGATTGGAGGACTCAAGCATAGGGTCTGGAAGGAGATTAAAATCTCCTGCCAGTAGGAGAGTCCCTGCGGTCATCTGAACTATTTTGTCCAGGAGTATCTTTAGCTGACGGACAGAAGTCCAGGGGGAAAATACACATTTGCTAGGGTGATTTCATTATTATTACCAATTGTGCCTTGCACAATAACTAGTCTACCTTCTGGGTCAGCCCAGCAAAGTCCCAGTTGAAATGGGGTGTGGAAAGGTATTATAATTACCACGCCTCTGCGTCTACCTCTATTGTTAGAGGAATAAAATATCTCACCTCGACTAAAGTCAGGCTAGTTTAGCATGCTCTACGGAGTTTAAGTGGGTTTCTTGTAGGTAAATCAGGTCAGATCTACTTTTCCTCAGGTGTGCTAAAACTCTGGATCTTTTGATCGGTGAGGACAGGCCATTTATATTTTGGGATAGAAGTTTCAGGTGTTGGGAGGTCATGAGCAGATTTGGGGTGGAACGCTGCCAGGGGTCCCCTCCCCACCCCCCCAGATGGACAGATTTCCCAATGGTTCCACTGTCCAGAGTCTCCCAGTTCCCATTTCGTATTGACTGTCGACTTGATTATTAAGACAACAATAATACAAACATAAGTAAAAACATTCCACAACATGTACTTTAAATACAGACCTAACTTGCAACAGGGTCTGATGCGGGGCCAACTGGGCGCCCACAACAGAAGAATTGTAACTGGTGCTTCCAAGGAGCAGGGTCATTACTAGACCCTGAGGTAAGGATCAATCCTTACTGGGAGGTAACTTCCCTGATGAGGGGGACCTCCTGACACTTACAGTGTCTGAATGGAAAAAAAGGGGGAAATGAGATATGGGACGTCAAGTTGAAGTGCCGAGATCCACAATGTGGTTGGTGTAATATGAAGGACTAGCTTTAGGTAAGGAGTTCTCCCGAGGGTCCCCAGCAGAGTGGAGGGGGCTCCCCCCCCCCCAATAACTCTTGGGGTAGAAGGTGGAGCAGAGGAGGACTCCCCCAGTGTCAACTTCAGGCAGTAACAGTAGCTCAGCCATGCTTCGGTCCTAATTGGGTGATGCCCAGCATCTCAAACAGGTCACATCAGCTAATCCCTAGTCGCAGGAGGCCACTGCGAAGGGGGGAGGGGGCCGGAAGTTCAGGCTGCTTGATTCCTAATCCAGCCTTACTGCGTGGCTACCTGCATCCAGTGCTGAGGTCCCCGTCCCTTGTCTGAGAGCAATATCATTCATTTCATAAGTAATTCTTTTTTCAACAATATTGTTACTCACGTATGAGAAGATTCTGCAACTGTTGATAAGTAAGTAGCATTCATTTAATCATTCTCTAGGCCTTCAGAAGAATTGCATCCCCCGAGAAGGCCGGACAAGCTATTCTGTTAATTGGACCATCTATTACCTCGTACCCCACCAACCCCCCCACCAGCAGTACCCACCGCCTAGTAGGCAGTTATCAAGCCCTGAGGTAGTAGTTAAATATGTGTGCCCAGAAAATATCTCATTGCTCGAAGGGCAATGTTTCAGTCTCAGGAGACCAAAGGCAGGAACCACATATGGAGCATCCATGTAACGATTCAATACGTGCTCCCCCCAATCTCCCGAAATGGGCCCCAATCCCGAGCCCCAAAAAGGCCAGTGCAGGAAGGAGTGTGCACAGGAGCATCGCGTGTATCCCCAGTCCCAGCCACCTATTCCAGATCGGGGAGGATGGCCACAACCGCCCCCCTCAGCACTCATTAACTGGAGGGCTTTTATCCAAAAGAGCCAGCGGGGTATCACAGTCAGCCTCAGAGCAATCCCACCCCTCCCTCAAAAGGCCAGGGCAGAGTAGCAGTCCTCCCCCAGGCAAACTTCTCCCATCGTATCAACACATGCAAGGCTCCCAATATTTGTAGCCTCTCAGTAGTTGTGCTGAAGTGACCTGCAGTTAGAGAGTGGACCAGGGAGGGCAAAAATCGAGGAGTCGCTCCATGGGGCAGGGAGCACCACATTCGGACTCTGAGCAATCCCATCTCACCCCCGAAGGCCAAGACAAGAGCAGCAGCCCCACCCGACGCAGTAACTCTTGCAAGGCCCCCAACATCAGCAGGCCTCTTAGTGAATTGTTTTGAGGTGGTCTGCAGTCAGGGGAGTGGAGCTGGGGGGGAAGCTGAATGCCAGGCCGCGCCACTGAATGTGTGCCGCACCATGGGGCAGGATCTCTACCATGGACCAAGTGCTCCAAACAGTGCAGTTAGCATCAGTTGGGAGGAAGATGGGCTCAAACAGCCCCCGAGGGGGGCGACTCCTAAAAGAAGGGGTGGGGAGAGGAGCAGTGTCAAATCCCCAGAGTGGGCGAGATGAGGGAGGGGGAAAGAAAGCGCAGACATCGCAAGGGAGGCTTGAAGCGCTCACGTCCCAATCTATATTAGTTGGGGTACTCAACACATCACATTTATACCATCAACAGACTATACCTGAGGTAGTCCCAAAGTTTCTATCCTATTGGCAAGTCAGTTCAGCCTACCAGATAGGCCTCTAATGCCTTGTATGGTGGTAATACTTGCAGTTTTTTTCATCCTGGTGAGCTCGAGGGTTCCAGTCGATCGACCGGGGGAGACGGTTGTCGAGCCTTCAGGGTGCTCACAATGTTCTGTATTGCCTCTGCTCCCTGGTGACACCTCACCTCACCCTGACTGCTGCTCCACATCTTCTGGGAAAGCCTGGAGGCAATCGAGGCACCGGGTATCCCGGAGTTGGTCTTCTGTTGCGGGATGTCCATCTTCCTGGCCTTCAGTTCCTCCAGGGCTGCTGTCGCTGAGTCGAATGTAAGGTTGCCATCCTTAAAGTAAATCGTTATCTTCACTTGGTAGGGTGTCCTAAATCGAATGCCTGCAGATTTGAGTGCTCTCATTATGGGGATGTAGGCCTTCCGTCTCGCCATTACCTCCGGGGCGTAGTCATTTTCAAAATACAGTCGCTGGTTTTGAAGAAGTACTGTCCCCTTCCTCTACACTGCATGCAAGACGTTTTCTTTCTCTTGGAAACATAGGAATCTGACAAGCACTGCTCATGGGTGGGCTCCGGGGGCTGGTTTCGGGCCTAGTGTACGATGGGCCCGCTCAAATTCCAGTGAGTAGTGGGCCAGGAGGGCAAGGACCTCACAAAGGGTGTTCTGTAAAACTGAAGCATATAAGAGCCTTCAGCCCCTTCAGGGATGCCAGCAATCCTGATATTGTTGCGGCAATTTCTGCTCTCCGCATCTTCAGCTCTATCTTGAAGCTGCTTTATGCTTTGGTGCAGCTGAACAATGGCCCTCTCAGCACAACCCACTTTGCCATCTGTGTCCGTAGCCTGGGTCTCCATAGCCTCCTGTCACTTCTCCAATTTATTAATATCAGTACGGAGAGTGGTAGCTGTAGAACGCATCTCCTTACAGAAATCAAGGAGCTCCGACAACATCTGGGTCATTTGTCTCCATAGGGTGTCATCTGGTATGCAGCTGTACGCTGTTGCGCTGCGGCGCAAGGTCGATGAGGCCTGGGAGCCCTCGTTCTCTGAGCCGCCCTCCGACAATCTGTCCTCATCTGGTGTTGATAGTGGCTTCATTTTAGCTAGTTCCCTTCCTCTCTGCATGCTGTATACTCCACGGTTATTTTAATGAGATTCTTTGTTTACCGCAAGAATTTGGAGGTTTTGGGGTCGGTCTCAGCAGGAGTTCCCACTTTAGGATGTACCGGGGAGCATGATGTCACCAGAAGGCATGGCCAATCTCTTGATTTGGTTTTCCTCCTGGGGACTGAGGCCTCCGCCTTGGGGGTGGAACCTGTCGGATGGTCCGATCACTATACCATGAGGTTCAACTTCCGTGCCCCCCTTTGTAGGCCTGCCGCAGTGGAGATGGTCAGTTGCCACCCTTTACGGAGGTGAGCTCCGAAGGCCTGGTGGCGGTGATTGACCTCTCAGAGTTTCCTGTGGCCAGCACGAGTTCAGAGGCTTTGGTACTGGCCTATAATAAGGCCATTTCCATGGCCCTGGACTTGATTGCTCCTGTCCGTGTTTGTCCTCTCCTTTGCCCTCGGGCCCCTTAGTTTGATGGGTCCTTGAGGGAGTTGCTGCGACTAGGACATAGGTAAAACCGTCGTTAGTGAAAATCTGCCCTGGAGGTTGACCACCTTAAATTGGTAGAACATTATCAGAGCTACCAATCAGCGATCTCCCATAAGAAGGCAAAATTCCTGTCTGGGGAGATTGCTGCCGCTCAGAATTGACCAGCCCAGCTCTTCCAGACTGTGGACAGGTTGTGCAACCCAACCTGCCTGCAGTTCCGAAGACCTTTTTCGCAAATGGAGTGCAATGAGCTTGCTCGATTCTTTGAGAATAAGGTGGCCGACATCAGGTCAGAGATCATTCTGACTCGCTCTATGGGGGATGCTTTTGATCGGTGCTTGGTCACCTCACCTCATGTTTCCTGGAGCTCCTTTGACCTGCCGGAGTTCGCGGATGTCATGCGGATTGTCCAGAGTATGTGCCTTACATGCTATAGCTAGGATCCGGGCCCCACCTCCCTGATTATGGGATGTTGTGATATCATCTGCCTAGTCCTGGTTCAGATAGTCCAGTGCTCCCCTGATTTGGGTGAGTTTCCAAGCTCCCTGAAGGAGGCGGTGGTAACATCTCTCCTAAAGAATGCTTCTTTGGACCCCGACTCTCTGGCTAACTACAGACCAATCTCTAACCTCCCTTTTATAGGGAAGGTTATTGAGAAAGTAGTGGCGGTCCAACTGGAGAACCACCTGACCATCCATGACATCTATGAACCTCTCCAGTCTGGTTTTCGAAAGAGGCATAGTACCGAAACTGTGCTGGTTCGGGTGCTCAATGATCTCATGATGGCGAAAGATCAGAGAAGCCATTCCATTTTGGTGCTCCTTGATCTCTCTTCAGCCTTTGACACTGTGGACCATGGGGTATTGCTTGGGCGCCTGAGGTCCATCTGTGGCCTGACACATATGGTCTTCAGGTGGTTTTCATCTTTCCTCACTGGCAGAAGTCAGAAAGTGGTGTCTGGGGTCTTTTCCTCAGACCCATTTTCGCTGTCATATGGGATACCTCAGGGCTCAGTGCTTCCCCCATGTTGTTTGTAGTGTATATGCTCCCCCTCAGAGACATTGTAAGATGGTACGGGCTGAGGTTTCATTGCTATGCTGATGATACCCAGCTCTGTCTTTTGCACCCGACCAGGATAGTGCTCTCTCTGTATTTAATAACTGCCTTGTTGAAATCCAGGACCGGATGAATTCGAGCTGGCTAAAGTTGAATGCAGGAAAGACTGAGGTGATGGTTGTGGAGCTGGGTCGCCGGATAGGGGGGCTAAGGACTGGCCAGCCCTCTGGAATTTATCTGGGTGCACCCAGCTCCTTACTTCAAACGGGTGCGGGACCTGGAGGTAGTGCTTGATGATGGGCTGACCTTATCAATCAATCAATCAATCAATCAATCAAGTCTTTATTTAACCAGGCGTTCATCGTTGAGCAGAAGCTCATTTGCAAGATGGACCTGGGTGGAGCATGAACAACTGTATATACAGGTCAACACAGGTATTTACAAGGCAATACAGATAATACTCTTTACAGAGAGGAAGAAAAAGAAGTTCATGTACATAGAATTATACAGATATTGTACAGATTACACGGTATTTACATACATAGAAGTGTCTATAGGAAGATAAAGCAGGTTATCTAAGGTTGCAGGAGGAAGTAGCGGAGGAAAAAATAAAAATAAAATATACACCAGGTAGAGGTGAAGGTAGGGGAGAGAGGGAGGAAGTAGGGAGAAAGGCTAGGAGGCACAGTGCACAGAAAGGAGTTGGTAAAGCTGGATGAGAGAAGGTGGATGGAGAAAGGAGTATGTGTGAGCCCCGGGATTGAATGCTATAAAGTACGGGGTATGGTAGGGATGTCACAACCCAGGGTAGTGAGTTCCTATCCGAGGTTGGGAAAGGAAGAATAAGGGAGGATGATGGGCCTAGTGTTGATAAGACAGGGATAAGAGAGAGAACAATTAGGCTGGTGAGGAACAAGCTGGGGGGGTCAGTATTTAAAATTGGGTCTAGGCGTGGCTATATACCAGTGCAGACACCGGTACTGGGTCTGAGTGGTGAAGCAGTTACATACTTCTCTGATTGTACGGAAATAAAGCATCTTGAAAGCATTTATACCGATTAGAGTCGTAACTTGAGGGTTTTTGTAGATAGTTCCATAAGGTAGGTAACCTTACAAGCTTATGGCTGCCCTGCAGCGGGATTTTGCTTTGGGTACTTTAAGTGTAATAGCTGAGTAACTTCTTAACGCGTACTTCCCAATTATACTCAGGGGAAGACAGCAGGAGATATAGTAAGGCAGCTTATTAGAGATGGCTCTATAGGTCCAGAGAGCGGCGTTTCTGTGGCGCCTGAACTTTAGTGATGTCCATCCCACTGCCGCATATAGGGTGCAGTGATGTGTGTATGATCTCAAGTATCGGCTGTCGTCAAGTCTTCCTTTTCCCATCTCAGGAACTTCGTCAGGATTAAGCACCTTGTTGCATCCGGAGACCTTCCTACACTTGTTCACGCCTTCATGGCCTCGCGCCTTGATTACTGCAACTCCCTGCACTTGGGGCTTCATGGGGTTGATATCCGCCACTTGCAGCTTGTGCAGAACACGGCAGCATGATTGCTGACGGGGGTCTCTCGAACATCTCATATTATCTGTTTTGCGCAGTCTGCACCTGCTGCAGATTCAGTGGCGGATCACCTTTAAAGTTGCTTTACTGACTTATAAAGCTCTACATGGACTTGGTCCTGACTACTTGAAAGAGCTTCTGGTTCCCTAACGCCCAGATCGACAGCTCTGTTCAGCTGATGAGGGGTTGCTAGAGATCCTGAGGGTGTCTTTGAAATCTTCCAGGGCCCACACTTTTACTGTATGTACGTTGCCCCTACCCTCTGGAATTCTCTACCCTGTCGGCTTCAGGAGTGCACAACAGTGGGAGACTCTAAACAAGCATTAAAAATGTTTCTATGGTCCCAGGCTTTTAATGGTATTTAGTGAATTGAACCCTGTGGATTACTGCTTTGTTTTATACTGTATTTATTGTTCTTATTATTCTTATGTCAATCTTTCTGTAAAATGCCTTGATAATTTGAAGGCGATTTGGAGAAATAAAGTTATTATTATTACTAGTTATTACAGTAACATCGGTGCACCAGCCCCCAGCCTCCGTTAGGGGCCAGGTGTGTACTGAGTGCTGGTGTCCCCCCTTCCCAGAGAAGGAGAGCAGTCCTATGGATGCTCGATCCTTCTCCTCCCCTGCCGACTTTCAGCCACCCACATGCTCGTTCCCAAACACAGGTTGCCGGCATGGCATGAGGTAATGTGGCTAGTGCCTCAGCCCTCAGCGCCACTGGGACAGCCATTTTCTCTATTTTAATAGGCAAGCTGCATTTGTATGTTGCGGTATGGCTGAACCCCTGGAAGTTGCATTATGGTTGTTCACCTGTAATTCATTTTTATGTGCATATATTTAGATATGCTGGTCTTACTGTGATGATGATCTGCAACAATAAAATAGAATGGTCATCTGATAGCTCTGTCCTGTGTCTTTATTGCTGTATAAGGTGTTTTCTTTTGGGTATAAGGTGTTGGGGGGGTATGTTTCCTTTTAAGTTTGATTTAGCTAGCACCAAAACAATACCTTTCTCTTTATACATATATTGCTTTTTTTTTTAATCCTTTAATTAAGTGCAGTTGTGTGACCTGAGCTTTGTGTCTCAAAGGCGGTCTGGATATCCACTGTAAGTAGCACCTGTTAAGGTCCAAAGGCCAAATAACGTAGTGTCCAAACATCTAGCGCTCTATAGTGGAATGCTGTTATGCATGAAATTCCATGCCTGGAATATGCTTTTTCTGCTGCAGTAGTGATGTCATTATGTTGTTCTGCTGCAGTAGTGATGTCACTACTGCAGCAGAACCACTTGGAATACTGGCACATTGTTTTTTTTTTGGTTTGTTTTTTGTCAATATATTTTTATTAGCCTTTGAAAAACCACAAATCCAAAAGTAGAACAGATTGAAATAGAACATACATTAATAAGTACATCGAAATAGGTTATAAAAAACTCATAAATTACTAAATAAATATTATGAAGTGTAATAAATAATTTATAAACATCTAACGTCATAAATAGATAACCGTAAATTATAATATATATTTTGTAATGTAATCACTATAAAGTATCACTTAGAAACTATAAATACAAGGTAAAACAAAAGAAAAAGAAAAAAGGGAATAAGAATAGAAGTAAAGAGAAAGAATAATAGATTTAAAAGGAAGGAAAGTGTGGTGAGATTTTTTTTTTTTTGCTCTCCAACTCTAGGAGAACTCCTTCCAGCGACAACGGGCTACCCGCCTCTACCTCCCGCCATGACCATTCCCTCTCCCTGCGCCGCCGAGCACCACCTTCGGGTCTGAACCCTCCGGAGGTAGGGCCGCCCCATCCACCCAGGGCGCTCAATCTGAAAGGGCAAAGTGCCCAGCGGACTCGGTGTGGAGAGGGGAGATCGTCCGGATTTGGGAGTGCGGGCAGCGAAGGCCGTGGCGCCTTCGTCTATCTCCAGGTGGAGAATTTTTTTTAGTTCTTTTTCCCTTCCCATCCCTCTGGAGCATGGCTAGCAAGGCAACGTGATGCCATGACTCCGCCCATCCCTGGCGCTCACTGTGCTGCTCAATTGGCGCACCCCTGGCCACCACCAGAAGTCGCTTGGAGAGCGAGCAGCACTCCCACCCTCCCTGGGAAGAGAGAGCAGTCCTCCGGACACTCGATCTCTTCCCCCCCGCCGACTCCTGGCTCGTTCCCGAACCTGGGTCGCCGGCGTGGCGTGAGGTGTGGCGTTCAGCGCCTCAACCCTCAGTGCCACCGGGCCGACTTTCTTTCCCTTTTGAGCATACTTAGAATTATATTTGCTTGTTGCTTTCCTCTATTTAATTCTGTAGTGACAGTATTCTAGAACCTCTAGAGACTTTGCAAGTCAGTTTCATTATGAAAAAGAGAGGAAAAAAAAACACACAAAGCACACATTTCACATAGTACTACTATACACTATAAAAAATACAGGTTGAGCAACTTTATGCACAGCCTGTGTGTTCTGTCACCTCGGAGCTTCGCTCTCGAGGTCAGAGGGAATCAGAACCCCTCTGTGGCAGAACACACTGGTTGTGCATAATTGCGCATCCAGCATTCTCTATATTGATAAGTAATACAAACTATTTACAGTGGATCCAAGTGGTTAAGTGAGAAATTATAAGCCTCGTATTGTGACTATTAAAGTTATGGCGTGTGGCCTATAATGGAATGGTAGTGCGGTTGCGGTGTGCGGGGTAGAGTCAATGGTTGACCCCATACTCTATACTTTGCAGGTGACGAGGTGGATCGTGCATGGTTTATGGATAGCCTATGCCTTTTCTTGCTTGTTTACCCACTAGGTCCCTGGTGGATAGAACTTGGGGGTGTTTAAGTTGTATGTATTGGAAAAACGGTGCCGACGTCTTATCAAATTTAGCTGGACTGTCTGAGGAGATGTGGGATAGCCTCACATAATTTTCTAGTATAGTAATATGTAATTCTTTAAGGGTAGATTGTGACGGGAACGCGTTACAAAGTTTCAGACCCTATGGTTCAGACTGCCGATTTTGAATCCTGGCGATGCTGTCTGGTGCTGTGACAGGTCATCTTTCGCTTCCACAGCTATCGCTGCTGTTAGTGTAAGGAGCAACCTTGCTCTTCGCGTTTCGAAATGTTAAGAACAGCAGCTTGTACATTCCGAAACGTGAACAGGCTCAAAGTGTATATCATAAGACTTGTTCGGAGCCTGACAGCCCGGTGTCGCCAACATTTGCAGTCACAGAAATCCACAGCCAGGTTTCCTTTTTGCGCCATACCAATATTGCTAGAACAAGTACATCACCATCACTGGTTCGGATACACCACGCTTCAAGCTCATTCTTTACAGCAGTTCCGCATGACGAACGAGGGACGGACGCCGTTCATTGCAGCCGCTGCGTGGTTGGCCAGACACAACATCACACACATCAGTCCCCTCCGACAGCACCGCCACACTATGGAGGCGGGGCGTGTTGCTAGGATCGATGTGTTTTTGTCATGGAATATCTATAGCGTTGGTATAATAGGGGCCTCTTTGTTTGATTGGTTAGAATGGAGACTAGTTACCGCATTGTGCTCTTCTAATTGGTTAAAACGGACGTCAATTATGCGGGAGGTCGTTTCGCAATAGGCCTCGTTCAGCCGGTGGGTGGGTGGCGAATCTGAGTGACTAATTCTGTAACTCACTGCACTAGCCATCAATCAAATTAAATGCCTAGCGTTTGGAGGTAGTCTTGCTGCTGCCGCCGCTGCATGTCTACCCGCTGTCTGCTCTCTGTTCCATGGCTGGCTGGCTGGATTTGTTGCACCGCAGCAGCGACTCGCAGTGAGCCGGGCTCCTCGTAGCCACGGCCGAGGGATGGGATAGGGTGCGCGGCGGGGGCGCCTTGCATGTTCGCGGCAGTTGGAGTTCGGGGCTCCGGACGCTTCTTTTTGTGTCTGCGCCGCCTGGGTGAGTTAGTTGTGTGTACCGTTCCTGTCGCGTAACCGGACCGTGGACTAGTTCTTCTGAAGAAGGGTAAGTGTGTTTATCTGTCGTGTCATGTATGTGTGCCATGGTCCTTAAAGTGGTGTGATGGTTTCACTCTCGAGAGCACACCATGTCGACCAATATATGTGCATTGGCATGGGTGCTGACTGCGTGGGGCTCAAGCCCCTCGTTCCCGAAGTTTCTTCTGTAAACCGTTAATGAGCGCCCCTGACCTGTAGTCAAGCACCCCCGCTGACGCCGCCAAAATAAAAATCCGCACCCTGGGTGTATTGATTCGACATTTATTGAATCCGCTTTCACATAACCCAAAAATCATTAACTTCTTTAGTAGTTCGTAGAATGAGGATCTGGGGGAACCTCAGCTGTGGTAATGTCTGCTGAGTGGCAGGTCATCGTTTCAGAAAGTGGGGAGCCTGGCGGGGACACTTCTGTGATGTGCCGGTCTGAGACCTCTGCCGTCCTGTGGGATCCCTGCTGCTGTCCACTGTCTACTGGCTGCTGCCGCCAGGTCTCTGTGTGACAAGTGCACTGCCGACTTCTCCAGTGCCTCTTGTAGGCGCGATTTATGGCAGCTAGCCGAAATGTTGTCGCTCTGCTGTGGATGCAGCTGAATTCAGAGCAATTACAAGAAGTCTAGTTTACTGCCCCCCGCCCCATAAGACGTTCCTCCACAGAATATGAGGTTCATCGTGGGCGTGCATTTTGTGTCATCAGTGTGGCTTTTTGAACAGTAAGACGCGTCTTCATTTAAAGTTTACACCCCGCAGATGAGACCTGTGGTGTAATGGCAACAGTAGGAAACCATGCTGCTGTGCTAGAGTGGCGGCTTGGTGCTACCTTTATTGCTTGCGTCTCATTTTCTCCACTGGTTCAAGGGGACCTGTCAGTTTCACTGACAAGTGCATTGGTGACCTTTTTGTAAATGATAGACGGATTGGTGTCCCTGCCCCGTTTCTTACTAGCAGCTAACAAGTGATGTGGGATGTGCAGAAGTCGTCCGCTTGTTGAGAGTAACATGCTGTTCTGTTGGAGGAGGAGGAGGAGATCGGCTGGCCGTCCCCAGCCCCAACTGTACGAGATTCCGGTCTCCGTAGTCCGTGGCAGTGGGTCTGTACAGTAAGTGCTGCATGTCTTCCCACTGCTGACAGTTTTAAGTTCTCATGTATTGCACATTGAGCACATTTCGATTTTCCTTTCGAGTTCGCTTTTGGTTTTGCTTGGATTTCACTGTAGATGCTTAGAAACGCGAGGGTTTCTTCCTTCTTGGTAAATCAAATAATGTGAGCACATAGTTGATAAAAACTCACGCGGTGACAGCGTGCTGTTTGCCACTGTCACTTGTCATTTCTTGAATTTGAAAAAATCCTTTAACCTGGCAAAGCCTTTACAGTATACAGCATCCAGTTTCCGTAAGTCCTTATTGATCTTTTCAGTAAGGGATTTATTTGGACGACCTGCAATAATTTCTAAAGGGGCAAATGTTTCCTCCAAGGTATAAACAGTCCCTCTCAATGATTCAAGGATTCCCAGTTGGACCGAGAATAAATGTGACATTATTTTCAGAGCTGTCTTGGCTCAGAGGTGCCACAGAGTTTATTTGGTGTTGATGTAGACTGGCTAATTTCAAGAGGCTGTTGTAAGTGGCTGGACAAAATAGGATTAAGTAGGTACTTCTAGTTTTGCTGTCAAGCTAGATTAGTGGGTAATGTTTGCTCAGCCTCATACAGCAGCAGTATTGGGCCTCTTCTGAAAAGATGATATGTCAAAGACACATAGCGGAAGTAAACCCTTTTCAGTCAGTGATTTTTTTTTTTTTTTAACTCTTCCCCCTATAGAGAATGATGAGGCAAACAGGCACATTCAAGTGTGTGTTCCATGTTGCTGGATAGGGTCGTATGTAAATATGCCCACTGGGGTTTGGATGGTGGATTTATTAGGCCCCATTTCCAGACACTAGATCCCGATGCAAATCAGGCAGGTTTATAGGTGCTACTGGGCTTATGCTGACGAGTCAGGATGTGGACTGGCACGCTAGTCTCTGTCCAATAGACTGTGGTAGTTGGTTGGGTGCTGGGAGTTGGGACAGATGTAAGTAATGTGTGAAGCTCATGCCACCAGTTGCAAATGTCAGATCCTTCCTTTCTTCCTCAGGCCAGTTAGCATCTCTTCTGTACCTGATGCACACAACCTTCCGACCCCGTGCCAGTAAGCATCCTTTCTATTCCTGATGCACACAACCTTCCAGTCCCGTGCCAGCAAGCATCCCTTCTGTCTGTGATGCACACAATCTTCCAGCCTCGGGCCAGTAAGCATTCCTTCTGTACCTGATGCACGCAACCTTCCGACCCCGTGCCAGTAAGCATCCTTTCTATTCCTGATGCACACAACCTTCCAGTCCCGTGCCAGTAAGCATCCCTTCTGTCTGTGATGCACACAATCTTCCAGCCTCAGGCCAGTAAACATTCCTTCTGTCCCTGATGCACACAACCTTCAACCCCGTACCATTAAGCATCCCTCCTGTCACTGATGCACACAACCTTCCATCCCCATACCAGTAAGCATTCCTTCTGTCCCTGATGCACACAACCTTCCAATCCCAGGCCAGTAAGCATCCCTTCTGTCCCTGATGCATACAACCTTCCAGCTCCAGGTCAGTGAGCATCCCTTTTTTCCCTGATTCACACACAACCTTCCAACCATCTCACATTCACTCCAGTCTAGTTGCAGCTCCCGACTCTCTCCACCACACTTTTTTCCAACCCAAATACCATAACAATCAATACTTCCCCACACCTTGCCAGTGATTCTCCAAACTGCCTTCCAGTCTCTGCACTTCTGTTCTCATATGGCAAGCACATAGATCACATCCTGTCCACTTTGGGGACCAAGATCCTTCTCTTCAGAACCATGTATTGCCTCAGTCTGCATACAAGAAGGCAGGTGTCTCCCACGTCCTACTCCTGATCATTGACTTTGGGGAGGGACATCATATACAGATCTGCAAACAAATCCACTATTCTCTCCTTAGATCGTCTGTATAAAAAGCTATGGAGCTTTATACTCTTGTGTGACTTGACCACCCATCACTCACTGTACTCTTTAACAAGCTCAATTGGCTGACTTCCTCGTGCAGAAATGACTTTCACTGGTTCTCTATTTATTTATTTATTTATTTGTGATGTCTTTGTTTATGCCCTGTCACCCTGGCTTCCCCCCAGGACTTATCTTCACCACAGCTTGTTCCCCCAGGGCTCTCCTTTTGTGTGGGGGAGGGGGGCAGCATGGTTCCCCAGGCCCCTCTATGTGATGGATCGATTTGGCAGTGGCAGTACCTGAGTTGCTGGATGCAGAGTTAGCGGGAGGCTGAATTCATCCTGCCGTCCAGGGCTTTTATGCTTTTTCCTTCCCGTTGTAGGAGTGCATGTGTATTTCTGTCATGATGAACCATGTGTTATTGCACACACCATGCCTTGATGGGGGGGGGGGAGGTGTCATGGCCAATCAGCTGTCCTGAGCTGTCTGCCGCCCCAGCATCACTAGGGGCCAGTCTTGTGCCAGATGCCGCAACCCTTTCTCCCTGGAGGAGAGCAGTCTGATGGATGCTTGATCCTCCGCCTCCTCCTGGCCGACCCTCCACAGTGCTCGACCTCGTTCCTGAACTCAGGTTGTCAGTGCCACAAGATGCACTGGTTGAAAACCTCTTGTACCTGTTTTGGTCCAGTGTCGTCCACAACCGGTCACAGTATGTGATACATTTAATGTCCAATTTCCATCCTACTTTTCTCTTACTTACGTTAGTGTACTTTTGTAATTAATTTGTATTTTTTACCTTAAATATATATGTTTGTAATTATTTTGCTACTGCTACATTATACTGCTGTTGTCCTTCCTGGGACCCCCATGAAAACGAGTTACTGCATCTCATGGGGTTATCCTGGTTGGAGAAATTTCAAATAAATTGATTTTTGATATCTTGTGGGGAGTCTGTAAGAGGAGCCATATGAGGAGAGACTAAAAGAGCTTATTATGTATACCCTTGAGGAAAGGAGGGAGAGGGGGGACATGATAGAAACTTTTAAGTACCTCAGTGGAATCAACAAAGTCCAAGAGAGTAGCATCTTTCAGAAAAAGAGATGTGCAGGAACAAGGGGACACAATTTGAAGTTGGGGGACGGCTCAGGGGCAATGTGAGGAAGTATTTTTTTCACAGAGGGTGGTGGACACATGGAACAGCCTTCCTGAGGAGGTTGTGGGGTCTAAAACTGTGGGAGAATTCAAGAATGCATGGGACAGACATAAGGCAGTTCTTGTTGGGGGGTTAGGAGGAAGTAGGCTGTTGGTTAACTATAATCTGCAGCTTATCCAGTAGGTAGGGAAATGGGCAGACTAGGTGGGCCAAGCGGTCCTTATCTGCCGTCAAAGTCTATGTTTCTGTGAGTGCAAAGGGCATAAAGCATGCCTGCTCCTTACGGCTCCATCCTCTCACAATGTGTTTGCAGTGGTGGTGGGCAATTCTAATATCTGCAAATGCACCCCTCCTTCTCACTCAGCCAGTCTTGACATTCCTGTGGGGCCATCGTAGAGCACTTGCTAATGCCATCCAGCACAGCACTAACAAGCCCTTAAGAGTCTGTACCTGTGACACAGTGCTTTGTTTCCTACTTAGTGGGCATACAATGTGTTTTACACTACATATCTATATAAACCGAAAGAAATTGTTAAAGCTGTTAACCAGTACATTCCATCCAGACCTTGCGGTTTAATAATACTAAATAACAATAATACTTTTATTTATATAGCACAATTCTGGAAATCACAGCACTGTACATGCATAAACATCATAATAAAACTTTACAAATAATTAAAAAAATCTCAATTAAAATATCCCAAAGACCATAAAAATATCAGATGCTAAATGCCTACTTAAACAGATGTGTTTTTTAGGCCGGTTTTAAAGCTCTCCACGGTCCTGCACTTTCTAATCTGATGAGGTAGAGAGTTCCACAGGGATGGGTCCGCGAACATGAAAGCCCCAGGCCCCAGATATTTTCAACTGCACCCTGGGAACCTCTAACAGCCCCTCGTCAGTTGAGTGGAGAGGACAGCCAGGGCTGTAGGGAGTCAGGAGCTCTTGCAGGTAGCTAGGTCCCAGTCTGTGAAAGACTTTATAGGTCAGAAAACTGACCTTGAAGGTGATCCGCCACTGTATAGGCAGCCAGTGCAGATTGGGCAGCATGGGAGTAGTATGATTGGAATGAGAGGTCCCAGTTAACAGTTGTGCCGCAGCATTCTGCACCAGCTGCAAGTGGTGGATATCAACCCCCGGAAGACCCAGGTAAAGGGAGTTACAGTAGTCCAGGTGAGAGGTCACAAAGGCATGGATCAGCATAGGCAGATCACCGGATGGAACAAGGTGCTTAATTCTGGTGATGTTCCTAAAATGGTAAAGGGAAGATTTGATGACTGCCGACACCTGCGCACGCAGTGTCAGCCCATCGTCAACCATGCCCAAGTCGGCCGGTGGCCTGAGGGTTGGCTGGACTACCTTGCTCCACAACAGCGACTCGGGTTCGGGGAGCGAGCCTGGGCCGTCGGGGTCGGCAGGGGAGAGAAGGACTGAGCACCCAACGGCAGCTCTCCCTCTGTGGGGAGGGTTACTAATCTGTCCCGCTGCCATATCGCCATCTCCTGGGTGAACCCGGGAATGGCGGTGCGGGTCGGGACGCACAACGGGAAGAGGCAGAGCTGGCTGAGAGCCCGAGGAGGAGCGGCATGTGTACGTCTGCCTCCTCATTGGCTCTCCTAGTGTGTCAGCACTGCAGGGGGACAGGGCAGAACAGGAGAAAAGTGGAGCCCGTCAATCCTAGGTGACGACTCCTCCAACGCCAGACCACATCACCAGGCACTCACCGGGGTAGACTCCGATGTGTATCGCCACCCTACCATTGGTAGGAGAGTTTGCTGTTCTTCGCCTGGGCTGTACCGATCTCAAGGGAATTTACTGAGCAAGGCGACCACTCTAGGAGCAGATTCCTAGGGGTACCACGGGAAGACGTGTAGATGGCCATAATAGAGGATGTCTGAATGAGGGGAGTGACGGAGCGGTAAGGAGGAAAAAAGATTATAAAAAAAAAAAAAAACACCCCCAGATTACACACCCATTCAGAGGTAGGCAGTTGTACACCTTCAAGTGAAAGCCCAGAGGGTAAACCCACCACCGGCCTCTCTCTCTGGTGACCTGGATCCACCCCCGACACTTCAGGCTTTCCGGAATTCAGTTTCAGCCAGGTGGACTTCATCCAGTCATGGCTCTCCACCAGACAGCTGTTAAATATTGAGACCGCACTATCCTGGTTGGGTGCGAAAGACAGATAGAGCTGTATATCATCAGCATAGCAGTGAAACCTCAGCCCATATCGTCTTACAATGTCTCCGAGGGGCAGCGTATACACTGCGAACAACATAGGGGACAGCACCAAGCCCTGAGGGACCCCACACGGCAGAGAGAATGGATCTGAGGAAAAAAACCCGGATACCACGCTCTGAGATCTGCTGGCTAGGAAGGATTGAAACCATCTGAGAACTGGACCAGCTAGGCCACAGATGACCCTCGGGTGCTCGAGCAGGACCCCATGGTCCATGGTGTCGAAGGCTGAAGAGAGATCTAGAAGCACCAAGATGAAATGGTGCCTCTGATCCCTTGCCATCAGTAGATCATTGAGCACCTGAACCAGAGCTTTCTCGGTACTGAGTCTACTTCTGGAAACCAGACTGAAGAGGATTGTAGACATCGTGGATCGCAGGATGGTTCTTCGGTTGCAGCGCAACCACTTTCTCAATCATCTTCCCGACATAGGGAAGGTTAGAGATGGGTCTGTAGTTGGCACAGCTGTTTGGGTCCAAAGCAGCTTTCTTAAGAAGCGGTGTCACCACTCCTCCTTCAGGGAGCTGGGGAACTCGACTGAATCTAAGTAGCACCTGACAGTCTTTGCAAGGACCAGGCTGATGGACTCCATACATCCCAATAATAGGCGTGTAGGGCCTGGATCCGAACTACAGCATGTTGGCCGCAAATTCTGGACAATCCGCACGATGTCCACTATCTCCAGCCATTCAAAAGATATCCAAGAAGACTGGGGGAAGCGACCGTACACCGACTACCACCAACCCCCATAGAGGGCACTGGACGGATGTCGGCCACGTTATCCACAAAGAATCGAGCATACTCTTCACACTTAATTTGCCAAAATGCTCCTCAAGCCTGTAGACAGGTTGGGTTGCACAACCTGTCCACGGTTCGAAAGAGCTGGGCCGGTCAATTCTGAGCAGCAGCAATCTTACCAGACAGGAACTCTGCCTTCTTACGTGTGATTGCTGATTGATAGTTTTGATAATAATCTATCAGTTCTAAGGTGGACGGCTTCAAAGGTCGATTTCCGCCAGCGACGCTGTAACCTACGTCCTATACGTCTCAACTCCCTCAAGGTTCCATCAAACCAGGGGGACTGGGGGCAGAGAGAGAGAGAGAGAGGGCAAACATGGACTGGGGTGATACAGTCCAGAGCTTCGGTAATAGCTTTATTATATATAGGCCAGAACTAGACTCTCTAGGTCCTCGCCTGCCCTCAAAACTCCCGATAGGTCTAATACCACCAAGAAAAGTCTACTAGTTCCATTCATATCTGTTCACAACTTTTATTTGTAAATCTTTTTATTTTTTTTTTCGTCTTTTCTTTGACTCCAAAGTTTGTCTTCCCCGAAGTTAAAGGGTCTGTGTCTCTTGAGCCATTCATGTGAGCTGTAATTTGAACTACAGTAAAGAATCGTCTTTTTTTACTTTTTTTTCTGTTGTTTAGTAGTTTGAGCTGTGTTGTAACGTGGTGTTATACTAACATATTAAAATGCCACTCCGGCCCGGTGGCGCTGAGGGTTGAGGTGCTGGACGCCACACCGGCGACCCGGGTTCGGGTGAGCCCTGGCGCAGTGTCGGCAGAGAGAGGAGGATTGGCGTCTGTGAGACTGCTCTCCCTCGGGTGGGGAGGGATCCGGGTTAAGCCCAACATCGCAGCGGCCCCGTGGTGACCAGAGGCACTGCAACGCTCAGGGATTAATAGTGAGTTGCAGAGCTGCGACTGACATCCCTGACGTCATTGCATGCTCGGGCTTTGCTGGAGGGGGTACAGGGAAAGGGCATAAACCACAAGAAAAAACCCTCTTGCCATTGGTAGGTGATGGTGGGACCAGAGGTCGGGACCCCACGTCACCGCCGGGCATCCGATGTCCAGAACCGGTCCCTTCCAAAAGGGTTGCAGCTCACAACACTGTAGATAGAGTGCCTGAGGAGTAAGGCAGTCCCGTCCCAGGGGACTCAGAGCTGGGGGGATGGGCTAGCAACCTGAGGAGGGGGTCCTTCGCATCGGAGAAGGACAGATGGAGCTTCAGGCAGACGGGAGACAGTCTCTGACCGCGTGCCCACACCGGAGAGTGTGTAATGGAGGAGAGGTGAGAAAAATGAGTTGAAAAATAAATAAATAAATAAATTACTAAAATGCCAGCAGAATAGGCCTAACAGTCTTTCGTGTCTGCTCAATTTTCAGCACCCACACTGAGGGACGATTTTGGTGTTATGATAGAACAGTCGCACTGGCATGACCAGGATACTGCTTTGGATACAGAGCTAGATACGTTTAATTTTTTCAGTCTGTGTACAGTGTGAATTCCATTGGTAGCAGTAGTCTTGGCATTTATAGGGTCTTTATGGACCAGTGGCTGTCAAGATCAAAATGTGGTGGTTACTGCAGTCTAGAGGTGGTTGTGCTGTTTTGGCTCTTGTCCCAACCAGAACTCTTTTTATTTCCCATATAAATCAAGTCTTTAATGCCAGCTTCTTTGAAATTTCTGTCCTAACCTTTTTAAAGGTGCAAGATTGCCTTTTTTACTTTTCCCCATTAAATTAGGTCTTCCTGTCTCTCTTCACAAGACCATGTTGGTGGCTGCATTATGTCACCATATCTGTATCTGAGAAGTCCTTCCTTGTTAGATGGTTGTCATATCACCAACTTTGTGCCTATTAGTAGGAGGAAGTCCCAGTCATGGTAATAAGATCAGAGGGGGAAAAACATTCTGACCCCAAAGCAGTGCAGAGACGGTAACCATGGTGATCCAGTGGCAACAGGGAAGAACATACAAGGAAAGGTTAGCAGGTCTCCCAGGTCGCTCCTGTAAAAAAGCTTTCAGCTTAGTGTGCTATACCTGGTTAAACAACTAAATAAAATAAAAAAAGGTCTGAACATGTACACACGTGAAGCAAGAAGGGAAAGGGAGGATATGACAGAAACCGACAAATACCTCCAAGGGTCAAATAAAGTGGATGGTGGAGAATATTTCAGACTGAGTGGGAGTACAAGCACCAAGGAGCTCCATGAAGCTGCTTGGGGGGGGGGGGTGGCAATTTAGAGAGATATCAGGAAGTCCTTTGTCACAGAGGGGATGATGGAAGGAAGGAATAGAATACCAGAGAACATGATCTGTGTGAAAATCAGTGTGGTGGGCGGGATTCAGGATGGGAGAGATGCAAGAGCTTGGTAGAGACCACATCAGAAAGAGAGGGGGCGGCCCTGTGACGCAGAGGAATGAGGCATTGCTGCCTTACCTGTTGCCATGCCAGTGACCTGGGTTCAGGAAACGAATCTGGGTCATTTTGAGGGTTGGCCGGGGGGAGAAGGATTGAGTGTCCCATGGAATCTTTCTTCCAGGGGAAGGTGGGTTGCTGCCTCTGCTGCAATGTTGCCTGTGCGACCATAGGTGGTGGTCAAACAACGGAAACACAGTATGGGAGGGAGGGCACCTTGTGGCTGCGATGCATGAATCTGCATGTGTCCCTATTCTGCAAAAGGCACCTGTGGGGAAGGATGGGGAACGAAAATGCTGAAGACGGGCAGGATGATGCTCCTCTTCTCCACAGGCCCTGCACCGTCTGTTGGGCTGCCTACTGCAACATCTCATACCCAGCTCCTCCTGGGATCAGTGGGGGTTTCAGGTGGGGGCAATCCATGGGACACTGTGCAATGAGACAGTACGTCCCAGAGACAGCTGGTGATGGGACTGAGGGTAAGCTAGGGGGTTAGCTGAGGATGGAAGGGGCAAAGAAAGTAAGTAGTAATTAAACTTTTTATTTATATGGCACCCAATCCCAGGGCTCTGGGCGCCTTACAGAGGTCAAACAGACAGGGTTATACAGACAATAACATACAGGGTCCTAATTATACAAATACATAAAATCTTTAATAAATAAATAGCATTAAAATCAGCTGCAATTAATCAAAAAGATAAGTTTTCAAAAAGCAAACAAAAAATTGTGGGGGAGGAGAGAGTGAGAAGCCTCTAGGACTCTCATTCAGAATAGTTAGGGAAGAATAGGCAAACACAGTGGGCCTTTTTCTGCCAACTGAGTCTATGTAATGTGACTCTTGATAATATAAAAGATTGTAGCAGTGTCTCACTTTTGTAAACTTTTACATACATCTATAAAAAGCTAGTAACGCTAAAAATAAAAGGTAGAAAATATTGATGTTTATTAGCAGCTGGTAGTTACTTTGTACTTGAAATATTTTTTACTGTTATCAATTTAAAATAATTTTCTGTGTGATATATAGAACAGACTGTGTCTGAAAGCAGACCTATCTAGTTTTATTCCCCGTCATACCTCATCAGCATTGTGATCTCCCATATTGTGACATTGCAGATGACCAGTCCAGTAGCAGGTGAGTGACTCCTCTGTGTCTTTCATGGTGCCATAATCAGTGAGGTCACAATGCTGAGTAGGTAAGGGAACAGTATACAAATATTGACTGAAGTTGAGAGGTATAATGGGGAAATTTTGGCCCAAAGAATCCTCCTACTGACTGACTGACAATAGTTATATTGTCCAAAGCTGAATGTTAAGGGTAATTTGACTGTTGGACGTCAGTAGTTCATCCGGGGGATCAATGTTTTCCACTATATTGTGAAACAGCTTTGGGAAATATCAGTTTTATTCACCGTTGCCTGAGTTATGTCCCCAGTATCCAGGTCCCTTTGTTAAATTAAATTCCTTTGGTCATTGGAACTGCCACCCTGCCACTGGACCCTTTAAAAAAAAAAAAAAAAAAAATATTTGGTAATCCAGTCACACCTCCACACTTCTCAGTGCAGGTATCCCTAACATGGTTTCCCATACACAGTGTCTGTGCCCTCCTAAGATAGCAGCAGACACTTACCCTCCGCTCACCTCCATTGCAAGTCCTTGGGTACGATATTGATAAAGTTACCTGTATAATGCAAATAACTGTAATTGAGTGAGATGGCGGTCGCCAGCAGAGATGAGCAGAAGATAAATGTCGTCCCCTGTCTAGGGGCCGGGGTGGGGATTGCATGTGTTGATGATGGTGGTCAGAAGTTTCTTGAACCATTGCCTGTTGCTTAGGAAAAGCTGAGAAATAGTTCCTACTGATTACTGTTATGTGACCAACTGTATTTAAAGCCAAGGTTTAATCAAACTAGCTCTACGTCAGCCTCCAGCTGGAGTACCGTTCCACATATACCTAGCTCAGTCAGGTAAACTGTCTTCTAAATAACGAAAAGGAATAGAAGTACTTCAGACATAAAGTTACTGTTGAATAGTTTTAAAAGTTACTATTAATTTCAGGTAGTGTTCTAGTTCTTTAATGTCTTAAATCGGGAACATGTGATGTAGCATGATCCATGTTCTGCTGAAAGTAGCACAGTCACTGTGAATATGCGTTGTTAGCGCTCTGTAATGCACCTTACTGAACTTATGCACTGTAACACTGATTTGTATACTGTAGTATTTCCATGCAGTGTATCCCTGTTCACTCTCTGCAGGTCATACCAGGCAGTGAGCTGTCTAGCTCAGTGTATTTTCCGGAGTAAAAAAAAACTATAAATTAATAAAATGTTTCCTTTTCTCTGAACCATCTTCCTGCTGCTGTGTTTTTAATTTAATGTTTTGTCCACTTTCTCCCCAGTCATCCCCTTCTGACCAATGCCCCATCACCTAGCTTCTCCAGGGCTTACCTTTCCCCCTCATTGTCTTGTGCCACAGGACTCTGGAGGTGCCAGTTCACTGGTGCAGGGTCTGCGAGGGGTCAGGCTTCATTCTATGGTGGTAGAGTTTTTCTCCTGATATTTTTTTTTTTTTTTGCCTCGGGACGACTGTGTGTGCAGTGGACGCAATGTGTGAGCTCCACCTCCTTGGGGACAGGTCCCTCCTCCTGTATGGTCTTGCAGCACTGCTACCCAGACACCTGCAGGTGGCAGATGAGCAGCAAGATGTGCTGTCCCACCCCACCCCTACAAAGGAAGGAGAGCTGTCCTAGGGGCACTCAATCCTCCCTCTCCTGGCCTGCCCCAAGCAACTCACGTCTGTTCACGAACCCTGGTTGCCAACATGGTAGGAGGTGAGGCAGCCAGCGCTTCAGCCCTTCATGCCACTGGGTAGTTTACAATTCCATATTATTAACATCATAGTCTCATCCATGGCAACGATTGTGTTGGCCGAACTGCATATCCAAGCAGTAGATGTTCTAGGTGGGCTTAAGAGATAGTTTTACTGAAATTACAGTTGAACTGTGTTGTCAGATAAAATTAAATACTGATACTGCAGTGCTTGCATAGTGGGTGCCGCAATAGGAGTAACACCAACATTGTGTCGCATGATTGTTCAAAGTTGGTTTAATCATTTAAAAATTCTACAAGGTTAAAATCATGAGTTCAAGGATGTGCACACACACTGACATGTGTCAGCATGCGTCAGAGCTTGTTGTCACCCCCCCCCCGTGCACCAGCCCCAGCTACACTGCCACCCATGGTCTCCCAGGTGGCAGTAATGCAGCTGACATTACAAGCCATCCCTGCCTAAGGAGGAGAGTGTCCACTGGGACACTTTACCAGCCCCCGACTGCCCCTCCGGCTCTTTCCTGAACCTGCGTCCTTGACGTTGCAAGTGGTAGTGCTACCGCTATGCTGGTAGACTGGCTAGTTTGGTATGTTTACTCAGTTCACATGTCCTCCCCTTCTACTAAGCTGAGAACACCTTTCCTTTGGCTGGGAGGGTAAATGAGCAGCTGGTTCTGCTGTTAGCCTGACTGGCAGCTCATACACTGTGTGGCTGGGATCTCTTCCTAAAGACTGCTGGGCCTTCTTTGCAGTGTGCACAGTCTCCAGTAGTCTGGGACCTGAAAGTTGCAGGCTGCCTCCGAACCCAGATTTGGCAGCCGAGGGTGCCAGCCGCTGCCACTGTGCAGCCAGGCCAGCCCAGATATAACATGGCTCGAGGCACTGTTTCTTCAGGTTTATTGTTTTCCCGTTTCCAGGAGACTGTGTGGGTAAAATGAGGCTGCTGGTCTTCACTCTGTTTCCACTTTAACAGCCCACCACCACCATGCACTTGGCACAGCTGGCTGACTCGGTTCATAGGAAGTATGGGACTGAGTGTGCTTGGAAACCAAATTAGCTTCTGTCCCTGGAAAACAAGGGTAGTCCCTCTAGGCCACTACTGAGACACAGTGGCAGAGGGGTTTGAGGAGTTGGCACTGGAAGCAGCCTTGCAGATGAACAGAAAGCTTGGGTTTCCAGTGTACTCGTCAACCCCTCATGTTTCATAGACACATTTTATTGATTAACAAAATGTGTATTGTGGTCTTCAGCGAACTACGTGTTGTCTCATGTTTGTAAAAGCTGTCGGACTGCAGCTACAGAGTACTTTATTAGCCACCTTACCATTATGTGAACTGTTGATAATAATGATTGGGGGTGCTAATAGGTATGTTTCCTTCCATTCAGTTTCTAGCAAGCCTTTCTTACTCTTTGACAGAATTTGTTTATATATAATTTCATATTAAAAAACAAGATATTGTAGAGTAGTGTACTCGATTACTGGAGGCAGCGTAATGATACTGTAATTTTTATTTCCCTTATTGTCTCTGGGGAGGCCTAGAAGCAATGAATCAGTCTGTCCCTCTTCACATTCAGAATCATTCATGGTTTCTCCCTGTTTGACTTCTCCACCCTCCTCTCACTCCTTCCCACTACCTGCACTTTTCCAGGGCCTTCTTCTGTAGCCCATCCCTTCACATCTGTTCTGTTAGTGGCAGAGCACTTTATTTAACTCCTCCTGTTCTGTGGAACAAATTTACCTGTAAACATTGATCTGTTACAGACTATCCTGAATACAGCACCCCAAAGACTGTTTTGAGATGCCTCTATTTGTACATCCAGTTCTCCCAGTCGGTAATGCAGGGGGCTGTGTCTGCATCATTGGTCAGCTAAGAAATTGAGGATGGTTGTTGGACTTTTCATGAGTTACAGTAGTTATCCCGTAGGTTGGATGAGTGTGATAATTTAGATACAGGGGAATAATAAGGACTAAAGACACAGCACAAGAGAAGGATTGCTAATATAGTAAAGTCCTACATGGTTTTTAGCCAGTACGACAGTGCAGACTTGGTGGACTATTAGTCTTTATTTTATTTTTATGTGCTGTATGGGGAGCCCTTATTATTAACTGAAATCAAGCAGATTATATGTAGGATAAAGTATGGGGAGAAGTGTGTGACGAGAATTTAACACACACCCGAGTTGTTGGATGGCACATAAACCCTGGTGAAGCCTGAGGGTTTGTAGTGCCATCAACAACGAGTCGTCGGTTATTTTCTCTCCTATTTTATTTTATATAATGAAGGGCTCCGTTTTAAATAAACAGCGTGAGCTTCCAACTATCCCTGTTTCCGAAAAAAGTACTGACGAGAAAAACACTTACTTCTCTGCATTACCTCAGTTTACCAGTGAGCCTAGAAGCACAAGAGTGTGCTGGGGATGGAGGCTCCCGCTCTGTGACAAGGACAATTTAACGTTGCGCTATGTTTAGTCTCGAGCGCTTTGTTGTTCAAAGGGAGCGCGTGAATGCCGTAACACCTACTCAGGTGTTACGGCATTTAACACACGGTTTTGGCAATGGGAGAAAACGGAGACCATTAATTATAACCTTGTAATCCCATTATAATGAATGGTAGAACGTTGTTATAGGTAGAAATCTACCTTTTTATAACAACGTTTTACAATCGATGCCACGTCACGATGTTGTTAACCCATCGATGGGACGTCACATCGATGGGTTAACAATCGGGAACAGTCTGGGCATGCACGCAACTGGATCAGATGGCTTTGAAACGGCGTGGTAGTGAGAACAGAGTGGCGGTGACAGTAAAAAAGAAAAAAAAAACTGCAGTAAGGAACTGCTTTCTTTTTTAAAAAACATAAATGATACCACACACTATAAAATATAATGTATGGTACATCGATGGTTAACAGATTTTTTTTTAACCCATCTCGAGGTTGCCATGGCAACGTAGACCTCTCGAGCTTCACTCTCGAGGGTTACATGGTCACCCTGGCAACCTCTTGATGGTCAACAAACCGTTTAACCATCAATGATCATACATTATCCTCTATATTATGACGTCACTCTGTTGTTAATCCTTTTTGAGTATGTCATATTAGTGATATAACAAAACAGAATGCTCACTGCAGTCAGTGTTCTAACAAAATGGAATGCTCACAAAAATCATCGTTCCGTAAAGTAATTCAGTAAAGTAATTCAAATTGTAATTACACAATCTAGATGGTCCATACACTATAAAATATAATGTATGGTCTTGGGTTAACAACTGCGCTGAAAACACTTCTCGAGGTTGCCATGACATCTGAAAACCTCTCAAGCTGTGCTCTCGAGATTTACAATGATGACATGGCAACCTCTCGAAGTGTTTGCAGCATGTTTATTAATCAGTGACCATACGTTATCCTCTATTTTAAATGTGTTTACCGGGTGGGGTCACTGGGCAAAGCCCTTCTTCCGGACCGACCCGGACAAAAACACAATATAAAATGCAAAGCATACAATATTACATTGAACAATGCCAAAATTACATATAACAAGTTACATACATCTAAAAACAATAAATAAGTTTTAAGTTGACCTTTAAATACAAAGAGGTAATTGATCTTAAAGACAGTGGTAACTCATTCCATAAAATTGGGCCGTCAGCTTCAAAAGAACGAAAACCATACTTGTTCTTAAATGTGTCTCTTTCTTAACTTGACTGCTGTCACTGTTGCTTTCTGTGTATCTATGTGGGCCAATACATCATGAGTCCAGGAGGACACCTGCATTATGTCTGCCGGCCTTAGCTGGCTCATCGGCACAGAGGCAGGGCTGCAGCTTCCAACGCTGCAACCTGGTTTCACCAATGGACTCTGGCTACAGAGGGCCAGCTGAGGAGAATGACTGAGGCCTGCTGTTTGCTGCCATCTGTGGTTTCACAGAGGAGCGGAAGTGCTGGGCTAGGTAAGGAGTGGTAGGGCATGCATGTGCACCCCCACCTATACCTGTGTGTACACTCCTGGGGACACATTGTGCCACCATCTTTGAGGGAGGGTGAATGCAGAGAAACTGATTGTGGCAGGGTGATGTACTATAATTCTCTCACAGTCCTTGCACTGCTGACCAAAGGCACTCTTCTCTGCTGGACTAGGTCCTTGAGGGGCTGGGTCCACCCCAATGACAAAAAGAAAAATCAACATAAAAAATAAGTTTGCCATTGTTGTCCCATTTTGAATAAACCCTGCACAGTCATCAAAGGAATTTTTCTGTCTTTTTTTTAATTTTGGTTACAGATTTATTATTATTATTTACTGAATTTTGTTGACCTGGTAAGCCCACTCGGCCTAGAAGTCCCTTTTTCAGGGGTGACCGAGGGGAAGGGGGATACAGATGGTAAGCAACTGAAATTGAACCAGATTAAGATCATGTAAATTAAAGCAGCAGATCATTTATTGCCTCCTTGTAATACTCATTTTAATAGGAATCTCTCTTTAGTGACCATGATATGAAACCCATATATAGCACACACTCCCAATGCCCTCATGTCCCCCCAGCACTCAAGTCTACTGTAGAAGTCTTCTATTGTGATTGGACTAAGTGCCACAGGTGGCAATGGGGCGCACACTGTACATGAGGTTAATACCATGGTTGATTAGAAGATAACAGTATTTTTAAATAAAAGTGAACGAAAATAACAGTATGAAAAATTTGCACGGACTTTCTTGCTGCTACATATTTGTACTGCTGCTGTTTACTGTGTCTGACTTTCACTATGATAACCTATCTTAATCATCTCCAACAAGATTGCTTATGTGTGTCTGTTTTTTCCGGGTAAACAACTTGCTAAATAATTATATGTACGGTACTACAGGAAAAGGTGACAGATATTCTAAATATGTTATTACTTCAGTAATTTTCAATGGTCTGCCGCTTTCATTAACACACACTCATGTCTGGTCCTCCCAGAAGAAATGGTTGAGAGACCATGCAGTGCAAGCAACTCTCACTTACCAAAAATGGTAAAAAAAATGTTTTGAATCAGAATGATGAGCAGTATAATGAAGTGTCAGGAGCCACAAATTTGAATCACTACAGGATGTAGTAAACTGAAAAGGAATCCCCTATTTTAACTGGTTATGAGATGGCTAAATAAATGTCTTTGTTGTTCAGAATGGCAGACTACTGTCTTTGCTCTATACTGTGTGGTGCTAGGAAGGAATCGGGGAACAGTCAGTACTAAGAGCCCCACACTCAAGTGTTGGACTGATCCCAATTTGTACTTTGTGTGCAAAAATTTTGTTTTGTTTTTTTACTTGGTGTTTACTGCAGCATAGTAAATAATATCACACTGGTTCTGCTGACTTGCAAGCTGACATTTTTTTGTAACTAAATCCCAGAATCTCCTGCAGCTGACATCATAGGAGGGGCTGCAGCAGTGTGTGATTCAGCAGCATACAATGCATGCTAGAGCTTTTCTAAGCTCAGAGCAGATGTTTGCCATTCCCGCTGTTTTCCCATAGCTAAGTATAACCCTCTGTGACTGTACTTAGCCGAGGGAGGACAGCAGAACCAGCAAACTATAGATCAAACATCTGCTGGAGCTTAGAAAAACTGTCGGCTGCAGAGGAGTCTGGGATTTGTAGTTACAGAAGATGCCAGCTTGCAAGTCAACAGAAGGAGTGTGATACAGTCTGTTTCACTGCAGTAACCACTGAGTGTGTGCAAACACTTAAGTACAAATGGGACCAGCGTGGGGCTCTTAATGCTGACACTTCCCTTTAAGATGGTTTGTGTTGGTCACTGGAGTCCTAGTAGATATGATGGCATGGCTGAAGGGAATTCAACTCCAGCAGTGTTTTTAGTGGTTCTGCAGAACCAAGTAGAGATGCCTGTACACTGAAAACAAGTGCTACTTTTTCTTTTAACTTTCTATTTTTCCCTGCCTACGTGCCCTCCATCTCCGACCCTTCGGGGGCCCCTGGGAGTCATCCCTCTGCCATCCACCCGACCCAAGACCTACCTTGTGCCCCATGTAGCCACGGCTATAACCCCCCTTGGTGAGGAACGAGGTGGGGCCCTTACACCCCCTTACACTTTCTTGTTGCGTCGGGCAAGGTGGTCTGGGTGAGTGGTGGCACATCGAGAACACGCTTCTGACGCCCCGTCTTCCCGGTGATGGAAGGCTGTTTTTCCTCTGGATTCCTCCCCTCGCATGGTGTGTGCCCTGACGTTAAGGCACTACGCGCCGACATCCACCACACGTCACAGCCGGCCTCCCCTTGTGAACAGGGCTTGCTGTACCTTGAGCCTCCACTCGGGGTCAGGCAAGTAGCGGGCCTTGGCCTCCCCCCGGAGAAGTTGAGCTGTCGTGGGACACTCAAGCCTTTCTCCCCTGGCCAGCCCTCCAGCGACCCGAGTCTGCTTCCGAACCTGGGTCGCCGGCGTCGCAAGCGGAAATGCAACCGCTGTGCCAATGGGCCAGCCCAAGTGCTACTTTATTTTGTCAGAATTCTATAGAAGAAAAAAGAGATTGCAGCTGAGACAGTAGTTGAAGAGAGTTTTTTTTTTTTTTGAGTGGTGTGACAACAGTCATCTTGAAGGAGTCATGGTAAAAGGCAGTAGAGGTGGAATACCACTTTCCCCGTTGAACTCGTGTCCTTCCATCTCTGGATGCTTTGACACTGGGGTGATGGTGCCTGCGGTGAGAGAGGTGGAAGCACAGCCCTATGTGAACAGAACACTCAACAGAATCTTAAGTTTTCATAACTGTTTAGTCGTCTCTTTTGCAACAACATCACTGTCCCCTTGCAGTCTGGTTTCTGCTCCCTCCACAGCACTGTGTCTTCCTTTTGGGCAACCGGTGACATTATCCTCGCTACTTGTTGTCCTTGACCTCCATGCAGAATTCAGTGCCTCTGACCACATTATGTATGTATGTATGTATGTAGGTATGTATGTATGTATTTATTGAAATGTTTCACCAGGAAAGATAATCCTGCCTGTTTGACTGGCTTGAACACTGTGCTGGGGTGTCTATTGTTATGTCCCATTCCTACCTCGCCAGTCACTCCTTGTGTTTTTTATTTTTTTTTTAATTTTATGGTGGATCAGTTTATGCCTGCTTTCACAACTGGGCTCTACATTAAAGTTTTTATTAGGCAGCTGCTTGGATTCACAATTAAAAATCTCACTAGCTAAAATAAACTCTGTTGGTTAAAATATCTCGGTTGTTTGGTGCAGCAACCTAAGTCCCAGAACTGCAGGAAACCTTTGCAGCACTTTAGAGTCTTAGGGCTGGATTTTCAAAGGTGGTAATGGAGACACAGTTCCAGATTTTGGGCTGTACCTACATAGTTCGAAATGTACCCAAGGATTTAAATTATATTTTTAAAACATTTCCATGTACAGTACTTGTGACGGTTTGCCCGCTTTACAGAATAGTCATGACGTATACTTAATTTTTTTGGACACGTCATTTTCTGTGCACTAATTTGCCACTGTTGGAACAAAAAGTGGGACCATGGTTTATGTGGTGTAAGGTTTTATCACAAGTTGTGCAATCATGGCAAAAAGATGCTGCAAGTCTTAGATGCCCCTTAGGATATTTGTGTAATTGAGTGAGTCACAAAAATTACGTAACATTTTTATGTAATTTGGAGATTTAGGGAAAAAAAATTGCTCTGGGGTGATAGCCATCTCCCCACTGGCCTAAACAGTTCAGATCTCTACATTGACCAAAATGGTTACTATACTGGTCGGGATTACTGCTCTGTTAATGTTAAATGTAAATTCTCTAAAAAGGAGCTGTTTTTACTTTTTATTATTGTGTACTTTTGTGAAATGCCTTCCTGCTTGTTAGCTCAGTGATTACAGCCTTTTGGGAGACTTGTGTTGGGCTAGACGCTCAGGCTCCAACCCCCCCACCCACCCAGTCTTTGTTGTGCAAATTTTTATTTTAGCACCTCTTGCAAGCCATTGCTTGCAAGTGCCTTTTCTGACTGCCTCTCCTCTGTCCCTCCATTCTAGCCAGGCCCCTGCCCTACAGCACCCAGAGACCGTACAGGGCTCCAGGCAGCCATGAGGCGGCGGCCACCGTACAGCCGACAAGGGAACCAGGAGGCCGTGAGAGACAGCCAGAAAGAGTACGGGAAAGCCGCAGAGCCAATCGAAGTGCGCCGACTCAGCCTTGCCTCTGATTGGTGCGCCTTCCCCATTGACTTTAGCTGTACTTGCACCACCAAACTGGTCGGGATTACTGCTCTGTTAATGTTAAAATGTAAATTCTCTAAAAAGGAGCTGTTTTACTTTTTATTATTGTGTACTTTTGTGAAATGCCTTCCTGCTTGTTAGCTCAGTGATTACAGCCTTTTGGGAGACTGTGTTGGGCTAGGCGCTCAGGCGCCTAACCCCCCACCCACCCAGTCTTTGTTGTGCAAATTTTTATTTTAGCACCTCTTACAAGCCATTGCTTGCAAGTGCTTTCTGACTGCCCTCTCCTCTGTCCCTCCATTCTAGCCGGCCCTGCCCTACAGCACCCAGAGACCGTGAGGGCTCCGAGCAGCCAGCGGTGAGGCGGCCACGCACAGCCGACAAGGGAACCAGGAGGCGGAGACAGCCAGAAAGGCGGGAGAAAGCCATGAGACCAATCAGGAGGGCGACCGACTCAGCCTTGCCTCTCTGATTGGTGCGTCTTCCCCATTGACTTTAGCTGTACTTGCACCACCAAAACTGGTGGGATTACTGCTCTGTTAATGTTAAATGTAAATTCTCTAAAAAGGAGCTGTTTTTACTTTTATTATTGTGTACTTTTGTGAAATGCCTTCCTGCTTGTTAGCTCAGTGATTACAGCCTTTTGGGAGACTTGTGTTGGGCTAGGCGCCAGGCGCCTAACCCCCCACCCACCAGTCTTTGTTGTGCAAATTTTTATTTTGCACCTCTGCAAGCCATTGCTTGAGGTGCCTTTCTGACTGCCCTCTCCTCTGTCCCTCCATTCTGCTGGCCCTGCCCTACAGCACCCAGAACCCGTAGGGGCTCCGAGGCCGCCAGCGGGCGGCGGCCACGCCAGCCGACAAGGTGAACCAGGAGGCCGGGAGAGCAGCCAGACAGGTCCGGGAAAGCTGCAAAATTTTGCCCGCCCCACCCCTCTCCAGGGTGTTTGTTTTATACACCTTCCTCGCCGAATCTCTTATCCCGCCCATAGCTAATCTCCTAGCCAATTCCAGAGTTCATTTCTCACATCACCTTAGTTTCTTTAACCCCTATCTACCCGCCACCATGCTACTGTTCCTACTATTGCTGCTTTGCTCTCACCTTCCTCGGATCCAGAAGAGATAACTGTTGTAACTCATGCCATGGTGTTTAGGGCGACCACTCATCACTGTCCCCTCTACTGTCCCCAGTGGATGCCCTAAACTCCCATATATATATACTACCACTGCAAAATAATCCTTGGGAATCCCACAAAAGGCTCACAACCAGTTCGAACTCCTCAATCCCTGCTACCTTACTGGCACTACAATTACTCACTATGCCTGTCCATTAGCTGGTACTCTATGACAAAATCTATAACCATGCAACAGGATCATCATTCACTATACATTGGATCCCAAGCAAGAAGAAAAAATCGTCTGACTACTCCTATTCCTATCACTTGGTGCCCTCATCAAACTAATCTTCTTTCTGCTGATCTGTGTTGGCACTGTTGAAATCAACCCCTGGCCCCACAGAAAGCTCTCATCTCCATCTGACTTAGCCTCCATAAATGGCTTGAGTTTTCTTCACATCAACGCCTGCAGCCTCCTAAAAAAGTTCTCTCTAATACAGGCCTGGGTTGCACACACCTTACCTGACTTTCTGGTTATCTCTGAAACATGGCTCAAATCTGCAACAAAAGACAGTGAAATAAACCTTCCCAACTACCAGCTCTTCAGATCTGACCCGTCCATCCAGGGGCGGTGGGTATATCTATGTCAAAGCAAACATCTCTGCATCCTGCCTCAATATTACATCACAACCAAAGGAATTGAATGCTTGTCCATTAAAATAACTCTTCCAACATATCATCCTTTCAACTGATTGGCTGCTACAGGCCCCTCTGCAGGCCTCAAACTCCTATCCCACCTAGGATCTATACTTAATCTAGGCCCTGAAGACACCATCATCTTAGGTGACCTGAATTTAAATTGGCTAACCAATGCATTTGCACCCTAGTAACCTTCTGTGACACTTATGGATTCACTCAATTAATCAAAGAACCAACAAGGATTAACCCAAAGAATAATCTCAACAGCACACTCCTGGACATTATGTTGGTAAATAAGCCTCATCTGTATTCCCATGCTGGAGTACTATTCAGTGACATAAGTGACCACTGTCCCATAGCTGCCATTAGATCAACAATCAAGCCACCCAATCCTGCAAAATTCCTCCCACAAAGGTCAAAAAAGAACTTTAATATTTCAGGATATCTCCATGATCTGTGCCACACCATACGTTGGCAGAATTCTATCTCACAGCTTCAATAGAGACAGCTCTTCAAATCTTAAATGATATTATCATAAGTGCCCTCAATATACATGCACTCTCACCAGTGTCAGAACCAAACTCAAATCCTGTCGCTGGTTCTCTGCTGACCTCAAATCCGCACTGCTTGCCAGAGATAAACTCTGGAAAGGGCAAGAAAGACAAAGGATCCAAATGACTGGCTTCAATTCAGAAAAGCCAAAACTCCTGCACAAAACAAGTAAGAAATGCCAAGGCTGCCTTCTACACAGCTGAATTGGATGCTTCCTATCACAACCCTTCCAGGTTCTGAGGTACCATAAAGGGATCTAGGTCAAACTTCTACCCTGTCTTACCACCCAAAGTACACCTAAATAGTATTGAAATCACTGACAAGCAAGAAATCTTGAATGCCTTCAACAATCATTTCACTACAGCTGGCCTGGCTTTAGACTCCTCACCTGCAAACCTATTAAGATCATCACTAAACATACAATCTACTGAGGGGCAAAGGTTGCTTCACATTCTCATTCAAATCAATACTCTTAAAAGAAGTAGAAGACCTTCTATTCCAACTAGATACAACTAAAGTGCAGGTGCAGACTCCTGGATCCCTACTTTCTAAAAGTAGCACTGCATGCCTTAGCTGCCCCCTCACCCCCTCTTCAATCTGTCACTAGCCACTGGTTCTATCCCTCAATATGGAAGACAGCTCAAGTGTTTCCACTACTTAAGGCAGGTGATCCCATGGACCTCAACAACTATAGGCCCATTTCCATCTTACCAGTACTATCCAAGATGCTTGAAAAGCTAGTAAACTCCCAGTTAAGTGCCTACCTTGATACCAACAATCTCCTTAACCCAGCTCAATCTGGGTTTAGATCTATACACAGCACCACCTCTGCCTTAGCAAAAGTTACAAATGACTGGCAGACTGCCTTAGACAAAAGAATAACACCTGTGCTGTGTTTCTGGATCTAAGCAAAGCCTTTGACACTGTGGATCATGAACTACTAATTTCCTCTCTGAACTCCATAGGCCTTGACCCACTCTCTCTTAAATGGTTCAGATGCTATCTCTCCGGAAGATTACAACTTGTAAAAATGAAGGTGACCTATCTACTCTAAACCACTCCTAAGAGGTGTACAAAGGCTCCATCCTGGGCCCCATCCTTTTGCCATTTACATCAACAATATTGACTCTAATCTCTCACAATCTAATATTCACCTTTTGCAGATGACACTGTACTATATGTCAGCAACCCCTCACCATCAAAAGCCTGTGAGCTTTTAAGTCTGAATTCTCCTCCTACAGCACAACTTATTAGAAAAGAAATTACTATTAAATGCCAAGAAAACAAAAGCTATGTTCTTTGCCACCAAGAACTGCTCTTCCACTGTCCCATCATTCACCCTCCCACAACTCTCTACCATCCTTGGTGAAAATCTGGAATATGTAGACAAATTCAAATATCTTGGAGTCTGGATTGACAATAAACTTGACTACACTACCCACATTGAAGAGCTCCTGAAAAGCTAAGACAAAGACTTGGCCTTTTCTACAGGATAAAACACTACCTGACCAGAGATTCCAAACAAAGACTAATCTAGCATCATTCCTGTCCCTCATTGACTGTGCTGACTTCCTTCTATGGCCACTGCTCCTCTCCCATTTAAATAAATTAGACACCTTGTATCATAGAGCTATTAGATTCATTACAGATCTTCCTCCAGCACCCATCATTGCTCTCTCTACAATGCAGTCAGTTGGACATCCCTGCAACACAGAAGAAATAAAAATCGTCTATCTGGATCTACAAAGCTCTGACAAACAAACTCCCTTCCTACATCTCAGACTGTTTCAACGGATCACATCCAGGCCTTACACCCTGAGGATCAATAAACTGATCATGCTGAAGATTCTATCACCTGCACCGGTATGGAAGAGCTGCAATCAGCTATTCCTAGCACTTATCTGGAATTCTCTTCAAAGACATTGAAACTGGATACCCTCATTCCTTTAACATCCTTCAAAAAGCTGTATACCAGTCTATTCCCAGAATCATGCAACTGCTTCCACAAGGCCTAGTCCTCCCACACCCCTCCTTCCCCACCCCCTTTTTAAGCTCCCACCTATTTATCTATCGTTCTTCTAGCTCATTATCCGACAAACTTCATACATATATGCCCACCCAAGTCCAACTATCCGAGCTTTATCCCTACTATACTGTTTGTTTCTCTCCTTTAATATGATTTAGGTTTATTGTCATTTTTGCCTTGTATATATGTAAATATTTGTATATCTGTCTTATTCATAAATGATTGTATTTGTGTTTATTCAGTACCATGGTTTTGTGTAAAATTTGTAACCTTTATTGTTATGACCACTCAGGTCCATCTTGTAAATGAGCTATGCTCAATGATGTTTGCCTGAATAAATAAATAAAGATTTTGATATAACATGCTATTTCACACTTTCTGTTATCATGCTCTGCCCTCTGTCTGCCTGTCTCTCCCAGATTAACTTCTGGCTCTTGTCTTAACTTCTTCCAACTCAGTTGTTTGTAAGACTGAAGTTTACTTTCTTGGCAATAAGGTGCCTTTAGCCTCAACTTCACTGTAGCCTCCAGCACTCGGACAAATCCAACTTGTTCTTTGCCTCTTGTGTCACAAGTTGCGTGTTGTCCTTGCTCCTGAACTTTATGTGGCTCCCCACATCTCTTGTGATGTGAAAACTATCTGTACTGCAACTTCCTGCAACATTGTCCACACATGCCTGAACCCTGTGTCTTATGAAGCACCCTCTCTCTCTCTCTCTCTCTCCCCTTCTCCAGATTACAAGGGGTCTGTAAGTACCCTCATGTGTTTACTTGATGAGTATTTGTGCTTGTGACCAAAATTATTCATTATTTGTTTTGGGGGGGGGGGCAGAATATTTAACAATAAAGGGCAACTTTACCCCATCCCCAGCTGGTCGGGGCTAGTCCCATGGCCTGCCCTGCCTTGTGTTAAAGCATAATCTGGCATCCTTTCAGTTCTTTCTGTAGCCCACTTTTTTTATCTTTTGTATTTAATTGCATTTCACAATTCAAGTACAGATCCACCCAGCCATGCTATATACAAATACATGTGTCACTTCATATAATGATAGGATTTTTTTGCTGCCTTGATGTTAATACATCGTATGGGGAAATGTCTACACTTCATTGTAGAGCTACAATAAGCACTATACCTCCATGAACAAAAATATGAATAACTAATGTTTGTTACTTTGTAACGTAACCCTGGACATAAATGGTCTCATCCTTCACATTATAGCATCGTTAGCAGCTATTAGAGCACAGAAAAACATTTTAAACTACTCTGACTCCTTGTAGAGGCCTTGTTTAGAAACATTTATAACATTCAAGTTAAATATCCAGGGTATTAGTAAGTAAGTAAAAATGTATTTCTTAAGTGCCTAATCCTGGAGGCTCTGTGTGCTGTACATAAGGTAGGTGCAATGAACAATGCAGTACAGCAATTTTAAAACATAGTTGAATAGGTCATAACAGAACTCTCTAAAATAAACTCAGCAAATAAAACAATTCAGCAGTGGAGTTTAAAATTATAACTGGGTTCCTAAAGCTTTCTCTGAAAAGATGCGTCTTCAGACCCCACCTAAATGCCTCCACCAGGCCCGGTGGTGCAGAGGGTTGAGGCACTGGCGCCTTACCTCACACCACACCGGCGACCCGGGTTCGGGAACAGACTCTGGCACTGGAGGGTCGGCCGGGGAAGGAGTAGGATTGAGCGTCTGGAGGACTGCTGTCCTCTCCAGGGGTGAGTTGGGGAATGGCGTTGCTCTGTAGCGGCCCCAGGTGGAGACCAGGGGAAGCTCAGCTGCGCGCACGTAGGGGGAATTGGAGGAAAACTAGAAAATGGCGTCTTGTTCTACTGGATGATGGCCGCCCGGACCAGTGCCTCCTCGAGGTCCATGACAGACGACCCGACCGCAGCAGCACCCAGGGCGAACGCCTAGGCCGTTAGGCCATTTCTCCTCGGAAGAGGACCCACCCAACGCAGGGTTATGTTGGGTTACCCTGAGGTAGCTGTGATGTGGGGTCGGGATTGGCAGGCGGAGGTGAGAAAAGGTGAGCGTCCTTGTGGCAGTTGGCCCGAAGGAGAGGTAGGTGGGGGTCGCAGGGGAGATAAATAGATAACACACAAAAAAAAAAAAAAAAAATGCCTCCACCTACAGAGCCTTCCTCAAAGATCTTGGGAGCGAGTTTCAAAGGGACGGGCCAGCCTCCTCAAATGCACAATTATCTGAGGTTTTCAGCCTGTCCCTTGGAACCGCTAAGAGGCCCTCGGTGGAGGAGCGGAGTGAGCCCTCAGGGCAGACAGGAGACAAGAGGTCACTCAGATAGCCAGGGCCTGAACCGTATTAGAGGGCTTTATAGGTGAGCAAACCCACCTTGAAGGCAGTTCTCCACCTCACTGCATCACCAGGTAAGGAAAAAGGTCTGGCTCCCCATACGATGCGCAGGGGAAACACCAGACCTTGCCCAACAACTAACGCACCGAAATCTGGCCAATGGAAAATCATGTGTACACAAATGCCCGCAGTCTGGGAAACAAGATCCCAGACCTTGCAGGCAACAATGACAGAGGCTAAACTGGACATGGTAGCCATTAGCGAGACATGGTCTACGAGTAAGCACACTTGGAAGACTTTAGTATTCGGCTATGTACTATTCAGAGGAGACCGAGGTGCAAAGTGGGGGAGTGGCCCTTTGTGTCAATGAAAATATCAAAGCTACAGAAATTCAGAATACACATAGGAGCCAGAAGAACTGTGGGTCACCCTGGAAACAGGAAATGGGACAGCCATACAAACTGGGGTTGTCTACAGGCATCCAGACCAGGGGAGGACATAGACACATTACTGTTAGAAGATATATAAAACATGACCGCTAAAAGGGTGGTTCTGATCATGGGAGACTTAAACATGCTAGATACAGATTTGTCAATACCAGCAGGAACATCAGCCAGAACTAGACACATAGTGGATTCTCTGCAGGGGGAAGGCCTCAAACAACTGTTACAACAACACACAAGAGACCGGGCTGTCCTAGATCTAGTACTGACTAACAGGGAAAGGATCACAGATCTCCAGGTAGAAGTCACCTGCGGTCAGTGACCATCACATGATATGGTTCAATTTGGCCAATAGAACTAAATCATCCGATTCTAAGGCAAAGCTGTGGGACTTCAGAGGAGCCGACTTCAATAAAATGGCCAGCCAGAGTTAAGCTAGCCTTGGCAAGAAGTAATACAGGTGAAGGTACAGGCAAAGTGGGCAAGCATTAAGGATGCAATACTTGAAGCAACATCCTATTGTGTTAGAGAGAAGAGCAAGCACAAAAGAAGGAGGAAACCACTATTTGCTCTCAAAAACAATAGCAGAAAAGGACGGAGCCAAAAGGCCGGCCTTCAGGAAATATAAGGGAATGCAGCGGGACGAAGATAGGGAGGCATACCAAAGTTTCTTAAGGGAAGCAGGGAAGGCAGTAAGGCAGTCAGAGGCCCAAACCGAGGAAACACTAGCACGAACAGTAAAAGAAAGGGACAAGACTTTCTAAAGATACATTAGTGAAAAGAGAAAGTCCAGAGGGGGTATTGCTAAGATCAAAGGGGATGAGGGGGAGAGTGTGGAGCAGGACCAAGGAAAAGCATATATCCTAAATAGATAGTTCTTCTCAGTATTTACTGAGGAGAAGGTAGGTAGGACCCACAGCTCAGCACCATGGACATGGGGGAGGGAGGTGTGCACAAGTCCCTTCACAAAAGAAAGGGTCCTGCAAGAGCTCGCTAAGCTCAGGACGGACAAGGCAATGTCCATGGGACCTGATGGCATACATCCCATGGTACTAAAGGAGCTAAGGGTGGAACTAGTAGAACCATTATCAGAACTGTTTAGTGAGTCTCTGAGCACAGGAGAGGTCCCAGAAGACTGGAGAAGGGCTCGTGTGATCCCGCTCCACAAGAGTGGTAGCAGGGAGGAGTCTGGAAACTACAGACCAGTCAGTATTACCTCAGTAGTGGGCACGATTATGGAAGCACTTCTTAAGGAAAGGATAGAGCAACACCTGGAATCCATAGGAGCACAGGATTCAAGACAGCATGGATTTACAACAGGAAGGTCCTGCCAAACTAATCTCATAGATTTCTTTGACTGGGTAACCAGAGTGGTGAACCAAGTGGGTGCAGTTGATGTCGCCTACCTTAACTTCAGCAAAACTTTCGATACTGTTCCACATAGAAGATTGATTAATAAGCTGGGTGGGCTCGGGTGCATCCGAAGTTGGGTCAAATGGGTGGCAAACTGGTTGGTGGGCAGAAAACAGAGAGTGGTGGTAAATAGTATACAGTCAGAAGAGATGCAATTCACAAATGGGGTACTTCAGGGATCAGTCCTGGGGCCAGTCCTCTTCAGTATCGCCATCAGTGACATTGCAGATGGACTGGAGAATAAGGTTTCTGTTTGCAGATGACACCAAGATCTGCAACAGAGTAGATGGTCCCGATGGGGTGGGCAGAATGAGAAGAGAGCTGGATAAACTGGGAAAATGGTTGGAAGAGTGACAACTGGGGTTTAATGCAAAGAAGTGCAAAATCATGCACATAGGGAAGAGAAACCCTGAAGGCACCTATAGATTGGGAGGGGAGTTGCTGGCAATCACAAGGGAAGAAAGAGGCTTGGGCATCATTATCACAGATAACCTGAAATCATCCAAGCAGACCACTAAAGCAATAGGTGAGGCTAGAGGGATGTTGGGGTGTATTAGTAGGGGTATCGCAAGTTGTAAGAGGAGATAATAATCCCTCTTTACAAGACACTGATTAGGCCCCATCTGGAGTACTGCATGCAGTACTGGAGGCTGCACCTGCACACGGACATTAACAAAATGGAGGCAGTCCAGAGAAGGGCAACCAAAATGGTGCAGGGACTGCAACAGAAAACATATGAGGACAAATTAACAGAGCTCAATTTGTATACCCTAGAACAAAGGAGGGAGAGAGGTGATATGATCGAAACATTCAAACATCTTAAGGGCATTAACAAGGTGAAAGAGTCTAACATGTTTCAATGTAAGAAAAATAGGACAAAAGGACACAGCATGAGATTAGAGGGAGGCCGATTAAGGGGTAATGTGAGGAAGTTCTTTTTCACAGAAAAGATGGTGAATGCATGGAACAGCCTACCTCAGGAAGTGGTGGATATGAATACAGTGCAGGGCTTCAGACAGGCATGGGGATAGGCATGAGGGGGCAATACAGGTGAGTATGAATAGATAGGCCATTGACAGAATACAGGCCTGTGGCACATTCATAAGGTAGAAAAAATGTGCAGACTGGGATGAGCCTTGTGGTCCTTATCTGCCGTCAGCTTCTGTGTTTCTGTGTTTCTATTACTGGCAGCCAGTGCAGGTCTCGCAGGACCGGGGTCACATAGCAGGACCTTGAGAGGCCCATCAACAACCTGGCTGCTGCATTCTGCACCAACTGCAGTTGATGGAGAACTCCCCCAGTGATTCCGAAGTACAGAGCATTACAGTAATTGAGCCTCGAGGTAACAAAAGCATGTACTAGTGAGGGCAGGTCGCCTGGTGGAATTAAAGCTTTTATCGAGGTGACATTCCTTAAATGGTCGAAACCACTCCGGATGTTGGACGACACCTGAGCCTCAAGTGTCAATCCATCGTCAAGGATGATGCCCAGATTTTTCACCTTAGTGGACGCTGCCAACAGGATATTTATTTTTTATTTATTTATTGAAATCTCAGAATTACAACCGTTGAGCCAGGGGCTCGTTTACAAAGGCTTCATGTCATAACATGAGGGAGACGAGGACAATATCCAGGTTCAATAAACAAATGTAAATTGGTTCCAGAGTATAACAGTGGGAGCAAAAGAAAATGCAAATTAAGTGCTACAAGGTTCCAACAAATTACATGGCACAAATTAAAATGTACAAGTTACAAAGGATTCAGTAGTTACATTGGTACCAAAACTTTACATACAGTGAATGAGCGGCCAAGGGATGACCTTGTCAGGATATATAGGTTGAAAACCAGGAGATGGGTAAGGGAGAATGTGGAGACCAATACAGGGGGTGAAGAGAGTTGGAGCAGCCCGAGAGATGCATTGTCCTGGAGAGGTCCTATTTCCTAGAAACCACTAACAAGGTGCAGAGGGGACAGGAGGAGGGTTTGAGGAGAGAAAACTACGTAGAAAGTGAGGAAAGTTTACCAAGAAGCAGGAAACAAACAAAAAAAAGGAAAACGAGGATTTTCAGTGGCGGTGAAGAGGGGTTAGGAAGCGTCTGCAAAAAACTGGGGGAAGGACTAGGGCAGGAGAGGAAGTAGGAGGTCAAGGGGGGGCACATTACCCCAGAGCCCATGAAAATACCTGTTATCATCTCAGCAGCATCCACATCACGCCTGTGACCGGGCTCTGTCACCAATACCTCCGTCTTGTCAGGGTTGAGTCTCAGCCAGTTAGAGGACATCAAGTCTTGGATCTTGGCTAGACATTTATTTAGCACTTCCACAGCGTCACATGTCCCAGAAGCAAACGACACATATAGCTGGGTGTCCTCTATATAACGGTGAAAGCCCGTACTTTCTAGGGACATGGATATGTTGTTCATCCACACTCATTGGCAGGTATCCTTGCCGCTTTAAATCTTGCCGGAAGGTCTTCAAGCTTGCTCCTCCCACCCACCCGGGTGGTATAACTCTCGGCTCCGCCCCTTGACGCCAGATCTTCCTTACCGCTTGGAAGCTCAGGTTCCCTCCTTAACGCTCTGCGTTTGAGACTGGTTCCTATTTCTCCGTTTGCGGATTTAAAAATAAATTTTGCAAAAAGACTTCAGTCTTCTATCCCCTCGCGCTGCGATGGACAAATCGACCCTGATTTTGGAGATGCCCATGCGGCAGAAGATGTCTCGGACGGATCCACACCCACGTGGTGTCTACTGCTTAGGCCTTGAGCACGACCCGCGGGCTTGGCGACCTGTGCTCATCTTTCTCGGCCCCGTCCTCGAAGACCGTGGCTGCCCGATTGCAACTGGGCCGTCCCAGAAGCGCTTTCCCTCCGTGAAGTCCAAGGAGGCCCGTTGGCGGTGTTCATGGCGCGCGGGTTTCGGCGGATCAGCTCGAGCGGATGGTCGCCTCAAGAGGAGGCGGCGCTGGTCAGATCTTCCTCGGCCGCATTTATCCCGCCTCTGGGTTCTTCACAGGGCTTCTTTTAAGGAGCTTTGTCTGTCCCTCTCACTAAAGGAGAAGGGCCTGCGCTGCTGGACCTTATTCTCGGTCCAAAAAGAGGACGGGTAAGTCCCTCCGTCGGCGCGCTCTTGGGAGTGGGAAGGTCCCTCTCCCGGCCGTCGACCGTCGGCTTCGGGTCGACCGCTCAAGCCGCCACTGGCCTCACGGTGTCCCCGTCAGGTCAGTTGACCGAGACTCCACCGACGAAGTCGAGATTTTCTCGACTCCATTGGACGAGCTGTCGCCTTTAGCAGCCGAGATTCCCTCTCCCGGTTCCCCGGAGGAGTTGAGGATCCTGGGCTCGCCTGTGCCTCCGGTTCCGGAGCCCTCGGATGGACCATCCGAGCGGCGGGAGTGCTGGTTCCGCCGACACCTCCCCGCACCGACCTCGAAATTCCGGGACTCTCGGTCTCGGTCTCGACTCTTCACGGGTCCAGCCGATCCCACCGGCCATAGGCGGTCTCGGTCCCCACACCGGTAGCGGCGTCGCTGCCGCTCCCTCGCCCTCCTCCTCGGATGAGGGAGGCTTCGCGTAAATTACGTCGACGAGTACGAGGACCTTATGTTGCAACAGCCTCCTGGCCGGGAATAAGCCGACCCTTGCCGCCTTCCCCGCCATTAAGTGGTTGTCACCGGACGGGCCGACACAATCCTCGACTTATCCGAGGAGCTTATACCAGGCCGGTTGTTCGCCAAAACCAGCTGCTCCACCGATTCCTGTGGAACCTCCGCTCCACAGCCACCACTGGGGCTCCGACCAAGGATCTCGGTCGGCTAGGGTCTACCCATCGGCTGTCAGTTACCTCACTCCCCACCGACCTCGGCAGGTGAAGGTGGCTCAGGCCAGAGGCAGCTCTTGAGGACTCTTCCGAGTCCGAAGATGATTCCTCCTTTCTCCAGCGACTGGACTTGGAGTCTTCAGGAGGTCAGTCAATGGACGATAGCCCGTCGTCCTTCCTAGGACTGCTTGGCTCATCTCGGAGTCTACCGGGATGGAGCTCGAACCCGTTCCAAGCGGGCCAGGTATCCCCTCACGGAGATTCTGGACCGAGGGATTCTCCGACGAGCGCTTTCCGTGGCCGAGGCCATAGTGGGTCCGGCACTGGAGCTTTGGCAGCGCCTGCTTCCTGCCCTGCGCCTTGACCAGGATGGCCCAGAGGCATCACCCGGTCCCTACGGTTCCTTGTCCGGTTTTTGGAACACCCTCTGCTGAGGTTGGTTACCGACAGCGTTTTCAGTAGCGCCCGGCTTAGCGCCAGGGATGAGACAAACCTCCTGACAGGAGTCCAAGAGATTGGACTATGTCGGTGAAAAGTCTCGCTGCGTCCTCTCTCGGCCTTCGTCAGGCCAGTTGGGCCGCCCCTCATGGCACATTTTCTCATGCCCTGTTGGGCCCCTGGATGAGTCATCCTCATCTTCCCGCCGATCTGCAGACTACGGTTAAGCAGGTGCGGACCAGGGCAGGGCAGTGGCCAAACAGCAGCTCCAGACTGCTTTGGATATAGGGACTCATGTGCCAGATCGGTGGCGGCCGCAGTGGCTATCGTCAGTGGCTTGGCTGAGGATATCCACCTTTACTTGGATACCCAGCACAGTTGGCGGATGTTCCTTTTGGGGACTGACCTCTTGGCCCTGGGGTGGAAGGTCACCTGCAGAGGATCGAGAAGTCCAATGCCACCTGGACTCGGTCTCTTCCGCTCAGAAGGACAAGGCCGCCAAACCACAGCCTAAGCCTTTAGTCCTTCTGTGCCCAGTGGCGCCCATTTAGCGCCAGGGCCAGCAGCTTGGCCTTGGCATCCCAAACCCAAGCCGCCGCTCTCTAACAGGAGGCAGGGAGGAAAGGGCCCAGGAGGTCCCTCGGCCGTCCCTCCTCCAAGCCTGCCCAGTGACGGCTGAGGGGTGTCGCCCCATTCCGTCACCTTACCCTGGGTCCCCGTGAGGGAGGCTCCAGCTCTCCGTTCCGCCTGGTCCGCTGTTACCACGGACAGGTGGGTCTTGAGGTGGTGGGAAGAGGCCTGCCTCTGGAATTCGAGCAGGCACCACCCTTCAGAGCCGCCGCCTCGGGGCTTCGGGATCCCAGCCTCACTGGCGGCTGTCGAGCCGACATCGCCTCCTCCTCCAGAAGGAGGTGGTAAGAGAGGTGGTGGACCCTCCTTCAGACCCAGGGTTTGTGTCCAGGTACTTCCTGGTTCCGAAGCGGACGGGGCTGGCGCCCATTCTCGACTCCACACGACCTAAACAAGTTCCTAAGGTCTCGAACCTTCAGGATGGTCACTCTGGCTCAGATAATACCATCCTTGAACGCAGGGCGGTGGTTCTGCTCTCTGACTTGCAGGACGCTGCTTTTTCACGTCCCTATCCGTCCGTCTCACCAGAGATTCCTTCGCTTCCGAGAGGAAGGATCCTCTTCGAGTTCCAGCCATGCCCTTCGGCTTGTCTCCAGCTCCCAGGGTCTTCACCAAATGCATGGCAGTGGTGACAGCATTCTGCGGCGCCGGGGCCCGGTGTACCCTTACCTGGACGACTGGCTGATAGCAGCTCCCTCCAGGAAGGAGGCAGAGTGGTCCAGAGATCTGGCCCTCCAGGTCTGTCTCAACTGGGCCTCCTTATCAACGAGGCCAAGTCGAACTCGAGCCAAGCAGGTGATTCTATTCATCGGGCGCAGCTCGACTCTCTTCGAGCCAGAGCGGCTCCCGCGGACAGGGCCGAGGTTCTTTCCTCCTTTGCCCGATCATTTCTGGTTGGGCACTGCGCCTGCCGGGACTTCCTGCGCCTCCTGGGTCTCATGGCGGCCTGCACCAGCGTGGTCCGTTGGGCCCGCTGGAACATCGTCCTTCAGTGGGGACTGGCCAGCCAGTGGTCTGGCAGCTGCGATCCTTGGACCAGCTTAGTCGTGGTGACACAGGATGTGGAAACGCTCTCCAGTGGTGGACGTTCCAGATCATTTGCAGGAGGGCATCCGTTCGTCCGCCCGAGCCGCGGTCTCTCTGTCGACCGATGCCTCTCTGATGGGTTGGGTGCCCATCTGGGGGAACACGGGCTCATGGCCTCTGGTCCCAGGGGAGTCCCGATGCCACATCAACCTGCTGGAGCTCCGGCGGTCCGCCAGCTCTCACCGCCTTTGCTCCGTTCCTCCGGGGTCAAGTGGTCCGAGTCAGGCGGACAATACCACGACCATGTACTATCTAAACCGCCAGGGCGGACGCGCCCATGCTTCTATGCAAGGAAGCTCTCGCCATTTGGTCACTGTAGCAGCCTGGAGGCGGATCTCCTAGCTATTCACGTGGCAGGAGCCTCCAACACCCTGGCCGATGCCCTGAGCCGGATAGGGGCTGCATCCCACGAGTGGTCTCTCCTGCGAGGTAGTACAGCATCTGTTCTCCCTTTGGGGCACACCTCAGGTGGACCTGTTTGCCTCAGGAGAGCGCTGGTAGTCTGTTCCATGCCCGCCCCCTCAGCAGGGCTCGCTGCAGGGATGCCTTCTCGAGGCAATGGACCCCGGCCTCTTTTCGCCTTTCCCATTTCCCTTGATCCACAAGGTGCTTCTCAAGGCGAGGAGGGACAAGGCGCAGGTGATTCTGATAGCCCCAGACTGGCCTCGCCAGTTCTGGTACCCAGATCTCCTCAGTCTCAGCTCCAGGACTCGCGGCAGCTTCCAGCTCGCCGGACCTGCTCTCAGTCAATCAGGGAAGGTGTTCCATCCGGACCTTCAATCCCTGCACCTGACGGCCTGGTTCCTGAGCTGCAGAGTTCCAGGCCTTGGGTCTTTCCGACGAGGTCCTCAATGTAGTTGAGGCGTCCCGTAGAGTCGACCAGAAAATGCTATGCCTTCAAATGGAAAAGGTTTTCCATTTGGTGTCAGGAGCAAGGCTTGGATCCTTCCTCCTGTTCCTTGGCAAGCATCTTGGACTATTTATGGTCCCTTTCTAGTCAAGGGCTTGGGTCGGCGACCCTAAGGGTGCACCTGGCAGCCATCTCTGCTTACAGGCGCGGGCGGGAAGCAGTCGGTGGCGCAGGAGAAGGTGGTCTGGCGCCAAAGGCCTTGATCACATTTCCTCCAGTGCGGGAACCCCACCTCCGTGGGATCTACTGCTGGTACTGGCAAAGCTCATGGGCAAGCCATTGAACCTATGCACAGGTGTGCTCTCTCTCACCTGTGCGTGAAGACCGCCTTCTTGGTGGCTATCACGTCAGCCAGAAGGATGGGAGGCTCCAGGCGCTTTCCATCGAGTCTCCTTACCTGGTCTTCCACAGGACAAGGTTGTCCTGCGCCCCCACCGAAATTCCTTCCGAAGGTGGTGTCGGGTTCACCTTAACCAGGTGGCTCTGCGGTGTTCTACCCCAATCACACCTCGGGAGGCGAATGGGCTCCATACTCTGGACCCTAGAAGGCGCTCGCTTATAAGGGCGCCACGGCTGAAAGTCGGGAGAGGTTCGCCAGCTGTTTGTCACCCTACGCTGAAGCCGCATCTGGCAGACCTGCAGCCAAGCGGACGATAAGCAGGTGGGTAACCTCCTGCATAGATCTCTCTATAAGTTGCGGCATGGAGCCTCCCAGAGGGATAAGAGCTCATTCTACCCGCCATACTGCTGCAACGGTGGCTGCTTCCAGGATGTCCCTATCCAGGAAATCTGCAGGGCTGCTACCTGGAAGTCAGCAAACACCTTCATTACCCACTACCACATCAACCTTGAGTCACGCCGGGATGCTGGTTTTGGGCCTCGGTTCTCCAGTCTCTCTTTCCCAAGTAAGTATTGGGGTGCGTCTTGCCTCCTCCTCCCGGAGAACTGCTAGAGTCTGCCAATGAGTGTGGATGAACAACATATCCATGTCCCTAGAATACAGGTTACTCACCTGTAACAGGAGTTCTAGGAATGGTATATGTTGTTCATCCACACGACCCACCCGGCTTCCGCCGCGACAACCTGAGCTTTCCAGCGGGCCAGATCTGGCGCCATGGGCGGAGCCGAGTTATACCACCCGGTGGGTGGGAGGAGCAAGCTTGAAGACCTTCCGGCAAGATTTAAAGCGGCAAGGATACCTGCCAATGAGTGTGGATGAACAACATATACCATTCCTAGAACTCCTGTTACAGGTGAGTAACCTGTATTTATCGTCTAATGATCTCACCCAGGGGAAGCATATATACTGCAAACAACAAAAACGACAGGCTCGAACCCTGGGGAACTCCACACGGCAGGGGGTCCAGGCAGGAGAAGAATTTCCTTATCACTACTCTCTATGTCTTGCCCATGAGAAAGGACTCGGATCAGTTGATGACAGTACCGGTGAGTCCACAGAGATCCCCAAGGCAATCCGGCAGCACTATTTGGTCCACAGTGTCAAAAGCTGAGGACAGATTGAGGAGGTTGAGTACTGACCGGTCTACTGCATCTCTCACCCTGAGATCATTTCCTCTCTGACTGATGCTGTTTTGGTGCTATGCCTAGCCCTAAATCCAGACTGGAATGGTTCATAGATGTCATAGGCCGCCAGGTGCGCCTCAAGCTGCAGAGCCACAACTTTCTCAGCAATCTTACCTAGAAATAGGAGGTTGGAGATAGGTCGATAATTCGCCAAGACGTCAGGGCCAAGTGGTGGTTTGGAGGGGCTTTACCAATGCCTCTTTTAAGGCATCTGGAAAAAAAAAACCTCCGGGAGTGAACACCAGATGATATTGGTGAACACTGTACCAACAGACTCAACTCATCCCATTAAGAGATGTCTGGTCCAGGTCCATTTCACAAAATGTGGGCCACAGCTTCGAGATTACCTCAATGACCTCTTGTCACCCACACCAGCATAAACTCATCCCAGACAATAGGAGAGCCTCTGATAATGTGTAGCCCAACATTGCAGGGCTGCTTCCGCCCCACTGGGGAGATCCCAGTCCTAATGATGGACACCCTGTCAGAAAAGAACTGAGCAGACTCTTTGCACTGAGCGACTTAAGTTGCTCTTTTCGGCTGCAGACAGGCAGGATGAAGTAGCCTGTCTGCAGTCCGAAAGGGCAAAGCTGGTCTGTTCCTCCTTGCACGAGTCTCCCTGGACAGGAACACTGCCTTCTTATGGTTAATTACCCTTTGATATTCACTATAGTGAATTCTCAAAGCCAGTTTGCCTGCTTGGACTGAGTCCTCCGCCAGCGCCAGCAGCGCTCCCAACCCCTGATCCCTGGTCTTCATCTCCTTGAGAACCCCATCAAACCAAGGAGGTCTCAAGCGAGAAGACCTGTGTCATATATGGATCAGTGCAATGGAATTGAGCGCCTTGGAGACAGCACTATTATAGGCTGCCACCGTCTCACCCACAACCGCTGCACATCAGGTGGCCTCTACAGCAGAAAAGTTCACTACCGCCAACAGTCCCTCTGAGGGCAACCCGTTTCATGGGGCAGTAGCGAACAATCTCAGCAGTGGAGGGACTAATGGGGGGCCCGAATGAAAACTCTACTGTGCAATGATCGAACCGAATGTCTTAATCAGTCTTGAGATTGGTGACCTTAAGCCCCAGTGAGAACCCCAACCCCAAGTCCAAGGCGTGGCTGTGCCTATGGGTCACAGAAGCAACAGTTTGTGCAAGGCTCAGCAGTGTCATCAGGAGGTTGTCTTGACCAAAATATGAGTGCTCGTCGTTAACCCAGGTGTTGAAGTCACTCAAAATCAACCATCTGGGCCCCTCCAACACCCTATCAACGACAAAATCCACGACCTCCTGCAGGAATTTCCCCTTGCGCCCGGAATACAGTACATGAGGAGGATCCTGCAACCTGCACCTGGACCCCTGCGCACAGCCACGCAGTCAAACGACAAGGTAGAACCCACTGGATGTATGGAGAAGTTCAAGTCGGGTCTAAAGCAGATGGTCACACCCCCACCCCTGCATTCCTTCTTTGAGCAGTGCACTGTGGAAAACCCTACCGAGACCGACACTTCCAACACTGGGCCTGCGTCATCCCCCAGCCAGGTCTCCATGATGCAAGCCAGATTGACTGAGGAAATCAAGCCCGCAGTAATCGCGATCTTGTTCCTAATCAATCTAGCATTACATAGAAACATAGACTTTGATGGCAGATAAGGACCACTTGGCCCACCTAGTCTGCCTATTTCCCTACCTACAGGATAGGCCGCAGATCCTAGTTAACCAACAGCCTATTTCTTCCTACCCCCCACAAGAATTGCCTTATGTCTGTCCCATGCATTCTTGAATTCTCCCACAGTTTTAGACCCCACAATCTCCTCAGGAAGGCTGTTCCATGCATCCACTACCCTCTCTGTGAAAAAATACTTCCTCACATTGCCCTGGAACCGCCACCCCCCAACCCCCGCCATCTTTAAATTGTGTTCCATTGTTCTTGCACGTCTCTTTTTTCAGAAAGATGCTACCCTCTTGGACTTTGTTGATTCCACTGAGGTACTTCAAAGTTTCTGTCATGTCCCCCTTCTCCCTTCTTTCCTCAAGGGTATACATATTAAGCTTCTTTAGTCTCTCCTCGTACGGCTTCTCTTGCAGACCCTGCACCATTTTAGTTGCCCTCCTCTGGACTGCCTCTATCCTGTCTGTGTCCTTGCAGAGATGGGGTCTCCAGAACTGGATGCAGTACTCCAGATGGGGTCTCACCAACTGTCTATACAGAGGGATAACAACTTCCTGTTTTCTGCTGGTGTTGCCTCTCCCTGTGTATCCCAGTATACCCCCAGCCCTCCCTACTGCCTTCTCACATTGCTTGCTAACCTTAAGGTCATCTGATATGATTACCCCCAGGTCCCTTTCCTTGTTTGTTGTTGTTACCCCCAAATTGTGTAATCTTCCGCTGGGTTCTTGTTTCTCAGGTGCATTATTTTGCACTTCTTTGCATTGTATCCTAGCTGCCATACCTCTGACCATTCCTCCAACCTTGCCAAGTCCCTTCTCATCCTTTCCACGCCTCCTTGTGTATCAACCCTGTTGCAGATCTTTGTGTCATCTGCAAAGAGGCATACTTTCCTTCCAGTCCCTCTGCAATGTCACTTATAAAGACATTAAAAGGACTGGACCAATCTGAACATGCGGTACCCACTAGTAACCCTCTTTCTTCAGAGTGGGCTCCATTTACAATTACCTTCTGTGTCCTGTTGTCCAGCCAATGTTTTACCCAGGCTACCACCCTGGGACCCACTCCCAGGCTGGTTAATTTGACTATTAATTTTTTGTGTGGGACTGTCTCAAATGCCTTGCTAAAGTCTAGGTAGGCCATGTCCACAGCCCCTCCCTGGTCTACTACTTTGGTCACCCAGTCAAAGAAATCTATTAGATTCGTCTGACATGACCTTCCCGCTGTGAACCCATGCTGCCTGCATTGCATAGCACCACCCGAAGGAGACCAGTGGAAGCCGCTGACCCACCGGCTACCTTCCCATACAGTCCAGTTGGAACCCTGGGAATGGGTAGCAACCACATCTGTCCTCTCTCTCTCTCTCTCTCTCTCTAGGTTCCATTTTTTCCTAGGGCGCCTCCTGGACCTGAGCATCCTGATATGGCCCCGCCTGCCATCACCCCCCTACACCAGTCCCAACCTCCCTACAGCATTGATAAGCCCCATCTCGTTCTGACTGCTAACTCATTCTACCCTGAGAGGCCATTTTGTATCAGGAGAATCAGTGGATGGTTGGGACTTCATACGGAGCTATTGGCTACAGTGAATTAAAGTATTTGAAAGTACACAAAATGGAGCAACTTAGTAATATGAGAGCAGTTACTCAACTGTGGGAGAGAAAAGAAGGATAAAAAAAATCATACAGGGCTACATTTAAACCTTTCTGGTTACAGAATAATATTAGACTCATTTTGGGATCCTGGTGAGATCTTAGTTATATCCTGTGTCTCCAAGTAAGCTCACTGGTAATGAAAAGCAGTGGATTATCAAATAGTTTATCCCCTTTAGAAGCCCACTGGTGGTAACTCAATACAGTCCTCTGATGTCTCTTACTGCAGGCAGGAAAAATACTTCTTAAATAACGGTATTAAATTAGTCAGCACTGGGGGAAAAATTAACATTTTGACTAGTGTACCACATCTCTATACACCCGATTAGCTTCCCGTCCGAGTTCCACGAAATACAGAGACCCTCCCAAATATCCAATAATTTGCTCATTTTTTGATGTGCAGAATACGTATTCAGAGTCAGAGCCTGAGGTACTTGTAACGACCATTCAGTTTGGACTATAGTGTATTAACCAGCTTCCTGGCCGCCACTTGGTTTGAATGGATGCACACCTTGCCTTGTTACACTGTTTTTAATCTTGCCAGTAGCATTCATGTGTGGTTAATCTCCAATTCACAGAGAGTGCCTCTGACGCTATTGTATTCTTTCCTCCTCGTACCCGTTATGTAGTTCAGATCAGGGTAGACATGGAATGGTATATCTTCCCTCTGCAACCGTTCTTTCTGCTTTGCAGTTTGTGAAAATTGGTCCCTTGCGGACGAGCAGCTCAGGACCACAGGCATCATGTGCACCTGCCCTTCCATCCCTTGCAGGCGTCTTGGAGTGACTCTGCGTGCTTTTTGTGATCCTTAAGGGCTCCTCCATTTGCAGTGCCTCCTGCAAACATTGTGCAACTAATCTGTTTGTGTTCTTCTCCTCTAAGCTCTTGGTTAATCCCACCAGCCAGATGTTGGCTACCCATAGTGCATTTTTTAACATTTTTCAGCCAAGCTTGAAATAAGTGATTTTCTTTTATAATAGCTACCCAGGAGAGTTTCCCTTCAAGAAAGACCACCCCATGGCTGGCTGGCCTATGGAGGGTTTCCCTGAAGACATCAATGGAGATCCTGTTGGGGTGTGATCCTGAAGATGACGGGCAAGGCAGTGAAGAAAGGTGATGTACCAAGATAGGAAGATAGGAGATTCATCTTTGTGGTATCTTTGGGGGGAGGCGGTAGGGTTCAAGTACCTCAACAGTGGTGCCATTAGCCTAACACACAGGAGAAGAGTTCTGCACTGGCTGTCCAGTGGTTACTATGGAGCACACATGGCTGTATGTGGTTCTACTCAAGTGGACTGTCACGTGTTAGAGCAGACTGCGAGTCCGAGGATGGCCATATTCAGAAAGGCACAGACCCCTGTTTGTCTCTCCTGGCAAACACTGAATTCAAAAGAATTACATTCTGCCTTTAAGGCGCTGTACCAGATAAAACCCTAAGATGGTAGTATGAAAATGGCGAAGAGAGTATAACACAGCAGCATCAGGGTTGGATTGTATAGAGAGACATTTTGATTAAATATTGCAAATCGCAGTTGCTATGGGAAGAGTTGAACAGGATCTTGGGTGGAGCCACACTCTGGCAGACATGGCTGGATCTGCACATGTGGTATAGTAGACCTGCTGAGAAAAGACAGTGTGTTAAAGTCAACAGTGAATACTAGGATGAACTAGAAGGCGCTGGGACAAGACATGGTTATCATGCGTCTCGGCAAGAGTCTGTGCTTAGAGGTCGGTCAAGTCAGCACCTGATAATGGAATTGGGAGTTGGTTCAGGACCCCGTGAGGAATACTGCCAATAGCTTTTGAAGATGAACTAGGAAGTAAAGGAACTCGAGTTTGAACTAGAAGGGAATGCCTGAGCCTATAGCCTAATGTATTGTGATACTTGGATCTGTGAAGCATGTGTAATTAAAGCTGTACAGTTTATACACCAGTAAAGGAACAAGTGCTAGAACTAAGCATTTGTGTCTACGGTTTGATTTACTCTGAAGTACCTACACGTGTCTCGGAGTGTCCTGAGGAACTCTGGGCCTAGGCATGTGCATAAGCAACATCATTAGGATGTTGGAGGAATTCCCAGTGAGCATGACCTATAGCCCTAGACACTGGAGGTTCCGTAGGCCATGCCCCCCCAATCCCAGGGTAAAGGAAGGGGAGCATGGACAAGAGAGTGCTTTTTGAATTACAGTATTCTGTTTTCCCTTAATTGTTAGCTTTTTAGGGAAGATTGCTTTGCATTCTGATTTATGTTACCCTTGATCAGCTGTTTTGCTGTTTTCAGGTGACTGCTGCATAACACATTTTGTTATGCATGTTATCAAAATTGCAGCAAAGATTTAAATAAAGAAAAACAATTTCCCCCTACTATCTGTTAAATTTATTACCAGGCAGTTTAAAGCAGCAGTGCAATGAAAATGGGCTAAAATTTGACTCTGCCTTTTTTCTTCCTAATCGATGCCAGATGTCTTCCAGTTTATTTTGGTGGTGAAATTTTTCATTTTCGTTATTTAAGAATTTTATGAAAGTTATAAAATATAAAAATAATTTCTCAAGAAGAAATATGGCTGCTTCATTTGTGCACAAAAATACTATTGAGGACCTGAGGAGGGTAAGAATTCAGACAATATGCAAATATACAATACACAGCACAGGAAGCATCCAGAATACCCAAATCAGCAGTTCTGTCAATATTTTTCATAACCATCACAGAAAATTTACTTTTTGGAATAACTTTTTCGTTGCACTGCTGCTTTTAAGGAACACTTGTTTTTTTGCACCATATTATTTATTTCTAATTGAAAACCCACATTTTATGATTGCTTACCTTCTCTAAATTAACTGATGTCACTGGTTATTTTATTTGCTTCCTTTCTTAGTAGAACTGAAATGCATGGTAATAGTGTAATTGTACCCCGATTTGTTTCAAATCCTCAATCTACTTTTATGGTGTAACCCCTTGTTCCCAGGGGTTACACAAATCCAGTTTACAATCAGTGGTAGGCAGAGAAGGCAGCTAGTGATTTGCCAGTAAGTGGATTTCACTCTGTCCCTCTCTCTGCTTCTGGTCTCAGCTGGGAGCTGGAGAGGTGATGCCACCTTAGCAGTCTCGCAGCAGCATAAACCACAGCAGTTGCTGTGAGTGGGGAATTTAGGATTCTGTAGTCAGTTGTTGGCTGGAGTCTGCAGAGTGCAGTTGCAGTTCCAGTAGCAGCTCTGATAGAGAGCTGCAGTGTTCCAGATTTTCTCACCCTAGTGGAGTACAGCATTTTCCAGTTTTGTCTAAGTGGTGGAAACCGTCTCCAGGGATTTCCTTCTTCTTCATCCCAGGAGGGATGGAGTAGGCTGCCAGGATGTCTGGGGCAATCCCCTGATCCTACCAGGACATTGTGAAGCTGCCTTGTGTGACAACGTCTAGTAAGTACTTTTGTTTTGTCTGTCTGCCCAGGAGTACCTGCCTTTTGAGGTGAATTTCTCTGTCAGAGGGACCCTGTCACCTAAGAAATTTAAAAGTTGGCTGTCCACAGTTGAGTCCTGTCTGTGACTGCCATGTGAGCGGACCTTTTGTTCTTGACACCCCTGTGGTGTTCCGTGTGGATGTTTAAATGTGAACTCCGTTTCAAGAAAGCATCATCAGTACAGGTTGGATAAATATAAGGTATATTTTCCAAGGGGATGGGCGAGTATGAACTTGGAAACCAAAGGTAGGAGAACCCCGCAATCAGGAGTGTCCAGTTTAGCACTCTGGATTCTGAAGGGCACCTGTGTCTTTTTTGTCAGTGCATGTGGCCAATGCCAGAAGAATTTCTACCCCAGTGAGTGTTTTTTATTTCAAGTTGAGCCTTTAGTGCTCCGACATGGTCAGTGTGCCACAATTAATTCTATGCCATATGGGACTTCCAGGTACTGGCCGTGTGTGCCTAGTTGAGGGAATTTGCTTGGTGTATGTTGCCGGTGGCTAGTCCACACTTACTACAGTCATCCTATGCTATATGGGAAATTTGGAGTTCTGTACCTCAGATGTTCTGCATTTACCGTGTGTGTAAACCCTTGGGGTCCATCTTTGCTTTGTGCGTTCCTACTTTGTTACAGAATAAAGCAACACCCTAGAATCCCAACCTGGTATGGACATTTATGTTATTGTGTCCGTGTGGAGTTACTTGGGTGGTACCCCTGTCTAGAAGTGCAAACCTAGCATAGCCCTGAGTAAACGTTTTCTCCCCGGGACCTGGGTTTTGGCCATGGTATTGGTCCCACCAGGTGTGTGCCTAGTAGCCACACTTGGTTTGTGTTTTATAATGTCTACTCCATCTGCATATCCCACCTTGTCTGTGGTGGCAATCGGTGTAACCCCCACCCCTCTCTGTTCCCCTAGACTATGGGAGGTGTGCCTGCTGGTTAAATAAGGGGCCAGTGGGGGGTTACAGTTGCATACTTCCTGAATATTAGGAACACCCCCAAACAGTGCAGCCACTCGCGATGCAGTAGTCTTCTCTCCTCCCATTGCATCATGAGGAGCTAGACTGCATTGGGGGTCTTCCCACACCCACGAAAGTTGCAGAGGGAGTTGATCAAGGACTGTAAACAAATGTTTTTTTGTTTTGTTTTTTTTTGTGTGTGGTAACACCAGTATGGTGGGTAGTCTATTTTTGACGTTTAAAAAGAAAAAAAATGAATCTGAATCAAACTACCTGCTCCATCGACAATGTCTACAGAATGTGAGCAATCATAACTTTTTTTTTTTTTTTTTAACCAGAGGCATTTTGAGGCCTACGGGGGTTGACAGTGTTCCTTAAGAATATTCTGTACACCTAGGATTGCTCTTGGGTGATGCTGGTTACATGATGATGGAAGAATTGGGGGTTGCGCATCTCCATCCAAATGACAAAATGCTGCAAGTGAAAATTGTCTGAAAATGTTCTAAAATACTATAAATTTTATTCATTTATTTGAAAATTCTTAACGAGAAAAGTGCAGTGCAGTGACGCATCCTCTGTTTCAGGCACATCCTGGGAATTCAGCTAGACCTGTTGTATACAAGTTTCAGTATGAAACTGTCTGTGCAGACACTGCAATACAGGTATTGTATGTCAATTTAAAGTGAACTCTTGTGAATCCGTGATAGATAGTAGGACTTCATTTTGAGAAGGAGCAACAAGATCCTATCAAGAAGAACCAGCGAGGAACCAGATTTACAGAGCTACACACTGTAACTGTTTCCACTGTCAGTATGTGCTCTCACCCCTTTTCGTCTCTAGACCTGATCAGGTTACATCCTGAGGAAGGAAACAGCAGGAGTCATATTCCCTAAATACTCTATGACATCGCTGCCCTAATTAGCATAACCTGCACTCCACTGAAAAGTCAGACTCATTGTTCATGGAATAAAGGACGGCGTACAGTAGTAGATTTACCATGTTTCCATATGGAAGGGATATACTGTAAATATCAATGTACTGTAGTTCTCTGGTGCCATATAGTACTTTTAACAATAGGAATTAGACCATGTCACTCGAGTTTATCATACAGTTTTAAAGCCAGCCAAAGCAAAAATGTATCGAACACTAGCTGTTTCAGATATATGTGTTTGGGGTGGGGGTGGGGGGTTGCCTAGGCAAACAATCAGCTGTGTGTTATTTTGACTTGTTTTTTCATTCTTGCAGGTTAACTGCGTGATGTTTATTCAGTGCTTGGATGAGAAGTGTGGCATGTGGGGTTTTTTACTCGTCTTTTTGTGTGTGAAAGCAAAAATGGGACTAAGCCAGTGGAGTTCTGAGAACTTTTTTTATTTTTTTTTTATTTTATTACCATGCCTGGAACATGAAGCCTATCTGAAAAAGACCAACTTTATTTAGGACAAGGAAAACATTATTTTTCAGTAGTGGAAAGGATGTCTTATAAAAAAAATACGGTTAAACTTTGTTACAGTTTTCTGTAGGTGGGAGTAAATTTCAGGAAGATCTCCTGCGCCATTGCTGCCTGTCTTTGAAGTCTGCTCTAACTGCAGAACGTAATACCTTGCCAGGTTTCCACATAGTGGGAGGCACACACTGGCATAAATTAAATGGAACTTTATTAACCTCTCATTTTTAATACATGGTAATGTAAGCATTGTAGCACAATTAAAGTAATTTAAGAAACAAACAATGGATTGCAAAAAAAAAAAAAAAAATTCTCACTCCCCCGGTCTGTTCCAGCTTTAGTTCTCCAGTAGCTCGCTTTTTTTGACTGACATCATCAGGAACTTAACTTTGAAAATGCATTTATTGTAGAAGTTCTCATTTGCCAAGTAACATTGTGCTATGTATTCAAGTAAAGAGAGATTGTTAATTAGTCGTTGGAAAATAGGAGTCTCTGGATAGATATTTTTTTTTTGTTGTACCAACCTATGTCATGCACAAAGATGGTATAGTACACAAGCTTTTGGGACCAGAAAGATCCCTTCATCAGATGCAGGTTGCGCCTGGTGAAAGGAAAAGGACCTGTGTGGTCCCAAAAGCTTGTGTGTACTTTATCATCTTTGTACAAGACATATGTTGGTCCAGTAAAAGGTATCGAACTGTCCAGCAACTCCTGTATTTAGATGCAGATAACATTATGTAACAAGATTGCTGCTGAAGCCCTGTAGGCTGCAGGTTGGCAGTCATTGCCCCCCCCCCCCAAATGGTTTGGCTAAGTGTTCTGTTATTTGGCTAGAAGGTTCAGGTGACAGTACTGTGGGATTTTACTTCCCATATGATCACCTAAAAGCTTGCAAAAGAGGAAATAATTTGTGATCTTCATGTTTTTGTTTTCAATATTTTCTCTGTTCCCCAACTGTGTTGCACATTAGGACTCTTTACCCCTTTAATCAATCCGTCAGACTTCTACCTGTCCTCTGCTCCTGGCCAGGATTCCCCCCCTCCTCCTCTAAAGACTTGTCATCTCCTAACAGTCACTCTACAGTGCCCTCTGCCCAGACACACTAGGAGCATGGATGTTTGGCAGATGGACATAGAATAGGGTGACATGAAGGCCCGTGCAAACATCGCAAATCACAACGTGCTGTGTTTTGTCCCCTTTACAAGCCTCTCCCAGTGTTGTATGGGTGCACACGTGAATGCCCAGGTGGAAAAAGTGTGTGTGTAAACAGACAGCAACTGCGCATTCACTATGCTACCCCAAGGTGTTACTGCAAGAGTGGTACTCCAGGTCCCCCCCCCCCACACAACCTCCTGGAGTAGAGCATCAAAGCAGTTGGACCATAGCCTCTCTTCTGGCCTCCACTCTTGCCACTCCAAGCAGGCGTAGTGCCATAGAGATGACTTCAGTTTTCTGTGTTAGTTTATTTGTATTTACCCAGAATACAAAATCACACATGCCCCCACAATGCAAAGCACCATGGGCTGCATATGCAAATCACCACAGAATATTATGCTGGTTCAATTTTAAGCAGAAATGCATGGTGCCAAAAGGCCTCTCACAGTTTGCAAAGGGTGCCAACAGAAGACATGGACACGTGTTTGGTCCTACCAGGACTCATCAGTGTGCCTCGTCTGTTTGACACCCCAGTGGAATGAACCAGCTACCCTAAGATGGTCTATCTGGGTTATGTTGTGGTGAACCCAATTAAAACAAAAAACATTTTAAAAGACAAAGAACCTCTGTGCGCAAGCACTGAGGCAGTGGTTACCCCAAAGGGCATTTGGACAGGAAGCCAAATTTTAAAGAAATACAGAATCACACATGCCCCCACAGTGCCCAGAATAGCCCAATTGAGATGCAGCATCTGTGTTTTTAGTGTGGTCCTGCTTCTGCCTCGTGTTCTTACAGTCAAGTAGAGTGAAACTTGGGGAGGTCATATATTTGTGGCACTGTGGTGATCTTGGCACCTGGGGTCTCTTGGGTCACAATTCAAAATTCTAACCACCTAAAATTAGGTGCAGTGGATACAGTGTGTTCACTTTTATGATCAAACATGATTCTTCTGCTCTAGCTTGCAGTGGCTCTAATTATACGTTTTTGCATATTTGAAAAAGAAATATGGTATCTGTGTGTTCAGTCAATTAAGAAGAAACAACAAACATGTTGATGATGGTACCTTTTTATTGGACTAACAAAACTGTTATTGACTAGTTTTCAAGAGTTATACTTTCGGGGGGGGGGGGGCGCTGCTGAGCAGCCAAGAGGAAGCAGCAATTTACCGGAGCTCCCAGAGAAGGTATTAAAAAATACTATTAAACCTTAGTCTATTTAAATATAAAAAGTTCCAGTCTGTACCAGAGAGTATGGGATATCGACAAGTTACAATGGGCAAAACTAAAGGGGCTGGGGGCGCCAACCCGGCCTTTGCTCTCTTAAGAACGAGACCAGGGATGAAAAGGCCTACACAGCATGGGGGGAGTCGGGAGCCTCTGATATTCAACCAGAGGAGGCCTCGCTGACGTCCATTCTTGCCACGCTCCACCAACTTGTTAAATCAGTCCAGGATCTGGACAAATAGTTTGATACCCTCACCCCGAGAGTATCGGCTCCGGAAACTAGAATGGAACATTGTGAGATAACAGTACAACGCTCCGAAACCTCCATCCTTAAATTAGCGAACGCAACTACTAAACTAATGAGAGAGAATTCGCACCTCCATCAAAGGTTGGAGACTGGGGAGAACCAGGCGAGAGAGCGAAATCTCAGAGTGATCGGGCTGTCTGAAAATGCTGAAGGGGAGGACAGCCTGAGCTTTGCCAGAATGTTTTTGCCAGCCTTGCTGAATCTCAAGGATGCTGATCCACCTCTGTCCTTAGAAAAGGCTCATAGAATCACTCCACGGAGAGCTGTGACAGATTCTTTTACCCCCAGGACCTTTCTAATTGTATGTACCGAGATTGGAGATGGGGACCGAGTTCTTGCAATTGCCCGACGCCGGAGTGTGTTGAAATACAGAGATGACAAGATTTTGCTATTCCCGGATCTTTCATTCACTACCCGACAACGTCGCAAGGTCTTTGACTGCCTACGGGGCCAGCTGCGTCAGCTCAAGGTGCAGCACCAGTTGCTTCTCCCGGCCAAGCTTCGTGTGTTGTGAAACAGACAGCAATTCCTATTTAATGAGCCGAGCGAAGCAAGTAAGCTGGTACAGCGGATCGAACATGAGTTGGCTAGGAGAGAGGATGAAGGAGACCTTTCCGAGGATGACTGAGCTTAATAGGTCACTCTGGTAATGTAAAATTGGATTGCTGGGGCTGGGACTGCCATATTTAGTGGCCGGGACAGTTGCATTTAATTGGCCTGGACTTGACTAGTAATGCAGCGTGTAAACCTTGGATTATATTTTGGTTTCTGAGCTCGGCGATTATTACTTTCTGGAGACTTTCCACTCGTTCTCCTGCCTCTATACCGAGTTAAGAGTAGACTGGGGACTCTTGGCCTGTGAACAGAATGTTTATGTTCATCTCAATGCCTAGCTGCACTGTTGGTTACTCTGTATGGTTGCTGCTGACCAGATAATTTAAAGTGGAATGTTTGTTTTCTCTCTGGGAGCACTGGGAATAATCTGTTATTTATATAAGATTTGCATTGGGGGAATCATTTTGACAATGTAGTCACATTGATAAAAGGTAATCCTGTATGCATATCCTATTTAGATTCCCTGTTGGCCTTCCTGGCTGCACGCATTGGGTGAATTTATCCTGTGTAAGTTTTTGTTGATGGGGAAACCCCGCTGTGATGTACTGCTAGAGGGGGCGTCGTTCACTAGACCTACATAAGAATGTATGATGTATACTGTATGGTATCCTCCTGTGTATTGCACTTTGTAAATTTGCTTGCAAAATCAATTAAAAAAAAAAAAAATTATACTCGAAGACTGACCTGATGAAGGGAGTATAACTCTCGAAGCTAGTCTAACAATTTTGGTAGTGCAATAAAAGGTATCATGTGCAACATATTTGTTTTTTGGTTTCTTTTGCTTCTTTTGTCTTTCTTTGTTTAAGCCCCCTGCCCCCCCGGTTGGCCACTCTTTCTGGCCGTCTAAGACCACCCCATCCCACCGTCCCACTTAAATGTGGCCCCAAGTTTGCTCAATGTATCCCTTCACTGGGGCCCCCCATACGGACACCGGGGAGGGGAGTGCTTGCCCGTAGGCACAGAGAATTCACCTGGGACACACGGGGAGACCAGCACAAGCACTCCTGGGCTATGTGGCATCCGGTCCCCACTCCTGAGCTGTGTGGCAGATGGGGAAGACCAGCTGCCGTCATCCGGCCTGCCAGGCGGGCATTCTCACTCCTAAGCTGGTCTCCGGGCTCTTAACTAGTTGGAGGTCCTTCCTGAAACCATGTGACAGGCAGGAAAAACATCTCTGCAAGGGTACCAGATCCTCCCCTCTGCATCCTGTAGCTCTCAGTTTACTTTCTGCCTGCCATGAGGCAGGTTCGCTGTAGGGGCTCTGCTGAAGACATCAAACTGTAAGTGCAGTTTACTTTCTACTCTGAAGAGGATTTTCAAGGGGGAAACTTAACCAGTGTTGCCTCGCAGAATCTGTAGGGTCCCCAGTCTCAGCCATGCATGCTGAACAGATTGGACCTCTTCTCTCCTACTTCTTCTCGCGCTTTGAGGCACGCACCCCCCCCCCCACAGTCATTACTTGGAGGGAGGCACATGATCACTCAACAGGATTCCTTTTTTTTTTTTTTTTCCACCCCAAAAATAAAAAAAATAAATCACACAGTGATCCAGCCTCAACCCTGCGTGCTGTACAGTCTGGCTCCTCATATCTGCTCACAGATGTTTGCTGTCCCCCTTCCCGCTGCCAGCTCCGCACCCTGAGTCTGGCAGGACGCAGGAATCCGGGCCCCTAATGCTGCACATTTATTTTCTGCTCCAGAGAGCTGCGCTTTAGTCTCCTCGTCGACGGCCCTGCTGCTCAGGCCGTCGACGAGCCCCTGCTCCACAGGCTCATCGAACATGGGTGAAGCCTCTAGGAGCAATCACACCCCGCAGCACCAGGAATTTTCTCCAGCTCGGGCAGAGCCCCCGGTCCTCAGGCTCGCCGACGATCAGGTAAGGCATACTTTTGTAGCGGTAGTGCTCCACAGCAGCAGGAGTTTAATTTTGGCTCAGGATGAGCCGTGCTACAGCCCCTCAATGACCAGGAGGGCACAGGCAGAAGCAGTTTTCCTGTTGACGAGCCCCCGGTCCCCTGGCTCGCCGACGATCGGCAGAGGAATCCTTTTGGAGGGGTAGCACTCCACAGCAACAGGGGTCTCATTTCGGCTCAGGAAGAGCCACACTACAGCCCCTCATAGACGCACTCTTGGAGCAGTAGCTGGGGCTTCATTTTGGCTCAGGAAGAACCGCGCTACAGCCCCTCATCGACGGCCAGGAGGGCACAGGCAGTCAACTGTATGGCCTATTACTGAGTCCCCTACCCATCGGGCCCTTTGATGCACAACGGGGGAAACTGGCCAGAGCAATAGCACTCCCCCTTACAATCCAGCTTGCTGTTGTCTGCTGCCCTCAACATGTCCTGCCAAGGGCGACTGAACAGTGGAAAGGGCGCAACTCATAACAATCTCTGCCTGTGTTAACTTCGGCTCATTAACGTCTTTGAAGCCCATTTGGACAGATAGGCCCTCGCTCCAGGTGGCAGTGCTGATAGGTCTCAAAATAGGGACTCATGCCATCCTCCAGTACAAAAGGTCTGGAAGGGCTGTCGGGAGCATAGCACAAATTCTCACGGAGCGGAAATGCCACAGACGTAAGTTCTGTTCTCCCCAGTCACCTTCTCCGGCTTGCTATGCCTAAGTGATATAGCTGCAAGGTCAGAGGAGGTTTGGAGACATCCACCCTGCTCTCACATGAACACCAGTACTGGGCAGCGCAGACCCATCAGCCCTCCTCCTCCTCCTCCAAGGGGCAGCATTGTTTACCATCAGACCTAGCCCTTGGCGTAATAGGCAAGCTTAACAGGGCCTTCACCCTCAACCCATCATGTCCTGACCATCATGCCTTGATTTCCTTCATAAATTACAGGGTCCACGGGAAGCCCACCCCAATGCCTCCTCCCAGTCTTCGGACCGGAGAGACATCACTCCTCTCAGCACCATAGGAGAGGACGAGGTCATATACTAGTAGCAGATTCGAGGATGTCCACAGTGGAAAATGTCCAACGGGACAGACCCCCAAGCAGTGACAGCACTAGGGGTTGTAAAACATGGGTCAAATTAGACCCACTGGTGTAAAGGATGTGGGTCAAAATGAGAAACAACTGGGTCAAAACTTAATCAAAGTTACAAATTTCACCAGTACAGCAGCTAAAACTTGTCAAGAAAAATACTTTTCTACTGTTCACTTTTCCATCTTTCAGCTATAGTTACAGACCAGGTGCACTACTGTGGACCCACCGTCAAGTGAAAAGTGGGTCATTTCTGGACAGGCTGCAACTTTTTCCCTTTCTGCCCTATCTAGCGCTGTCCCTGCCCCCAAGTCTGCCAGAGGTCAGTTAGTCCCCCCAGAGGAAGGGGGGCTACCGGGCGGCGTTTCTGTCTCAGACAGCTGTCCATCCAGAAACTTAGTCTTGGATGACCTAGATTTCTTCATTAAGCAGGTGAGTGAGGAGTTTCACTTGAGGTCTCCCTTGTCAGCTTCTAAACCACCAATCAGCACTCAGACTTTCATCGGCTGCCAAGCAAAAGAGAGAAAATATATATATATATATCCACCGGGGGTGGGGCTTCTCTGTGGGACCCAGGGGATACGAAGGTGGATGCGTCCCTCAAAAAGACCTTTTAGTCCTCCGCAACCTCCCTTAAAGCAGCTGCAGCCAACCTGTTGTCAGCATGAGCTGCACTACCATGGGCCACTGACCTGGCATTCCAGCGTGTTGACGAGCCAGATTTAAACAAGCCCACCCCACAGCAACTACAGCTCAGGACTATTCTCTGCATTCTCAGCTAATGTCTCGAAGGAGGCTGCCAGATGTGCAGCAAAGGGCCATGCTTCAACTCCCCTCGCCTCAACGTACCTAAGGCTACAGGCATGGCAGGCGGCCAGGTCCCCAAGGAACACTTGGTGAATGCTCCCTATGAGGGAGATCTCGTGTTCGGATCGGCTCTAAAGGGGGCGGTAAAAGACCCAGGGAAATGACGAAAACTTAAGTACCACAATCCAGGAGCAGGTACAGACCCCGGTCATCTGGATCCAGTCAGAATATTCAAGCCCATACATACACAGAGGACAAATTAAATCTGCCTTTGGCAGATGATCCTGGGTCATCTCTCGCTTCCAGCAGAGGAAGAAGCATTTGAGATGCCAGAAAGATCACAGTAAAGGCCCCAGACCCATCCTCAAGTAGGGGGCAAGCTTTCCAGTTTTCTCAAGGAAAGGGTTTGTACCTCCGCGATCAGTGGGGTGCCGGAGAGATTTAAGCAGGGTACCCTCACCCTTATCTGCACAGAATATGTCGACTCTCCAAATACTCACAGACCACTTACAGGCTGGAGCAAGCAGTGAATGCCCAGCGCAGAAAGGTACTTGTACATTTATGGTCTATTCATCATAGTACCAAATCGCTCTGGAGTTTTCAGGGCCGTATGGGTCCAAAAATGTCTGATCGAATTCGTCCACCACATGACATTCTAGATGAGTACCCTTGCATCCATCTTCAGGGGAGTTCCGTCGGGGAGATCAGTTAGTCTCAGCAAGTACGAGCAAGCAACTCTGACTGAGGTCACCCAGTGCCTCTCCCCCATAGGATTCCTGATCACCAGAAGAGCTCTCTTCTGCCATCCAAGCATCTGACTCATTGAGGAGTAATATTTTGAACATCCCAAATTAAAGACTTTCTCTATGGATGCTAAGTTCAGGGACCTCGGGGTTCTCTTCAGCAAAGACCAAGCGGCCTAATGCCTTTCAGACCACACCCTCACGCAGCTTACGGGGACGATGGTCTCCCTGGCAGTCTCCATTCCATGGGCTCTGGTTCTCATGCATCCCCAGCAGTTGAACCTACTACATCAGTGGTTCCAGTCAAAGGTCAGTCTGGGCCAGCAGATTCAAACATATGGCCAGTCAAACCTGCTGCATCAAGGAACGAGCCAAGGGTCAGTCTGAGCACACGGATTCAAGGCTATTGCCAGGCAGCAGCATCCTTGCACTGGGGGACTCATTGATCCAACTTCATGAAGGGTCTCAAGCGGGGGCATCCTCACCAGGGGAAAATTACTACCGATACCAGCCTTCGGGGCTGGCAGGTAGTCGAGGGTAAAGACCCCCTACAACATCAACATACTGGAGATACCGCCTGACATTTCAAAGATTCGAAGCACAGATCTCCAACCAGGATGCTGTCATCCTCAGTCAATCGAACCACAATGGCCTGCACCTGTCACCAGGGAGGTACATGAGCTCTCGGATAGTACAAGAAAACCCTATTGCTCTTCCAGTGGGCAGAGCATCACCTGGTGAGCTTGGTGGCCATATACATACCAGGTCAGATATGAACATCATGGAGGATTGGCTAAGTTAGGATGTTCTCCCAGGAAAATGGGGTCTAAAGGTCAGCACCTTCCTCCTCCTTGTGGGTGGTAGTTCACTGGCTGGTGAAGTGCAAAGTTCCCCAGTCCTGCTCTCTAATCAGGGTCGAGCTGACCATAACATAGGATGCCTTCTCCCTAGACTGGGGACCCTGCAATTTCATGTACGACTTTCCTCCAATTCCGCTAATCTCAAGAATCCATTTCTACTAATCCCAAGGCTCCTGCACAAGATCACCCTGGATTGGGTGGAGCCATTCTCTGACATTGGAAAATCAACCTGGCCCTCAGAACCCTCACCAAGACCCCATTGGAGCTCATCAAGGAAACGGCCGTCATCCTCCTCACAATGAAGGTCATCTTCTTACAGCACTCCCTTCAGCCTGCTGTATTAGCAGATAGGAGCTCTATTTTCCAAGGAACCATACACGGTGTTCCCCCCAGAACTCTGTAATTCTCAGAACATATTCATCTTTTCTACTGAAGGTGTTATCTCCCTTCCTCAGCTACCAGGAATTGAGTATCCCTGCCCTATGTCATAGCCCTAAGAGTGAGAATGAAAGAGAAATTCTCCTTCTGGGCTAGATGAGAGCACTCGAGCTTTACATCAGGAGAGTGGAAGCCCTTGTACGACTCGTGTAGTCTTTTCACCCTCACCTTCAGAGCCGAATTTGGGCAAAAAAGCCTTAAAAGTCTCTTGGACTAAATGAATTTGTTCTCTTCTCCATCACCTTCCAAAAGGTCTATGCTGGGTCCATGGAGGGCACCTTCAGCTCGAGGCAGTAGCTACCTCCTGGGCAGAGTTCAGAGAAGCCTTCCAGCAGTCTTTCACAGAGTCTCCACTTGGACATCCATCCATTCCTTGGCAGAGTTCTATAGATTGGATGTGTCTGCCTCCACTGAGGCATCCCTTGGTTAACTGGTCCCTCCATAGGCAGGGACCCATAAAGGTCTGCTAACATTCTTCCCACCCAGGAAGCAAAGGGATGTACTGCTTTAGTATATCCCACTAGTTATGAGCCCAGAGACCAGCTTAGGAGAGAGAAATTGAAATTTAAATACCTGTAAATTTTCTTTTTCAGACTGCGGGTCTCCAGGCTCCTCCCCTCCCAGAATGTTAGACGTTGGCCATCTGGCCTGAGGGTTTGAAGTCGGCTCTTCCAGGCCGTAAGTGCATATTAACATTTCTTTTTTTTGTTTCTCAGTGATGTTTTACTTCAGGGGACACATGCTTTGGAGCGAACTGAGAGCTACAGGATACAGAGGGGAGGATCTGGTCCCCCTGCAGAGATCTTTTTCCTACCTGTCACGTGGTTCCAGGAAGGATCTCCCATTAGTTATGAGCCCGGAGACCAGCAGTTGGAGAAAGAAAATTTACAGGTATTTAAATTTCAATTTTTCCTGTTTTCTTCCCCGCCCAACCCCTCCTAAGATGACTGCATGCTCACGGTGTCATGGAGAAACACCCCACGACACGTGGTCACCAATAAGCAAGATGCATCTGCTAGCTTGACCACCAGGAGCCACATGAAGCGATGCAGGCTCTAACACTGCCCGCTTCTACCCCGGAGGGAAAGCGTCTAACAGATAATCGAAACCCTTCCTCCGCCTCCACTCCTGTCATCCCAGGCTCAAGCACGAACCCACGTCGCCAGCATGCTGGGTGATCCCCTACCGCCCGGCGCCACAAAGCCTGCCCTTCTGCTTGTTTGATAAAAGCTGGACTTTTGCATACTATGAATACTATGATAATGGCTACCAGTTGGTCCTGTTATTGAGATATAAGGTTAGATGTAAATGTAGGTGGTGTGATTTGAATTGTTGCTGTGCGGACCTCCCAAAGTTCAAATTTGTGAATTTCGAACTTTGAGCCAGTAGGGTTACCACCTGTCCTGATTTTCTCAGGACAGTACCTATTTGAGAAACTGTGTCCATAAAAAATTTAAATGTTGCAAAAAAATATTAATACCTTAACAAAAATACCTTAAAATGATAAACACTAGAAACAACTACACATCTACAACACTTAGTCGTAATTCTAATTCTTATGAGAAAACAAGTCTGTTTCATTGGTCAAGGTTTTTTTTTTTTATAATTTTAGTCTTTGGTAACCAGGTAAGGCCCACTAGGCACAAGGGCCTGTTTTCAGGGGTGACCTGGGAGCACTGGGCGGTTAAGTGACTTGCTCAGAGTCACACAGTATGCAAGTGGAGGTTGTGAGAATCAAACTCGGGTCTGGGCTGCTGGATGTACCAAGATCGTTCACACCTTGTTCATATTGTCTTGTGAAAAATCATGTTTCAGTAAGAAATGTCCCACTTTGGGCTTCTTAAAAGATGGCAACCCTATGAACCAGCCAGAGTTCACTGTAGTTCAGATAGGTTCAAACTACAGTAGTTGTTCCTGGTTCGGCTGTAGAAAACCACTCATTTGTTACCAAGATGGAATGGGGAGAGTGTTTTATTTCTGCCAGGTCACATCAAACACACAAATAGTAGAATGATACAGTGGCCCAAAATGAAGGCTGCTGGTTCCAGACATGATGTCTGTTTTTTTTTATTTTTTTTTTAACTTTATTTATAGAAGAGCCATCGGGTCGAGGAGAGCTCTACATAATCAGATAATCAATGACATCTCATTCAGTTACAGTATAGTACATTTACACATAGCTTGGGTACATCATGATCCATCTATAGAAAACACCTTTTTATACAGTGAAACTAGTCATCTGTAACCATTATGTTCTTACCAGTACCTTCTATTCCTGGAAGTCCCCCATTTTTACATGAGGATACTATTGCATCCCATCATTTTATTATAAACCCCTGCCCAGTCCAACGCCAGAGGAACTCCTTTCTACATAGCAAAATCAAAGCCTTCAGTACATGTGGTAACCTAAAAGAGTGGAAACCATTCTTTCCCCAGGGCCCTCTCTGAGGGGGACCAGATCTTATCATATTTGTCTAATCGTTCCAGAACTTTATATTGAATATGCTCTAGCTTCATGTTGCTTAGGATGGCATTTACCCACTGGGCGATAGTAGGCATGGCCTGGGCCATCCAGTTTTGAGCTAAAATCTGCTTACCCACTACTAGTGCCAGTCTTTTCAAAGGATGTGAAGCCACTGACCGACCCCCTCCGTTTCTTGGTACCCAGAGTAGAATATCCACTGGGTCTAATTGAATCTCACTTTCCAAAACCTTATTTAAGATTTGATTTATCTCATTCCAGTATGTTCCCAATTTTGGACACGCCCAAACCATGTGGTAAAACGTACATCTCTGAGCATAGCATTTAGGACATTGGTCTGAAATTTGAGGATTAATCTTATGTGCCAAAGCAGGGGTATGATAGATTCTATGCACAATGTTATAATTAATTATTTGCAATCTGTTATTTACCGAAACAGCCTTACTACTCCGCAGGGCCAAATTCCAGTCCCCTCCTGTTAACCTATTTACACCCAAGTCCTTTTCCCAGCTGTCTTTTAACTTTTGCAGCTTATCTGGCTGTGCTCCCAGCAAAGCTTTGTTAGTACGGACAGCGGCCTCACACTCGCATGTTTTTTACAGTGTTGAAAAATCTCCTCCAAAGATGTTCTGCTCAAGGAAGGTTCTCCCCCCTTTATCCCAGTTAATTTAAGCATCCTGGACCTTATTATCACGTAAGTAAGGTAGTGTGAGGGATGAATGTCGAATATCTGTCTCAACTCGGAAAAGCTAGAAAAGGTCCCGCTTCTAAATAAGTGAGACAGGAGAAAGAGACCTTTCCCCTCCCACTGACTCAGGGCTTGTTTGATCGAGGGGGGAGCCCCTCCATCCTTCCACAGACTGAACAAAATGGACCCCTCTGGTGACATACCCTCCTTGTCCCCCATCAACAGTGAAGCCCTCCCCCCAGGCTTTAAGCATACATTTGGTGAATGGATTCTTAAGTTTCTCACCATCTCCTTCCCTCAGTCTTGATGGGAGGAGCCGTAAGGCATAGGGGGAACACACCCTAGATTGTGACTCCATAGTGACCCACGCTCTCGCTCTTCCTCCTATTTCCTGGCAGTCCATAATATATGTTAGTTAGGCCGCTAAGGCATATAGCTCCAAGTTGGGGAGTGTCAGGCCCCCTCTATGAAGTGGCTGCCACAACACCTCCTTCCTGATCCTAGGTCTCCGGTTGGCCCAAATTAGTGAAGTAATAGATCCCTCAAGGGACTTAAGGCAGCCCGGTGGAGGCATAATAGGAAGGCATGGAAAGGTAAAGGCACTTAGGTAGGGTGCATTTTACCAGATTTACTCTTCCATCAAAGACAAGGGGCGACTTCCATCTGCTACATTGTTCTTTCATTTTCGTTGCTAATGGGCTGTACGTTATATGCCCCACATCCGCTATTCTACATGGCAGCAGTATTCGCAGATATTTAATTACTGTTCTAGGGGTAATGTCTATGCTGCTTATATGTATGGACTCTCCAACATCTGCCAGAGGGAGCCACTCGCTCTTGTTCCAGTTGATCTTATGCCCTGACATGGGACCATATTCCCTGAAAAGGGAGGTCAAGGCAGGCATTGCTGTCACTGGATTGGCCAGGAATAGAAGCACATCATCCGCAAAAAGAGAGATAACGTGCTCCTCTCCATTCATCCTATAGCCTTCTATTTCCCGATGATGTCTAATGGCTGATGCCAAGACCTCAATGGTCAACACATATAGCAATGGCGAATGGGGGCACCCCTGTGTCGTCCCTCTATGGAGCCGAAAGGGGGGTGATAAGGTATTGTTTGTAAGAATTTGGGCCCATAGGGATTGATATAACCACTCTACCCACTGCCTAAAGACCGGGTGCAGACCAAACTTTCTCAACACTGTAAACATAAACGGCCACTCAACCCTGTCGAAGGCCTTTTCTGCATCCAGTGCGAGGAGGCCTCCATAAGCTTTCCTTCCTCTGGACCCTTGCCAGATAATATTTATTACCTGTCTTAGATTGTGCCTTGCTTGCCTCCCCTTGACAAAGCCCCCCGATCATGATGGATAACCTGCGGTAGGACCCCCTCCAACCTCCTTGCCCATATTTTTGCTATAATCTTATAATCAGTGTTTAGTAAAGAGATTGGATGATAAGAGCCACATTTTTTTGGGGTCCTTGTCCGGTTTGGGTAAAATTGTTATAATAGCTAACTGCTGGGATGGCGTTAGCCCCCCTTCTCCCAGTACTTCCCTCACCATATTCTGGAAAAGCTGGCCCAAATCATCCCAAAATTTCTTGTAGAATTCCATGGGCAGGCCATCAGGCCCCGGAGCTCTCCCCGACCTAGACGCCCAGATTGCCTCCTTAATCTCCTGCACTTTAAGTTCTTGTCCCAACATCTCATTTATCTGAACAGGTATCTCAGGAAGGGGTATATTTTCTAGGGAACTATCCAAATTTGTCCCTTGTGAGAATTCAGATGTATACAGCTTTTCATAGAAGGACTTGAAAATTGTATTTATCTCTCGGGCAGAAGTAGTACACTCCCCATTCTCGTTTTCTATTGTTAAGATTGTTCTTTCTGCTCTTTGATTTTTAATTAGCCAGGCCATCCATCTCCCTGACTTATCCCCCTCGAAATACTGTCCCGCTTTTGACATTAGGATATCCCTTTCTGTATGCTTACAACACAGTTGGTTGTATTCCCCCTTCATACTCTTCAATTTCACCAGGTCCCCAGGTGACTGATTACCCATAATCTGCTTTTCTAATCTCAATATATTAGCTTCTAGTTCATTCTCCCTTCCTTTTTCTTTTTTGCCTTTAAAGGCTGCATATGAGATAGTCTCCCCCCCTCACAAAAGCTTTCAGAGCCTCCCATGTAGTTCTTGCTGAGGTATCTTCCACTTTATTGTTTTCAGGGAACTCCTGTAGTTTCTTGGACGTTTGTTGCACGTATTAGGGATATAACAGTAATGTAGGATCCATTCTCCATTGTCGCAGCCCCCCCATCCTCTTTCTCTTTCTCCATCTCTAAATATAGTGGAGCATGATCTGATACTATAATAGGGCCATATTCTATCTTCCTTATTCGCCCCAAAAAAGCAGGAGAAGCCAGAAAATAGTCTAGTCTTGTATAGACCTTATGAGCACAGGAGTAAAAAGAGAATTCCTCTGTATCTGGGTGTTTAAATCTCCACAATTCCTGCAAGGCCCTTTCCTCCGCCAGTCTCTGGAGGGCCCCCACACTTCTGGGGGAACGCCTGAATCTGGGTTTAGAATGGTCAAGAAGTGGATCCCAATAGGTATTGTAATCTCCCCCTATAATCATTTTATCTGGGAACACTGCTAGCATAATAGCCAGGTGTTCAAAAAATTCTGAACAGTCAAATGTAGGCCCATACAAGGATCCCAGGACTTACAATTCCTCCTCCACCGTAGCCTTCACTATAACATACCTTCCCTGACTGTCTCTCTGGGTTGTATGAATTTGTACCCTGATCCCCGGTCTAAACCACACACATGTTCCTTTGGCCTTGGACGTGAAATGAGATACTACCATCGTACCCCCCCATATTTTTTCTACTCGCTTGATTTCTTCACATGTTAAATGTAGCTCTTGCAACATCACAATATCTGCATTCTTTTTCTTAATATATGCCCATACACGTTTTTGTTTCACTGTAGTTTTTAAGCCATTTACATTCCAGGATAACATTTTTAAACTAGCCATATGGCAGCATAAGATATATTCCTAGATCTAGGATCTCCCAAGCACATTGCACTACAACTACCCCGAGCCCCTCATCACCCGACTCTTGACCTTTTTATTTTTCTCCCAATTAACAGACCACCCCTCTCGTCTGTAACATTTCAGAAAGAACCCCACAAAAAGACCAGAAAGAAAGAAGGAAAGGAAGGAAAGGAAAAGAGAAAGGTAAAGACCTGCGCAACGGCGCTTATCTAATCTAATGGAAAATGAAGCCCCTTGTGTCAGGAATCTAGCAAGGTGGTATCCGACTTTTATTCACCACCTAGCTTTCCCCTTCCCCCCAAATATACCTCTAATTAAAACAAACCCCCTTTACTATCATGGAATAGCCTGCTGGCCAAGCCGTCATTATCTTCTCCATAAAGCCAGGTGTGGCAGTGCGAGCGGACACCGCCCAGGACCCCCCCCGAAATGCCAAACATAAAATGTAATTTCCCACAACCCAACTGTCCAAATAAAGTGGATAAGCATAAAGCTGGGCTAATCGAGAACACTTAGAGGTCCATCCCCTCCCAGGGAGCCTCCGGAATGAGGAGTCCAACAGGAGTGGGCGGGCCGCCACTCATAATTTAGCATACAGTCTTTTTATTGCTCATACGTCCTTTCATTCTCCAAGTGTTCCATCTCCCTTTTAATCCCTGGGTCGTGCGTGAATAACCCCCTGGTTCAATAGGAGGGGGTGACCAGCATAAGACTGGTCTCCTGTGCTGGCCGGCGCCCACCCACCTGGAACAAATAAAAATAAAAACAACTGAATCTCTCCCCGGATGTATGTTGTGCCCATACATTCAAGGAAAACCATTTCACTAGTTAAAATCAGGCACTCGAATCCTACCCTCATCCTCCCCGGCAGGCCAAAAATGAGGCAAGAAATTGGTCCACATCTCCCTATTAATTTGATTAAACTTATCCTTGATTTTGCATTCTGTTGTAGATAAAACAAGAATAAAACAGCCTCTGGGACCCGAGTACAACAACCAAAGCAAAATTCAGTAGCTGCAGGTGGAGCACTGTATAGCCATTCTAGGCCCCGAGGCTGGTGCCAGGGGAGGTGGGGAAGGCTGCCCGCTCCAGCCATTATAGGCCTCATAAGAGTTACTGAACAGACGGAGCACATGCTCCCCCCCCCAACACCCCCCCGTACCCTCGTCCCACCTTAATGCTGCCCTGCCTATACGTGGGTCTACCCACTGCGCAACTAATATGTAAAGAAAAGCAGGACAGTTTTCCAGCTCCCCGTTGGTCACTTTCTGCTGATCAGATCACTTATGTAACGTAGTGCTATACAGATAAATAAACTAAGGATTGGTCCCAGCATATAACATAAAGTCCTTAGGCATCAGTTAGATCTCTGTAGTGTCACTCTGGAATCGCCTCCAAAGAGGAAGAAAACAAACAGTCCTGCCCGGAGTTAGAGCCAGGGGAAATCGGGAAGCCGCCCACTCCCTTAATAGTCCTGCCTCTAGGAGTTTCGAACAGACCGAGGAAAAACTGCACTCCCCCACAACCCCACTCCCTCTATCCACATGCTATGTAGTGCTGGTCGACAAAGATAACAGTACTTAATGATTTAGCCCAAGTCCAAAGTAAAGTTCACTCATCTGCATTTTCTTGCTGCTTCGATTCATGTTCGATATACTGCATTTCCACGTCCGGGTTTGTAAACACCTTCGGTGTAGCGCCTTTTCTCCTTATGATCAGTCGAGCAGGGTAGACAAGTGCAAAAGGCCGCTCCAGTTGATGTAACCTCCTCTTCACGGGCATAAATGCATTCTGATCTGTTTGTACCGACTGTGAAAAGTCTTGGAAAATACTAACAGATTGAGAGCCTTCTCTAATGGAGCCCGCCTTTCATGCTGCATTCAGTACCATCATTCTGTCCTGGTATCGAAAAAATTTTATAATAATGTGGCGAGGCCTTTCATTTGGGGGTGGTCGACGGGCGAGTTCTATGTGCGCTTGTATCTCCAAGGAGCATTCCGCTGGCAGGTCTAGCTTTGCTCTTAACCATGTCTGACAAAAAGTTACACAGTCTCTGCCTTCCACTCCTTCAGCCATGCCCACTATTCTTACATTTGTTCGCCTCTCCCTATTTTCATGGTCGTCTAATATTGTTTTTAATTTCTCTATTTCAGACATTGCTGCTTGCAATTGGGGCCTCCACTGATTATAATGGTCTTTTTGCGTACTAACCCTTTCTTCCACCTCCGTTAATCGAGCCGAGTGTTGTTCCACTGTCTAGCCCAAATTGTTTGCTGTTGTTTGCAGGAGAGCCAGCTGAGCAGATACATTTTCGAACCCCGCATTCATTTTACTTGTCAGGTCATATTTTAAATCATTAAATAACTTTTCCAGTACTAAGAACTGAGGGCTATACTTGTTATCTTCCACAGTCCCTGCTGAAGTTGTTGCAGCCCCATTACCAGCATTTTCTCCTCATGGTGGTAAAGCCTCCAGGCCCAGATCTTTAAGTCCGTTGTTGGCGCTTTTAAATGGAAGTTGCCCCTGTTTTTTCGACATCTTCGGTGGCATAACTGTTTTCCCTACAATATCCCACGATTTTTTTTCTCAGTGCGTCCCGGGGTAGCGGAGGGAAAGGGAGATTCCTGACTGTTTAGGCTCAGAGCTCCAGAACTAAGCAGCCATTCTGGATGCTGGCTTGGCCACGCCCCCATGATGTCTGTTTTTTAACTGACAAATTCTCTGGGCAAGGGTTCTGCTAGGCAGAGGATAGCAAGTGTGTTGTGGCATGAGTGCTGGATATCCGAGTAGTCTGTCAACTTTGCCTAAAAATGTAAAAGTTTTGAATGAGGCTGAAAGCGACAGTTGTGCATCAGCTGATATGTGATAGGTCAGCAAGGATTATTAAAATTCATCCACAGTACGAAGGAGCTCTGTCTAGCTTCCAGTCAGCCTGACACCTGGCAGACAAGTGGGTTCTCACCCTGAAACAGAGTGCCAAGTTAACACCAGAATGAGGCAGCGCACCATGCAGCTGCTTCCTTGGCAATCATGTGATCTTGAGAGCATGTTGATTCACGGTTGAACTGTTTGCTAATTCAACTGGTTGCATGACAGAGCTTGCTTATACCTAAACTGCCAAATAGTGACTTATCAGAACTCTGGGTATATGGTCAGATATCGAAATGAGTTGCATTTTATTAGAGCAACATGCCCAGCGTGGCCGAGCATGAGATTGTGTTCAGCATGTGTCTGAATTACGTGCCCAGCATAGCTGTGGTACAAGATTAGGGCCTGATTATATCAGCTGCCTTCTGAGAGCTAATGTCTTGACCTACCTCTGGGGAGGTAGGATCTAGGAGAAGAAACACCTTAAATGTGACCGCAGTTATTGTGATCACTATTGGACTGCATGAGGAAAGAAACTAACTTGTGAGTATCGTAATAAATGTTTTGCTGGCCAAACGTATATATTTATTTATTTGAAATTTGATAACCGGGTAAGGCACACAGAGCCGAAGCTCATTTCCAGGTGCAACCCGGGGACAGGGGGTATAAATACAACAAAGGGCGAGAAACAAATGGATACAGTGTAGTACACAATAATATTTACAGTATAATACAAGAATGAGTTGTATATAACAGTAAAATACAAAGGGTAGGTAAATGCACATTATGGGAATACAATGCAGAGTTAAGAGCTACAATGGGAAAGGAGGGACTATAAATACAGGCAGCAAACAAAACATAGTGGTAGCAACTGATTCAGAAAGTGGAGGGCAGTGAGGAGGACAGGCGTGAGATGAGAAATTAGGGCCTTGGACAGTTGCAGGATGTAGTAGGGGAGGGCCTGAGGAGGCGCTTGAGCAGGAAAGGAGGAGGTGAGACAGGTTTGAAGGGGAGATTGTTCCAGATGGACGGGAGTCTGTAGGAGAAAGCTAGTTTCCCTGTCGAAGTGCGAACTCGTAGGAGGGCAAAGGAATGATGGCAGTTTGTACATGAATTGTAGAGGGCGGGAGTAGCGGGATTAAGGAGAGGGGAATGGTAAGAAGGAAGAGTTCAAACCAGAATTTGGAGATGAAGGTGGATGTGTATGTAGTTTTGGACATTGAATTTATATTATGGGACTACTGCAGCTTTCCACACCCCTGACACCTTTCAAGAGCCACACACTGGTTGCCTGTCTGAAAAGGGTCTTCCTTGGCACTGAGGAACCTTGGCCGACCCCATCCCCAGGGTGGAAGGACCCTGTATGTAACCCAACTGCCAGGAGTCGACTTACAGGTTGCTTGTTTCCCCCTTTATTACAGCTGCATAGCTTATTTGTGCATGATGTGATGGGAATAGAAACGAAAATGAGAGGGGAGCTTGAACTAGAACGAATGTATGCTACTTTCGGCAGTTGCAGTTGACCCCGACGAAGACAAAGTTTCGTCAAAGCAACAGGACTAGATGTCCTCTATGCACTAAACAACTGGGTATGTAATTTATTTGGCTACCATACCATTGTCTTGTTCCTTCACTCCCGAGTGTATTTTTTTGTTTCTTGCTTTGACGTTTGTGGCTAGCCACTTCTTACCCGGCACCACCTGTCTTCCCTGTGTCACACTGCTTTCGTCCTTGCCCTCTATGTAATTTGACTTACAGTTTGCTTGTTTCACCCCCTCTTTATGGCTGCATAGCTTAACTGTGCATGATGTAATGAGGGTTGACTCGAAAAGAAGAGAGGAGCCTAAACCAGAATCCATGCATGCTATTATCAGCATCCGCATTGGAATCTGATCACCTCATTAGTATGCATCAGGTCACTGCATTCTCTCTCTCTCTCTCCCTTCACATACCAAGTCTACTTAACTGTTTAAAAATAAAAAAAATCAATTTCTCTTCGTTGGTCTGGACTTCCTCTTCTGCCACAGCAAAGCAGCATTGGGCAGCAAATTCAGGACAGGGGGTTACTTTTATTTTGTTTTTGTTTAACAATACAGAACTCTCATGCTCTGTCTCTCTCTTTTTTTTTTTTTTTTTCTGTTCATTGTCAGGGGAGAAAGGAAGAGGGAGAGACTGGGCAGTAACCAAGCTTTATTTTAACACCCCCTACCCCCGATCGCAGATCTCAGCACTGTCCACCCCCATCTCAGCACAGTCCTCCTCACCCCCCAACCTGTCTCCTACCCCCGACTGCAGATTTCAGCACTGTCCACCCCCATCTCAGCACAGTCCTCCTCACCCCCCCAACCTGTCTCTTATCCCCAGGTGCAGATGGAGGCAGTGGAGCAGCAGCAGATTGCAGGGTGAACCACAGTCCCAAAGTCTGGGGATACTATAATAGCAGGAGTGACTGCGTAGAGGCAGCTGCGGACACATTGCTTTTCAGTTTCAATCTGGTAGGGGCACGGCCAGCTGGCACTGAGCATTGCCATATGTTGGCCTGCTGTGAAGTTATTTCTGCTCTTCCTTTTCAGCCTTTTCTGCAAGGTGAACGGCAAAGCGGTGACTCATCATGAACATTGTATTTTTAGAAGTACTCGGCATGGGAGGGGGTTGCCTTTTTGGCCCTGCGGGAGGTACAGTCCATTTCCCTGGAGTCTCTGAGCCAGCTGGGTGCACCAGAATTGCTTTTATTTTTTTTTTTTTTTTTTGTAAAATCTCTTATTTGATAAAGAGAACATTTTACAAATACCACGTAGCACAAACATTTTCACCATATAGTGATCAACATACATATAATGGGATGAGTGGATGTCATGCCCAGGTTACCTACGCATTTGGAGGGAAAACCACGTAAATGTCTACAAAACATTGGTAGACAAACAGTCAACATATAGTGCACTTTATTGGCCAGTATATGCCACACCTGTGAGGGACTGAATAAAGAAAGGGTATACAACGTATGTTCAAAAGGTTCATACAGTGAAGCCTTGTGGTCCCATAAGCTAGTCCGGTATAACACAGGTTAATTCATGGTTCCCCTTAGCTTCCCAACAGGGAAAAACAAACGGTTAAGTTTGTCTCGAAACATAACTCTCAAATTAAGAACAAAATAGAACGAAGCGCAGAGGTTACTTTTTACCCCAGGATTGTAATCGCCTAACAGTGGTTCAAGATAGGATAACAAAATGTAGTTCTCATGGATGTACCAACACATAGTATGAAATGCACAGCAACAGACAAACATTTGCACATTATATTAAACTAAGTGAGCGCTCGACTCGAGGAGCCGAAATCCCAAAAAGCAACTTAGGGAAAAATGCGACCAAACACTAAATACGAAACAGTAAAACATCAAGAGAGTTCAAACATTACTCAGCAGAAAGGAAAGACATCATGTTCAGTTTCATATCACCAGGGGTGCTGTTTCGGGGTAGGTGACTCCATGAGGTGAAGATTAAACCAGCAGCCACCGTCTTTTTGGTGAATAGTTACTGGTAAACATGTTTTTACCAATACAAGGAAATAAGATGTAGACCAACATGGGAAAACAGCATAAAAAGAAAAATGACAGCGAATGCTAAATCATCTCGAGTACCCCAACTTACAGCAGGTTAGTCACGGCACAGGGATCAAAAGTACAGATCTTCAATCCTCTTCGGCGTCCTCACCCACAGTCCCTCGAGAGCCTTAAGTCCACATTGATTTTCCTCAACAGGTTGCCAGTGTCGGTAGGGTCCAAAAATAGATATTGCTTCCTTGAATATATAATCCGTAGGCGAGCTGGAAACAGAAGTGAATGGGATACCCCCCAAGGATCTGAGCTGCGTTTGAATGGCGTCATAGGATATTCTGCGCTGTCTAGTAGCATAACTGAGATCAGGAAAGAGAGATAATTTACCACCCTTTGGAATCTCCAGTGACTCGATTCTCCTGGCTGAAGCTAGGGCCCAATTCCTTTCATGTGATCCCACACTGAATTTGCGAGATGCAGTAGAGTCTGATCTTCTCCTCAATGTAATCTAAAATAACACGAGTGACATCAAGGGACAGCTCCAATTTTAGATTAGTACTTGGCCAAAGCTCAGCATACACTACCAGGTCGTACCTTTCTGGCCCATCGAGTAAACCCAACAGTCCCAGATTTGAGGCTCTAGCCTGGTTTTCCAAGGCCTACATACAGAATATTAATGATTTATTTTTCTTGGTAAGAGCAGCCGTGCCATTAGCCACCTTAAGCACTGTAGCCGATGCATCTTTGGCCTCCGACTGTGCCACCACTGACTGCACTTCACAAGACATAATTCTGGTGCTAAAGTCCTGCATTTTATTTTTTTTTTTTTTTTAGTCGAGGGCAATCACTCTTCTGTCTAGGGCTTGAATAGCAGTGAGAATATCGGTTATTGCTGGCTTGACAGGCCCTTGTCTAGACAATGCCATCACAGGTTGCATGGCACTAGGCCACGCTGCATTCACTTTTTTGCCGCCGCCATCGGTAGCCTTTGTTGGGTTCCCCATGGGTCAGATAAGCAGTGAAGTTCACAGTTGATGCCAAGTAGATGGTAGTCCTTAATGCCCCATAAAATGAGGGCAAAAGTAACGTTAGAAATGAATTAAAGTAAAAGTTCCTTGTTGGAATTGAGGTAGAATACGACTGTTTGTGATGGCTGGCTCCCCCAAATTTTTTATGTGAATGATGCTGCAATAATTTGGTAGAAAGACCTGTCCAGAGCAAAAGCATCATTCTCATTCCTGATCGTACAGTAAGTTTAACTAACTGATAAAACTGGCTTGTCTCCAGGGATTGTCTAGAATGATAAATGAAAAGTGCATTCCACTTTTTTACAAAACTGGAGATGTTATTTGATAATTACTGTACTGTTTTATAATAAAGGAAAAGGTTTCAAATGCAGTGGCAGAACTGTCTAATTTTGCCACTGTATGTGCGTCACTGTAGACCGGACCAGTTATTATATCACAGACTTATCAGGTTAATGCATTAGCAGCCATTGTGGCTCTGACTAGAGTTTTATTTTTTCTTTCTCTGTAGTCACACATTTTTCTTTGAAACCCAAGACACCACCAGCACACAGTAGTAGCTGTTGATACAAGCTGGACTGGATGTTCCTCAGCGCCTTGCCCTTGTCCAGCAGCAGTTATCTTGAAGGCATCAAGAGGGCTTATTTCAGCATCACTCTCCCCATTATCAAGGACGCTCGCCAGGCTGGCACCGCTGAAATCTTGGAGCTCACCACAGATACACTGGGGACATGGGCCCAACCTGATCAGTGAGTGGTGCTGGTTGACCCAACTCCCACTCTCAGGAATGTTGAAGGTTTTGCAGTTATTCACTGAAACATTGTTCTAGCCCCTCTAATGATAGGTTCTTAATTAGAAACAGTCCTGGCAAAACTTAAAGCAAGTAAGGGAACTTTGAAAGATGTCTGAGTTCTCAGAAATGACGGAGCCTGAAAAGTTCAGAGCTCTCTGTGTTGTATAATGGTGTCCAGGGTAAAAGATTTGTATACTGGAAACATTTACCTCTTACAGTGGATACTTTCCATCTCAGTGGTCTGATCTAGCCTTAAAAAAAAAAAATTAAACGGTGAACAATTTTAAGTCCTAGCAAACTCAGATTTGCATTTGGAAAATGGGAAACCAAAATTACTAAATGACCAAACCGTGAGCACAGTACACAAAACAGTTGTGCCAACATATTTGAAAAATATTATAGAAATTTGAAAAAAAAAAAAAAAAAAAACAGTGCTGAGGTCTGTGTTAAATGGGGACTAGGTTACCCATTTGAATTTTAAAATGCCAGTGTGTGTGTGTGTGTGTGTGTGTGTGTGTGTGTGTGTGTGTGTGTGTGTGTGTGTGTGTGTGTAGGGTTTCTGTTGAAGATTTGTTACCGGGTTATTTGAAATTACCTTCAGCAGTTGCATCATAAAATATAGGATCCACTGGAACGCAGTACTTTAACATTTATTCTGCAGTGGGTATTCTTTCTAAAGCACTTTTCAGAATTTTCTAGGGGCTGTGAGAGACAGTAAAGTGTGATCTGGCTTATCAGGCAAACCACTTTGGAATATCTTATAGCATGCTGATACTGTAAACCTTGTTTAGCACTTTCTGCCTCAACAGTATGATGGTAGGACTTTAGACGTGTGCTAAATACGTAGCTGGCAAAATGGCTAAATTCCAGCTGAATTTCTCTGTGGCTAGCTTAAATCTTAGTAAGTGGCCAAGACTGGCTACTTGAAAAAAAATAAGCAGCAACATTTAAAAAACACAAAATTATGTACTAATTTTATTGAAATGTATATATTTTAGCTACCTTGAAGTTTAATTTGGACAATTATGTTTGATTGGTGGCCATTGTAGCAGCCTGGAGGAAAAATCAAAGTAGGGCACTGGCTTAGGTAATATGGCAGTAGAACACTTTTGTAAAACATGCAAGTCTCAAAGAAAGGAGGATGCCCACAAAAGGAAAGTATAAATGTGCCGTCGACTGACAGATTAATGGACCATTTATAGCAGCAGTCTCTCTCCCTTGGCCTAAACATTTCTTCAGGCTGAGAAAGAAAAGAAAGAAAAAAAAAAAAAAAAAAAAGCAGTATAGCATTTGCAACGATCCAATGCTAGAGTATGGGGAGCACATTTTCTGTTTTGCTAAATGCTCACTCTTAAGTTAGCAGCTCTTCACAGTAATTTTGCCGGGCTTCAGGCTAATACCCTCCCTTTTCTGGAGAAGGGACAGGCTCTGGCAAGAAAAACAGCTGTGCTGACCCCCTGCCCACCCTGAGCTGCTCTCACACTGAACACCTGTTGCAGATAGCCAGCAGGTCAAGCAGCAACAAAAAGGGGGAGCTTGATTGAGGGTGCGGGCATAATTTAAGGTGATTGCTTCTTTATTATGTAGAAGGGTAGATAAGCAGCTTATTATTATTATTATTATTATTATTACTATGTAGAAGGGTGGGTGAACGGCTTCTGTATTATTATGTAGAAGGTTGTATGAGCAGCCTTTTTATTATTATATATAAGGGTTGGTAAGCAGATTATTATTATTATTATTATTATTATTATTATTATTATTATTATTATATAAAAGGGTGTGTGAGCAGCTTCTTTATTATGTAGAAGGGTGGGTGAGCGGCTTCTGTATTATGTAGAAGAGTGGGTGAGCAGCTTCTTTGTTATATAGAAGGGTGGATGAGCGGATTATTATTATTATTATTATTATTATTATTATTATATAGAAGGGTGGGTGAGCGGCTTATGTCTTATGTAGAAGGGTGTGTGAGCAGCTTCTTAATTATTATGTAGACGGGTTTGGCGAGCAGCTTCTGTATTATGTAGAAGGGTGGGTGAGCAGCTTCTTTATTATTATGTAGAAGGGTGGATGAGCAAATTATTATTATATAGAAAGGTGGGTGAGCGGCTTCTGTATTATTATATAGAAGGGTGTGTGAGCGGCTTCTTAATTATTATGTAGAAGGGTGGGCAGTCTTCAAAACACACCCCTATGCTGGTGCTTGGTCAGCTGGCAAGGGTGCCGAAATATTAGGTTGTCTGTGCAGTCCTTTTTTCCGAAGTTGTATGCCACAGCTCCACAATGCTGTTGGTCCACAGTCGCCCCTAGGATAACAATGGCTTGAACATGAACCCTGGTCTCGGCTGCCATGCCCCTGGGCCTGCCAGAGGGGATCACTTCTAATTATTTCCTTAAAAAAAAAAAAAAAAAAGGAAAATCTAAAAATGGCTGAGGTCCCCTACAGTGGATTGTTGCTTTATGTATAGAGACGTAGAACATGGCGGCAGAAAAGGCCTACTGACCCATCCTGCTTACCCAGCTCTACTTCTTGCTCATGTGATGGACCTAGTGCCCATTTTCCTCCCTTTTACCCTCACTTATACACCTTCACTTGCCCTTGTCGAGCCCTAGTGCTGTTCCGTTCATGTTTAATCCATTCAGTGTTTTAGCAGAAACCACCTCCTGTGATGGTCTGTTCCACTCTTTCTATAAAACAGTACTTTCTGACATTTCTCCTGAACCGTCTCCAAGTCGGCTTTAATGGATTCTTCCTTGTGTTTGTACTTGGGGGTGGGGTGGGGGTGGGGGGACAATTTTTGCACTTCTTGTTAATCCGTGGGAGCTGTGTGTGTGTGTGTTTCTATCATGTCCCCCCTCTTTTCATGTCTACAGAGTGTATATGTTAAATTAAGTGGTTAACTTGCATCTGGTGCTGTTTTGGGAGGGGAAGAATTTATTTAATGAAAAAAAAATTAAATTCCTCTACAACACTTATGATTCCCCCATCTAAATGGGCTGTTAATAACACAATTTATTGAGGAAAATCTTCAGTTGCCTTTGCGTAATTCCTGAGAAGTACAGTAACATCTGTCTGAAGTCTGTGCGTTTGGGCTTTAGACAGGTGGGTAAATTAACAGTTCATAATGGCAAACCCTTAAGGAGGTACGTGTGATAGGTTGACAGCTTGACACGAAGCATGGTGGATGCTGATGGTTGTATTCTAATGATTGCTTACCAAGTGAGCTGTAGGTTTCTAATCCTTTGCCAAGACTAAAGGGCACTTTTTACTGTTAGCGTGATAAGCCTGTGACAAATGAATGACATTTTCCAAACAGGCAACTATTAAGTTTGCCAGCGAAGTCTAAGAAAGCAGTCACTGCTCTGAATCAACCCACAGTATGGTAGCCAACAACTAAATGGATCTGAGACCATCACTAAATCAACTATTTTTACCTATGACGGAATTGATTCCCACTTTAACCTCTTCTCTCTCTGCCATCCTGCTACCACTGCACCATCCCCATGAGGAGCCCAGCACAGAATCTGCTGCCCCTACAATTCCCCCTCTCACAGCATGGCATAACTTCCTTTATATACATCCAGAAAGGGGGGGGGTGGCCATTAGGACGTGAAGGGACCAGAGGCATCCCACTGTCATGTTAATTAACATGTAAGACGTGGCCTATCTAGATTTCAGCAAGGCCTTCAACACCGTTCCACATAGAAGGCTGGTTAACAGACTGAATTGCCTAGAAGTGAGTCCTAAAATAGTAAAATGGGTGGAGAGTTGGCTTAGTGGCAGAAGCCAAAGAGTAGTGGTAAATGGGGTACACTCTGGGGAGGGCGGGGTGCTGCAGGGGTCAGTGTTGGGCCCAGTCCTCTTCAGTGTCTTTATTAACGACATTGCAGAAGGACTGGAGGGGAAGATATGCCTGTTCGTGTATGACACAAAATCTGTAACAGAGTAGAGACTGGGGTAAAAATAAGGAGGATCTGAAGTTGGAAGAATGATCAAGAGTTTGGCAGCTGAGATTCAACATAAAAGTGCAAAATCATGCACTTAGGGCATGGAAACCTGGGGGCAACGTACCAACTTGGAGGGGAAATATTAGTCTCAAAGCAGGAAAAAGACCTGGGGGTTACCATCTCTGACGACCTGAAGGTAGTTAAACAGTGTGACAAGACAGTGGGGAAGGCTAGTGGAATGCTAGAATGCATAGGGATGGGTATCACCAGCACAAAGAGGGAGATAATACTCCTGTATAGATCGCTGGTGAGACCCCACTTTGAGTACGGTGTACAGTTCTGGAGGCCCCATCTCTGAAAGGATATCGATAGCGTAAAGGTGGTGCAAAGGAGGGCAACCAAAATGGTGCAGGGCCTGCATCAAAAGCACTACGAAGAAAGGCTAAAGAATTTAAAGATGTGCTTCCTAGAAGAAAGGAGGAAATTGAGGGGGGGGGGATATGATAGTCATACAGATACCTCCCAGGAATAAGCAAGGTACAGGAAGGGAGCATTCTCCGAAGAAAAAAGGTGCTCAAGGACAAGGGGGCATACTATGAAGCTGGAGAGGGGGAGGCTCAGAGAAAACGTGAGGAAGTACTTCACGGAGAGGGTGGTGGACGCTTGGAACAGCCTCCCAGCAGAAGTGGTGAAGGTTAAAATGGTTGCAGGATTTAAGAATGCATGGGATAGGCACAAGGGAATCTTAAAAGGGGGGGGGGGGGAGGTCGGAGACCAAGTAGGGTCTGCCATAGCAATGTAGGTAGAGAAACTAGGGCAGACTAGGCGGACCAAATGGTCCTTCTTTGCTGTCAGCTTCTGTGTTTCTGCTTCCATCATTGTCCTTTGTTGTTCTGTCGAATTTGTCAAGATTTGAGTTTATCTGTCATCACCAATCAGTTTTGTTTTTGGTTGTAATTCTCCTAGGTCACGCCTGAAAATAGGTGAATGTTTGTCTAGTGCACCTTACCTGGTTAATAAAAACTAGATAATGTCCCTCCTAATTTTCTAAGGATCTCCCCTTCATGCCTGACTTTACTAGTGAGGTGGAGGGGGCGGATGTTGCATGGTTACTTACTACCTCCCTGTAAACTGCTACACTAGGTGCTGTGGCAGTGGGACAAGCAGCAACATTCCCTTCCCTTCCCTCTTCAGAGTTCAGATATGCTACCGCTGCATCATGTCTGAGATTCCTCCTGCTAAGGCCTGGAAATGGGAATTGCAATGGGAATCTGTCTCTCTTTATGTCATCTGCACCACTGGTCCAGGTTATTGAGACTGTTTTTCTGAAGCTAGCACTTGAACAGGAATGTGCTGTCCTGGTTTTATTCACAAAGTGTGGTTTGCTACCCACATCCCTTGTTGCCTCTACTTCTTTGTGGCTGTAAATAGCCCCCCCCCCCGCCAACCGTTTTCTTACAGTAGACATCTGTATATTGAGATGCTTGTGTTCTGTGTCAAATATTGCACTTTGCATCCAATTCAAATTGCATAAGTAAGCTACAAAACACAACCTGCAAAGCTTTTCAGAATCATGGCTTTACCATTTTGCTTTACCTACTTCCTAGTTTGAAAAGCAAAAAAATTAACTTGTAAATTTATGTGGGGAGTTCCTTGTCAATCACATAAAAATTACATATGAGCCGGCTTTGTGGTGCCGAGCGATGTGGCATCACTCTGGCATGCTGGCGATCCGGATTCGCACCCTGAGCCCGTAGGCTGGCAGGGAGGGAGTTGCAAGCAGCCTTTGGATACTTCTCTCCTGGGAGAAGGTTGTACCGCACCACTCTGTTAGCGGCTGCAGGCGGTGGTTAATGGAGATGTTCCCGGCGGCATGGGAGACCACATGCTGCCAAACACCCCAACCCCAGGATGCCGCTCTGGCCACATGCACTACTGGTGGTGGGTGGGTGCCTCAAAAAGCAGAAAACATGGCCACCCTGCAGAGCCGGATGATGACGCCTTCAGTAGGCCTCCCTCATGCCGCCCAGCGCACTGTGCCTGGTCTCCAACCAACTTCCCTGGTGTCAAAGGTGCTTCCTCCCCCCATTTCACCTACCGGGGGGGGGGCTGGCAGGGATAAGTTGGACTACCTACAGGGAATGTTAGCAGTCAGTAGAGTTCTGGGGAAAGCTGAGACAGGTTCGGCAGCGGGGGTTGGATCTGGCAGGCAGAGGAGAAGCTGGCATGTGAGAGCCTGAAGGAGTAGGGCTGCAGAGGGTCTAGAGGAGAAAATATATATTATATTATAAAATATGTTTTAAAAATCATGAAACTTGATTGGCTGAGGGCTGTGATCTTTACCAGTGCTGTTTATCTCAGCACAACAGCATTGGATAAAGATCCAGCAGCCTCTTCACAATGAACTCAGTACTAACCACACATCCCTGATTTACCATAACAAATATGTCTGCCACCTTTACTTAAAACCTTCAGCTAGGTCCTAACTAAAAGTGTCCTAAAAGTATTTGACCTCATAATTCTCTTCTTAACACACATGTGCATAAATTACAAAAATGAAGTACCACAGTACTTAAAATTTTTATTGCTTGTGTATTTTTTTTTTTCATCTTTATTATTTTCTGACTGTGGAAAAATCCTTCTCCTGTCCTCATCTGATACCAGGAATCTCTGCTGTTTAACCTGCTACAGGTACAGCAGAAGCCCTGGTTCCATCTGAGGCCTTCTGTTGTGTGAGTGAAGGGGTGAACATTCTGCCAGTAGAACTGAGCAGAGATTTGAATTCTAGTATTCCTTCCATAGTAAACATTCCATCTCTTGAATGTAGGAAAGACAGAAAAGAAACAAAGTGGGGGAAAGGAAGGGGATAATATAAAGAAGAAAGAGGTGAAGAAGTGGGTAAAGGGGGGTGGACTGGGGTGGGTTGGGGAAAATAGAGGGTATATGGGCTAATTAAAAATATATGCATTTTGCTGTGCATAATATTTGAACATGAGTTGTCATGTCAGTGCTGGGATGTGCTGTGGGACTATTTTGCTGTGGTGGATGTACGTTTTTTTAAAAATGCCATAAAAAAGTTTCTGTTTTTATTCTGCAGTTTTTCATTCCCTCCCCCAAGAAAGTCTTTGACCCATTTTATAATTGCAACAAGACACTCCAGGGTGTGTTTTCTGGTGGGATAATGGCACTTCTCAGGTGATGATGCCTTGATCTTTACAACACACGTGAGGTGTGCCGTTATCCCACAACAACACACACACCCTGTCATGTCTTATTGCTTAAGTTTTACTACATTACAGATGGGCATAGTTAACCCACCTCAGCCTTCTGCAATTTCAGAATAGTCAATTTTATCATCAGAGCATACCGTAGTTAAAAATGGATCCCTCCCTGCAAAAAGTAATTTGTTTCTATTTAAAGTTGATCACAGAAGACATTGTTCATAGAAGGTAAGTTGGAGTCTGAGTATTGGTATAATTTTACCAGATCCATTGCTGTCAGTTAACTGTAACGTGTGTGTAGGCAGTGCCCGTAGTTCTCTGTGACACTTCCATTTAGATTTCTACCGCAGTTGTCCCAGACTGTTGCAGCAGGGTTTGTTTCTTTCTTTGATGCAAATTATTTGCTGCTGTGGCAGAATGCAGTCCAGCATTTGTATAAGATATACCATGTGATGTTATTGATGACATCAGATGCTCAGCATGGGGAGGGGGTGAGTTTTTGGAATAGATATTATTAAAAAAAAAAAGACTTTTGCAGCAACACTGAGATTGTATTCGGCCCCTGTAGAATCTCTGAATTGCAGGTGTCCTGAGTATCCAGCATGTTGTCAGTGTAACAAGTTCAGTTGTTATACAAGACTGGTTGTGTGTCTGCTCCTAATAGGCAATCAGTTGGCATGGGCTGTCCTCCCCTACCATCTGGGAGATTTCCAGCAGAAATTAGGAATGGTGTCTCTGGTTTTCACCCCTTTGTCTGGGCTCAGCCTACAGGTTCAGAACCCTGGGCTGCGGTGCCTTGCTAGAGCTGCTGTAGCTTCCCACCCTCCCTGCGGTGTCTTGTTGTTAGGTCACCTTTTGCCTCCCCCTCTGAAGCCAATGTAGGAATGGGGGAGGGGGTTGTTCTCTGCTAAAGGGGTGGGATTCTGTGGATTGCGATTGCCATGAGGGAAGTGTGCGAGCAAGAGGGTTCTTAGGCCTACATCTGTTTATGTGTGGCATGAGCCATCTTGTGAGGCCTAATTTGCAGTTGTGCAGGACAGAAAATGGGACGGGCTCTATCTTGTTATTACTGAAATGACCTGCTAGCTCAACATTTCGCTGCATGCAGCTTCTTCACGAGCCTGCTCTTGGATTTTATTTATTGATTTATTTGAGAATCGACTGAAGCTGTTGGTTGTATTTTCAGTGAGTGGGGAAAAATGTAGCTAGGACGCCAAGGAACTTCCTTGCCCTCTTTGTGAAATGCCATGAGATCTTTAACATCCAGCAAAATAGGCAGATGGGACCTCAGTTTAATGTCTCATCCAAAAGACTGCACCTCAGGAGTGCAGCACAGCCCTTCACGATGCACTAGTGTCAGTATTGGGATTTTATCCCAAGTTCCTAGTGTAGATCTAGAACCCACAACCTTATCTTCAGCCTCAGAGGAGTGTGCTGAGCCACTGACATGTTGGATGTATGAGGTCATACACCATCGGGCGGGCAAAATAATTTGGAAAGGGTACAGCACAACAGAAACATTCTTCACACAAGTGTTGAAATAACACAGGGTATTTGGTGTTTGCCAAGATAAAATTGGATTCAGGACCTTCTCATGAATAAGCTGCGTACATTGAAACATTGAGTTGGCCACTTACTTCAGTAATAAAGAGATTGGTGCACTGAGATAGTCATGTCCTGTTTCTTGTCTGTTGCAATAAGGTTGAGGGACTTGAGGTCTCTCTCAGGGAAAAGACTTTTTGGTTTCTCCAAGAAACTGATCATACGTTGATTTGCTGCAGCTGCTAGTTTGCACTTGTACCAGTGGCAGTTGTCTTGAAGCACATGCACATTAGACCGGTGGCCACATTGGTACAGGCTGTGCATGCGCAAAAGGCACAGCAGCCATCTTGGTGTACTCCACATGTGCATTTTACAGTATAGGTGCCATCTTGGAAAAGGATTTTCAGTGCGAAAATGCTGCTACTTCCGTGGCAAGACCCAGCACGTGATACACTCTTATTTGGTAAAGACTATATCACGTGCAGGTGTCCTAGAAACAGTCATATTTGTCAATCATATTATTGATCGACCTCAATCACAAATATCTTAATGTGGTGAAGGAGACCACTCTTATGGTTGTAGGCGTGGCCTCCTTTTCATTCTTGGAGTGCCAGAACTGCTTAATGCTGTTAATGCCTAAGAATGCATGCATGACCAGTCTTAAAACCTTAGGAGTGGTCTCCCCATCTGTAGTCACACATAAGTGTCTCACACGGGGGCACTGTGGAGCCCGAGTAGGGAGGATCTATCTTTATGGAGCTCCGTTTATCTCCTACTAATTTATTGTATAAAACTTTATTTTTTGGGAGCAGTGTACTTAAAAACTTAATAAAAGGGTTTGTAAATATCTCCTATCTGCAGTGTGCAACCCAAAAAGAGATATATAAGCCGCAGAAGGATCTAAAACTAAATCTACTCCCGGTGCTCCAGCTACGTGATCAATGCAAGGCCACAACTATGAGGGAGCCGAAACTGGGGAAGAAACTTTGCAATTGCTCGGTCATAAAATTAATCGTCTGATTACTTTAGTTGCTGGACTGGCTGATAAATTTGACGGACTAACGAATAGAGTAGTGGGTATTGAAACGAGCTTGGAATCCATTACTATGGCCTCGGCTGAAGCAACCAAAAGAGCCAATGCTGCTATGGGTGCAGTAGCTGCAATAGTAAAAGAAAATGATCACCTTAAAACACGATTGGAGAGCCTTGAAAATCAGGCTTAGGCCACCAACCTTCGCCTCCTTGGTGTACCAGAATGGGCAGAGGGAGACCACATACTCCTATTCTTACAGGAGTGGATGATTCAGCTGCTAGGTGAGGAAGTGACTTCTACGGTCCAGCATTTTGAAAAAGCCTACAGGGTAACATCGCTGGGCCGCCCCGACAATCCAGAGGCCCCACGTACTGTTTTAGTGGTAACTGATGGTGTTGGCTCCAGGGACTTGCTACTCATAACGGCCAGACGTAAACGAGGGCTCCTGTATGATGGTCAATCTGTACTGATGTTCCCGGACATTGGGTATGCCACCCGACAAAAAAGGAAGAAATTTGGCGGAGCGAGGGCGATGCTTCGTGAAACTGGGATACCGCATGGTATGGTGTTCCCGGCACATCTAAGAATCTTACACTGAGGTAAAGTTTTTCTCTTCTCGGACCCCAGTGACACTCTCAAGTGGTGCCAAAAATGTGCAGTTCGGCCAAGAGAAGATAAAGGGGAGGATTCTTCCTCAGAAGAGGACACTTGAGAACTTTATCACTCGTGGATTAAGAATGTTACCGTATTCAGTTTTTCTCTTTTACAGACAGAGATATTACGGACTCTAAAGTTTAGTTTTTGCACGTTATTGTGCCTCTATTTATGGTATAGGCATGGTGGTACACTTCAGTTCCTTAGAAGAACGAAGTACAAAGGACTTGAATACTGACATTGATATTTTATTTTACACCATGCAGCTTATGGGCTCAGTTTGCAGCTATGTGGACTATTTCATTTGAGATTTTTATATAATGATAACCTCCTTGGACGTATCTCTTAATTTTGGATGGACAACTTGTAGATATTAAGGGGAGTGGTGTCCTTATGGTTGTATAATTTTTGTATGTAAAATCCAAAATTAGTGATGATGACTGTATGTCTATTATATATTAATAAACACAAAGTAAAAAAAAAAAAAAAAGTGTCTCACGCAGAAGAAAGGAGTGCTTCGATTGGCCAGAATCATTTCTCGACCTGTAGTTATGTCAACAGTCTTTTATCATTAAGATAAGGAACTGCTAGCTAACCAATCAGAATTTTCTTACAGTGGTGTGAAAAAGTATTTGCCCCCTTCCTGATTTTCTCTATTATTGCATATTTGTCACACTGGATGTTTTCAGGTCTTTAGACAAAATGTAATATTAGATAAAGGGAACCTGAGTGAACAAATAACACTTGTTTTTTTTTTTTTTTATTTCACTTATTTAATGAAAAAGTTAACCAACACCAATTGGCACTGTGTGAAAAGTAATTGCCCCTCACACTTAATAACTGGTGCATAACATTTAGCTGCAAGGACTGCAACCAAACACTTCCTATAATTCAATATCAGTCTTTCACATCGCTGTGGAGAATTTTAACCCACTCTTCCTCACAGAACTGCTTTAATTCAGTAACATTTGTAGGTTTTCGAGCATGAACTGCACGCTTCAGGTCCTGCCACATTATCTCTATTGGGTTTAAGTCTGACTTTGACTAGGCCACTCCAAAACTTTAATTTTACTTCTTTTCGCCATTCTGATGTGGACTTGCTTTTGTGTTTTGGATCATTGTCTTGCTGCATGACCCAACTACGCTTCAGCTTCAGCTGACGGAAGGATGACTGGACATTCTCCTAAAATTTTCTGGCACAGAGCAGAATTCATGGTTCCTTTAATTATGGCAAGTCATCCAGGTCCTTAGGCAGCAAAGCATCCCCACACCATCACACTACCACCACCATGTTTGACTGTTGGTATGGTGTTCTTACTGTGGAATGCTGTGTTTGCTTTCATAAGACATTAAAGGGATCCATGTTGTCCAAAAGTTTCACTTTGGACTCATCTGTCCATAGAACATTTTCCCAAAAGGCTTGTGGATCATCCAGGTGCTTCTTGTAGATAAGAGATGAGCATTTATGTTCTTCTTGGTTAGCAGGGATTTCCGCCTTGCTACTCTCACATGAAGCCCATTTTTGCCCAGTTCTTTCTGATTGTGGAGTCATGAACACTGACCTTAGCTGAGGCAAGAGAAGCCTGCAGTTCTTTGGATGTTGTTTTAGGATCCTTTGAGACTTCTTGGATGATTTTACACTGCCCTTGGAGTAATTTTGGCAGGCCCCACTCCTGGGAAGGTTCACTACTGTTCCAAGTGTTCTCCATTTGGAGATTATGGCTCTCACTGTGGTTCGATGGAGTCCCAGAGCCTTAGAAATAGCTTTGTAACCCTTTCCAGACTGATAGAGGGCAACAAAATGTTTTCTGATCTTTCCAGGAACTTCCTTTGATCATGGCATAATGTGCTTGTTGAATCTTTGTGCTGGCAATGTGACTCTGATGGTAAGGGCCAAAATAAGTGAGGGTTTATATTGAGCAGGGCTGGCTGTAATCAAGCCTGGCTGTGTTCAATCAGCTGACTCTAATTATCCCTTTAATTGGGTTGATTTAACTAGGGCAATTACTTTTTCACAGTGCCAGTTGGTGTTGGTTAACTTTTTTCATTAAATAAATGAAATAAGTAAAAAAAAAAAAGTGTTATTTGTCCACTTAGGTTCCCTTTATCTAATATTATATTTTGTCTAAAGAACTGAAAACATCCAGTGTGACAAATATGCAATAATAGAGAAAATCAGGAAGGGGGCAAATACTTTTTCACGCCACTGTATGTGATGATGATGATAATGTTCCATCAGGCTAACAGTTGCCTTTAATCAGTCGACTACACTGGGCCTCTTGTAACCAATCCACAGATGAATGCAGAGACATTTTTCTTTACTTCGGTTTTCTTTGCCCTTCTGCCAACACCTACCCCTCAGTACATTTGAACTGTACCACCTGGCCTTGTGGCATGGTCTGGTGGTGCACTACACCACCATGTGGGAGAACCAGGCTTGTGAGCTAAGCCTTACTCTCTGGCCCAGTTTGGAGCACAATGCAGAGTCATCGCGCACTGATCATGGTAGGAAGGTATGCTGCATCCTCCTGTATGAGCACCACCTTCAGGTGGGAAGCAGGGGACTGCCTTAACTCTGGTGTCCACGTAGCATTGGCAGCTCCCCACCTTCAGGTCGGTGCCACAGTGTTCAAGGGTTGCCTGCTTGGTAGGGCTTTTACACATAAAAAAACCCTGATGAAGCAGCATGGTTGCTGGCATTCTTGGGCCACGCTTTCCACTACTAGCCACTCCAACCCCACCAAGGCTTCTTCCAACATGATAGCTGGAGTGGTGGGTGATACTGCCTGGCTATAGCCAGGCCCCACCATGGGGGGTGGCTAAGCCACTGGGGACGGGGAAAGGAGGTAAATGCCAGAGACATGGAGGGACGAGGCTGGGCTGACAGGATGGGGTGCTGCACCAGAAGGGGAAAATTATAAATTGTAGAAAAAAATATTTGTTTATTTAGTTTTTGTTTACTGGGTGGGTATGCTAACCATAGAAATGACTATTTTCAGACATGACCCGGGATGTTACAAGCAAGAGAAGCACCAGGTTTGGTCGACAGTAAATCTGTCCGACCACCCCGCTGTGACGACACAATACGATACAGGTATTGCGCCACCCAAACCCCAGTGTTTTCTGTGGGCTCGCCCCGCCACCCCCCGGACTTTAGGATTCTCAGCTCCAGGTCGGAGTTGGTCCAGGAGGGCAGAAAACTGGGAAAGCGAACACGAGCGGACCATTACAGCGACTGTCGCTGTAGTGGTCATTCCATGTTCCATACTTGAGAGTCTGGCAAAGGGCCACCCACAAGCAAGGCTAGTACAGTCACACATCCCAGGATGGGATTACAATAACATGGGTACAGTTTTGACAGTAATAGGTACAATTAACAGTTTACAATAGTAACATATAGCTTTCACCAGCGAGACAATTGACTTACAACAGCAATGATACATACAGGTTCACAGCAGAAGACATGGTTCAACTAGATCATGGGGTAGATAACAATTTAGCGCTTGGCATACAACAAAGAGTAGTACAGTGCCAGGATAAGTGCCTGTAGTAAAACAAGTCATAAGAGCTAGTAGCAATTAGCAAAACCATTTTATAATTTGACAAGACAAGTAGTGGTTCCTGGGGGTATAAGGTTAGTTCACAGTGAGAGCATTAGAGTGGCAACAGTGAGGGATGGGCTGAGGAGAAGCAGAGCAAGGCAAGGTTAGGTGCACAAAGAGCATAAGTGAAATAAGACCACAAGGAAGGGGAGAGGGGAGCCGCTAACAAGGTGAATTCAGTTACAAGTATTTCTATGGGGGATTAAAACACACACAAGGGGTAGGTTTACAAAGGTAAGACCGATACATTTTTTTAAATAGGATGGCTTGGTGCAGACCAAATCCCTAGGGGAAGGGAATTCCAGAATTTAGGAGCAGCACAGACAAAAGCACGGGTTCCTTTGGAGATTTTACATCTTGGAGTGTGAAGAAGGGATTGATCAGTGGACCGTAAGCCATATGAAGATGACTGTGGAAGAAGGAGGGAGGCAAAGATACTGGAACATTGGTTCTTTTTTTTTAAATGTCACTATTTTTGCCGCCAGCATGCCCCATTCAGCCTGACCAGCCCCCAGCTCTGACACCCGGAATTACCGGGGCTTACCTTATGCCTGGCCCAGGAGCGGTGCCTGCGGAGGGTCTGGCGTCATCCTGCCTGCCGGGTGTTTTTCTCCTACGTTTTTCTCCCTGTTACCTGGGGCCCCAGGAGTAGATGCATGTGCGTGGAGGTGCGCATGCACTCTACAGCCCCAGCAACAGCCCCTTCTGCCCACCCATTGGCCTAGCACTGTTGCACCCCTCTGGCTTGCGCTACAGCTTGGCCTCCACCAGGAGGCAGACCATGGCCGAGAGATGCAACCCCACCACCCTGGAGAGGGGAGCGGCCTAAAGGCAGCTCTTACCAGCTCTGCACCTCCCCCCGCTGGCCTCTGGCGGCCCATGCTCGTACCCGAACACGGGTCGCTGGCGTAGCGCGAGGTAAGGCGTCCAGCATCTCAGCCCTTAGCGCCACCGGGCCAGCCAGAACATTGGTTCTAATGATGTTATCCACAAGTGAGCCAAGGGAGAGAAGTTGATAGTGTGAGGGGGGAGGCCAACTTAAATCAGCATAAAGCTGGCACCTATGTTTAAGTCACTGGGAAGACGAGGCATAGCGACAGATGGTGTTATCTGTAGTGTCCCATCTGTGTAGGGATGACTTGGAGGCGTTAATACAGGTTACAGCTCCGTAAGTCAGAGAGGGGAGCAGAATACCTCTGGCAGTGGCTAACCTAGCAGAAGGTGTCGGGATGTGACTAGTCTTTATAGGCCAGTCCAGTTTTGGAGTTCACAGACTTGCATGTATCCAGGACATGCTAGTCAAAGTCAAAGTCATTATCATAAGTGCCCTCAATACACATGCACCTCTCACCAGTGTCAGAACCAAGCTCAAATCTTGTCGCTGGTTCTCTGCTGATCTTAAATCCGCACTGCTTGCAAGAGATAAGCTCTGGAAAAGGGCAAGAAAGACCAAGGATCCAAATGATTGGCTTCAATTCAGAAAAGCCAGAAATTCCTGCACAAAAAAGTGAGAAATGCCAAGGCTGCCTTCTACACAGCTGAACTGGATGCTCCTACCATAACCCTTCCAGATTCTGGGGACCATAAAGGGGATCCTAGGACAAGATTCTACCCCTGTCTTACCACCCAAAGTGTACCTAAATAATGTGGATATCACTGACAAGCAAGAAATCTTGAATGCCTTCAATAATCACTTCACTACAGCCGGCTTAGCTTTCGACTCCTCTCCAGCAAATCTAATGCGGTCACAATTAAACTTCCAGTCTACTGAGGGACAAAAGGCTGCTTCCACATTTTCCTTTAAGCCAATACTATTAAAACAAGTAGAAGACCTACTGCTCCATCTGGATACAACTAAAAGTGTAGGTGCAGACTCTCTGGACCCCTATTTTCTAAAAGTTGTATTGCACGCCTTAGCAGCCCCCCTAACTCACCTTTTCAATTTGTCCCTAGCCACTGGATCTATTCCTTCAATATGGAAGACAGCTCAAGTGTTTCCCCTACTTAAGGCAGGTGATCCCATGGACCTCAACAACTATAGGCCCATATCCATCTTACCAGTATTGTCCAAAATGCTTGAAAAATTAGTGAGCATCCAATTAAGTGCCTACTTTGATACCAATAATCTCCTTAATCCAGCTCAATCTGGGTTTAGATCCATGCACAGCACCATCTCTGCCTTAGCAATAGTTACAAATGATTGGCAGACTGAGTTAGACAAAAAGAATAATATCTGTGCTGTATTTCTGGATTTAAGCAAAGCCTTTGATACTGTGGACCATGAACTACTAATCTCCTCTCTGCATTCCTTAGGCCTCGACTCAAACTCTCTTAATTGGTTCAGATGCTACCTCTCCGGTAGAACACAGCAGGTAAAAAATGAAGGTGACCTGTCTACCTCAAAACCACTCCTAAGAGGTGTACCACAAGGTTCCATCTTGGGCCCTATACTCTTTGCCATTTACATCAATAACATTGGCTCCAATCTCACCAAATCTAATATTCACCTTTTTGCAGATGATACTGTCCTATATGTCAGTAATCCTACACCAACAAAGGCCTGTGAACTTTTACAATCTGAGTTCTCTCTGCAGCACAAATTACTAGAAAAGAAGCTCCTATTAAATGCCAAGAAAACGAAAGCTATGTTCTTCTCCACCAAGACCTTCTCTTCTACTCTCTCACCAAACACCCTTCCCCAATTATCTACCATCCTTGGTGAAAGTCTGGAATATGTGGATAAATTTAAATATCTTGGGGTTTGAATTGACAACAGACTTGACTACACTAACCACATTGAAGAGCTCCTGAAAAAACTCAGACAGAGACTTGGCCTATTCTACAGGATCAAACATTATCTAACCAGAGATTCTAAACAAAGATTAATCCTGGCATCATTCCTATCCCTCATTGATTATGCTGACTTCCTATATGGTCACTGCTCCCTTTCCCACTTAAATAAATTGGATACCTTGTATCATAGAGCTCTTAGATTCATTACAGACCTTCCTTCCAGCACCCACCATTGCTCTCTCTATAATGCAGTCGGTTGGACATCCCTACATCATAGAAGAAACAAAAATGCTGCCTTATGGATCTACAAAGCTCTGACAAATAAACTACCATCCTACATTTCAGATTGTTTTACTCGGGTTATATCCAGGCCATATGCCCTAAGGAATAATAGACTCATCACGCTGAAGATACCTATTACCTGTACCCGGTTTGGGAGGGCTGCAATCAGCTACTCTCTAGCACTTATCTGGAACTCTCTGCAAAAGACCCTGAAGTTGAATACCTTCATTCCAATAGCATCCTTCAAAAAGCTGTACACTAGTCTCTTTCCAGAGCCATGCAACTGCTTCCACAAGGCCTAGTCCTTTCATACCCCCTTTTTTCCCTACCCTTTTGCACTTCCTAATTTGTTTTCTAGCTTTCTCCCACCTATTTCTTACCAGACTTTTCCCAAAATCCCATCACCCTCGCTTTAATCTTTCAGTCCTGTTTGTTTTTTCTTCTTTTATTATAACCCAGATTCATTGGCTCACTGCCTTGTATATATGTGAATATTTTTTGCACCTGTTCATTTATAAAGTCTTTGTTTTTGTATCCAATCTGTATCTTGTATTTGTGTAAACTTGTACCTTTATATTGTTATGACCAATCAGGTCCATCTTGTAAATGAGCTATGCTCAATGATGCTCGCCTGAATAAATAAAGATTTTGATTGATTGATTGATTGAAGGGACCCAACGAGTTGGAGTGCAAGATATTTGAACGCGTTTACCATATTCGGTAGAGAACCATCAAGGCAGGAGATACTAAATTGACTCTGGGCTGTCCTAAGTTTGGCCACAGTACCAAAGACCATGGTATGAGTCTTCCCCGTATTAAGTAGGAGCTTGTGCCTGAAGAGCCAGGACTGAATATCAGTAAAGGCAGCAGAGAGAGTCTTGTTTACCACTGACATACACTTTGAGCTATGGTACAGGACCGGGTTGTCCACATAAAGGAGAGATGAGCAGTGAGGGATGTCCCAAGTAATGTGATTTTTAAAAGTAGAAAAAAGAAGGAGACCCAGGATGGAACCCTAGGGAACACCTATGTTTATGGGCACCTGATCTGATATGGCAGAGTTAAATTTCAGGACTTGAGCTCTGTCAGTGAGATAGCTAATAAACCAGGATACAGATTGTGGTGAAAAACCTAGAGATTAGAGATTTGAGAACAGGAGAGGATGATCAACCAGATCAAAGGCTTTTGTGAGGTCAGTGAATACAGCACCTGTTAGTCCAGAATCCATGGTACAGAGTACATCATTGGTAAATCTGAGTAGAGCAGTGGTGGTACTATTCCCTTTGCGGAAACCATGCTGATTGGGCGAGAGCAGATTGGAATTAAAGAGATATTCAGTGGTTTGGGTGGCTACCAGTTTTTCCAGTATTTCACTTAAAATGGGTAAAATTGCAATATGCCGATTAATTGGAGATGTCTTTTTCGTCCCCTTTCTTGAACACAGGCGTGACTCTAGCAGTTTTCCAAGTTCTAGGGACATAGCTTTGACACAGGGACAGGGTAAAATTTGTGCTAGAGGGGAGGCAGTAAAAGGGGCAGTTAGTTTTAGAAGCCGTGGCTGAATACCGTCTGAGCCAACACTGGTGTTGTCAGAGACTGAATTTAGCAGAATAAGGACATCAGCTTTTGAGATGGCTTTAAAGTAGAAAGGAGGGTGATCAGGCTTAATGTTGGTCTGCGTAGGGCAGGGGTTTGGTTGTACATGGGGGAAGGTAGAGGTAAGGCTTGTAAGGTCAGTGAAGTGGGTGTTAAAGAAATCTGCGTGGTTGTCTGATCGTTACAATGCAAGCCATTCAGGACCATATCATTATCAGGTTGAGATTTTTGGGTGCCCAGGAAGGTCTTTACATGTGACCAAAATGTTCTAGAGTCCCCTGCTGCATCTAGTAGGAGTTCCTTACAGTCGGTGCTCTTTGCAAGTCTAATTTGTCTCCTACTGGAGTTTCTCTGGGCTCTATAAACATTATAGTCCTACAGTAGGCCAGAGTTTTTAAAGTGTCTCCAGCTTCTGTCCCTGGCCCGAAGTAGGGCAAGCAGGTCTTTATACAGCCATTTGGTTTGCTGACCTCGAACACGACGAGTAATATTGGGGGGGGGGTCTATTCTGAATTTCCCCAAACCTGGTAAGGAAGTGGTCAAGGGCCGTTTTGCGTGTCCTGTGTCAAGTAGAGGGAGGACAAGTCAATAGAGGAGACCTCATATAACAACTTGGCTTGATCCAGCCCTCCAAAGTTCCTAAAGGTAATATATTTGGGTGGCGGGGAAAAGGCTGCTGAGTGGCTCCAGGTACAATAGATAGGGGAGTGGTCACTTACTGCGTCCGCCAGTGTACCTTCAGATTTGATCTGGTCAGTGCGATTAGTCAGAATCCAGTCTGTCAGCATGCCAGAGTTCGCAGTAGGTGAGACTCTAGTAGGGCATTTTATTATTTGGTGCAGATTATATCCTTGTAACGGGGAAAGGAGTGTGTTTTGCACATTGCCAATCCAGTTTAAATTCAGGTCACCCAGGATAAGTACCTCATTGTAGCCAATAGCAAGAGGGACCTTTTCAAGCAGTTCTTCAAGGCCTGCAATACCGCTTTTTGGAGGGTTGTAGGTGCAGATTATATGCAGCTTTTTAGCACCCAGTAGGAGGATCGCATGAGGGGATTCAGAAGAGGAGAGGGGTAGAGTAGTGGCAATGGAAAGGTTGAGATGCGATTTGCAATAGATTGCTAACCCCCACACTCTCTTTGGGGCTGCCTGTCATGTGTAAGTATATTATAGTCTGGGAGGTGCATGCTGCAACCGGTATAGAGGGCTTGAGCCATGTTTCAGACAGACATAAAACATCAGGATGATAGATATTAGCCCAGGCCTCCAATTCTGGTAGATTACAGGTCAAGCTTCTGATGTTCATATGTGCAGCTCGTACACCCCCACTAGCATTAGCATTAGCCCATGTATCCCCAGAGTAAGTATGTGGTGCCACAGGACCAGGATTTAGTTCTGTATCACCTGATAGGATGAGAGCTATGAGTAGGAGGTACTGTAGCTTTCTATGTGTGAGGTGGGGCAGGGGAATTAAATAATAGCAAGCATCTTTCTTAATAGCATTGATACCAAGATAGATTATAGCTTTGGGAGTAAAAGGAGTGTAAGGTCAAGGCATATAGTCTGTGTGCACAGCAGGTTAGAGAAAGTAAAATCCATTAGAGCAGTTAGTAGTAGTTGTAGTCATAGAGCTAGGCGGAGAAAACGTCAGGGACAGCCAGGCTGCTGGTATTAATGACATACCAATGACAGTTAGTGATAGCATTGTGCAAGCCATATTGGACGTAAAGCATAAGGTAGTCCAGAGAACGTGTGGTATGGTAGTGTGGGTTAGGAGAGGGAGTGACAGACCAAAGTTGCTTCTTTAATGATGAAGTGAGAGAACCAATGACAACATAGCAGGGAGGCACACCCCATCAAGCAGAAAGTATAAACAGCAAATGGTAAAGTGGATTGGTTAGTCACATGAACATCTGTGGCCATGTAAGTAATTGTCCAGATAGGGCGCGCGGTGTGAGAGCCGGCACGCATCACCGGTGGGATGTAACTGCTCAGTGAAGAGCTGCTCACCAAACGTACCTGTATTACTTTAAATAAGTGAAGTAGCAGGACTCCAAACAACAAGCTGTCTCCAGTAGCAGCAGCAATGAGTCTGTGGTCAGTGGAGCAGTTAAGCTCCTGGTGCGTCTCCTGTGCGGCAGGTGGTGTCGGTGGAGCAGTTTGGCTCCCAGTGCGGCTCTTGCGGCTTGAGATGTCACAGCCCCCCTCCCGGGCTGTGTGAGCCTAAGGAGAAGGGAGGGTGGGTTTAAATAAGACTGCAGGGGAGGGATTAAATAAAACAAAGCAGCAAGACAGACGAGCAGGGATTTTTTGGCAGATCTGAAAGAGAAATCTGAGACGGGGGGGCTGAGTCGGGCAGGGTGGAAACGAGAGGGATACACAAGTGAGACTGGTAGGTGTTTGGGGGAAGGGGAGGGAGCAAGAAGGAGAGAAAGAAATAGTCTGGCAAGTTTCAATATTTAACAATTAACCAACACAAGCTGTTTAATACAGCTAACAGGTTGAAACTATTCTAAGTTCATCCGAGCACCACAAGTTAGATTCCAGACAAAAGTTACAGAAATTTGATAAGTGGCAGACTATATCAAACTATTTTTAACTTAGTTAAGACAGATGAGTCTGGTAATAAATTGCAGAGAGGCAGACGTAGCAATGAATTGGTTACAATATGTCCATCACACTGCGCAAATAAGCTTTTAATTAGACTTTTACTTTCAGTGGCAATGAAGGAAATAACTTTTTTTTTTTTTCTCTTTTAAATAAAATAATAAATAATGCTGAGAGAAAAATGTTCCCCAAGTATGACAGTAATTCTTCCCTGAAGGGAAACCTAACATATAGCAGCCCACTACAGCAGCTGGGCACAGAGGCAAAACCAATCAGGTTGCAGGAAAAAGGCGCCAAAATTTAAAATGTAACTGCTCAGTGAAGAGCATACCGGTAGTCCTTAAGATAAGTGGAGCAGCAGGGCTCCAAACAACAAGCTGTCTCCGGCAGCGACAACAGTGAGTCTGTGGTTGGTGGAGCTGTTAAGCTCCTGGTGCGTCTCCTGTGCGGCCGGTGGGGTTGGTGGAGCAGTTTGGCTCCCGGTGCGTCTTTTGCGGCTCAAGATGTCACAGCCGCCCTCCCAACGGCCCATTTCGGGCTGTGTGAGCCTGTAGTCCTTAAGATAAGTGGAGCAGCAGGACTCCAAGCAACAAACTGTCTCTGGCGGCGGCAACGATGATTTTGTGGTCAGGGGAGCAGTTAAGCTCCCGGTGCGTCTCCTGTGCGGCCGGTGGGGTCGGTGGAGCAGTTTGGCTCCCGGTGCGTCTCTTGAGGCTGGAGAGGTCACAGCCACCCCCCCACCCCCGATGACCCATGTGAGCGATATATAGTTGATTTGTTATTTTAACTGACATGGTCTGTAAATTGCTGTCTTTTTTTTTTTTTTTTTTTAGTAGGTAGTATTCATGGTGGGGGGGTTATTTTCTGAGTACTTTAAAAGAAGAGAATGAAAACTTCTGCAAAGGATATTGCAGTAAAATTGATATTCTAAGTGTAGAACTCTAATAACTAAAAGGGGGCAAAGATTTGTGCAGTGCTAGTATCACTGTCTCTACTATGGTTATCGCGGATACCACAGTATTATGAAAGTGGGAATTTTTACATCTAAACGGGGCTTCTTAAACTCGTGTGTCAGGGAATGTTGGCATAAAAGGGACCAGCTGTCTGTCCCTGAAATGAATAAATATACATAAAGAAATAAATGAAATTTGGAAATATTCAATAAAATTACTTTAAAAAAAAAAAAATTAGATGTAAGGCCTAAAACCACAGTGTACCATGAACCATGGTAATCAGGGTATTAGAAATTATCCATGGTATCTGTAATGTGACTTCAGTGTTGCGGTATACTGTATAACTCTTATATCGTAACATCCCTGGACCAGTGGACTTTTTCTGACAACATAGTCTGTGTTTCTTTGTTTCTGTCCCTACTAACCTGTGACCTGAAATGTGTGCCTAAACACTTTAAGCTATCCTCTAAGTGTACATGTCTGTATAGCACAGTGTCAGGCCTCTGAAGTTTTTTGTTTTATTTATTTTTGTTTGCAGGTGTGCCAGCTGTGCCTTTTTGGTAGCCAGCATGCTCCAACTGCATAAGTAAAGCTTGTTGGCTTGAGGAACAAAATGGCTCGGTGGATTGGTAGTGGGATAAAGAGCCCTTCACCTGTAGGTCATTAGGTCAAATCCAACCCAGGTCGGTAGAGTCCAAAAACCATTATCACCTAAGGGCTGTTCAGTGGCCTGTGTGACTTGAGTTGTGGAGCTGTCTGTCAGTCTAGCTTCCAGTGAGCAGGGGTTTACATCACAGAAACTAGTAAGACAATTGACAGCGATTGGCACCCTAGTTGACAGTCTCACATAAGAAGTCAAGGATTGAATGGGCATGCATGGTGCCTGAACTAACCTCTCACCTATGTGGTGGTGCCTCCATGACACAGTTGCGGCACATTGGCGGGGCAGTTTGAGGAACTGACTGTGACTGCTTGTGCTGTATCTGTCATGGATAGAGGCACTGTTAACGACACGACACTTGAAAACACCAGCAAAAAAGCTGGTTGAGGGAGTCACGTGATGCTCTCGACCGAGTAGTTTGCTCTTCTTTGGCTCTCCCTCCCATCCCGCTAAATACTTAATAAGACTGCCTTTTTTGGAGGTTTTTGGCTCTTGGCGAGGTAGAAAACCTCTTCTGCATTCTACCAGGAGCGTGCTGCAGAAATTTTGGGCTGATCTTCGCTGCGATGTCCGAAGTGGGGATGAAACAAGCTGGTCTACACCATACTCCGCCGCAAGCATCGGACAAGAATGCCAAGTGGCCGAAGGCCCAAAGTTCAGGCTCTGGCAAGAGTGCTGTCCCCACTGTGGCACCTGCACCACTCTCTGAAAAGCACGTTTTGATGGAATTTGCACCGTTCAGAGATTCCTTGAAGGAACTCGCAGATGAAGTAAGATCCCTTCGCTCTGACCTTGGGGATATGTTCAGACGTGTGGGAGACTTGGAGACCAGATCTTTCTCCCTGGAGCAATAGAAAGGCCATACAGAATCCAAAAACACCCTTCTGAGGCAAAGAGTCCACAAGCTGGAAGCTAAAATGGAAGATCTTGAGGGGAGAAGCCGCTGCAATAACTTAATTGTTTTTGGGCTGCCCGAAGGTGAGGAAGGGGCCACACCAATACAATCTGCACAAACATTTCTCAAGAGGATTGCGGGCTCCTCTCTGAACAGTCCCACATACATGGTAGAGTGGGCTCACCGTTCCCTGCGTTTGAAACCCCCAGCAGCCTCTTCCCCCTCGCTCCTTCATGTTCAAATTACTTAATTTCCTAGATGAACAATATGTCTTACAGAAGACACGGGACCTCAAAGACATTCAATGGGAGGGCAAAAAAATTGAGAGTGACCCAGGATCTCCCAGCTGGGACTCGTCAAAAACATGCTGCTTTTCACCCTGTGGTGACTGATTATTGCTGCAGGAATGAAATTCAAAATGTTGTACCCAGCACATTTGCCAGTTCTGGTTCAGAATGTCTGGCGCTCCTTTGATATGGTGGATTCGGCCACCCAAGCTCTCAATAAGCTACTACCGGAGCTCTTTAAGGAGCGCTGAAATCTAGAGACTTTGAGCAGTGTGTGTCTCTGACAAGCTAGTTGTGTTTCCTGGATGCTGCTTGCCTTTTTTTTTTTTTTTTTTTGGGACTGTCTGAATTGACCACCAGTTCGGTTACCCTCCTCAATCTTTGGATCCCTAAATAGACTCACTCCTACTAGGCTATGATCTCCCCGCTAATTGACTGCTCCTTCCCAAAGATAGCCTGCACATCTATGATCCCTACACATTCTTGATCGTTCCAGATTAACTTTTTCATGCCTGGCGAGGTTTCTGGTACCATGACCCTGTTATCTACCACATGTACAGATGCCCTTCAGCTTGTCCCCAGACTAGTGCCATGCTTTCTACCACCGGCTTCAACTCCTCGGTCTGGCGTTCTAACTTAACGGCCTGTATGGGACTGTCGGCACTATCCTTTCCTGCATCTACCATGTGAGCACTTGCCGAAAGATCAGAACAAGATTTGGGGTCCTTGCACAGGTATCATCGGAGGCGTCATTGGGGATCGACTGGGTAAGTTCTGTTCCTGGGCTCTTGTACAGGGGGATTTTCCTCTGTGAGTTTTTTTTTTTTTTTTAGTGGGAAGGTGTCCCTGTGCTCTGGGCCTAGGACTAATCAACAAGGGCTTCCACAGATTTACAACTTTTGTGAGGACTTTCTATTTGTTTTCCCGGACTGCAACTGACTCTGGGGTCATAACATAATATAGTATAAAGAATACAGCTTCCTGGCTTTGGCCTGTTAAAAGCAGCTGGTTTATCTGTAATACCCTTGGGGTTCCCCTCTGGTAATGGGGTGTGTCTGCCTCGGGAGCACCAATTAACACACAGTTCCTTTAACAAGTGTACTTTTCCCACTTTTATATCTTGGGGTATGGATATTTTACTAATGTTGTTATACCTGGGTTGCATTTTCCCTAGGATATGTTATATGTTTTATGTTTTATCCCGGTTTGTCTTTAAGACATCCCTTACAGCTCAGGGGGGGAAGTGACTCTGTAATGCTTGTTACCACTTAATGCTTCACCAAAGTAATATATAAAGTTCCTGCTAGACCAACATGTAGGTTGGGGTGGGGGCGGGTGGGTGGAGCTTGAGGCTATGCCAGGTTGGAGCTTCATGCACCAGATCGATAGGGAGGTAGGGATGGTTTTATTGGGATGGGGTAGTACTTGGGCAGTATTCAGATACCTCTGTTAGCTGTTGTCTATGATACCTTTTTGGGGGTGGGTGGGAGTTTTCATCTGATTTGGTTAATTGGGTTTTTGTGTGTCATCTAACTGTACGAGAATGTTATGGGCTACTTGGGTTACAGGAGGGTGGGAGGGAGGGTTTTGTGTTTTTCTGGAGACTGGATAACACCATGTGTGAATTCTTGGGCCTACCTAATGTGACTTATGTATTTTCCCGATATTATCTACACCTCTTAACAAATTATGGCCCACAACGTTAGATATTGTTCGTGGAATAGTAAGAGGGCCCAGTTCCCGACGAAACGTACCAAAGTACTGTTGCACCTTCACAAGTTACAGGTTGATGTGGCCTTTCTTCAAGAAACCCACCTTCCTCCAACCCAGGTTCTGTTGTTTCAACGCTCCTGGGTTGGGCAAGTTCTTGGTTCAGGAACAGATTCCTGTAAAAAAGGAGTAGCTATTCTGGTATCCAGATCTGTCCTGTTCCATCTCCTCCAGGAAGTGTGTGATTCTCAGGGTAGATATATTTTTGCAAGAGCCCTAGTGGGACATCTGGAGGTGATTTTGGAATCTGTTTATGGACCTAACATGGAGGACCCTTCCTTTTTTTCCCCAGGTCATCTCCATACGGTCTCCATGGGCCTCTCTTCCCATGATACTTGCTGGAGACTGGAATGTGGTACTAGATGATAACCTGGACAGGTCCTCAAGGCATAGTCGAATTCTCACTCCGAGTCAGTTTGCTCTGCAAGACCTCATCGACTCCTTAGGGCTTGTGGACCCATGGAGGATTTTACAGCCTGATGTAAAAGAATACTCCTTTCACTCCATTCCGCATAATTCCTTTTCCCGTGTTGACTTTTTCTTGCTAAGTACTGAAGCACTCCCAGGTGTAGTTTTAAGTCATTATGGTGCCAAAGTTGTGTCAGACCATCACCCAGCTATATTGCAGGTTAACCTTGCTCCCCTCTCTGGTATGAGATAAAACATGTCACCTTAACAACCAACTGCTGAGACTTCCAAAGGTGGTTGAATGCTTACAGCACTTCATCTCTGACTATTTTATTTTAATTCACCCACAATGCAAAAGCTTGATATCCTTTTGGGATCTTTCAAATGTGCCCTTCGGAGTGAAATTATACGACTGGCCACCAGGCGCAAGAGAGAGTTATCCCACACTACCTCCTCTATCCTGTCACAGATTAGGAAGGCCATGCAGGAACTCTGTGAATCTTCCCCCACAGCCAGAATGGGAGCATCTTGAATGCCTTCAAGCTCAGTATAATGTCCTTCTTTGAGAAACAGTTGAACATCTCCTTTGCGGACTAAAACCAAATATTTCGACCAAGGAGAGTGGGCCGGGAAGCTCCTCGCCCTGTGCCTGCATACTCAGCAGGCTGATAAGATTGTCCCATCTCTCCGGTCACGTTGTCACCTCTCCCAAAGACATAGTTTCACAATTTCAAACCTTTTACCGCTCTCTCTGTGTGTCCTTCAGATCCCTTTAACCCCTCCTGCCTTGACACCTTCCTTCAGGGCCTGGACTTGCCCTCACTGAAAGACGCTCAGGTTAAGCTGTTAAAAGCTCCCCTGACTTTATTGGAAGTGTACATGGCGATAGACTCCCTAGCCCCCGATAAATTACCTGGCCCAGACGTTTTTTCCCTCAAACTTTTATAAGACGTTTAAGGAACTGCTAGCTCCACACTTTCTTGACATGTTCCAGTATATTTTTTCATACGGTCTCTCAGACCTCTCCTTTACGGCCACTACTATAGTGGTCGTGTTTAAATCAGGCTGGGACCCTTCCCTGGTCTCTAACTACTGACCCATTTCTTTAATCAGTACTGACTTAAAAATCCTGGCTAAACTCCTGGACATGAGATGAAACTCGGTCTGGGACTACTTGTTCCACCTGCTCCCTAGGTATGGTTTTCCCCTCGAGTTTATTAGGTGGCTCAAGGTACTGTACAGCAGCCCCTCGGCCTGCATCCTTTGTAACGGGGTGCTATCAGAACCTTTCTCCTTGCAGCAAGGAACACGGCAGGGGTGCCCCCGTCTCCATTTTTATTTAACCTATACCTTGAGCCCTTGATCAAAAAGATCAATCTATCACCTCAGGTACATGGTATCCCCTTGGGTATCTCACACTATAAATTATCTGTTTATGCTGATGATGTTCTTCTGCATGTTACATCCCCTTCAACATAAACAGCTGTGTTGGATATTATAACCCAGTTTGGTGCCATTTCCAACTACAAGCTAAATCTTTCCAAAACAGAGGTTATGCCCTTAAATGCCGCTACTACTCAGGCTAGTATGCAACACTTAGGTCTTCTCTGGGTTAAGGACAAACTGAAATATCTTGGGATATATCTCAGTACTGATCAGCTCAAATTGAAACAATGTATTCTAGGGACATGGATATGTTGTTCATCCACACTCATTGGCAGGTATCCTTGCCGCTTTAAATCTTGCCGGAAGGTCTTCAAGCTTGCTCCTCCCACCCACCCGAGTGGTATAACTCTCGTCTCCGCCCATGACGCCAGATCTTCCTTACCGCTTGAAGCTCAGGTTCCCTCCTTAACGCTCCGCGCTTTGAGACTGGTTCCTATTTCTCCGCTTATGGATTTAAAAAATAAATTTCATGAAAAGACTTCAGTCTTCTATCCCCGCGCCGCGATGGACAACCGTACCCCGATTTTCGGAGATGCCCATGCGGCAGAAGATGTCTCGGACGGATCCACACCCACGTGTGTCTACTGTTAGGCCTTGAGCACGAACCGCAGGCTTGCGACCTGTGCTCATCTTTCTCGACCCTCGTCCTCGAAGCCGTGCTGCCCGGTTGCAACTGGGCCGTCCCGAGCGTTCCCTCCGGTGAAGTCAAGGAGGCCCGGTTGGCGGTGTCCGCGGCGGGCTCGGTGGATCGGCGCTCGAGCGGATGGTGCGCCCTCGAAGAGGCAGGCCCAGCGGGCCATCTTCCTCGCCCGCCGCATTTATCCCACTCTCTGGGCTCTTCTTACACGGCTTCTTTATGAGCTTTGTCTGTCCCTCTCCACTAAAGGAGAAGGGCCTCGTTCGCGGGGACCTTATTCTCGGTCCAAAAGAGGGACAAGGGTAAGTCCCTCCGTCGGACGCTCTTGGGAGCGGGAAAGGTCCCTCTCCCCGGGCCGTCGACCGTCGGCTTCGGTCGACCGCTCGGCTTCGGCCACTGGCCTCACGGTGTCCCCGTCAGGTCAGTTGACCGATACTCCCACCGATGAAGTCGAGATTTTTCTCGACCCATTGGACGGGCTGTCGCCTTTAGCAGCCGAGATTCCCCTCTCCCCGGTTCCCCCGGGAGGAGTTGAGGATCCCGTGGGCTCGCCTGTGCCTCCGGTTCGAGCCCTCGGATGCACCATCCGAGCTGAAGGAGTGCGGTTCGGCCGACACCTCCCGCACCGACCTCGGAAATTCCGGGACTCGGTCCGGACCTCTTCAGCAGTCCAGCCCGATCCCACCCGTCATGGCGGTCTCGGTCTCGCTTTTGCGGTAAGTGGCGTCGCGCCGGCCTCGTCCTCTCCTCGGATGAGGGAGGCTCCGGCGTAATTCGTCGACGATGCGAGGACCTTATGTTGCAACAGCTCCTCCTGGCGGGTAAGCCGACCCGTCGCCTTCTCCGCCATTATGGCTGTCACCGAGCGTCGACACAACCCCCGACTTATCCAGGAGCTATACCCAGGCCGGTTGTTCGAAAACCAGTTGCTCCATCGATTCGGTGGAACCTCCGCCTCCACAGCCACCATGGGTCTCACCAAGATCTCGGTCGGCCAAAGGTCTACCCCATCGGTTGTCAGTTACCCTCACTCCCGACCGACCTCGGCAGGTGAAGGGTGGCTCAGGCCAGAGGCAGTCTTCGAGGACTCTTCCGAGTCCGAAGATGATCCTCCTTTTCTCAAGCGACTGGACTTGGAGTCTTCAGGAGGTCAGTCAATGGACGATAGCCCGTCGTCCTTCCTAGGACTACTTGGCTCATCTCGGAGTCCACTGGGATGGAGCTCGAACCCGCTTCCAAACGGGCCAGGTATCCCCTCACGGAGATTCTGGACCGAGGGGATTCTCCGACGGAGGCCTTTCCGGTGGCCGAGGCCATAGTGGGTCCGGCACTGGAGCTTTGGCAGCGCTCTGCTTCCTGCCCTGCGCCTTCGGCCAGGATGGCCAGGAAGTATGCGGTCCCTACTGGTTCCTTGTCCGGTTTTTCGGAACACCCCTCTGCTGAGGGGTTGGTTACCGACAGCGTTTTCCGGCGCGCCGGCAACGCCAGGGATGTGGACAAACCTCCTGACAAGGAGTCCAAGAAATTGGACTATGTCGGCTAAAAGTTCACGCTGTGTCCTCTCTCTGCCTTCGGCCAGGCCAGTTCGGCCGTCCTCATGGCAATTTTTCTCATGCCCTGTTGGGCTCCCTGGATGAGGTCATCCCTCATCTTCCGCCGATCTGCAGACTACGGTTAAGCAGGTGCGGGACCAGGGCAGGTAGTGGCCAAACAGCAGCTCCAGACTGCTTTTGGATATAGGGGACCTATGTGCTAGATCGGTGGCGGCCGCAGTGGCTATGCGTCAGGGCTTTTGCTGAGGATATCCACCTTTACTTCGGATACCCAGCAAGTTGGATGTCCCTTTTGGGGACTGACCTCTTCGGCCCTGGGGTGGAAGGTCACCTGCAGAGGATCGAGAAGTCCAATGCTACCTTGGATTCGGCCCTTCCACTCAGAAGGACAAGGCCGAAACCACAGCCTAAGCCCTTTCGTCCTTCTGTGCCCCCGGCGCGCCCGGCCCAGCAACGTCAGGGCCAGCAGGCTCGGCCTTGGCATCCCAAACCCAAGCCGCCAGCTTCCTCTAACAGGAGGCAGGGAGGAAAAGGCCCAGGAGGTCCCTCGGCCGGTCCCTCCTCCAAGCCTGCCCAGTGACGGGCTGAGGGGTGTCGCCCCCATTCCCGTCACCTTACCCCTGGGTCCCCCCCTGGGGGACGGCCCGCACTCTGCTCCGCCTGGTCCGCTGTTTCCACGGACAGGTGGGTCTTGAGGTGGTGGAAGAGGCCTGCCTCTGGAATTCGAGCAGGCACCACCCTTCAGAGCCGCCGCCTCGGGGCTTCGGGATCCCAGCTCACTGGCGGCCTGTCGAGCCGACATCGCCTCCCTCCTCCAGAAGGAGGTGATAAGAGAGGTGGTGGACCCTCCTTCAGACCCAGGGTTTGTGTCCAGGTACTTCCTGGTTCCGAAAGGACGGGGCTGGCGCCCATTCTCGACCTACACGACTAAACAAGTTCCTAAGGTCTCGAACCTTCAGGATGGTCACTCTGGCTCAGATAATACCATCCTTGGACGCGGCGGTGGTTCTGCTCTCTGGACTTGCAGGACGCTTTTTCACGTCCCTATCCGTCTGCCTCACCAGAGATTCCTTCGCCCGAGCGGAAGGATCCTCTTCGAAGTTCCAAGCCATGCCCTTCGGCTTGTCTCCAGCTCCCAGGGTCTTCACCAAATGCATGGCAGTGGTGACAGCATTCCTGCGGCGCGAGGGTCCGGTGTACCCTTACCTGGACGACTGGCTGATAGCAGCTCTCCAGGAAGGAGGCAGAGTGGTCCAGAGATTCATTCCTCCAGGTCTGCTCTCAACTGGGCCTCCTTATCAACGAGGCCAAGTCGGAACTCGAGCCAAGCAGGTGATTCTATTCATCGGGCAGCTCGACTCTCTCGAGCCAGAGCGGCTCCCGCGGACAGAGCCGAGGTTCTTTCCTCCTTTGCCCGATCATTTCTGGTTGAGCAATTGCGCCTGCCCGGACTTCCTCGCCTCCTGGGTCTCATGGCGGCCTGCACCAGCGTGGTCCGTTGGGCCGCTGGAACATCGTCCCCTTCAGTGGGGACTGGCCAGCCAGTGGTCACAGCGCTGCGATCCTTTGGACCAGCTTGCGCCGGTGACACGGGGATGTGGAGCGCTCCAGTGGTGGACCGCTCCAGATCATTTGCAGGAGGGCATCCCGTTCAGTCCTCACCGCCGACGGTCTCTTATCGACCGATGCCTCTCTGATGGGTTGGGGTGCCCATCTGGGGAACACTGGGCTCATGGCCTCTGGTCCCGCGAGTCCCGATGCCACATCAACCTGTTGGAGCTCCGAGCGGTCCGCCTAGCTCTCACCGCCTTTGCTCCGTTCCTCCGGGGTCAAGTGGTCCGAGTCCAGACGGACAATACCACGACCATGTACTATCTAAACTGCCAGGGCGGGCGCTCCATGCTTCTATGCAAGGAAGCTCTCCGCGATTTGGTCACTCTTCGTGCAGCCTGGAGGCAGATCTCTCAGCCATTCACGTGGCAGGAGCCTCCAACACCTGGCCGATGCCCTGAGCGGATAGGGGCTGCATCCCACTGAGTGGTCTCTCCTGCCGGAGGTACAGCATCTGTTCTCCCATTGGGGCACACCTCAGGTGGACCTGTTTGCCTCCAGGGAGAGCAGCGGCTGAGTCTGTTCCATGCCCGCCCACTCAGCAGGGCTCGCTGCAGGGGATGCCTTCTCGGGGTCAGTGGACCTCGGCCTCTTCGCCTTTCCCCATTTCCTTGATCCACAGGTGCTTCACAAGGCGAGGAGGACAAGGCGCAGGTGATTCTGATAGCCCCAGACTGGCCTCGCCAGTTCTGGTACCCAGATCTCCTCAGTCTCAGCTCCAGGACTCGCGGCAGCTTCCAGCTCGCCCGGACCTGCTCTCAGTCAATCAGGGAAGGTGTTCCATCCGGACCTTCAATCCCTGCACCTGACGGCCTGGTTCCTGAGCGGCTAGAGTTCCAGGCCTTGGGTCTTTCCACGAGGTCCTCAATGTAGTTGAGGCGTCCTTGATGAGTCGACCAGAAAATGCTATGCCTTCAAATGGAAAGGTTTTCCATTTGGTGTCGAGGCAAGGCTTGTACCCTTCCTCCTGTTCCTTGGCAAGCATCTTGGACTATTTATGGTCCCTTTCTAGTCAAGGGCTTAGGCTCACGCCTAAGGCAGTGCACCTGGTAGCTCATCTCTGCTTGGCTCGGGCGCGGAAGCAGTCAAAGCGCAGGAGAAGGTGGTCTGGCGCTTTTCAAAGGCCTTGATCACATTTCCTCCAGTGCGGGAACCCCCACCTCCGTGGGATCTACTGCTGGTATTCTGGCAAAGCTCATGGGCAAGCCATTCGAACCTATGCACAGGTGTGCTCTCTCTCACCTGTCGTGGAAGACCGCCTTCTTGGTGGCTATCACGTCAGCCAGAAGGGATGGAGAGCTCCAGGCGCTTTCCATCGAGTCTCCTTGCCTGGTCTTCCACAGGGACAAGGTTGTCCTGCGCCCCACCCAAATTCCTTCCGAAGGTGGTGTGCGAGTTTCACCTAACCAGTGTGTTGACTCTGCCGGTGTTCTACCCCAATCACACCTCGGAGGCCAATATAGGCTCCATACTCTGGACCCTAGAAGAGCTCACTTATTATAAGGGCCTTGCGGCTGAGATCGAGGAGAGAGTTCGTAGCTGTTTGTCACCCTACGCTGAAGCCGCATCTGGCAGACCTGCAGTAAGCGGACGATAAGCAGGTGGGTAACCTCCTGCATAGATCTCTGCTATAAGTTGGCGGGCATGGAGCCTCCCAGAGGATAAGAGCTCATTCACCGCCATACTGCTGCAATGGTGGCTGCTTCTGGGGCGCCCTATCCAGGAATCTGCAGGGCTGCTACCTGAAGTCAGCAACACCTTCATTACCCATTTCTGGTGGATACCAACAGGTCTTCTGCTATGATCACTCTTTTCAGGCTTTATTCAGATAAATCCAAAATGTCATGGGATTTAATGCAGAGGAGAAGGACTTCAGTAAGAAAAATTTGATGGAGTTTTTCGGGGTTCTCACCACGCCCTCCATTGTGGTTCCTCCTTCATATCCTGCCTTAGAGGATGCTACTTTTGATGCTTGGCATAAGCTTAATACCTTGCCTCCAGTGCCTAGTAAGGCTGATAAATAGTACCTTGATTTGCCTGTTAAACCTTATTGTGCTTCCCAACCTGAAACTGATTCTGTGGTAAACATGGCTGCTCATGATCACTCTAGACCACCTAGAATCAGGAGTACTGTGCCTCCTGACAAGGAATCCCGAGGCTGGATGTTATGAACAGAAGAACGTCTGCCTCTGCATCCTTGGGCCTAAGAATTGCAAACTACCAGGCATACATGAGGAAATATCAGAATAGCCTGTGGGAATCTTTTATGACTACCGTTCAGTCTAACTGATGGTCCTGCCGGCTGACTTCCTTAAAGTTGCCTCGACTGATGTGAATATCGGAAGGCATCTGTTAGGCTCTGCATAAAATGTTTCTGATGCCTTTACCAGAACTGCTGCCTCCGGCATATGCCTTTGGAGAGATTCCTGGGATCTAGCACCAGTAAACAGTGGCGATAAGAAGCCATAATAAACTGTTAAAAGGAGAACACAACGAGGAAAAACCTTAGAGGTTCCTGGTTCTCACAACATGAAGTGGGAACATGGAACACTTTTCCGGCAGCAGTGGTAACAGGTAACAACATGGAACTTTTTAAGAGGGCAATGGATGACTATATGGGAGATCGTGCCTACTCGATCCATAGTTAATTTAAGGATCAGGTCAATAATGGCTTACGCTACAGACCTGTGCAAATTCCTATGAATTCTATGACTCCTATAATCCATCACCGATTCTTTTCAACAAGCATCTTCCTCCACACAGAGCGGGATACCCCAGAGATAGAACCTTATGCTAATTATGGCATTATAGGTTACCTGATGGGTGTACCCCCACCACCCCTGGTACCTTCTGACTCCCCACTTCCTTCCCCTCCACTGTTGCCTCCGGGGATGCAAGTAGCGAAGAGGATCTCCCTTCATCTGCCAAAGTGGAGGAAATCACATAGGACAAGTGGGTCCTGGAAATAGTAGAAAAGGGGCATACTCCGGAGTTACTGTCTACCCTCAGTTCCTCTTCTAAATCCTTGTCATTATCCTCTCTGCCACTTGTTCCTTCTGCTACAGGAGGTTCAGTTTTTGTAAACAAGCAGTCTGTCAAACCCATTCCTCCACATGAGAGATAAAAAGGGTTCTATTACAGATACTTCTCGATTCACAAGTTGAACTGTCAGAAGTCCCAAATGATTCTATTTGCTGATGATACTGTTATATTTCACCCAAATAGCGATCCATCAGTAGCACTTAATGTTGTTCAAAATGATTTCTGCTATTCCACGAATGGTTGGTTTCTAAACAAATGGTGCTTAATGTAAAAAAAACAAGTATATGGTTTTTAACGGTACTAAGAAACAAGCATGCGTTTTTCCACCTATGACAGATACTTATGGTAATGTTTTAGAAAAAGTTGATCATTTTAAATACCTTGGGGTCATTCTTGATGCTCGATTAACTTTCGAAACTCACATTCTTACAACTATAAAAAACATTCATCAAAGATTGGGCTGCCTGTACAGAATTGAACAGTTCCTTACTCCGTCCTCTAGGCTACAACTTACTCATGGATTTCTCCTTGGGGTCCTCAACTATGGCATTCTTATCTATTCTTCCACTAATGAAAAATATCTTTCCAAACTAAAAGTTAATTATAATAATATTCTTAGATTTGTAACAGGTCTCCCCTAGGACCCATAGCTGTGACTTTTACAAACTGCAAACTTCCTTCTTTAGAAAACAGAAAAAGATCAAACTAGGTACATTGTTATTTAAAGTTACTAGAGGTCTTCTTGCCACCTCCTTATCTTCTGTGTTCCCTAGAGCTATTAATTTTCTGGGAACTAGGTCTCAAGATAAAGATAAATTTCAGTTTGTGATTCCAAGAGTAAAAAAAGGCCCATGGTAAGAAATCATTTTCATTTAGAGCAGTCCTTTCTTTAATTCCATTCCTACATCTATTAGTGTATTCCTCTCACTTATCTTATTCAAACTTAGACTACAATCATGGTTAGAAAGCATGACCCCTTGTTGTTGTTCCAGCAGTATTTTAAGAAGTTAATATTATAGAGTGCTTCTATTTAAGTACTTGTTGTATTGTGTATATTGTCTGTATTTAATATTTGTATTTGTTTTGTAATACTTACTACTTGTGAAAACGGGCAGTCATGCTCATCAAGTTATCAAGTATAAAAAATAAAAATGAAAAAAATGACATTCACAAGTGGAGAGGAGATCTGCATCCTGTACTTGACATGAGAGACCTAAACCTGTTCATCGAATACAAAGTTTCAAATGGTTTCTCCTCAGGGTCTCATCCTGCTACTGCAAAAGGGGGACTGGTTTTGTAACCTGGACCTGAAGACACATACCGTCATATCACATCTCACAAGTGCCACAGGCAGTACCTCTGCTTCCTGCTGGAGGGAAACCACTGTCTGTTTTGAGTCTTGCCCTTGGTTTATGCTCGACACTGCCGGTATTTACTAAATGCTTAGGGGTTGTGGCAGCAGCTCTTTGGAGGAAGTCTTTAGGTCTTCCATATCTGGATGATTGTCCTAAAGCCCTATCCAGTAAAGCAATTCTGTACACATTTTCCAGAATGAGACAGTTATTCAAGGAGGTTGGTGTCACGGTGAACATACTGAAAACCATACTGTTCCTAGTGAGCACATTCAGTATGTTGGTGTAGTGATGGTCATTACTGCCTGCAGACAGGACAAGAGTCTCTTATTGCTCTGGCCCAGGTGATGCACAGAGAATATGTGTCTGCTTGGATGATGTTGCATCTCCTGGGGCTGACAGCTGCTGCATCATTACTGTTTCCTTTGTCCATTTTCATCTGCACATACCACATTGGACTCCTCGGGTACAATCGGATCAGTTGACAGATGAACTGGAACAAATGTTCCTTGTCACAGTCACCCTTTGCTGTGCTCTGGTATGGTGGATGGACTGCCAGAACCTGTTACAGAACATTCCATTCTTTTCCCTGACTCCCATGCAGATCCTCACAATGGATGCCTCAGGGTCCAGCTGGGGTGCCCATCTCAGATTCTGTCAGATCCAAGAGTCCTTGACCATTCTAGAGTTAGATCTCCATATCACGTCACAGAGATGTAGGCTGTTCTGCTTGGTCTCTAGGCTTTCCATGAGCACCTAGGCCCCAGTTCCTTGTTAGTTCAGACAGACAATGTCAGTTTCTGCGCACTACATAAACAAACAGGGGCCTCTCTTAATCCACTGTGCAACAAAGCGATGAGGTATGGTACTGTGCGATGTCTCATGACCTTCAGCTATTGGCTGCGTTTTTTCCTGATGTCCAGAGCATCTTGCAGACAAGCTAGGCAGGTCTCAGTCCCTGGTGCAGAAATGGGAACTGCTGACCTCAGTGGTAAATTACCTCTTCACAAGATGGGATCATCAAGAATTGGACCTTTTTGCATCCGCATTCAACACAAAACTGGGGCATTTCTGCTTGCTTGCTCTAGGGCATGGAATCTTTTAGCGACATGCGTTGTCCCTCGCCTGTAAAGGGAGGTTCCTTTATGCCTTTCCTCTGATCCCTCTCAGAGCATTCTGCTCAAGCTACCGGCAGAGCATGCCACCCCATTGCTGGTGGCTACCTTCTGGCCTTGCCAGATTTGGTATGTACCTCTGTAACATCTGGCAGTGGAGCCTCCTGTTCAGCTACAGCTTTGTTGGGTCTGCTGTCACAGGGTCAGGGATCTCTGGTCCATCTGGACCTGCGGTACCTTTGTCTACGTGCTTGGCTCCTGAAGACATCTAGCCATTGTCCATTTTGGGGTTTCCCATTGGGTGGCTGATGTATTGCTTATGGCTAGAAAGCCTTCCATGAGACACATGCGCTCTGGAAATTGAGCTTCTCCATGGTATGCTTCCGGTTCAGTGGACCCATGTATGAATCCTGTAAATACTGTACTGGACAGCCGGCCCGGTGGTGCTGAGGGTTGAGGCGCTGGAAGCCACAACTCACGCTATGCCAGCGACCCAGGTTTGGGAACGAGCCCGGCCCGTCAGGGGTGCTCCAAGGGTTTGCCTAGCACCGCAGTGGCCCCCGGTGGAGACCGGAAGTACTGCACCGCTAAGGGCACGATTAGAGGGACTCGGAGCCACGACAGACGTCCCCTGGCATCATTGCACACTCGTTCTCCACCTGGGGGGGTTGGGGCAAGGGCGTACCACAAGCTACCAGAAAAAAACCCTGCCTCCTGATAGGTGATGGAGGGTCCGGGGGTGCCAACCTACCATGCGTAATGTCGGGCTCCTCCTCTCACTCCTCTGCTCTCCTCCATCTCAGGGCCACCAGACTGGTTTCTGAATGAGCGCCAGGAGGAGTATCTGGCTGTCCCACCTCGGGGAACTCTGAGCCGGGGGGCTGGGTGGCCATTGGGAGGGGACAGGGAGAGTCCAGTCCCCGGAGGAGCAAGAGGGAGCTTCGGGCAGGATCAAGGCGGACACCGTGAGACCACTCCTGAAAGAGTTCAGGAAGGTAGGGTGATAAATAAAGTTTAAAAAAAAAAAATAAAAAAAAACTATACTGGACTACCTTCTCTCCCTGTCTGATTCTCTCCAGTACTCATCCATTAAGGTGAACTTGGCTGAAGTTTCAGCTTTCCATGCCCCATTGATGGACACATGGTGACACAACTAGAGTTGTCCTGTATATTTCTGAAGGGTATTCTGCACACGCATCTCACAATTCATAAACTAGTTCTGCCTTGGAACATAATTTTATTTTAGAAAAAGTGGCTTTGGCTCCGTTTGAGCCTGCTGTGACTTGTTAGATGCTTTTCCTTACTGGAAAATGCTTGGTTGCCATGGTATCTGCTCATAGGATTTTTGAGTTTCAGGATCTGATGCATGGGCCTCCTTATTTGATTCCTCTCCCCCCCCCACACACACACACATAGACAGGGTCTTTACAGAACAGTCCTCGTTTTCTGTCTAAAGGGGTCTCGGATTTCACATTAAATCAAACCATAGGCCTTCCTGTGTATTATCCAGAGCATGCTAACAAAAGTGAGGCATTGCTCTTTACAATTGATGTACATAGAACACTGTGTTTCTATCTTGAATGCACTAAGAACTGCAGAAAGACCACTCAGCTTTTTGTTTCATTCAACCCTGAGACACAGAGCACCCCTGGTCTAAACAGTACATGTCCAAATGACTGCTTAATTTATTATGTTCTGTTATAGGAACTTTCTGGTGCTGCCCACGGCTACTGTACGCATGGTATGGCCACTTCTTTTGCTTGCTTTTAGAATGTTTCTCTAGGAGCATATGTGCTGCTGTCACATGGAGCACTGTACATACTTTCACTAAGCACTGCAGTCTAGACATTGTCTTTCATAAACGTGCTGACCTTAGTCTTGTGGTGTTGCAAGGCCTTCTGTCCTTATTGCATATCAGACTCTGAATCTTCCCTGGGTACTTTGTACTGCTTGTTCCAAAGGCGTGACCAAGTGGAGGAGATATCCTCGATGAAGACAGAACAGTTACTCACCTTAACAGTAGATCTTCAAGAGAATCTCCTTCATTGGGCCACAGTGCACTCAGCTTCTTCTTCCCTTTCTGAGGTATAAGCTGGTAGGTTTGTCCACTGCCTTGTTTTGCGGTGTCCGTAAATGCCTTATGTATATTATATTTCCAGTCCCATGACTCTCCTTGTGTGCCTCATACTGGTTTGGTCTCCTGCTTCCTCATGGTGAGAGGCCCTCTGAGTTTATCTCCAGTGGGGAACTGCAGAGCAGTGGGATCACCTATGATTAAATAGGCGCCAGTGTTGCATGTTATCATGGGTGGCCCCCCGCTAGCAGAAGTTTCTGAGTGGTCCTGATGCTGACATCTTACAGTTGCAAAGGTGTGGCCCAATGGAAGAGATTCTCTTGAAGATCTACTGTTAGGGAGAGTAATTGTTTTTGCCTTTGTCAAAGTTCTACCAAGAAACGATATTTTTAGCTACCAGTGATATGCTGCTATATCGTGTTTTCTGAAAATATGTTGCTCTTTTGCATATATTACTTCATTGTACTGTTCCCCAGAGATGTTACCACGTCATTGTTTCGAAACAATGTCATCATTGTAATGACACTACTAGGGTTGGGAGAAATGTATCTTCCGCTGGCAAAATTCTGATTTCACTTCCGTGAAATTCTGCAAAAATTCACCAGATATGTTATTTCAATTATTTCCAACTAATTGTAATAGTATTTATCCAAATTGCACCATATTTGTTAGTGACCTTACCAGTGTTCATACAGAAGTGTGCCAAGTTGCAAATCTTTGTCTTTAAAGATGGCTGAGTTATAAGCCTCCAAACTTCCGGAAATTTAAAAATTACATTTCATAATTATATAAACTGAAGAATTTTAAGCCACTATAAACTTTAAAATTGGAGAACTGAATATCACCTTTTTTTAGGTTCATTGACCTTAAACATTAGGCTTTGAGGTCACCCTCATGGGCCAGCAGCAGAGCGTCGTGCTGCCATGTTGGCAACCCAGGATCAGAAGCAAGCCTGGGATGTCTCATCGGAGGCAGGCTATGGCCAAGATAGCTGCCAATTGGCAGTTTATCTCAGTTGGAGGAGGGTTCTCTGCAGGGTCCACCACCAGCGACCCCAGCAGCTGAGCCAGGAAGCCCGCTGTTGCCACAAGGGAAGCTGTGCCATGTGAGGCTGACAGAGGCACCACCCCAACCAGGGAGGTGGGAGGGAGAAAAATGGAGAAGAACCAGTAGCCAACTGAATGATGGCTAGGTTCAGCCTGATCAGGGTAAATACCTGTGAGCAGGGTATATCCCTCAGAGATGAGGTGCCAGCTGAGAGAAGAACCACTATGGGAAAAAAAGAGGCTGTTGTGTCAACGCTCAAATCTCTTGCTCAGAGGCTGGCCAAGTTATAACCAGTCAAAGATTCCAAAATAATATCAGTAATTCAAGTTGAATTTCAGGGCCATTTGTGAAATTGTGGAATGTTTTGATACTGTTGTCAAATTGTGTCCATAAATTCTGCCCAGTCATACACTTGAGTTACCATTGTAATGAAGGTAAAGGCTGGACAAAGTGGCAATGAGGGACAGTAGCATTCATTTGAGGCTCCATAGCAAAAGTATATTGGTGCCAAGTGTCAGGTCACTGTATTGAGTGATGAACCATGAAGAGTAGTCATGGACTTTACAGTGCACAAGCTTGTTTTCTTGCAGTATACCAGCTAACCACTAGAGCTCACTGACTTAATGACTTGTGGAAGCACGTGCATGTGCAGCATTGTTCCCGTACAGTGCCACCTGCTGGCTCTTTAACAACCCTGTAGATAAGTATATATTTTTACTGTTTGAAAACAGTGGCATCGAGGAACGCCAAGCCTTACAATTAGTTGCAACTTAAAGAGCTGCTGATGCCTTAAAAAAACTTTGAAAAACATAATAATGAGGTATATTTCAGCTTCCACATATATTGCCAAGATTCTTCCTCCCCAGTATATATTACTAAGAACATTTGTATGAATACCTGATCTTTATCCCTCAGGGTTCATCTGCCTCTATAGCTGACTCCCTACTTCAAGTCATAATCCTCTGTTGTGACATCACAGTCTGTTGCCATGGGAGTAAGTGTGATGTCACAAGCAGTGCATTATGACCTCAGGTAGGGAGACAGCAACAGGAATGGATGAACTATTCAAGAGCAGATATCCTGTTTTCCTGCAGTTGACCTCAGTAATAAATAATGGGAAGGAAGAATACAGAACTTATGTGAAATACAAGCTGGATTGTGCATAAATATTATATTTTTGTAAAGTTCTCCTGAAGGCGTCCGCTGCTCTTTAAGCCATTGTGACAGAAGTATCTGGATATCTTTAGTCGTAATGAAACATGATACTGGGCATCACTGTCGCAAGATGGGTAGAAGGGCATTCCAGGGCCATGTTGCTAGTGCTGGTAAGGTGATTCAGTGGTGAGAAGTGCTTTGTGACAGTTAAATTCCACAAGTGGCATTCTGTTAGCACTACCTAATATGTGCCCATGAATTTTGAGCAGAGTCTACCAATTAGTAATTTCTAAAGTATCCATGATAAATGTTAACCTACTAAACCACATATATCCACCTTAACTAAATTCCAGGACATATTTACTTTGGTATGCCTGCCAAATCTTGAGTGTATACCTCAGTAGCAGTGGGGCTATAAACATACCCATATTTTTGAAAATGTTCACACAATTAAACAAATAATTAAATTGTGAAATGTTGAACTCCTGCAACTTACAAGTTATGTAACCAGCTACCTCTTTTTAGCAAACAGAAACATAGAAGTTGTCGACAGATAAGAACCGCCAGGCCCATCCAGTCTGCCCATTTACCTACCTGTTGAAAGTGTCCACTGACTCTACTTAGTCATTGGCAGTTTCTAAGATTCTTCCAAGAAGAAAGCATGCATATCAATTTTCAGTTATCTAGCTCCAAATGTGGTTAAGTTGTAAACATAGAAATATTTTCAGAAATTTGCACATGAATAATAAACTGCCAAACTCTGAGCCCCTATAACTTCCCCCATCCCTTATCCAAATGACATGAAACTTAGCATCCTTCTTTTAGGGCCTCTTCCAAGCAAATATAAATACCAAATTTCAGATCCCGGTAAGATTGACCAAGTTATGACCAGTTAAAGACTTTCGGAAAATTCTGCAAACTTTTGCAAAATGTGCAGAATTTCATGAAAATTCTGAGAAATTGGAATTTGCTTATTTCATCCAGCCATAGACACTACAGTATCTCTCATCTTGATGTCAAGTTTGTTAATTTTGGATGTTTGCATGGAATGGCTTCATTATGGAGAGACATAAAGCTGGATTTTCAAAGCATTGTGCCTGCCCTTTACCCAGCCACATTTTCAAAGTGTCTGTGCCAGCCTGATGAGTACAGGCACCCCAAGACATTTTGTTGTGTCCATCAGTGGAGGCATGGTCCAGGGACTCTGTAGACTACACCATTTGTTAATAGTCCTAGCATGGCAGATGGTCTCCACATCTGAATGCATGCGGCCGTAAACCACGCCCCAGTTTAGAAAACTGCACTTGCTGCATACAGACGGGCAGTAGGCGCAGTCGGTGCTGCCAGAAGCAGGTTCATTTATTTAAAATTGTTACCCAGAAAAGGTGCACTGATCTAGAGTTCATTTTCAGGTGTGGCATGGGGAAGGGGTTTCATTAGGATGAAACGGGCAGTAAATTACAGTTCAGAACAGCAGTGAAAAGTAGCAGTGAGGTGTGAAATACAAAACAAATAATGCTGCAACAACAAGGCATGTAGGAAAGAGGGCAACAGGTGGAAAGAAGTACATACAATATACATTAGTGATAAAAATATATTTTAAACAGGGTTATTTAAAATAAAGCTGCTGCCAGGGTACTGGAATGAGAATGGTTAGGGAGATGGGTGAGTGCAAAGGGTGGACGATGAGTAAGGTTTATTAATTATACTGCATAGACAACAAACAGTTGGGGGCTATTGCTAAGATTACTGGAGGGTGAAAGGGAGAGGAAGAGAGGGAATGTTTAGGTTCAATCATGGGGGGATGATCATAGAGGAGGGTCTTAGAGAGGTGAGGGGAATGGGTAGGCAGGGAACAGGAGAAAGCAGATTACCCAGCAGAATTGTAGGATCAGGGAGTAGAGTAGTACTGGGTATCTGATTAACAGAGTGGTAGGAAGAGAGCTAACAGGAAAGGAAGAGAACCAGTGTTTGCCAAAGAAGGAGAAGCAGTAGGAGGGGCACCCACCCTTGAGGGAGGGAGAGAAAGGTTGATGTGTAAAGACTGCTGTGGTGACCTGGTCTACTGGGCGGCGGTAGCACTGCCACTTGAAGCACCAGTGACCTGGCTTTGGGAGCGAGCCCATAGTGTCCTGAGTCAGCCAGTGGGAGGAGGATCAAGCGTCCAGTGGACTCCTATCCTTATCCAGGGAGAGAGGTACACATACTTGGGCAGTAGCCTGACCCATAGTGGTAGTTTGGGGCCTGTCCTCAGAGTCATTGTGTGGATGCAGGGATAGGTGAGGCGGCAGACATCACCATTGCAGGGGCAGGAGCAGGAACATGCCTGATGTCACACAGAAGTAATTGCTTGTCCGCTGTGCCGGGGGACCTACAAAAAAAAATGGCCAAACAGAATAACACTACATCCCAGCAAGCACCACTCCACCATGATTTCCAGGTGCCTGCCAGAAGCTGGATAAGCCTCTCGGCCCTTTGCCCTCTTAAGCTAACTTGGGGGGGTGGAGGTGAACCCTGCCATGGGGGGGGCAAGCCACAGTCTCCCAGATGAACGGCAAGTTCCAGGGGACAAGAGGATGAACTTGAAAGGAGATCCCAAGGGCAGATATGGGGTATATCATCGCCATTCATAGGAGAATAAAGAGAATTACAAAAAAAAGTGCTGTGGTGGATGTGAGGGGGCAGTTAAGGGCAGAACAACAGAAAATCTAGCATCCTATCTGCACCTGTATTCAGATGTTTGAAATCTGGTTCATAGTGTCACCATGATGCTGCCACTGTACGTGAAGAAAGTAAAATGACAGCTCCCTAATGGCACAGTTTCAGTAGGCAGTCTTTGCAACAGAGCCCGTGGAATCCTGCATTTCTGTGGCCATGAATTTTCCACAGAATTTGCGCCATGCTGCAGACTATATATACTGCTGCAGAATTCATTGCTGGTGGGTTTTCATTAAAATATACAGTTTTCTATAGTGCCCAGCTCCTTTCCCCATCTCATTTATCCTGAAGCCTCTCCTCTGTGCTCGGCATGTGATGTCATCAGTGACATCGCATCATATTTTAGCCAATGACAGGACTGCATTCTGCCACAGAAATGAATAAGTCATGCCGCAGAAATCAGAAAATGCTGCCACAGAAACCTAGGAGCCCTGCCACAGAAATCAGGATAAAATGCAGCAGAACACTAGGGGCCCTGCATATTTTCAGGAAACTTGAAGCAAATTTTTCATTATTGATATTTCAATAATACACCGCTGTAGTATCATACAGCATTATAATAGCTTGCTGTCATCAAAGATGCCCATTAAACAGGTGATAAAAAGTAGTATTGAAAAACATATGGCAATAACCAAATTTAAGTCTGCAGTTTGCATTCTCTTTTGTTCTTTATATGACTTTTGGTATTCTTCCTCTGGGTTTTCGAAACCCACCATTCTGTTTCAAATAAGACAAAAAGGGTACAGGAAATCCTGCCTTCTGACTGGTCAGGGCCCATGTCCTTCTAGAGCAACAGCCATGAAGGTGGCACTTTTTGGGCATCATGATTACTGTGCATCCCACATATCATTGCCTGCCAGAAACTTTTGAAAAAAAAGAAATTTCTGATAGCCCTGTTACTATAGAGAACATCCATCATGTGCCCTTACATTTAAAATATTAGTTTTTACATTTTCTAACTCCCCACCCCAACACCACACATATGAAACCGCAAAATACAGATAATAAAATACATACACGGCCATCTGATCTTCTGATTTTGTTCTTTTTCTTTTAGTATTCTGCAGGCCTGTTATCTACCGCATGGCAGTAGATAGCAGCACCAATCATGACTTCAGCTTCGTTCCTCTACATGCCCCCCCAGCAACCTGCCTGCTGCTCACTCTGCACTAACCCTCGTCTGAAACAACAAGAGCACTGTACTTCACGCCAACTTCCATGAACCCCTGACAGCTTTCTGAATAATTTTTCTTTAACATTTTGCAAATCGTGAGTGTTGCGATCGATCAGTGAAACTGGAATTAGCACCAAACCTCCCAAACAGCAGAAAGTCCTACTTCAAGGAGCATGGCTACATTGCCAGATGTTTATCGAGAAATCTGTTGCAGCAGGTCGTTACATCGGGGAGGGCATTACAGATGGGAATATTCTAGCCACAGGCTTGAATCCATCTGGATGATTTTCAGCAGTCTACATGGGACCGCCCCCAACACCACATGTTGCGTCTTGACAGGTATAAAAGGGAGCAGTCTCAGATGCTCCTCAGTTCTTTTCCTATCGCGACCTGTATGCTGCACGTTTTCCATCCACAGTTCAGCTTCAGTTAATGACAAAAAGTTCACAGTCTACTTTAAACTTCTGCGGTGTTCCAGTATCGTTGCGTTCCTGTTGACCGATCCATGTCATCTACGGATTCTCTTTTTAGAAAGTGTTCCTATGGCCAAAAATTTGTAACAGAGGACCTGCACAAATTCTGCGTGAAGTGTCTGAGTCCAGCACATGATACCTTTGCTTGTGTCCTGTGCAACGGTTTAATAAAGCCACCAAACGCCGACGGCTCCACACCCTTCGAGAGCACCTCATGGAGCAAAAAGTTGCCCTCCTGGAACGGAAACACCACTCGAAGTCAAAGGAGCCCTCGCCCTCCTCCTCTGGATCCCGCCATTCAGGTAAGGATCCCTCATCAACGGGGAAGGTTGACACCCAGGAGAAGCCTAAAAAACACTCTTCTAAGAGTAAGCATACTACTACTGTCTTCTCTCCGTCAACAGCCAGCCTTCCTTCTTCCCGCTCCACAGAGCAAGGCATCCTTAGGACTAAAATAGTTTTGGCTGCCCTTTCTGAAGCAGCCACCAAGTCGTCTTCTAAACCATCAATGACCTCTGGCCTTTCTGCTGCTAGCTCGTAAATGGCTCCCCCGACGACATCTTTGGCTGATTCCCCTAAATTGCAGTTTCCACTGCTGCCACCTCCGTCTCAGGATTCTCACCATCATCCATTGACTGCACCTTCACTGTCATCGACAGCTTGGTCAGGACGTTTTGACTCCCTCCTTCTCATTGACAACTTTCCCATCGATGGTGCTGGGTTTTTTTTGTTCACCATTTGTTTGACGGCTCGCTTGGTACCAACCCCAAACCAGTCTCATCAGTGGTGCCCATTCAATCAGTGCATTCTACACCAACTTCTGCATCTTCTCCTCAGTTCACCATGGTGGATGTCCAGGCCCTTGTACAGACTATTCTGGGTCTACCACAGTTCACTCCCCTCTTCTCAAGGAAGTGTGCCTTCGGTCCCAGTATCACTGTCTTCTAGGCACTTCTTTCTAGCTAAGTCTTCCCAGCAAGTCCGCTTTACTATGACGTTGACATTGAGGACCCTGATTTTCAGGACTGGGAAGTGGATGATCAGGAGGAGGATGCTTTGGAGCAAGAACCACTGTCCCCCTTATCGGTTTCTTCTGCCACCTCTATTCAGGATGAGACTTCTCCGGTCCTTCCTTGTTCTCCTCCAGATGACCCTAGTTTTTCTGGTATTATGATCCACCTTCAGAAAACTTTTGGGTTTCAGGAAACCAAGCAAAATGCCTCCCATCGGAAGCTGGCCAATTATTTAGGCCTTCCTGACTGTCCTTCGCTGGTCATTCCTCCTTTACTTGATGCTTATGAGGATGCCATTTGGGCTGCTTGGCAACAGCCCTCTTCTGTACCCTCAGTTCCACATAAGGCTCACAGGACTTATCAGGCTCCTTTGAAATACTCTTACTTTACATCCCCACCACAGGCTGACTTCATGGTTATCAATGCAGCTCATGATAGGTCAGTAAAACCGAAACATCTCCATGCTCAGCTTCCAGATAAGGAATCCCAAAAGCTGGATGTCATGGAGAAAAGGGTGTATTCTTCGCCTATCCTGACCCTCAGAATTTTAAATTATACGGCCCATTTTCTGAAATATCAGGAAGAACTCTCTAAAAGCTACTCAAGCTTCCATTCCATCCCTCCTGGACACTGCTACTAAGAAGGATTTGCAAACCAAGTCGTCCATGGCTTCTGCTGTTGGCATTTATTATGAGCAGCTTATGATGCTGTTGACTCTACAGCCAAGGCTTCCTCAGCAGATATTTGTCTTTGGCGCCATGCCTGGCTCCAGGTTTCGGGTTTTGCCCAGATGTCCAGCAGTCCATTCTCAATGTCCCCTTTAAAAGGGTGACAGACTCTTTGGTCCTCCATCCCAGGATATCATGACCTCTTTGCAGGCCTCGGGTCGTACTTTGCAATCAGTACATTCCCTTTACAATACCCAGGCGAAGCCTAATTACAAGGGTAATTTTCACAGACCTGCAAATCGACAGAGATCCGCAGCCAGACAGCAGCCTAATACTAAAAGAAAGGCCCGTAACAATCCCAAGGTGGCTCGTTATGTCCTTCCTGTCCCCCAACCAGGACAGCCTTCTGCGTGCAGTTTTTCCCTTGCCTGTGGGACCAGGGGCCTGTCCCATGGCAGTCAGGGGTATTTTCTCACTGCATCTTCCAGGCTGGTGACAAATCGCCTCAGATGCTTGGGTTCTCCAACTTATACAATCAGGCCACTCCTTAGAATTCTTGGAGCTCCCAGTTCCTGTGCCCCCCAGGGCCTCTCACTAACCCCCCCCCCCCCAACCAGGCATCAGTTTTGGCAGAAGAAGTTCAAGCCTTGAAAACAAAACTAGTAATAGAGCCTGTTCGACCCTCAACAACGGGCAGGGTGTTCTACTTCCATAGACAGGGATTTGCAGCCGATTCTAGATCTCAGAAATCTAAATCTCTACATAGAGTACAAAAGGTTCAGATGGTGACCTTTCAAACCCTCATGCCTCTGATGAACAAGGGAGATTGGCCGTTCTGTGGATATGAAGGATGCATACCTCCTTATCAGGATTTCACCCTGCTTACAGGCACGTCCTCCAGTTCTGTTTCCTGTGTCAACATTACCAATTCAGGGCACTTCCCTTCAGTCTGTCCTCCATCCCCAGGGTCTTTACAAAGTGTCTTGTGGTGGTGGCTGCGGCCGCTCTTCGCAGGAAAGGCCTGTACGTCTTTCCCTACCTGGTCGATTGGCTTATGAAAGCTCCATCCAGTGCTCTGCCAATGGCCACATTCTCCCAAACACTTCAACTATTCTCCTGTCTGGGAATTACGATCAATGTACAGAAGTCCAAAATGGATTTCACACAGAGTCTTCAGTATATAGGAGCCATTCTAAATACCTCTCAGGGTTTAGCCTTCCTTCTTGGGGAACGGGTGGATAGACTTATCCTTTTGACATCCCAGATGGCTTCTTCTCGGTGTGTCTCAGCCCAGGAATGCCTCCGCCTTCTGGGGCATATGGTGGCAACCATTTATATCGTTCCCATGCCAGACTTCACATGAGGGTCCTTCAATGGACTCGTGGTTCAATGGAACCAACAACAAACAATTTTGAGGCTCTTGTCCTGATTTCTTCCCCAGTCATTCACGAACTTCAATGGTGGATGGCTCTGGATCATCTTCTCTGTGGAGTCCCTTTCCAGGTTCCCATTCCTTGCCTAATTCTCACTATGGATGCCTCCTCCCAAAGTTGGGGCACCCATCTGGGCAAGGTTCAGACACTGGGATCCTGGACAACTCTGGAAGCTCACTTACTTATCAACATTGTAGAAATTAGAGCAGTCCTGTATGCTCTACAAGCTTTCGAGACCCTCCCTCCCCAGGTTCAAACTGACAGTTCCACGGTAGTTCACTACCTGAACAAACAAGGGGGCACCCATTCTTATCCTCTATGTAGGGAAGTTTTGCAAGTGTGGTATTGGGCAATCCAAAAGGGGGGATACACCTAATAGCAGTACATGTCTCAGGCATCAACAATACCCTGGCGGACGCACTAAGCAGATCCAAAACTCAAAAACACAAATAGGAGAGCCTCCAGGAAATTCTGGAGAACATCTGCCTCTCTGGGGTTGACCAGATGTGGACTTGTTCACCTTTCCACAAAGCGTAAACTGCCTCATTGTTGCTCACTAAAGCCAGGTCCTGGAACTTTATGGCTGGACGCATTATCTTGTTCCTGGACAGGAAGATTTCTTTACGATTCCCTCTCATTCAGAGGGTTCTACTCAAATTGCTCTTCTTACTCAGGCCGGGGGTACTCTGCTTCATCCCAACCTCCATTCCTTACATCTTCATGCCTGGCTCCTGAGGACATAGTCCTCTCCCAGTTCCGGGTCTCCCCTCAAGTGGCGGAGGTTCTCTGGGTGGCCCATAAGCCTTCTACCTGTTCCTCCTATTCAATGAAATGAGAGGTTTTGCCTGTGGTCAAAGAATCATGATTTGGACCCATACGCCTGTCTGCCCCAAAGTTTGCTAGACTATCTGTTGTCCCTTTCAGAGGTGGTCTAAAATACCCTTCCATCGAGGTCCATTTATCAGCAGTCTCTGTCTTCCATGTTTTGTGGATGATAAATCTCTGACTGAACTTCAGATCATGAACACCTTTTTAAAAGGTATTCTTCATCTTTATCCCCCTATTAAGGACCCAGTCCCTCCTTGGGACTTAAATGTTGTACTTCAAAAACTTACATTAAAACCTTTTGAACCTGCAGCCTCATGAGCTGCGTTATCCCTCCTGGAAAACTATTTTTTTTTTAGTTGCTATTACGTCAGGTAGACATATTTTGGAGTTGCATGCACTGATGTGCAAGGAACCCTATCTGAATTTTCACAAGGATAGGGTCTCTTTACGTACTAATCCTAAATTTTTGCCAAAAATGGTATCTGAATTTATGTTGAATCAATCCATACACTTACTGGTGTATTATCTGGAGTCGGCTAATCCAGGAGAATCCCTGCTCCATACTTTGGAGGTACATAGAATGTTAAGATATTCTCTCCTTCGCACTAAACCTGTGCGCAGTTCAGACCAGCTTTTTGTTTCTTCTGCCCCAGGAAAAGAGAGCATTCCTGTTTCTATCCAGTGCTTGTCCACTTGGTTGGCCAACTGCATTACTTTTTATTATAATACATGCAGAAACTACTCCCAGGTGTGATAAAGTCTAACAAGGGGTATGGTGCCAGCAGCATGCTTTAGAGGCATCTCAGCCATTGATATTTGTGAAGCTGCTACTTGGCCCACTGTTCATACCTTCACTAAGCATTATTGCCTGAACATAGCGTCCAAAAAGCAAACTGACTTTAGCTGGGCTGCTCTTCAGGGACTGTTGTCCTAAACACACAACATTTCTTGCCTCCTCCCCACTTGCCTCCCAACTGCTGGGGACTCATTCCTATATGTAATGACCTACTGCAAGACACTTCCTCGATGAAGATAATAGAGTTGTGAAAGAACTTACCATAACAGTAGATCGTCAAGAGAATCTCTTGCAGCAGATCATGCTGCCTTCCCTCCATCCCTACTTCCTGTTTCAGGAGAGTAACATGCTCTTGCTGTCGCCAAAACATTATTTTGTAAGGGCTTCCTGCTTCTCCTTGGTTCCCTTCAGTTGACCTGATAACCAGATCATCATTGACAGTCGCTGAACACAAAATACAAAATGTGGGTACCAGTGCACACTTATGACAACTACTTTTTTTTTTTTATTCTATTTGTACATCCAGACCCCCCCGGGCATCCTTCAGGAGTGCCCACTCGGATACAACCCTAACTCCCGGCCTGAACCCCCGCATCTCCCAGGCTCTCTCCCCCGAACGACCTAGGCAGGCCCGACCCCCAGATCACCTCCAGGGCTGGTTCCGCCCTCCTCCTGGTGGTTATCTCCTAAATGTGAGGTGCCTTACCTTCAGTCATCAGATCCCCCGAGCACAGCTGTGCAATGGCGTCAGCACACGGCTACCCCATAGACGCCGGCCACGCTCGTCCCTGATTCTTGTTCCTGCTAAGTAGTACCTCGGCTCCCACCGGGGTCTCTACTGCACCAGGAAGACCCTGTGTCCTCCCTCAAGGAGAGGAGAGCTGTCTTACGGACATTCGATCCGTCTCCCTCCCCTGCGAACCCAGGTCGCTGGCATGACGTGAGGTGTGGCGTCCAGCGCCTCAACCCTCAGCGCCACCAGGCCAGCTGACAACTACTTTTGACAAACTATAAAAATATATTCAAACTATTAAGTTTATTTGCTCATTTTAGTTATTTATTTAGATATTTACTACTAAAATCCATTTTATAAAGGCAACAACCCATATCCTGTTGTGTCTTATTGCTTACTCAACAGAACGATTAAAAAAAATTACCATATTCTCCTCTGTCCACAGGCTGATCTTAGGCAGTGGAATAGTTAGCTAGTTTGACACTGAATTTTAAATTTTCAGATATCTAATGACCCCGAGGAGAAAACGTTTGCATGGATACGATTGAGCTTATATTTCATGTACTTTCTGTATTTCTCTTCCATTTATTCTTTATCATTTATTAAATATGTTCACTAGACAAGCATACTAAGCTGCATGCCACATATTTCCAAATATGTCCGGCAAATGTGAACAGGGATTAATACAAACAAGAAACAGTACAAAAAACAATTCACAAAAGTAAAACCCTGGGCCAGTAACTAAGAAGCAAGGTTCATGAGGAAAGGTACAACACAGAGCAGAGAATGTAATGCAGTTAGAGCAGTTTAAAACAAAGTAGTAAAAAGTGGGCCTGCTGGTTAGGCTGTCAAAAGGCAAACTGTGATAACCATCCAAATTAAACACAGTGGCAAAAGAGGTTGTGCAAAAAAACAAAAAGGATATGCTGTACTGTGCAAATTATACTAGACTAAATACAAATATATGAACAAGAAGGCTACTAAGGATATGCACCTCTTTGTTCCTTGGAACTCCATCTGCTTCTGCTGCTTGTCTAAGTGGGATATCACACTTCTCTTCTTGTGACTTTAACATGGTTTCCACAACAACTGATTATGTCAAGAATGTAAGTAATAAGCCATGACAGGGTATGCATTAGAGAATTTTAATGCATGCCCCAGAATGTAATGGCACAAGGCCAGAGGCCAGGTGTTCATATCGCCTCTGGGAAGTGCATTAAAATCCTATGGTGCACACTCTGGAGGGGTTTATTACACTTATAAAATAGCTCTAAGTAGTTTTTTTTTTTTGGGGGGGGGCGAGATTCAACACCTGACCATGTGTTAATGCAGATTTAACGCATGGTCATGTTAACATACTTAAGCCAGTCATGTTTGTGGATTTTCCAGTGCCATTTTGTAAAGTGGATTATGGTATCATCATGTGTAGACAAGTAGCAAGGACAGGTTCCATCCAAAGGTCTTGCCAAAGGCAAAGTTCCTGTTAAACTTTTTTTTTTTAATTTTATTCTTTATCCCCATCACCGGATCTGCTCTACTCAGCCTGACCACCTCCCAGCCTCGTCCTTTCTGTCTCTGTCACTTACCAGACTTCATGGGGTCCACAGAGTCCCTCCCTTACCTACTTGATGGATTCCATCAGGAATTGAAGCAGTGCCCCATCTGATCTGTCAAGTGTAGAAGGTGGTAAGCAGTCATTTCAGTCAAGTCCAAGGGTGTCGGTATCATGCTGCCACACTACCGGTCTTTACCTCTTTAGGTTTCCCCCCCCAGCCCTTTTGGAGCCGTCAGCAAAGGTTTCTAGACTACACTGCGACCTATAGACACTGAGGTGGCAATATTGCAGGCCTGCTGCTCACCTCCCTCTCTGTAGAAGGAAAGCATCCTTTGGGGTGTTTGATTCTCCCCCCAACAGGTTCCCAACGTCGCCGAACCTGAGTTCCCAGTGTCACGAGTAGCATCACTGGTACAACAACCCACAAGAGACAGGGCTATCCTAGATCTAGTACTGACTAACAGGGAAAGGATCACAAATCTCCAGGTAGAAGGTCACCTGAGGGCCAGTGACCGTCATATGGTATGGTTCAGTTTGGCCACTAGAACTAAATCATCCCATTCCAATGCAAAAATATGGGACTTCAGAGGAGCTGACTTTGATAAGATGGCCAACAGAGTTAAGCTAGCCCTGGCAAAAAGAAATACAGACGAAGGGGTACAGACAAAGTGGACAAGCATTAAGGATGCAATACTTGAAGCAACATCCCATTGTGTTAGAGAGAAAAGGAAGTGCAAAAGAAGAAGGAAACCACTTTGGTTCTCAAAACAGTAGCAGAAAGGTCAAAGCCAAAAGGCTGGCCTTCAGGAAATATAAGGGAGCATGTGGGATGAAGATAGGAGGTATACCAAACTTCCTAAGGGAAGCAAGGAAGGTGTAAGGCAGGCAAAGGCCCAAACCGAGGAAAGACTAGCACGTAACAGTAAAAGAAGGTGACAAGACTTTCTATAGATACATTAGTGAAAGGAGAAAGTCCAGAGGGGTATTGCTAAGATTTAAAGGGATAAGGGATTGTGTGAGGAGGAGGACCATGTAACAGCATTTATCCTAAATAGATACTTCGGCTCAGTATTTACTGAAGAGAAGGTAGGGCAGGCCCACAGCTCAGTACCATGGACACGGGGAGGGAGGTGTGCACTAGTCCCTTCACAAAAGAAAGGGTCCTACAAGAGCTCGATAAGCTCAGGGTGGACAAGGCAATGGGACCTGATGGCATACATCCCAGGGTACTAAAGGAGCTAAGGGGTGGAACTAGCAGAGCCATTATCAGAACTGTTTAGTGAGCCTCTGAGCACAGGAGAGGTCCCAGAAGACTGGAGAAGGGCTCATGTGATCCCGCTCCACAAGAGTGGTAGCAGGGAGGAGGCAGGGAACTACAGACCAGTCAGTCTTACCTCAGTAGTGGGCAAGATTATGGAGGCATTCCTTAAGGAAAGGACAGTGCAACACCTGGAATCCATAAGAACACAGGATCCAATACAGCATCGGTTTACAACAGGAAGGTCCTGTCAAACTAATCTCATAGATTTCTTTGACTGGATAACCAGAGTGGTGGACCAAGGGTGAGCAGTTGATGTCACCTACCTTGACTTCAGCAAAGCTTTCAGTACTGTTCCACATAGAAGATTGATTAATAAGCTGGGCAGGCTCAGGGTGGGTCAGAAGTTGGTCAACTGGGTGGCAAACTGGTTGACGGGCAGAAAACAGAGAGTGGTGGTAAACGGTATAGTCAAAAGAGATGCAGATCACAAGTGGGGTACCTCAGGGATCAGTCCTGGGGCCAGTCCTCTTCAATATCTTCATCAGTGACATTGCAGATGGACTGGAGGGTAAGATTTTTCTGTTTGTAGATGACACCAAGATCTGCAACAGAGTAGATGATCTAGATGGGGTGGGTGGAATGAGAAGAGATCTGGATAAACTGGCAAAATGGTCAGAAGAGTGGCAACTGGGGTTTAACGCAAAGAAGTGCAAGATCATGCACATAGGGAAGAGAAACCCTGAAGCCACCTATAGGCTGGGAAGGGAGTTGCTGGCAGTCACAAGGGAAAAAAGAAACTTGGGCATCATCATCACAGATGACCTGAAATCATCCAAGCAGACCACTAAAGCAGTAGGTAAGGCTAGGGGGATGTTGGGGTGTATTAGTAGGGGTATCACAAGTCATAAGAGGGAGGTAATAATCCTCTTTACAAGACACTGGTTAGGCCCCATCTGGGTACTGCGTGCAGTAGTGGAGGCCGCACCTTCACAGGACATTAACCAAATTGAGGCAGTCCAGAAGGGGCAACCAAATGGTGCAGGGACTGCATCAGAAAAACATATGCGACAGATTAATGGAGCTCAATATGTATACCCTAGAGCAACGGAGGGAGAGAGGTGATATATTGAAACATTCAAACATCTTAAGGGCATTAACAAGGTGAAAGAGTCTAACATGTTTCAATATAAGAAAAATAGCAGGAGAAGAGGCACGGCATGAGATTAGAGGAGGCTGATTAAGGGTAATGTGAGGAAGTTCTTTTCACAGAAAGGGTGGTGGATGCATGGAATGGCCTACCTCAGGAAGTGGTGGATATGAATACAGTGCAGGGCTTCAAAGAGGCATAGGATGAGCAAAGGGAGCAATACAGATGAGTATGAATAAATAGGTCATTGACAGAGCAAAGGCCAATGGCACATTCATAAGGTAGAAAAGAAATGGCAGACTGGATGGGCCTTGCAGTCCTTATCTGCTTCACAGCTTCTATGTTTCTATGCCTCTGTGCCACAGTGGTTCATCAGTAATAAAGAACATGGGGAACAGAAATATAGATGTAATATAGTACATGTCCAGTTGTGTCTAAATATTCAGATTTCCAAAGCTTTTCTTCTGGCATCAGTAGAGCCTTAAAAGTTTTATCATTGGCCAGCTGTTACAGAACTGACTAGTAGTACACATTTTATCTTAAATTTATATTACTGTTCACAAATACTGAATATCAGTGAAAACATGGCCTGTATTAAAAGCAAATAACTGTGTGATCTAGGTAATATTGTAACACTGCAGGCTGGAACACTGCTAATAAACTTTTAATAACCGTCATAAATTGAAAAGACAGAAGAATCATAATGTTTACTAAGACTCATGTTGATTCTTACACTAGCTTAACTTCTGTTGGCTTGTATGGAATGCAGCCACTGTGCCCACTCATTCTTTTCCTACTGAAGTAGAGAATTAACCACAGGACTGAAGCTCATTGCATTTTATCTGAATGCCACTTAAAGTAACTACATGGACCAAGTTCCTTGATTTATGTAACATAAACATTATCTGCAACATTACGGACTTCTTTGTGGGAAAGTTGCACATTGTATGCCTTTTTGGCATGGCTTGTGTTCCTTCAAGGTGTGGTTCTGTTTTCTTGGTTTCATTTCTTTAACTGGTTGGTGAATAATGTAGAATATAGTTTGCAAGCAGTTTTCATGTAGACCCCATCAAGGTTCCTGAAAAAAATCTATATCCTGCTCTGTTTTCACCACTTGTGAGTCACAATCAAGGTAAAACTAGTTACTTTATGCTGTAGCTGGCAATATGGCACACGTACCCTGAACAGATATTAATGAGATTTAGATTTGATCATTTTATCGAAAAGCTTACCAGTGCCAGATTTTGCATTGCCTGTCTGAGGGGCCTGCATACTCTTGAGAGGCAGTGCATATGCATCAGACGGGCATTAAAAGTACACCTATATGAAAATATAGACTTGAAGCAGTGAAACGAAACGTTTTTCCAAAAAGCTAGTTTTTCAGGTACTGTTGATACAGATATTAGCATACATGTCAAACCTGCTTTTCCCGCTGAGCACCACAAACTGTTTATTTTCAGTCCTGACCATCGTGCGATTCTAAAGTGCTATTTTTAAGCCAGATGTGGAAGCCATCTTTCTGTTTCTTGACAAAAAAACTAAATTAAAACCTTTATAAAGAAATTCAAATTTTGGTGGAAGTAGGACATTTTACCACCAAATAAAACTGGAGAATGCCTGGAATCTTTTGCAATGAAAAAACAAGGATGAAATGTTTTGCCCAGTTCTGTTGCACTGCTGCTTTAACTGACTTATAGTGTATGTTGGTGACTTTTGTATAGAAACAATGCTACATAGACTCTGCAATGTTGTATTGGATGCAGAACTTGATAGGAATCTTTGTGGTACAGCATACCAGACGTTTGTTTGTGACAAAGTTTATGGCTCATCCTGCAGATTAGGATAGTTTATGGTCTCTTTACCATGTACTTTCAGAAACAAAATGGCAGTAGGTGGCCCCTGAGTTTCAGAATTAACTGTATACATTTTATTTTTTATAAACAATGTAGGCTTCAGTTTCATTTTAATGAAATTGTGTTCAAATTAGTCATTTTAGAGGAGGAGGTGGTGATGTTAATTTTCTATTTATGTTCCTGCTTCTGTCCAGGGCACTCCTCTCCTGTGGTCCTCGGTGCCTACAAGTAGGCATCTGGCTGTGTTGCCCTGTGGTTTACCCACCCAGAGGTGGGGTCAGCTATCCAAGCACAATGACAAGACTGTGATCCCAGTATATCCATCTCTTCATCGCACACGTATGCGCACACACACACCCCTCCCATGTAGATATGTTTTCAAATTCTGTTTATGCTGTAGTCCTAAAAATGCTCCACCATCCCAGACAATAAACATCTGCAGGCATTTGGCAACTTGTTCCAGGTTCCTGGAACATCTTCTCCTGTAGGGGCTCCAATCACCATCCGGGAGGACTTGGTCACAGACAGCCTATACAGGGCCATGGTCCTGACCCTCCTGGCAGAGTCCGAATTTGGCTCAGGGAAGTGCAAACCAGATGTCTGTTTTGGCCCCAGATAGGCTTATTAACTGCTGAGGTGGCATCATATGCCAGGTCCCAATTTACCTTTATTTTCCTTTTGGTCTTGTTTCAAGAATACATTGACAAACTGCATACCTCCTCCCTAGCCATCCATCTCTCTCGTCCCTCCTTGTGCACTGTCATCAGTTGTCTCCCAGATGGCATTATCACAGCAGAAGTTGCTGCCCTACGTATACTGAGGAGGACAGCATCATCCAACGTAATATCGCTTCTTTCTGCTGGCCCATGTTCTTGCCCCACTCTCAGGCACAAGCCTGGGAAGCTGGCATAAAAATCTGCCTGTCACCAATTGGGACTGGCAGCTCAAAGGATTCACTTTTGTTTCTTTTAATTTATGGTTTATGCTCCCCTCTGCTGTGGCTTGCATCTTCCAGGTGAGGCCCATCTCCGCCGTCCCCCACCCACCGTATTTCTTGCACTTACCCTCTTCTTCCAACCCCACGGATTTACCCCCCCCCCGATGGACCTAGTTGTGACAGATTGAAACCTTCCACCTCCAGTGGTTGTAGGGAGGCAGGGGAGAGCCTGGGGTCAAGAGGGCAGCTAATAGCAGGGAGGCAGAGCCCCAAGATTATCCTGCATTCTTCAGGTGTTTTCTCATGTTTGGTCCCAGTCCCATTGGAAGTCACCTCACTAGAGGCTCTAAGCACGAGCATGTAAGCATGCCGCTCAAAGTCAACTAACATCTCCTCACACAGTGCCTCCACCTGCACTAGCAGCTCTGGTTACCCAGGTGGCAGTGTTACTGTGGGGATCATAGTCTTCCATCCCCAAAGACAAACACATCCTCTGGGTCACTCAGTCCTCCTTACCTGATGGCTCAAACTATTTCTGAACTTTGATTGGCAGCATCAAGAGCGGTAGCACTATCACTGTCCTGAGGGCCTGCATTTGTTTTATTTTTATGATTATCTTTACCTCTAGTTGTTTTGTGTGAGATTTTTTGGACCCCCTTGTCCTCGGACCTATCACTGACCACGTGCTCATGCCCAGGCTTGCCCCTGGATGGGGCCACCGGGGCTCCCTCCCAATGGACACCATTGGCAAGCCAGCTTACCTCGGGTCAGGGCCACGGGGCGGCCCCCTCCCGGCAGACATCGGAGGCAGTGGGTGGTGGGCCGGAGTGGGCGTCATGTGTGATGCTTTTGCTGCAGGCGGGAACATGCACTAGCATCCAGCGTCCGCCCCAATCATAATGGAGCCAGTCGCGGTGGTACCCCCAGCCTCTGCCAGGGGTACGAGGGCTCCGGACACCACCACCCCCCCCCGAAGAAGGAGAGCAGTCCCTAAGATGCTCAATCCTTCTCCCCCGGCTGGCGTTCTGACTCCCGGGTCCATTCCCAAACCCAGATCATCAGTGTTGCAAGTGGAAATCCAACCGCTGGGCCGGCGGGCTGGGATTTTTTTGTCCCCTTTGTTTCCCAACCCGATAATGGGGCTGCCATGGCTGTGCTCTTCTATGGCTGGGAAGGTGAGCAATCAGCAGCCTTCACAGTTTTTTTTTTTTTATTAATAACCAAGACACGTTGTTTAAGATAAATAGTGCTGTGTTCAACCATGTCCCTGGGCAAGAGGTTTCCAATGGAAAGGAGTACAAAATAGTTATAATATCACATTACCTAATTATAGTAAGTGTAATGCTACTCCTGGGTCAGCCGACGGGCATGTGAATGACAGGCTGCACAAGTTCTCCATCCCCAAGAATGGAGGCAACTCCTTTGCAGTGCACCTGGCTCCTAGCCAATCCATTTGTAGGAAGTGTGACTTCCGTCTTTAGTTTGGGGTGAATAGGATAAAGTCTGTAATATTTATTCAGAATATAAAGCCGAAAAAGTGGCTGGTCCAACGGTGCAGCATTCCTACATGGGAGACCAAAGTTCATGTGCAAACTCCAGAATCCCACACTGAGTCTAACTGGGGACAAGTCACATCCGGTTGTGTATGTTATAATATGGAAGAGTTTACCCTGTCTTCTGCAGTCTATAGACCAGCAAAGAAATGAGTCCTATGAAAAGACCAGTGTGCATTTTCATCACTATTACTGCTGGCATTTCTATTTCTTCTACATGTTGTCCCTTTGATAGTCCAAACACAGCAGCAGACACGGATCCTCCTGCCATATTACCCGGAGAAAGGGGTGCAGTGCAGAAGCAACTACCTCTGAATTTTAGGGTCTCAGTACATCTGTTTCTGCAAATCTTAGTTTAAAAGCATTTTTTCTTCAGTTATTGTTTCTCCTTCAGTGTGACTGCTTATCTCTGCTCTGGTTTGGCTTTTAACCAGCACTGTTGGTCTGCCATTTACCACCCCATTTATATGACTCAGCGGCTGCCCTTTCAGCATTCCTGCAGTTTCCCCTCTGCAGCAGAATGCTGTGTGCCCTTAATCCAAGATCCATGCAGACGAGAACATCTGGGTTGCTGTTGAGCAATGACCATCTTCCTGCCATCTATTTTCTCTCTTTAAGGATGTTGCTTATGTAAGCCTGCTTCTGCTACACCAGATCTTAGGTGGGTTTGAAGGGGGCAGGACATCATTTGATCACCCCATGACATCTTGTGCCGCTCCCAGTCTCCACGGAGGAGCCACGCAAGTGAAAAGGCAATCGTCCTCTGCCCCCATAGTCTGAGTCCATTGTCTCCACAGCCTATCTTCTCTTTTCCAGTTCCAGGGGTGCCGGCCCTGGCAAACCATATGTTTAATATTGCAGTTAAAAATTTTCAATTTGCATGACCCCGACTAATAGTACCTAATGGACAGTAACCATTGACCTAATTTTTGTCATCATCACACTGGCCTTTTATTATTTTTATTTTTTTCACCTCCCCCTACAGTCTGGTGTGCATTAGCTGCACCATTCCCCTATATTCTCAGCCAGTATCAACCCTGTAGTATGATTGGCCAACATAGGGTGCATGAACGCCAACACTCTTGCTCATTCTCCCGGGAAGCAAATGTCAAGTTCTGCAATGCTCAGTCCCCAGATGGTCTTTTGTGTGCCGCTCTTGGGCTCACACACAAGTCCTCTTGCACTGCCACCATGCCATTTAGCCAGCCTCCCTAGCCTTTTCCTTACATAGCAAGTAGCGAATCAGTGACAGCCTATGAAATGAGGTTAATTGAAGTTCATTATTTAAAAATGTGGTTTAGTGTAGAAAACTGCCAAACCAAACTGATTGTCCAAACCAAAACAAAAATGGTGTCCAAATCAGGCTATGATTTGCTTTTCATCTAGAACACTGGAAAAGAGCACCGTGTCATCTGCATGCATGTGGATTTGGCAGGAGATACAGGCAAAGGCAGGTCATTTAGAAAAATGGAGAACAGTACAGACTGCCAAGGACTGAACCTTGAGTAACGAATGTGTAAAGATACACGAGAACCAAAATTATTAACCATTCCCTAAAAAGTATTTCTTTTTTTTTTCTTTTTAAAGTTTGCCAGGGAGTATTGCACAACAGTGCACAAGATGATGATTTACCGAATTTCCTGTAGGCACCTTAATGGGGTCTTTTCAGAGCTTTCTGTTGCAGTGCCTAATATGTAGAACTACTTAAAGTGATGGACAATGTCTGCTGTAAGACTTGTTTTGTCTTTTGCTGCTGCCTATAGATTCTGTAAACATCAGGATGAAGGGTGAATTAAAGGAAAAAGTGCTCTAGAAAACAGTGATGTCTGATAATTAAAAATGACAATAGAGAATGCAATATTCTTTTACAGTAATCTTTTACAAGAGCACTGTAGTACACTTGAGTCTTAATCCTGGTAATGATGAACAGAACTTTTTTGTGCAGATCCTATCCCTTCGTTAATAAGGGGGGAGGGGGGTCATCCCAGGTATAAAATTGATGTGTAGTGGGAGTGAATATCTAATTAATAAAGATCCTCACTTTAGACCCTTCGTTTTAATTGAACCCAAGATGCCAAAATTGACTTTCAAACAATAATTCACTAAGAGCTGTAGGTAATTCATATGCTTGTATATACTCTCCTAAATATGCTCAGAAAAAGGAGTTTTTTTAACACAAAAGTACTCATACTTTGATATTTTTAGTCAGATTTTGTCACAAGTTAGATGTAGTATGCTGTGAGCTGTACATATCTCATTGAAGCCCTTCACAGTGATGCAGAAAGCATTTAACAGTATTGTTCTCCTACACGTTTTGACAATAAATAGTACAGCTGATGACACTTCTGAAAGAACTGCCACATAATAGTGCGTTACAGTGCTGTTTACTCTTATAAATGTCCTGAACATTATCGGTTTATTTGGATTTTTCAAAATTGTTCTGAGCTCACAAAAGTAATGTTTTGTAATATATACAAGGTGGAACATGTTAAGTAGCAAAACATTTCAGCATTTTGTAAGCAGTATTTTAGTATTTTAGACTTTGATAAACATCTTTCTCAGTACATTTTGGATCAATTATGCACATGCATTTAAACATTTATCAGTTACTGGTTCAAAATATTATTCTCCATGTTGGACATTAAAAACCCTGTTGCAACCCATTATTCAGCCTTCTTCCTGTCGAGATGTTTACAGAAATCTTGCTCTATTAAAGGTTTTGATTCTTGAAGTGTAGCTGCTAAAGGGGCATATTCATTTTCTTGGGACTGATGCAGTGTTCTGTACCAGCAGGGGTGGACCCGGAGCTGTATGAGCTGACCACGGCTAAATTGGAAACTGCCAGCACAACAAATCGTGTAACGGATGCATTCGCTCGACTCATGTCCACCGTTGAGAAGGCAAGCACATCAACCAGGTAAATATGGCAACCCACAGAGCCTGTAAGTTACATCTGTGTCTCAGCCGTTCTGAAGGCAGAGGTTCAGCAGCTCATGCAGATCCCAGTGTTTATTGACCTCTGCCTCTAATGTCCAAGGGGTTTACAATCGTATTTTTACTTTACTGTTTGTTTATCCTTGCTAATGTTCTCTGTAGCACATTTCGATACTTGAGTCCTTTATACAGGAGGACAAGTGTACTTGTGTCTTGAGAGAGTTTCAGTAGTGAGGGTACTGTACATTAGATGGATTTCTGTTTTTTTCTTTTTTTTTTAGTTTGATGTATTATATTGTAATCCAGAGAGCAAAGATGTGTTAAAGAAATGCCATTTATCATGAACAACAAAGATTTATTTAGTGTTTTCTGCACATCAGTGTTTTAAGACAGAATATATAACTTCATATTCTATCGACCAAAAATCTTGCTCATTAGCAAATCGATGAGGACTACCTCCAGCAGGAAGCCGAGCTAATCTGGCTGTGGCCCGGTGCCAAAAACATGACTGTTATTGCCTCAATCACTTGACAGTACGAAACATGAGAGCTGGGGGAAAAGGGTGTCTAGTCTGCAGGCTATGTTACGTGTCTATCTGCTCACCTTTACTGGGAGACTTTTCCCCCTTCCCAATAGAGCTCTTTTTCCCAGGGTACAGACAGGGCTCTTCAGCCCCTGCTCGCTCTCCAACCAGCTGTCATATTTCCCCTGAGATTTACCTGCCACTTCACTGCCCCCCACGGCTTGTCCCCTGCGGTGGAGCTTTGGGGGGGGGGCCTCCCCCGTAGTCCTGATCCACTTCCTCTGTGAAAGGGCCCCAGGGCGATAGAACAGGTTGAGCGGCGAGCAGGGCTTCATACACCTGTCCTGATTGTTCCCATTTCCTCCCCTTGGCTGTTAGAAAGGTGATGCAGTCATGCGTTCACGTGGAGACACACACGCACTTCATGCCGATTGTCAGCCAGTTCCCAGGTGTGTGGCACTTCCATTAGCCTACCACCACCCCTCCATGAGGTGGCAGTGTGTGAGTGGTGTGGCCAATCCCCACACCCTAGGAAAGGATAAGTCTGTGGATGCTTAATCCTGTCCCATTTAAAATGAAGTTAACTGCGTACAGCAAGTACAGGTGATCTCCTGCTGGGGCAGATCCCAAGGGTGTCCCTGGGCTTAAGCACCCTGCCACAGATCAAAGTGGGGTGAGTTGTGAGAATGGGAGTAAGCACTGGTGAAATTAGTGGATGGGAAGGAGGTGGCCCCATTGGTTGGGGCAGCTCTGGAGTGAATACATAAATACATAATCATAAAACTGCCTTTTAATTGTGGTACCTAGACAGCCTGTTAGGCTATAACTTTTGCTAACAAGCTAAATCCTCATTGCTCTACCTGCACTACTACTTCAGCTTCAGTGTTAGTCTAGCTCCTTAAACTATCTCCTGCCTTACAGCATTCACTTAATTAGCTGACCACTTAACTTGACCTTTGCACAGTTTCAATGCCTAACTTAATACAAACATACTTAGAAGCCAGCACAATAAGGTTATTTGGTCTAGCTAGTCTGCTCATATTGCTGGGTCACCAGCCTAAACTACTGACCCTATCTCTCCTCCCCATTCCTCCCATCTGCCCCCTCCCATGACTCTTACTTTACCCTTAACTCTGTCCCAGCCTCTCTTGAAGCTGCCCACATCTTCAATGAGACAACCTCTTCCGGCAGCGCATTCCAACAGGCCATCACCCTCTCTATGAAGAAATGCTTCCTAACCCTCCCCAACTTAAGACAATGTCCCCTTGTGCTTCAGTTGCCACATAACAAACAAACCCCATTTACCCACCCTATTTATCCCTTTTAAATTCCTGAAGGTCACAATCATGTCCTCCCTCTCTCTCCTCTCCTCCAGGAGTACATGTTCAGGGACCCCAACCTCTCCTCATATGCTTTGCCCTGCTGGCCCATAATTATCTTTGTTACCCTCTTTTGGACTGTCTCCAGCAGGTTAATGTTCTTTTGAGGTGTGGGCACCAGTACTGTACTCTGCACTCCAGATGAGGCCTCACTAATGACCTGTACAAGGACAGTATAACCTCCTCTCACCTACTGCTGATCCCCTGACAATGCAGCCCCACATTTTATTTGCCTTTGCTGCTGCTCCTGCACTGTGTGAAGTGCTTCAAGTTGCTAGTGATCATCACTCCCAGATCCTTCTCCACCTCTGTTACAGATACCCAGACCACTCCTAGGCTGTACTCCATCCTGGGATTCTTGGCTCCAGTGTGCATTTCTTTGCATTGAAGCCAAACTGCCATCCCAGACCACCTCTCAAGTTTTTCTAGATCCTCCTTTAGGTTGCGTATCCCTTCGGCTGTGTCCACCCTCCCACAGAGATTGGTTTCATCTGCAAATAGGCACAATTTGCCCTTAATGCCATACCCAGTGTAACTGACGAAGACATTGAAAAACACCAGTCCAAGCACTGGACCCCACTGGTGACCTCCCTGGTGGTAGATAACTCTCCCCCCATGACTACCACAACCCTCTGTATCCTGTTCCTCAGCCAATTTTCTACCCATCTGGTCATCTTCTCCTCAACCTTGACATCGGCCAACTTCCTTAGCAACCTCCTGTGGGGTACAGAGTCAAAGGCATTGCTGAAGTCCAGGTAAAGGATGTCCACTGCTTGGCCCCTGTCTACTATCTTAGTAACCCAGTCAAGTCAATCAGATTTGTCTGACATGACCTCCCTCCCATAAACCTATGCTGCCTCGCATCCTGGAGACCAGGCTTCTCTAAATACTGTATCAACCTCTCCTTAAGTATAGTCTCTATGAGCTTGCATGCGATTGAGGTCAGACTGACCAGTTTTCAATTTCCTGGAAGTCATCCTCGGGACCATTCTTGTGGAGGGACACCCATGTGCCATTTTCAAGTCCTGCAGTACCACGCCTGACTCCAGTGAACTATTGAACATGCCAGCCAGTGACTCTGCAAGCTGCTCTGCCAGCACCCTCAGCACCCATAGGTGTATGCCATCTGGGCCTGGTGATTTATCCACCTTAAGTGCTAGCAGTCCTGTCTTCACCCTATCCCCCTCTGCCACCACATCCATACTCCCTCCCCCTGCTGCCCTTCTCCCCCGTTTGCACGGTCCATCTTTCTCCTGGTGAAGACAGAACAGAAGTAGTTGTTCAGTGCCTCTGCATTTCCTCATTCTCCTACACCCATCTGTCTCCTTTCGAAGCCCAACAATCCCATCTTTCTTGTCCCTTTTCTCACTTATGTAGCAAAAAAGGTCTGCTCCTCTTTCTTAATTCCTCAGTTATCTGCAGTTCCTTATGAACCTTAGCCTTCCAGACTACCTTACCTGCCTTACTAGCCATCCTTGGGTAATCCTCGCTGTCCTCCTTTCTCTTGGTCCTCTTGAATTTCCTATAGGCTAACCTCTTGTCCCTTTCTGTCTGGGCGACCTCTGTGCTAAACTCGCTGGGTACTTTAGCCCTTGAGTTCTTCCCCCTGAGCCTAACACGCTCCTCTGTGGCAACCATTTTTCTGTCTTTGATGATAGACCATCTCAGAGGGAGGAGGTGAACAAGGTGATGGTGGAGGAAATACATGAGTTGGCAACAAAAGGGGAGGTGCTGCTGCTGGGTGATTTCAGTATGCCAGATGTGGATTGGTCCATTGCAGCAGTGGCCATGCCAGGCGAGACATCTTGGACTCCCTGCAGGGGACAAGCCTCAGGCAGTTAGTGAAAGAACCCACCAGGGACAGGGCAATTCTGGATCTAGTCCTGACCAATGGGGACAGAATCGTAGAAGTACAGGTGGATGGTCACCTCAGGGCCAGCAACCACCACACAGTGTGGTTTAACACAGGTACAGGGTCACAAAGCCACACAAAGGTGAGGATTTTAGATTTCAGGAGGGCAGACTTTACTAGGATGGGAATGGCTGTCAGATAAGCCCTGGAAAGGAAAGAGGCAGGTGGGGGGGTTAAGGAGCAGTGGGCAAGCATAAAAGGAGCCATAGCGGAGGTGACAAACTAGTGCATTAGGCTCATAAACAAAGGAAAAAGAAGGAAGAAACCACTATGGTTCTCAACAGAGGTAGCAGAGAAGGTTAGGACCAAGAGGGTAGCATTCAGAATGTATAAACGGATACAGAAGAAAGGAGGATAGGATGATGTACCTGAATTGTCTGAAGGAAGCAGGGAAAGCTGATAGGAGCACAAAGGTGCAAACAGAGGAAAGATTGGCAAAGACAGTGAAGAGAGGGATAAAACATTCTATAGGTACATCAGTGAAATAAGGAAGTCTGAGGGGAGATTGTTAAGCTCAGAGGAGTGTGTGGAGGGGATCAGGAAAGATGTCAGTGCTGAACAGATACTTCTGTTGGTATTCACTGAGAAAGGGAGGGCCACAGCTAGGTACAAAAACAAAGTAGGGACTGAGGTGGACACCAGTCCATTTACAGAAGGTAGAGTCCAACTAAAGGTAGACAAAGCAATAGGACTAAATGACATACATCCCAAGATACTGAGGGAACTAAGGATAGAGCTAGCAGCAACACTGGTAGCCATGTTTAGTGAGTCACATCCGGAGGACTAGAGGAGGGCACACGTGGTCCCACTACACAAAAGTGGTAGAAGGGAAGAGGTAGCAAATTACAGGTCAGCCTCACCTCAGTAGTAGGGACAATAATGGAGACATTGCTAAAGGAGAGGATTGTGGAACACTTGGAATCCACTGGAGCGCAGGACCCGAGGCAGCATGGATTCAGTGCAGGAAGATTATATCAAACAAATTTAACAGACCTTTTTTTTGGGGGGGGTTATACTTTTTACTCCTTTTGGCCCTACCTGATCTGCTCCCATGTCATGGCATCATTGTGGGACTCCAGCCGCCGCTCATATCTTCCGCACTCCAGAAACTTCGCCCTTTAACTCCTGCAGCTTACCCCCCACAGTGGGGTGGCAGGGAGCCCCTCAACTCCCCACCCTGTACAGATCCAGTTCAGGCGACGTGTCGGAGCCAGAGATCATGTGGACGGCCATCAAGCTGCATAATTAGGGCGCCATCTTTTCACTATTTTACTTCCACAGGCAGTGGAGCGTGGAATGCCATCGGGGGACATACTGCTGCACCGTCTGCCCAACACATCCGACAGCTGCTCCTCTGCCTCCCATGTAAATTCAGCGACGGTGTGCCAGCCCCCAGCCACGGCTAGGGGCCAGGCAAACACCAAAACTGGAGGACCCCCACCCCAGAGAAGGAGAGCTGTCTGGGGATGCTGCATCCTTCTCCACCCCTGTCGACCCGCATTTGCTCCCGAACATGGGTTGTTGGTGTGGTGTGATGTAAGGCATCCAGTGCCTCAGCCCTCAGCACCACTGGGCCGGTCATAACAGACTTTTTTTGACTGGGTGATGAAGGAGATGGACCAGGGAGGAGCAGTGGATGTCTCCTACCTTGATTTCAGCAAGGCCTTCAACACCATTCCACATAGACTGTTGAACAAGTTGGGAAGCCTGAGTATGGGACACAGAGTGGTAAAATGGGTTAGAAACTGGTTAGAGGATAGAAAGCAGAGGGTGGTGGTAAATGGGATCCAGTCCGTGGAAAGGGGAGTGACCAGTGGGATACCTCAGGGATCAGTCCTGGGGCCAGTCCTTTTTAATGTCTTCATTAGCAACATTGTGGAGGGGCTGGAAGGGAAGGTTTGCCTGTTTGCAGATGACACCAAGATCTGCAACAGGGTAGACACTCCTGATGGGGTGGAGAGAATGAGGGGTGACCTAGAAAAACTGGAAAAATGGTCCGAAGAGTGGCAAATAAGGTTCAGCGCGAAGCAGTGCAAAATCATGCATGCACCTGTGCCGAAACCCTGGGGAGAGCTACAGGATTTGGGGGAGTTACTGACAGTCACCAGGGAAGAAAGAGATTTGGGGATTATCTCAGATGACTTAAAGGTAACCAAGCAGAGTACAAAGGCTGTAGGGAAGGCCAGTGGCATATTGGGGTGCATAGGAAGGGGCATCACTAGCCAAAGAAGAGAGGTGTGATACCACTATACAAAACACTGGTGAGGCCTCATCTGGAATACCATGTACAGTTCTGGAGACCGCATCTTTGGAAGGACATAGACTGGGTGGAGGCGGTTCAGAGAAGGGTGACAAAGATGGTGCAGGGCTTACACCAGAAGACATATGGGGAGAGATTGAAAGACTTTAATATTTATACACTGGAAGAAACAAGGGAATGGGGGGGAGATATGATAGAAACTTTCAAGTATCTTAACGGCATAAACAAGGTGCAAGGGGGAGACACCTTTCAATATAGGAGGGGCACAAGAACGAGGGGGCACGATATGAGATTGGAAGAGGGCAGGATGAGAGGAAAAGTGAGGAAGTTCTTTTTCCCAGAAAGGGTGGTGGATGCATGGAATAATGTACCCCAGGAAGTAGTGGGAGAATTTGAACATGCATGGGATAGGCATAAGGGAATCCTAGAGTTGGAGAAAAAGAGGCTAAAGCCGATTACCAGATAGGGACATCAGCTGTCAATTAAGGTAGGAAACTGGGCAGACTGGATGGGCCTGGCAGTCCTTATCTGCCAACAACCCACATATCCGCCTGATGTTTGCCAGGTACTTCCTTAGCAACTCACCCATCTTTCTGAAGTCCACCCTCCTAAAATCTAGGATTCTAGTCTTAGTGGGGATGTTTTCCTGCTCATATCCAGCCAGAACCACAATGTGTGATTGTTACTTCCACACAGGGCTTCTTGGCGGTTATGTCTTATCGTGCTCCCGTTTGTGAGCACCAGATCAAGGATAGCACCTTCTCTGGTGGGTTCTGTGACACCCTGAGTCAGGAACCCATTCTGCAGTGCTTCTAAGATCACTTTACTCCTGGCACAGGACATGACGGTGTGCTCCAGTCTACCTTGGGCAGCTTGAAGTCTCCGACTGTTACCACCTCTCCCTTCATTACTTAATGTCTATGATCTTAAAGCTATAAAGCTGGAGGGTAAATTGAGGAGGGATATGAGGAAGTACTGTTTCAAAGAAAGTTTGTTGGGTACCTGGAGAAGCCTTCCAGTGGAGGTAGTAGGGGTGAAAACAGTGGTGGAGTTCAAAAATGTTTGGGGCGGGCACAAGAGAATCACAGGGGTAAGATAATGGGGAGAAGAGATTGCACCATAGATCAAGTATGGTCTGCAGCAAAAAATGAAAGTTAACAAACAAAAAATGGGCAAACTGGGTAGGCCCAGCAAACCTTATCTACCTTCACATTCTATGTATCTTCCAAAAATCAATCTTCACCATTGACTTCCACTTCTAGGTCTGGGACCAGAGGCACTAGGACCCCACAGTAGCACATTTTTTTGCAGGTAGGGAACTGACATTGGTTACTAGCCTTGTTACTAGTTACTGATGGCGCCTAGTCAGTAACGTCGCTAGATCCCTCAGCACCGCAGATCTTATCTGTGTCAATCTTCACCATTCATCACTGTTGGGTATCTGCCGGAGGTCAGCACCCTGCGGGAGCCTTTTTTCTTTTTTTTTTTTAAAGGTAGGCGAAGTCGACGTACCGTCGGCACCGCCCTCGAGGCCGACGCACTGCGTGGCGCTCGCAGGTTGGCCATTAGGCTGTGTCAACTCTGCCTGCCTGCCAGTTCTTTGTCTCCCGCCATAGAGGTTACCTCGTGGAAGCCGTGAAGAGCCTAGGCCTGCTACGCAGTTCTTAAATTAACAAATTTTACCTTCCGTCGAAGTCCGACGGTTCTCCTCAGGTTCTGTTTCTGCCATCACTCGGCGTCAGCGGTAAGATCTTTCCTTATTTTCATATTTTAGCGACATGAGTCTATTTTGGTGTATTTTCTCCGAAGGTCATGTCTCGGTCGGAGAGCAAGGAAATCCTAAGACAGGTCCATTGTCGCGACTGGTGCCTTGTGGCCAAAAGTATTCCGTTACCGACAGCACGATCGGTGTCTCCGTGTCTTGGCCCGCTTCAGGACATGGATCGTGCGACACCTGTTTCTCCATGGACCACCAGATCGTCGAGCAATGCGCATGGAAAGTGGGGCGAGCTCCGCCAAATTTCGGGGGTCAGATGCGCACTCGTCGGGCCAAGCCACGCTCTCTCGGCCTTTCCTCTGGGTCCCCTCCCGGTTCTATACGGACCGAGGAGGAGGGAGCCTCGGCTACTAGTAGCCTAACCATTGCTGAGGCTTCTTCCGCGGCGCAGGAGGCCTGTCCTGCTCCTTCTGGGGCGGGCGGGGCGCCACCATGGTTCGCCCCTTGAGTGAAGGCTCCCGGTGTCGGACCAGCAGTTGCAAGGCCCGGTCAGCGCCATCCTCGATGCCGTCGTTCAGCGCTGTTGTAGGCTCCAGCGCCATTCAGCGGCACCATGGGCCCTCGCGGAGTCATCGTCGTTGGCACCAACTTGTCGCGCAGTGCCATGGCCGCTATTGGAGCTGTTTGCGGCGCCAGCAGTGCCCTGGGAGATGCTACGTCGCCGTCCTCTTCCATCTCTTGCCTCGGCGCCATTCTCTGCGCCAAGGTTGAGCACGGTGCCATGTCCTAGGGGCTTGGCGCCATGGGGCCTTCTGATTCCTCCGTCGGCGCTGTCCTCGACGCCGCCCTGCCCTCTGTGCCATTCGTGGCGCCGTCCTCTGCGCCCGAGCTACGCCCGGCGTCGTCGGGGCGCCCCTGCACTCAGTGCTGCGAGGCGGTGCCGGGAGCTGGGCGGTGCTGTTGTCAGCGCCAGTGGTGCCGTCGGGCCGTCATCAGTGCCATGTCTGCCCAGCGAGCGCCATGGGACGGATAGCGCCACGTCTAGTCCCAGCTCATGGTGCTCTTGTTCGGGCTGGGCCGTGCCCCTGCAGTTCCTTTCGCCAGGCTGCGGAGGGCACTAGCACCGGCTCGGGCACAGCCCCGGTTTCTGGGCCTGTTGGCAGGGATGGCAGTGGCCACACTCCTACGGTTTGGCACAGGGCCTCGGACTCTACCTCCTCGGGGCGGAGTCGAGATCTGAGTCAGATGCACAGTCTGACCCTTTGGGGTTGGCTGTTGAGGGAGGGTAGCCCAGTAGTCTCCTCGACAAAGCCGAGTCAGACCCTTCTGAGGTTGGATCGGTGGCTACCGAGACTAGGGTCAGGGGTGCTGACCAGCAGGCAGTGGTGCAGGCCACCATAGCTCTGCAACCTGGTCTTGGTGGTTTCACTGACCCCTCAGTAGTGGTACCCCCACCAGTGGTGTGACTAGATCGCCCAACTTTGGGGCCGATCAGGACACCTACGGGGGGGAAGGTACTGTGCCCTGGGTAGCCCCTTCGGGAGCTGCCCAGAGATGCCAGCTACCTAGGCTGGCCCTCTCGAGGAGGAGGGCTCTTTCGGACTCCAAGGGGTCGGCACGTCAGCCTTTTTCCGGGGTCCACCCGGGCTCTGGGAAAAGCCGTAGTGCGGATCTCCGCTCTTCCTCCTCGGTGTCTTTGAGAGAGTCACATTCTTTTGAGGTAGGGGACCATCCTTCTGGACCTATACGGCCTCGGTCGCCTCACAGGGGGGATTCTTCCGGGCGCAGCTAAGGCAGTACCGAAATGGTTGTTCAGCTGTCGGCTGTGGGATCTTCCGGGGCACCTTCTTCAGTGGGTGCCCACGGTCCGCTCCTTAGCCCAGGCGGAGGTCAGCCGACATCTCTTCTCGGCTCTGTCCCCATCCCTGTGCCACACTCTCCTGCGCTCCCAGGCATCCTTGGTCATAGCGGGCCTCTCTCCTGGGAGCAGTTCAGAGCGGTGGCTGCTCGGTTCCCTGCTTACGTTAGGGCGATGGACAGCCAGGTTTTTCAACCTACCCCCATGCAGCCACCCACTGAACAGCCGGTGCCCTCCAGCTCCTCATCCCCCTCTTCTGGGGGAGAAGAAACTTCTGTCCACATCTCTCCAGCTGCTGATTTCTGTGAGTATCAGCGATTCCTCATGAGGATGTTGGAGGACTTGCACCTTACTCCTTCCTCTGCCAGCAATCCTGAGCACTCGGCGCACGCCTTTATAGGCGATTTTGGCAAGGCCACCCTTGTGGTGCCGTCCTGGCCTGCTCCCTTTCGGGAGGCACCGTTGCATTCCTGGCAGAGACCCTTCTCCGGAGTTCCTGACCCTAGGGATCTCAGCCAGAGGTATTGCACACCCCCGGAGTCTCCAGGTTCCTTGCCTCATCCACAGTCTGGATTGACGCAGTTGGATACTCCTGATGGGCTTCGCGCCCTTCACTGTGACCGGCCCCCAGATCAAGATTCCTCGGATTTTGACTTCTGGGGTAGAAGGACTTTCTACTCGGCACGGTTACTTCTTTCTGTTTCTGCACATCAGGCCCAGTATGCAGCCCATGACAGGTTCTTGTGGTCCAGGCTGGGTCAGCTCCTAGCCTCATTGCCTGATATGGAGCAAACCAGACAAGCCATTGTACTCTCTGCGCGTGGCCTGGAGCTAACAAGGCACCAAGTGAGGGCATCCTGTGATGCCAATGAGGTAGCTACCAGGGTCGTAGGGACAGTGATCTGCACTAGGCGGATGGCATGGCTGCGTCTTTCAGTTTGTCCCCTTGGCCCGGCGTAGGGTGATTAACTCCGCCCACCAGGAACCTATCTCTTCTCCTGTGAGCGAGGCGGTGCTTGTCGGGGCAACTTCCTTCCCCTCCGGGGACTCCGTCTCACTGCCCACTCGGGCCTCTCCAGGCCCTGAAGGTTCCCCATAGTGTGTCACCACGCAGGGCTAAAGGATTTTATCCCTTAGGGTGTAAAGAAAACCTCCTTCGGGGGCTCGGTGCCTACCCAACAGTGATGAATGGTGAAGATTGACACAGATAAGATATGAAAATTACCTACCTACCGTAGTATGATCTTTCTGTGTATCTTCACCATTCATCACGATCCCTCCCTCCATCCCCGGGCCTCAGTCTCTGGGTCCCCTCCTCTCTGTGCCCATCTCCCCTCTCCTCCTTAGGGTGGGGTGGCAGGACACACAGGGGATAATGTTTCAGTGAGTGGATAGCAAGGGGCACTCCTTCTCTAGTGCTTGGCTCCACCCTGTGAGGGAGTTGTCAGTGCCCTCTTTCTCTCCTCCCCATGCTCCTGCCAACCTTTCTCCTCACTTTAAAAAAAAAAAAAGTTTTTCCTCCTTTTTTTTCACCAGTAATCTCTCCTGAGAGGTGTTTATTCTCTGTCCCTATCCTTCTTCCAGAATAGCCGACTCTGCTTGTCTGGAGTGTTTGCCAGCTATTCTGTGCCTTGAATTCTGGCAGAAAGCCTTTGGCTACTCCTTGCAGTTCCTATACAATCTGGAGACGGACCAAGGTCTGGGATGTATTAACCTTCTACCCTGTCTTCCTAAATTCTTTACCCACCCTACCTCCCTCTTCCTTTCCAGAGATTGGGGCCCCTCCCAATCCCTTTAGTTTCCGTCTCTCTCTCCCTCGCTGTCCTTTCAGTCGTTATTTCTCCTTTTGGTTCATTTACCTTTTCCTTTTTCTGTCCCTTGGACTTCCTTGTCCCACCCCCCTCTCCCTTCCTCTTACCTCTCCGGTGACTCAGAACTGGCAGGCAGGCAGAGTCGACACAGCCTAACGGCCAACCCACGGCGCCACGCAGTGCGTCGGCCTCGAGGGCGGCTCCGACGGTACGTCGACTCCGCCTACCTTTTAAAAGAAAAAAAGGCTCCTCATGGGTCCTGACTCTGCAGATATTCAACAGTGATGAATAGGAAGACTGACACAGATAAGATATGAAAATTACCTACCCACCGTAATTATGATCTTTCTGTATCTTCACCATTCACTCTCGATCCCACCTCCATCCCGGCCTCAGTCTCTGATCCTCCTCTCTGTGCCCATCTCCTCTCCTCCTTAGGAGTGGGGTGGCGAGACACACAGGGGATAATGTTTCAGTGAGGTGGATAGCAAGGGGCACTCCTTCTCTAGTGCTTTGGCTCCACCCCTGTGGGTGGAAGTTGTCAGTTCCCTCTTTCTCTCCTCCCCATGCTCCCGCCAACCTTTTCTCCTCACTTTAAAAAAAAAAAAAAAATTTTCCTCCTTTTTTTTTCTCTAAATCATCTCCTGAGAGGTGTTTATTCTCTGTGCCCTATCCTTCTTCCAGAATAGCCGACTCTGCTTGTCTGGAGTGTTTGCCAGCTATTCTGTGCCTTGAATTCTGGCAGAAAGCCTTTGGCTACTCCTTGCAGTTCCTATACAATCTGGAGCGGACCAAGGTCTGGGATGTACTAACCTTCTACCCTGTCTTCCTAAATTCTTTACCCACCCTACCTCCCTCTTCCTTTCCAGAGTTTGGGGCCCTCCCAATCCCTTTAGTTTCCGTCTCTCTCTCCCTCGCTGTCCTTTCAGTCGTTATTTCTCCTTCAAACACCATGAAGTCTTGCTATATTATAACAATAGCAGTCAGCCACTGCAGCTGAACTGCCCGGAGAGGAAGGAGTTAACTCAGGCGATCTGAGTTCTACAGCCGAGGCGCTGTGCCAAAGCTCATCTGGCAGTTTCAAATGAAACTGTCAGATTCTTTACTCCGCTTCACTGAACAGTCGCCCGGAGATCAGCTCCTTCAGCTCGGTTCATTCTCGGTTCAGCGAGTATTTTTCGGTTCATTTGAACCGGCCAAAGTTATTATTTTTACCGCATTTCGGTTTTAAAGCTCTATCTGGTAACCGTAAGTACTAAAATTTAAGTCTGTGTGGAAAATTAATTATCGGTTCGGTTTTGAACCGATCGGTTGGTTTTTGTCTGCATTTTAAAAGTGTACAGTGGGTTTTAGAGTGCGGTTCCCGGTTCTTATCGGTTCTAAAAACGGAATTATAACGTTTTTTTCAAATACCCGTGACACGGTTAGGAACCGATAAGGGTGTCTTGCCTGGCACTGCCATCAAAAGGGCAAGTTTTGGTTAGGCTGGCATTATGTCTGAGAAACCCAAAAGAAAAACCGGGCCCACTGGGTTTCAACACTGTGATGTCTGTGGGGACGCCTTTGCCAAGGCTGACCCACACACCACTTGTGTTTATTGTCTGGGGGCTGACCACCTCCTGTCAGACTGCCAGGTGTGTAAAAATTTCCCTGCAGCCACCCTGGAGAAGAGATTGGGCCGGCTCAGGGAACGAGAGGCCAAAAAGTCCGCTGACCCGGATGGCCAGCCCGGTCCAGTACCCACTGGACCAGAGGGAGTGCCCTCTGACCAGGGCGAGACTTCCTCGGGCAAAAGGAAGGCTGGTTCAGAGGAACCAGTCCCAAGTAAAAAGACAAGGAAATCAGTAGGTCTGGAGTCCAAAATTGTGTCTCCAACTGCTGCAGAGATAGCTAAAGCAATTCAGATTGTCCAGTCACTGTCTCAGGGATCTGTAGAACCACCAACAGCTGGTAAAAGGTTGGTTCGTTCAGTCCCAGTGGTTCAGGATTTTGAAGTTGAGGATTTTTATGAACCACAGGAGGGGGAGGAGGAATTTGATCAATATATGTGTGGCTGGGGGGGTCTGGACGTGCCCATTGAACCGGACATTTCTCCAGACAGACCTTTAGAATCTCCTCCTATTCTGTCTGAGTCCCCTTCTTTCTTTATTTTTTACAAAAAGGTTGCAGAAACCCTCCAGCTTCCTTTAGAGGAGGCTGTGGATGAGCAAGAGGAGCCTGATTATGTGGAAATGATGGATATTCCAGAGTCTAGGAGGTTGTCTATTCCTTTGCATAAGTCATTTAGGAAGCAAACAACAAAGATTTTAAAAAATCCTCATTCTGTCCCTCCTGTAGATAAAAAAATGGACAGAAGGTATACTTTGTCAGGCTCGGATACAGACTTCCTTACTGAGCAGTGTAGTCATGTAGGTGTGGTACAAGCTGCAGCCTGTGACAAGGCTAATATTCCTCTGGCCTCACATCCTCCTGATAAGGATTCCAGGAAGATTGATGCCATGGCGAAGAAACAGTATATGGCAGCTTCTTGGGACTCAGGCAGGCAAATTATATGGCTTATGTAGCTAGATATCAGAAATCTAGGTGGGACACAGTATTGCAGTTAGCCAAGCAGGCCCATGGCCAGCTGGCTAGTGAGTTGGAACAGGTGGCTGATGGCATTGAAGCCTCTAAAGTTCAATTTCATACTGCTGTTGATGTTAATGATGTTTCTTCTAGGGTCATGGCCACTTCTGTAGCTTCCCGTAGGTTGGCATGGCTCAGATGCACTAATCTGTCCCAAGATACCCAGTCAAAGGCTATGGATTTTCCTTTTTGGGGAGCAAACAGAAAACTATATGAAAAAGATGGATGAATACAGAACTACCTACAAAAGTGCCCAGGCTAAGGAGAAGCATGCCATGCCACAAAGGCATGCTCCCAGAGGTAGGGGCAGGCCCTTTTCCAGGCCTTTACAATTTCAAGCCTCCTCTGCTGTCTCGCAGAGGGGTTTCTTCAGAGGCAGGGGTAGACGTGGCACAAGTAGACCGTCCTCCTCCCCTCAGCCTAAGGCTGCTGCTAAGCAGGCACCCTGATGGGGTGTCCAGGGCCGATTCTCCTGAACCAGTGGGGGGCAGGTTGGCCTATTTCAGCCGGAACTGGCTGTCCCTAACTACGGACAGATGGGTTCTGGAGGTAATAGGCCAGGGTCTGGTTCTCAGCTTCAAACACTTTCCAAAGATGAGAGCCAGGCATTTTCCACCTGCAAATTCTTCAGAAGCCCTTGCTTTGGAAGCAGAGGTTTCTGCTCTGCTGGACTGCAAAGCAGTGGAAAGGTTCCTCCTTGCCATCAGGGCAAGGGCTTTATTCAAGATACTTTCTTACCCCAAAAGACAGGAGAATGGCGCCCATTCTAGATTTAAGATACTTGAACAAGCATCTGTTGAAACCAAAGTTCAAAATGTTGACTCTGGCAATGATATTGCTTCCCTAAGGCCAGGGACTGGCTAGCTTCCCTGGACCTCAAGGATGCCTATTTTCATGTTCTGATCAGGCCTTCTCACGAAAGTACCTCAGGTTCGAACTGCCTCAGGCCACTACCAGTTCAGGGCAATGCCCTTGGCCTTACCTCTGCGCCAAGGGTATTCACAAAATGTCTCGCTGTAGTAGTGGCTCACTTAAGAAGGCAAGGGTTGCTGTGTTTCCCTACCTGGACGACTGGCTCATTGTGGGTCAGTCTCCAGGTCGTGTAAGGAACTCATTTGCAAGTCACCCAGCAGCTTCTCACTCTGGGAGTTCCTGCTAAACTTACCAGTCAGTTCTGGAACCAGTTCAGGTCCTAACTTTCATAGGCGCAGAATTGAACACAAGGTTAGCCAGGGCTTTTCTTCCTCGGAAAGGGTGGACAGACTCATCGCCCTGACATCCTCCTTTACCCTCTGCGGTCTCTCGACCAGCAAGGCATTTCTGCAACTCCTCGGGCACATGGCTGCTTCCATAGCTGTCGTGCAGGGAGCAAGATTCCAGATGAGGACATTCAGTTCCATTTGAGGGCCTATTGGTCTCAAAGGAAGGACCCCTACCAAGTTGGTCCCAGTTACTCAAACTCTGATCCTAGCCCTCCACTGGTGGCAGGTCCAGGCAATTTAAGACAGGGGTTCCTTCATTCCATTCTCTCCCTCACCCTCACCACGGATGCCTCCCTGTTAGGGTGGGGGCTCACCTGGGCGACCTTGCCATTCAGGGGTATGGTCTCCTCAGGAGTCTCTGCTCCACATCAGTCTTTTGGAACTCAGAGCTGTCTTTTTAGCTCTTCGGGTGTTTTCAGATTCTGTCCAGAACAAAGTGGTTCAAGTCAGGACAGACAATACCACCACAATGTGGTACATCAACAAGCAAGGGGGCACTCGGTCTTCAGCCTTGTGCACCAAAGCAATGAAGTTGTGGTCTCTGGCTTACTCCCTGAACACCTCCCTGATAGCGGTTCATCTCCCAGGGAAGGACAATGTCCTGGCGGACGCCCTCAGCAGAATTTCTCAGGGCCATCACGAATGGGCTCTGAATCCACAAGTGCTGGGGTCTGTCTTTGCCAGATGGGGCACTCCTCAGATAGATCTTTCGCAGCCCCAGACAACCACCAACTTCCTCTTTTCTGTTTGCAGGCCTCCAGTTCTGGGCTCAGTCCCTCTGGGCCTTTCTGTTGGACTGGAAAGGGAAGTTCCTGTATGCCTTCCCCCTTTCCTCTCCTTTTCAGGGTACTAGTAAAATCAGATCTCAACCTTGCAGAGTGATTCTGATTGCCCCAGATTGGCCAGACAGCCCTGGTACCCTCTGCTCCTGTCCTTGGCAGTCCACCCTGCCCTGAGCCTGCCCAGAGTCCACGACTTACTGGCCTGTGCACAGGGAGGTGTGGTATCTGGACCTCAAATCCCTCCACCTCAAGGCTTGGCTCTTGAGGAGGCTAGAATTTGCTGACTTACACCTTTCTCACGGTGTCATGGATATTTAAAGGCTTCAAGGAAGCCTTCCACCTAGTGCCACTTATAATTCTAAGTGGAAGAGGTTTTCCATCTGGTGCTCTGAGAGGCAGATTATCCCAGAATCTGCTGATCTTCCCATTCTACTGGACTATTTGGTCCATCTGAATTCCCTAGGCCTTAGACCCCAGCTACCCTGAAGGTTCATCTGGCAGCTGTCTCTCTTTGTGTCAGCAGGAAGCCTGCCTCCCTTTCTTCTCACCCGGTGTTCTCAAGTTTTTAAAGGGTTACTTCATACTAACCTCCTTTTGAGAACCAGCTCCCGCCTGGGACCTGAATATTTGCATTGCTCAGTTAATGCAACCCCCTTGAGCCTCTGTCTTCTGCAGAGCTGTATTTAACTTGAAAACTGCTTTTCCTAGTAGCTATCACCTCTGCCAGACGATAAGTGAGCTACAGGCCCTGTCAGTGGAAGAAGATTTTATCTCTTTCCACAGAGATAAGGTAGTCCTTAGGACTAATAGAAAGTTTTGCCTAAGGTGGTTTCTGATTTCCACCTGAATCAATCTATCTCTCTCCCAGTATTTTTCACTGAGCATTCTTCCCTCAGGTGAGAGGAGACTGCACAGCTTGGATGTCAAAAGGCTTAAGCTACTATTTAGGCGCACCAGAGGTCATAGGTTGAATCCCTCCAACTCTTTCTTACCTATGGCGAGGTTGGCAAGGAAACCTGCCACTAAGAGAACAATTGCAAGGTGGATTGTTTCTTGTATCCAATTCTGTTATCAGAAACTGGGTAGAGTACCCCCTCAGGATTGAGGGCCCACTCACCAGGGGGTACAGCTGCGTCTCTAGCAGCTGCTAGAGACATCCCATTCTGGAGATTTGTCAAGCTGCTACCTGGAAGACAGTTCACACCTTTGCAAGCATTATTCCCTGGATGTCCAGTCCAGGAGAGATGCTCGGTTTGGCACAGCTGTGCTTCAGAGCCTATTTCTAAGTAGGTTCTGACCCTCCTCCATGGAGGTACTGCTGTGTAATCTGCTATTGTTATAATATAGCAAGACTTCATGGTGTTTGAAGAAAAAATTACTCACCTTAGTAATTGCTTTTCTTCTCATGGAGTCTTGCTATATTATAACCACCCTCCCTCCTACCCCTCTCAGAACTTCTACTTGGGTAGGGGTGGCGAATTGGTGCAAGCACTGTGTCATGCCATTGTAGTTTTTCCCTTACCCTCTTTTCCTTTGGGTTAGGGATCTAGATTGTTTCATTTAGGTTATTTATATTGCCCCCTTCCTGGACTTGAGTCTTTGGGGGAAGGGGGGGTTCATATGTGCTTGTCAAGGGTGGTAAAACGAACCATAATACCATCAATTTTTGTTATTATGGCTCTGAGTGTTTCTTTGTTCTTTATATTGTTGTTATTACTACTAGTAGGTAGCCATGGGCTAGTGTAGTTTTCCACACAGACTTTCCGTCCTTTGATGTTAGCCGTAAAAGATCTGACAGTTTCATTTGAAACTGCCAGATAGAGCTTTGGGCACAGCGCCCTCGCGCTGTAGAACTCCAGATCTTCTGGAGTTAACTCCTTCCTCTCCGGGGCAGTTCAGCTGCAGTGGCTGACTGCTATTGTTATAGTATAGCAAGACTCCATGAGAAGAAAAGCAATTACTAAGGTGAGTAATTTTTTCTTTTGGTTCATTTACCTTTTCCTTTTTCTGTCCCTTGGACTTCCTTGTCCCACCCCTCTCCCTTCCTCTTACCTCTCGGTGACTCAGAACTGGCAGGTAGGCAGAGTCACACAGCCTTCTTGGCCAACCCACAGCGCCACACAGTGCGTCGCCTCGAGGGCGGCTCTGACGGTACATCGACTCCGCCTACCTTTTTAAAAGAAAAAAAAAAGGCTCCTGAGGGGTCCTGGCTTCCGGCAGATACCCAACAGTGATGAATGGTGAAGATACACAGAAAGATCATAATTACGGTAGGTACGTAATTTTCATTTCTGTTCTTCCTGTTGTCACAGCAGCACTGTGGGAGCAGCAGCACCTTTCTAACTGTGTCACCACTCTAAAGTTCTCAATGCCATTCTTTCTCTGTTTATAATTTTTTTCTGTGCTGTCAAAACCTGACAAGAAGGGGTAGACCAAACCCAAAAACAGGTGCATCTCAGGGAATGTTCAGGGTGCTTTAAATGAGGTTTGGATGACCTCCAGAAGTCAATACACACGCACAAGTATTAAGTAATAAGCTTGGTGTTCTACCTTATGCTTGAATAGAAGAATTGCCTTTTTTGCAGAACTTGGAGCCAGCAGTTACTTATTTGGTAACCTGGAGTGTTTAATACTTGTGCTTATGTATCAAGAAGGGGCAGAGCAGTTAAAAACAGTCCATGTGCCCCAGTTATTCACCGGTGCCCTGTAGCAACGGATGGCAAACGACGGACTGACATTCCTATATGGCCTGCCTTGGCCCAGCTCACAGCACAGATGAGTATGGCACCTGTTTCACAGTGGACCCCGTCACACACTGGAAATCTGTGCGATGAAGTGGGGTCTGACAACCCCAGCCTTGACATCACACTCATGAGGCCATGGTAAGGTCTCTAGGCATTTCTCCTGGGCCCCTTCCAGGAAACTCTTATTCCATGGAAGCACAGGGCCCTCCTCGACTTCACCCTGCCAAGGCAAGAGGCCCTGTTGGGTGGGTCTGGTAGACAGCCGCCTCCTTCTGGATGACCAGCTGCAAAGCCTCATCAGTCTGCCCTGGTCAGCAGACATCCCTGGTGGTGAGACTGAAGCTATGTGGTATGTCTCACTCGTTGTCATGGCCTGACACCGCCCCGACTCCTGGTATGGTTTGCAGTGTGAGCAGGCCTGTGCCAGTCGCGGTGTCGGGTCCCCTCCCAACATCATTCATGGTGTCAGAAGCAGTACCAACACCTGGATTGTACTACATCCTGTTGCAGAGGTAGTTCTTTCCTCCAGTGTCACTAGCGACGTTGATTGACTCTACAGGGAGTGTATAGCATCGCTCACCCCACCTGGAGAAATCCCTACATGGGTACCAAAAGGATCATTCCTCTAATGTAGGATGACCCCGTTTGGGTGGTCCTGCCAGGCCCTTCCTTTAGGCAAGGTCCACTGTGCAGTCATGTAGCCCAGGTAGAGGCCGTAGAGACTCTGTGTCTCTGTTCCTTCCCAGATCTCTTCCACTCCTGCAGCAGTTACCTGGATACATGGGCTCTCAGGCCAGTTACCTGGGAACAGCACAGAGAGATAATTGGTGCCTTAGACTAACTCCATAGGGACTCCGACACCTACCCACCCCATCCCATGCCTGCAAGACCAGTGCCATGTTACCCATACCCGGCGCCTCTGGGACCTGTGCCGGTCTACAATTACCTAACACCTGTGGGACTGGTGCCTATCCCCTTTGATTACCAAGACCTGCTCTCGACTCTGTGGTCTTTTATACAGACATAGGTTCCTATCCCAGGAGGACTGGCCCCAGCCAAACCCCAGGGGCCTCCTTTGGATCCCCTTTCCCTTGCCTCTGTTCATCCAGGTCACAGTGTTCCTCGCATGATGGTAGTTGGGATGACGATGCAGACGAGTGTGTAAGCAGTGAGTCTTCCTCTCTAGGTCCAGACTCTTCGGAAGGCTCTCTAAGTAACGTCCCCAAATCCCCCCCGGATCTTCCCACTTTCGTTGGCCCTTATGAGGCATATTCAAGCCAATGTGGGGTGGGAGACAGAAGAGCAGGGCCTAGAGAGGCGTTGGTTAGCAGTTTACCTATGGCAGCCTGACACTCCTCCTTTAGTGGTACCTCCAATCTTAGATGCCTATTAGGATGTCACCCGGGCTTCCTGGAGCCGCCCTAACATGATCCCGGCGGTGTCCAAAAAAGCAGATAGATTTTACCACGCGCCAGTGGGTAAACCATATTTTGGTGAACAGCACAAGGCTGATTCAGTCATCATTAATGCAGCACACGACCAAACTAAGAGGCCTAAACACCTCTGCTCCCTCCCGCTGGACAGGGAGTCTCACCAGCTTGATCAAATGGGCAAGTGTGCTTTCACCTCGGCCACCCTGGCCATTCAGGCCATCAGTTACTTGGCCCACATGGTGCAGTATCAAAACCTCCTCTGGGACCAGGCTAGGGATGTGGGTGGTTCTAGCAATGCCAGATGACCCCTGTAAGCAGCAGGCCCTCCAGACCTTCAAGACTGGCTTGGATGTCTGTACCCAGGTCCTTAGGGCTGTCTATGATGCGGTAGATGCCTTTGGTCGTGCAGCAGCCGTAGACATTTGTATGAGATGTCACTGCTAGCTAAGGGTCTTAGGCTTTGCTCAGGACGTCCAGTCTAATATAATGGACACCTCTTTCAGAGGTTTCAAACTTTTGGGGGGAGATGTTCAGCATATCATCTCCAACCTCCAGACAGGCTCTCAAATCCCTCCACACCACATATCATACCAAGTCAAAGTTGGGGCAGCAAGCTCCTTTTCATCGCTCCTCCCACAGGCAGGCCCGTGCCCCTCTGAAAGCCCAGGACAAGCAAAAGGTGGCAGCAGCCCTTCCCTCTCCTGCCACCACCAATAGCACACAAGGAGCTGCAGTAGCCCAACCAGTGACTGCTCCCACCTCCTGACACCTTGCCAGACCCTCCCCCTCCAGTCGCAGATCCGGAGGCGGTTGTAGGGGGTTGCTTCTCTCCATCTGGACAGGTGGTGGGAGATAACTGCAGAGAACTGGGTGCTGCAGCTCATTGAACATGGCCACACTTTAGAATTCATAGGCGTGGCCATATTCCACAGGATCCTTATGCCTCCAGACGCATCCCCCTCTTTTGGGAGGAAATTCAGGCCTTACTTTAAAAAAAGGCCATAGAGCCAGTCCCACATTTTCAGCAGGGCAGGGGGCTCTACTCCCACTTCTTCCTGGTCCCCAAGCACACGGGAGACTTTCGATCCATCCTGGACTTGAGCGAGCTGAACCTATTTATGGAGTACAAATGGTTCAGGATGGTCACCCTTTAGGGTTTGCTGCCCCTGCTACACCAGGGGGGCTGGATCTGCTCTCTGGATATGCACAATACCTACTTGCATATCAAGACTTTGCCTCGCACCAGCGCTTCCTCCATTTCTTCTTCCAGGAGCACACTACCAGTTCAGAGCTCTGCCTTTTGGTTTGTCCTCAGCCCCAGGATCTTCACCAAATGTCTGGTGGTGGTGACAGCTGCCTTGAGGCAGCAGGGATTCTATGTGTTCCCATACCTGGACAATTGGCTACCTGCTGCCCTGTCTAGGAACATCTCCTTCAAACTCTGGCTCATACCTGCAGCCTGTTCCAGGCTTTGGACATCACTATAAACATGCGAGCAATTTCTGACACCTACCAACATCTGCAGTACATGGGGCAGTGTTGAGCGTGGCTCAGGGTGGCCTTCTTGCTCACAGACAGGGCAGTGTGTCTGATGGTCTAAGCCTGTCATCTTTACTCCAGCCGTCCTGTCCCCACGAGGGTTTTTCTCTGGCTTCTGGGTCTCATGGCCACAGCTGTTGCCACAGTTCCTCTGGCTAGACTGCACATGAGGATCCCTCTCAATGGATGCTGCAGGTCCAATGGGACCAATGCATGAACACCCTGGATCAACAGGTTATGGTCTCCGATCCAGTCAAGAAGGTACTGTTGTGGTGCCTGGAGCCCAGCAATCTGTTTTGTGGGGTTCCTTTTTATATTCCTCCCCCTCAGAAGGTCCTTACGACAGGTGCCTCGAATATCGGTTGGGGTGCTCACCTAGTAGTCCATCAAACTCAAGGGACGTGCACTGAGGTGGAGGGGGAACTCCACACCAATGTCATAGAAATGCAAGCTGTCTTCTGTGCCCTGCAGCTCCAGACTCAGTTCTCCCAGGGTCCGCGAATTGATTAAGATGGACAACATGTGCATAGTTTATTACATAAACAAACAGGGGGACTCATTCTTATCCCTGTGCAGGGAAGCAGTGAGAGTCTGGTACTGGGCCATTGAGCACAGCCTGGAGCTCTCGGCTATCCATGTTCAGCGACCAAAACATCCTGGCGGACAGTCTAAGCGGTCTCAGTCAGAGCCCATGAGTGGGAACTTCTGGCCTCAGTGGCAGAAGATATATTAGTCAGATGGGATCGTCCGAGTTGGACTTTTGCATCCCCACAATGCAGAATGTAGCTTTCAAACCCCAGGAATCTCCCAGTATGATTACACATATGCAGTCAGCCCAGAATCTCTGACTGCCCCGAGCTGTCGCGATACAATGTGGAATATATGCAAACAATGGAACTAGAATGCTAAATTCAAACTGCTGCCTCTAGGTGGACTGTGTTCCATCTAACAGTCGGATTTATTTTCTCCATTCAGACAACTAGATGCCCCGAAGAGCTTCCCTCAGCAACTTCACTGCAAGTTTGTTTATTTCTGTCAAAAAAGTGTTATTTCACCGGCTCGTCTGCACAGCGGTAGCGCTACCGATTGCGATGCCTGCGACCCGGGTTTGGTAGCAAGCCTGGTCTGCTGGAGGGCTGTCCAGGGGTGGAGGAAGGATCTGGCCCCTGGAGGCCACCTCCCTACCCAGGAGGAGGGCTGCATTCCTCACTGCTATACCTCTGCCTGGGTGGCCATGGGTGGAGGTGCAGCTCAGGAAGTAGTAGTCTCAGGGAGGGCAGACTTCAGCCAAGGCACATCTCAAGCGTGCCTTCATCTCCTTGGCCCTCCCGTGTCGGCGTCTGCAGGGGTTGAGACCAGAAAATGTGAAAAACCCTCGTCAGCTCCTGAAGACTGGTCCCCAGCACTGGCGCATCGAAAGATCGAGGAGAAGTCTGCAGTGTGTGCCCATTCCGCTTTAAGGTAAGAAGGGAAAGTGGGGACCTCCTCCCCACACTGGGGCCAATCCAAGGGTTTGAGGTTCATGGAGCGGGCACCTGTGGGAGTGGATGGTTTCCTGTCCTCTGGCACAGCCTGTGCAGTTGCATTGTGGAGCCCTGATGAAAGGAGCAGGCGTGGTGTAGGAGGGGGCATAAACAGATAGCAAAAACATAAAAGTGTTATTTCACTATTTTATTTATTTCTCTGCCTTTAGTAACTTTTTTGTTAACATTTGCGTTATTTGGGTTTTATTTCTTGGTTCCTTGCGGTTCCCAGGAACCAAGGCCTTCTCGTTATAGCGGTTTTATCCGCCACTTTATTAGACAAATTTTCGCTTTAAAGTTCCTTATTTTCATTTATTTAGGGAGCGATTTACTTTATTTCCGTTTGGTTCCCTTTTTGTCAGGATCCGATCGCGTTTGTTACAAAAATAAAGTAGTTTTTATTTAATCGTGGTTCCTTTTCTCCTCAGGAAATCGACCGCGATTTGTATATATAATCCCCTTTTGGAAGTTTCTTTTTGTGTACTGACATTTGGCATGTCAGGAAGACCTAAAAAGAGGACGGGACCTGCAGGTTTTAAAAACTGTATAAAGTGTTTTCAAATATTAGCTAAGGCGGATCGCCACGATTTATGTTTGGAGTGCCTGGGTCCCAGTCATATTTTTTCGAACTGTGAAGTGTGCAGTACATTTTGTTCTAAAACCATTAAGAAAGGGCCAAAAGGTTAGAGGAAATGGCTTCTGCTCCCACCCTCAGTGTCACCTAAGCACCCTGAAGAGGCCTCTTCTCTTTCTCACCCAAAACAAAGGAGAGCCCTTCAAAGATTCTTCAGACCCCAAAAGTACAGAGAGGGGTCTGAACACAGTAAACATAAAAATACCTTCTGAGCAGGCTGCAGAATCTGTACCTGTTACAAAGAAACATAAAGAAAAGCATGTGCGCAGTGCCTGCCACTGAAGAAGCAAGGGAGCTCCCAGCAGACAAAACAAAATGCCTCAGCTGATGACATTGCTAAAGCCCTGCAGGTCATTCAGGCCTTACAAACTGTAGGTTCTATTCTGGGTTCACTGGTTCAAATCCCACCACCAGTTCCCACAGACCAAGGTCAGAAAGTTTACTTTGGTGGAGGAGGATCCAGATTTGGGGGAACCCATTGAGCCTAAGGTATCCCCAGAACAAGATTTTGGTACCCCTCTTCGCAGGCATGATGATTTTTCATCCCACTTTTCCTTTGTCAGACAGATGGCTGATACTTTGGGCCTCCCCTCTCAGGAGTCTATGGAAGATGAGGAGGAGGAGGCAAACTTTTATATATGATGGGTCTGGTTCCCACTAAAAGAGTGTTCCTTCCTATCCATAATTCTCTTAAAAAAAGCCACTTTAAACGTTCTACAGACACCTTCCTCTGTCCCTGGGTGGACAAAAGGTTGAGGAAAAATATCAAGTTGATGGGTCTGCTGCTGATTATTTGTATTCTTATCCAAACAATGAGGGTGTGGTACAGGCTGCTGCCTGTGATAAACTAAAGTCCCTCCATCATATCCTCCGTATAAAGACTCAAGGAAAATTGACACAATGGGAAGAAGGGTTATTTAGCCTGTTCCCTTCTCTTCTGATAGGCAGCTTATATGGCATATGCTGCACATCAGAAGGCCCTTTGGAACTATGTATTAGCATTAGCTGATAGAGTGCAAGGCAGTGTGGCACATGATTTGGCTGACATAGCCAGGACGGCATTGGTTGCCACAAAATACCAATTTCACATGGCTGTGGATGCAAATTATACTGCATCCGAGCTGTTGGCCACATCAGTGTCTCTGAGGAGGTTTGCCTGGCTCAGCCCCAGACACTCAGTTAAAGGCCATGGATTTTCCTTGTGAAAACAGTTCCCTTTTTAGTGACAAGACTGTGGCATACATGGAAGCAGGTGGAAGAGTACAAAACCACCTATAAGAGTAACTCCACAAGAGAAAGAGCCTCCACTTCTTTTAGATCCATGAGAAGGGGAGGTAGGGGTAGGGGAAATTATCCTAGTGCTTATGCTCCAGCTTCCATGCCTATAGATTATACTCGGGTCAGAGGCTACTGCAGGGGCAGGAGGCCTTGTTTGAGACTGGTTCAACCAAGCTCCTAGACCCTCAGCCTAGACAGAACCCCTGACTGCACAAAACAGGCTGCCCTCCTCTTCCAGTAGGGGCAGGCTGGCTCACTACTTCCAGGACTAGGAAAACATCACCACAGACAAGTGGGTTCTGGAGGTTAGTGAGTCATGGTCTCTGTCTACAGTTCAAACAGCTTCCAAAATTACAGGGCGCAGTTTTCTGACCTGCAGCTCCTGCAGAGACAATTTGCTGGAATTGGAGGTAAAAGAGCTTCTGCAAACCAGAGCAATAAAAGCCAGTCCCTGTCTTCCAAAGGGAAGGGCAAGTACTCCAGATACTTCCTAACCAAAAAGAAGAATAGGGATTGGCGCCAATCCCAGACCTCAAGATTCCTGAACAAACACTTGGCAAAGCCCAAGTTCAGTATGGTAACACTTGCCATCATTATTCATTCCCTAAAGAAAGAAAACTGGCTGGTATCTCTGGATCCGAAAGATGCCTATTTTCACTTTCCAATCAGGCCTTGCCACAGAAAGTACTTAAGGTTCATTCTGCCCTCAGGGCACTACTGATTTTCAGTGCTTCCCTTTGGGCTCACATCTGCCCCAAGAGTATTCACAGAGTGTCTGTTAGTGGTGGCAGCCTACCTCAGGAGGCAAGGAATCACTGTATTTCCTTGTCTGGATGACTGGTTAGTCATAGGGGAGTCATACGAGCAGGTAAAGGACTCCATCAGAGTCACCCAAAGTACCCTGGAGTCTCTGGGCTTCCTCATTAATACTCAAAAGTCTCAGATGGAACCAGTTCAGTCACGGGAATTAATTGGTGCAGAACTGGATACTGTCCAGGGCAAGGAATTTCTCCCCCAGGAGAGGGTGGCAAACTTACAAACCCTGGCAAACTCCTTTGCCTTGGGTCAGACCAGGATTGCAAGGCGGTTCCTAGCATTACTGGGACACATTGCCTCAACTGCCGCAGTAGTATCAGGCTCCAGGTTTCAGATGAGAGATATTCAAAACCACCTGCGATCCCATTGGTCCAAAGAAGGGATCACATTTCAAGAGCTTGTGCCACTTACAAGAACTCTGTTAGTGGCTCTGCAGTGGCAGAAAGAAAGGGACAACCTCAGGCAAGGGCATCCTTTTCGCAACAGCACCACACTGTAGTCCTAACAACAGATGCCTCCCTCCTTCCTAGGGTGGGGTGCACGCACAGATGACCACACATTCAGTGGCAGTTGGTCCCCTCAGGAATCCAAGTTGCATATTAATCTCTTGGATTTGAGAGTGGTCCCTCTTGTCCTAAAGGCCTTTGCTCCTCAGTTGAGGGGTCAGTCATTCCAGGTCAGGACAGACAACACAACCGCCATGTGGTACATCAACAAGCAAGAGGGGTACAAGATCCTCAAGACTGTGCACAGAAGCCTATAAAGTCTGGTCCCTGGCATACTCCCTGGAGGGGCATCTGTCTGCCACTTGCCTCCCAGGCAAGGACAATACGCTGACAGATTCACTCTGCAGAATCATTCAGGAACATCACGAATGGGCTTTAAACAAGCAAGTATTGAACACAGTTTTCGATGTTGGGAAATCCAGAAAGAGATCTGTTTGTCTCAAAAGAGAACCACCAATTTCCTCTTGCAGGCCCCTTCATTGTGCATATTTGCCATTGAAGCAATAGCCCTGGATTGAGCAGGGAAATTCCTGTATCTTTTCCACCATTTCCACTGCTGAGGTCCTTCACAAGCTCAGAGTCAGTCTGCAACCATGATCCTGGTTGCTCCAGACTGAGCCAGGCAGCCATGGTATCCTCTGCTACGTACCCTGTCCACCAAGCAACCCATTCCCTTCCTCAGAGATACAATCTCCTGACAGCTGTTCATGGTCAGATAGTATTTCCAACCTCAAGACCTTCACGTGAAGGCCTGGTTCTGAGCAGTTCAAATTTTCTGAATTTAAATTGTCAAAAGAAGTCCTTAAGGTCCTGAACATTTCCAGAAAACTTCAACCAGAAAGACTTATGCTTCAAAGTGGAAAGATGTTCCATCTGGTGCAAGTCTAAGCACATCCGGTCCTCTTAAGGCAAGCTTACCTACACCTGCTTGACTACCTTGTACACCCACATGCCTTAGGCCTGAGGTCTGCAAACCTCATGGTTCATTTAGGAGCAGTATCTGCCTACTTGTCTGCAGGTGCTCAGAGAAAGTTTTTTTTCAAAGGCTTGGCTCATCTGTTTCCTCCTATTAGAGAACCAGTCCCTCCTAGGGACCTGAATTTGTGCACAAGCCAAACTCATGGAACCTCCTTTGAGCCAATGGCTATGGCTGATCTGAAATATATCACTTAGAAAACTGTTTTCTGGTGGCAGTTACTTCAGCAAGGAGAGTGCAGTTCCAAGCTCTCTGCACTGATGCTAATTACATCATCTTCCATAAGGACAAGGTGGTCCTTAGGACCAACAGGAAATTTCTTCCAAGGTGGTATCTGAGTTTCATGTGAACCAATACATCACCCTTCCTGTATTCTTCGCAGTCAAGTCCAGTTCAGGGGAATTGAAGCTTCATAGTTTGGATGTAAAGAGGTCCCTCAGCTACTATATCAGTCGTACTAAGGACATCAGGGATTCCCACTCACAGCTGTTTATCACTTATGTTGAGGTTGGGAAAGGCAGGCTTGCCTCACAGATCAGTTGCACGCTGGATAGTTTCATGCATCCAAGTCTGTTGCAGTTAGGCTGAGAAACAACCACCACAGGGCCTCACGGCACATTCCACTTGTGGAACTGCTGCCTCTGTGGCAGCTACGAGTATATTCCTTGCTGGAAATCTGTAAAGCGGCTACCTGAAGTACAGTCCATACTTACACAAAGCACTATTGCATGGATGTCCAGTCCAGAAGTTATGTAAGGTTTGGTGCTGCAGTATTGCAGAACCTTTTTCTTAAGTAGGTTCTGCTAGCTTTTGGCAGACAGGAATGTTGCTTTCAGAGCAAGGAGCAGTAGACTAAAAATCTAGAACTTTTCTTACTAATTGCCCTCTTTCCCCCCCTCCCTCTGTTAGCCAGTTCTACTTTTATAGGCACTGGATTTGACTGACAACAGGAACTTCCTGTTTGGCAGTAGGAAGGGAAGGATCACTGAGACACGCTGATTTAGTCATCCTTGAAGGAAAAGAGTAGCTCTCCCTCTCCCCCTAGCTGCTGGAGGTCTGACTCTGAGCAAGGAAGGAGGAGACTACCGAAGAAAACAGGAAGTTCCTCTCCCAGAATAGGAAGGGCAAGAGCTGTAAGGGCACATAGGCAGTAGGAAAGTAGGTGGAAAAATAAATAGAGGTAGGCGAGAGTAAGCATTCTAAGCAACAGGAGAGGGGCCACAAAATAAGACATGATGGGAGTGGTGCAGTGCAATGGCTGTGGGGCAGCAGTCTTCCAGGAGACATTCTGGAGGCTGCGATACTACCCTATTTGCAGGCACCTCTCTGGTCTGAGGGAGGAGGTTGCCTGTCTCCAGTCTGACTTGGCTAGGATTCGTGAAACCTCCTCCCCCACCCAGGGCCACCGCCGCTACCTCACAGGTTGCCAGGAAAGAGGAGCGGTTGGACCAAGGTGGGTTCGGAGAGGGGAGAGGGTGGTAGAACGGAGGCGCGCCCCTCCAGTTGTACCTCTCCACAATTCATACGCTGTTCTGGCTGAGAGTGGTTCCTCTGTGGAGGCACCGACAGTGGAGACCAAGGAGGATGCTGGGGACCTCCACAAAGGAGACCCACAGGAGGGTGGCACAGGACCCCACAGGGGAAGGAAACAACTACTGGTGGGGGACTTGATCGTTAGGGGAGTAGAACTGGGGGAGGAAGTGGAGAGGGAGGTAAGGTGCCTGCCTGGTGCCACGGCTTGGAGGGACAGGGAGTGAATCCTCAGGATTGCGGGAGTTGCTGCACAAGGGAGGGAGCTGGATGTCATTGTCCACCTAGGGACAAATGACCTGGCTGGGAATGGAATCAGAGCAGTGCAATAGGAGTTTTCAGAGTTGGGGAGGGGCCTTAGACAAGTAGCACATACGACAACCTTCTTGGAGGTGCTACCTGTCTATGGAAAGGGTGATGCTAGGGTACTCCACACCATGGGAGTCAATGAATGGTTGAAAAACTGGTGCGGAGCTCAGGACTTTAGCTTCATTGGGCACTGGGGGTCCACCTGGAGGGATACAGTCCTATACTGGCGTGATGGTCTGCATCTGTCGGGAGAGGAACCAGGATCCTAGGTGATAGGTTTAAATGCTTCGTTGGCAAGTATTTAAACTAGCCAAGGAGGGGGCACTGAAAAGGAGCAGGAAATCCTCAGGCCCTCCCACAAAACACGTAATTAGCTGCAGGTAAACACTAAGGTAGAGAAGTCAATAGGGAGCAGGACGGGTGCTAAAAGGGGTAAGGCCATCAAAAAATGGAGGGTGATGAGTACCAGTGCCCGTAGTCTGTGTAACAAGCCCCCTGAACTAGTGGCCTTGATGGAAGAGGGACACCTGGATATTGTGGCAGTCACAGAAACATGGTACACAGAGAACCATGACTGGGATGTCAACATACCAGGGTACACAAGCTACAGGAGGGACAGGGAGGATAAAAGAGGAGGAGGAGCTGTCTATGTAAGGGAAGGGATCAAAGCAATGGAACTAAAGAGTAAACGGAGTAGAGGAGGCACTGTGGGTCACCCTGGAGACAGGAAATGGCACCACAATCCGCACGGGGGTTGTATACAGACCCCCATCTCGGCGGAGGCATTGGACAAGGAAATGATAGAAGGCATCCTTAGAATGGCAGAAAAAGGGGAGATACTGTTGATGGTGGACCTGAATATGCCAGATGTTAACTGGAGTACCTTTGCTGCAGCCACATCCAAGAGCAGGGTTATTCTCGATGCCCTGCAGGGGGCATGCCTCAGACAGCTAGTGGTGGAACCCACTCGGGAGGGAGCAATCTTAGACCCGATACTGTCAAACGGGGATGGAGAAAGGATCTCGGATTTAGAAGTGGGTAGCCATCTGGGAACAAGCGACCACCAAACAGTGTGGTTCATGATAAACAGAGCCATAGAGTCAAGCCATACAAAAGCAAGAGTATTGGACTTTAGGAGAGCTGACTTGAGGGGAAAATGGGAGAGTGCCTCAGAAAAGCACTAGCAAACCGGCAAGAAGGAGGGGTGGAGGAACAATGGGGAAAAATCAAAACAGCCATCACAGCGGCAACAAGCCTTTGTGTGAAGCAAATCAACAGAACAAAATGAAGGAAAAAAACACTGTGGTTCTCAAAAGAAGTGGCGGGGAAGGTTAAGGAGAAAAAGGTAGCATTCAGGAAGTATAAGGAAACACAGAAGGAGCAGGACAGAGAACTGTACCAGTTAAAGCAGAAGGAAGCGGGGAAGGCAGTCAGACTAGCAAAGGCCCAGACTGAGGAAAAGATAGCTAACTCAGTTAAGAAGGGGGATAAAACCTTTTATAGGTACATTAGGGAGTGAAGAAGAGCAAGGAGAGGATAGTGAGGCTTAATAAAGGGAAGGGAGGTGGGCAGAGGTGACAGTGAAAAGCAGGATACTGGAACGAATACTTCTGTTCAGTATTCACAAAAGAGAAGGTGGGGAAGGTGCCTAAACCAAAGAATAGAAGTACTCTAGATAGGGGGGTCGATACCAGTCAATTCACAGAAGAAGAAAACTGAAGGTGGACAGAGCAATGGGGCCTGAGACGGGATTCACCCAAGAACTCTAAAATAACTAAGAGTAGAACTACTGACACCACTGACTACTCTTTTTAACAAATAATGGGAGGATGTTGTGGTACCTGAAGACTGGAGGAGGGCGGGTATGATTCCCCTTCACAAAAGTGGGAGTAAGACAGAGGCAGGAAACTAAAGACCTGTTAGTTTGACCTCAGCGGTAGGGAAAATGATGGAATCGTGTCTGAAGGAAAGAATTGTTGAGTTCCTAGAGGCCAGTGGGGTACAAGACCAAAGGCAGCATGGATTCACAGCGTGAAAGTCGTGTTAGAAGAATATAATAGATTTCTTTGACTGGGTGACCAAAGTAGTAGACCAGGGAGGGGCTATGGACATGGCCTACCTAGACTTTAACAAGGCATTTGACACAGTCCCACACAAAAGATTAATATACAAGTTAGCCAGCCTTGGAGTGGGTCCCAGTGTGGTAGCCTAGGAAAAAAATTGGCTGGACAACAGGGCAGAGAGGGTAATGTAAGCGGGGTCCACGCTGAAGAGAAGGGGTTACTAGTGGGGTACATGAGGTTCAGTATTGGACCGGGTCCTTAATGTCTTTATAAGTGACATTGCAGAGGGACTGGAAGGAAAAGTATGTCTCTTTGCAGACAACACAAAGATCTGCAACAGGATCAATACAGAAGGTGGGATGGAAAGGATGAGAAGGGACTTGGCAAGGTTGGAGGAATGGTCACATGTATGGCAGCTTAGATTTAACGCAAAGAAGTTCAAAGTAATGCACCTGGGAAACAAAAACCCAGGGGAAGAGTATACAATGGTTGGGGGTCGTGAGATACTAACAACAACAAGAATGGAACGGGACCTGGGGGTAGTCATATCAGATGACCTAAAGGTGGGCAAGCAATGTGAAAAGACAGTAAGGAAGGCTGGAGGGATACTGGGATGCATAGGGAGAGGCATCACCAGTAGAAAACAGGAAGTTGTTATCCCTCTGTACAGACAGTTGGTGAGACCCCATCTGGAGTACTGCGTGCAGTTCTGGAGACCCCATCTCCGCATGGACATAGACAGGATGGAGGCTGTCCAGAGTAGGGCAACTAAAATGGTGTAGGATCTGCACCAGAAGAAATGCCAAGAGAGATTAAAGGAGCTTAATATGTATACCATCATCATCAACCAAGGCGCTTCACGACCAATAATAAACACATCGGTAAATACAAATATATAACTATAAATTAATAAAAAATCATCTGGGAACACTTTTTGAAAGAGGTAAGTTTTAAACTCTGATTTAAACCTCTCGTTGGTCAGGCATTCTCTCATACCCTCGAGGAGAGGGGGGACATGATAGAAACTTTCAAGTACCTCAAGGGAATCAACAAAGTCCAAGAAGGTAGCATCTTTCAGAAAAAGAGATGTGCAAGAACAAGGGGGCACAATTTGAAGATAGAGGGGGACGGCTCAGAGGTAATGTGAGGAAGTATTTTTTCATGGAGAGGGTTGTGGATACATGGAAAGACCTTCCTGAGGAGGTAGTGGAGTCAAAAACAGTGGGGGAATTTAAGAATGCATGGGACAGACATAAGACAATTCTTGTGGGCGGGTAGGAGGGAAGTAGGCTGTTGGTTAACTAGGATCTGCAGCTTATCCATTAGGTAGGGAAATGGGCAGACTAGGTGGGCCAAGTGGTTCTTATGTGCTGTCAAATTCTATGTTTCTGTACCCTCCTCTCAGGGCACTGCTCAGTAGTCTGTATATGTCTGATCATACTGGGAGATTCCTTGGGTTTGAAGAAAAAATTACTTACCACAGTAATATTGTTTCTGAAAAGGGATCTCCCAGTATAATTAGACCTCCCGCCCTACCTCCTCTTACATAACCTGGATCAAGTTCAGCAATACTTTCTTGGGGGTTCTTAATGTTGCTATTAATCAGTGGCTTAACTTAATGTTTTTGATGCACACAGAGATGACTAGTGGGTCTAGCTTTCCATTTGTGTTGTTTTTATCATGTTGTAAGCCTGTCCTCTTCACCAGAGGGTGGGTATTACTTATATTATTGTTGGTTCGGTTAGAATTATTTAATTTGGATAGTCTAGTATTTTTTAGCTACAAAAATGGATCTGACTGTTAGATGGAACACAGTCCACCTAGTGGCAGTAATTTGAATGTAACATTCTAGTTCCATTATTTGCATACATTCCACATTACATCACTACAGCTCTGGGGCAGTCAGAGGTTCTGGGCTGAATGCATATGTCTAATCATACTGGGAGACCCCTTGGAAGAAGCAATATTGCTATGGTAAGTAATTTTTTCTTTTTGCTCACTAGATCCAGGGCCTAGAGTTTTCTGGCAAGATGCATTGTCCCTCTCCTGGACAGGGAGGTTTCTGTACGCCTTTCCTCCCTTCCCGATCCTCCAACAGGTTCTGATCAAGCTCTAGATGGAGGGGGCCACAAAGATCCTCATAGCCCCCTTCTGGCCCCGTCAGATCTGGTTCCTATTGCTGCAGCAATTTGCAGTAGAACCTCCAGTGTCCATCTCCCATGCACAGGCTTCCTCTCCCAGGAGCAGGGCACCCTGGTCCATCCAGACCTCAGATCTCTCCACCTCCATGCGTGGCTGCTGAGGACATAGCCATCACCAGATTTGGAGTGTCTCCCAGAGTGCCGTATGTCCCAGTGGCAGCCAGGAAGCCCTCCACCAGGGCCACTTACTCTATGAAATGGAAGTGCTTTGCTCTTTGGGCTGCATTGCACCAATTAGATCCTTTCCTCTGCCCAGTGGATCAGACGCTGGAGTACCTTCTGTAACTTTCAGACTCGAGTTTACAGTAGTCCTCTATTAAGGTACATCTTTCTGCCATCTCTGCATGTCATGTACCTGTAGATTGTCATTCAGTGCCTCAACTTGATGTGTCTCGCACTTTCTTAAGGGGCATTTTACTAACATACTAACATACTAAAATGCCAGCAGAATAGGCCTAACGGTCTTTCGTGTCTGCTCGTTTGGTCAGCCCCCACCCTGGGTGCTGACCTTGCTGTCCCCCTCACCTTCTCTGGCTTCTCCCTTCCCAGTTCCGGATATTCTTGCTGCATTGGATTTTGCTTCCAGAACCCTTCCCCTGTGCCTGTCCCACCCCCTCTTGAACCCCTCCACTGTCTCTGCCTCCACCAGCCCCCTAAGCAGTGCATTCCATGGCTCCACCACCCTCTCAGTGAAGTAGCACCTCCTGCTTTCTCCCATGAATCTTCCCCCCTCCAGTTTCCACCCATGCCCTCTAGTGGCCCCCTCCTCCTTCCTTCGAAGCACCCTGACTGTTCCTCCCCTATTTACCCTTTTCATGTACATGAAGACCTCTATCATGTCCCCCCGGTCCCTTCTCTCTTCCAATGTGTACATATTTAGCTCTTCGAGCCTCTCCTCATAGGTCCTGTCCCCCAAGCCCCAAATCATTTTGGTTGCCCTCCTCTGGACCCTCTCCAGGAGATTAATGTCCCCTCTTTAAGTGCGGCCTCCAAGGCTTTGCGCAGTACTCAGGTGCGGCCTCACCAAGCAGTTATACAGAGGAGTATCACTTCCTCCTTCTGGAGTGATCCCCTAGCGATGCATCCCAGCATCCTGTTGGCCTTGGCTGCTGCCCTCCTACAAGTCTCAGAGTTGTTCATCTTGACATCCACCACCACCCCCAGGTCCCTCTCAGCCATCGAGACTTGTAGCATTCCCCCCCCCCCAGGGTGTACACTTGGCCTGGGTTTCTGGCCCCCAGGTGGAGTACCTTATATTTCCCTGCATTGAACCTCAGCTTCCACTTTCTAGACCATCTTTCCAGAGCCTCCAGGTCCCCCTGTAGGGCCACCCTCCCTCCTCCCCATCCACCACCACCCCCAAATTTTGCATTTGGAGCCTCCAGTCCGTGACCCTGTCCCACCCTGGGACCTCAGTTTTGTGCTGGAAAATCTTATGCTGCTTCGCTTTGAGCCGGATGCATCTTGTGAGCAACGCTTTCTTTTATGGAAAGCATTATTTTTAGTTGCCATTACTTCTGCTCGAAGGAGTTACAAGCTTCAGACCCTTACGTGTAAAGAGCCTTATTTGATTTTTCACTAAGACAGGGTGTCTACATATAAATCCTAAGTTTCTTCCTAAGGTGGTGTCGGAGTTTACTTTGAATCAGTCTATCCACCTACATGTTTATTATCGGAAGCATTCCAATCAAGGGGTAGCATTGCTCCATATTTTGGATGTGCATAGGATTCTGAGGTACTATGCTTCAGTGTCCAAACAGTGTTTGTCTAAATGGTTAGCCAATTGCATTGTCTTTTGTTACCAGAAGTACAGCAAGGAACTTCCAGGAGGGATTAGAGGCCATTCCACTCGGGGTATGGCCACCTCGGTAGCTTGTTTCAGAAATATGTCAGCTGCTGACATTTTGCACTGCTGCCATCTGGAACACTGTCCACACCTTCACCAAGCATTGCACTCTGGACATCACCTCTAGGCAAGCAGCCAACTTCAGACTAGCCATTCTTTCATAGGCCTTCAATTTTGCCTACCACCAAGACAGCCTGTCAGTAGTGCCAGAACTGCTTGGGACTCAGTCCTACCAGTGATGGCCTGCTGCAAGAGATGCCCTCGAAGTAAGATAGCTCAGTTACATAAGAACTTACTGTAGCAGTAGATCTTACTTGGAGAGGATCTCTTACAGCAGACCATAACCGGTAGGACTTTGCGCTCAAGTGCTAGGACCACACGGAAACCTTTCTAGCTAGCAGTCTACCAGAGGGGGCCACCCACCTCCGACGTCAGTGGCTGACATCATCCTATCCTATATAAGGAGGGCAGCCCTCATGCCCTCCTCAGGTCATTCCCGCAGTTGACCATTGCACGTCGGGCCACGGACTCTGCCACAGCTACAGTCGACCGCCTTTTACCCACGTTTACCGCGCTTTCTTATTTTCTAATTTTTTTAATTAAACGTCAGATTTTTTTAGTGTTCCTTCCTCAAATTTATGTCTTCACAATCCTCTCCTCCTTCCACCCCTTCACTAAGTGTGCCTGTGGCAAACAGTTCCTAGACAAGGATGGCCACTCTGCTTGCCTCTTCTGCCTAGGCCCAGCCCATGACATTCAGGCCACCAGGAGATGCTGCCAGAGGACCCTGGAAAGTCATCTCCTCTGGTAGACTGTCACCCAGATGGAATGGAAGCTGCAGGCCTGGAGCTCCTCCACCTCCCCAGCCCAGTCCTCGGGCTCCTCTTCCTCCAAATCCAAGAACAAGTCTTCGGGGAAGCACAAGCATCAGGATAAGGATGGGACCTTCTCCGGTCTGCTTCCCGCTTGCTGTCTCCGCAAAAGGCTCCTAAACCGATTGCATGTGGGTCTTCCTCCATTTGGGGGGGGTTCAATCTCCTCAGCCCCACACACCCTTGCCCTTCAGGGCTGCTGGTAGCCCGCTGCCGCCTGGCTCTCTGTGACTGGCGGCGGCTTCTCCGGGCACAGGTTCTCCCTTATTCTGCCCCCCCAGTCCCTGCTCTTTCAGCTCTTGCTTTCTGTGGGCTCCTCTGCAGGCAGCTCAGCTGGTGCTTCTCCAGCCAGTGTGGGTGCTTTTGGCGCCAGTTCTGTACCTGCCACCCCATCACCCACGCCCCAACACTGGTTTTGAAATCCGGGACCTCTGTCGGTTCTGCCCTCTTTCGCAAGGGCAGACGCTGCTGGGCACCGGTGACTCCCAGAGTCTGGTTTCCCCCAGCCTTCATCAGTGGGATCCTCCTCCCCAGCACCGGCCTCTCCTAATCAGCCTATGACCACCCCCGCATCACCCAGAGCAATGCCACGAGGCGGCAGTTATTCTCCCACAGCCCACGGGCCCTTCACGGCTCTGCCTCAGGTGCTGTCAGAGCCTTCGCCCGGCCCTCCTGCTACCCTTCCAGTGCCACTACCAGGGGGACTGGCACCTGTACCGCCTCCAAGCCCTGTGACACCAGCCTACCCCTATCCAGCACCTGGGGGACTGGCGAGGCCTTACCCTTACCCTGCACCTACAGGACCATAGCCGCTCTACAACTATGCCATACCTGGGGGTCAGGCGCCTGTGAACTACCACAGCCTGATCTCAGAGCTATGCACCTTCATGCAGTCGCAGGTCCCTGCTCCAGGTGGGTCATCCCAGATGCACCACCCAGGGCCTTCTCGGAGCTTCGGCCCTGACCCGCCCAGGCCCAAGAGCTCCTCCTGCCCCCAGGAGCCCTACCGATGTAGTCAACCGCCAGCCTGGCAACAGTGGGGACGATGACTCTACCACCGACAACAGTACCAATTCGGAGTCTTCCTCCTTTGAGGGAGTCTCCTTGGGGCATGAAGGGAAGTCCAGTACTGTCCCCAAATCGCCTCCTGATGACCCCACCTTCATAGATATCATGAGGCATATCCAAGCCACGATAGAGTGGGGGGAGACCGAGGAACAAGACCCAGAGTGTTGCCGCCGGGCGGTCTACCTTCATCAGCACGACACTCCTCCTTTAGTGGTCCCCCCATTCGCCGAGTTGTACAAGGACGTTAATAAGGCCACATGGCTCCATCCGCATACTGTTCCAGTGGTCTCTAAGAAGGTTCACAGGTTTACCATGCTCCAGCTGACATATCCTTTTTGGTGAGCACCCCAGTGCCAACTCTGTTGTTATTAACATGGCCCATGACCACACCAAGAGACTGAAGCACCTCAGTGCCCTCCCTCCAGACAGAGAGTCACAGCAGCTGGACCAGGTGGGCAAGCGTACCTTTGCATCGGTCACCCTCGCCATCTGGTCCCTTAACTACTTAGCCCACATGGTGCAATACCAAAACTTGTTGTAGGACCAGGCTAGAGAGATGGTCATGGCCATGCCAGATGACTCCTGAAAACAGCAAACCCTTCAGACCCTGAAGACTGGGTCAGACGTCAGCACCCACGTCCTCTGAGCAGCTTTATGATGCCATGGATGCTTCAGGCTGGGTGGCTGCCGTGGGCATCAGCATGAGGCATCATGTCTTGCTTAGAGTTTCGACCTTTGCTTCAGATGTCCAATCCAGCATTCTGTGTGCTTCCTTTTGGGGTCCCAAGCTGTCTGGGGGCAATGTTCAAAGTTGTTTGGGGGCGATGTTCAAGACATTATTTCTGAGCTCCAGACCTCCAGGAGGGCCTTGAAGTTTGTCCACGCTATGTACCATACCCAGTTGAAGTCGGGTCACAGGGCCCCCTTTCGCCGCTCCTCCCATAAACAGGCCCAACCTCCTCCCAAGGCCCAGGGCAAATGTAAAACAGGTGCTGCCCTTCCTGCACCAGACCCTCCCCGGGCTGCTAGAGGTGCAGCGGCAGCCCAGCCAGGAGCTTCCCCCACCTCCTGACTTCTTGCCAGACCCTCCCCCCCGCAAGGTTTCAGGAGGCAATAGTCAGGGGTCATTTCTCCCTGTACCTGGACAGTTGGAAAGAAGTTACTATAGACAACTTTGTCTTACAGCTCATAGAGTACAGCCACACTCCAGAGTTTCTGGAGTGGCCCCAGAAATCCTCCAGGTCCATCCACATATCCTCCAGGCCACCTTCCGCTCATATGGGCAAGAATTCAAGCCTTACTGCAAAAGAAGGCTGTAGAGCCCGTTCCCTGATCCCAACAGGGACAGGGGTTCTTTTCCCACTTCTTCATGGTTCCCAAGAGGACAGGATATCTCTGACCCATCCTGGACTTGTGCAACCTCAACCTGTACATAGACTACAAACGTTTCCAGATGGTCACCCTTAAGGGATTACTGCCCCTGCTTCATCGGGGGACTGACTTTGCTCTTTGGATATGCAGGATGCTTACTTGCACATCAAAGTTTTTGCTTCCCACAGGCGTTTCCTTCACTTCCATTTTATGGGAGAGCATTACCACTTTCGGGCTCTGCCCTTTGGCCAGTCCTCAGCCCCAGGAATATTTGCCAAGTGCCTGGTGGTGGTCGCCACAGCCTTGAGGCAGCAGGGCTTTTATGTTTTTCCCTACCTAGACGACTGACTATTGGCAGCCTCATCCAGGGACCGTCTGCTGCAAGCTGTTGAGAGTACCTGCAGCCTGTGCCAGTCCTTGGTCATTACCATCAGTCTGCCCAAATCTTTCTTCACCCCCAGCCAGTGCCTCCTTTAAATAGGGGCAGTCCTGGACACGGCTCAGAACAATGCCTTCTTACCTTCCAACAGAGCAGAGCACCTTATGGCTCAGGCCTGCCGCCTTTTCTCCAACCGCAACGTTCGAGTGAGGGAGTTCTTAAAGCTTCTGGGCCTCATGGACGCAGCCATTGCGATGGTTCCCTTAGCCAGGCTGCACATGAGAATCCCTCAATGGACACTGCAAGTCCAGTGGGACCAAAGCATGGATGCCCTGGATCAACCAGTGCTGGTGTCGAGTCCAGTCAAGAAAGTGCTGTTGCAGTGGCTGGAGCCCAGCAACCTGTTTTGGGGAGTGCCCTTTTCTATCCCTCCACCTCAACAGATTCTTACAATGGACGCCTCCGGCCTCAGGTTGGGTGCCCACATGGGGAACCCAAAAAAACATGAAACTTGGTCTGAGATCAAGAAGGCTCTCCACATCAGTGTCCTGGAGATATGGGCAGGTCCTGTACAAGCCGCAAGCTTTCCAGACTCAATCAATCAATTAAATCTTTATTTATCCAGGCAGACACCATTGAGCAAGCTCATTTACAAGGTGGACGTGCATCACACAAGGTAAATAGCAATACATTTATGTACAGGCAAGAAGACAGTCAGTGTAGGTATACATAGGGATATAGCAGTAATATAGCAGAGTAAACAATAATTGGTACTGGTTTAGCAAACATATACATGGTCTAATATTCCTGTATAAGTTGTAACATATTCAGGGAATAAAAGTGGGAAGTTAAGAAGGGTACTGCATGAAGAGAAGAAAATTAATTAGCAAATTTAACAAAACCTCATGCATAGCGAAGGAAATCATGGGGTAGGGGAAGTAAAGCAGACAAGGAGGTGCTGGTACTGGGATGCTATACTACCAGGAGAGGAAGGTTAACAGGCTGGGGACATGTAAGGGTGGCAGGTGTGGAGGGGAGGACTGTGGACATAGAGTTTGTAAGTAACTAGGGATCGATTTGTGTGATGATAAAGATTGGGAGTACAATGGGAGGCTAGTTGGGTGCAGACACAAACGAGCTAGGGTCGATAGAAGCAATTGCAGACTTCTGTGATAGTTTTTGCATACAAGGTCTTGAACACAACTAGACTAACCGGAGTCCTCAATTTCAATGATTTCTGAAGCTTATTCCAGAGTGATGGAAGTATGAAGCCTAGGGCAGCTCTCCCGAAGTGTGTACAGGCCCTGGGCACTTGCAGAGAAATCAGGGAGCAGCTTCTTGGAGCATAATTTCCAATCGCAGTAGGAGGCAGACAATCAGCAATATACTGCAGAAGTTTCAGTAATAGCTCTTTATGTCCAGAAAGCCGCATTTCTATTACGCCTATATTGTAGGGAGGTCCACCCCACAGTCACATATAAGGAGCAGTGGTGGGTGGAGAAAGGGAGACCAGTAATGAAACGCAGGGCTCTGTGATATAGTATGTCCAGTTTTCCAAGGTATAAGGCAGCACATTGACTATAAATGAAGTCAGCATAGTCAATTAAAGAGAGGAACGTGGACTGGACTGGCTGTCTCTTTGCCTCTGTAGCTAGTAGGCGGTTTATCCTGAAAAAAGACCAAGCCTTTGCCTCAGTTTTTTCAACAAATCCTCCAGATGATCCGCAAAGGAGTTTGTGGTCTAGCCAGACCCCCAGATATTTGAATTTCATTACAAATTCCAAGTTTTCTCCTAGTAAAGTAGAGATGAGGAGGAGGGTACCAACAGCAGCAGGGTATGCCAAATGATTAACAGGTGAGAATAACATCACTTTTGTTTTCTTGGCATTAAGTAGCAGTTTTTTGCTAAGGAACTGGTGTTGCAGTAAGTTGAAATTGGTTTGCAGGTCTCCACAAGCAGTTTCAGATGTTGTATGGCTTAGGCAAAGCACCGTATCGTCTGAGAACAGGTGGATACTTGCCTATTTGATGCCGACGTCTATACTATTGATGTAGATAGCAAATAGAAGTGGCCCCAGGATGGAGCCCTGCAGGGCACCTCTTTTTAATGGTTTGGGAGTGGAAAGCTCACCTTCAGCCTTGACCTGCTGATGCCTGTCTGTAAGGTAGTCGTGAAACCAACTCAGGGAGGTAGAGTCTAGACCTATCGTTTTTAACGTAGAAAGAAGTAGGTTGTGGTCGACAGTGTTGAAGGCCTTGCTTAGGTCTAGAAAAACAGCACAGACAAACTTTTTGTTCTCTAGATCGCGCTGCCAGTCATTTCACACCTTGGCCAGAGTCATAATTGTACTATGTTTAGCTCTGAAGCCGGACTGTATAGGGTTTAAAAGATTTGTGTTATCTATGAAAGATCTCAGTTGGGCATTTACAATTTTTCCAGGAGTTTTGACAGAATGGGGAGGAGAGAGATCAGCCTATAGTTACTTAGATCGCGTGGTCCCCAGATTTAAATAGCGGGATGACATGTGCAGTTTTCCATAGGTGAGGGAGAGTCCCTTGTGAAAGAGACAGATTAAATAGATGTGTAACTGGTACAGACTCGCCTCTCCCCGGGTCCGCTCTTGGTTCAGACGGACATCATGTGCGTGGTTTATTACATAAACAAGCCGAGGGGGGACTCATTCCTACCCCCTGTGCAGGGAAGCGATGAGGATCTGGCATTGGGCCATTGAGCACGGTCTGGAACTCTCGGCTGTCTATGTTCCCGGCCACTAAAATATCCTGGCGGACAGCCTAAGTCGCTCATGGTCAATAGTTCACGAGTGGGAACTCCTTACCTTAGTGGTAGAAGATCTCTTTGACAGATGGGGTTGGCCCAAGTTGGACCTTTTTGCGTCCCCACACAATGCAAAACTGCCACTTTCTGCTCGCTAGATCCAGGGCCTGGAGTTTTCTGGTGAGACGCATTGTCCCTCTCCTGGACAGGGAAGTTTCTGTATGCCTTCCCTCCCTTTCCGCTCTTTCAACGAGTTCTAATCAAAGTCTACATGGAAGGGACTATGATGACCTTCATCGCCCCTTCTGACCTCGTTAGATCTGGTTCCCCTTACTACAGCAACAGGCAGTGGAACTTCAGCTGTCCCTGCCCCTGTGCACAGGCTTGCTGTCCCAGGACCAGGGCACCCTAGCCCATCTGGATCTCAAGTCACTCCATCTCTATGCATGGTTTCTGAGGACATAGCCATAGCCAGATTCAGGGTCTCCCCCAGAGTGGCTGATGTTTTGGTGGTGGCCAGGAAGCACTCCACTGGGGCCACCTACTCCATGAACTGGAAGCAATTTGCTCTTTGGGCTACCTCACACCAGTTGAATCCCTTCACCTGTCCAGTGGATCAGGTTTTAGAGTACCTTTTGTCCTTCTCGGACTCAGGTTTATGGTACTCTTGTCTTAAGGTACATCTCTCTGCCATCTCAGCATATCATGTACCTGTGGATGGGTGCTCAGTGGCTCAACTCGATGTGTCCCGCACCTTCTTGCAGGGCATCTTGCATTTGAAGGCCCCAATCAGGAAACCTGTCCCGCCTTGGAACCTTAGTTTTGTGTTAGAATCAATCAATCAATCAATCAAATCTTTATTCAGGCGAACATCAGAAAAAAAAAGCTTACATTGTCTCCCTTTGAACCAGATACATCTTGCAAGCTGTGCTTTCTGTCATGGAAAGCATTATTTTTAGTTGCCATTACTTCTGCTCGAAGGATTTCAGCGCTTCAGGCCCTCGTATAAAAAGCCTTATTTCATTTTTCACAAAGAAAGGGTGTCGTTGCATACAAATCCTAAGTTTCTTCCTAAGGTGGTGTCAGAGTTTACTTTAAATCAATCCATCCACCTGCCAGTTTATTTTCCAGAGCATTCCAGTCAAGGGGAGGCATTGCTCATACCTTACATATGCATAAACTCCTGAGGTACTATACACACTGGATTAAGGACTCTCGGAAGTCCACTCAGTTGTTTATTTCATTCGCCGTTGGGAAAGAGGGCGCCCTGGTGTCCAAACAGTGTTTGACTAACTGGTTAGCAAATTGCATTGTTTACTGTTACCAGACAAACGGCAAGGAACTCCTGGGGATAAGGACCATTCCACAAGAGGTATGGCCACATCAGTGGTCACCCGCTCGCCGACCGACTGTCCGGTAGGGCTGCACGCCCATTGGGCAGAGCCACAGCCAATGGGCTGCAGTGCTTATATCAGACATGACAGTCCAGATTTGTGAACATCATTCACAAATCTGACTGTCATGTATGGGTGGGCTGCACGCCTATTGGCTGTAGCTCTGCACCAATGGCGTGCAGCCCTACCGACAGTCAGGCGGCAGGCGGTGGGATGCTGCCGCCGCCGGGGAGCGGGTGAGGGGCTTCGTGGGTGGGGGACACTAGACACCAGGGAGATGTTTGGGGGTTGTAATTTGACATTCTGCCCGCGATCGGGCATTACGGTCCACTGTCCCACCAGGGAGATATTTGGGTTGGGGGGCTTTACATTCTGCCCGCGATCGGGCACTGGGGGTTGATATACGCTCTGCCCGCGATCGGGCTTCGAGATGTGTGGGGGGTTCATGTTACTTTATTGCCCGCGATCGGGCTTCTGGAGATGTGGGCGGGGGTTCATGTTATCGCATTGTCTGCGATCAGGCTTCTCGGGAGATGTGGGGCGGGGGTTCATGTTACTTTATTGCCCGCAGATTGGGCTTCAGGAGATGTGTGTGGGGTTCATGTTACTTTTATGCCTGCGGTCGGCTGGGAGATGTGTGGGGTTACATTTTTGCCAGCCGACCGGGCTTCGGAGATGTGGGGTTGCAGTTACTTCATGCCCGCGATCGGGCTGGGAGATGTGTGGGGGTCATGTTACTTATGCCCGGGATCCGGCTGGTGGGGGCACAGGGATCGAAGTTGGGGCCAGCCAGGGGTGGCAGCTGCTGTGTTGCGCCCTGCAATACAGCAGCTCACCTGTGGTGGCCCTCAACTTGATCCTTTTTTTTTTTTTTGGGCTCAAGGTTGTGCAGGCGCAGGTTGGGGTTGCATGCACAGCTCTGCACAACCCGACTGAATATCAGGTGCGCAGTTTATGCATGGTTCCTCCCTCCTGTTGAGCATCGCATTCATTTGCATTGCGCTGTTGCGCAACCTGTTGTCCATGGCGTAACTGCTTCCTGCTGAATATCGCAGAATGGCGCAATGTAGGACTTCATGAGCGCAACCCTTTGAATATCTGGGCCCAAGACTTCATGTTGTTTTGAAGAAAAAATTACTCACCATAGTAATGTTGTTTCTTCTAATGGAGTCTTGCTGTATTCTGACCTCCCTCCCTGCTTGAACCTAGTCGTTTTGGGATATGGTCTGGCAGGCACAGTGCTGCACCCTGAGTGTACTTGGCATACCTCATCTTGTTTGATGTTTTCTGGTTTTTATTGTGAATATATTGGTTGTTTCACTACCTTCTTAGATTCTTTTGGGGTTCTCGACTTGAGTCTTTTGACCCTAATGATATATTTATTGCCCTTTGGCACAAAATTTTAAGAAACAATTTCTACATTGTTTGTTAGTTAGCATAGTGCTGGCCAGAATCTGACTGTTACACTGAGGAGTACAGGGACAGATGATTGAAAACCAGCTCGAGCTCAACATTCTATGCCTTGGCATAGAGTTAACCCTTACTCTCCGAAGCAGTTCAAGTGCTGGGGCTCACTGAATATAGTCAGAATACGACAAGACTCCATTAGAAGAAACAACATTACTATGGTGAGTAATTTTTCATCTTCAACATGCAATACGTCCACTGATAAAATGGCTTTAATATGGCAGAAACAGCAGAACTGTGGAGGCGGCTATTATTTTCATAAAGTCCTGCAGATGGTATAAACACAAGGCAGGTTAGCAGAATTAGTCAGAGGATTTATTTCTGAGAAGGGAACTATGTTGAAGCTGTCATTTAATCCTGTGCTAACAAAGGCCCCAGGGTATAAATCCAAAATGACTCCTTTTTAAAAGAGCTAAATCCAAATCTCTGTCACGCCTAGTGTGACTTTACCTATGGCACAGAATTTAAATTCATGCTAGATGCCATGTCTCATGCCACACCACGCCAGCGACCCGGGTTCAGATGCTGGCTCGAGTTGATGGGGGTCAGCAAGGGAGGAGAGGATTGAGCGCCTAGGGACGGCCTCCTTTCCCAGGGAGGGAGGGTTTCAGCGTCCGGCACTCAGCCTGGCCCCTAGTGTGGCCAAGGGTGAGGCAGGCTGGGACTGACTGCTTAGGGCAGGAGTGGCAGCTGCTGACACACCACGCATGGCAGTGTGTGTGGTGCAGTCTAGGCGGCATTGCACGTTGTTTCTCAGGGAGAAAAGCAAGGAAAACTGGAGACCTGAGCTGCTGCTGACTCTGGCCACCGCTAATCCTATACCCCATCGAATAGCCGGACCACGTTGTATACCCTGCAAAGGTAGTCCTGGTGGGAAATGGGGAGCAGGGCTGGGGCATTCAGAGGGTGGCTTGGGTGCCACTGAAAAGAGCACTAACTGAAAAACTAAATTTAAATTCATGCTTGTCACCCTGTTCCTCTTTGCTACCACATGCACTGCTAGGGCATTATTCTCGTCTCCTTAGTAATACTTCTAAGGTGTTCCCCTACCGGGACTTGGAATGAGAAGAGGTTTTACCCACAAAAAGCCCCGTGGCAAGATGCACAACATTTGTGGTGACACAGTTAGTGAAATGCAGGATGTCAGAGTTTTGACACGTCTTCACAGTAGTGACTGTCTTAGTCCTGAGGATATCAGGGCAGTACTTGCAAGTGCCAAAGATATGGCATCCATTTGAACATGGTGGCAATCGTGTCCTTTCACTTGACCTTTGTCTTGACTGGAGACTATTGTAGCAGCTTATTATCACCCAGATTCACTTCCCATCTGTAAACAGTTCTATGGGGTCAAGAATTAGCTAGTAAAAGGTGCTTATCTAACTGAAGGATATGCCAGTTTTCCCTTGTCACGATTTCACTGGCTCCTGCTTGTCTAGAAAATGTTGTGATGAAGTTAAGTCTCACTTCTTCTCTGTCTCTGTTGTTAACTTCTAGCCCTATCCTGAGCTTCCTGCCTTTCTGTCATAACAGTATTCCTGTTGTACTCCTGTCCAGGAGCAGATTCTGAAGCTCCTAGCTTCTGACTGGATAGTCTGTCAAATCACACAATTGTGTCTGACCCTAAGGAATTTGGATTTGGGATTATTCTTGACTGTATGACCTGGGTGACAGCTGGCTGAGTGTAGGTATGTGTTCCTGTTGGTCTTCCCATGGTAGAGATTGGTACACAAAGTACCATCCCTTATCTTCCTAATCATTTAGTTTAGGCAAGAGACCTGTGTAGTATCCGCCTTGATAGTAAACCTGAGATCTGGATCGCTACTTTCCAGGTAGGTCACAAATTCCTTGAGTTCACGTATGGTTCCACGCCACACCAAGAAAATGTCTGTATCACAACATAAGTCTATCCTGCTGTAGAAAGGACTAACATTGACGCCACAGACAGATTCTGTTTCCCATTTCCCAGGTGCAAGCCAGCATAGTTTGGGGCAAAAGTTACCCTCACTTCTGCACCTTTTTCTGAAGAAATAGCCTCCTGGAACAAAAAAACTTTGATGTCAAAATAAGTTTTGAACACTCCAGGAGGAGCTCCTTGAAGGCTAGCTGAAGAGTGGTTTTGTTATCCACTGGTACTGTAGTGCCAGCAGGTACACCCTCATGTGGTATGTTGGTATACAATGATTCAGTGTAGAGAGAGAGAGAGAGAGAGAAGCATCCAGTCATCCTCTAGCTGAAGGTCCCCAGGACACCCAGTATATCCATTGTGTCCTTACATAACACGATAAGCTAGACACCAAATCCTTATGAAGGGCCTCAATAAATTTGATAAAGGTTCCATTAGGGACCCTATCTCTGCCAGTTGGGTGTCCTGGAGAATAAATTAGCCTCTTGTGGACTTTTGGCAGTACATAAATAGTAGCCTTTACTGGTGACTTTACACTAAAGAACCCTATTCTCTCTGTTAACCCCTCATCCAGCGCTGCCTTCAAGAACCCATAAAGTTTGGTCTTGAGCTGTTTAAGTAGTCTGACTTCAGTTTCTCATAAAGCTGTGTATTTCCTGCAGTCTATATCTTCACTGATACCTTTTTCGGTGCCATGAGGCACCACTGATCCACCTTTGTCGACTGGTTTGATAGTGATTGTAGAGTTACTCCAATCTCTTCAGTGCTGCTGCTTCATCAGCCATAATGTTAATATATGTGGGGCTAGGCTGATCAAATAATATCCTGCTAGGTCAGATGCCATCACTTTGACTGAATTTCAGTTGGCCTCAGATGGTATAGGCATCTGACCAAGTGTCTGAACTCCATGGATCCAAATTAAATATCCGATGATGCCTGTAGATCTGTCCAGGATCCTATGTATCCGACCCTGTGATCCAGGTATCAGACCATTGGAACCAATTATCTGAGGTGGAATCTGATGGATCCGATTAGAATACTTGGATCCACACTAGGATCCACAACAATCTGACTCTGGATCCAGAATCTGTCTTTGGTCAGATTACTGTCTGATTTAGAGGCGGGTACCAGCACAATCCAATGGAGAGTGGTTGGATATGCAAAAGCACTCATGAGCACTACAAATTTTTTTTTTCTTTTAGTTTAGTATGCTTTTTTCCTCCCCACCAGAATGGGCCCCCATCCACACACCGCACGCCTCACTGCCTTTCGTCGCGTACATGCTCTACCAATGTTCCTTTCTGGCTTACCCCCAGGGTAGGGTTTCTGGGTCCTCCCTTCCCCAGCATCCTAGAGCTCAGTGTCCGGGAGGGCTCTGACTTAGCCGCGCAGCATCCTGCAATGCTCCAGTCTGTTTTCCGCTTTCCAGGAGGCAGGGCGTGCACTGACGTCAGATGTCTGTCCCACCTCCAGTACTGGATAGCAGACCCATGATCTTTTTGGCCCTTATGCACTATTCTTCTAACCAAAACATGGAAAACTAGTGAAAAGATGATTTAAACAGCGAGTAAAGTTAAAGAAAGGAAACCAGGTGGAAGGTGATAGTATAAACTCTCTCTAAGGCACATATTTTAACCTGCATGGAACTGAGAAGTAGTGGTAAGTATATTAACCAGAATGTTGCTGAGGATGTAGTTCATTTAAACTCTCTCAGATTGGCCAGCCCACCAGCTGTGTTGAATTCCACCTGCGATGCTGGCGGCCGGGTTCGGGAATGGACCCGGGGGCGGCCCGGAGGAAGAAAGGATGGAGCACCCCCAGGGCTGCTCACCTTCCTCGAGGAGGACTGGGAGAGTACCCGTGCGCGTATGACTCCTGGCAGAGGCTGGGGGAATTGCAGGCGCGGCGCATTCAGGAGAGAGGGTCGTGGATGCTGGGATGTCGCATGCATCCCCGCCCCTGGGGAACCTAGAAAATCAGCTCGCGGCCCACTGTGAATGAAGCCCATCCCTGGCCCTGATTAGCTTCCAAGCCGGCTCCACGATCCAAGTCCCACGATTGGCATTAGCCCCAGTGCTGCAACCCCACCCTGGTGGAAAAGCTGGGGTGTCGGGGAGCCACAGCCAATATGGAAGTGGGGCTCAGGGTCCGTGGACGGGCAGAAGTGCCGTGGCCATGGGCAGGAAAAAGAGAAAATCAATTAAAAAAAAAAAAAAAAACTCTCTCAGATTTTGTGTACTTTAAACAACTTCAGAAAGTTCAAACTTCAAATTGTACAACTGTTGCTGCTCTGTTGAAAGTCATAATCCCTTCCAAAGAAAGACTGCACATGTAATTCAGACTTACTGTTGCATATATTTGCAGCTATTTATTCATCCATCAATAAAATGTTAGTTAAAAAAAAAAAAGAGAAGAAGTCCCAGTCAATGGAATCACATCCATATACTGTGCGTTCTAAACTTGTGAGACCACTTCAGACGAGTGCCAGCAGGAAAGGTTAGCGTCTGTCTGTTGTGTGAGTTGCAAAGATTTTGCATTTCAGTTTTCTCATCCTGTTCATATCCCATGTTAGAATTTCTTCACTTGCATCAGATTGCTGTTTTGATGCTGTTGGTCTCTTGTTGAACCAAGGATCACACACATCATTATCAACCTGAAAAGTTCTCGAAATGCACCTCAGTGCTTCTTTTCCATCATATTAATGCTTACATTACAAAGCAGATCTCCATATGGCAAGCACTACAAAGTTCCTGTGACTAACAGTGCAGAGGTTAAAATGTGCCTAGCCATCTGCTGTCCTGCATGCTGTGATCTCACTGACTCAGTACATCAAAACCAATCAACACATTTTAAGACTTTTTTATTTTTCCCACTAATTCTAAATTTGTTTTGGTTTCAGTAATGTATTCTCAAAGAAACTTGGTCGTCGCTCCATGGCGCCGGGCAGTGGGGGATTGACTGGCATGATAACGATCTGGGTTCATGCCCGAGCCCGGGACAACAGGAGCAGAGGTCGGCAGGCAGGGCTCAGAGTGTCCATCTGGTTGCTCTCCTCTCGGGTGGGGGCACAAGTCTGCACTGCCCTAGAGTGGTTTCTGGTGACCTGTTGGAGCAATGCATGTTGCTGCGTGGGTGACCATCGTCGTTTGTGTGTGTGCTCCGGATACCACATGTGCAGCCGCATTGTGGGTGGGGGTGGGCGGTGGAAAGCAGGCAGGAAATGGTCCGCTGGCTAGTCGATTACGGTTGCCACTCCACCACAGAGTCTGGAGGTGTCAGCGCTGACCACCCGCTGGGCCTGGCATAGAATGGAAGTGCCAGCTGGGTCAGTCTCCTCTTCCAATGGTGCCGGAGGCCCCAATGAAGGATATGTTGGGTCAAGTGGGCTACGGTGTTGGATGGGGGCGAGATGGCAGTGGGGGTGTCCGTATGGGGGCCTTGGCAACCATGAAGGAGTGCCTGGCCAGGAGGGCTGGAACAAAAAAAAAAACTTGGTCGCTGACTTTAGTTGAACCTTAAAGTTAAAACAGTGTAGATGTGTGATTAGTCTTAAAGAAGTGTAGAATGGTGTTGGCACAAGTCTGTTAATTGAAACAGGTCATTGTATGTAATTCTCCTATAGAGAACCTTGGTTTCCTAGTGAAAACAAAGGCATGCCTTTAAAATGGGTGCTACCTGCAGATTTTAGACATTCCTTACAGACATAGCAGAAATAAAACAGAAATCAGAACAACGGTTCAATTGAAAATATTTTTCTTGTTTGTTCTGTTTAAAAAGAGAAGATACTTGCTGTATAAATAGCGATCATGCAGTGGTGAGTTTACATCTCATTTTCTGTGTTCAGTGGAGAGTCAGATCCATATTTTAGATCAGGATGTCAGACAGTCCTCTCAGCTGTTTGTGTATTGTGCCACTTGAGCACCGTGCAGAACCGTGACTAATGAGACTCTCTCTGGGTGGATAGTTTTCACTATAGTGCTGTGACACCAGACGACTGGGAAAGAGTTGCCTTTTATGGTTGAGGGCACTCCTAGGGGACTCTTGGCCTCTGTGGCTTGTTTCAGGTTAGTACTGAAAACAAAATGGGTGAACCACCATATAATTTAATCCCTATTGTATTCTTTTATTCTGTCATAGCACACATCGAGTATAGGGCAGTGTTTTATGGCCTGTCCGCGCTCATCTGGCCCACTGTGCTTTTTCCTCCTGGTCTCATATTTTTATCCAGGTATTCAGATGCTGCTTTGTTATTGCTGAAAATACCTTACATAGTCATGCTTTTTACATGACTGGATGACTGTCTCCTCCTTGACTTTCAAATCATTCCAGTCTTTGTAATTTCTCCTCACGGAGTTAAGTGCCATCCAGCCAGTTCCTTTGGTTCAAGGGAGTGTTGAACTGAAGGATCAGGCTGGATGGCACTATGAACGAGCACAGTGGTCCAGGACTAACTAGCTGAGAGGCCACAAATGTTGCACAATACTGGATGTGTTGTGATGGAATAAAATACAGTGCTCCTCTTTTATCTGCAAACCTCAGTACATCCTAAACTGTGGTGGATAGAAGAAAATGGCAGATAACACAGGTTGGCTGTTAAAGGGGAGACAGCATTTCTAGAAAACAGGACAGGAGCTCACAGTGGCGTTAGCAGGATGGTGGATAAAGGGGAAGCACGGTAATACAATATGGATTAAATTATATGATGTTCATCCTATTTTTCTTCAGTACTGGTTTGCATTAGTCACATGGGTGACCCACAAACTAAAGTGGGAACAGGTCTTCATGGGGGCAGCCTGGACTTTCTACAAGTATTATTTCAAGTTAATCTCAGCATCAGAGATTTGTAATGCTATGAGCTAGGGTAGGATCCATGCAATCACTAAACATTACAGTCAGTATCTGGTCTCTTGGAGAAGAGCTGTTTGTTTCAAACAACATGAAGTCTTGCTGTATTCTGACTTGTTGCAGTTAGCCCCAGCACTTGAACTGCTCGAGAGGAAAGAGTAAAATTCTATGCAGAGCATAGAACATTGAGCTCGAGCTCGGTTCAGACCTCTGTCTGCTGCACTTTGAAGTGTAACCGTCAGATTCTTTACTCCGCCTAAACTGAACAGTCGCTCTGGAGATTCCGCCTTCCTCGGTTTGCGGTTTAAAATCGCGGTTTTACTGATATTCTTACATTGTTTTCGGTTCAGATCCCTGTCTGTGGTACAGCAAGTGCATAGGTAGTGGACTTGGCTAGAAAAAGTGTGTGAAATTGTATATTGAATTTGTGTGACGGTTCGGTTGAACCGATCTCAGGTTTATTGATTGTTTTTTTTTTTTTTTTAACAGGAATTTTAGTGTGAGGTACTGGTCCTTATCTGTTTTTTTTGGTTTTCACTTTCTGTTTATTGCTTTTATGAAAGTAAACAATACATACAGTATTCTCATGAAAGAGATAAGCGAGTTGTACAGGTACAATTAAAAATCACTTGAATTCTCTCACATTCTGATACAATAGGAATGAGGAATAAGAAAATGTCAGCATATATATGCCAAAAGTCCAAAAAGTGATCAGAGTTAATGCCAGCCGCTTCATGGCTAAGGTTGGAGTCCTTAGGGAGAGAAAACAAAGGTAGTAAACCTGCACTAGCTCAGTAGTGGTATGAACCTTTACTTAATATAGGCTACAACTCGATATAGGCCCTTCCCTACTCCATCCGTCTCTCCTCTTCACCACTCATTGAAGATACAACTCCATTGAAAAACGTTTAAACATTTAAACCAAGCACCATCATGTGACTTAAAGAAAAAAACAAGAATTGTGAGCCACTTCGTCAACAATTAATAACACTGTAGAGTAGTGGGAAACAATTTGAGTTTAAAAGTAAAGCGGTGAATTATTATGTAACTCCCCACCCTTATCTCCTATTATTATTTTGGCTCATTTAGAAACTTATTTAGTCCTCATATCAAATCTTTCATTATGTAACCTCAGTGCAAGTGTAAACCAAACAGTAAAACAAAAGAAAGTCACTTAATCCTCTTCTGATTCAGAGCTCTCCTGAACTGTCTCCCTTGGTGGTTGGGCCTGAAACTCTTCTGTCTTCTCAACCCACCGATCTGCGTCCTGGGGATCTTAAATTGCCACATCTTCCCTCCATATGTGACTCGAAGTCGTGCTGGCAACATAAAAGAGTGAACTGTCCCCAAATGCGAAGCCTTTGTCGCACTGCATCAAACTACTTGCGTGCTGGTTTGAAATGAAAGGTCGGGACATAACTTGACATCCTGTCCATGGACGTTTAACGGTAGGCCACTCATGCAGCTCCGATCAATGCATCTCGAACCTCTGGCCCAATGGTTTTCAGGACTACAGTACGCGGTAGGTTGGAATCTAAAGGTCGGATTCTAGGTGTAATCGGTATGCTTATCGCAGTTCTGCCCAGTCAAACTGCTCAGGAATGTGGAGGTTCTTTGCAAGCCAGGATCTTAAATAGGTAAGAGATTTGCTCCCTCAGTTCCCTCAGGTAGGCCTACTATGCGAACATTCCCTGCCCGCATGGCGTTTCTACCACTTCCAGTCTACCCCTCAATTGCTGATTTTCTTTCGTTATCTGGGCAGTGGTAGTTTGCACTGATGGGGATCTTTCATCTGCTTCAGCGACTGATGAGGTTAATGCCTTAATCGCTGCATCATGGGTTTCAAGCCCGTCAGCGTTTTCTCAATTTTGTGTCCATTGCCCTCACCGAGTCCAGATAGTCTGCCAGGGTGGTTCTTTAGCAGTCGACGCTGCAGCTGAACAGGTAACTCCTGCTCCCACTCGACTTATCGCGTGTTACAGCAGGCCACTGAACCTCTGAAGCTGAAGGCTGAATATTTTTGTACGCCCGTAGTATTTTTGGTGTCGTTAGAAAGCTGGGACGAAGGGAGTCTGCTGATCCACAAAACTTCAATTCGGAGCCCTTAGGTTGTATTTTAATGGAAAAAGAAGCTGAGCAGGCGGGCAGTTAAGGATGCGTCCTGCTCGAAGCTGGCTCTCTAAGCCCCTCGTTTAAAAAAAAAGTGTTTCGTTTTTTTTTCAAATACTCATAATCGGTTAGAAACCAATGAGGGTGTCTTGCCTGGCGGTTGCCATAAAAGGGTGAGGGTTTAGTTATGACTTTGTCTGAGAAACCCAAGAAAAAACGGGCCCACTGGGTTTCAGCACTGCAGTGAGTGTGTGGAGGCCTTTGCTAAGGCCAACCCCACACCACTTGTCTTTACTGTCTGGGTTTAGTCACCTAGAGTCAGACTGCTAAATCTGTAAGAATTTCCTAAAGCCACCCTGGGTAAAAGGTTGGGCATGCTTAGGAAAGGAGGCCGAGTAGTCCGCTGACCTGGATGGCCAGCCTGGTTCGGTTCCGAGCCGAACCAGAAGGAGTGCCCTCTGACCAGGACGAGACTCCTTAGGGCAAAGGAGAGCCGATTCTGAGGGATCGGGCCCATCAAAAAGAAAAGACAAATCGGCGGTTTGGATCCAGAACGCATCATCCGACCGCCCGAGGAAATTACCGAGCAACGTATAGTGGAATCGCTTAGTTGGTTCCGGCTGATCCGGCGCCTTCGTGGCGCTCGTTCAGTCGGTTCCTCCAGTTCAGGATTATACCCTGAAGATTTTTATGAACTGGACTTGGAGGAGGATGATGATGATGATGATGATGATGATGATGATGATGATGATGATGGAATTGAAGGTCTGGATGAGCCTATCGAACGGACATCTCCCAGACAGGCCTTCTGGTGTTTCCTCCTAGGCTTTCTGAGTCCCCTTCCACTTTATGTTCTACAGAAAGTGGCAGAAACCTCCAGCTCCCTATGGAGGAAGCTGTTGAGGGACAAGAGGAGCCTGACTTTGTAGAGATGATGGACATCCCAGAATACAAAAGGTTGTCTGTTCCCTTCACAAGTCTTTTTGAAACAGACACAAAAGCTGTTAAAAACTCCAAATTCATTACCTCCTATGGACAGACGGATGGACAAGGGTACATGCTGTCAGAGCTCATAATGCTGTGTACCAACAGTGCAGCCATGTTGAGGTCATGCAGGCTGCAGCCTGTGATAATGCTAACATTCCCTTAGCTTCACACCCCAGATAAAGATTCAGGAAATTGGATGCCATGGCAAAAAAGCAGTACATGGCATCCTCTTTGGGACTCAGGCAGGCGAATTACATGGCATATACAGCCAGGTACCAGAAGTCCAGGTGGGGACACTGTACTGGCACTGGCTAGCAGGCCCTCCCCAGCTTGCCAAGGAACTGGAGAAGGTGGCTGCTGATGGGATTGAGGCATCAAAGATTCAATTTCATGCTGCTGTGGGAGTCAACAATGTTTCATCTAGAGTCATGGGTACATCTGTGTCTCTTTGGAGACTGGCTTGGCTCAGGTGTACTAGCCTTACTCAGGATACCCAAGCTAAGGCCATGGATTTTTCTGTGGTTAATAATTCTCTGTTTGGGGAGCAGGCAGAGAATTATATGAAGAAAATGGACTAATACAGGACCACCTATAGGAGTGCACAGGCAAGGAAAGGCAGGCAACTCCTCAAAGGCAGCAAGCTAGGGGCAGGCCTTTTCATAGGCCTTTCTACCAAGCACAGGCCTCCTCTCCTTTTCTCAGAGGGATTCTTCAGAGGGAGAGGCAGAAGGGGATGAGCAGGGCTGCATCCACCTCTCAGCTTAAGGCTCCTGCCAAGCAGACACCCTGAGGTGTCAGCCCGGGTTGACTCCTCCATTCCTGTAGGAGGCAGGCTGGCCTACTATTTCCAGGACTGGAAGTCTGTTACCTTAGACAGAGTGGGTCCTGGGGGTAGTAGGCCGGGACTAGCTCTCAGCTTCAAAATTCCCAAAGCTGAGAGCCAGATCTTTTCCACCTGCAAACATCTCCAAACCATTGCCCTAGAGGCAGAGGTTTCCTCTTCTGGCCTAAGGACCATAGAGAGTTCCTACAATACACAGGGAAAAGGTCTGCACTCCAGGTACTTCCTCACCCTGAAAAACAGGGAGTGGCTGCCTATCCTAGACTTAAGATACCTAAACAAACATTTGTTAAAGCCAAAGTTCAAAATGGTGACTCTGGGAATAATTCTTCAAACAACATGAAGTCTTGCTATATTATGACTATTGCAGTTTGTCCCAGCCTTAGAACTGCTCCGGAGGTGAAAGAGTTAACTTCCATGCAGAGCATGGAGCTTAAGCCTGAGCTCGGTTCCAAACTCTGTTAGGCTGGTTTCAAACCGAAACCATCAGATTCTTTCCTCCGCCTCACTGAACAGTCGCTCCGGAGATTCCTCCTGTTGCTTCGGTTCATTTCTTCGGTTTAAAGCGCTATTTCTCGGTTTACTTTAACCGCGATTTAATTATTTTAACTGCAAAACCAATCGTTCAAGCTCTGTCTATGGTAATCGTAAGTAATAGATAGGGTTTTTTCTGTGGAACTTGTAAAGTGTTATCGGTTGGTTGAACCGATCAATTATATAAAATTTAAGTTTAAAGCCTTTTAAGGCTTCTTGAAATCTTGGTTCGGTTCTTATCGGTTCTAAAAAAGCAGTTTCATTACGGTTTTTCCGCGACCTGTGACACAGTTTGGAACCGATAAGGTGTGCCACTAGCACTGCCATTAAAAGGGCAAGTTTGTTGGTTAGGCTGGCATCATGTCTGAGAAACCCAAAAGAAAAACCGGCCCACTGGGTTTCAACACTGTAGTGTCTGTGGGAAGCCTTTGCCAAGGCTGACCACACACCATGTGTCTATTGTCTGGGGTTTGACCACCTCAATTCAGACTGCCAGATTTGTAAAATTTCCTGCAGCCACCCTGGACAAGAGAGTGGGCAGGCTCAGGAACGAGAGGCCAAAAGTCCGCTGACCGGATGGCCAGGAGGAGTGCCCTCTGACCAGGGCGAGACTTCTCGGGCAACGAAAGCTGGCTCTGAGGAGCCAGTTCCAGCAAAGAAAACTAAGAAATCCAGCGGGTTTGGAGTCCAAAATTCCTTCTCCAACTGCTGCAGAGATAGCCAGGCAATACAGATTGTCCAGTCCCTGTCCTCAGTTCCCTCCGAACCGCCACTGTCTGGCAAAAGGTCGGTTCAGTCGGTTCCAATGGTTCAGGATTATGATATACAAGAGTTCTATGAACCAGAGGAGGGGATGAGGATTATGATCAGTGTGAATGTGACTTTGAGAGTCTGGATGTGCCCATTGAACCGGACATCTCCCCAGACAGACCTTCAGGTGAGTCTCCCCTAGACTTTCTGAGTCCCCTCTCATTTTTTGTTTTATAAAAGTTGCTGAGACCTCCAGCTTCCCTAGAGGAGGCTTTGGATGAGCAAGAGGGCCTGACTATGTGGAGATGATGGATATCCCAGAGTCCAGGAGGTTGTCCATCCCTTTACATAAATCTTTTAGAAAACAAACAAATAAAATTTTAAAGCTCCTAATTCTGTGCCTCCTGTGGTTAAAAGATGGACAGGAGGTACACTTTCATCAGATCCTGATACAGATTTTCTTTCACACAGTGCAGTCATGTTGGGAGTAGTTCAGGCTGCAGCCTGTGATAAACTAATATTCCACTGGCTTCACATCCTCCTGACAAGGATTCCAGGAAGATTGATGATGGCCAAAAACAATACATGGCAGCATCTTGGGACTCAGACAAGCAAACTATATGGCTTATGTTGAGAGATACCAGAAATCTAGATGGGATACTGTCATGGCCTTAGCCAAGCAGGTCCCTGGCCAGCTTGCAAAGGAGCTGGAGCAGGTGGCTGTTGATGGTATTGAGGCATCTAAGGTGCAGTTTCATGCTGCAGTGGATTCTAACGATGTATCCTCTAGAGTCATGGCTACATCTGTGGCTTTTCGGAGATTGGCCTGGCTCAGGTGTACTACTTTATCACAGGATACCCAGTCTAAGGCTATGGATTTTCCTGTGGTGGGAAATTCTCTGTTTGGGGAGCAGACAGAGAATTATATGAAGAAAATGGATGAATATAGAACCACTTACAGGAGTGCACAAGCCAAGGAGCGGCAAGCCACTCCTCAGAGCCAGCCCCAGGGGTAGGGTGACCTTTTCACAGGCCTTTTACCAGACTCAGGCCCTCTCTTCAGCCTATGTACAGAGGGGTTCTTCAGAAGGGAGAGGCAGAGGGTTCGAGCAGGCCTGCTCCCACCCCTCAGCCTAAAGCCCCTGCCAAACAGGCACCCTGATGGGATGCCCAGGGTCGGCTCTCCACTACCTGTGAGGGTTGGCTCACTTCGTCCAGGACTGGCAGTCTTTAACTTCAGACAGGTGGGTCCTGGAAGTAGTGAGCCAGGGTCTGGTTCTCAGCTTCAAGAAATTTCCAAAGATGAGAGCCAGATTTTTCCACCTACTGAACCCTTTAGAGACTCTTGCTTTGGAAACAGAAGTCTCAACCTCTTGGCTCTCAGAGCTGTAGAAAGGGTTTCTCCCTTCACCAGGGCAGGGTCTGTACTCCAGGTACTTCCTTACCCCAAAAAGACAGGAGAGTGGCGGCCTATCCTGGATCTAAGATATTTAAACAAGCACCTTTTAAAGCCAAAGTTCAAAATGGTGACACTGGGAATGATTTTACCTTCCTAAGGCCAGGGACTGGCTAGCCTCCTGGACCTCAAGGATGCCTACTTCCATGTTCTTATCAGAAGCTCCCATCGAAAGTACCTCAGATTCAACTGCCCTCAGGCCATTATCAGTTCAGAGCAATGCCCTTCGGCCTCACTTCTGCCCCAAGGGTGTTCACAAAATGTCTGGCAGTAGCAGTTGCTCATCTAAGAAGGCAAAGATTGCCATTTTTCCCTACCTGGACGACTGGCTCATTGTGGGTCAGTCTCAGACCAGGTCAAATCACACCTGCTAGTTACCCAGCAGCTGCTTACCTCTCTGGGATTTCTTCTCAATCTTCCAAAGTCAGTTTTGGAACCTGTCCAGGTACTCACCTTTATAGCGCAGAACTGGACACAAAGCAGGCAGAGCCTTCCTTCCCTTGGAAAGGTAAGGACCTTAGTGGCCCTGCGCCTCCTTCACTCTGCAGGTGTCTCGACTAGCAAGGCATTTCCTGCAGCTCCTAGGACACATGGCTGCCTCCACAGCTGTGGTGCAAGGAGCAAGATTTCAGATGAGGGACATTCAGTTCTATTTGAGAGCTTTCTGGTCTCAAAGAAGAGATCCTCTATCCAAGTTAATCCCAGTGACTCGAACCTCATCCAGGCCCTTCAGTGGTGGCAGGATCAGAGCAATCTGAGACAGGGGTGCCTTTCATCCCTCTGTCCCTTTCCTTGACCCTTACTACAGATGCATCCCTCCTGGGATGGGGAGCTCACATGGGCGACCTTTCCACCCAGGGGTTATGGTCCCTCAGGAATCTCTGCTCCACATCAATCTGTTGGAACTCAGAGCTGTTTTTCTAGCACTTCAGGTTTCTCTGCATCTGTTCAGAACAAGGTGGTACAGGTCAGAACAGACAACACCACTACAATGTGGTACATCAACAAACAAGGGCACTCGGTCTTCGGCCTTGTGCACCCGGCGATGAAGTTGTGGTCTCTGGCTTATTCCTGAACACTTCCCTCATAGCAGTTCACCTCCCAGGCAAGGACAATGTCCTGGCAGATGCTCTCAGCAGGATTTCCCAGGGCTATCACAGATGGTCACTGGATCCCCTAGTACTGGGGATAGTGTTTGCCAGATGGGGCACTCCTCAGATAGATCTTTGCAGCCCCAGACAATCATCAACTTCCACTGTTTTGTTGCAGGCCCCAGTGTTGGGCTCAGTTCCCCTGGATGCCTTTCTCCTTGTTTGGGAAGGAAGTTTCTTTATGCCTTTCCCCTTCCCTCTCCTGTTCAAAGTACTAGTCAAAATCAGGTCTCAGCCCTGCAAATGATCCTGATTGCTCCAGACTGGGCCAGGCAGTCCTGGTACCCACTCTTCCTGTCCTTAGCAGTCCATCTTCCCTGTGTCTCCCCAGGAACCACAATCTGTTAACCTGTGCTCAGGGAGAGTTTGGTATCCGAATCTCAAACTCTCAACCTCAAGGCTTGGCTCTTGAGCAGTTAGAGTTTGCTGATTTACAACTTTCTCAAAGTGTTCTCAAATCCTGAAGGCTGCTAGGAAGCCTTCTACCAGGCTACCTATAACTCCAAGTGGAAACGGTTTTCCATATGGTGTTCTGGGAAGCATGTTTCCCGGAATCTGCTGATCTACCCACTATGTTGGACTACATGGTCCATCTTAATTCTTTGGGACTGAGACCAGCTACCCTGAAAGTGCACTTGGCTGCTGTCTCTGCCTTCATTTCAGCAGGAAGCCTCTTCTCTTCTGCTCATCCTGTATTTTCCAAGTTTTTTAAAGGATTGCTTCACACCAATCCTCCATTCAGGGACCCTGCCCGGCTTGGGATCTTAATGTATGCTTTGCTCAGCTAATGCAACCCCTTTGAGCCTCTGTCTTGACAGAGCTTAAGTATTTGACTTGGAAAACTGTATTTCATGGCCACTACTTCTGCCAGGCGATAAGTGAGTTACAGGCTTTATCAGTAGAGATTGACTTATTTCCTTCACAGGGATAAAGTAGTCCTCAGGACTAACAGGAAGTTTTTGCCTAAGGTGGTTTCAGATTTCCACCTTAACCAATCTATTTCACTTCCAGTGTTCTTCACTGACCATTCCTCCTCTGGTGAGAGGAGGCTGCACAGCTTAGATGTTAGAGGGCCCTAAGTTACTATATAGAGCTGCACTAAGTGGGTCACAGGTTTGACTCCTCCAACTGTTTCTCACTTATGGTGAGGTAGGGAAAGAGAGACCTGCCACTAAAAGATCCATTGCCAGGTGGATTGTTTCTTGTATCCATTTTGCTATCAAAAGCTGGGTAAGGTTCCCCTCAGGCCTGAGGGCTCACTCTACCAGAGGTACAGCTGCATCTCCGTCTGCTGAGACATCCCTATCTTGGAGATATGTCAGGCAGCTACTTGGAAGACAGTACACACTTTCACCAAGCATTACTCCCTGGATATTCAGACCAGGAGGGATTTTATTTATTTATTTAGCTTTTGTTGACCGGGTAAGGGCACTAGACAAATCCTGCCTATTTTCAGAGCACGACCCGGGAGGGAGATACAGATGAATGCCAACTGACCTTGAACCAGATTAAGCTGTTGGTGGTATTTTTAGTGAATGAGGGAAATTGGCCAGGACACGGGAAATTTCTATTCTTTTCGATAAGTGCCATGGGATCTTTAACATCCACTTGAACTACCACCAATCCAGGCAGATGGGACCTCGGTTTAACGTCTCATCCGAAGACGGCACCTCAGAAATGCAGCACCCTCTCATGCTGCACTACAGTGTCAGTACTGGGATATTAACCTGCGTGCCCGATGTGGGAACTGAACCCACAGCTCCCTGATCTCCCAGCCTCAGAGGCGAGTGTGCTACCTACTGAGCCACTGACACTGACGCTAGGGATGCTAGGTTTGGCACAGCCGTGTTTTTAGAGCCTATTCCCTAAGTAGGTTCTGTCCCTCCTCCATGGAGGTACTGCTGTGTAGTCTGCAATAGTCATAATATAGCAAGACTTCATGTTGTTTGAAGAAAAATTACTCACCTTAGTAATGTTGTTTCTTCTAATGGAGTCTTGCTATATTATGACCTCCCCCAGCCTGCCCCTCTCAGAACTCCTACTTTGGGTATGGGGGTGGGTAGTCCTTTGTTGGCATTTATTGATGCCCTCTTTCATGTTTGGGTGTTGTGTTTATTTAGTTATTTTATTCTTATTTTTCTGGTCCACTGACTTGAGTCTTTGTGTTGGGACCAGGAAAATGTGTTAATATATTAGTGGCCAGTTGGCTAGTGTAGGTTACAGCTTCCACACAGAACCTTAGTGAGTTTTTGCTAAGTAAAGATCTAGCCAGGTTTTGGTTTGAAACCAGCCTAACAGAGCTTCTGAACCGAGCTCGCTCTAAGCTCCATGCTCTGCATGGAAGTTAACTCTTTCAACTCGAGCAGTTCTAAGGCTGGGACAAACTGCAATAGTCATAATATAGCAAGACTCCATTAGAAGAAACAACATTACTAAGGTGAGTAATTTTTTTCTTCCTCTCTAAGGCCAGGGATTGGCTAGCCTCCCTGGATCTAAAGGATGCCTACTTTCATATTCCCATCAGGTGCTCCCACAGACAGTACCTCAGGTTCGAACTGCCTTCAGGCCATTACCAGTTCAAAGCAATTCCTTTCAGTCTAACATCAGCTCCGAGGGTGTTCACAAAATGCCTGGCACTAGCATTGGCTTTCCTAAGGAGAAAAATATCTCCATATTTCCGCACTTGGAAGACTAGCTCATAGTGGGTCAGTCTTCAGACCAAGTCAAGTCAGATCCAAAAGTGACCCAGCAAGTGCTCACTTTTCTGGGTTTCCTTCTCAATCTTCCCAAGTCAGTTCTCGAGCCAGTACAACTGTTAACTTCATAGGGGTAGAACTAGACACTGTCAAAGCAAGAGCATTTCTCCTGGGTAAGGGTGAAGGCCATCATGGAGCTGGCTTCTTCCTTCCACCTTCTGGTTTCTCGACCAGCAAGACACTTTTCAGTTGCTGGGCCACATGGCAGCTTCCACTGCAGTGGTCCAGGGGCTAGATTTCAGATGAGAGACATTCAGTTTCATCTGAGGGCTTTTTGTCTCAGAAAAGATCCTCTGACCAAACTGATTCCAGTGACTCCGACTCTGATCCAGGCTCTTCAATGGCGGCACAATCAGGACAGTCTCAGGCAAGGGGTCCCATTGATTACTCAGTCTCATTCTGTTGTCCTAACCACAGACGCCTTCCCTGGGTTGGGAGCTCACTTGGGGGCTCTCTCAGCCCAGGGAGTGTGGTCTACTCAGGAGTCTTCTCCACATTAACCTTCTGGAGCTCAGGGTGGTTTACCGGTCCTGCAAGCTTTCTCACAATCAGTAAAGAACAAGGTGGTTCAAGTCAGGACAGACAACACCACCACCATGTGGTATATCAACAAACAGGAAGGCACTCGGTCTACGGCCTTGTGCACGAGCCATGAAATATGGTCCCTGGCTTACTCCTACAGATCTCTCTGGTAGCAGTACACCTCCCAGGAAAGAACAATGTACTAGCAGATGCATTGAGTAGGATTTCTAGGGCCATCACGAATGGTCCCTGGATCCCCTAGTGTTAAAAGTGATTTTTCAAGATGGGGCACTCCAGAGATGGATCTCTTTGCAGCCGCAATCACCAGCTTCTCGCTTCTGTGCAGACCCCCAGTCTTGGGCTCAGTCACTCTGGATGCTCTGATTCTGAATTGGGAAGGAAATTTCTGTATGCCTCTCCTTTTTCTTCTGCTGTTCAAGGTCCTGGTAAAGATAAGGTCGCAATCTTGCAGAGTGATCCTGAGTGCTCCAGATTGGGCCAGGCAGCCTTGGTATCCCATGTTGCTGTCCCTAACAGTCCATCTTCCCTATCTCTCCCAGGAATCACAATCTTTAACCTTCTCTCAGGGAGGATCTGGTATCCCAACCTTTGGTCTCTGAATCTCAAGGAAGAGTTAGAGTCTGCAAATGTGCATCTGTCTCAAGGGTTTTGGACATTCTCAAAGCCTCTTGAAAATCTGCCCATGAAAAATTTATAACTCCAAATGGAAAAGATTCAACATCTGGTGTTCCAAAAGCGATATCCCCAGACACTGCTAAATTGTCTACAGTTCTGGATTATATGGTTGATCTCAATGGCCTAGGCCTCGGACCAGCTACCCTCAAAGTACATTTGTCAGCTGTTTCTGCTTTTCTGTCAGTAGGAAAGCCTTCCTCACTGGCATCTCATCCTGTTTTCTGTAAATGTTTCAAGGATTGCTTCATACCAACCTTCCCTTTAGGGATCCTACCCCAGCTTGGGACCTTAATGTTTGCATTGCCCAGCTTATGCAACCTCTTTGAACCTTTGTCTTCAGCAGAACTTAAATACTTGACTTGGAAGACTGTGTTCCTGTAGCTATTACCTCTGCCAGACGATCAGTGAATTACAAGCTCTGTCAGGTGGAGCCTGATTTTATCTCATTCCATAGAGATAAGGTGGTCCTTAGAACCAATAGGAGGTTCTTACCTAAAGTGGTTTCAGATTTTTATTTGAACCAGTCCATGTTCTCCCTGTATTCTTCACTGATCATTCTTCTTCAGGAGAGAGAAGATTACACAGTTTGATGTTAAAAGAGCCCTTAGGTACTACATTGAACGCATTATGGCACACAGGTTTGACCTCCAGTTTCTCACTTATGGGGAAGTGGGTAAGGGCAAACCTGCCACTAAGAGAACAATTGCCAGGTGGAGTGTCTCTTGTATACAATTCTGCTATGAGAAGCTAGGCAAAATACCACCTCAGGCCTGAGGGCTCATTCGACTAGAGGTGCAGCTACTTCCCTGGCTGTTGCTAGGATATTCCTTTACTAGAGATATGCAAAGCAGCCACCTGGAAAACAGTCCATACATTCACCAAGCATTACTCTCTGGATATCCAGGCTAGGAGTGATGCTGGTTTGTACAGCTGTACTGCAGAGCCTATTCCCAAAATAGGTTTGAATCCTCCTCCCTGGAGGTACTGCTTGGTAGTCTGGTATAGTCAGAATACAGCAAGACTTCATGTTGTTTGAAGAAAAATTACTCACCTTAGTAATTGTGTTCTTCTAATGGAGTCTTGCTGTATTCTGACCTGCCTCCCTCCCGAACCTGGTTTTTGGGAAGTGGGCTGGCAGGTGCAGTGTTGCAGCCTAGGGTGTATTTAAACTTTTTAGAGAGTGGGAGTGGTTATGTTTCTTTATTTTCAGTAGTCATAAGTTGTTCACTACCTGGTTTTGGTTTTGGATTTCGAACTTGAGTCTTTTGGGATCCAAATATTTGTTGCCATTTCGCTAGTAAAAGTTTTACAGTTTCCACATAGTGGTTAGTTAGTATTAGCTCAGAAGAATCTGATGGTTACACTTCAAAGTGCAGCAGGTAGAGGTTTGAACCGAGCTCTAGCGCAATATTCTATGCTCTGCATAAAATTTAACTCTTTCCTCTCCGGAGCAGTTCAAGTGCTGGGGCTAACTGCAATAAGTCAGAATACAGCAAGACTCATTAGAAGAAACACAATTACTAAAGTGAGTAATTTTTTTCTTTTGCCTTGACTGATGCTCCAAGGTATGTTGTCTTAGGGAGAGCTGTCCACTGTTCCAAGCTGTAGATCAGGTAGAATCTGCAGTGATAATGTAGGTAGGGAAATGGACAGACTGCATAGGCCAAGCAGTCCTTATCTGCCACCAAATTCTGTGTTTCTGTTTTCCATGTCTGGGGTGCTGTATGGATTTGCACTGTTCCACTGAGTACGACTCTTGGAGGGATATCCTTGAGGATGATGGGCTTATTATTGACCAGTAAAAGATAGAACGCCACAAGAATCTCCTCCATAGAGCAACGCTAATTACCACCCTCCGTCCTGGCTAGGACTACTGCTGTGTATCTTAGAGGTGTGACTCTCATTTGCCTGATTGTTTTATTGGGCAGAGTCTTGCATTTGTTGTCTCTCCTGAATAAGTGGTCTGGGATAGATTCCTGTTTCCTGTCAGTCAGTAATTGCTGAAACTCCATTTATCGACAGTGGTAACTGAAGTGGAAGGGTTGCTGGTGGGATAGATGGAAGAGTTTAGGCTACATACACCAGTCTGGGGTAAACACCATTGTCATGCTATCTTTGGGAGAGAGACAGTGGATTGTATTCAGGTGTCAAGCTTTTGAGAAAATTGTTGTGCCAATGGGTCAGAATTGAGAACCTGTAACTGTTGTGGATCTGATGGAATCGTGACCCCAATGTATTTATAAGCTTGGAGCCCTATTTGAATTTATATGTTTTGGTGACCTCTGCTGTGAAGTGTAAGAATGTTGAGTAGCTCCATTTTTGTAGCATTAATTTTGTATCCAGCTTAGGAACCAAAATCTGTCATGACAGTCCATAGGTGGAGTAAAGATCAGGTGATCAGTAAGATTAATAACAAATCGTTGGCATAAAGTGCTAGCTTTTGTTTGTCTGTTGCCAGGCATAGTAGACCTTGTGTGTCAAGGTGTTATCTCAGGGTCTGTGTCAAGCGTCCAGACATAATGCAGTTTAATACCAAACCTGCATCACGGCCAAGAAAATCATAATGAGACTTGCCCCACCTGGTGTCTGTGCCCTCCTTAAGCCTAGACGTAGGAATGTCACTACAAGGAGATCCAATTCCCATCTACTACATATCCCACGATGTCGCATGACCCAAGGACAAAGATCATTTGCCTATTGGGCATCCAACTGCTCAATCCTCTTGGCAGCGACATAGTGACCGCCTCCAACACTCGGCATTTTCAAGTCCAAGCTGCGCCTCACTGCTTGTATCCTGCGATTGCCCATCTTAACATTTCCACTGTACAAGCTGCACATGCCCCAGCACTTAAAATCAGTCTTTGCACCCTAACACCTTACCTGGCATATTCCTCTTACAAAGCCCTGGCTGCACTGTCTCCCACCCTCACCCACCTCCCCAGATTCCACTCCTGCCCCACCCACCTCCTGCATCTCCCCTCACCTCTGCACCTCCCACCGCCCCCATCTCCTACCCTCACTTCTCCCCGTCGAATTCCCTGTCTTGCTCATAGCTCAAGTCTTTGTACTAGTTATTACATGTCTGTAAGTCAGTGACGTATGTTGTAACTAAAATGATGACTGTTGCACACGCTGACGTGGAACCTTGTAAAAGAGCCTCGCTCAAAGGTATTGTAATCCTAGATTGAAATAAATAAATAAATAAATATAATTCTAAAGCACTGGGACTGACTGAAGAAATTATAGGACAGTGTGAGGAGAGTGGTGGAACCGAGATGGGTGGATGGGGAATTTTACTATACAGCAGATGGACAATGGTGGCGGCATGAACATGGACCTTTAAAATGGTATATGGTGCAGATACATATAACACCAGATAACAGTAAATTGTGAGCCCTGATTGTGTACGAGGCAAGTAGCCCAGCTGCAGTAGGGAAGTCGATGGTATAAGGTTATATAGGACAGCTGTGGCCTGAAGAGGTATGGCAGGGCTGGAGAGGGTCAACTGTCCTGCAAAAAGAAACACAGTGGACTCTTGCAAAACACTTTGTTTTGGGGGTCGGCATTCAAATTGAATACTATGGACTGAAATTGGTAGTTCCGCTCAAGAGCATATCAATGGGTGAACTTACAAATGTCATGTAAGTGGAAACTACATCCAATTTTTTTTTTTTTTTTTTTGAGATTTTAAAAGAACTTGCAGTGTGGTCAAGCAGTAGAGGTTATTATTTCTCTCTACCATTTTGTGATGGTTTATTTACCCAGGATAATCCCAGTTGAGATGCTGTACTCTCCTTTGCAGTGGAGCCCTGTTTTTCATTATTATATACAGTAGCTGGGTGGATGGAAGCACTGAATGGATATGTGACTTACGCAGGGTCATACTCATGCTATGGCTGCAAATCTGCATGTCCATTGGAGATATTTTTGTGACAATTGACTAAAACATTCTGGTGATATGCAGCTTTTGTGCTAGTAATTGCAAGGAAAGTCTTAACGGCTACAGTATATCAAAGCAAGTAGTCCTTAAACTGCCTTCTGTTGTCACTGATGTTGTCCATCAAAAGTTTCATGATTCGGATTTTAGCTAGTTCCACTGTTGTAAATGTACCAGGAATAAATACACACAGTGTGCTGCTGTTACAAGGGTGGCATTTTGGCATTAACTTGTAGCATCAAAACGGCATTTTCACAGAGGAGAAAGTGTGCTTAGGAGTCGTTTGGTTTCTGGGGCTTTCCCACTACAAAGTACAGTCTGTACATTTCATAGTCCTTTTCCTGAGTAAAATTGCAACCTAGAGAAGTCTCCATATTTTCATAATGCTTGTAAAAAGAACAGAAGATGCTTGACAAATGAGCCGGTTCAGTTGTGTAAACACTGGGCTGCACTTACAAACATGAATTGGTTGTTTGTATAAATAAACAGATATATGGTATGTGGTAAGTTTGTTCGAAATGGGAAACCTTCTGACTGGACTGCTGTGGCTGAAGAAACTGTTGGTGGCTGTGAAGGGAAAGGCAAGCGGGTGTTGTGTAGGCTGGCCTCAGTTTAAATGCAGAGTCTGACCATTGATAAACAGTGAGTATTTGCTTTACCCCGGGCCTCAAATAGTATAATATGCAGTGAGGGAGTGTAGGCATGGCACGAGGATGGAAACAGTAGTATCATATTACAGTATCAAAATATCACTGGAAGACATTCACTGGCGCTACTGTACACCATGAACTTGGTTCTAAATGGCATTGCTGCTTTTCTAGCTAGGAGGGCTTGCCTGTGAGGTACAGAACATTATACTGTGGGTAAAGTTATGCAAAAGGAAATACTTGCATTACAGTAATTCATGTTAACATTCATAGTAAAACACACGATCATACGCATACTATTGCAGACTTATTTTGGGGTAGGAGTATTGCTCCATCTTCTCAAACAAGAATTTTCAGAATTGTACAATAAGATCACACCAGATAACTATGCTACATGAGAGATATGATATATGTTTTTTTCTTTTCCTTTTTTCCATGTGTACTTTATGAATTTTTTTCCTTTTTTCCCCAACCCAGGACCCTGGCAGACACGTGCGTGCATGTACATGGAGGTGCACGCACGCCAGGTACTGGCTCAGCCCCTTCGCCCCACCCCTGGCTATCACTGCCACCCCTGCGTGCTCACGCTTTCCACTGGACCTCCACCCAGTGGGAGCGGAACTTGGAGGGTGCAGGCATTCACCTTGGTCGGGAGAGCTGCTTCCGGTAGCTGCTCAGTCCCACTCCCCTCGCCAGCTCTCTCGGATGGCCCAAGGTCATTCCTGAATTTGGGTCACCGGCGTGAAGGCCGTATGTGTATATGGCCCAGCGCCTCTGGGCCAGCGAGATATATGTTTTTGAAGAAGGCAAAATATTTTACTTAATTTTGGTTCAGCTGGGGTAGGGCACGAAAATAAATCTTTCAGCCATGATCACCCACTGGGATCTGCTTGCATACCTGACCCCCTAGCTTGATGGTGGTGGTGGAGGGTGGGAGGGGTGATGGAGTTGGAGGCTGTTAAATGTTTGTTTCATGCATTCTTGTGTGTTTGTGTCATGCTATGGGCTGAAGTCCCCCTCTTGAGGGAGTGGGCTTTGGCTCACCACAAGGCTACTGCTCGTCACAGCCTAAATGTTTTCTTCTCTAGACCAGCTAGTGCTGCACTAGCAGCACTCCCCGCCCCACACACCGATCCTGGCTCCCATGTCCATTCCGCATCAATTGCCAGCATTGAAGCTCAGCAGACTTCCACCTGAGCCATTGGGTATCTGTAATATATTTGTAATCATAAGGGATGTGTTTAATCCTTGGGATGCCAGAATTGTAAGTTTTACATTAGGTGATGTCACCTTCAGAACATGGAAGGTGACACTCATGACAATAAGAGAGGTACTCGTCCTGTACCTGGAGATCCACACATTACAACTAAGGGTATGATGCTTGCAGTATTCATTTTATGGACAGCATTTTCATCCTTCTTTGTGTATACTTGCTGTATTTAAAACCAGTAAGCATGTCCGGCCCAGTGACGCTGAGGGATGAAGCGCTGGATGCAACACTCGCCCACACTGGCGACCCGGTTCAAGAACGGACTTGATCACCAGGAGTCGGCAGGGGCGGAGAGGGATTGAGTGTCCGTGGACTGCTCTCCCCTCTGAGAGAGGGGCTACCTGCTGTCAGCGCACTAGCGACCTCTGGTGGAGGCTGGGGACGGTGCACTGGCACTGCATGGACAGGGGTGAGCTTCGCACGACGCCAAGAGGGAGTACATGTGGAGCGCGGCATGCCCCTCCATTGGCATCATTGCACGCCCCAGCCCATGCCAAGCCAGAAAAGCATAGCGGCTTGATGGCCGCCTGAGGGAATGGCTGGCCTCGTGGGCACCACCGCCTAATAACTGGATCTTGTGTCAGTGGGGAGTGAGGGGGACTCCCACCACCCTGCCGCGGGGTAGATGGCGGTGGGGCTTCACTGGGGCCGGGCAAGACCGGCTGGAGATAGATGGATGCCGGGACGTGAAAGCAGACCGAAGGGCCACACAGGTAAAAAGGATTAACAAAAAAAACAGTAGTATCATGGATCAGATTCTCACATCTGGCATAAAATGGCCTTGTGACTGACTACTTTGCACTGGCCTGTGGTTTGTGAACCCAGTGAGACAGCTAAGTGAGGGTCTCGACCCATTCTTAAGTACACCACATTGAACTCAGTGAGCATAATAAGGAGGGTCTTAACCCATTCCTGAGCACCCCAGTGGTTGGTGGGTGGTTTGGAAGGGTCAGGGCTCAATATACGAATGGCCCTCTGTGCCAGGAACCTTGATTGTAGCCTCTGCAGATCTGGTGCATGCAGGTACACCTCACCTGTTGATAACAAGGGTGCAGTGCTAAAGGCTACCCGTAAGCCAAAAAGGCTTTTGACACTGGGGTAACCAACGGACTATCATGGATATCAGGATGTTGGGGGTTGGGACTACTGGACCTCCAGAGTCAGACATCTATGGCAGCAAGTAAGTGGGTGTACTGGACCTACAGGGACACTTAAATATTGGTGGACTGTGAAGAACACTTCTATGGTGGATGCCCACTTGCCTGGTGCCACAAAGCTAGTAACATGCACCTTGTGCGATGACATGCTGAGCTGTGGCAACAGAGGCACACCTGCATGCTATTTTGTGTAAATCCCATTTGCATCCACTAAAATCTAGAGCATCAAGGTGGAAAGCTCCTTCCCTGCACTGTGCCCAGGTTTATTTATAACAAATTTGAGTGTAACAAAGCTGGCACAAAGCACCCATCTTCCAAGAATCATTTTTCCATAGAGATGCACTTTTGTCTTAAAGCCAGAGGTGCTTGGGTCCAGCGGAGCAAATTGGTTTAGTGAGGGCGCTGATGACCGTGTGGGACTGTTGCATACACGACAATGCATGCTGGAGGCATAACAGTCAGCACAAAGGGGTCTACACTTTGTTGTGGGCTGGTCCCAGTGTGCACTTTGTGTTCAGAAACACTTAGGCTTACTTACTGTTTACTGTGGTATAGTAGATTATATCCGACTAATTTTTAATAGTTGTACGCTGACATCTTCTTTTACTACACATCCCAGAATTCCCTACAGCTGACATCAGAGCAGTAGACAGCAGTGAGAAATTCAATAGTCTGCACTGCATGTTAGAACTTTTATAATCTCCAATCATATGTTTTCTGGGTCTCTGCTTTTCTTCAGGGCTACAGTCTGCTGTGACTGTATATTTATTTATTTATTTATTTGTTTTGTTAACCGGGTAAGGCACTCTAGACAGGCAAGTGCCTATTTTCAGATGCTAATCGGAGGTTACAAGGTAGAGGCATACATATAACAGTGAGGGAGTCAGTTGCATACAGATGGTGCAAAACAGCTTAACAGGAGTTGTTTAGGCAGCTGAATGGGCATACAACAGTGAGGGAGTCAGTTACATACAGGTGGTCAAAAAGCATTAACAGGAGTAGTTTAGGCAGCTGAACAGTACGGGTCATATTTAGCTAACACAGGAAAACAACAGACAATAACCTGAAGGAAATAAGGAAGCAAGGCATTGTTAGAGTACTTTAGGACATGATACATACGAAAGTTGCAATAAGGGACAGTTGAGGGACATGTATTAGGTGGGCTAGGAGAGGGCAGCTGGATACTTAACTGGAATGAGTAAGTGCAACAGAAGAAAGTGCAGGGGAGGGGCCGAGGACAGGAAGACGGGGGCAGAGGGGTGAAGGAGGGCAGATGGAAAAAGAAACGGGAGAAACCAATTGAAAGATCAGGGTAGAGAAGGAGAATAGAATAGGAAGAATAGAATAAGAGCAGGTGTCCACCACCCAGGGAGGACAGCAGGACCAGCAACAAAGATTAGAGTTTATATAAACTCTAACATGAAGTGCACGCTATTGAATCTTTTCATTGCTACCTACTTCTCTGATGTCAGCTGTAGGGGATCCTGGGAGTGGGATTTGTAGTGAAAGAAGATGTCAGCCGAGAACTAAGCAAAATTAGTCTGATATAGTCAAACTTAGTCTGATATAAACTTATTATACTAGATTAAGCAGTAAATAAACCAAAATGTTTTTCCACAAAGTGGACATTGGGACCAGCCCCCATTCAGTGTGGTGCCCATGGAGGTCACTGTTCCTCTTTAACCATTGTTGATGCCTTAACTGCCTCAGTTATGTTTTTCCCATCATCTAGTATGCACTGTGGGAGCGATTACCTCAGCACCACCTCAGCTACACTATTTACACTACATAGCCACACCACTTTGCCGTAGTAGGATGAGACATTTCCACCACCCATGGATATCAGTTGACCTCATCAAGCTTCTGCAGCTCTTAGCGACCATGCATGGTCTCAGTATAAAGCGCCTCTCCCCAAACAACCTCTCCACCTACCGAACTCTGAGAAACGCATGTACCAAAGCCATCAGGTCAGTCAAATCCCACCTTTTCAAAAATACGCTTCAAGAAAACCTAAACTGTTCCCACAAGTTCTGGCAAACCTCTCCTCCCTTCTCAAACCCCCATCCACCCCCATCGACAACAACATAGCCTCAGAACCCCACACTGTTGCCTCCAGCTTAAATAATTTCTTTACAACCTGTGCCCTTCCCTCCACCCTCAGCACTCCCTCTATCCCCGAACTCCCTGCAAATCCCCTCGGCCCCAAACACAGTTTAGCTTTACTCTATCACTGGAAGAGGTTCTGCATGCCGTTGTATCCTTAAATCAAGGCAAACCAGCCTGATGGTCTCGACCCTTCATGCTCAAGATCTCTGCCCCAGCCATTGCTCATCCCCTGTCCCATCTGCTCAATCTCTCCTTCTCCTTGGCACAGTACCACAGGCCTCAAAGCTGCTAAAGTGATCCCTTCACAAAGGCGTGATCACACGCAACCTGGCAACTGTCGTCCCATCTCCTCCTCCCTGCACTATCAAAGCTCCAAGAATCTCTTGTCCTCACCAGACTCACTCACTTCCTCACCTCCACTAATTTTCTATCCCCATACCAGTTGGGTTTCAGGAAAAAACACTCTACAGTCCAATCCTCCTTAGGGATTACTAACACCATTCTTATTGGTATGGACAAAGGCTACCTTCCACTGGCTATACTTCTAGATCTTGCCAAGGCCTTGATTCTGTCTCCCATCCACTCCTACTCACCAAGCTAGAATTTGAAGGTTTTCCCCTCTCTATCAAATGGTTGGGTCTTACCTTGCTGGTTGCTCTCAGTGGTCAAAACCAGAGGTGTACTTCTCCTCCTTCCTCATCCTGGGAGTACTGCAAGGCTCCATCCTTGGTCCCATCCTTTTTTCTGTTTTTCTAAATGACCTCCTCTAATATGCTCCTCCTCGCTTATTCACCTATATGCCAATGATACCATCCTCTATAATTCCAGCCCTCTGTTTTGAGGTGACCTCTCACCTGCAGTTCGACTTCACCCATGTCCTGAACTGGTTTGCAGCAAATCAGCTAAACGTAAATACCTCAGAAACAGTGTCCATGAATTTGGCACACCCCAGAAACTAGCCAAACTCCTCACACCCTTACATACTCCACCTTTGATGGCAAACCTTGGACATAGTCCCTGCTTGCAGATACCTAGAAGTCTGGCTGGACAGTCGCCTTGATTTCACAACACATGTGAATTACGTCCACTCCAGCTCCGCCCAAACTTGGGGCACGCTACAGAAACAAAGAGGCCTGCTCCCTCCCAGTTCACCGGATTCTCCCTCATAAAGACGATCCTGCCACTTTTGATTACGCCAGTGTTGTGGCAGGTCCACCTCCGCAACCACCCTCTCCAGGCTGGACGTGCTTTCAATGCCTTTGCCGGGTTCACCCAGGCCCCCGACCCACCACTGCACCCCTCTGTTAATGTCTAGCTCTCCCTCCCTTACCTCTCATCTCTGCCAAATACTGGTTCAGCTCACTCCTCCCCCCACCTCCCTCCTATCCCCACACATCCTATGGTCTTCGTTTGTGACCACCGCTCCTTTGCCGTGCCTGCCCCCACCTCCAGACTTGGGCAAGGCTGCTTTCTCCTTCCACTTCCCCACGTGTGGAACACCCTGCACTCCCCACTCTGTATGTCACCATCATTAAGTCTCTTTAGACATACTGTCTATCCTCCCTCCTCTGCCTTGCTCGTGTCTTCCCTGGACTAACCTCCTACTTGAGGCCCCGCTCCTACTTTGGCCCACCTTCCTCGACTAACCTCTTAATTGGGCTCACGACTCCTAATGCTCCCTCCTAAGTTATTTTTACCCTCTCAAATGGTGCCTCAGATTGCACCTGGGGTGTGTTCCATTGCCTCCCCTAATTCCCGGCTTGCCTTCCCCTGCTTACTCCACGCTCCTTTCTGCTGCTAGCTATCATGCCCACCCTACCAGGGTCCTAGTAATTGAAGCCTGCCATGTCTATGCTTTTTGAAAATTACTCTTACCCATGTTCATCTATTTTGTGCAATTTATATATCTGACACTACATGCCTATGTGCCTCTTGTAATAAATTAACTCCATGCATTTATGTATTGTGCCATTGTATTGTACTTTTGCTTTGTACTGTAACCCCCAGTCACACTCTGAAATGAGCCTCGCTCAGTGTGCCCTCCTGGTTACCAAACTTTAAATAAATAAAAATAAAAATATAATATGGCTGGTGTTTTGTTACTTTCCTCAGCAAATGTGTGTTGGGACAAAGAAAGCCAAGCCCCCAAAGTCTATGGCAGCTTTTGGGTCATACAGGTGTGCACAAGACATTGCCCAAGACCTTGCTAGGGTCCTGTATACAAAAGCACAACTAGCTTTCTCCTGATCTGTCTCTGATAGTTGCCGCTTGTTCAGCCTCTACATTCCACATATTACCCTTTCCTAGATGCAGTACTTTACGGTTTTTGACATACACCTTACCTTTCTCCCAATTGTTGTGTTGTCTGCGATTTGCACCCTCCCACTCGCATGTCCCAGCTTCTAGGTCATTAAGGAATATGTAGAACAGTGTTGAACCCACTACAGAGCCCTGAGGAACTCCTCTGGTTACCACTCTGGACGTTCCCCATTTACAGCTACCTCTGACTTCTACTGCTTAGTCCTTTTTTTTTTCTGTTTCATTTATTTATGCTGCTTCCTCCCTCCCCACTCCTTCAGGCTCTGCCAAATGTCTGCCCGCTAGACTTACCCTTGGCCACGGGTTCACCTTCAAGCTTCCCAGTTCCACCACGCTCACTAGTTCAAGTCTATCCCTTCTTAGGTGGATCCTACTCCTGTCAACAAGGGGCCTAGGTTGGGGGGTAGCAGGGTGTTGTAGATGGGTCTGATGGCATGGTAGCAGAGCGTGCCTTTAGCACCATCACTATATCTCTAACTAAGGTCACTAACAGAGCAGTGCAGTGCAACCCAAACCCTTACCCCCCACCGAGATCACCCAAAGAATAAATGTTATCATTCTTACTGTCATTTCTTTCTGTAGGTTTCAACATTGTCACTCAACTATAACGTGAACAACACAGAATGATACTTTAAAACCCTCCCTGCCAGCTCTGGGTGCAAAACCTGGCTGCCAGCATGCCATACCAATCCTCTACTGCTAGGTGCCACAGAGCCAGCTTCTAACCAGACTTGAATCCAGCTGTGTAAACTGCCCCTATTACTAGCTTTCTTCTCTTTGTACAAGATTCAGATGTGGTACTGTATCAAAGGGCTTACTGAAGTCTGCATAAGGGGTGTCTGCTGGTACACCGTTGTCTAGACTTCCTCAAGAAATGTTAACAAATTTGTCTGACAAGATCTAACTTTCTTTTTTTTTTTTTTTACTTGCATGTTACAATATCATTCACCTGTCTCTCACCAGATATAGTATCCGCTTCTATCCAGTCATCTTTCTCCTCCCATCAAAGGAACTGCACAGGTCTCTCCTCCTCAGTCAAGTGCACACAACTCCAAATGCTTATTTTTCAAAGGAGCAAAGTGCACACATTTATTGCAGGCTGTAACCCGCATAACTAACACCCACCTCTTTATCTACCTTTGCTTTTCACCAACACCACACCACCTCTGGTTTGTCCCTCTGGCAGGGCCCCAGTATCATCAAGCTTCTCTGAGTAACCCATTTTATGTGGTGGGTAGAGCCCAGAGGGCCAGCATGCTTGAAGTGGGTCTTGGTATTCCTCATTGGATATGGGGTGGATTGGACATCATCTCTTCGATTCTCCCAGTTTTGCACCATCTTCCCTCTCCATCATGGGTGTACCCTGTCATGGTCTTTGATCATGTAGAACGTGGAAGCCCTGTAGTCTGCTCTTATACCTGACTTCACTGCACATGCGCTTGAGATGCCAGCAGAGCAAGTTTGCAGGCTCTTTCCCATAGTAGTGCTTGTCTTGTGAACACACATTCCTGCCTGCATGACCCATCCTCTGGCCCTAAGGCAGTTGTGCACTGGAAGAAAACCTCCTCAGTTAATCATCTTTATTATGTTGTGGATTTCGAATGAATCAAACTAGTAGCATGGCAAGTTGTTCTCCAAGATCTAGCCTTTCTAAACCTAGGATAGGGACCCCTTTCGCCTTTTTCTAGTTGAAACCCCATTATTTTCTCCCTAATAAACATTTTCGTGATTTTATCAGGATTAGATTTAAAATTCACCAGTTGGCTGGCCGGTGGCACTGAGGGTTGAGGTGCTGGGCGCCACACCACACTACACCGCGAGCCGGGTTCGGAACAGACTCGGGTAGCGGGGGTCGGCAGGGGAGAGGAGGATCGAGGGCTCCCAACGGATGCTCTCCTCCTCAGGGGTGGAGACCATGAACGCAATAGCGTTCTGCATCCCTTCTGTAGCGGTGGAAGCACCGCAACAAGAAGGGGATGGAGGCAGCCCGCTCGCCGAGCCGGGAGGGGACGCAGTAGCGCGATGAGAGGTCGGGCGCAGGCCAGCACGCCACACTGGGACGACGCCCAAGGTCGACGCCTCAGAGGGCAGGGATCTAGGGAGAAAACGGAAAACCCCTCTCGCAGCCCTGGATGAAAGCCGCCCAGTTCCATCTAGACCACCAAGAAGGGACAGACCCCACTGTGCAAGGAGAGGAGGAAGAGGCACTCTAGGGACAGATCCCACGGAAGGTGGATTGGAGGACATGAGTGGACGGAAGGAGTGGGCACTGGGAGTAGATAGGAGGATAAAGACATAAAAGTTAAAAAAATAAAAATTCACCAGTCTGTAGTTCCCAGGCTTCTTTCCAGATATTTTTGTTCAAGTTAGAAGACGCCACATATGCCAGACCTTCAGTTCATTGGGATTTACCCACTGCCCAAGGAGTTCCTGAAAATTGGAATTTAAGATACTACAATATCATTTGCTATCTTGGTCAGGCCCCCACGTGTGAACTATCAGTCCCGATGTTCTGGTAGTATTTATTCCATGTAGTTGCTACCTCTGTGTTCTGGTCACAATTTTATGTACCTCATATTCTTACTTCCCTGTCCTACTGAGTGTAATGTGCTGTCAAGCTAATTTTCCTTGATGATTGCAGGAATTGTGGTATAGTGGCGCAGAGTCTTAGGAGGAGACCCTGGTTTAAATCCCACCAGAGCCACTTGTGTTACCTTTAAACCTCCCCCTGTGCTTTGGCCCTCCCAACTGTAAGACTGAGTAGCAGCGGGGCCCCCACTGACAAGGCTCAACAAGTCAGTTGGGCTGTCCTGAAGGTTGGGCAGAGCCCACTACATCATCTCTCCATTTAGCCAGGTACTTACCTTTTATAGTTCCCCACCTCTTCAGCAACTGCCAACATGCTACCTCTATGTGTGAGCACACAAGTGTGCTTGTGTGGAGTCGTGAGACATATCCTATCTGGTGAAAGCAGGGGTTCTGCTCTGCAACAGATCTCATCATCAAAGATCAGTCTTGCACAAGTGTGCTTGGCGTATACACACACACACACATCTCTCTCTCTCTCTCTCTCTCTCTCTCAACTATCCACCCTGGAGGCGCTGCCTCTGAGCATCTCCAGTCTCCTGTTGATTAGTTGCAGCAGTGCTGAGCTTGAAGCACGAGCCAAGGTCTTCTGTATAGTAGGTGGCAACTCTGCCACAGAACCACGGGCCAGCCTCAGTGGGTTGTTTTCTAACTTTTCATTTCTTGTTCAGTTGAAAAATAAAATTCTGATGTCCCAGTCTGTTGGAGGAAGTAAAACAGGGCTTTGGAAGGATTTTTTTCTTATAAGGGTTCATACTCCATGCTTCCCCTCAGCCCAACCCTCCCCTCATCTTCACCCATAGTTGTAGGGGGTCGCAGGGATTTGAGGGGCACAGGACCTGTGAGCACTGGTGCCATCACCCTGATGGCTGACACTTTTCTGCCTCCATTCTTTCCCTATTTTCCCAATCCTCCCACTTCCTGACAGTGATGTACATTTTCTCACATGCAGTGTACTCCTGGGAAGTGAAAAAGTTTTAAAGAATGTGTGTGTGTGTGTGGTGTGTGTGTACTCCTACTGTTATAAAGAAACCATTACATTTAACTTGCCTTATGGTGGAGTTCTTATCAAGCCTTGTTTTTAAAAAATAAAAAATAAGGAAATGTAGTTTTTACCCTTTTCAGGGATTAGCCACTCTGACAGTTTTCCTGGCAGCTGGCTTATGAACTGCAATGTCAGATGATGTTGGTGATGTCAAGCTAGAGAGAGGCAGAGTACAGCCAAAGAATACAGTTGCACAAATACTACTGCAGACATAGACCCCTTTTGTTGTCCCATCTCCTACTGTGTTTGGCCCTCATGGTGGCTTTCATATGTTGGGGTTAATGTACACCAACTGCCTCCACAGGGAGTGCCGGTGGTGGCTGTGTCTAGTTAATATGCCCCAACTGCTGTCACAGAAACTGCTGCTTCTCAAAACAAACTATTCATAGAAACATAGACTTTCATGGCAGTTAAGGACCACTTGGCCCACCCAGTCTGCCCATTTCCTTCCTATTGGATAAGCTGCAGATTCTAGTTAACCAACAGCCTACTTCCTGCAACCCACCACTACAATTGCCTTATGTCTGTCCCATGCATATTTGAATTCCTCACTGTTTTAGACCAACAACCCTCCCAGGAAGGCGTGTTCCATGCATCCACCACTCTCTCTGTGAAAAAAATTTCCTCACATTACCCCTGAGCCGCCCCTCCTCTATCTTTAAATTGTGCCCCTTGTTCTTACACATCTCTTTTCTGAAAGATGGTACCCTCCTGGACTTTGTTGGATTCCTTTGAGGTACTTAAAAGTTTCTGTCATGTCCCCTCTGTCCCTCCTTTCATCAAGGGTATATATATTAAGCTCTCTCAGTTTCTCTTCATATGGTTTCTGATGCAGACCCTGCACCATTTTAGTTGCCCTCCTCTGACTGCTTCCATCCTGTCTGTGTCCTTGCGTAGATGGGGTCTCCAAACTGCACACAGTATTCCAGATGGGGTCTCACCAACTGTCTGTACAGAGGGATAACCACTTCCTTTTCTACTTGTGATGCCCCGTCCTATGCATCCCAGTATCCCTGGCTCTCCTTACTGACTTCTCACATTGCTTACCCACCTTTAGGTCATCTGATATGACTACCCCCAAGTCCTTTCCATTTTTGTTGTTGTTAGTACCTCCCTTGCTGTTGTGTACTCTTCTCCTGGGTTTTTGTTTTCCAGGTGCATTACTTGCACTTCTTTGCATTGAATCTAAGTTGCCATATGTCTGACCATTCCTCCAACCTTGTCAAGTCCCTCTCATCCTTTCTACCCTCCTTGTGTATCATCTCTGTAACAGATCTTTTGTGTCATCTGCAAAGAGGCATACCTTTCCTCCAGACCCTCTGCAATGTCACCTATAAAGATGTTAAAGAGGACTGGACCCAGTACTGAGCCCTGAGGTACTCCACTAGTAACCCCTTTCTTCGGAATGTGTTCCATTAACTATTACCTTCTGTGTCCTGTTGTGCAGCCAGTTTGTTACTCCAGGCTACCACCCTGGAACCCACTCCCAGGCTGGTTAACTTGTTTATTAGTCTTTTGTGTGGGACTTTGTTAAATGCCTTAATAAAGTCTAGGTAGGCCATATCCATAGCCCTCCCTGGTCTATTACTTTGGTCACCCAGTCAAAGAAATCAATTAGATTCGTCTGACATGACCTTCCTGCTGTAAATGCATGCTGCTTTGGGTCCTGTGCCCCGGCCACCTCTAGGTAGTCAACAATTCTTTTCTTTCAGAAGTGATTCCATCATTTTCCTACCACTGAGGTCAAACTTACAGGTCTGTAGTTTCCTGCTTCTGCCTTGCTCCCACTTTTGTGAAGGGAATCACATCTGCCCTCCTCCAGTCCTCAGGTACCACCCCATCCTCCATGATTTGTTAAAAGTATGGTGAGTGGGTGTCCTCGTCCCTCCGTAGTTCTTTTTAGGATTCTGAGGTGAATCCCGTCAGGCCCCATTCTTTGTCCACCTTGCGTTTAGGAGTTCTTTCAGGACTCTCTCTTCTGTAAATGGACTGGTGTCAACCCCTACCCAGAGTGCTTCTGTTGTCTGGTTTAGGTAACTCCTCCTCATCTTCTTTTGTGAATACTGAGCAAAGTATTAATTCAGTATCTCTGCCTTTTCACCGTCTCCCCACCCACCTCCCTCTCCTTTATTAATCTTCACTATTCTCCCTTAACCTTTCTGTGCTCCCCTAATGTCGAGATAGAAGGTTTTATCCCCTTCTTAACTGAGTTGGCTATTTTTCCTCGGTTTGGGCCTTTGCTATTCTGACTGCCTTCCCGACTTCTTTCTGCTTTAATTGATACAGTTCCCTGTCGTGTCCTTCTGTGATTCCTTATACTTTTGAATGCAGCCTTTTTCCTTCTTAACCTTCCTGCCACTCTTTTGAGAACCATAGTGGTTTTTACTCCGCTTGTTTTCTTTATTTGTTTCACACAAAGGCTTGTTGCTTCTATGATAGCAGTTTTGATTTTTCTCCATTATTCTTCCACCCTCCTTTTGGCCATTTGCTAGTGCATTCCTCAGGTATTCACCCATTTTGCCAAAGTTGGCCCTTCTAAAGTCCAGTATCCTTGTTTTTGTATGGCTTGTCTCCATGGTTGTGCTTATTGGAAAGCACACTGTGCAGTGGTCACTTGTTCCCAGATGTCTACTGACTTCTAAATTGTGATCTCTCTCCATTTTAGAGGTACCAGGTCTAGTATTGATCCCTCCCCAGTGGGTTCCAACACTAGCTGCTCTAAGGCCTGCTCTGCAGGGCATTGAGAATCACGCTGCTCTTGGTTGTGGCTGTAGTACATGTCATCCAGTTAACATCTGGCATATTCAGGTCCCCATCAACGGTATCTCCCTTTTCAGCCATTTTGAGAATGTCCTCCATCATTTTCTTGTCCGTTTCTCCCTTGAGACGGGGTCTGTATACAACCTGTGCGGATTGTGATGCCATTCCTGTCTCCAAGGTGACCCAGAGTGCCTCTTGTCCTCCCCTTTACTTTTTAGTTCTGTAGCTTTGATCCCTTCCCTACATTATAGAGCTACTCCACCTAATCTTTTACCCTCCTTGTCCCTTCTGCAGACTGTGCCCGGTATGTTGACATCTAGTCATGGTTCTCCGTGTACCATGTTTCCGTGACTGCCACAATATCCAATTTTTCATCTTCCATCAGGGTACTAGCTCAGAAGCTTGTTTCCTACACTACGGGCATTGGTACTCATTGCCCTCCATTTAAAGTGGGCTTTATCCTTTTCCCCCATCCCTGCCCTTATTGCCCTTGTCTGTTTTTCCATTTACCCCTGTCCTGCCCTCTGTTGAGCTCTGTACCTCAGTGTTTACTTTACTACCACCATGTTTTGTGGGGAGGCTTGAAATTTCAGCCTCTTATCATCACCTCCCCTTGGCTGGTTTAAAAGCTGCCAAGGAAGCATTTAAACCTGTTACTTAGGAGCTTGGTTCCTTTGTGGACAGATGCAGACCATCGTGCCAGTATAGACCTTCATCTCTCAGGTGTACCCCAGTCCCCAATGAAGCCAAAGCCCTGTGCTCTGCACCAGTTTTGCAACCATTCATTAAACTGCATGGTGTGCAGTACCCTAGCCTCACGCCTGCCATGGACTGGCAGCACCTCTGAGAAGGTAACTGTGCTTGCTACCTGTCTGAGGCCCTTCCCAACTCCACAAATTCATCCTGCACTGCACTGATTCCATGCCTAGCTAGGTCATTTGTCCCAAGGTGGACAATGATATCTAGTTCCCTCTCCTGTGATGCTGCTTCTGCAATTGTGAGGATTCCTTCTTGTCCCTCCAAGCCATGGCACCAGGCAGGCACTTTACTTCCCTCTCCTCTCCTTCCCCAGTTCTACCCCCTAACAACTGAGTCCTCTATCAGAAGCTGTTTCCTTCCCCTGTGGTGTCCCTTGCCACCCTTTGTGGGTCTCTCTTGTGGATGTCTTCAGCATTCTTCTTGGTTTCCACTGAGGGTGCCATCATAGAGGAACCTTGCTCTGCTATACCAGTCTGCCTCTTCTGCATTCTGGAGCAGCAAAGATTTTTATGAAAAGTAGATAGATAGATATGCTATGTAATGGTCTAACCCCAAATTATGGAAGTTGGCTTTGTGTTGGAGGGCCAGACCATAACACAAAGAAGTGGAGTCCAAGTGAGATTATTAAAGTCCTGCCCCACACAAGTGATGATAAACTACAAATTGTGAGTCAGGCCATTATGTATTCAGTTTCTTCAACATCAGCTTGTTCATGAATTATCGTTTTCCTAAACTCTGGTCCTTTTTCCCCATGTTCATCCGCTCAGCCTCGTCCGTTTCCCCGGATCCTTCTTTTAACTTTTACACCCCTTCTACAATGGTTCTGGTCCCGACCCTTGTATTCCCTCACCATTCCCATGTTGTTGACATCCCTTTGTCTCCCCTCTGGCTGTGAGCAACTTTTACCCCCCCTCCCCAAGCAAACTGTGCTTAATCAGTTAATCCATCTGGCAGTATTGTGCTCTGAACCTACCTCCTGCACTGGCTTTGTTAGCTACGACTGTAGCAGTCTGGTTGGTGTTAATCCTGTTACTATCTGGCATTACTCCTGAACTGTATAGCACTTGTATCTTAATTTGCATTTATGTTGTCTTTGTTTTTATACTCCTGAATATTTTCCTGTACATTGACTGTGCACTGTTATTTATTTTTACTTTATTTTATTGTATGCATATTTTTATTTTTTTTTTTATTTAGTATGCTTTATGTCGCTATATCCTGCCACGGTGCCTCTGCCAGGTCACGGACCTCTTCCGCTTCCACTCCCAACTTACAGCGCCACTCCCGACACTTCTGGCTTGCCTCCCAGGGTGGGGTTATGGCACCGGCCCCAAATGCCTGCAGTCAACAGGATAGTTGGGGAGTCGCCTTGGAGCTGATTGAAGCAGAGGGCTGGCTTCATTTAGGTGGCAGGCAGCGGAGTTTTCCCACAGTGGGGCAGGGATGTGCAGTGCCACCAGCGCCCACCCCTCAAGCTTGTTGGTATCGGCTTATGGTACACCCAGCCTCCGCTAGGTGTCTGTAGTGCACCAGTCACTCCACTACCCTTCCCCTGGAGAAGGAGAGCAGTCACTGACGCCAGTCCTTCTCCCCCAGCCAGCCCTCTGATGACCCGGATCCGCTTCTCAAACCTGGGTCTCAGGTCAGCGCTTGCTCTCGTGCCAGCAGGCTGGCCTTATTGTATGTCATTTTTACTGTGCTTACTATTACCACACCTCACATTATGTATTTTCACTTGCATATCATGTACTTTATACTCCCTTCCCCCAAGACGACTCTGAAACGAAAAGCAGTTACAAGCTCAGTGTGTCTTCCTGGTGAAATGTAAGGAACTAAATTGTATCGAAACTGTTTCACTAGGTAAACATACAGAGATGAGACTGGGGTTGAATAGTGGTAACATAACACCAGTTAGATGAAATACAAATCAAAATAAACATGCTGCTAGCTGGCCTGGTGGTGAGGCAGGCTGAGGCACTGGCTGCCTTACCACCTGCAACTTCTGTGATCCAGATTTGGAATTGGATCAGGTCACTGGGCCAGCTGGGAAGAGGATTGAGTGTCCAGTGGATTGCTGTCCTCCTTGGGGAGGGAGGGAGGGATAGCGTGACTCGCTATACCACTAACACCCAACAGAGGCTTGATTCGAGGCACTGATATGAACATGTGTAACGTGCACATGCATCAGCACATGTACAAGCGCCATGGCTCACAATTTGGCCCGATAGGTAAATAGGAGAAAAAGATGATAAAGTTATGTGCACAGGCCATCATTAATGTGGCACTGGTGCCCTGAGGTGCCACCCATGTGGATCCCTGTCAATACGACTGCCAGGGGAGTGGTGCATGGGACTGGGATGCCGGCAGAAGCCTGAAGCAGGCATGAGGGGAGGCCAGTGGCCAAACAGCTATCGGAAAAAATATATATACATACTTGTAACAATCTGCTCTGTATATCTGTCACTGTATTTTCCCCTTTGTATTCAGTTCTTTCTGCATGGGTATCAGTTGGAATGTAACAGTTGCAGGGACAAAGCTGACAATCCTGGGAAAAAGTCAAGATTCTTAGCAGACCACTGACTCTGAGGACAGTTTACTATCTTTGCTGTCCATTCTCACGGCAGTAACCCTGGACAGTTCATCTGGGAGCTTAGAAAATTACTTTTGATATCAGAAAGTGGTAACTAAACTGAACATTCCTGTTGGGCTGCGTATTGGGACAAAAAAGAAAAACAGATTTATCTGTCTGAAGTCCAGATCAGACTGGTTTTCCAGCTCTGCTCTCAAGACACAAAGAATGTTAACTCTGTGATGTCAGAGAGACATACTGGGTGACATGTCATGGGGGACAGCTAGAGGGTCTTAAAGTCTGACAGAGCCTGAAAGAGACAGTCAGGCTGGGATTCTGAACAGTTAACATCTAAAGATCAGTTCTGCCCTGATTCGCCAAAGGGTCCTGTGTGGGTAATCACAGTCCAAACAGAGTATCACCATGAACAGCGAGAGATGGGCCGATGCTGACAGGAGGCAGCTAGCCAGAGCTAAAGGTCAATATCACAAAGTCAGCACTTGTAGCAGCAAAAGATGTTCACAAAATAATATAATATGCCAAATGATAAAGATTTGTTGTGCTCGATCCAGACAGCTCTAACCCCAGCACTTTGCCAAGATAGCCTCTGCCAGGGCGGCCTGACGCGGCTATCTTGCCGTAGCACTGGGGTTAGGCTGTCTGAATCAGCACAATAAATCTTTATTATTTGGCATATATATTATTTGTGAATGTCTTTGTTGCTATTAGCTGACTTTGTGATATTTGTCCTGTGTGGGTAAGCTCTATACTGGGAAAATTAGAAAGTGTAGTAAGTTTTTTCTGTCTGATTTTGTCTGCTATGTGCAAACATTTTCTTTTCATTTCTGTAGAATTACTGTTTCCATAAGCCTTGTGTTGTACCCTGTATTATCTGTTAAATATCTGCAATTATTAAAATATTATATATTTTTAATATAGTTCATGTTTCTGTGACTGAGTTCTTTGAGGTACAGCTAACTGATTTATAATTGACAAAACTGTGTTTCTATCTCTGAAGAGAAGGCTACCATTACCATACCCTGTTTCTAAAGTAAGGAGTTCTCAGCTGTGACGGAGAGGTGGGTCAGTTGCCCTTGAGCAAGGAGCATTGCACTCTGTGAGCAGTAGCTCTGAGGGGTATCTGGACCTAGAGATACCCCAAGAGTGTCTATGCTGAGTGGTGGCAGCTACTGATTATCCTTGCAGGCACCTGAAGGGTTTGAGAAAGCTGGTAACACTTACAGGCTGTGTCTGGAAAGAGCAGTTTGCCACAATACTGTACAGAATTTTGCACATTTACAGTGAGAGGTACCGAATCAGCAAGGAAGAGTATGTCTAGTCTTAAGCTTCACATCCAAATTCTCAATGAACATGTCAGAGCAGTCATAGTGGGATGAAAGCAGAAGCTTAAGGGACTGTTTAGTAGAGGGATACTGCGGGGTGGGCAGCTACCCAAGACAAGGTTGTTGCATACTTGTGGAGTCTGTGGTGGAAGGCAAGCTGACTTGAATTTCTGTTTGCACTTAGGAAATGAAGAACCAGTTGCCAGTGTGTGAATGAATGTAGTGTCTAGAGGAGGAACAGGGACAAGCAGGATACTTAAATGATGGGAAGATTGTTGAACCAATATTTAAGCCTGTAGAGGCCAAGATACTATAAACACATTTAGTTTAATGAGGTCCACCTCAGTCAATCATCGCGAGTGCAGTGATGGGTCTGGAGAGGATAATGGAGGGTAAAATGACAGAAGGAGTCTGAACAGGGTATTTAATTTGGAGAGCTGACAGTTTGGAGCAGTGACATAAGATAACATCACCATAAATCATGGGTAGATCATGTGCTCAACTAGGCATTTCTTCATTTCTTGAGTGGGACAGTAAATTACCTAATAGGGTTCAAGTTTTCTGTAGGATTCTAAGGCCAAAGACTGGATATGGGAGAAGAAATAGAAACATAGAAGTTGACAGCAGATAAGGACCGCAAGGCCCATCCAGTCTGCCCATTTTTTCTACCTATGAATGTGCCATAGGCCTGTACTCTGTCAATGGCCTATCTATTCATACTCATCTTTATTGCTCCATTATGCCTATCCCATGCCTGTTTGAAGTCCTGCACTGTATTCATATCCACCACTTCTGAAGTAGGCCATTCCATGCATTCACATCCTTTCTGTGAAAAGAACTTCCTCACATTACCCCTTAATCGGCCTCCCTCTAATCTCATGCTGTGTCCTCTTGTCCTGCTATTTTCTTATATTGAAACATGTTAGACTCTTTCACCTTGTTAATGCCCTTAAGATGTTTGAATGTTAAGCCGCCCAGCGTTATTTCGCATGTGACGCAAGCAACCGGGTTCGGGAACGCACCTGGGTTACTAGAGAGGCCGGCCGGGGAGATGGATGGAGCGCCCTTGGACTGCTGTCCTTCTCCGGAGGAAGGGGATGAATTTCCGTGCTCCACGGACCCTGGAGGAGGCTGGAGGATCCTGCAAGTGGCGCCTGGGACGTCCAGGGGGGGCGGATGTGGGACGCCATTGCATGTCCCCACCCCGAGGAAAACAACATCTTTCAGGACTTAAAATCCCAGTCAGCACCTCTGTGACGCCTCTCGCCACCTCTCCATGTGCTTCCAGGCTGGCTCCCCCACCCAAACCAGCGTCCATGACACCTTGGCCAGTGCGGCCACACTGCCCTGGGGGGAGTAGCCAGGGGCATGGGGGAGTCGGCTTATTTGGGAGCAGGAGGCAGGGGGCCATGACCAGGTAGATGTCCGACGCTTGGCTGGGACAAAAAGCATAGTAAATATAAAAGAAAAGATGTTTGAATGTTTCGATCATATCACCTCTCTCCTCCTTTGCTCTAGGGTATACATATTGAGCTCCGTTACTCTGTCCTCATATGTTTTCTGATGTAGTCCCTGCACCATTTTGGTTGCCCTTCTCTGGACTGCCTCCATTTTGTTAATGTCCTTGTGCAGGTGCGCCTCCAGTACTGACGCAGTGCTCCAGATGGGACCTAACTAGTGTCTTGTAAAGAGGGATTATTATCTCCTCTCCAACTTGATACCCCTGCTAATACACCCCAACATCCCTCTAGACTTACTCTACTGCTTTAGTGGTCTGCTTGGATGATTTTTAGGTCATCTGTGATGATGATGCCCAGGTCTCTTTCTTCCCTTGTGATTGCCAGCAACTCCTCTCCCAACCTATAGGTGGCTTCAGGATTTCTCTTCCCTATGTGCATGATAACAACAACATATGTCGGTATGACTCCTCTTCCCATCACTTCAAGCACCACTGCACATTGTATAGCAACCTAGGCTGGCTCTCCCAACTGCTCACCGACTATACTCCCTAGGGACCCTCACAGACTCTCTAATCCAGAACCAAACCCCTCCTCCCTTGCAGTTCTACTTGTACCACAGACACCTGCCCATGGACTACGCCGGCAAACAAATTTTTACTTACTGTACCCAGGTGTCTTACTAAAGGCTCTGGAGCGTTTCACTTCACCACCCCGGCCACCTGGAACTCCCTCCTCCCTGGCTGCCTGTTTGGTGGCGGATCACCTTAAGGTTGGTTTACTAACCTTTAAAGCCCTACATGATCAGGGACCGGTTACCTGAAAGATCTCCTGATTCCCTACTGCCCCCTCCGTCCTCTCCGTTCCGCCAACAAGGGATTGCTGGAGAGTCCCAGGGTTCGATTAAAGACATCAGGATCTCGTGCTTTTGCTTTTTCAGCACCAACCCTGTGGAATTCTCTACCTCGTTGGTAGAGAGAATGCCCAACCGTCGATAGTTTTAAGGTTGGTTTAAAACATATTTATTTAGTTTAGCTTTTACTTAAGTCATTGTTGATATATTTTAATGTTTGCTAAAATTTTTATTATTGTGTATATGTTTTATGTACAGCGCCTTGGATTTGAAAGCGCTATATAAATAAAGATGGATTGGATTGGAGATGGATTGCCCTGAGGCAGGCTAACTCCCACCCAGTCTTCAAAAAGAACTGTATCGCCACCTATCCCAGGACCCCTGCACATGCTTTGATCCACTTAATGCCTCACAGCTAACCATCCTATTTCACCCAAGACACAGCTGCACTTTTAAACAAGCTTTGCTATAAAATGTCTTTATAGCTGCCACTTAGCCCAGTTTCCGTTGTTATTTGCATGTACTGTCACTTTTGTCATCTCTGCATAGCTATATGTAGTATCTCAAGTACTGTCTGACTTGATCTGTATTCTAACCTACCTGTACTGTATACTATGTATCTGTACTATATACTATGTATTGTATAATCTCATCTCATTTTATGTACATATTCTCCTGGGTCGTGCCTGAAAATAGTCAACTTTGGCTACCTCACGAAGCCGGTTAACAAAAACTAAATAAATAAATAAATAAATGATCTTGCGCTTCTTTGCTTAAACCCCATTTGCCACTCTTCCACCATTTTGGCAGTTTATCCAGCTTTCTTCTCATTCTGCCCACCCATCTGGATCATAAATTCTGTTGCAGATCTTGGTGTCATCTGCAAACAGTCAAACTTACCCTCCAGTCCATCTGCAATATCATTGATGAAGATATTGAAAGAGGACTGGCCCAGGACTGATCCCTGAGGTACCCCACTTGTGACTTGCATCTCTTCTGACTGTATACCATTTACCACCACTCTCTGTTTTCTGCCCGCCAACCAGTATGCCACCCAGTTGACCAACGCCTGACCCACCCTAAGGCTACCCAGCTTATTAATCAATCTTCTATGTGGAACAGTATCAAAAGCTTTGCTGAGGTCAAGGTAGGGTGACATTAACTGCTCCCCTTGGTCCTTCACTCTGGTTACCCAGGCAAAGAAATCTGAGATTAGTTTGACAGGACCTTCTTGTTGTAAACCCATGCTGTCTTGGATCCTGTGCTTCTATGGATTCCAGACGTTGCAGTATCCTTTCCTTAAGGTGCCTCCATCATCTTGTCCACTACTGAGGTAAGACAGACTGGTCTGTAGTTCCCTGCCTCCTCCCTGCTAGCACTCTTGTGGAGCGGGATCACATGAGCCCTTCTCCAGTCTTCTTGGACCTCTCCTGTGCTCAGAGTCTCACTAACCAGTTCTGCTAATGGCTCTGCTAGTTCCACCCTTAGCTCCTTTAGTACCCTGGGATGTATGCCATCAGGTGCTATTGTCGTGTCCAACCCTGGGCTCTATTGAGCTCTAGTAGGACCCTTTGTTTTGTGATGGGACTATTGCACACCTCCTCTCCGTTGTGTCCATGGTGCTGAGCTGTGGGTCTTGCTCTAACTTCTCCTCAGTAAATACTGAGCAGAAGTATCTATTTAGGATAGATGCTTTTCCTTGGTCCTCCTCACACTCCCCTTATCCCTTTGATCTTAGCAATGCCCCCTCTGGACTTTCTCATTTATTTATTTATTTATGTTTTGGTAACTGGGTAAGCAAGCTGATCCAAAGGACCATTTTCAGTTGCAACCGGGCCATACAGTGGCAGACGATACAGACAAATGGTACAAGTTTCAAATACAGTGGGTGAATATAATACATTGAGTACAGCGAAAGCGACACAGTGATATGTAGACATTGTATTATAGTGATAAGAAACCAGTTCATAATAGGTTCATAAATAAATAAATGCATCTCTGACTACAGGTGACTTGATCATTTGCATGTGTAGCAGTCAGTACTTAATATAGCTGGTCAAGGGTGCACAGAACATTGCGTGAAGGGTATCAGTAGCAGCAGTCTGTGTTTCCACAAAGATCAATAATGCCAAAGTAGTTTATCATGCAGTCAGCGGATGGGAGGTAAGGCAGGTGATGCAGTTCGCCACTAAGGTGAATTACCAACGGGATGTTACCTAGACAAGTGCAGCTGGCTTGAGACTTGAGCCAGTCACTTAGCTTCAGTTTGAAGGACTGATGAGAGGTACCGTTCTGATGGCAGGTGGCAGTCTGTTCCAGAGAGAGAGGCAGAGACAGAGAAGCCTTGCTCCCCATAACAGTAGTAGCTACAGGGGGACAGCAGGGGGGAATATGGAAGAGACCCTAGAGAGCAGGTTTCCACCCTGGCAGTGAGAATCTGGGAGTATGGAGATTTCTGAGAGTTCCTAAGAGGTGTCGACAAGACAGCCCAAGGCATATTCGTAGTGGCCAGGCAGAGAGAGCCAGCCTAAGGACTGATATAGAGAGCAGTGGTGAGTGGAGGAGGGTACCTGAAGGGCAAAGCGACAGATGGAGTTATATGTGATACTAAGGCGAGAGAGAAGTGAGGCGGACGTGGAGGATTTAAAAAAAACTGGGGAGCAATAGTCAAGAAGAGGCAGGAGATTTCCTTGGGCAATTGCAAGACAAGCATCAGGGGTCAGAAAGTGGTTTACACGGTAGACAGCCCCAACTTTTTGGTGGATCCTCTCTGTAATGTTAGCAATGTGGACATTATAGGTAAGGGAGGGATCCAGAGTCACTCCTAGGTATTTGAAAGAGGATATAATGTCCAGAGGAGGGCCAATAGGGGTAACTATGTGTAATGCAGTGTGAGTTTTAGCTAAGGTATCTATAGAAAGTCTTGTCACCTTATTTTACTGTTCGTGTAGTGTTTCCTCAGTTTGGGCCTTTGCCTGCCTTACTGCCTTCCTTAGGGAAGTTTAATATGCCTCCTATCTCCAGCCCCTCGTTCCCTTATATTTCCTGAAGGCCAGCCTTTTGGCTCTGACCTCTTCTGCTACTGTTTCTGAGAACCAAAGTGGTTTCCTTCTTCTTTTTGCTCTTTCTTTCTCTCTAACACAGTTGGATGTTGCTTCAAGTATTGCATCCTTAATGCTTTCCCACTCTGCCTGTACCCACACCTGTATTTCTTCTTGTCAGGGTTAGCTTAACTCTGTTGGCCATTTTATCAAAGTCAGCTCCTCTGAAGTCCCATATTTTTGCCTTGTAATGGGATTATTTAGTTCTAGTGGCCAAATTGGACCATACCATGTGATGGTCACTGGCCTCCAAGTGACCTTCTATCTGGAGAGCTGTGATCCTTTCCCGTTAGTAAGTACTAGACCTAGGATAGCCCTGTCTCTTGTGGGTTGTTATACCAGTTGTTTGAGGCACTCCCTGCAGGAATCCACTATAAGTCTAGTTCTGGCAGATGTTCCTGCTGGTATTGACCAGTCTGTATCTGGCATGTTGAAGTCTCCCAGTATCAGAACCTCCCTTTAGCTGTCATGTTTTGTGTATCTTCTAACAGTAATGTGTCTATGTCCTCCCCGGTCTGGAGGCCTGTAGACAACCCCAGTTCATATGGCTGTCCCATTTCCTGTTTCCAGGGTGACCCACAGTTCTTCTGGCTCCTTATGTATTTTGAATTTCTGTAGCTTGATATTTTTATTGACATAAAGGCCCCCTTTTTGACCTTGGTCTCTTCTAGAACAGTACATAACCGGGTACTGAAGTCTCCCAATTTGGTTACTGGTGAACCATGTCTCGCTAATGGCTACTATGTCCAGTTTAGCCTCTGTCATTGTTGCCTGCAGGTCTGGGATCTTGTTTCCCAGACTACGGCGTTATAGTACATGATTTTCCATTGGCCAGATTTTGGTGTGTTGTTGGGCGATCAGGGATTGATCCAGTATAATACTCTACCAAGTATATTTAGAGGTGTTACTGACTGCAGTTTTAATGGCCAGGTTTGAGCAGCTTTGCAAACATTTCCTGGAGCCAAACAACATAGAGACTGTTTGTGATTATGGGCTAAATGGTTCCCTGGTTTTGTAGTTACAAATTTAAAATGTGTAAAATGGCAAGCCTGGTGGCGCTGAGGGTTGAGGCACTGGACACCCACCTCCGCCACGCTGGCGACCTGGGATTGGGGCGGCCTCGGGTTGCCAGGGTTCAGCAGGGAGGGAGAGGATTGAGCGTCTGATAGACTGCTGTCCTCTCCCAGGAGGAGGTTGTTGTTGTCCCACTCCTTGGTTGACCCCTTAGTGGAGGCGGAGTGTAACGCCGAGGCTGGGAGACACAGGAGCATGGAAACATGACATGCGCATGCCTCCACATGCGCATGTTCAGGCCACGATGGAGGGGGTGTAAGGGAGAAAACAAGTAAAGGGTCTGGCAGGCTCCATGACTCTGCAGCCAGCACCCGACTTGGCGACCCTGGATCTGGATTGTAGCCGTGGGAGGAGGATGGCCTTCCCTCCAACCCTGCCATGGGGGAAAATCTGTGGGGGATACCGGGAGAGCCTTGGGTCAGGAAGTGGAGCCACGGAAGAACTGAGCCCTCTATGGGGGCCGTCGCCCTGCCAACCCGACGAGGGAAAGAAAAAATAATAAATGTGTAAAATGTGCTGTTTATGTAAAAATGTAAGTATTTTGCTTTGATTTCAACTGACTGCTTCAGTGTTGCACAGGACTGTTGCGATGTAATTAGCATTGTGAGCTGCTTGCTGATTGATTCCGTAATCCATTGTTGTGTCATGAACCTTCAAGATAGCGACTGTGACCTACCTAACAGCACTAAGAATGGGGACTCCTATATTAGCTATGAAAAATACGATCAGGGCAGCAGCTTGTTTTCTGAGGGCACAGTATTGAAAGATGGTGGAACCGCATCACTCACAGAGTATGTATTCAAATAACCTTTTTAACCTTTATATAAGGTACCAGGCCAAGTTTGTTACTCGACCAGAGACTGATGTTCCACGCCACACTATCCACTTAATCAAGGTTACTGGTCCTATAAAGATGCATTCATATTGATGCTTTACAGCTCACTTCTGGTTCATAAAGTCCTACAGCCATTAATAAGGAAAACAAATGAATAAATAAATGCTGAAATTTACATACCAAATGTTATAGTCAGGTGGATCAATCTTTCTACAGTTTTCCTAAAAACATGTACCACATAAAACAGGTTCAATGGTTTTCTGAACTTAGTAGTCCCTTTTATCTTCATAGAAACATAGAATTTGGTGGCAGATAAGGACCGCCTGGCCCATCTAGTCTGCCCATTTCCCTACTACTTAAAACTCGGATCCTAAATAATCAGCAGCTTATCCTCTTTCCTACCGCTAGGGTCGCCTCTGTCTATCCATGCATTCTTGAACGCCCGATTGTTTTAGCCTCTACGACCTCCACTGGGAGGCTGTTCCATGCATCCACCACCTTTTCTGTGAAAAATACTTTCTCACATTTCCCTGAGTCTCACCCCAGCCTCATATTGTAACCCCATGTTCTTGCACATCTTTTTTTTTTCACAACAGTATTCCCTATGTAACTCTCAAACTTTACTATAGGCTCAGTATTCCGTGCACTGAAAAGATCTTTCCGTTTACGCTTTGGTAAATTTCATGGCTGCCAGTTTCTCAAATATCTATGTACTGGTACCAGTTGATAAAGTTATATACATTTTCTCATAATTCTCAGGTATTTTAAAAGATTTCCCAGTAATGGAAAAGCTGTTAAATTGTTGTTTACTTTAGTTGTCACACTGAACTGCAGTTTCAGTCTGGCAGCAACAAATGTGCATGCTACCACTGCTGTTTATACTGTGCAAGACTTGTGGTTGCATGGAGAGGACAAGCAAGCATGCTTCTGTTGGTCTTGCCATTGAGAAAATATCCTACTGGATGAATCCCATATCGTCCTATGCAGCAAGTACATGCTTTGCTACAGGAACATGGCAAACCTTTCAAGGATCAGCCTGGTGTGGTGTAGGTAGGCTCTGTGGAATGAAGAGGATCCCACAGCAGTAGGAAAGGGGAAAAGAGAATTGGGGCAAACCTGCCTGGGTCTGCCCCCAAGCTGCCTGTAAAACTGCTGGTCATCATTCCTTTAATGTGGGGTGCCAAACTGGTAAATAGAGATAATCTGCAATAAAAGCAGGCAGAGTAATTGCAACAGACAATAGATGTTGTGATGTGATAAAAACAGATGAAAATAAAAATACAAATAGACATATACAGTACTTAGTCCATTGGCAACAGTAACTGTTGGTCTCCATTTGGTGATCATGTATTATAAAATGAGCGATGAAAATCCTGTTACCTCAGTGGTTGAAACTGGTCACATGAGGTAACACACCCAGGTGTGCAGTCATATGGAAAACTTCTTTGGTGGTTGCGGCACTCGTGATACATCTTATGTATATATGGGATATACAGTGACCTGACTCAAAATGTACAAGGTATTGTCATGAGTATGGCAACAGGACCTTAACTTATGAGTGGTGAAGCCATAGGGAGTTATGAAAGTTCTGCTCCTTCAACAAGCAATGATATATTGTGTATTTTGAGTCATGTCATTGTATATTCGATTACATCACCACTTCAAGTTATTGCTTTTACATTTGCTGTTTGAGCATTTAACTGTGTCTGTTTTGAGTTCAGCAGCTGACTTCAGGCCATGACAGACGATTGTGATGTCATCAGCATTGTGAAAGGCGCTGCTCTCTGATTGATTCCAAAAGTCCCAGCAGCAGAATGCTTGTATACAATGTGTAGGGATTCCATCACTTAAATAAATACATTATTTTGTCACCAGGTGGCGCTGAGGGCTGGAGGCGCTGGATGCCTTACTCACAGCTGCCCAGCAACCTGGGTTCGGGAACCACTGGGTCACTCAGGATGCCAGCACGGGGGCAGGATCGAGCAGTTGCTGTCCTCTCCCGGGTCAGTGGGGAGGTCACCTGCTTGTAGTACCCGACCCGGTGCAGGTGGGGCATCCCACAAGGCGATATGTGCGTGTCTCTACATGTGCACGCCAGGTCGGGATGTGCTGGAGTGGGACAGGAGAAAACCTGGAAAAAAAACAGAAATTACAAATTAAAAAGTAAATAAATACATTATTTTCACAAGGCTCTGAGCCAAGTGAAAGATGACAATGTTATTCACCCAGTTGGTAAATAACACTGTTTATTTTCACTTGCCTCCATCTGATCATCTTGACTGACAGCCCAATCTACCAGTCCCACAATGAATCTGGCCTCAGTTGTCGCACAGAACACAGACATTGTATACATAGAACATACAGTGGCATGTGTTCTAATATTTATTTCCATTTGTGAGGTGGTGGGATTTTCATAACTCACTCATGGCTTTGCCACTTGTGAGTTATAGTCCCCTTCTAGCTCATGGAAATAAATGGTATATTAGAACAAAGGCCATAGTATATCCTCTATTTATGATATATGCAATATTTTATTTAAAATAAATATTTGACATACAGTATGCAACCTGTAAAACAGATGATTGTCGACATGCAACATTTAAAAATGTTTTTATTTTAGAGGTTGCATATGTCATCAACGAAAATACCTAATTTTTTGTGCAGTTTTCATTCCACTAGTATTTTATAAATAGGAATATTCTATGAAGTAGCTTACAACTTCATTTTGCAGTTGAAAGTAGCAGTCATGTTTCCTTGCAACAAATGGCTGAGCTAAGTGAAGCAGTGAGTGTAAAGGAGCAATGACATCAACAGTCTGCAATAAATAACAATCATATTTGAAGTCATCTCATAGAGTATCCTATCTATACAATAGGATTTGAAGAACATAGCTACTGTACTAGTAAATAGCACGAGTTGTCATTATTTTACCAGTAGCTATGTCGACAGGCAAACATATTTTGTTCTGCAAATTTATTTGCCCTCACGTGGTGTAAACATACACATACACAAAGATAGCGATAGAGATGGATGAGATAGATAGAAAGAAAAAACACAGCATTTAGGGTTATAAAGCCAGAAGAGTAAGGAGATGTGGTGTTAGGGTTTTCAACCCAAGTTTCCAACCTCATGTACTCCCCTCATGATCCAAGACGAAGCTGCCAAGTTACAGGCCTGGGATCATGCCCCATGGATCTGCTGCTTTATATAGGGCCTTTTGTTGATTTTATAATATAATCAATGTCTTTTTCTTCTGTTTTGTTTGTTTCTCTGTGAATTTAGTGCTCATGAAAGGTGCTGGATTGACAGTACTAGAACCTGAATGTGATCATAGTGCAAGCTTCCCACATTGCTCTGGCAGTGTGCCTCTACCCTACCATGGGAGACCACCACATAGATGAGAGTGCCATTTAGACTCCATGCTTGTTAAATCCATGGCCTCTCGTGTAAGACTACCAACAAAGGGTGCCAGTTGTGTTGGTGGTTTTGTAATGTGATACTTGCCCACTGGAAACTGGACTGAGATCACCACAACTCATTTCATAAAGGCCACTGAACAGCCCTCAGGTGATAATGACTTTCGTCCACTACCAACCAATGCTGGCGTTGGAAGACATCTTGCAGTGGAATGCTCCGTAATCCCTACCAATCCACTGTGCCATCCATGTCCCCCATGAAAAATGTCCAATTTAAAAGTTATTTAAGTTTACACTAGCATGAGTGGCTGCATGTGCAGGCAGGAGAAAAAGGCAACAAATGTATAAAACACACAAGGCCTTTTCCAACCCCAACTTTCATCCCTCTCCTCATACACTACCTGATGACCCAGCCAAGCTACAGGGTGAAGCTGTGCCTAGTTGGTGTGTTATTTGATGTAGGGCTGTATGCAAAGCAACAGACTTGTATGGCACAACTCTTGGCCTACAGCTTAACAGGGCTTAGGAAGTAGAACTATGGTGTCTGGCCATGGCCTATAGCTTACTTTGTGCAGAGCCCTGCAGGCCTTACTATGCTATTTTGTATGTATCATATTTTAACAGTTTGTTGTATTATTGCACTTTGGTGCTAAGGTGTTCTTGTGAACAAACCTCTCTGGGCTCAACAAACCTATATTATATGTAACTTTATATAATAAACATGTCTAGCAGCAGACCCATATGGAAGGGCACTGGACATGTAATGTATTCTACGCAAGGCCCTGTTGTCCGCTACAGTAAGCAGACCCATTGGAAAGGTCTAGAGTTGCCACTTGGGTGGTCATGGACGGAGACAGTCAAGTAGCCCATTCCTACCATTTGGGGAAAGTATGTTAATGGTGGGGCATGAAAAAAACTAAGTCAAGGGTGTTAACCCCCAAGATGAACATGAAAAAGATGCATAAAAAAACTAAGTCCCCAAAATAAGACACAATAAAACTCACAAATGACGGACCCACAAATGAGTTATGAAGTCCTGTTCCTCACAAGTGATGAGAACTGTTACATTCTGAGCCAGACAATTGTGTGTCCAGTTTATACAATGTATTTTAAATTGTAAAGTGTTTATATTAGCTCTTTTATGAAGATTTAACTGTTTCTGTCTGATCTCTCTGCTCTGTTATGAGTGCATCAGAAGCTATTGTGATGTCATCGAATTGTTCAAGCTGCTCTCCAGTTGGTTAAGGATTCCTTTGTGACCTATCCATAGTAGATGGTGACCCCAAAAAAAAAAACATTGAGAGAAATGATTTATCTTCATTTAGAATACTTCAGTGGTTAGAACAAGTCATTTATCTGTAAGTTTGACTCTCACCTACATCATATGCAAGTACAGTGGCAGCATAAATACAAAAAGTCAAATATATTAAGGCGTTGGTTCCTTGCAGGGTTCCTACAGTGAGAGTGAGACTATCATGATATCTCACTTTAGTTGGACGGTAAAGCAAATATTCTCATTGTAGGTCCTTCCGAATAGAAGTCTCATATTTCATTCCAAAACTTGATTATACTCAGAAGCTCATGTTATATAGAGATAATTATGATCTTTGGTTAATAACCACGCTGTAAACACTGGAAGTTGCCATGACATCACTGTAAACCTCGAGAGTTCAGTTCGAGAGGTATTCAGATGTCATGGCAACCTCAAGAAGTGTTTTCAGCGTGGTTGTTAACCAAAGACCATACATTATATTTTATAGTGTATCAATCAGTCAATCAGTCAAATTCTTTATTTATCCAGGCGAACACCATTGAGCAAGCTAATTTACAAGGTGGACCTGCATTACACAAGTCAAGTAACAATGCATTTATATACAGACAAATAGACAGTAGATACAAGAGTACAACAGTACAGGTAGGCCTGCAATAGACAGGATAAGAAAAAGTACATTTGGGTTCAGGCAAAAGACAGTCGGTAAGGTGTACATAACAGTAGAGTAGCAAGTCAGTAAAATGTATACCAGATACAGCAACATACATGGTTTAGTATTCGGTAAGGTTAAAGGCATTATAGTCCAGCGAAGAGATTAGTTGAAGCAGATGCTACAAGCGAAGAGACATACATAGTCAGTTTAAAAGACCCAGGCATATCAAGGGAGGCGTGTTGGAGAAGTGGGCAGCTTGTGTGTGTGGGGGGTGTCAGGAACTGGGATAATACTAGGAGCGAAGGAATGAGATGCTGTGGGTATTCAAGGAATAGGTGGGTGAGGAGGTGAGATTTAGGGCAGTAGATAAGTAGGTGGCTGAGGGACAAGTTATGCACTGATACAAGAAGGAAGGAGGATGGGAAAAGCAGGAGGATGTGGAAGGGGTGTAAGTAAGCTAGGATCATTGGAAGCAGTTGCAGGCCTCTGTAATGTATTTTTGAGTATAAGGTCTTAAACACAGCGAGACTAACAGGAGTCCTCAGTTTCAGTGATTTCTGTAGCACATTCCAGAGTGACAGTAGAACGAATCCTATGGCAGCTCTCCCAAAACGCGTTAGGGCTTTGGGCATTTTCAGAGAAATCAGTGAACAGCTTCTTAGGGCATAGGTTCCAGGCATATTGGGAGTCAGGCAATCAACAATGTACTGCGAAGTTTGCCATTGATAGCTCTGTATGTCCAGAGAGCTGCATTTTATTTAGTCTGTAGTGTAGGAGGTCCAACCTACAGCCGCATATAAAAACAGTGATGGGTGGAGAGAGGGAGACCAGTGATGAGCGCAGGGCTCTGTGGTAAAGTATGTCCAATTTACCGAGTATGAAGTAGCATATTGGCTGTACTGTATATAAAGTCAGCGTAATCAATTAGGAAAGGAACATAGACTGAACTAGCTGTCTCTTGGCCTCTGTAGTTAGTAGGCGGTTTAACCTGAAGAAAAGACCTAGTCTCTTCCTCAATTATTTTTAACAAATCCTCCAGGTGGTCTGCAAAGAGAGTTTGAAGTCTAGCCAGAACCCCAGGTATTTGAATTTCGGCACAAATTCCAGGGTTTCTCCTAGGAGGGTGGTGATGGGGGTAGAGCAGGGTAGGCTGCATGGTTAATAGGTGAAAATAGCATTCTAGGGACATGGATATGTTGTTCATCCACACTTGTTGGCAGGTTCCTTGCAGCTTTAAATCTTGCGGAAGGTCTTCAGCTGGCTCCTCCCACCCACCCGGGTGGTAAAACTCGCTCCGCCCCATGGCCAGATCTTCCTTACCGCTTGGAAGCTCAGGTTCCCTCCTTAGCAGCTGCGTTTAAGACTAGTTCTAATTCTTCAAAAGTTCAAATCAAAAGTTTTTGCTAAAAGACTTGGTCTTCTTCTCCTCAGCTGATGAGGACAAATCGACTCGGTTTTGGAGGTGCCCTTGCGAGCAGAAGATGTCTAGGGCGGATCCGCACTCCACGTCGCGTCTACTGCCTGGGCCTTGAGCACGACCATCGAGCCTCGACTTGTGCTCTTCCTTTTCGACCTCGTCCTTGAAGACCGTGCTGCCCGATTACAACTGGGGCGCCAAGAAAAGAATTCCACGGTGAAATCTAAAGAGGCCCGATTGGCGGTGTCCGCGGCTGCAGGCTCGGCCGGATCAGCTCGAGCAAATGATCGCCCTCGGAGAGGCGGCGCCGGCCGCTTCTACCTCGGCTTGCGGCATTTGTCCCGCTCTCTCTCGGTACCTCGTGACTCGGCTTCTTTTAAGGAGCTTTGTCTGACCCTCTCGACCGAAGGTGAGGTCCAACTTCTTCGGACCTTTTTCCAGGTCCAAAAGAGCAAAGTAAGTCTCTCCGTCGACTCTTGGGGCGGGAAAGATCCCCTCCCTTGTCGACCGTCGACTTTGGTGACCCTCAGCTCGCCACTGGCTTCACGGTGTCCCTGTCAGGCCAGTTGATCGGAGACTCCGCCGACACGGTCGAGATTTTCTCGACCCGTTAGACGGTTGTCGGCTGGAGAAGCTGAGAATCCCTCTCCCGGTTCCCCGGTGGGAGTTGAGGATCCCGTCGGCTCGTCTGTGCCTCCGGTTCTGGAGCCTTGGTGGGATCGTCCGAGCGGGGGAGTGCCGATTCCGACACTTCTCCTTGCCTTCCTCGGCCTGAGTCGAGACTCTCGGTCTCGGACATCCTCGCGGTCCAACGATCCGCCCGCCATAGGCGGTCTCGGCCCAGCGGCAGCGGTGCCGCGCTCTCCTCTTCCTCGGACGAGGGAGGCTTCGGCGCAAGTTGCGCCGAAGTACGAGGAACTCATGTGGCAACAGCTCCTTTTGACGGGAATAAGCCGACCCAGTCGTCTTCCCGGCCATTAAGTGGCTGTCACGGGCAGCGAAACAGCCCTCGTTGTAGTCGAGGAGCCTGTTCTCAGGCGGTTGTTCGACCAATTCCAGCTGCCCCACCGATTCTGGTGGAACCTCCGCCTCCACAGCCATTAGTTGGGGCTCCGATCAAAATTCTCGGTCGGCCTTGGGTTTGCCCCATAAGCTGTCTGTCACCCTCACTCCCGATAAACCTCGGCAGGTGGAGGGTGGCTCAGGCCGAGGCAGCTCTTTGAGGACTCTTCTGAGTCCGATGATGGTTCCTCCTCTTCTCCAAGCGCATGGACTTGGAGTCCTCGGGAGGGCAGTCAGTGGACGATAGCCCTTCCGTCCTTCTTAGGGTTGCTTTGACTCATCTCGAGTCCACGGGATGAAGCTCAAACCCATTTCAAGAAGGCCAAGTATCCCCTCACGGAGATTCTGGACTGAGGAGATTCTCCTACAGAGGCCTTTCCGGTGGCGAAGCCATAGTGGGTCCGGCCTTGGAACTTTGGCAGCATCCTGCTTCCTGCCCTGCGCCTTCAGCCAGGTTGGCCAGGAAGTATGCGGTCCTACCGTTCCTGTCCGGTTTTGAAACACCCCTCGGCCGAGGGGTTGGTTACCGATAAGCGTTTTCCGGCGTGCGAGAACACCAGGGATTGGACAAACCTCCCGACAAGGAATCCAAGAAATTGGATTATGCGGGTGGAAAGTCTATGCTGCGTCCTCTCTCGGCCTTCGTCAGGCCAGTTCGGCTGTCCTCATGGCACATTTTCTCACGCCCTGTTGGGCTCCTGGATGAGGTTGTCCCTCATCTTCCCGCGAGATCTGCAGACTACGGTCAGGCAGGTGCGGGACCAGGGCAGGGCAGTGGCCAAACAGCAGCTGCAGACTGCGTTGAACATCGGGACTCGTGTGCAGGTCTGTGGCGGCCGCAGTGGCCATGCGTCGTCGGGCTTGGCTGAGGATATCCACCTTTACCTCGGATACCCAACACAAGTTGGCGGATGTTCCCTTTTGGGACTGACCTCTTGACCCTGGGGTGGAAGGTCACCTGCAGAGGATCGAGAAGTCCAATGCTACCTTGGACTCTGTCTCTTCGCTCAGAAGGACAAAGGCTCAAGCCACAGCCTAAGCCCTTTCATCCTTCTCGCCCGCGCCCGGCCCAACAACGTCAGGCCAGCAGGCTCAAGCTTAGTATCCAAACCCAACCGTCGGCTTCCCTCCAACAGGAACAGGAAGTAAAGGCCAGGAGGTCCCTCAGCGGTCCCTCCTCCAAGCCTGCCCAGTGGCGGGCTGAGGGTGTCGCCCCAGCCCTGTCACCTCACCCCTGGTTCCCCTCGTGGGGACGGCTCAGACACTTCCTTTCTGCCTGGTCGCTGTTACCACGGACAGGTGGGTACTGGAGGTGGTGGAAAAAGGCCTACCTCTAAATTGAGCAGGCCCGCCCTTCAGAGCCATCGCACCTCGGGGCCTCGGGGTCCGCAGCCTCACTGGCGGCTCATCGAGCCGACATCGCCTCCTCCTCCAAAATGAGGTGATCACGGAGGTAGAGGACCCCCTTTAGACCCAGGGGTTCGTGTCCAGGTATTTCCTGGTTCGAGCAGACGGGGGCTGGCGCCCCATTCTCGACCTACATGACCTGAACAAATTCCTAAGGTCTGGACCTTCAGAATGGTCACTCTGGCGCAGATAATACCATCTCTGGAACAGGCGTGTGGTTCTGCTCTCTGGACCTACAGGATCGTTCTTTCCGTCCCTATCCGTCCGTCATGGAGATTCCTCCGCTTCGAGCGGAAGGATCCCTCTTGAGTTCAAAGCCATGCCTTGACTTCTCCAGCTCCCAGGGTCTTCACCAAATGCATGGCAGTGGTGACAGCATTCCCTCTTGGCCCGAGGGGTCGGGTGTACCTTACCTGGACGATTGGCTGATAGCAGCCCCTCAGACGGAGGTGGGCGGTCCAGAGATCTGGCCCTCCAGGTTTGCTCTCAAGTCGGCCTTCTCATCAACGAGGCCAAGTCTGAACTCGAGGCGAAGCAGGTGATCCTGTTCACCAGGGGCAGAGCTCAACTCTCTTGAGCCAAACCACGGCTCCCGGCGGACAGGGCCGAGTTCTTGCCTCCTTTGCCCAATCATTTCTGGTTGGGCAATCGGCTCTACCTGGGACTTCCTGCGCCTCCTGGGTCTCATGGCGGCCTGTACCAGCGTGGTCCATTGACGCGCTGGCACATCTTGCCCCCTTCAGTGGGGACTGGCCAGCCGGTGGTCTGGCAGCTGCGATCCATTGGACCAGCTAGTGACAGTGACCCAGGAGATGTGGAGCACTCTCCATTGGTGGACCGTTCCATCCCATCTGCAGGAGGCATCCCGTTTGTCCGCCCTGAGCCGGCGGTCTCTCATCGACCGATGCCTCTCTGATGGGTTGGGGTGCCCATCTGAGCTTACTGGAGTGCGGCCTCTGGTCCCAGCGGGAGTCGATGCCACATCAACCTGCTGGAGCTCCGGCGGTCCGCCTAGCTCTCACCGCCTTTGCTCCGTTTCTCCGGGGTCAAGTGGTCCGAGTCCAGACGGACAATACCACGACCATGTACTACCTGTACCGCCAGGCGGGATGCGCTCCATGCTTCTATGCAAGGAAGCTCTCCGCATTTGGTCACCCGTCTGCGCAGCCTGGGCGGATCTCCCAGCCATTCATGTGGCAGGGCCTCCAACACCTGGCCGATGCCCTGAGCCGGATAGGGCTGCATCTCACGAATGGTCTCTCCTGCGAGGTAGTACAAGATCTGTTCTCCCACTGGGGCACACCTCAGGTGGACCTGTTTGCCTCAGGAGAATCGGCTGAGGCTGTTTCATGCCGCCCCCTCAGCAGGGCTCGCTGCAGGGGATGCCTTCGAGGCTGTGGACCCCGGCCTCTTTACGCCCTTTCCCCATTTCCCTTGATTCACAAGGTGCTTCTCAAGACAAGGAGGGACAAGGCGCAGGTGATTCTGATAGCCCCAGACTGGCCCCGCCAGTTCTGGTACCCAGATCTCCTCAACCTCAGCTACAGGCTCCCGGGGCAGCTTCCAGCTCGCCCGGACCTGCTCTCAGTCAATCGGGGAAGGTGTTCCATCCGGACCTTCAATCCCTGCACCTGGCCTGGTTCCTGGCGGCTAGAGTTCCAAGCCTTGGGTCTTTCTGACAAGGTCCTCAATGTTGTTGAGGCATCCCGTAGAGTCGACCAGGAAATGCTATGCCTTCAAATGGAAGAGGTTTTCCATTTGGTGTCAGGATAAGGGCTTGGACCCTTCCTCCTGTTCCTTGGCAAGCATTTTGGACTATTTATGGTCCTTTCTAGTCAAGGGCTTGGGTCGGCGACCCTAAGGTGCACCTGGCAGCCATCTCTGCTTACAGGCGCGGGCAGGGAGCAGTCGGTGGCGCAGGAGAAGGTGGTCTGGCGCTTTTTCAAGGCCTTGATCACATTCCCCTCGATGCGAGAACCTCCACCTCCGTGGGATTTACTGCTGGTACTGGCAAAGCTCATGGGCAAGCCATTAGAACCAATGCACAGGTGTGAACTCTCTCACCTGTGGTGGAAGAACCGCCTTCTTGGTGGCTATCCGTCAACCAGAAGGATGGGAGAACTCCAGGCGCTCTGCATTGAGGTCTCCTTGCCTGGTCTTCCACAAGGACAAGGTTGTCCTGCGCCCCACCGAAATTCCTTCGAAGGTAGTGTGGGAGTTTCACCTTAACCAGGTGTTGACTCTGCCAGTGTTCTACCCCAATCACACCTCGGAGGCGAATACAGGCTCCATACTTTGGACCCTAGAAAGGTGCTCGCTTATTATAAGGGCGCCGCGGCTGAAGTCGGGAGAGTTTCGCTAGCTGTTTGTCACTACACTAGCGAAGCAGCACCTGGCAGACCTGCAGCCAAGCGGACGATAAGCAAGTGGGTCACCTCCTGCATAGATCTCTGCCATAAGTTGGCAGGCATGGAGCCTCCCAGAGGATAAGAGCTCATTCTACCGTCATACTGCTGCATCGGTGGCTGCTTCCAGGGGCGTCCCTATCCAGGAAATCTGCTGGGCTGCTACCTGAAGTCAGCACACACCTTTATTACCCATTACCACATAGACCTTGAGTCACGGGATGCTGGTTTGGGGCCTCGGTTCTCAGTCTTTATTCCCCAAGTAGGGGTGTGGCCTTGCCTCCTCCTCCCGGAGAACTGCTAGGAGTCTGCCAATAAGTGTGGATGAACAACATATCCATGTCCTAGAAATACAGGTTACTCTCCTGTACAGGAGTTCTAGGAATGGATATGTTGTTCATCCAGTTACTCCAACCACCTCCCGGCTTGGGCCCTAGCCTGAGCTTCCAATGGCCAGATCTGGCGTCATGAGAGGGCCGAGAGTTTTACCACCGGGTGGGTGGGAGGAGCCAACGAGACCTTCCGGCAAGATTTAAGCGGCAAGGAACCTGCCAATAAGTGTGGATGAACAACATATACCATTCCTAGAACTCCTGTTACAGGTGAGTAACCTGTATTTTCCTTTGTCTTTTGGCATTAAGTAGCAATTTTTACTAAGGGCTGGTACGAAGTATGTTGAAGTCAGCTTGCAGGTGTACAGGCAGTTTCAGGAGTTATGCGACTTAGGTAGATCACTGTTGTTTCTACTGGTTTGGCTAAATAAAAGGTCTGCCAAAGCAGGGAGGCTTTAGGTCATTGATATACAGTATGCAAGCGGGTCAAATTCCATTTGATCTTTTGTGAAGAACTTTGCTGAGGCTGTTGGTTTAGGGACTGCTCTTATGCCAGCAATAAAGCAATGGTCACTAACATCGGCAGAAAAAGATCCAGCATGGGAGAAGAAATGGGGTTGCTTACTAGAAGTACATCTAATAGTGTACTTTTGTAGGGTTTTCTTATTGATACGAGTAGATTCATTAATAAGTAGAGTGAGCCCATGAGAGTCACAGAAGGATTTTAGTGGAAGAGATGCGCTTGACAGCCAGCGTAGTTAAGGTCCCTAGTATAATTGTTTCCATTGTGTTGGTACTCATAGTAGATGATAGGTGGGACAGGGCTGTGACCCGAGGACGGGGTCTGTAACATTCTATGACATGGAGGGCCATTGATGTAGATATTCGATTTTAAGGACGGCATTCAAAGGCATTGGCAGTTAATGTAGTGTCGAGGGTAGCGACCGTAAACTTGTCATAACATAGATGACTACACCACCGCCTCTGGTTAGTCTGTCTGCTCTGAATAACAGATAGTTGGGATATTGACCTCTTTGTCTAGTGTGGATGGACGAAGCCAGGATTCAGATATGATAAGTACATCCGGCTCCATGTGGATAGCCCAAGCCTGTATTGAGGTGAGTTTCTTTAGAGGCTACACACATTAACATGCATAAAACTGATACCTTTATACTTCGTGACTTTGGACGGTGAAGAATTACTTGTATAGGACCAGGGTTAAGTTTAGCATTACCTGAGCATAGCAAGTGGAGGAGTACAACTTTCCTCAGGGCAACAAGTGGTAATTTGGAAGAACTAAACCTTCTTTGGCTAGTGAAAAATATTGGTGTAGGAATGCAAGGACCTATTCTTTGTACTGTTCAGTCCTAGTGATACACATGCTAAGACCCTAGCATTATGGCCTTAGTAGATGCAGGTACTGTGCCGAGTAGGTAACATTCTTTGGGTAGGTAACGAGATGCCAGTGGCTGTCCGAGAGGAGACTCAGCTGAAAGTGGAGTACGACAACTTGGGGCATAGCATGAGTTGTATGGGCTACCAAGATTGTGTAATCGGTTTATTTACTTTACTGAATTACTTTACAGAACATTGATTGTTGTGAGCATTCCGTTTTGTTATACCATTGATATAACATACTCAAGAAGGGTTAACAACAGAGTGATGTCATATCGATGGCATAACAAGGTTGTAATCTGCTTGATTTCAGTTAATAATAAAGGATTCCCATACACTATATAGAGGATAATGTATGGGGCGCTATCTGTAACAAGTATGTAAACTCTTGAGAGGTTGTCATGGCGACGTTTGAGACCTCGAGAAGGTTCGTCGCCATGACTACCCTCAAGAAGAGTTTTAAAACTTGTTACAGATAGCGCCCTATACATTTCTTTTATAGTGTATGGGCTGCTATCTACTGTCATAATTTACAAATATGTGGAGTCTGAAGCTGTACGCCTACCGAAACCACAGCGTGACCTGCAAACGAACAAAAAAATATTTTTGAGCCAAAGGTCACAGGAAGTTAGTACTATGGGGTTTACAAGAGTGATTTACTCACCGTTTTAGCTGGGAGTGACATTGCAGTTAGCCGCTGTCCGCCTGAAAGGTAATTGGTGATTTTACATTAATAGTCCCTTGCTGGAAAAATAGTTTCCTGGATAAACCTCTCACGATTGGATAGCTCCGAGGAAAACAGCCGTCGACATAGTTTTACGGGACTCGCATTTGAAGTTACCACCGTTAACTGTGATGGTGCTGTCTGCTGTGGTTTGAGAATGCAGCTCGAGCTATCAGATCTCAGTTCAGGGTTCTAAGTTGTTATGCTGCAGTAGCTACGTATCTAGTGCAGCATAACAGCAACTACTAGCAGCATAACAACTTTTGTCGGGGATAGATTTTTATGCATAACAACGTTCTACCATACATTTTAGAACTTTAACTGTAACTTCATTGAAACAGCAGCATTCCAACTATTTTACCTCATAAACCCATGTCGTTGCATAAATCAAATATGGCACAGGCCTGCTTTTTTTTTTTTTTTTTTTTTTTTTTTTTAAAAGCCTGATTTTATACTTGTGATTCTTGTTTTCTGTGACATCACTTGTGGGGTCACGGATCACTAAGTAAAATATCAAGCATATTTTATTGGCCCATGCCAAATTAGATAGATAGACCGACATACAGATATGCTTGCCATATTCTGTTGTGACTATTTTACCTGGTGTGCATAAATTATATAACTTAGTATGACTTAGATTAGCATATATGTATTTAGATAAATGTAACCTTGACTGCAGGATGACTGTGAAAACATGATTCAGTCCTGATGGTCACACCCTACATAATGATATGGATTTTTACTTGATACAAGAATTTTGATGGGGTGGTTGCATGATCTACTTCAGCCCCGTCTCTGTCAGGGAGCAAAAACTAGAACAGTTCCTTTAAATTTCATACCCTCGGTATGTGTTCTTTTCCCAAGACAAACAATTTCATTAATTATTGTTTATTAATTTGGTGTAGCCAAACTGTTCAATGACATCAAATGCCAATGATCGCATTGTGAAATGTCAGGTTTCATATTAGTACAGGGCAAAAGAAATGAAAGTTAGAAATGTAAATGTGTTTTCATCTCTTCTGAGATTGTTTTCCAACTGCTTCCTCCTCTAAAATAAAAAAAAAGGCTGAATGCTAACAGTGGAAGGCAAAACATGTTGTGGTTAGAGCTACACAGGATGGCAGTCAGGAAGCAACTACTGCCCGTCTTGTTTAGGCACACCTCCTATACAGAATTCCTAGTTTGTCTCCAACGTTTGGAGCCAGCAGACAGTCTCTGCCTCTGAATTCCTGTCCGATTGTAAAGATGTGCTACAGAATGTACAGTGTGACTTTACAGGAGTGGTTATGCTGTGGAAGATATTCAAGGGATACCGTCTGCTTTTGTCTGACCATTTTGTCCCTTGCAAAAGGTGCCTGCAGCAGTCTGCATGAGCTTTGAAGGTATCTAAGCTGAAAGGATGCCATAAAAATTTTTCTATGAAATTCAGTAATCCTGCCAACCACTGTTATTGCTGACTGCCTGGCCAGCAAGCATTCATCTCAACATGGTGCTGAAGCGCTGGTTAGCTCATCTGTGAGCAGGCTTCAGAAATTTTAAAAACATTGACTGAATAGTGTTCTAGATACTAGATAGTCAACTTAACTCAGACAAGTCACTCCTCTCGAGGAAAGGCACTGAATCATAGTTAAAGCAATGTTTGAAATATGAAGCTGTGACACTGACCTTGCAGAGTAGTTTGGACGTTAACACGCTTGCTCAGTGTCATGGTTTTCATGTTTCAAATATAGTTTTAACTATGATTCAAGTAAGTTCAGCTGACTGTGTAGTATCCAACATGGTATTTAGTCACTGTTTAAAATTTCCAAAACTTCGTACATGGATGAGTTGACCAGTGCTTCAGTGCCATGTTGAGGTGAACGACTTGTGAACATGCTTCAGCATTGTGCGCCAGAAATAAGAGTGCATCATAAGGGTTGCAGAATTTCATCAAAATAATAAAAAAATGTTTGTGCATCCTTTCAGCTTAGATGCCTTAAACGCTTACGCAGACTGCTGCATGGACCTTTTTACTAGGAACAAAAGGTTAGACAAAAGCTGACCGTCTCCTTTATGTTCAAAAGACTGATAGTAAACTATAAAAGTGCTAGAAAAGTAACTCACCATAGTAACAGTTTTCTTATAATAGCTTAGAACAACTAGCCAGACTTGTGCATCATCATCTCTGACGATGCATGACGCCCTGGAACTTAGAATGTTTTTCAAAGGATGCTCTGTGCATTGTACTGGTCTTGATCCTCACCCCGGCATAAAAAAAACCCCAGATATTTAAACTGGGGAGACCAAGAAGACTCCAAGCTTAATTTGAAACATAGCTATTAGATTATGGTAAAACACCAAAAGGATTCTGAAGAACCCAATTACCATATCCTAACAAAGAGGAAGGCAGGAAAGGGTAGTTGACTGGCTGTTCCAATTCATTAAAAGAAAAGATGTTACTATGTTGAGTAACTTTTCCTTCTAACTACATGAATTAGAACAGCCCCATGAAATTTGTGCACATGTGTGTATTTAAAATATGAAGGTTTGAAGCCGGGCCCGTAGCGCTGAGGGTTGAGGTGTTGGACGCCACACCTCATGTTGTCAGCAACCCGTGTTCGAAACGAGCACGGGCTGCCGGGGTTGGCAAGTGCGGGAGGGAGGATCGAGCGTCCGGCACAGCTCTCTGTCCCGGGAGGGAGGACCGTGTGCTCCCGCTAAATGACTGTCCCCAGGTGGGGCCTGGTGGCAGTGGGACTCTGGGCACCATGAAAGGGAGGGTGCTGTGGGACATCCACGGGTGCCTCCACTTCCGCATGTTCTGCATGTGCACCCCAGCAACAGGAAAGGGACAAAATAGAGAAAACACCCCAGCTGCAGGATGACATCCAACCTTGCAGGCTCCGCACCCAGCGACCAGGCGGGCTCTGGGTATGTCCTGGCGAGACCGGGTGACGGGGCTGGGGGTCGGTTAGAAGGAGCAGCTGGGGCAGAGAAGGAGATAAACACCTATTAAAAAATAAATAAATATATATATATATATATATATATATATATATATATATATATATTGGGCCTTTGAGACCTCTGCAATTGTTTACTTTATTTTTCCTGTTCATCTTTTATTTGTACTTTGCCGACTGCTAGTTAAAAAATAACCTAATGAAATCCTCGTATTGTGAAGTCGAAACTCTTCACTGGCAAGCCTGGCAGTGTATTTCAGTGGAAAACGGCAACTGTGTTTTCAGATTTATATGGAGAAATAACACTTTCTACTGCCAACATATTGTATATTTAATATAAATATGGTATTTTCATAAGCTGTGATCGTTTGTTATAATTTAGCAGGTGTCATTTTCTTCATAACCAGATTTTACTTGGGAAGAAGAAAAATGAAGCCAGTTATTGTTTTTTAAAAAATCACAAAATCTTAGAGAATGGATCACAGTAGTGCAAACATATAAAGGCAACGTTTGTTGCTGAAAGAAGCATCTATTTCTTTTGAAAAAGATAGAAAATATATGTATTTTCTGATTGATATACATTAGGCTTCTACAATACCAGAATTCTGTTGAGTTCATTTTTACTAGCTATGTGAAAAGTAGAGTGAAAACCCACTTATTTCACTGCACTAACATGTATTTTATTATTAAAGTGGAAAGCAGTTACTAACACATCAAAATACAGTAAATAAAATAGTCAGTTGTCTATTTATTACAAGTAAACACTTGCTCTGAAGTACAGAAATCCCAAACCTAGCATTCTGTCTTGTCTGTGTGTGTCCAGACAGTAGAGATGTGATGTGTTGACTGTAGACCAGTCAGCAGCTTTACAAATTTCTGCTAGTTGCACATTCCTTCTGGTTGCCATTTAAGCAATAGGGCATGACGGTGTGTTATGGTGCAGGATAACGGCCCACCTCGGGGTGAGCTGAAGCACAAAGTAGCTGAGGGCTTCCACCACCCGAGAAGGACTGTTAGCCCACCGTAACACACCCTCTGGAGTGCCTTATTGCAATTATGAAATGGGTAATTTTTAGTACATTTTATGCATTTTTAAACATAATACTTTCAGCTGGGCACGTTGTGCTGGGATAATGGCCTAGCTGAAAGCACTCTCAACCAATCAGAATTCGGCATTCTTTCTACCCATTTCATAATAATGCTATAATGTTCCTAGTGTGGTGTGGCTTAATGCCATGTGGAGGTACTTGCCCTGTCTTGGTGTAGCTGAAATTTACTGTGGATTTTATCAATTTTTATATGGTTTGCTTAGAGGCTGGATGTCCCTTTGACACCTTGCCATGTGTAACAGTTACTTGTCATTGTTCCCCATGCCCTTTTCTGGCTTTGGGAAATACTGTAAAAGCCTAATTTTAATGATATTCTGGCACTACCTTTGTGAAGAACTTAACATTGTTCTTAACATCTCTATGTGGAGAATCAAGGATGAGGAGCCCAGATGTTAGTAATTCACTGAAACGTAGACAATGACAGTGATGGCAGAAAAAGACCAAAGGTCCATCCAGTTTGCCCAGAATTCCCAAGCTGCTCAAGGATGTGTTGTCCATACAGGGTTTAATCCCTCCTGGTTCTCTCCCTACTGCTACCGACTGGAGCAGCCACCAAATCCTTCACTATGTCCCAGCCATGCTTGAAAGCATTTTATTTATTTAAGCGTTTAACCAGGAAGGCATACTGAACAGGCCTTCTCAATTCCAAATCGTCCTGGGGAGGGGTACACTGTAAGCATTTGACAGGTAGGAAATACAAAAGTAAGATACAGAATTCATAATACATAATACATACTAGGGACATGAGGGCCGATAAAGAGACAAGAATAGCATGAGTGAACAGATGATACAGACTTGAAACAGGCACAGTTTAAATACAATTCAGTAAGTATATTAGGAAAGATTAAGCAACAATTATATGTTTATAGGATGCACAGCTAAGGCAGCCCCAAGTGTGGGTGTAATGGGGCCTGAGACACATGAGCAGGTAGGAGAAGTGGGCAAGCAGAATGGAGTTAAGATGGGGAGGAAGAAGTAGCGGATGTTTGCGGGAGAGAGTTCCTCAGCTTAGGCATATGGTAGTTGAAGGCTGCCTGACCCACGGCAGAGGATCGATGTGGGACAACTAAGGTCCTTGAATCATTATTTCTGAGTGTATATGCTGGGGTGCTAGGGTTGGCTAGGGCAGAGGTGAAGTGGGGGGCAGCTGGGACCAGTATTTGGCCGAGATCTTGACACAGTGGGACTGCCTCGGGTGTCTAGGGATGTAAGGTTC